>OX387660.1:5930899-7291423 GCA_947568875.1 Fissipunctia ypsillon | reverse complement strand
CGTCGGTCCAAAGCACTGTGGAACTAAAACTCGGCGAGGCGTCTGTCTGCCTTAGATACCACTCGCAAAAGGTCACGCGTGGCAAAAAATCTCCTGGCGTAAGCTCCTGAATAGGGCGGAAGTGATACGGATGCTGGCGGTCTTGGCGCAGCACCCGCCATACCTTCACATGGTTCTCAGCGCCCAGCACTAATGCTGCTCGTCTTGTGCTACTGCGTGGAGTACTTTCAAAATATTCTAGCACAGCGTCTTCAAATTCAGGATCGCTCCTGCTTGGCCGATCTTCCGATGCAGGCTCATGGAATGAACCCCTGGAGTACAGACGTTGTACCATCCGGCTGAAACATGCCATCGATGGCAGCAGCCGACGCTCAGCTACTGGTCTACCGTCGATGAATCGCTGACGATACAGCTCTCGGGCAGCTCGCAGATTACCATCCGTTGCTCCAACACACAACATCATCTCATAATATTCACTATTACTACGTGACGACATTTTCACGACCGCAGCAATCACTGATCTGACAATAAACACAACTTTGCACCGACACGGTTAGAGAGCGACTTAAAAGGAATCGAAAAAAGTCGGATATCCTACTACAGATTTATCCTACTATCCTAGTACTAAGGTAGCTGACCCAATTATTGCTAATTAAAGAAATTACGAAAACAATAATTCTGTACGACACCAAACACGTCATAAGAAGCATCTCTCATGCGTTAATACACGAAATTGATAAATCCATTTGAAAATTAACCTTAATTAAATGAACAATACTTTCAAACATTGTAATTTTAAAAACTTACAAACATTGAAATATTTTGAGATGAACAAGTAAGTCTTAGTTGCTAAACTTTGCTTACTTGGATATTGGAGATAATCAGAAAATAAACAAAAGTTTTGAGCTTAAAACAGGACTTAAGCAGTTTAGGCTGGATATCAAAATAAAAAAAATTATTTCATAAAAATCAGATAAGAGCGGTGTGCCGACAACTGCCTCATTGACCCGAAATATCATTGTGTGTGTATCCTTTGTTATCCTACATGATTGTAAAAGTACAGAAATTAGGGTTGAGTATTATTATTGTGCGACAATTTTCGTTACCCATGAAGTCCTAGTACTTTAAATAACTTCTGTTGCATAGTTGGAGACATTCGCTGATTACGGAAAAGTTAAATACTCCCTCCCCCCGTTCAAACACGGCGCACGCGCCTATCATCGACGATCGGACAACGGGACGACTGTAAACAAAGTTTGGATACATTCAATAATTCACTTCTTTTTGATGTTATTCGCGGTGTCAGCGGCGTTAAGGAGTAACTACATACTTATCCAATGTTCACTAAAATAAAATTAAGTGCGGAACCCTCTGGCATTACCACACACACACACATTGGCACATTGGTACCAGGATACACATAAGTTAAGTACAAAACTTTTCTAGGGTTCATTTTCAAATTAACTAAAACTTTTTTTTTGTATTGAATACTCTTGTAGTTTCCTATTATTGCAATTTTAACATACTTTTGTCAGCCATTTATCTCAGTTAGTTTCAGTGTCAAAAACACAAAAAAGGATGATTATGTTAAAGCAGATTTACAGGAAAATTGTTATTAGTGCTGAGCTGGAAAATTTGGGCTATAGCTTTTAGGAGTACTTATTATTTGATATTTAAAGTATGATTTTATGAAAGAAAAAAATTACTCCTACTGTAGTATTAGTTACATACTGGGTACTGCCCAGTATGTAACTTTGTTTTACTAAAAAAAAAAACTATTGTCTAAGTTACAATAAGGTTTTTGTTCTAATCATTAGTATGATTTTGTGGAACAAAACTAACATGCAGAACCCATTTTGCAAATTGTACCAGGAGAAACAAATCTTTTACGGAGATGTTTTTTTGTGTGCAGTTTATTGACACCAATCAGTTGACTTGGTCTAGTGATGTGTAGAATTCGATTGGAAATTACATTTGATTTTTATTTTTAGTTAAATGTTTCTTAACTTTCTAATTATGTAGGTATATTCATTAAAAAAATGTTGCCATTTAGTTTGTTATCACCAAAAGAATCCGTGCCTTTGATATGTATATACCCTTTCCGTAACACGCTGTATGTAAATACAATATTTAAAATGGCAACATGACTTTCCGTCGGCAACGAAATCGCGAAAAAAAGCAGCTTCTCCATACTTTTGTCCATTTCTTTTGATCTGTTTTGTTTTTATTCAAGTTAGGTAAGTTATCCTTTTTGTAGCACGTGTTTGTGACAAATAGACCTATTTTTCTTTCTTTCATTTTCGTGACAACAAATGTATGGAACAACTGATTTTTTACACAATCAGGCTGACTTTTCGTATGAAAATAGTTCTGTACTTACCAACAACCCTGTCAGCTCGTAGATCAGTGCCTGTGACCCAGACTTCATCTTTGACTGTAACTCCACTCACAGAACCTTGGAAGGTCATGAATGTTCCCGCCGTATCCAGGTTTGGTATCAACAGCTCGGTTCCGAGGACACTGGGAAAAAAATCATTTTTAATTAGTATTACGGGTATTGTAGAGAAGTATGGAAGACAAGGACATGTTGCGCCGACCCTAAATAAATCGGGATAAGGTGCCATAATGACGTTCTAATGCCATCATGATTCCAGTGCACGAGAGAGACCTAGCTATACATGACCGAGAACACCAACCCTTTTCGGACTGGAATCATTAATACTTCATAATACGGCCCAAGGGCAGGAGAATGATGGTTACGAGTATTGCAGAGGAGTATTGGTAGAAAATAGATAAGTTCAGAAGGCTGCTTCCAAACAACGAGTGAAAACATGGCATATCACGGAGTGGTCGTAGTCGACAAGCACTAATATGTACACGCTTAGAAACTTTAATAGTGATTTTCTCCTACTGTATTGCTTGTTATTTAATGTTGCAATGAACAAATAGTTATTCCACGAAAAAATCGCTTTTGAATTTTATTAAGTGGTTATGTATTTACCGACTACCCTGACTTCAGGCCAAACTAGGTTTTCCTATGCCAAACCGGTTTATCCTACGTGTGATATGTCGCAGCCAACTAGCTTAATTAGCCGTTTAGTTAACATCCTTTGGAAGTAGCGCTCGCTCGGCTCGCGCGCGGATGCTAACAGTTCTAAGCTAACCTAACCCATTTGGTCAGGGTGTTAGTTATAAACCAACACCCCTTCACCTTAGTTATAAACCGGGTTGGCCTGAAATCGGGTTTGGCTGGTAACATTAATAATAATAATAGTGCTCGTGACTGTACGGTGATCTCATCAAACTATTCCAAACGATTTCCAGTCGCAAGTGCGCCTGTACTCGCTGTACGTAGAAAAATGTCTAAGTGTGCGTGTGTTTTTGCCTTTTGTACATACATCTATTTTGATACATAATCAGCCAATAATATTCCCACTACTGGGACACAGGCCTCCTATCTTCGAGAGAGGGAGTGACCTGTAATCCACCACGCGGGCCCAGTTGATAGATGTCACATGTCTTCGAATTGTTGGTTCTAGGACATGCCGATTTCCTCACGATGTTTTTCTTCAACGTTTTGAGGGCAGTGGTGATGGAATTATTTACACAAAGTAAAGCGCCTGCCTGGGTTCGAACCAACCACCAACAACTCGTAAGTCGAGGCCGTTACCACTGGGCCGCAGCTGATTTTGAGATATAGGAGGTATTATTCACCATGCTGGTTCAGTAGATATTCGTTCGTAAGGTTTTCTTTGCAAAGGTTTTACGTTTTATTTACCTGTCACTAGAGGGCGCGGGTCGTGAGTGCGCTGCTAGCGGTGCTACCGCAGACACGTTAGCGTGCGGCGCCAGTAGAGCGCGTCCTACAGAGTTCCTCATCACCAGTCGTACGCTGGTCTCGTGTGGCTCGCCTGATGGTTCCGCTGTGCAGTATGTTGGTACCGCCACTTCTACGTGAATCGCCTGAGATAACAAAAAAAAAAGGCATTAAAAAAGTGTCAATTGTCGTTTCGACGGCTCATCTCTGTCAAAAACTTTAAAGGTATGACCAAACCTCCAGGACGCCGGGCGTTCGTGTCTTAAGTGCTCAGTTGTTTATTATGAACTTGAAGATACTAGTCCAAACCAAGTGTCCTGTGATCGCCCCAAATACAAGAATTAGTAATTTAATTCACTGAACGCAGCCAGGACGCCGGACGCCGACGTCCTAGCGGTTTGGCCATACCTTTATTGAAATGAACAGATATTGAATAGAACAGTGCTTTTAAACAATTCATCAACAACAAAATTGACAACAATCAAAATGAACTTTACAAAAAAATCTAATTATTTTTATCGACAAGCTACTTTCCTACATTTCGTAAACATAACAAAATACAAAACTCACCGTCTCTCTATAAATATTATTCCGTTCATCCTTATGCTGTGCCACAATAACTCCATACCCTGACCTCACAGCGGTTACTTCACCGCCAGCGCTTATAGACAACGCACCATCCCCATATGCCTTCCAGCTTCCTCTAGGCAAAGACTTCAATTTGACCACAGAGCTGACTGCTAAGGCAAGCCGGTCTCCTGAAGATAACTCCTTGGATCGACCCTCGAGTGATGTCCGGATGTCGGATAGACCTAGGATCTCGATTGTGCTGTCCCAGGAACGGCTTTCTGCAGCCTGTGAGAATAAAATAGGTTTTAGATAAGGAAAATCATAGAATCATATAAAAAATATAACTCCACCATACGCCGAATATTATAGAAATAAGGTTTTTAATTAGATCTCACTTCGTCTATCTCCTAGTTTATACGACTTCATCTGCAAAATTGTTTGATGAAAGTTTCTCATACAAAAACAATTTGTTATTATATTACCTACAGTTTTTCAAATATTATATTCTTGTTTATTAGTTTCAAATCTATACGCAATCATATAGAAATGTGGAAAATTCACGATATCTAGTATTAAAACCGCTGTAGTCAAAACAAATGAACTCACCTGTCCCATGTTCCTCACTCTAACATCAATAGTTATGACTCCTGGCTTCAGCGGTACTACTCGCACCGACAGACCCTCGGCAACCGATCTCTCGAGCATATCTGTAAACAGTAACCAAATGTTACACATTTGATCTGCCAAGTGATCGTAAGTGTGGGTAACAGCTTAGCTGCACAAAAATCAGTATTTCGGGCGAAATTCGGTGACGTGAAATTGACGTTTGAGAAACTCAAAGCAAACTGCTTGCAACTCGTCCAATCAATCTGCCTAGCCTTTTCTCAACATGTTGGAGTTGGCTTCCAGTCTAACCAGATGGTGCTGAATATCAGTATTTTACATAGAGCGACTGCCTATCTGACCTCCACGATCCAGTTACTGGGTGACATGATACATAGATAGGAAGATAGAATACTCTTTATTATGTACACCATAAAAATTACATGATACCCCTTGGTAAAACTGGTTGTCAGAGTTTTGGGCTTCTAACTACCCGTAACGACTGTACAAGATCTACGAATGACGGCCGGGACCAACGGCTTAACATGCTTTCCAAGGCACGAAGGGGTCTCGATATGTAATGGATGGTCACCCATCCACGAACCGACCGCGGCAAGTGTAGTTTCGATCGACCCGTGTGACTGTTATCATTTAGCCACGAGCCCCTTGCAACTCGTCCACTGCTTGTAATAGTGGACGTCTTTCGCCAGCATGATGATTAAATGCTCACTGAAATCTGGAATTTTGTGCTCCTGTCTGACGTTAAGTGCTGACCCAACATCAGCTATCTTTTATCTGTGGAAAAAATTTACGTCTCGCCAGGTTTTGTATCGAAACATTGTCATAAATTCAAAATTATTCCTCATGCAAAGATATATCTGGCGTTGGTAGTGAAGATATAAGGAATTTTTATAAGGCTTTCATCATTTACCATCAGCATGTGTAGTATAGAGCCTGGCGCTAGTCGAGTCGCGCAGAGTCCACGTGACGCGCGGCGGCGGCTGAATCGCGGCCAGTGCGCCTGCGCTGAGTGCTCCAGCTTCTACCCATATCGGGCTGGGGGATCCCACCAGCAAGGTTTGTGTCGCTGCCTTTACGCGGACGCCTGATATCGGGATTACCTGTAAACGTTTTGATAGATAAACTATAAAAGTTTAGCTTACATGACGACTTTCTCGAATCAAACCAAATCAAAATCCAAGATGGCGGGCAAAAATCCCGATGCAGATGTCATTTTCGACATTGGTGTTGTTTCCAAGGTTGTTTGGGGTGCTGTTGCCTAAATCGTGGTCTATTCAAAATCCATGACAGTGGAGATAACAATAAAGTGTGTTTTGTAATAGTAATGATTGTAATAGAAATCTATTTCATGGTTTTAGGGGATGATAATGTAGGAAACGACGGAATATTCTGAAATTCGGCGGCCATTTAAAAAATGCGTTGACATTGTCTTATAGGCATCTGGGGGCCAACCACCACCTCTTGAGCAGTATTATTTTAATCTTACTTCAGTGTGAGAAAGAGATGGAGCTATGCATGACGTATACCTTCATCTCTTTCTCACATTGAAGTAAGATTAAAATAATACTGCTAAGAGGTGGTGGTTGGCCTTCTTAGCTCATAAACTTTATTGGCATAGCAATGTTGTTTTTGTTAAAGTTGCGCCGTTCTATGAAACTGATTTACTGACACTTTGGAGCAACATCTAGACATTTTTTGCTTGTTTAAGTCTTCACAATCCATCTAGACTTAAATTAATAATTATTAACTTTCTACGGTCCAAAGTAACTTGCCACATATCAACACAGTCAACAAGTAATAAATCTAAGTTACCTCAACTTCAGATTCAGCGCTTGCCATCTCAACATTGGCAATGTCGGTAGCCACGAGCTTGATGCGGGAAGTTCCAATTGATAAGCCGTGTACGGAACCTGAAGATGTCACCTGTCAAGGGAAAATATTTTTGGTCATTATTAAGAAGTAAGCTGGGCAGTCCACTAATGACGGGAGGGAAGGGGGGGACGACGACGACAAGAAACAAAGTAATTTTGAATTTAAGGTAAGGCATAAAGTTTTCATTATACACATACATACATAAACTCACGCCTTCTTTCCATGGGGGTAGGCAGAAACTACAGAACGCCACCTGCTACGATCCTTACATACTCCTTTTGCCTCGTTTACGTTTATACAACTGGTCATACACGCACGCCGGTTGCGTGTACAACATCACCAATACCAGTCACCATCATCACCAGTTTTCTTTATGGCACCGCGAAAAAACGAAATCACAGGCAAGGTTTGTAAAAATGGCGATCTTATCGCAATATAACCTAAGGACGGATATTTACTTACTGTGCTTTTTTCCGGACGCTTTTTTGATGGTCGACGGATTTTACAATAATAATAAGCGTTTGCGACCAACAAAGGAAAAACATAAAATTAACACTTTCCACTAAACACAATCGAAGTTTTATTGGTGTGACGTCTACGGGCGTTTAGTGTCTCGGAAGGTGTTTAAACGACTCGATAGCTCAGTACGTGTACCATACAGCAATGGTTCCAGTACTGACAAGCGAACCTCTGCGTGAATGCCGTCAGCGCGAGTTGAAACCAGGCCATTACCCATCATATCATACAGACCAGATAAACTTTATAATACCAACTCGATCTGTGCGCACTCCACAATTATTCAGTATTCCCGCTAGTAACAA
Source organism: Fissipunctia ypsillon (assembly GCA_947568875.1). Classification (NCBI taxonomy): domain Eukaryota; kingdom Metazoa; phylum Arthropoda; class Insecta; order Lepidoptera; family Noctuidae; genus Fissipunctia; species Fissipunctia ypsillon. The sequence continues at coordinate 7,283,719 of OX387660.1, read as the reverse complement.
TGTTTCGGAAAACAATCCGTTATCCAGAATGTGTAGACAATATAATGCAATATGCCCTAAGGTAGACTTGTTTTTGAACAGTTTTAACGATTTTAGAAATTCTTTATATAAGTTATAAATGCAACAGTGTCATTATATCATATTATTCCACCTTAACTGTCACTAAAGAAGCATATCAAATGTTGAAAGCTATGTACAGTAATAATTGGACTTCAGATTTATATACTGTATGTTGTCATATCTGTGCTTAGTTTGTAATGTCTCTGTACTTATTAAAATAAAATAAAAATACCTCAACATGGCTGAGTCCTGATGTAGCTTTGTATTGTAACGCGGCGAGGTGAGGCGGGGGCCCTCCTTTGTGACGCAGTTGTAGTCGCGCACCAGGCGGGACGCGGGCCTTTAATGGTACCACTTCTAGGGGCGGGAATACTAGGACCTGCAAAATTAAATAGAAGTCTCAGGAAAAGTAGGAATAAATTATCTATCTAGATACAAACAAATAAAATTGACGTGTCTGTTTGTAATGTCAAAATAACAGCTTTTTACTAAATGCAAATGAAAGTAGGTATATATGGTACTTATAACAAAAAACAATTTTTAAATTTTTTGTCTGTCTGTCTTTTTGTTCCTGCTAATCTCCGAAACGGCTAGACCGATTTTGACGGGACTTTTACTGGCAGATAGGTGATGTTATAAGGTAACTTATGCTACTTTTATTTTAGAAAAGGAATTAGGATTCCGCGCAAAAAAAATAAAACACATGACATTGTGAACAAAATCCGATTCAAATAGGGAAGTTGCAAGTAATTTATTGGGGAATAAGACTTGCCAAGAGACTTTTCATGGACTGTCGACCACAGACGGTTTGCACTCTCAAGGCTCCCGCTGACAGGCGCGACACGACACCGCGACGCAACAATTTCTATGAAACTCATGGAAATTCTCTACCAGAATCCCATCGCACTGTCGCGTCGCGCATATCTGCGAGTCTTTATGTTCATCGATTGATTTGCTTTTTTTTTGGTTCACCAACAATTGTTTACACTGGCTTTATGCTAGAGGTAACATGTAAAAATGTGTATGCAACAGTGCAACAATCACTGACAGGTAAACTCCGCATGCATACAGAAGTTGTACAATTTTGAAAAAAAGTTTTGAGGCAATAAATATCGACCCATTACGTTAATCGAATCAAATCAATTTAAGACGGATATAAAAACTTCAATTATTATCACTCTTACCTCAACCTCAGGGCTCCAAACACCTGCGAACATTGCTCTAACTCTCCCCGTGCCCTCTTTGACCCCGCACATGTTGCCGTCCTTCACGGTCACATAGCCCGTGACCCGCCACTCAGGCGCACGGCCCACGGACAGGTACCGGTGCGACACGCCTTTTACTAGAGCTGAGATAGGCACGCACGCGCCCACGCCTACAGCGCGCGATGTTGATACCTCCACGCTTAGAACTTCTTCGATGTGGACCTGTTGGAAGGTAGATCATGAATAACATAAACGCTATTTTCCCTGAAGGGTTATGCAGAGGAACACCTGTAGTACACCCACATTATACCAGTTTTATGGCTTGAATTTGATAAAAATATAACTAACTGCATAATGACTTTAACAATGATTGTACATAAGTATATTCCATTGTGGTAATAGAAAGAACTCTGCTAAGTACTGTAATCGGCCGTTAATATAGCACAGCGAGTTGTATGAAAAAAAACCTCGGTTTTGTAGTGTTGTCTTTATCACTCTTACCTATATGAGTCCCTTTCTCAACACTTTCCGGGACACTGAACGAGACAGTAAGTTTTATAGTTATGACGTATATGGGCGTTTAGTGTAGCGGAAATATTAACCTTGATGTGTCACCGTGCGTCTTGACATCCGAGTAGTTTACAACCAAGTATGTAAACTGTATAACCCAACAGCAAGAACGATTATGACAGGATATAAACAAGCATTGTATAGCCTAGTTGCAGTTAATGAATGCTATACATCAGGGACGAAGCCTTCATACAACCCGATTCCTATCGGCTTCCCTTCAGAACAACAGCTCTTCCTAATGTCTACTATTGCCAAATAATATGGTGCACCTGTGTGTGTAACTGTGTATTACATCACATTACATAATCATATTTAATACCAGTTTAATACATCATAAGATTAAAAACCTACAGTTTTTTGTCTGAGTTTATGAGAACTGAACAATTTTTTCTGTGGCTTCCCTCTAATGATGATTGTATCTGCGCCACTGCTATCATATATAACTCACATTACAAGAAATCTTTTTAGAGGAACTTATTCTAGTCTATTTAAGATTCAAAAGTCCCACTGTTGAAATGAACGCATTATTGTACCTTTATACGGAACGCAACAAATATAGTTCTGGCTGTATCCGCGTCTGACCAAATGGCGCTTTAACATATATAATTCAATAATCTGTCATGGCTTCCTTGTTCGTAAAAAAATCACGTCGTACATCCCAGTGTTTAATTTCTCAAGACCTGATATCCAAAACACAGGTTTGACACCCCCAACTATTTTAACTATAAACTTACCTCAATTAACTGTTTCTCGCCCTGAACACACATATCAGTGACCAGCAGGTCGTACGACCCCGGTCCAGGCACAGTGGCTGTGAGCGCTCCACCCTCGATCTCTGCTGATACCCCTTTGGGCGCTTCCACGGCGTAACGCCCGCTGCCACCTGTGATGCTCGCTATGTTGCTTACTGTCTCGCTTTCCCAGGCTATGTTCACCTAGAAAAAATAAACAAAAATGTAGGTATTTGTTACTTCAAAGGAGCTTGAGTCTAATGGCTTGTACCCTACATAGTTATTAGAGTAGTGAGAACAAAGTAAAATAAAAACAATATTATGGATCCTTTTTCACAGTATCCTGCTGGCACTAATAACAGCTAAATACAAAATGTAATAGATTTTGTATGAAATTATACGCCAGATTAGTTATTTACTAATCCGAAGGTGGAGAAACAGGCAATAAGGATTGTATATTTTACCTTGATTGGATCGCATTTCAACGGAGCGACGACTCTCGCTTGAATAGATGCAGTCGCATCAGGAATGCTCGCTTTCAACACACCAGTCCATCCGATAGCTAGGTCATCAACTAACACTACCTGAAAACAAAACACAATTAATTAATAGCAGGAAAGACGCATTTATTTTCAACTTTATATCAAGACATGTAATGTTGATATTTGTTTGCTAGTGGAAACCGCGCTGCACTGCACCTCGCCAGATGTGCGCCGGCCCAAGAGTTGAATTACTATGAAGATTATCAAGCATTACCCTTTTTTTGTTTAGGCATTAGCCTTTGTATTCTAAACAAACATGGGCTGGCGCCAGCCTTTGTTCAAGTTCAGTACCCGATCATAACATAACATCACGCCTGTATTCCCCGAAGAGCAGAGGTTAGGCAGAGGTGTACATATACCTATCACACCACATTTCGCCAGTTATGTTAATTCCCATGTAATAGGGGCGAGCTTTTTGCCATCAACCGGGCACAAATCCCGACTCCAGGCTGAGAAATTCCTGGTGGAAAAACCCAATCACACTTTGCCCTACCCGGGAATAAGGTCCTGACCTCATGCTCACCCGATTATAACTATGGCAAATCGAGAGTTTTAGAAAAAAGTCGGCTTTGCAAAGCGCTTTCTATGTCACTCACACATGTGTGACAGTAATGTTCTAAAGCTTGTTGTGTCTTACCTCTATGCCTGGGTACTATTATTAGAGGTCAGTGTAATGAGTTCAGCCGGGGTTGCGGGATGTTCGAAAGAGTTACCGTGGCCCCGGCACAGGCAGCAGAAGGAACACGGGTGGGTTTAAAAAAGTGTAATGAGTTATCGACGTTTAGTATTAAACTCTGGTATGGAAGGAAGGTTTGACTAACGCTCTAATGCAATTTCTGAAGAATTTTAACCGAACTTTATGTATTCTATAATGCAACAACAACATAACAATCACGCCTAGTTTGGGCAGAGAAGGGGTGGGTGTACTATAGGAACATCTCTGTCAATAATGCAATTGGTTTGATAACGCGTTTCTGAAGAAACTTGCTCAAGTAGACAACTTTATAGGATCAAAAGCTGTAGAGTGTTTAAACGGGCATCAACCAAGAGGTTTTTAAATCATTTTTGTATAATTATACCACGTCCTGTCACGGTCGCAAAATTGGGGTGTAAGAGGGAGCACACAATATCCTGACTCCTCAAAAGTCAAGCTCACCTGCCCGTGATGCACTCTGCTGCTAACCAACGAGGTACCTACTGACGATCACCGACAAATGGTGGGATATCCATTTAATATACCTACTTGAGAGCTCAAGAACGTGATGGACGTTCACACGAGACTTCTAGTGAAGTAGTTGAGATCAGTGCAGGATGTCAACTCAGGGTGGCGGCAGATGACCCACCCTTGAGCCAAGTTAGCTGGCTTACTGCGCGCTCACCAACCCGCACTAGACAACCGTGGTGAGCTATATTATCTAAACCCCTTTCCCTATGAACCACACAACAAGCCATCCCCAGTGGCCGGCAGCTCCGGGTGGCTTTATGTTATTGACAGTATATCTCGAACCCTTGGAGCTAGGGGTGATAATCTCAGGGTGTCTCTCAAACCGTCACAGGCCATAAGGACTCCGATAAATTAAACATACAACTGCTACGTACAACATCCGCACTTTAAAATCTGAAGAACGTCTAATCGAACTTGAAAATGCCCTCAACTACATTAACTGGGATATAATTTTATAATCTGAAGTGAGACGGGTAGGCGAAGATACCCTCGAACGCACGAGAACTTGTTTACTACAACAACGGGTGTCCAAGGAGGTGAGTCTGGTATTGAGTTGCTAGTAGCAAACAAGTGGAAACAAATCCTGGAGTTCAATGCGGATTCTGATAGAATAGCTTTGCTAAAATTCCGGATTGCTGAAAAGAAAACACTCACCATCATCCAAGTTTATGCTCCTACAGCACACCCAGATGAAGAAGTGGAGGAATTTTACGACATGTTCTACAAAGCTTGTGACGAGCAAAAAGGGACTTGGACCATCGATTTAGGCGACTTTAATTCCAAACCTGGAGCAGTTGCTGATCATGATAATCGAAACATCATAGGAACTATTGGTTTGGGTACTAGAAACATGCGAGGTGAACGTCTGATCCAATTTGCTTATGGACGAAACGTAGCATAAGCTTAGCATAATCAGCTTATAACGTTCCCACTACTAGGACACAGGCCTCCTCTCTGTGAGAGAGAGTGGGCCGTAATCCACCACACGGGCTCAGTGCGGGTTGGTAAATGTCACAGGTCTTCGAATTTTTGGTTCAAGGAAATGCCGGTTTCCTCACGATGTTTTCCTTCACCGTTTTGAGAGCAGTGGTGATCAAATTACTTACGCAAAGTAAAGCACCTGACTGGGTTCGAACCCACGACCTACAACCCGTAAGTCGGGGCCGTTACCACTGAGCCACCACAGCTCTCACAAAACTTAAAACAGGAGGATAAATTTAGCAATAGCTTCTTTTTTATAAAACCTCATCGTCGCTGGACATGGGGGCATCCCCTAACGTAATCACAAAAAATGAAATAGACTTTGCCTAGACAGGCAGACGTCCGACAGAGTTGACTTCTTATTTACGCCAAAGTTATCAAAATACGGCAGTGCTTTTTGCACGTTTTTAGTGATATTCAATTTTTTTTTTAAAACGAAAACTCTTGAGTGAAACTCTTGAGCTAGCCAAACGTTTTTGTTCGTGGCTACTACTTTAAGTTTTCTATAATTATAAGCTTATCCAAAACCCATAACACTATTTCCTGGTCCTTTAAAATGAACCTGTCAAAGACCAAACCCATGACAAACGACATCAAAAGGAAACGTTGGGGGTGAAGAGATTGCATATGTCCAAGACTATATCTATCTGGGCCAAATAGTCTCCTTCCAGGCGCGACAAGACAAAGAAGTTGTTCGACGCACCGAGAGCGCCTGGAGGAGCTATTGGTCAATTCTAAAAGGAGATCTACCACTATGTCTCAAACGGAGAATTATGGACATGTTGTGTATTCTCCCCATTCTCTCATATGGTGTTCAAACCTGGTCTTGACACTTCAGCAGAGGTCCAAGATCGAGGTTTGCCAGCGAGCTATGGAGCCCAGCATCCCAGGGGTTCGAATTTCGGATCGTAGAAAGAACACAACACTGCGCGCCAAAACCAAAATCACGGACGTTAACTAGAAAGCCGCAGCTTAAGTGTTACTGGGTCGGACATGTCTGCCGCATGTCACATGAAAAACGGGATGAGAAAACCGCCGGTTGGGTCCCACTAAACACACGACGACATCGCGGCAGGCCGAGATGAAGATAGCGGGATGACTTAACTCCTACCGAAAGGACTGGCCGACACTAGCAACATACAGAATTGTGTGGAAAAAGGAGAGGGAGGCCTCTGACTTGCAGTGGGTCAATACAGGTTAATTAGATAGATTAGATAGAATTATACAACGTTATACTCACTTGATAATACCTATTCGGTACAGGTACAGGCACATACTCAGGGTGCGGTTCAACAAACAATCTGTTAGTAGCTTTGTACTGTAAGCCCGGATGATGAGGTTCAATTTCCCATGACATCTTAGGACCGTTCTCGTCGAGAAGTTCGCGACCTATCGCGTCTAGGAGAGTCACTTTGATGGATAACTCTTGACCAGGACGAAGCCAGATTCTGTAACAAAACAGTTGTTTTATTATTTTCATTTTAACACTAGTAGTAAGTTTCATTTATATAAAAAATATGTTTTAATTATTAATTGTTGATGTTTTGTTTTTATCGTGGGTTTTATACCAATGCTAGTTTTTTTGTTACCCATTTCTGTCCTGCTGGTCATAGGTCTCGATCTTCCACACTACCCTATGACCAAAAAAAAGGAAAACTACTTTTTTTATTTTACGCCCTAAATCGTTTTCTATCTAGCTTTTTCCCAAATATGTTCGGGGCGGCTTCCAGTCTAACCGGATGCAGCTGAATTTTACATCCAGTATTTTACATGGAGCGACTGGCTATCTGACCTCCACAACCCAGTTACCGGGTAAACATAACCTGGTAAGTAAGACTGGTTGTCAGACTTTCGGCCTTCTGACTGCCCGTAACGACTGTCAAAGATCCACGAATGACAGCGACCCACGAATGACAGCCGGGACCAACGGCTTAACGTGCTTTCCGTGGCACGGGCGAATATTAAAAGTCTTAGAATACCTGTGATACATCAATTGCATTACCGATAAAGATAGATACTTAGATAGAATAGCTATTATCAATAACAGTTATTCGAAATTACTGTTAAGATAAAAGTGAGAGAGAGCATTATTTGCCGTCAAAAAATGTCTTTTAATCCGACTAGTTACAACATTATACGTACTTGGGTGGAATAGAACAGTTTCCAGGGGTATCTGGTGGTTCGAGTCGTACTCTCGACACGTGTGGAGCGCATCTAGCGTCAAGCGACACTGACTCGCGTTCTTCGTCCGTTTCCGATGTAAGTTCTAGACGGGCTTCACCTTTCTGTGTAAGAATATAGAGTTGTTATTGTTATATCTGTAATTTTTATGGTGTACATAGTAAAGAGTATTCTATCTATCTATCTAAACAACTAAGAATAAACGAATTTGTATTTTCTAGAGTAAGGGCTCGTCGGCGTCATTGCTTTTTTGTATCAGTGTGAGCGTTTAACTTTTGTCTCAAAAAAATCCACTCATCATTGGGAACTCAAATTGATATTGTTTTTAGGCAGCGGTAAACATAACAAGAGAAAATAAATAAGTAATATCCTTTCAAAGGAAACATTTACAGGGGACAGTTCAAAATTCATGAAGCACCCGTAATATTAATATAATAAAAATCTGTTTGTTGATAAACGCATCGCTTGAGAACGGCTGGAAAGATTTTTTTTTTAATGTTCCTCATTATAGTCCGAATAAGGTTATTAGGAAAAGAAAATTTGAAAAAAATTCGCGGAAAATTGAAAAATTCGTGAAAAACTGAAAGTGCTTATTCTATTGAATTTTTGTATGAAATATTAAAATTTGGACACGACAACGTCTGTCGGGTCAACTAGTATTAATATAATAAACAAAAACATACCCTACGACATTTGAAGGTGAACAGTTGAACATCGGGGTATCTGTGAGGCGGTGGTCCATCACGTGCGGTGATCTCGGCCACTCGAGTGTCGTGGGACTGTGGGATTAGCGCTTCGCCTTCCGCTAGAACCTGTGGAAAATAACGTTGATTAATTAACGGTTGATAATAAGACTGAGTCGGTTTCATGATTGAAAATATACGCCTGAGAGACGTGTCATCATCAGTGATGCAATTTAGGGGCCTCAAATAAAATGATTAGTATGGATGATAACCCCACGAAAATCCCATAATGCCGGGATTTTGTAATTTTGAAGTTTTTTTTTCTTAATATATGAAAAAAGTTTTTTTTACAATATTATATTATTTTTATAATATATGCCTTGTATGTTCGGTGATATGAAGATGATATACAGCTGTACTTATAGCTCAAGAGTCAGGGAATACCGCACAGTGGTGTTAAAGGCTAAGAGCTGCACTGCAAGTGATATCGCCGATAATTATGTCCGCGAGTCGTAGATACGTCTGCGAGACGTAGACACGTCCGTGAACCACAGCAGGCTAGGGGCCGCGCGCACTGCCATGCGAGTGGTGTCGCCCACACGGCCGCGAGACGTAGTCACATCCGCGAAACTTACCGGTAGTGTAGCGCCCAGCAACGCAGCGGCGTTAAGTGGCCACAGCAGGCTAGGGGCCGCGCGCACTGCCACGCGAGTGGTGTCGCCCACACGGCCGCGAGACACGCGCACTGTGGACACACCGCGGGTACTCCACGCACATTCTAGTACGCAGCACGCACCATCTGCAGTAAAAAAAAGAGAAATACAAATAGAGTATCGATAAGAAACTTGACTTCACTATTCTACCGCACTGCATAAAATTTAATGAATATACGCGTCCTCAAATTAGTTTACAGATACGTCTGAGAGTCGTAGATGTTGAAAATGTCATACTAACCCATAGGTTGCATCCAGTTTGCTACAGTGACATTCTGTGGTTCCGGACCCTCCAGTAACGTTACAGCGAAGGATCCACAGTTGCATCTGCGAAAAACACAAGTGAAAACTTACATCATATATTAGGTTTCATAGGCTACAATTTAACGTCCAGCGTTTTGGTATAGTCGTTGCATTTCACGAGCGCGACTCATTCATTCTAATTTAAACCTTATGTCAAAGTCTATATGAGTCACAAAAAGCGCGCTCGTGATTTAAAACGGCTATTGTATTGTTACTTTACTTACGTATGAAAGTTGAACAATTCTCCGGTTTCGGGGTTTGTTGCTGTGACCGCTATGTGTAGGAGATGCGGTTTTCCAACGCGAGCGTAGCCTGAACTTGACACTTGAAGCATCTCGAACGGTGTTGACAATACTCTGTAAAAGATATCGTAATTAAAGCACCATATAATTGTATTCTTGAACACTAAAGTTATAAGGGGTACCAGGCCAACTATATACTTTTATATTGAAGACGAAGAAAGCCACCAATTCAGCTTATTTACAGATTAACCCCAGGTTTTTACGACTTGACAAAACATCGAGATTTTTTTTATACAAAACCTTCCGGAATAAATTCAACAAACGATGGTGAAAACCGTATCAAAATCCGTTGCGTAGTTTAGAAGAACAACGCGGTCACACAGACACGCACGAAAAGAGACTTCAATTTATAATACAGTGTGAGTCTTTATAATGTGCACATATCGAAATGAGGGAATCTATGCTTAATTTTATCGACGGAAAAAATGTTAAAAAAAATCTAAATATTTATTTATATTTTTTATGGATTTTTAAAAAAAATTGTTTGCTTTTGTGACCCCAGTGTATACAAAACTGTGTAACTTTTAAACTAAACGATTTATCACGATGAAACAAACTCCATAATGTTTGGAAGTAATTAGGTGTCGTCATAAAATAAAAATTATGGAAAAAAAATAGCCATAATCAAATATAAACATTTTTTTTTGGCAAAAATCTGATTTTTTTTCATTAATTTTTACAAAAATTGTAAAATTTCTCAATAACATGCCCCCATCACCTTCTTTTTTTATAACTTTAAGTTATTCTTCATTGTATTAGGAACCTAACGGTAAAAATTGCATGTTTTTAACTCAACCCCAACATTTTTTATCAAATGTCAAAGAAAGGCCCAACGCATAGCTACGCACATTGTTTAGCAGGTAGATAAACTTTTTTTTGTTAACTTTGTTGTGAATGCGCGCGGGTCGTTTCAAAGATGGCACTCCGAACGCGGAATCGTATTGTTCTCATAAGGGTGGTTTGTTTGGGATGATAATTAATGCAAAAGAGTTCAATTGAAACCCATTTATTATTAAATACAAAATTTAATGCATCAGGTTCTCAAAATGTCCACCTCGTTGTTGTAAACACAAAGCCGCGCGAATTAGAATTTGGTGTGTCGCTCTCCTTATCATTTCGGGATCATTGCGAATATCATTCGCACAGTTTATTATGCGGTCACGCAAATCGGCCTCACTGTTGATGGGGGTACTGTAGACGCGTTGCTTCATGGTCCCCCATAGGAAATAATCAAGAGGCGTCAAATCGGGTGAACCACCCTACAGGTCCTTGCCGGCCGATCCATTTGTCATGATAATTTTCGTTTAAAAATCTTCTTACATTTGTAGCGTAATGGGCAGGACATCCGTCCATCTGAAGAAACATCCTTTGACGCACAGCCAGTGGGACATCTTCCAATAACTGAGGCATATCATCTCTCAATAGACTTAAAAATCTTTCACCAGTCAACGTTCTCGGCAATATGACTGGTCCAATCAACATGTTATCGATAAGACCAGCCCAAACATTTATCGAAAATCTTACTTGGAAAGTAGATGACCGTTTCAGTTTCGGGTTTTCACCTGCGCGGCACCATCTGTGTAAATTTCGACAGTTAGTAATACCGTCTCTAGTGAATGTCGCTTCGTCCATCCATAGTATTTTTCTTGGAAAGTTTGGGTTTGCTCTGGTTTTTCTTTGAATCCATGTGGACATCACACACCTTGGACGCCAGTCTACGTCTTCATGTAGATGTTGCACCCTTTGATAGTGATAAGGATGCAATCCTTCTTTCTTTAAAATACGCCACACTGATTTTTGGGATATTCCGTGACGAAGAGCCAGTCGTCTAGTACTTATGGATGGATCAGCAAACAAATCACTTAATACTGCTTGTTCAGTAGCCGCATCAATAATTACTTGAGGTGGCTCGCGACGATCTCTACTTGATCCAAGTCCAGTGATCGACAACCTTCTGTGAACTTCCTGGAAGTTTCGGGCAGATGGCACTGGTTGCCTGTTAGGATACGCAGCTATGTAAGCCGCGCGCGCAGCTCTGGCACTTCCTTGTCCCACTCCATAATAAAAATGTATGTCGGCGATGTGTGCCGGGGAAAATTCACTTAAACGCGGCATCATGTAGCAGCGAACGAAAGTTATGAAAGTCCAGCGAACGAAAGTACCGAAACACATGTAGCAGCGGCGAATAATTCGGAGCGACTGCCAGTCTGACATCTGTCATAATTCAAGTTCCTTTGGCTGGCCCTACCTCCCCGACCTGCGCACATTCAAAAGAAAGTTTATCTACCTGCTAAACAATAGCTATGCGTTGGGCCTTTCTTTGACAGTTGATAAAAAATGTTGGGGTTGAGTTAAAAACATGCAATTTTTACCGTTAGGTTCCTAATACAATGAAGAATAACTTAAAGTTATAAAAAAAGAAGGTGATGGGGGCATGTTATTGAGAAATTTTACAATTTTTGTAAAAATTAATGAAAAAAAATCAGATTTTTGCCAAACAAAAATGTTTATTTTTAAATGTGGCTATTTTTTTTCCATAATTTTTATTTTATGACGACACCTAATTACTTCCAAACATTATAGAGTTTGTTTCATCGTGATAAATCGTTTAGTTTAAAAGTTACACAGTTTTGTATACACTGGGGTCACAAAAGCAAACAATTTTTTTTAAAAATCCATAAAAAATATAAATAAATATTTAGATTTTTTTTAACATTTTTTCCGTCGATAAAATTAAGCATAGATTCCCTCATTTCGATATGTGCACATTATAAAGACTCACACTGTATGTATAGATGACGGCGCAGCAAGTGGCGTCGCCTCGTTTTGATACGAAGTTCACTGAAGAGGTCGGATAATGGCGCGTTTACATTATATCGGTCACCGCATACGGCGACCGCTTTCGGTTGACCCAGATCAGAGTGAAACTGAATGACTGAATGAAGAGTGAACTGTGAAACTGCCTCATGACAGTCACTCTAGCGGAGCGTTGCATCGCTGATTGCGTGGCGGCTGTCTTCTAATGGCAGAGATGATGTCAGGGGAGCCGCTGTGGTACGTCCACGACGAACTGCTATATTCCGGCACAATCCTGATGATATTGGAGCTGCTGAACCACTAATACGATGATCACTTCCGGTAAAGGCTATCCTGAGCCATTATATATATTAACTTTCGTGATACATACTAATGTTCACAATCTTTAAAGTCTTCTTTGCTTGATTGTTTTGGATTTGCGCGGCTGGTCTTGAACTCTAAGGGTGCTCTTTTCTCTCGCCTCGAATAGACGATCATAAATGATCAATATAGAAGATCTTACCTTCCAATAGCCTTAACATGTGGATACTTCTTCAACTGCACTCGTACGCCGATCTCGCCGGTCCCTCGGATCGTCACAACGCCGTCGGACGTTAGAGAGAGAGGTCCTGGTGCTATGTCGCTCTCTATCTCTGACCACACGACCGGCTCGTCGCCTCCACCGATGTGTTTGAGATTGATTTCCCTGGAAATTAAATTAATATTAACTTTTGTACTAACACACATGTATTAGCCTTGTATAGTAAACCGGCATTTCGCTAGTTATGTTAAAGTGGGACGAGCCTTTAACTAGGCAGCTACTGAGAAATTCTTATTGTAAAACCTAATAACACGTTGCCTGACCTGCGCATCGAACCCAGGAGCTCTCGCTCAGCAGTCGACCACCTCGACCAACCTCGGTCAACTTGCGACCACTAGACGAACAAGAGAACCAAATAATTATGATAAAAATACAGAAATAATTACTTACTGCACGGTGTCTGTCCATGCTACATTGATATGTGGTGGTACAACTTCTAAAGGATCCACTGCTATGGCTGTGACTTGACCTTCCACCTGTAAGGAAAATTATCATTTTAAAGCCACATCTTACATCAAACTGCCTCCAAAACAGTACAATGTTGGTACTGAATTAGTAGCCAATAAATGTGGTGAATAAAGAGTTACACACAATAATTCCATTATTGTTTTATTGTATTATTAATGCCATCTAAATATTAAAATAAATCGCAAGCAATTCAGTAATATTAAACCACTCATCCGATTTAATTTATCGATATTCTACATAATTATATTCTTTGTAATTATGTTCTAAAGTAGCACAGGTAGTAAATATTAGAAGTGTTTAATTCCATACCTTCCGCGAAATTGTCCTCCCAGCAATAGAATGCAACCTCGCAGTGATAGTCAAGGAGCCAGCGTTCTGCGCAACCGCATCAGTCAGGGTACCATTTTCCGTGGATCGGAACAGATCAACATTAGCTTCTCCTTCCACCGCCAACCTTATCAGAATCTGGTCACCAGCTGTCAACGCATGACCTTTATCATCTAACACGATACAGTGTACAACAAAGGGTTCTCCTTTTATGAGTAAGCTTGAAGGACGTAGGGTCACTCTAATGCTGTGTGCCTCTGCGACGGTGAGAGTTGCCGTGGCAACCTCAGTAGCTCCCGACATGAGGTGGACGTTCGTTGTGCCTATCTGTGTGCCTCTGACTAGGCTGATCGTGTCTTCTAGCTGAGCTATGTTGGTGTCTGGCACTTTTAAGTAGTACATAGTGTCTGCGATGTCTTGGACGGTGAGGCGGCCTGCGCGTGCGCGGACGACCCTAGAAAAAAAATATTGTTATTATACATGTAGAAGTTCAAATCGTTTTATTGTATTTCATGAATTGTATCACTCCAGATTGGGTCACAATTAAATAATTTTAAATGTAACCCCACAAACTGTCTTGTTTTTTTATGTTTAAGAATAAAATAAAGATACATATGGTTAGTGTCCAACCGAAACACGATTTTCTGCCGTAACCGTAACCGATTCATCGGCTCCTCTTCTAGTTTCGGCCGAAACCGAAATCAAAACTTATGAAGTTAAGAAAAAGTTAGTTAAATTGATATTAATTTTCTGCAAACTCGTCGTTTTTCGTAGATTTGTTACAAATAATTTGATTAACCCTAGATCACTAAACTTTTTTTTTTCAAACTCTGTCACTAAACATTAGTCCTACAAACTAACAAAATAAAACCGCAATATTTATCAAAACTAGAGTATTTATTTAGAAAAAGTCTACTTAAAATATGGAATGTCTTTTAAATTACCACATAATAAAACAAAAGGTTAAAAAAAATTATTCTTGGCAGTCGGCACACACTGGAACCGTATGTTCCCCGCAAATCGCCGTCTTGCAGCGGCTGCAAACATATTTAGTCATCCTGTGTTTTTTGTAAGGATAAAAAGAACATATTTTGCGCTTATTTTGTTGCGCTTGAGAGGTACTAGGAGTAGCATCTTCAATTTTTAAAATATCTTTGATACTAGCTTTTATATCCCTCCTCAAACGGCGGTAACGGGAACATACATAAACAGCGAATGCGTCAGAGTCGTGTAGCCTGTGAGACTAATGTTTAGTGATCTAGGGTTAAGGGCTGATTTTGCAATTATCAGATCTTTCATCCAAAGAAAAAAAAGTACTTTTGGCAGATTTTGTGTGAAAAACCGTAAAATTTCAAAATGACGATTGAAAAATGAGCCCTAACTTAAATAAGAACCTTAGCAAATATGCTACTGTAACTGTTAGCTTTTGCGATTTAGTGATTTTTTAGATGCTCGATTCAACTCTAAACACCGCATATTTTTAGCACCAGCAATCAGCCATTTAATCGCTTTTGGGAAGTTCGATATACCTAGCGACAATAATTTATCTCTCCGCCAAACAATTCAGCTTTGTTAGAAAACGCAATTTTTGAACCGAACTCAAACAGAACGAGTCGCCAAAACGCGATACAGCGTCAAAGTAATCGCTGCAACGTGTGATTTTGCTATTGTGACCAAACACAGAACTGCTAAGATGCACCTGCTATTGCCCTTAGAGCTTGTATCAATCCTTCAGAAAGCGAATAATTCCTTAATAGCTGATGCTAAAACCTGCTATAAACCTAAATGATATATCAGTAAACGCTTATTTTTTTTGGGTTTTCTACAAAAAGGGTGCAAACGGGACCCCTTTGCAAGTCTACGCTCTCTGTCTATCCGTCAGTCGTTCGTATTTTATCAAAACTCCACGAACACCGATTTCGGTCGAGCCGAAGATTCGTCCGCTTTTAGCCCAAAATCGAAACTGCGGCTAAAACCGAACCATCGGTCGGTGGGACAGTACATATAATTATGTATACAACATCCTACCATAAGGGACTAAAGAAGAAGAACATTGAAGCACAAGATGTAGTTGAGGATTAAAAATAGGGTCATCTGCATCCTAAACATCACAACAAATTTTTTTGTTATTTCGCTACCTAGAATTTTTCGTGAATCTTTCCCATAGATATTATAATTAGGATTTAAAAGGCATTATAAACTTACCTATATCTGAGTGTATCACCAGGCACGATGCTTGCCGTTGCAGGCATCAGCACGACACTGGCAATGACTTGTAGGTTGAATTCCGTGCATATTATGTCATCAAGACAGGCGGTGACCCGAGATTCGCCCATAGCCTGACCGTATAGCAGGACAGAGTGAGAGCGCAGACCTCGGGCTTCGAGTTCAGTGACCCCGCGAGGCGCTTCGTAGTCTGTGTCCCGCCATCTGACTAGCCTGGAGGGTTAGAAAAGAGTTTTAATAGGAAGCAGTAATAGAACTATGGTCTGTACAAAAAGTATATGATGAAAGTGTAAACAACTGTTCAGGTTAAATTCTTAAGCAACCGCTCACTAAAGAGAATTAGTAACACATTCATGTGTACTTATAAAGTTTCAACAACATATTTCACCACTTTTTCGAGCATTATTGTTTGCATGACATTGATATTATTGTAATTGAAAATTCATTGACGAAAATTGAGGTTTGATGGTCGGTACAACACCCTTATTTTTGACCACACCTTTCTGATACATTCTGTATAATTCATATCAACATTGCCAAATAAAAAACATCTTTAAGGTGATTTAAAATTAGAATTTTGGGTTTAAGTATTCAATTAACTAAATCAAAGCACTCAATTCGTAAGTGGCACTACAAATTGGCATCCACAGGTGCCTTTTCTGATCCATTTGTTTAGGTACATTTTCATCGGGTACTTTTGTAACAGACAAATTTTCGGTTTCCTATAAACAAAAACGAATCGTTTTGCTTACCAATTGTAACAGTTTTTATTGTTAAACTAGGCATATAAATAGATTCATAAGCTAATTTTACCTGTGATAGCTGTGATGACATATAGGAGGGTCTACTATGCAAAGCTATGCGGTCTTTGCTTCATTATTGGTAAAGATACAAGAGTCTTCATCATCATCATCATCATAATCAGCCTATAATGTTCCCACTGCTGGGACACAGGCCTCCTCTCTTCGAGAGGGAGTGGGCTGTAATCTACCACGCGGGCCCAGTGCGGGTTGGTAGATGTCACATGTCTTCGAATTTTTGATTCTAGGACATGCCGGTTTCCTCACGATTTTTTCTTTCACCATTTTGACAAGAGTCTTAACTTTAACCAATAACGGTCCGTAGATTAAAGGAATCGGCCATAAATGGTTCTGTTGTGAGGACAACATAAGGTTTGTAGTTACTAGACACTAGTTTCTTTTACTTCAAAGTGTAATTTTGTAATTTTTGCAATTAACATTTGTGATCTAAATTAATGGCCTAAGTGTTAACAAGTTTCACTGTAAATTAAGTCTGCAAATTCTAGCTTCTTTCCTGCAGCTTTGGATACGATCAGCATCCAAGTGGACTCCATAAACAATTGCATTTGTGGAGCTTTTCCAATTAAGACATAAAAATAACTCTCACTCACTGGATAGTCAACTAGCTTACTTAGTTGGAAAGACATATGAAGTAAGGAGTGACTAAATAATAATAATCATGGCTATATGCCAGGAAAATAATAAAATGATGTGGAATATGTACTTACGTAACCAGAAGATCTTCACCAGCATTACTGCCAAGATTCTCAATAGTCCATGTGAAGGTTATTCCTTCCAGAGTTGAAAATGTGTTTCCTAGAAAAATTAAAAAGCATGTTTGTGTAAGGCTTTCCCTCGAAAAAAAACATAATTATCTTACTTATTGTACAATAATATTTTAATAGTTTATGTCTATTTTTTTTTTAATAATAATTTATTTTGCATGTTTATCTCATAATTCTATGCAAACACTGCTGAATACAACCCTACTGCTTTTAAACCTATGACCATTACAACTTCTATTGACCAAAACAACATTGTCAAAGAAGAAATCACCATTATTACTAAACTGGCCAGATGGATTGTTGATTATAGATTGTTTTTATTCAAAATAAAATGAAAAACAAGAATGGCTTTGCTTGTTTCATTTGCTAAAAGAGATATCTAGTCCTTTTTAGGATAGATTAAATACTTTTTATTTTCTTTAATGACCCTCCATCAATACTGTTACTGTATCATCCCACTGCTGGGCTAAAGCCTCTCTGAATGACTTCCAGTGCTTGCGTTCCAGTGCTAAGCCCAGTCCCACTTCAACTGCAACTTTGCGGCTTTTTTGATGATGTAACCAATATTGGTTACATCATCATCAATTTTTTATTTAAAAAAAGAGTGCCCGTGGAGTTTCTTGCCCGTTCTTCTCCATAGGAACCTACTACGCTTTGGAATGGGCAACTAGCTTCAACTTTCTGACTGACCCCTTGACAATTCAAAAGTTCCTGTAATTGGTTCATTTAAATAAACGCTTTGAGTTTGAGCAACGTAAGTAATCTGTGTTTTGGAGCGCAGTGTGGTATTGCGAATATGGTTGGTTAACTTGACGCCTAGAATACTCCGCTCCATTGCATTCAATGGAGTGCAGTATTCTAGGCATCAAATCCCATCATTAGCACTATTAAAAAAGTTATTGTAATAAGGCTCAGTTTTTCCTTTAAGGTTGGGACCCTAAAAAGGATACATACATGCAGATGAATCAGTTTCCTCTAATATTATATACAACATACCTTGATCATCATAGGCAACAACTTCAAAGGCCTCTGGTGCTTCTTCCAGAAACAGGTTCCATGTTGTACTCACAACTTTTAGAGTCCTTATCTTGTCTATGTCAACATCTCCTCGGAGAATCTGCACAAAAGAAAAATGTTAACTCCATTATAACTGTGCTTAGGCTGGTGCTCATGATTAACTTTTGAATAATGTTTGTTTATTTAATTACATAATATGTAAGCAATAAGTGCAACAAGATTAAAATAGTATTCAAGTGAAAGATACTTCAAAATACCAAACATAACAATGCATACACTGAAATATTATCTACAAACATATCTGATAAGGTGATAATTAAATTAACTCAGGTAAATAATAGTTTTCAATGAAAATAAGATGCAGTTTCCCGCCTTTTTGCGAGGCTAGACTATACCTCGCCTGTGTTGACTTCCTCGGCGAGAATGATTACCGAGCCGGGTGGTACACATGACTTGGAGACTGAGACGCGCGCCGCTCGTGAACAGTGGCCTATAGCATCATCGTACAGCGGCTCCAAATCTATGATGTCATCGCGAGACAAACTCCTGCAAATAAAACACTTTAAGTAATCTTTCTGGACAACAAATGGAACATGTATGAAACTAATTATATTCTCTGCTAAAACTTACCATGTGTAACAACCTCCCTCAATGATTTCAAAGGTAAAATTGATATACAAATCTTCAAACCAAGGCAACAACACCCTTGGAGTGTTTATTTTAGCTCCATCACATGTGCACCCAAGTAAACACAGTAGAGATAAGAAAACAGCAGTCTTCCTAGTCTCCATGATATTATTTTAGTAAATACATCAATACGAGCAAGCTAATTTGTCTCTATTTTGAAAATCTAACCTAATCTTAGATCGGCAAATCGCGCATTTCATTCAAACTTTTGACAGTTGTGAGAAGTCAGAAGAAGAAGATAAAAGTATTTGACTGAATTTGGTTTTTAGAGTAGAGAAAACCACAAGACATCGACTATTATCAATAGACCATTGATCGAATTGAGAATAGAATACAGTTCAAATGTGATGAGCGAACAGGAGCGTAGCTACCGCCGTATCAGCCGTATTAATGATACGAGGCCACCAAGTTATAGAGGCCCCTACGTATAAATAAATAAAATATTTGTTTAACTTCAATTAATAAACAAGAAACACCTAAGCAATCACAAAAAACTGCTGTTTAGCATAATCGACTATTGTAACCACAAACATTCTTAACTCTACTGTATGTTAAAAAAAATAATTAAATGTCAAAATGTTAAATATGGCTGCTGTGTATTCGTCATGTTTTGTGTCGTATTTTACATGAATTTTATAAATAAATGGCAAAATGAGTACGATTAGTAATTAAATTGTGACAATATTAACGCTAATAAGTAATAAAAATCTATTGGAATAGCGCTCAAGTGTCAGAAATCATCATGTCTTCAGACAAGGCTACTGAAATAAAAGGCAACGAGATCGATAAAAGCAAACGTCGTCATAAAACTGACGACACTATTATTGCGACAGCGGCAACAAACTGCGTTGAAGATACAGTGCAATTCGCGAAGATGGAGTGCGCGGACGAAAGCGCGGGCAAGCCCACAGAGCTGTGTCTTCAAGGCAACACTCACTTGATTTCTAGTACAACGAGTAGTTTGGCCGATACGCCTGGTGATTCTGGTGTTTTGTGTTTAGATAGTGAGGCCTCGGAGGCCACGAGCCAAGCGCTCATGTCGCACAGTCTCATAGGGGCTGAGGAATTGGCGTGTGACAGTGTTTACGACGCGCCGCCGTCATGCTCTCAGGACATGATCAAGAGTACCACCAGCAGCATAATGACCCGCAGTGATATCGACAATCAGAACATTGGTGTGCCTGATGACATTGTACCAGAACTAATAATTGAGACACACAAAAAACCCTATGAAAACTTGCCAGATTTAGTATTAAAAGCATTAGAAAGTGAGAAAGGTGCTGAAGAATCTCGAAAGCCTGCTTTGAGAAATGAACCAAAGAAGTCTCTCTCTGAGGATATTGTTTATAGACGAAGATGTCGGAAAAAGTCACAAAGTGGACCAAGTTCTCAGAAGAAAAGAGTTTCATTCCATGAAGATATATTAAACAACACAAAAACAGATAACATTCACATTGAAAGAGGTTTTGTATCATATGGACCTGATAGTTCATACTGTGATAGGTTTAGGCAAAAGAATAACATTGTAACAGACAGGTTCTCATGGTGTGCATCAGGGGACAGAACACCAAAGTATGCAGCTGATGTAGCTCAACAGACAATGTCAGATATCCTCACCTACGGTGACTCTAAAAATGACCGGAGTGGTATATTTGAATACTGTCAAAATTATCAACCAGAAAACCAGGACAATAATAATGATAAAGACAACAATAATGAACCCAGGCCTACTGGGAAGCTTTATGGATGTGATTCAAACAGCTCAGATTCTAATTTCAGTTGTGACTCTGAAACTTCATCCAGTGACTCATCTTCATCACATTCAAATAAAACTGAAACTTCATTGTTGCACAGGAAATGTGACAAAGCTCAGAAATCCTACTCCTGTGATGCATTTGAAAACAATGGACATGTTGCGTTTATGAGGAAAACATATTTTTCTGAAGCTGATATTGATCAATCCACTGATAGAATGAAAATGCCTCTTGAAGTTTCACATAGTCCAAACACAGTGAAATCTGTATTGAAGAAAAAACGCTATATTACTACTAGTATTGTTGAGGAAAGAAAATCACATAACAAAGTATTAAACCTGCTGGATGCTAACAATATCATTGATTCTTTGAAGAATTTTTACAAAAATTTCAACTTCAACTTTGCCCCAGAAAAAGGTTTGCCTGAAAACAGTTTGGAATTGAACAATGTTGTTGAAGCTTTATCTTCTGATATCAATCACAATAAAAAACTGTCTAAAAGCTTAGACTCAGGGTTCCTAGCTGAAGATGAAGATGACTTTGTTGAAATCAATCTAAATGGCCAACCATTAGAGACTGCAAAACCTAAAGAAATTACAACACCATCAAAAACCACAGTAGCTGGTGATAGAACTCCCAGTGAAGGATCTCCAAGGCATAAGCTTACACTGAACATGAAAGCTCAACTTGATAAGAAACCTAACAAAGCTGATCTCCCACCACTTAGCAAGTATGTTGTAAACTGTGAAAGTACTGTCTATGAACACAAGGGAGTCTCCTACAGCTATGTCCATGATACATTCCAAACTGCTTTTGATGCACCCAAAGAGACTTTTGTCCCTATCCCTGAGACAACACCAGTGAAAGAGCTAGTCACTAGCACAAGTAAAGTCGACCTTAATAAATCTACCGATACAGACTCTTCAAGCAAGACTTCGACCCCCAAGAGACAATTTAACAAGAATATCCAAGACGAGACTGAACATAAAAATGGCATTTCCAAGCATTTGTCTTCACCTAAGAAGCAGAATGTGAACAGGTACAGTCGTAAATCGGCGTCAACAGTGCAGAAAGTAAACGACGAGCCGCCACCGCAAGTGAATAGCGACAACTGTTCAAACACCGATAATTCAACCTTGAAGGGAGCCGAAGACTTTACTGACGACTTTTTCGACAGTCCTGGCAATCAAAAGCTACAATCTAACAAGTCAGCACTATTGAACCGATATTTGAAGAATGTGTGTCAAAGGAAAGACCTTGAACTCAAAATCAAGAACAATAAGTTCTTTCAATTCAAACTTAGAATGGAGAAACATTTTCCGAGCATAATACTGCCACTGAAAGAGGTATCTGATACATTCCATGTGTCGGCTAACAGGATGTCGAGGCTCATAGACAAAGAGGTAATAGAGAACAAAAGGTTGTCTGTGAGGCTGCTAACAGCGGACGAGCCGTCCTACTTCGATAGTTTCGAAGATAATGTAGCCATTGAGTGCAATGAAAAGCTCAGGCTACAAATATTCTCGTATCCGAACGAAACTTTAAACAGGGTAATTATGTTTGATTACTAAATCGCGCGGCAATTTCGTACACCGTAATACGACCTTGATTACGCGATATTTTGTACAAGGTTTTGGCGAAAAAGTTTTCAAAACTATTTTAATCATCGGTCGAAAGGTCGATTTAACGGTTGAAATGTATTCATGAGGTTTTTAACCTTTTTCCTTCGGCCTTCATTCAGTCTTTGATGTTCTTTCAGATGATGAAAGTAAAGTCACCATACAGCATGGAGGATGGGTCTTGGACACCTTTGCTAGTTTTCATCACTGACTACGCGCTGTATGTCGCGAGCGTGAAGCCTGGAGGTACGGAGTACGAAATGTTGTGCCGGCTACCTCATAATGAACTGGATGCTATTGTCGTAAGTAGTTTACTTACAGGGATTCACAAAATATCATTGAATTGCAAAAGAATACGTTTTCTTTCGTAGTCTTGTTTGAGGAATGCTGCTTTCGGAGTATAGATTTCGGTACCTATTGATGAATTACAGCAAAAACTTAAGATATTTCGATTTTTGCGAAAACAAGCCATAATAAATTCGTATCAGAACCATTACTCCTCTATAAGTATGTAATTATCTATCTAAATTCTAAACCTTGAGAAATGTAGATGTATATGCAATTACAGGCATAAATAAAGCTGGGTCAATAATATCTTAATAATTTCAATGACTCATTAAAATAACAATTCGATAATATTCCAGACATACTAGCTCATTTGGATCATAATATTATCGACCTTATGATACGCAAAGCTGTTTATAATAACATATTCAAATCAATGCCCCTTATTATGCAGAGATAAGTGCACATTTAATTTGGAATGTCTATTGTGTTGCATTACTTGTTTGTCTTCTTCTGACCGAATCAATTGGTTGACAAATACCCTATGGTAGTCGTTATGAGACCTCAGTAGCCCGAAAGTCTGTGATATATAATGCCACAGCCCCTGAAAATAATTATGTATTGTCTGTCGACTAAAAGATGATCCTGATATGTGATCCTGTGATACAGCTCAATTTTACAGGCGACATTAATTAATATTTCTCGGGCCATTATTAAACTTTTCTTAATTAACAATCAATCAACTCAGACTATCACAACTACAGGTTAGACACGGCCTGTCCCAATTAACGCCACAACACCCGGTGCTCTGCTTTCAACATCCAGCAGCCTTTTTAAGGTCGTCGCTCCATCTGGCTCTCACGCTACGCTTGCCGATTTCTTACTAACAATATTCTCAACACCCACAGGTTGGCCCAGAAGCACAGTACATCCAAATCTTAGACATCGCTGGTAACATA
Organism: Fissipunctia ypsillon; assembly: GCA_947568875.1. Classification (NCBI taxonomy): domain Eukaryota; kingdom Metazoa; phylum Arthropoda; class Insecta; order Lepidoptera; family Noctuidae; genus Fissipunctia; species Fissipunctia ypsillon. The sequence goes on along the minus strand of OX387660.1, from coordinate 7,259,899 downwards.
GCCTGCTCCATCATCACCGGGGAGGCTACACTTGGGGCTAGATTCGCATCTTCCCTCGAGTGGAGTGCACGGACGTCACCGCTACGTATCCAGCGGCCGCCAGCCATGATCCCGCTTGGATGTAGGGAGCTGGCAGCCTCTGTAGCTAGACAGAGGCATGAGATGCGGGTATGTATTTAAGCTTTTTTTTTTCTTATAGGTTATGGGTTATGGGCGATGTGAAGTTTAGTCTGTTATGTGTCGTTCATGTTAAATTGGAGAACATAAGGTCCATAAGTCCGAGGAAAGAGAAGGCGTAAAAAACATAACACTTTTTTTTCAGTCTTTTATATTAGGATTGGATGGGTCCAGGAAGCGAAAAGGTGTATTATTAATGGCCAGAATCGTACTTGTCAGCTTAACTGATCTTAGTAGGATAGAACCGAACTCTGTGGTATGACTGACACCACTTGGGCACGAAATAGTAAGTAGTATGTAAACTGGTATTGGGTAGCTAGACGGGTAGCTATATTATAAGTAAAAGAGGTAGATAGGTTACCTACCCAATATTCGTTCAAGAACGGCACATTGTCATATTATTAGCAGACACGTGGAAGTAGGACGGCATGTCGTAATTATCGGGAGCGAAAAAGAGACAAGACGAAGAAAACTTGCCTCATTAGCCAAGTTTTGACGTGTCACTTGCGGTGCGCGTATGAACTATCTACCACTTTTTACTTAAATATCACATTGACTAGACCTATATTTCGCACATTTCGGGTGTCTACAACAATAACAGCTTGCATTAGAGAAGCCACCTTAAAACAATGTGTTTTAAATAGTATGATTACAAATATTATTGAATTAAATTTTTCTTCATCAACATTCGAATTTTTGAGGTACTCGACCTGATAAATCTTATTAAATATGAACCTTATTTTTGTTTGACCTCGCTCTATGAAACAATAACAATATGATATAAACCGTTATCACTACTTGTAATAGAAGAGACTGATGGACAACGTGTTTTCACGGATTATCGGTTATTGCCTGTATGTTAGTAATGATACTAGAAAATAATAATAAAAAATTAAGATAAGAGATCCCAATAAAGTTGTATCCAGTCAGTACTTTTTGGTGAAAGAACAAAACGTCCCCATAGAGCGAAAAGGCATTAAGTCGTGAAACCCTGTTTTGAGTTAATGAGAGTTAAAGTTTTTGAAAATATAAATCATCATAATTTTGAATTTCCATCACATACCTTTATGTTTTTAGCTTTATTTTAAAGGAAATAAAATAAAGTTTATATTATAAAAACTATAACTCGAGAAAAACTTCTAACTCTTCTTTTTAGATTTAGTGACTATTCGCTCTACGGGGACGATAATATCTACATATTACGATGTCGCGGTTTCATTGTAAGCTATAAAATTGTTGGTATGTTAAATCAAACAGCGGAAATGGAGCAATAAGTAATAATTTTCACCGTTCTTTCTCCTTGCACTACATTGGGTATATTGGCTTGGTATTAGGACAATCGTTCACGTTGGCAATAAGGCGGTTTACGCCGAGTAAAGAAAGTCAATATTGATGCCCCGTCACACCATAGTAACTTCAATTTCATTGCCTTAATTTGGAGTGCAGTCTCAAAACCGCAGCTGCCAACGGAATTTCGATTGTGATCTTACTGTGGTTAGCAATACGGTGTATTGTGTAAAGTCCCTTTTAAAATGTGGAATCACTCATATTGGGCAACCAAATCCCTCGAAAGCTCAAATCGTGAGGTAAAGAAAACTATTACAAAATTAAATATTTTGTTCCAGATACCTCAGATTCTATTCTACGGTCGCGTATGTTCCGGGGACGCGGGCGACCGTCTCATTGAAGCGCCTGGCGCCTTCGCTCCGCCGTTAGAAGGGTACCTCATGTGCCGGACGGACAGGAGCCGGCGGTTCGAGCCTTGTTACTTCTTGCTCAGGTAAATATCTTATTCAATATCTTTTAAGGGACCTAGATAAGGCCCACTTGGACCACAAATCACTAAATACTTTTAGTGCTAAACATTATTCTGTTTTTATCAATCGTTTGATAATATCACAGATAATTGTGATGTTTTAAATATGTTTAGCGTTAAACTCTTTTAACACACAACTATTCTTTCCTTTTTTATGGCAACAGGCTCGCCCCCTATTACATGGGACTTAAACATAACTGGCGAAATGTTGGTGTACCATAGGTGCACCTCTGCCTAACCCTTACAGGCGTGATGTAATGTGTTATTCTTTCCCCGCAGAGCCGGCGTCCTACACTGGGGCCCCCATTCCTCAGACGGCACCTCTCCCCTGCCGCACAACATCGCCCTCCGCTCGGTACTAGGAGTCAGAAGACACCTGGACTCTTCGCGGAGGCCGCATTGCTTCGAGATCGCCTTAGCGGACAACAGCAGGCTCCTGCTGGCGGCCCCGGACGATGCCACCGCATCCTCGTGGCTACAGAGCTTGTTGTTACATGCAGCACAGGTAATATTATTTTCAAACAACCATCGAGATGATGTCAAATTATATGTCATGCACCCTAATGGTAGGGGAGCCCAGAGGGTTTTTGAGCAAGCAAAAAGTTTCAGCTAGGGGCCCCGTGGTCTTCCTGACCATGAAGCTTCTATCTGAAACTTTTCAAATACAACATGTCCCAGAATTATCGCACAACCTCTTAAGGGGTCATTGTACTCATCGTTATGAACAACTTTTACTATGAGACCAAACCTGAAACCTGAATAGAAATCTGCTGTTCCCTACATTTATGTTCGCATAACTCGTCAAAATGTAGGGGACACCTGATTTTTTTTCGCGATATCAGGTCAAACCGGTCAGGTTCACCGGAGCTGTGCCAATATTAACCAATAGAATCTAGACTCCGCTCCAGAGTTTAGATTCTATTGGTTTTATTGGTATTGGTTGGCCCAGCTCCGCTCCTCTCCGCTCTTCTCCGCTCCAGTGGACAGGCTGCCTTAAGGCGTGAAAAGGGTACAGGTAGACAGACGCATTCGCATTTTTAATATTAGTATTGAAGACTATAATAACTTTTCTCGTTCTCTTTTTAAAGGCTCTCGAAGAAAAGGACGGTGCTAAGAAGTCATGCGAGCGGCCCGGGCCTCCACCCGCGTGCACAGTGCTGGTGACGCCGCACGAGGTCATCAGTGTGCGAGATACCCTTGACCTTGCCTTTGTGACTGGAGCCGCTGCTTATCTGAAGGATAGGGGCTCTGAGGCGCTACTCAAAGGTAGGTTAACACTGCAATTTAAGTTAAAAAAACCGTGTCGGAGCTCCAAGGTACCATAGACCTACGTATTTGATTTTAATTTCAACTTGATACCTCCACGTGTTCCTGAGAAAAAGGGTCTTGACAGACTGACGGACAACGAAGTTTTATAAGGGTTCCGTTTTTTCCTTTTGAGGTACGGATCCCTAAAAAACGATGGATGGATTATGTGAAAGATATGGTTAGAAAAGCAGTGGATTCCGAGATAATGGCAGAGATATTTTGGTGAAAAAGACATGTTACGCCGACCCCAAATAAATTAAAGTAAATGCTAGACAGGAGGATAATCGTTTGAATGAATTTGAGTATTGCGATTCCGCACGAAATTCGAATCGAAGTGAGCTCGCCCAATAAGTGGCAGTAAATGGTGCGTATGCTTGTGTTTAGTTCCGACGTCGTGACAAATAGAACTGTTTCACTAATATTGCATGGAATTAAATTAAATTAATTAAATTAATGGAATTGTATTAAAGTTCACGTAAATAACTTGTTTCAGAATATATAGAAGAGATGCGGACAGACATCGAGATCCTAGCTTGTGGATCCATCAAGAACTTGACTGCGTTTAAAATACCAGATACTGATGAAAACTGGTGCTGTTTGGTAAGTTTTGAATTCACAATTCATACTATCAACCAGTGGGGCAGCTATAATTATCATTAGAGGGAAGCCGAAGAAAAAATGGTTCAGTCCTTATGAACTCAGACAAAAAACTGTAGGTTTTTAATCTTATGATGTATTAAACTGGTAGAAAATATAATTATGTAATGTGATGTGATACACAGTTACACACACAGGTGTACCATATTATTTGGCAATAGTAGACATTAAGAAGAGTGGCTGTTCCGAAGGGAAGCCGATAGGAATCGGGTTGTACGAAGGCTACGCCACTGCTATCAACATAAAAAAGACAAAGTCAACACAAACAAATGTGCAATAAGCATTTTTTTTTGTCTGCACCTTTATGCAATCAACCGACTATATGTAGACAGACACTAGTGCTGCACGCGTAGCATGACCATCATAGTAACGGGGTTTTGTCGACGGAAGAATAGACAAATGACAGACTGTAGAAAGATTTCTAACGTCTCAGCTTGGCGATCTGTCATTTTGTCTATTCTTCCGTCGACAAAACCCCGTTACTATGGTGATCATGCTACGCGTGCTGTTAGGTCTGGAACACCATATAATAAAAAAATAATAAAAAAAGTACTATAGAATCAGACGAAGACGTAACGAACGTAGAGAGTGAAAAGATACGAAACTCTAATAATACAAATGTAACAATAATTTAATAGGTAATTATTTAAAACAGATTATTAACATAAAAATATAATATCCTAAACTAACTAAAACTATTAAAAAACTAAAATATGACGTCGCAAAATTCCTCCGCATCGCTGTCGACTGGTAATGTACCCAAGAGACTGGCGGCATTGCCACGTTGTATGGCAATGCTTAGCCTCTGGCCACAGTAATAGCCAGCCCTTGGGTCACGGGAAATGTCAACCAGCCGTTTGTAGATTTCGTTGAACAAACTACTCCCGTGGGTTCCGAGCGCGGCCGTGGGGTCCGCGCTCGGACCCCACGGCCCGAGGGTTTCAACCGCAATACAATCGAAAAAATATGGATATTCATCACACGGAGCTTAATGCCGGAATATTCCCGGGAATAATCTCAAGTGTGCCATGGCCGGGTGCGATAGGGGTATTCTATAATGAGGGGTCATTGGTCTGATAGCTCAATATTGTAAACCTTCCACATGTTTTGTTCAGGAGTGGAGCGTGTGCGAGGCCCGCGAGCGCGGCGCGGGGCTGGCGCTGGTGCTGGCCAGTAGTGCCGAGCTCGAGAGGTTCATAGCGGCCGTCGAGCAGGCCTTCTGTGCGCTCACTGTAAGTCTAAATCATTTTATTAAACCTACCGTCACCGTCAAGTGCACTTTGATTTTGACAGCGCCCTTATTTAGTAGCAGTAAGGTTGATTTTCGTAGGTCATGTGTTATTACTTAACTTACCCATTCATTCAAACTGAAAAGAGCTCTAGATCGAAACTACTCGGTTCAGTAAAGTAATCTCCTTGTAATGATTGATATGATTTTCTTTTATTTATTTATTCTCATATCTTCTTTTTTCTTTTAAAAGACATAAGATTTATTTCTACTATTTAAGCCTACAAAGTCTCATAATCATGTTGCTGATAAGTTATCCATTCAATATTATTGCATCGAGCTTATTGCTCCACTACATACTACTCAAGTTGATAAACACTTCAGAATTAATTTAAACCTCTCGAAACACAAGAGGACAATACGCAAATACAGATGTTTCATTAAACTTTCACGAACGTGCGTCAATTGTTCCAATTGTATACCTTAATGTAATGACATAAGAGTCAAATGATGCGCGCTCGTGAATCGCATTATCTATATCAACTTCACATTTTATCTTTCAGTGCGAACCATTCCCGCTATCCGTGGTCGAGGCCACGAAATCCGCGTGCAGTTCAGCGCACACAAAATACGAGGCCGCCTGGTCGCATATGTTACCACAACAGTAATACGACCATACGATATGAAGCTACATCACTAGTGGTAAGATTTCAGTACTAGGCATGAGCTAGGGATGTATGAATAGTATCGATATCGATAAAAATGGAATGTGGAATGGGTAAAAAGTGTTTGTATGTACTTATTTTGTGTGTATGAGGAAGCGAATAGTATATTTGCGGTAAATTCAGTGGAAAATATTGTTGAAATTTTGATGTATTATAGGTGCAAGTATTAAAGTGAGGCTTTTAAGTATGAAATTGAGGTACGGAGATGCAAATAGTTCCTGGTTATTGAATCTTACCACTAGTTTGTAGTTAGGGCAGTTTTAGACTTAACAATAATAGGAAATGTGAATTTTTAGTTGTTAGTTTAAGCGCTTTTTTGCCTCGTTATACTCAACATAGAGGATCTAGTGAACTACATAATAATTATTATCTATCAACTTTAACAACACCATTTAAGTCCTAGTTATCAAAGCATCTGTTGTCATTAATTCTACAGTTCGTCACATAATATACTTGATAAAAGATCTTATTAACCCCAGCTAATGAAAGCCTATTCAAAAGGTAGTCAAATCCTATGATGATTGGTTATTTTATTTAGGTCAACTAATCACAAAAAAAAAACTACTCACTAATGGCTCGTTTACATTCGGTCGGTTCGGCAGTATTTGGCTGCAACCGTATTTGGTCAACGACTAGTGTAAACAGGTATTCAATTTCAGCCCGTACTCTGTCACCGACTAGTGTAAACACTACAGGTATTCGGTTGGCCGTATTCGGTCGCACTCGCAGCCTGTATTAAATCCGGATGGGTAAAACCGTAAGCGGTCGCCGAATTCGGTGAACCAACCTAATGACAACCCAATTGAATTGAAAGTGGTCGTCGTATACAGTGTTCGGCAGTAGCCGAATGTAAACGCGCCTTCAGGGCTGATTTTAATAGTCAGATAACTTTTGTCTGGGGAATAAATATTGCGGTTTGTCAGCTTCTTTATAGAAAATGTGTCAAACTGTCATAAATATTCTTCTGATTAAAATTATATGACTATTGAAAAATCAGCCCTAAGACTTGTTACAGGTTTAAAAAAAAATAGTAGCTGGCAGTTGAAGACGTTCTAAATCTGAAAGTGCCAGCTACAATGTTGGGGCAATATGGACTAAGATCCCGAGTCGCCATACTACAGCTCGGGACAACAGTATCATCTATTCTCCAGTATTTTTTGTGACTGATTATATGGTGTTGTTAAAGTATTGAAAGAAAAATCCCAAATACTCAGATTTAGCTTAATAACAAGAACTTTCCTTTGTGAGACAGAAAAAGCGTCCTGCGAGCACAATTAAGTTAAATTGTAAAATATAATTACGCTTCCACGTTAAAATTTTCGCTCGTATATAGCTAATTTCGTTGATTTTAGAAGCAAACGACGAAATTGATACAAAATAGATTTCTTGCACATAGAAAAGTAGTATTTTTCTTTTAAAATGACATTCCAAACATTTCCTAGCTTCAATGGCTTACCAAAGACAATTGAATAAGGTTGTACTGTCGTCATTTGCTTTTGAAACAAGTTAATAATAAGTATTATTTACCGTTATTGTTTATCTATGATTCTTATTATTTTGATGATAATAATATTAATAATTAATATATCGATTCCAGTTTGTATACTGCTATTACGTAGTTACATGTTCTCACGTTTAATAGTAATAATAGGTCACAATACTCCATGATATATTAACGTAGTGTTTATATTAATGCTATAAAAGATAAAAATATCCTATGTGTCTCAAACATAAAAGTACTATCAAGTTCAAAAGTGAGATAGCAGAAGATACTTTTCAAAATGTCGTGTGAACCTTGCCTTTCTTTAATAATGTTATATCTATGCATCTTATTACGGTTTCCCTTTTTCTCTTGACCATACACATTGTCTTTGCTTAGAAGATAATGATCAGAATTTGTAGCATTAATGTAAAGACTATAAAATTATTATGTCGAATCGAATATTATAAAACATGTATCATACATATTTAGCTCTAAATGAAATAATAATAACCTATATATTCAAAATCGGCCAGAGTTAATCGTTAAAGCGCTGATACTTTGAAAATTGTATTTAAATAATATTATTTATATTTTGTTCTGGTCACATTTCCAAAATGTATATGTAATTATATTTTGTATATCGATTTCTTGTATACTTGTTTAGAAGAAGCACTAAAACTAAGTTTTAGTGCAGTCTCCGAACAAAGTGCGTTCTTATTAGTATTATATAAAGGGAACAGTGAGGGAAGAGAGCTTTGGCTAAGTGTACTGTGAATTCGGGCTATTCTGAAACTTGGTCTGCGAAAGTATATCCTAACCAATGATCGATTACTCGATAATCGTTACAAAGGGATATCGATTTACAAGTTTACAGAATGAGTATGCCTCGTGTGACGGCTTAGTAGATTTTGTATGGGGAAAATTATAGTTTTTTTTTTACTACAAACCTTTTGTAGCTTTATTATTTTTTAAAGCTAATTTTAACGGTTTTGTTTTAAAAATTGTCTTGTTTTGTTCAAAAAAAAGGAACGTTCCCGGGGTTGGAGGGATGGTGTTATAAGCTTTAATATTTCGTTGATAAAGGTCTCAAAAAAGTTATTTATGTTATTAGAACAATTTTCTGACGGTTGTCTGCTCATTACCAAATATATCAATCGTATATCATGTCGTATGTGTATTAGGCCGCTGTAAGGCCGTGTGATATTAATGTATATTTAGGGTAGGTATTAGCGCATCGTAAACTGTGATGTCACGTATTTTTATCCGTATGACACATTGAGCTATAAAACTTTCTAACGTTTTGCGGTTTTTCACTTTAAAATCGGGTTCCTCGTAATTAAATACAATAATCAAAACCGCAATACAGCGTCCCATATACAGAATGAATTCAAGAATTATGAATAAACAAACTAACAATAAAATATTGGTTTTATTACGTACGCCGTTATCAATGCAAAATGTATCATAGAGGTAAAATTACGCGATATTATGCAACATACAACATGTAACTGCAAATTAAAATTCCATAATAAATAATAATATAATTCTTATATAGATATCCGAATACATCAATATTATGAATAAATATTATACTCGTCGGCACTTTTATTTATATTTTTTATATTTTTTCTATGTATTCGTGTACAAATTTATTTCTTGTATTGTCTTATATTGCGTTGTTATAATATTTCTCGATATATAAACTTTTGCCTGTATCTTTGTTGTGTATGTGATTGCGCTTATACTAAGGCTATTTTTACTTCAAATTAGGGTAATAACATCAATGTTTCGCACAACCCGCACCCGCCGGTTCTAAACCAAAGAGAATGTTTCTCTTAGCTATGGTGCTGGCACCACAAGTCTGTTTGAATTTCGAACTAAACTGTTAATATACAAGGTCAAATTAAATTAAGTGGCGAATCTTCACAGATATCAGGGGTTATTGATAACTAAATACGATGAAACAAAATATAAAGATTTTCTAAAATAATAATTTCAAGTAACTACAGCTGATTACGGGGTCAACGGCCGCGGGTAGTGTAGTTACTTGACATTAGCCGTCTTATTAAGGAACGTGTTCTAACTTTAGTCATAGAGCCAGTTATTGTATTACGAACTTTATTCCGAGCACGGTAAAGTTCTTAATGCAAAACTGACGGGCAATTTAGGCTTGGGTTTTGATGTCAGTTTTTGTAATTAGAATTTAACTTTGTCGGAATTATGTTCAAATTTCTCTAAATATAGACTGTTTTGTAATAAAAGCCGAGACCGTGTGAGTTTACAAAAACTTTATTTTTGTTTTCTCGTGTTATCTCAACACGCATCACGTCTGTGAAGTTTTGCTAGTTAATTTTAATTGAAAGTTTTTTTGAAAGTTTTTTTTTACTGAGTCGGTTCTTCGTGCTTAGAACTCTTTGATATTATTCTCGTTTCTATGTAAAAATAGCCTGCACTCTATTTGCTACGTAACTGTGATTTGTGTTGTTTACCATTAAGTTTGTTGTTTATGCATAATATTAGATCAATGTTTTTAGCTTTTAGTATTAGATAATTATAATTATTTGAATAATATACAAGGATTAATCAATAGAACTTATTCGAAGACTTTAGAATAGATAAACAAATACACATATTCGATAATTTCGTGAATAAACACAAATTCTATTTATTTTACCAATTTACTGTTGCGCTGTTGAAAATATTGTAATGAGCATGATATTGTAAATTTTGTTTCATACGATTGATAAATAAACATCATTAAAAGAATTACAATTTACTAACTGCAATTACACCCGCAGTAAAAACTACAAAATAATTCCTACAAATCAAAAATCCCGTTTCTTTTTTGTCTATGTTTCTATTAATTGGCTATGATTCTTATTTATTTTGTTAACTTATTTTTTTTATTGAAATCACGATTGTATCTTCCGTTCTATTGTACAATGTCTAAACTATAGACGCGATGTTATTTGCTTTTAGTAAACGCATCTGGTCTTTGTGATTGTGCTGTACAGTCAAATAGGTCTTTCAAGTGAGGTCTCTCGTAAAACGCATTCGTTGTACTTTTCGGTGAAAATAGGGGAAGATCATATTTTACCTCGTCAGTTTTGCCGAAATGAATGACGAGTCAAAAGAATTGCGCACACTATCACTATATTTACCATAGTAATTTTTAATTCATCACTTGTTTACAAAAAATGTAAATCCCTATTTATTAGCTGTATTGTTTTGACGTTTTCGTACTAAATTATTTAACCGGTTGAATGCCGTAATTAGGGCGAAAATAAACATGCCTGTAGCTGGTACAAAACTATGCAAGTAGCTGGTATGCCAGCTACTTGCCAGGGGTGCAGCTACAATTATCATTAGAGGGAAGCCGAAGAAAAAATTGTTCATTTCTCATAAACTCGTACAAAAAAAATTTTTGGCATTTTTGTAGTTTTTATCTTATGATGACTGTATTAAACTGGTATTAAATATATATAATGTGATGTGATACACAGTTACACACACAGGTGTACCATATTATTTGGCAATAGTAATCATTAAGAAGAGTGGTGGTTCCGAAGGGAAGCCGATAGGAATCGGGTTGTATGAAGACTTCGCCACTGCTACTTGCATAGTTTGGTACGAGCTACAAGCATGTATATTTTCGCCCTTACAGAAACAATTAAAAAGTGTCTCGTGTAGATCCGCGTTTCCGGCAATCGAGTTGGAATACAAGACTTTATGTTAATAAAAGAGAGCGAATGAAACAGAATGTTTGTGGGTTTATTTGTATTCAGTAATAAGGATGCCTGCATTGCAATAGTCAGATGCGTTTTAACAGCAATATAATTATAATCTCTATAGCCTATCCCCTTCCGGTAGATACACTAAGTATTATTAAGAACAATAATAATGTTAATGCTGTATAATGTAGAAGCTATTTTACTATTGTAATGTAATTTGTATCATTACCTACCCTTCTTGTCATAGGCGAGTGTCTCTTCAAAGAATTTCTTGTTTGTCGATCTTGCCAGAATTATGTAGGTATTCATTGTGTTTAGTTACCTAAATATTTATACCTAAACATGGCCTGAATCACCACCTCCGGATAACTACGTATCGGTTAAATTATCAAGCGGATAATTGGACCGATTTAAGCAAAAATGATCCAACCCACAACGCCGACAATGTGGGTTGGATCATTTTTGTTTAAATCTGTCCAATTATATCAAAACGTTTTCCATTTCGTAATTTAACTGGTAGATAGTGCCATAGAGTGAAACAGGCCGAAGTATAATGATTCTCTTTCCAAAATGTATAACCGTCGGATTTCTTTTCACAACCCATCTCACGAATCATGATATCGCTGGCGATAAATGATAAAGTAAACGATGGGCTTTACATATTATTTACCTACAGACAATTTAATTGATTCAAAAGAACTTAAAAATCTATTTTTGTAGATATTTCTCGTACTCGTTGAAGAGACACGTCGCAACATAACCATTGTAGTATATCAGCATTGTAATGTCCTAAACTCAGTTGAAATAGGCAATTCGAATTTAATATCGCTTGACATTGTTGTTCATATAAACAATATTATAATAAATATTTGCGGAAGTAAAAATATAATATTTTATTTTGGTATGATCTCCTGCGTCTAAATGTGCATGGACACCGACATTTCTTTTTGTGGAGCAACGTAAGTCCATGTGCGCACGGACGTAAAAATATCGCGGCGGAATTTTATCGCGCACTGGATTTTCAACTCTTGGTGTTGAGCCGAGCATTGAAAATCCAACAGAGTGCATCTCAGTGCGTCGAAAAAACACACTGTTGGATTTTCAACTCTCGGCGCTAAGCAGTGCGTTGTAAAACCAGTGCGCGATAAAATCCCGTCGCGATATTCTTACGTCCGTGCGAACGTCGGCTTATGGCTGAACCCAATAACCTATCCAGTTTTGGCATACTGGAGATAGAAAAACCTATCTATCTGTGGTTTTAACGTCCCAATAATCTTTAAGAGATTATGGAATCTTACCGTCCTGACATAAGGACACAGAATTATACTGTCTACCATCAATAGCGATCTGTCTTTTAGTGAAAATAGGTTATTGGGTTTGGCCGTTAACCGATTCGTTGCGGATGGCACGTTTCAGTGCCATCACTTCTTTTTAAGTGTGGCGTCAGGCACGGATATGTGTCATTTTGAAATCGATGATAATGATGATGTTTCCGCATGGCTGAAGACACAGATGAGTGTCATTTAATCGTATGGCGTTGGGCACTGATCAGTGTCACGTTATTTTTGTTCGACGCCACGGCTAGAAGTTAGTGAAATTAGGCATCGCAACGAATCGGTTAAACAACAACGGATAAGAAATAGTTCATGTTGCAAAATGTTGCTCTACAAAAAGTAACTTCGGTGTGGATTGCACCTTATGACCTACCAACCTACAGGGTGTCCCAGACCGAGTGATCCAAAGGCAAATGGGTAAAGTGATGGCTACCTATCATTTAAAAATTTTAAGTTGGGATATTCTTATCAGATCTGAAAATTTCGCTAATTTAATCATTTTCAAGAAATCGACGTAGTGATGAAATCTGGCTGGCAGATGCCTTGATAGTGTAGGTACAGGATGATGTTCCTATTTACGTTCAGTGTGGCTCTGCAACGCTTCAGATTTTTTATTAAACTTTAGCGAAACTTTGTAGCCCAGATTTAAAAAAAAAAAAGAGAATATCCCAACTTTATTTTTTTTAAATAATAGATGCCCTTCGCTTTACCCTATTTGCCTTTGGACCACTCCGTCTGGGACATTCTGTATATCAAACTTAACTTTTCCTGGTTTAAACCAGGAATAAATTCGGACTCATAAAACTAAATGATATTGTGTCGTATTATGGCTCATAGATGGCTAGTAAGCTAGTTTTTCCGTCTCTGGGTGTTAGTACATGTACCTATGGTTCGGCCGTCGAGAGAATACGTTTTTGACACCTGTCAGTTTCATACTAACGAACATTATTGTGTTTTGTGAATTTGACCCTTATTACAACTAGAAATTGTCCAAGTGACAGTTGTCAGGAACGCATTCTCTTGACGGCCGGACTGTACTAAAACGCATTAAAGCTGGGGAGTGAGGGCTCGCAACATCACAACTAAGTATAAAATCTAGCAAGGCGTTTAACTCGAATGTATCGCCGTAATCTTATGACTACGTAAAAAAAGAAAAATACGTGTCCAATATTTTTTTAATAATCTACCTGATGGATAAAACTTTTTTTTTTAGTCTTCATCCCTATTGCTACACATACTCGGCACGTGCCGATCGGCAAACTCCGTTCGGCATCTACCCTCGCTGAATCATGTTCGGGTCGCCTCGGCACAATTCGTGCTAAGGCAAGCAACTTTTTTTCCATATTCGAGGACAAAGCTGCTCTATACCATCTACTGATCTACAAGATATTCGATTTTGCCGCCCGGCTGTACCGAATCAAACCGACTTGAACATGTGTATAGCACACCTTACATTACAGATTTGAGCCTTTCAACCTTAAGAAGGGACGGGGCCTGCGAGGAATTTGAAAAATAGGTATTTGAAGAAACTATTGCCGACGCGCTGCGCCCAAACAACCGAGTTTAGAGTGCGATAGGGACAGCTGCAGCTCAGACCGATTATATCACAATTTTTTTTTTTTATTTGAGATGGGTTTGGTCTTGACTCTAGTCTAAGTCTGAAGTGACATAGACAAAGTCGACGATGGAGCGAGCTTACCCAGAAGAAGCCTGTACGTTTCGTATTCCCCTTTTTTCTCCTCGAAAACTGAGCCGATTCAATTATTTTTTACACAAAAATTTTAAGAAAGAGTATGTCCCTGTCATTTTCTTTTATGTTAAAAACTATTCGAATTTGTCTGGTAGTCCTCTAATCAGGGCGGTAAAAATGGGGCATTTTTTGTGATTTTGGAGGCCCATATTTTCTTTACAACTAGTAAGTAGTAGCTGAAAAAAGAAAATGACAGTGACGTGTCTATAACAGACCTTGATATTATGAAAAATAAATGAATGCTCTAGTCTAGAGGCATTATTCAGGAAGAAAAAAGGTGAATACATTTGTATGGAGCATCGCTAGCAGAATTCCCTCGTAGGTAGGGTCAGCAACTAACTTTTACTTATCATCTATTATTTTGGCTTTTGCGCATAGGATAGTCTATTCATTAACAAGCAATTTTCTTGTAAAATTTCATTATTTTTTAATAAAATCTAAAAAACCGATATTACACCACATTATGCAATATTTAATTAAGTATGTACCTATAAAATGTTTTTCTCGCTTCCATAAAACGGGATTGGCAAGCAGCTCGAGTGAACGGTATGAAACCAGTTATTTCAATATTATCATATACCGGTATACACACCTCCGTGGTCCGATATTATTGAAGCAATCGCTAAGATTATTAATACGTGACGCAGTTGTTATTGGAATATTGATTGCTATTTAGTAATTTAGTGCAGGAGCAGACCTGACGAAGCGCAGTAAAACGCGGTTTTCCCTGCCAATAAAATAACAACCTTGCGCTATAAAAAAAATAATTAAAATTGAATTGAAAATAAAAATAAAAGTCCAAGAGAGCGTCAACGCGGACAGAATATTTTCGACTTAATTTTAAGAGATGCAATGTAGATATTTAATATTTATTCGCCAGGTTTGCCAGCCCTTATTCGCAGATAGAGTGAGTGAAATGTAGCTGAACTATATCTATAGACACTTCTGCAAACCCCTGGGACTACAAGCGTAATATTATGTCAGTGTCATTCTGGGCCCCCGAAACGATCAATTGCGATTGATTAATTGTCATCAATTTCTATTGTAGTAACATTTATACAATCGCTTCAGTTGCATTTGGTAGACGATCAATTTGCGCATCAATGTCATCAATCACGTAAAAATTGACATGGAACCTTTATGTAAAAAAATGAAGAAGGAAAGCTTCTAGAATTGTTGACCATAGGTATCTTTGGCAGACTATCATTTTCGAAGGTCTCTACTGCCTTATGAATAGTTACAGTTACCTATGTAAGTACCTAAGTATATTTACTATGGGTAAATATACTTGGGTACAAGTATACCTATTCAGTAAACTGTCAAGTTGTTGTTGTAGGTAGTGTTTTGCTGCGTAATAAGCAATTCTATTTATCAACAAGCCAAGAAACCCGCCCCATAAGGGATACGTGCGTGCGTCCATGTCATTGTCAATTGTTCGAAATTGGTTCTGCGGTTCTAAACAAAAGACTAATATGGGAAGGGCTTTTTTACCAAACTGACGCAAATAAGATGCGTAAGCCTATTTATTTTTCATGAGCAATCATGTCTATGTAATAATTACCTAATATTGTGTAAGTATCGGATAAAAATAAATCCCAGGCTAATATTTCAAGAAGCCAACGACCATCTCTAATGGGACTTTAAAAATTATTGAAAATCTTCTATACAAATACAAATAAATATACAAATCTATGCATCTAAACATAGGTACAAATAAATAAAATTGGAAGTGTCTCTTTGTCATATGAAAGCATATACAGTATTTATAACAAAAAACTATTTTTTAAATTTTGGTCTGTCTGTCTGTCTGTTTGTTTGTTTCTAGCCGAAACAAACAGACAGACAGAAAAAAAAATTGGAAGTGTCTCTTTGTCATATGAAAGCATATACAGTATTTATAACAAAAAACTATTTTTAAAATTTTGGTCTGTCTGTCTGTTTGTTTGTTTGTTTCTAGCCGAAACAAACAAACAGACAGACAGAAAAAAAAATTGGAAGTGTCTCTTTGTCATATGAAAGCATATACAGTATTTATAACAAAAAACTATTTTTAAAATTTTTGTCAGTCTGTCTGTTTGTCTGTTTGTTTGTTTCGGCTAATATTAGGAACGGCTGGACCGATTTTGACGGGACTTCCACTCGCAGATAGCTGATCTTATAAGGAGTAACTAAGGCTACTTTTATTTTTAAAAATAATTAGGGTCCACGCGGGCGAAGCCGCGGGCAGCAGCTACTTTACAAATAAGTTTAAATGGGCCTAACTCCAAACCGAGTTACCTATTAGATTCGTTTACACAGGGTGAGTTTTTGAGATACGGCTGACTTGAGTTTCAAATATTGCTCTGAAGGGTGAAACCTGAAACTATGGGCAGCAGGACTTCCTGAGCAGCTTTTGGCTCGAGGTTCCTACCCGATAAATATAGCAAGACTTACCTACCTACAGAAATGCCTACTGCCATTTTTTTAAACAATTTTTCTGTCCAAAATAAAAATTGAGCTCGGGGAATAAAACTACATATTTTTCGAGGCCAGACTGGTCAATCAATCCTCTCTAGGGCCAATTAGAATACGTGTGCTGTACTGTAACACCGTTGACAAAACGTAGGTAGGTAAGTCCAGATTACAAATTATCACAAAATAATATTATTGAGCAAGTTATCTGTATCTCAATATACATAAATGCCATTCTTTATCATAAACAAACCGGCTACATTTGCATAGAGCTGTCGCTAGTAAACATCGATACGGCGACATAGTAGCCTAGTCGAAACTCTCAGTTGAATCAAACATCTCGTCTGTTATTCAAGATGGAGGAACTTAAGGTAAGTTTACAATTATATTTTTGTTTTTTATGTAATCGAAGAAAAAGGAAATAGGACATAAAACAATTGACATGTTTAAACATTTTGTGAGAAACCAGTTCTGTGAGACTAGTTTAAAGACTAGTGTATAGGCTTTGAGTACAAATATAATATTGTTGACTTACTTTACGAGATAAATAATAAAGGGTCGGTACCTGGAAAACGTGTTCTACGTTTTGGGTGTACTCACGAAAAAAGAAAAGAGTTTCATCCAGTCAGTGAAACAATCGAATTGAGGATAAACCTTGTACTTATATGATTGTTAAAATAAAATTGAATATCATTAAAAACGTGTAAAAAGCACTGCCGTATTTTGATAAAAGTACCTACATAAAACATCGGCGTACTTTAAAAAAGACGAACGAAGAGAGGAACGAGTCAAGAGTGCTCGAGTGATACCTCGACGCTCGCTCCGATAAGCCGAGCTTGCTCTTAAACTCGAAGTGCTGTATTTAGGGCTGGGCAGGTATTGTATTGCCATGCACTTCGTAAGTTCTAGCGTGACCTTTTACCATTTTTGAGGTTCCGTAAATCCGAATGAAAATACGGAACCCATAAAGGATCACTCGTATGTCTCAGCCGATTTGCTCCGAATCTACAGGACCGATTACGTTGAAAGGTTATTAATTGCTGTGACCCAAACACGAACATGTAATGTAAATAAATGAATTTTGAATATGGGGTTCACTTTTAGGGGAAAAATTACAAAATGTTAAAAAAAAGTTTTTCCAACACTACCGTGTGACTTCATCAACTTTCTTTAATAAGTTTTTACTTTGGTCAATTTTCATCAACTTGTACTTACACTTGGCCGGTTTTTGACGTGAACTTTACCAACTTCTTGCGTCTTCATACACAGTATCTCTCGGGCTTTGGCTCCGAATTCACTTCAGAAGACCCTCGCAGGCCGGGCGCCCTCCCAGAAGGTCAGAACAGCCCTCAGCGTTGCCCCTACGGACTGTATGCTGAGCAACTGTCCGGAACTGCGTTTACTGCGCCCAGACATGAGAACAAACGGTCTTGGCTATACAGGTACGAAACTTCCGTAAATCCATACACAGGATCAAACTGTCTCTTAAGATACAGGCCTCCTAGTTTAAGAGACAGGGTTTATAATTTTGTTTATATAGATTTTTGTGGCCTTTTAATTCAGTTTATCTACTACTGTGCTCAATCTATGTATTGCTTGAATAAATAAACATTTAAAAAAAAAATCAATTAGCTAGCGAAACTCCTCAGACGTGATGGGTATCGTTTTAATTTATGCTCGTAACTGTATTATGTACAACTAATGCAAAAATATAAAAAGTGCACTGGAATACTCATCCATGCTTACTAAAGTATGTAAAAGCTGTATTGGGAATAAAAACGTAACGCAAGTTAAAATCGAATTTTCATTATATTTCAGAATTCGTCCTTCCGTGATTCACAAGCCTTTCCAGAAGTTTCACGTCGTAAAGCATCTTACTCACAAGTGGGATGAACAGGAACCAGATCCTAACCAGGTATGCATGTACGGCAGTGGCGAGGCTTGCATTTCGTAGGAGGGCAGCCGAAGAAGAAATTGTTTTGTTATAAATATTCATACAAATACGATTATCACGTTGTGGCGCCGGCTATTTTGGAACAATTTGTGTTGTTGTTGGAATATATATATCACTTGGCAATCGTAGACATGACTGAATGTGCTATTTTTCAATAATGGTAGGTGAAGTTACTCTTCCGACCCCCCAAAGGGAAGCCGGTAGGAATGGAGTTGTTAGCGCGTTTTGCCTCTGATGTACGGTTTTACCACAATGACTAGCACTATAGCGTATAGCGCTGTACAATAGCGTGCTAGTATTAGACGAAATAGGCAGAGCGCACGCTTTTCTGGCTCTCATTTGGCGCAACAAAATCTGTAGCGTGATATTTGTAGTAGGACTACTTGTAGTACAAATATCGCATCGCTATAAAACAGGGTCTTTAATTAGCTAATGAAACTCCGCCGACGGGATAGGCATCGATATCTAAAGTTCTAAGCACAATAAAACAAAAAAAAACATTAACAAGTACGTAGGCCGCTGCGCGTCGCCAGTCTGGCGCATCACGTCACATTAGCATGTCTCATGTCGCGAACCCGTAAGATTTTCCCCTACCAAAAAACGCTCAACGCGCCTAAAGAAGTAAAACTTTTTTTGGGGGTCAACGACCGTTGGTTACTTGAAGTGTGAGTTGAGAAGATCAGTTCCGTACCATTACTTCTGCGGAGTTTCGCAAGCTAATATCATTTGACCTTGTCTTTGTAGTCCTGAAAACATGTACATATTGCTTCGCAGTCCCGTTGGCTTCCATTCGACATTCCACCTTCAAGTCAATCTGTGGATTTCGTGGCTGGTCTCCACACCGTCTGCGGGGCCGGAGACCCTCGCTCTCGCAATGGGCTCGCCATCCACGTCTACTTGTGCAACACATCCATGGACAAAAGCGCTTTCTACAGCAGCGATGGAGATCTGCTAATTGGTAAGTGATATGTCTGCTAATCTTGGGCCGATTAAAAAAAATATATAATCAACAGCTTGACAAACGTTTTATAATACTCCTGGCACTCAGTTCCGATTTTAAGTTAAGGACTAATTTAAAATAGTAGGTAGTCTTACCGAGGGCTATCATGTAGGTAAGTCGGTGTTACCAGGGCCGGATTAACCATGTCGGGGCCCCTAGGCAATGCAATTCTCGGGGCCCCTTTACTTTTTTCTAACTTCCTAGAATACATTTTTTCTAACACAATGCTAAAGCAAGGCAATATCTGAATATTATGAATATAATATACATAGTGGCGATTAGGATATCACATTAATAGAAACCACGTATTCAATACATGATTCTGGACCCCCTGCGTTGAAATGTTTCGTCAGTTATTAAAAAAAAAATCTGCTGTGTCCTACAAAAGTACAATACAGTGTACGATGTCAACATGTATGGAACAGCAATATTTTTTTTAAATAACTGACGAAAAATTTCAGCGCAGGAGGGTCCAAAATCATGTACTGAATACGTAGTTTCAATTAATGTGATAACCGATCCGCCACTCTGTAATATATATTATGATTATGAAATTACGCTATTTTTTAACTAGGTACATTACGAAGGTATGCCCTCACTCTGAACAATAAAACAAATGTAAGGAAAGTATTTGTATTTTTTTTATTAAATACAATAAAATACAATACAATTTCGGGTGGTTGGTGTTTTTAAAACGAAAATAGTTTTGAAAAATACAATATGGTTAAATATTAACTCTTCTAACTTTTTAGATACAAAATCGTTTACAACATCTTATGTAAGTATATCAGCTTCAATCGCCATTATCGCCAATGAACTTATATGGTTCTGAGACATTGATGGACGAATACAGTTTTTTATTAGCTTTAATTTCGAAAAGTTACGTTCACCCGTGGCGTTTGATATCATCAGACATCCATGTAATTGTTTCTTGGTGCGCGGGGCCCTTAGGCAGTTGCCTACACTGAATTATGGATAATTCGGCCCTGGGTGTTACCCAGTAACTGGGTTATGGTTGTCAGATAGGCTGTCGCTCCTTGCTGAAGAATACTTGTATTTAGCTTCTGCCGGCTATGCAAGTAATTTGTGATAAAAATTACGCTAGGTTAAACAGAATGGCTATAGGAGAAATATCTTAAGCTTGACATGAAATTTTTTACTCTTCTGATTAGCATTCTTCTTGATTTACCTATTCTGAACTTCTACTTTGATCTAATTGAATCTTGATTTAAAAACGATCTTCATTTTTCCAGTTCCCCAACAAGGTTCATTGAAGATCAAGACGGAGTTCGGGATCATGACGGTGGCTCCGAACGAGATAGGGGTCGTACAGCTCGGCATGAGGTTCGCAGTGGCTGTGGATGGACCTACACGGTAAATGAAACTTTAGGCTTCTTTGATGATAATATATCTATAGGCAAAAGGAGTATGTAAGGATCGTAGCAGCAGGTGGCGTTTCTGTATATAGTTTCTGCCTACCCCCATGGAACGAAGGCGTGAGTTTATGTATGTTATAGGTATAACATCTATACAAATAAATAAAATTGAAGTGTCTGTTCGTAATGTCAAAATAACAACTTTTACTAAATGCATAAGAAAGTATGGTATATAAGAACGGTACTTTTAACAAAAAGCAATTTTTAAAATTTTTGTTTGTCTGTCTGTTTGTTCCGGCTAATCTCCGAAACGGCAGGACCGATTATGACGGGACTTTCACTGGCAGATAGCTGATGTTACAGGGAGTAACTTGGGCTACTTTTATTTTAGAAAAATAATTAGGGTTCCGCGCAAAAAAATTAAAACCCATGAAATTGTGAACAAAAAGTCGGATTTGAAAAATTCTTTTCCATTTGGTAGCCCAACTCTCGAGGATGTTTATAGGTTATTTAACATCAGGCTACGACCCTTAGGAGCCGACCAAAAAGAAAAAGAATAGAAGGAACGCGAACGAAGTCGCGGGGCACAGCTAGTACATACATAAACTCGCGCCTTCTCACTTCGCCACTCGTAGGGGTAAAATAGAATGTACACACAAACCTTATTATGTAGGTACACCATATCTAGCTGTTTTCTGAATGATAAGTGGCAGCAATTTTGTTTAATTACTGGCCATATGTTATTTTTTAAATCTAAATAATAATTTCTAATTTGTACTGTTTTGCATGTATTCTTGTATATTTGTACATCAATTACTTATATTTCATGCTGGATTATATTCGAACGCAATGTGAATTGTTACTGAATTAATAAATTGAATTGAATTTCACGGAAGAGATTGGACACCACCTCTATAGAACGTAAGTTTAATCAAAACTGCTGCTGCGAATATTCAAAGACTGGTGTTTACCATATTGTTTAGAAAAAAACCTTGTTAAAAACTTGAAAGTGTATGTAGGTAAAAACGGGACTTTATTTTATCATTTGATTTCAGAGGATACATTCTCGAAGTGTTTGATGGGCACTTCAAGCTCCCAGACCTTGGACCTATCGGAGCTAATGGACTCGCCAATCCAAGAGATTTCCTCACACCTGTTGCACGCTACTATGACGAGGAAATACCTGGTAAGAGCTATTTTACAGTGGCGATGCTTGACATTTCGTAGGAGGGAAGCCGAAGAAGAAATTGTTCAGTTATAAATAGTCATACAAATACGATTATCACGTTGTGGCGCCGGCTTATTTAGAACAATTTGTGTTGTTGTTGGAATATATATTATTTGGCAGTCGTAGACATTACTGAATGTGCTATTTTTCAATGGTGGTAGGTGAAGTTACTCTTTCGATCCTCCAAAGGGAAGCCGGTAGGAATGGAGTTGTTAACGCGTCATGTTCGTGAACGGGCGCCGTCAGTGGAGACTGGTCATCTCTTAACACATTCAGTGTCCAGCACCCGACTCCCGGGTCCAACAATAATTCGTTGTTTGTTCGTTGGCGTGTTTTGATTTGCACCCGGTAGGCGGGTGCTGGGCATGATCACATGTCAACAATAGCTATCTATATGTACGACTCGGGAGTCGGGTTGTGGGCACACGAACGAATTATTGTTGGACCCGGGAGTCGGGTGCTGGGCACTGAATGTGTTAACTGCCAGGGCTTATTTTTAATCTTATATTTTGAATTGTTTTTAATTATTTATTTTTTACATTGTTCTCCCACAAAAATAAACATAACATAACATCACGCCTTGTTTCCCCGAAAGGTTAGGCAGAGGTGTACTTATAGTACACCCACATTTCGCCAGTTATGTTTAAGTCCCATGTAAAAGGAGGCGAGCCTATTGTCATCTACCGGGCACAAATCCAGACTCCGGGCTGCTACTGAGAAATTCCAGATAGAAAAATCCAATAACACTTTGCCCGACCCGGGAATCGAACCTAGGATCTCATGCTCAGCAGTAGCGCTTGCGAACACTAGACCAACGAGGTAGTCGACAGACAAAAAATCAAATCAAATTAATTTCTTTTTTGGTTTTATCATGTTTAGATATCAAGACCCTTCACGTCTACGGAGTTTCGCTAGCTAAATGACTTTGACCCTGTATACCAATATCTTCCCCCAGGTTTCAAGATAGTGAACAAGTATCAAGGATCCCTATTCGTGGCCGAACAGAACCACTCGCCATTCGACGTGGTGGCGTGGCACGGGAACTATGTACCCTACAAGTACGATCTCAGCAAGTTCATGGTCATCAACGCGGTGCTCTACGATCATTGTGTGAGTTTAGTTCGTAATTGAACATGCTTTATTTTATTTACCATGCTTTACCTTCATCATCATCATCAGCCTACAGCAGTCCGCTGCTGGACATAGGCCTCTCCAATTGCACGCCATTCAGCTCGATTCTCGGCAACTCTCATCCAGCTCGATTCTCGGCAACTCTCATCCAGCTGCTACCAGCCACCCTGCGAAGATCTTCCCTCCACCTAGCCTGAGGGCGTTCTACCGCGAGACCGCGAATTGGCAAACCTAAACGTTTGCTAATTTGCGGTCTCCAATCAAGAACACGTTTACCCCAACGGTCATCGGTTATACGGCTAAAATGGCCGGCCCATTGCCACTTCAGCTTGCTTATTCTGTGAGCTATGTCGACAACTTTGGTTCTCTGCCGGATCACTTCGTTCCGGTTTTGATCCCTGTCCACAGACAGCAGCTTATCTAATAAGACTTCTCGGTTCCTATTCTGGGTTCCTTGTACACGGCACGGTTTCTTTACCGTACGGCGTATAAACCGCGCCGTAGAAAAAACGTCTGTTAACAAGCTTCCATAGTGACCTCAACATTGAACACTGACGACCGTGCCTACACACGGCGTATAAACCGCGCCGTAGAAATCTTATATACCTTTCAACTGTCATGTTATGAGACAACATTAAATGTCTATTGTTATCGACCACTAGCCGGCCAATCCTGCCTGAGGCCTGAGTTTGTCTATAAATGTTGCAATACTAGTATGTTCTTGTTTTATGTTATCTGCATCATCTGCCTAGCTTTTTTCCAACTACGTTGGGGTCGTTAGGGTCTAACCGGATGCAGCTGAATACCAGTATTTTACATGGAGCGACTGCCTATCTGACCTCCACAACAACCGGGATAATACGATACTGGGTAATACGATACCCCTTGGTACTCGTAAGACTGATTTTCAGACTTTCGGGATTCTGACGACCCGTAGCGACTGTCGAAGATGCAAGAATGACAGCCGGGACCAACGGCTTAACGTGCTTACCGAGCCACGCCCGGGGTCTCGGACTCTCAGTATGTGAAGATGGTTACCCATCCTGTGACCGACCGCGGCAACGTAGCTTAACCTGATCGATCGACCCGTGCGGCTGTTAATACTTAGCCACGAGCCTCCTCTTCTTTTCTTATGTAATGTGTTATTAATCTTGCAGTTTTTTTTACAATTATTAAATTAATTTTCAAAAACTACGGCACTTTTAACGATAAGCATCTCCAATTGCAGGACCCATCAATATTCACGGTGCTGACGTGCCCGTCGACGAAGCCCGGTGTTGCCATCGCCGACTTTGTCATCTTCCCTCCGAGGTGGTCCGTTCAAGAGCGCACCTTCCGACCACCATATTATCATAGTAAGTAAACGTTTATTATGTAAATAAAAATAAGAGCGGGTTAGAAAGATAAGACAGATGAGAATATTTTTGATTTTTTTGGTGCAAAATGCCTTCTACTAAAGGCTCAAGTAGATAGAGGTGGACCGCGCCGCAACGCAACGCATAGCAAAAATCCTCCTTCATCAATTTCGTACATTTTCATCAGGGAGGACTTCAGACGGGCCACACCGCACTTTTTCTGTATGAAAGTGCGTAGCGCTGTGGCCCGTTGCGACTATAATGTTCGCTTGACTTTAGATTCCTAAGAAGTCATAAAACATTTTAAGTACACACACACACACATAATATCACGCCTGTAATCCCCGAAGGGTTAGGCAGAAGTGTACCTATAGTACCTACACCCACATTTCGCCAGTTATGTTTAAGTCCCATGTAATAGGGGGCGAGCCTATTGCCATCAACCGAGCACAAATCTAGACTCCGGGCTGCTACTGAGAAATTCCAGATGGAAAAACCCAATAACAATTTGCCCGACCGGGGAATCGATTCCAGGACCTCACACCTCTCACTAGACCAACGAGGCAAACTTGACCAAACTCTCTTGACTTGATCTTTTTATGAACTTGTTTTAAATTGCACAGCAGAAAGAACCGAAGGACTTTGGTTATCATAAAACTGAAAAAGAAAACATTATGTAGGTAAAGTACAGTAAAAGCCTTCAGTGTACGTAATGTGTTAACGATAAATGGTTAAATGGTTTTTTGAATGTGTTAAAAAAATATCTCGCTGAGGACAGGATTCGAACCTGCGCGGGTATAACCCATTGGATTTCAAGTCCAACTCCTTAACCACTCGGACACCTCAGCTGTGAACACTTGTCTTCAATTTGTTAATGTCATCATAACTTTTAGTATGCAAGGTGTAATTCAAAAAACAGTTTAATATCGCACAACCTCTTAGGGGCCATCATTACGAACAACTTTTACTATTGGACCAAACCTCAAATCGCGAAAAAAATCAACTGTTCTTTACATTTATCGCATAACTCGTCAAGTGCACATTACACTTTGACGACCTGATTTTTTTTCACGACTTCTGGTTTGGTCCCATAGTAAAAGTTGTTCATAATGATGAGTACAATGACCCCTTAAGAGGTTGTGCGTTATTTAAATTTCATCCTGTATATGGGTACAGTCACGAGCATAAATACCTTACAGCAACGCAAAATACAAAAGTGTATTAGTGTAAAATAAAAATTGCAACTTTGAGAAAAGACCTATTTAATCATAGTATGGTTTCAATAATACCATATAATATCTATCAATACTTTAGGAAAATATCGCTTTTGTATCTTGCGTAAGTATAAGTATTTTATGCTCGTGACTGTACCATACTTTACTTACTATTTACACAACTGTACGGAGATTATCTAAGCAAGAGGGTTTTCAGGGTTCCCTACCCGATAGGTGCTTACTAAACCTCCGCTGTCCGTCCGTCCGTCTGTCAGCGGGCTGTATCTTATGAACCATAATAAATTTTCACGGATTGTGTATTTCTTTTGTCGCTATAACATCAAACAATAAAAATAAAATATAGTTAAAAATTAAAGGGGACACCACACAAGAAACGTTAGTTTTTTTTTTAAATATGTAGGTAATGTTAAATATTATGCTGTAGTAATATACGGAACCCTTCGTGTACGAGTCCGGCCAGTTTTTTTAACGAGTGGAACATATTGTGGTGAATACCTACCTACGAAAAGAGTAAGCTAAAAGCCTAAGCCTGACTCAGTTTCATAGAAATAACATAATCACTTTATAGGCACAAATAATTAGATAGGTACCTACATAAATATACTCATTCGTTTTTCCCATCGGGCAGAAACAGAAATTACAAAATACCACGTGCTAAGGTCCTTGCGTACTATAATGCTACAGTATCTTTATCTCACGAAGCGAGTTACCAAGTGTACAAACAGGCTGTGAATCTGTGTGTAAGCGTAGGAGCTCTCGGTACCGTCAAAAATAATGGCGAAGTCGGAAGTGTGTGTTACGTGCTGACGCTACTCGTCCTCACGCACACATCACAAGTAAAGCGCGCGTCGCTTCGTAAGATAAAAGTACTATAAGTACTCCTTTTGGTTTTATACCATTAACTAGCGACCCGCCCCTGCTTCGCGCGGTTTTTACGCATCCAGATTTCTTTATCTACACATACTCGTGTTATAAATTAAAGTCGCTTTTCGTGTCTGTCTGTGTGACTACGTTGTTCATCTAACCTACGTAACGGATTCTGATGCAGTTTTCACCATAATTTAGAGAATTCATACCGAAGGTCCAAACAATCCAAAATCTTAGTGTCAAAAAAAAAGTCACCTCGCTGAGGACAGGATTCGAACCTGCGCGGGTATAACCCATTGGATTTCAAGTCCAACTCCTTAACCACTCGGACACCTCAGCTGTGAACACTTGTCTTCAATTTGTTAATGTTATCATATGTATTAGACTTGGTATGTACCTACAGGTAGGTACTTGACTTACTATTTACACAGCTGTTCAGAGACATAATACAATAGATATCTATTGTAGAACATGTTATACCGCCCTGCTGGTAACGTTAACTTCAACTAATTAAAAATGGTTTTATGTAAATAGTAATTACTTGACAATAAACACCTGTTCCTGATCATTACTACACATTGTTATATTCTGAAGTTTTAAATACATACATACATTCATGAATATCATTCGTAGCTGAGGTGTCCGAGTGGTTAAGGAGTTGGACTTGAAATCCAATGGGTTATACCCGCGCAGGTTCGAATCCTGTCCTCAGCGAGGGTAATTTTTTATATGTAGGTATGTTTGCTTGATTAACAACAGTAGTACCTACCTACTTACTCAGAGGTATGCAGGTAGTTGGGACCTACTTGGTACTTATAGATATTTGATATTTATTTTAGCAGAGTCACTCTCTTTATTTAATTTCGTGAGTAGATCTTTCTTTAGGTAGGTAAGGCAACGAAAGTCTGACAACCAGTCTTACCAAGGGGTATCGTATTACCAGTAAACTGGGTTGTGGAGGTCAGAGTCGCTCCATGTAAAATACTGGTATACAGCTGCTGTGCGGGATACACATTTATGTGCTGGGTTGGTGAGGAATAAAACCAATGTTGAAGCTTGAAGCCTTCTTTAATCTTCTTGTAGTGTTCCTATTTCTTCAACTGCTGCCCGCTGACTGTGCCGATACCTTTTTTTTTTTCCTAACAATGGCATCTCGTAGTTGGCCAAGAGTGGCCGTGACTACTTAACCTTTTAACCGCCTACGTCGGATTAATCCGACAAATATTTTCGAGCCCATTTCGCCAGAGTCGTATATGTACGACCAAAATATCACTGCTCTCTTAATCAGCTTTTTTATTTAATTACGCTGTATTCTATCAAAAATATGTTTATATTAGGTAAATAGTTAACTAAGTAATCATTTACAGTTTAATACACTTTAGTCTCTTAATTAGAAGTCCTAAAAAAAGGTCCAAAGTTAGATGACTTACTAACATTATTTTTAGAAAATTGTATTGATGTGCAACGCCCATGACGACAAAATCCGACATGAGGGACGGGACATATGCCAAGATTTACCGATACAAAAATAAACATAAATCAAAATATTTCTCGTTATACTGACTAATTATTAACTTTAAAACAAATACAGCAATTGTTAATAAAACATTTTTTTACAAATATTTGTGAGTATTTCATTTAATTTCTTTAAAATTAAGTAAATTTACTTGTGAAATGTCAGCGACTGAATTGATGGTCATCCCATCCCTAGCCTACATGTTCCGAAACTTACTTTGTTAGTACGCCCTGCGCCACGGTCGTATAAAGACGACCGCTTCTTACGTCATAAACGAGTGCCGACTTCTGGAATTTTCCATTAGTGTTGTGCTTGTGCATGTAGTTTTACGTTCGTATGTCGATAAATGTACATGTCAGAAATTTATCATGACGACTACTGAAGAGTTAATTAATACGAATTCTAGAAGGCGATGAAAATGAAGAATTTTTATCAGACGAAGAGTTTGACATTGATGTAGAGGTAATTATTTTTTTTATTACACACCTAGTTATATTTTAATTTATTGTGTAGTATGGTGGTGATGTTTGAATGAAAATTTTAAACTTAATTAGAGTGAGTGAGATGGCGAGAGCGCACCGTGCGATAACTTAAATAATAATAATAATAGTTTTTCTTCTCTGGACTGATTTTATTGTGAATAGCCTAAGTACTAATTAATAAATCGTTCAAATTTTTAAACACTTTTTGATTTTACCGGATTACGAAAAATGCCGAATAATTTCGTAAGGTAAGTAGTATTCAAGTAGGTACCTATATCTCCACCAAGCTAAGTTTGCACCTCGCTGGAATGCGGCGTGTACCCGTGTACCTATGTATAATATAATGTTAAAAACAATAAATGCAAAGTAAAATCTAACAAACATTTGTTTACTTTTTTAAAGTCATAGCGAATCCTTTTTTGCAGCCCGTGCCTAAGCGTCAGTGTGACGTAATCGACGCGAGGTGCAAACTTAGCTTGGTCGAGTTGTAGTTGTTAGTTGACCACGCTTGCAAATGCAAATGTCGTTATTAAAACGAAATATCGACATCGAAAAGTTAAGTACTGCACATCCCTCTTTGTTGTAGGTATATATTTTTCGATTCACTGTGCCGGGCGAAGGGGGCACGCCAACCTGATATGAAGTCAGGCGGTTAAAAGGTTAACCGGTCAATCTTGTGGCTGCCTTAAGCTAACTCACAAGCCTCCAGCCAGGGGCGTGTTACTTACAATACTAAGTGACTGCGCGCTAAGGGCACCCCCTGTGGGGTACGAACCTCGGCTTAGGGCGTCACTGGGGGGACAGCTAGTTGGGACAGGCTGGATCAAACTTGGGTGATTATTATTAACAGGGGAATTTAAAGCTACAGGCTCAGCTTCGGCGCGGGCTGGCGCTTCTTCGAGCAAGGGACGGGGGGAAGCAAGGGACGGGGGGAATTGTGCCGTGCCGATACCGAAATCCCTCCAGATATTTATACTAAAATGGCTAACGAAATGTGGGCAGTCTGATTGGTCAGCCAATCAGAACACGGGAATTTTTAGCCAATCAGAATAGAGTCGATTTCGGCATAGTTAGCTTAATTACGACGAAACTTTACCTTAATGAGAGCCGCGTGACATTATTTGCGTTTTTCTCTCGCTATTATCTATAAACCTATGGTAAAGCATATATTTTTACATTCTATAAACTAAGATCTATTTAACAAAAATACAAAATATAAGAAAACATGAAGTACTATTTACAAGACATCTTAACTTACTATGTGAACACTATAACTATACTACACATATAACTGTTTGTCAATTAGGTATTGTCACTGTCCCGCACAGCTGCATTCGGTTAGACTGGAAGCAGATCTTAACATCGTTGTGAAAAGGCAGATGATGATAACAGTCTTTATGTAAGGCATTTTTACTCGTGACCAATGTTTTGGTTAATATTTTAAAAAGAAGATGTCGCCGCACTGAAATCGACAAATTCAATAAAAAAAGGCTTTTGCATATCTTTTTTTTATATTATTGATTTGTGTACAAATAATGTGTTCGCTTACGACGGACAGGATATATGCGTCATTGTCACAGAATGGGTAGGTACCTAAATTTTGAAGCGTAATACACAATAGATTATGGTTAGGATTTGTGGTCAAGTAGAGAAAGGACGACGCTATTTAAACATAAAACCTTAGTGGGCATTTTATTCTTCATCAGTCGCTTTATTGCCGTCAACATGAGGCTTAGTATTATAGTATGTTTGTTCCTATTGGCCGCCGTCAAGTCAAGCCCTGATAAACGCGAAGGTCATGTTGTCCATGGTTCAGGCGTTATACATACTTCTAATTTAAACCATCCCTCAACTAAAAAGTTGGGTAATTCAAACAGTGCCAAGAATGGAAACACGCAGAAACAAGAAGACGTGATTCTACCTGCCGTTTCTCCTAATTCGAAACCCTCTCCTGGGAAGTTGGGGAAACCAATAAAAGCCATATATCAAAGGATAACGAAACGATCAGGGGCGGATCCTAAGTCGTTACCCTCGACTGGAACATTGGGGAAATTAAAAAGTGCCCAGGGAGCAAAGTCCGGCAATTCCGTCAGTGCCAAAGATGAAAAGAGACAGAAACAATTTAAGCCTGCTCAAACTACTATTTCTCCTAATTTGAAACCTGCTACTGGAAAGCCAAAAAATCCAAAAGGTGCTAAAGATAAATATACACGAAGACCAGAAAAGCCGGCTCAAACTACCATTTCTCCTAATTTGAAACCCTCTACTGTGAAGCCAATAAATCCAAAAGATGCCAAAGATAAATATAAACAAAAACCAGAAAAGCCGGCTCAAACTACAATTTCTCCTAATTTGCAACCCTGTACTGTGAAGCCAAGAAAACCAAAAGGTGCCAAACATGAAAAAAGGGGCAATTCAACCAGTGCCAAAGACGGAAAGTGGGGCAATTCAACCAGTACCAAAGATGGAAAGTGGTGCAATTCAACCAGTGCCAAAGATGGAAAGTGGTGCAATTCAACCAGTGCCAAAGATGGAAAGTGGGGCAATTCAACCAGTGCCAAAGGTGGAAAGTGGGGCAATTCAACCAGTGCCAAAGGTGGAAAGTGGGGCAATTCAACCAGTGCCAAAGATGGAAAGTGGGGCAATTTAACCAGTGCCAAAGGCGGAAAGTGGGGCAATTCAACCAGTGCCAAAGGTGGACAGTGGGGCAATTCAACCAGTGCCAAAGGTGGAAAGTGGGGCTATTCAAGCAATACCAAAGATGGAAAGAGGGGCAATTCAACCAGTGCCAAAGATGGAAAGTGGGGCAATTCAACTAATACCAAAGATGGAAAGTGGGGCAATTCAACCAGTGCCAAAGATGGAAAGTGGGGCAATTCAACCAGTGCCAAAGGTGGAAAGTGGGGTAATTCAACTAGTACCAAAGGTGGAAAGTGGGGCAATTCAACCAGTGCCAAAGGTGGAAAGTGGGGCAATTCAACCAGTGTCAAAGATGGAAAGTCTCAAAAACAAGAAAAGCCGGGTCAAACTACTGTTTCTCCTAATTTGAAACCCTCAACTGTGAAGCCGGATACTTCAAACAGTCCCTCAAATCCCTGGTATAAAAAAATGTTTTCTTGTTTACCTAAGTTCATCACTGGGCAAAACAAATAATTCAGTCTCCCATATCTGAGGTACCCGGCTTTTCCAAAAGAATTTATATTATTAACGTAATTTATTGTGTTTTACTTAATTTAGTACGAGCTGCTTTACATAGTTTTGTAAAAAAAAAAAAAAAACAGAATCATATAAATCCTGTGCTATTTTTAACTGTAACTGTGTCAGATATTTAATTTTGTCATAATTCTGTATTGTATTACTGTATTACAAAATAAATTAAAAAGCTTATCATTTTATTGTTTATTTAAAATAGGTAATGTGTAATTCACATCATCTGCATCCACAACATTGAACTGTTTTATTATCCACACTAGCTTCTGCCCGCGACTCCGTCCTTGTGAAATTTCTTATTTTAACATAGGATATACCCTACGATATACGGCAATACTTCCCATTACTAAAAGGTTTTTCGGAATCCAGTTCCGATGATTACCCCCTACACACAAACTCACAAATACCTCTTTAAAATATTAAGTATAGGTAGGTTAGGTAGGTCTCTAAAATTCTGAAGTGTCAAAATTAAACGCAGGTCGAGTGATTCTATTGGATATTGATATTAATGCAGTCAACCAACAGCAGTTGACACGCTCATGACAATTTGTTAGAGCTATTTCTTGTGTTGATTTTTGTACCAGAAATCGGTCTTAAAGGCTCCTTCAAACAGGTGCGACTCGTGAAGCGAATCAAAGCGACACAGAGGCATCGTGCGATTCGCATCGCGTGTTGCGCCTGTTTGCAGGAGCCTTAACTTTTGCCCATCAATTTAATTGTTATTTGCACCATTCAAAAATGGTTCTAAATAATAAACATCTGTTACTCATTACTTCGCATTGTTCGTGCTTACAAATCCTACAGTACAAAAGTTTTCAATTACTTACATTAGCACACTCAATAAATTCACTCATAATGTTCACAGCTGAGGTGTCCGAGTGGTTAAGGAGTTGGACTTGAAATCCAATGGGTTATACCCGCGCAGGTTCGAATCCTGTCCTCAGCGAGAGTACTTTTTATGTTTGTTTGCTTGAATAACAAATAGTAGGAAGGTACCTACTTATAAATTTTTGATCAATTATGATTTTGGATCTATTTTTTTCCGTACGTCCGAATGAAAAAAACGGAAGCCTTAGATCCAAAATCATAATTGATCAAGGAGCACTCGTGTGTCTGTCTCAGCCGATTTGCTCCGAATCTACTGGACCGATTAAGTTGAAATTCGGTACACATATGAATTCCTGTGACTCAAACACGAATGTTTAACGTAAATAAATGAATTTTGGATATTGAGTGCACTTTTGGGGAAAAAAATTGAAAATTAAAAAATAAAGCGAGCCTTACAGCAGTCGCATATGATGTGTAACATCTCATCTCACCTTGGTGATAATAATCCCTTCAACTGGCATGCGCAAATCGTAAAAATTGGCAAGTCTAGCGACGGCCTTGGCGAGCCCCCGCTCCCTTTCGGAGTACCTACTTTCGTTTAAACCCCGATTTCTCGCTACTTTACTATGATACCCATAGGTATACTACCTGATTCGTAATCTGTACAATATTTCCTATTCGTTGTACCTATGACTTTCATGTAATTTCGTTCACAATAAAACGAACATGAGTTTCTAACTAAAATCAAGTTTTATTATTTTCACCCATTTGTGTGTGCGCTGACGCTGCTCGTCTTCACGCACACATTCAAAGCGTGTTTGTACACTTGGTAACCACAAGTAAAGCGCGCGTCGCTTCGTGATATAAAAATATTTGATGACCTTATCGTGAGTCAGTGAGGGCAGTTCGCGTAGCTGAGTTTTAGACCCAAAATGATATATGGACTTTTTGCCATTGATACGCTAAGAAGAAGATTTACGAATATGAAACTTATTCGTATAACGTTATTCGGTAATATAGGGAAGGCAAGATTCATAGATTGCATTTTGCTAAGTAAAGTTAGCGTTTCAGACGAATATGAACCTTATTCGTATAAGCGAATGTGAACAAGCGTTTCATAACTGTCATAAGAATTTAAAACTTAGTTGCTTAGAATAATGTTCATATTAGTTTGAAACGGTAACTTATTTTGATTGTATTGATTTGTGATTTTGTAAATCTAGCCAGGTACAAGCATTCTTAACCTCTTATATCATATTTTTAGCATTCAATTTCTTGCAAATTTCCAGGAAATTGCATGAGTGAGTTCATGGGTCTTATTCTGGGTGCATACGAGGCGAAGGAAGGAGGTTTCCTGCCTGGAGGCGCGTCTCTTCACTCCATGATGACTCCTCATGGGCCCGATGACAAGTGCTTCAAGGGTGCTTCTTATGGAGAGCTGGTTCCCCAGAAAATTGCTGTGAATACGCAGGTACGAGGTCGAAAACGGTCAAACAAGTTTCCCGTAGCAAATCCGTGGCTATCTTAAAAGGCGAGATACCCGCACGGGATGCGGGATGCGACTGCGTGCGTCGATTGTTTTAATGATTACTGTACTCGTCAAACTTTATGGTGGCTGTCAAGTGCGCTACTCGCTGCGCAATATCGCACCCCTCACCCCCGCTGACACGTGAATTTGTTACTGCACAACGACTCGCCTCATGCTCCAAGCCGCCATAAAGTTTGAATCGGGCTGTAAGAAGTCACATAACTATTCGCGCGAGTTTGAACATCTCCATACGAATTTCGTCTCACTTCCCGCACGGGATTCGCCTCAGTTTGGCCAGAGTTTAAGGAATACTAATTATCTTCACGTAATCCCTTAAATATCTTTCAAGAAAGAGGGAGAAGAGCAGAATCTGTGCCTTATTATATTTTAATACTTAACAACAAAAAAATACAGTAATTAAGTACCTACAATTAAAGAATGGTTATTATTGTTATTTTCTATTCTTGCGGATACTTCGATTTCCCTTTTGGAATATCCTGGTAAAGTCTATGAAGGAACTCTCTAGCTAGAATACCTATATCAATTGCTCATACTTCAAACATTTCTTTCAATGCCTGTGCCTATTGCCAGAAGGGGTTGACAGAGATGCATCATGTTCTTGGGCCAGGCACAAACCCGGACTCTGGGCTGCCATTGCATTGAATAGAATGCTCTTTATTATGTACACCATATGAATTACAGATATAAAAGTAGACATTTTACATAGGGTGACACATGACTGATGAGAGGCAGAGGGAGAGAAAATACTGCAGGTCTGTGGTGTGTAATTTACATATATTATACAATATATGTAAATTACACAGTACACAAACACACGCGCGTTACAGTATATAATTACTTAATGATTTATGTAAAGCATTAAGTAATTATATACTGTAACCGGTTAAGTGAGCCCTGGATATGTGAGAAACCTCTACCTAATACTGATAATTACTATGAGGTCCCGAAACTTTTACACTGAAATACCTACTGGGAATATGTTACCTACTGGGAATAATTAAACCTATAGAACTGAGAATGCATTTGATAGATTTTTACCTCTGTAATCGGCAGGGCCTATGTAAGTAAGACAACTATCATTTAAAACCTATTTGGGAAACTGAGTAAATGAGAAGTGAAAAATAGCCTACACGACCTCATTCCGCTGGCCCCCTTCTACCATCGGACATCTAGACGCACTGCAGGTTACCATCCCTACCTAGTTGCTATTCCACCAATTCGCACTAAGCGTTTCCAAATGTCTTTTGTGATGCGCACAGCAAAGGACTGGAACTCTCTAGCTGCGTCTGTGTTTCCGAACGCATACAACCCCGATCTCTTCAGAGTGAGAGTGAACAGGCTTCTTCTGGGTAAACTCGCCCCATCGTCGACTTTGTCTCTGTCACCTCTGACCTAGACTAGAGTCAAGAGCAAACCCATCTCAAATAAAAAAAAAATATCCTAGGTCCCTTGAGATCCCACTTATCCAGGTTACACTGTACCTAAGTAATAAACAAAGTAATGATAAAACAAGAACAAAAACTCTTGTTTCATCATTGTGAACTCATGTTTTAAACTTATTCTGCGTCTTT
The DNA here is from genome assembly GCA_947568875.1 of Fissipunctia ypsillon. Classification (NCBI taxonomy): domain Eukaryota; kingdom Metazoa; phylum Arthropoda; class Insecta; order Lepidoptera; family Noctuidae; genus Fissipunctia; species Fissipunctia ypsillon. Next base: position 7,223,937 of record OX387660.1, on the reverse strand, counting down.
TTTCCAGGCGTTTATGTTCGAGTCTTCGCTAAGCTTAGCTATAACGAAGTGGGGAGCAGAGACTTGTCAGAAACTGGACGCGAAATACTACGAGTGCTGGCAAAACTTGCCGAAGCTTTTCTCAGAAAAGATCAACATTTAATTATTTATTACTTAATTAAGTACTTTAAGTTTTATCTACTGTGTAAAACTAAAACAGGATCATTTTATCAAAGTTACATGTCTTGATAATACTCGTAAACTGTAGTTACAATGTTATTGTGAACATGGTCAAAAAATTTTCTATTCTTGCAATAAAACAAGTTAAAAAAGACGTTTCGAATAAGAATTTTATTTGTATAATACATGTATTTGTATAATAAGTAATAAGCATATCTGTGAGCTTTAACCTGGGTCAAATAATAAATGTATTTTCTATCTTTCTTTACATACATTCTACATCACTTTAATTTGAAACATCCAAATATGGTACTTTATATTATGTTAACCGCTAAATGTGGGAAGAATGAAAGGGGTTTATGGAAGAGTACATGGAGGGTGGGGATTTGGTAACCAAAATAATGAGGGAGAGACACTGCTGCAATCCGCTTCCGCACTTGACCTGGCAGTAGCCAACACCTGGTTTCAGAAGAACGACGGACACCTAATTACGTACAAAAGTGGCAATCACAAGACGCAAATTGATTATTTTCTAGTACGACGCAACAACTTAAAGTACATCAAAGACTGCAAAGTACTACCGGGAGAAGATTTAGTCTCACAGCATAGACTCCTAATTATGGAAATGGTCTTAAAAATAAAGCTCAATCAAAACAAAGAGCGACCTCCCCCTAAAATAAAATGGCATATGCTGGAGAAGAATGATTGTGCGAAGAAATTTAAAGAGCGAGTAGTTGATAAAATGACAGATATGGGGGACATGCATGATCGAAGTGTAAATGAATGTTGGAGTGAAATGGCGGAGTATATTAGGAGTGAAGCGAAAGATATTTTGGGAGAGACTAAAGGAAAGGGTACGATAGATAGGGATACATGGTGGTGGTCGACAGAAATACAGAAGGTGTTGCAGGATAAGAAGAGAAAGTTCAAGGAATGGCAGAGTGTTGAAGATGAGAATGTTAGTTTGAAAACAGAAAAAAAGTGTCAGTATGATGCTCTAAAGAAAAAAGCCAAAAAAGCTGTGGCGGTAGCGAGAGCAAAAGCCCAGGACAAGCTTTATGACACACTGGATAGTCCAGCAGGCCAAAAAAACTTATACCGGCTTGCTAGAGCTAGAGCGAGAAAGATGAGGGATGTTTGTCAGATAAAATGTATAAGGAATGAAATTGGAGTAGTGCTTTCGGATGATCAGAAAATTAAGGATAGGTGGAAGGGATATTTTGAAAGACTGATGAATGAGGAGAATGACTGGAGTGGTGTGCTTGAGAATAAACAAGTAAATGAGGGGTTAGTGAGAATGATTAGTATGGATGAAGTGAGAATAGCAGTAAATGAAATGAAGAATGGTAAAGCAGTAGGTCCGGACGGAATACCAGTTGAAGTATGGAAGTTATTACGGGTACATGGATGGACGTGGTTAGCTTTATTCTTCAATAAATTGTTGCTGGAAGAAGCCATACCTGACGAATGGTGTAACAGTTCACTGGTGCCCATCTTTAAAAACAAAGGTGATGTGCTGGAGTGCAACAACTATAGAGGAATAAAACTAATATCACATAGTATGAAGGTTTGGGAAAAAGTTATTGAAAGGCGACTGAGAGAAGAGAGTGAAATTTCGCAAAACCAATTCGGTTTTATGCCTGGTCGGGGAACAACAGATGCCATCTTTGCTATCCGCCAGCTGTGCGAGAAATACAGAGGTGCGCATAAAAACCTGCACATGGTATTCATTGACCTCGAAAAGGCATACGACCGAGTGCCTCGTGAAGTTCTGTGGTGGGCCCTTAAGGAGAAATGTGTGCCAGGGAAGTATGTGCAGTTGATTCGAGCGATGTACAGTCGATGCAGTACCCAAGTCCGGTCTACAGTGGGTACTACCAGCAGCTTCAATGTGGCTGTCGGCTTGCACCAAGGGTCAGCACTCAGCCCTTACCTCTTCGTGATGATAATTGACGCTCTTACGTCGGATATCCACGAAGAGGCGCCCTGGTGTATGCTGTTCGCTGATGACATTGTGCTGGTTGCTGAGAGCGGCTTAGAGATCCAGAGCAGATTGGAGGTGTGGTGGGCAAAACTGGAGACCGCTGGCCTGAGATTAAGTCGGACCAAAACAGAATATTTGTTTTGTGATTTTGGCGGTCTCTCCAGTCCTGTGCCCATATCTCTCGCCGGAACGCCCGTACCGAGCTGCTCCGACTTCCGGTACCTCGGGTCGTTTGTCCAAGGGGATGGTGAAGTAGACTGAGACGTAGCGCACCGGATCAACTCAGGATGGATGAAATGGCGACAGGTCACAGGAACAACTTGCGACCCACGGATGCCCCTCAAATTAAAGGGAAAAATTTATAAGTCCGTGATAAGGCCTGTCGTACTGTATGGATCGGAATGCTGGGCCGTGAAGAAGACGGATGAAAAAAGATTGCATGCAGCGGAGATGAGAATGTTGAGATGGATGTGTGGAGTGACGAAATTGGATAAAGTAAAAAATGAGTATATAAGGGGAAGTTTGAAAGTGGCGCCAGTGACAGAAAAGTTGAAAGGAAATCGTTTGGCTTGGTATGGACATGTGAAGAGGAGGGAAGAAACGCATGTGACTAAAAGAGTGATGAATATAAATGTTGATGGATGGAGAGGGAGAGGAAGGCCAAAGAAAAGATGGATGGATTGTGTGAGGAATGATATGAAAGAGAAGGGAGTGAATGATAGCGTGACTTTTGACAGGGGAAAATGGAAAGAGAAAACGTGTTGCGCCGACCCCAAGTAACATGGGACAAGGGCAGGAAGATGATGATATTATGTTAACCGCTGTAAGGGTTCCCACACAAAACTGCGAATTCGCATTCTTGCGATGCGACATTGCATCGCAGTTTTGTGTGGGAGCCCTAAGCTACAGGAACGTTATTAGTAGACTCTCCTTAACTTTTTGAATAATTGCCAACTGCATTAAAAGATTTTGGAAAATTGGTACAGCAGCTAGAAGGACGACAATTCTCACGGTTCATTTTTATGATGCCAATGGATTCAGATTCATATAAGGATTTAAGACTCTTCTAGACCAACAGAGGTGAGAGTGTTAGAAAAATCACAAACTTTTTCCATACAGTACATAATATACAGGGTCAAATTAAATTAGCTAGCGAAATTCCGCAGACGTGAATAATAACAGTATTCTCATAGATATATGCGTTGTATTGCGTAGCATTTATGAGTATTCTAATAACTCTATTACCTACTCAGGTATGGCCGTTTTATAATAAAATGAATAAATAACAAGCCGTCTACATTATGGGGGTTTAGGGTCCACAATTTTTAATACTTAAAACAGCCACTACTTACTTCTACTTTTGCTCACCCTCAGAGAAGGTAGCTTCGTTTTCCTCCGGAACAAACGAATTATTTGTACTTGTCAACCATGCTTCATGATCACGAGCCTCTTCAATTTCACTGGTATCATTGTTACCAGAAACCAAATTGAGCAGTGCGTGAAAAACATCAAAAGAAATAAAGCTATTCTCTTCTGTCGTCTTTCGACGTTGTTCTTCATCCACCATTTTTTTCTCGTTCACTCTTTTTTTCTCATCCAACATTTTTTTTCTCTTTTTTTCTCGTCTAGCATTTTCTTCTCGTTCAACCTTTTTTTCTCGTCCAGCTTTCTTTTCTCGTCGAGTATTTTTTTTCGTCTAACGTCTTCATTCGTTCTAACGTCTTAATTCGTCTATCATTATGCCGCATAGGGACTCTGATATTATGCCGATATTGACTACGTCGCTTGCTACGTGCAAAGGTATTACCAGAAACCAAATTGAGCAGTGCGTGAAAAACATCAAAAGAAATAAAGCTATTCTCTTCTGTCGTCTTTCGACGTTGTTCTTCATCCACCATTTTTTTCTCGTTCACTCTTTTTTTCTCATCCAACATTTTTTTTCTCTTTTTTTCTCGTCTAGCATTTTCTTCTCGTTCAACCTTTTTTTCTCGTCCAGCTTTCTTTTCTCGTCGAGTATTTTTTTTCGTCTAACGTCTTCATTCGTTCTAACGTCTTAATTCGTCTATCATTATGCCGCATAGGGACTCTGATATTATGCCGATATTGACTACGTCGCTTGCTACGTGCAAAGGTAAGTGCTTGCGGTTCGTCCTCTACTTCAGGGTCGGCTTCGTCATCTACTCAATTGTTCTCTTCATCGTGACCAATATCATCAACCGAATTGATTAACTTCTCTCCTGCTTCAGAAAGCTCATCTTCGGTATCTTTTGTTTTCCGGTTAAATACGGTTTTCTTCTGTCTGTAGATCCTTTCATGCCAAGAAAGGAAGATAGGATAATTAATTAGAGATCCTGGATTAATTGTTGAGTGAAAGGTAGGTGTCTGATATGACTCCAGTCTTTTCTGCATATCGAGTAGTTTTTGCCATTCTTGCTGTTGCTTCATTGTTTTAGCAAAGTCGTTGTCTAGGTTTCGAAATTTGAATGCTGGTTCCAGGTAAGATGCACCGGAGTTCAAGAGCTTACGGATTCTTGGGGAGAAAGTTGACGTCCTCACTCTTGGCGAAGGTAGGCTCAAGCTCAAGTGCGCGGGCTGAGCTGCCGCGACGATGTTCGTTAAGACTCATGACCAAAGAAAACTAAGTTCCATGTTGCTGGTTCGAGCGAGTACACAGGACTTAATGATTTCGAGCTTGTTTCCCAACATTATATACAGCCTACTTTTTAGATAGTTTTCCCTGTACAGTCACGCCCAAATAATAGTGAGAACTTTAAACGCGATTTTCTTTAATAGTTTTGAACGAAATTTTCAGATTTTGTTGTAACCCTAGTCCTACGCACTAACTTTTTTCTAACTTATACGTCGCAGCTTTATGACAAAATCAGGTTTTTAATCAAAAACCTAGACTTTTAATCAAGAACCGGAAGAAGAGACAAAATTATTACTTTATGTTGTCATAAACCTGAAAAAATCCATTTTTGACTGGATTAGTTTTATGATAAAAACAATGTCGGTTGCTATTATATAAACAAAACAATTAGAGACAATAAACAATTATTTATTTGTTATATTTTTACATACATTTAGCACATGATCAATAAAGGTTCTCCAATAATTGTGGTTGCATTAAGAAAAGTTAAAAATAATTTGATATAAAAACACCTGTTATCTAATAATTTTACATAAGTACATTTAGCACAATCAATATTGGTTTTCCACTTTATTGTGGTTACATCAAAAAATGTTAAAAATAATTTGAAATTAAAAAAAAACTTTTATCTAATCAATTTACTCGTAGTGTTTTGAGATAAGGGGTGAGGTGCACGCGAGCGCAGATGAAGCGGGGCTTGCGGTAAATCCCCGTCTGTTTTTTATATTTCTATGATCCCCGTCAACAGAAATCTTCCATTCGATCGCGTCAAGAGCTTTTATCATAAACCTAAACAAGTTCAGGTTTTTGATCAAAAGATGATAATATTAGCATGGTGGATATGGTGATGATACAGGGTGTCCGGTGGCAGATTTATGTTTTTAAAAGCAAATATCTCGAAAAGTTATAAACGGTGCGGGGGGAGGGTGGTGCTATTCGACGCTCCGAGAGTGCGGATTGTCAGTCACAAAGCCGCAGTGGTCGGGACAACACCGTGCGTACGCCAATGAGGCGTTTTTTAAGAGTGGTGATTCTTACGTGACAGCGCGTCGACAATTTTGTTTACATTACAATATTCGGCATTTGAGTGACGCACCTAGTGTTAATTTGATACGGTCATGGGTGGAAAGGTTCCGCACAACATCTTCGGCTTTAAATACGCCTCAGCCAGGTCCCAGCAGAACATCAAGGACTGCTGAAAATATTAAGTTTGCATCAAAATCCACGACTCTCGCTGAGAAAAAGAGCGGCCACTTTAGCACTCTCAAAAAGCATTGTTCACGAAATTTTGAAAAAAGACTTGAACTTCCATCCTTTTAAGATTCTATGAGTCCAAGAACTGAAAGAAAATGACTTTAATTTACGAAAAAGCTTCTGTGAACAGATGTTGGAGAGATTTCGCACCGTCAACTGCATTTTTTGGAGCGATGAGGCCCACTTTCATTTAAATGGACACGTAAATAAACAAAACTGTCGCTACTGGGCACCACGAACACGTAATCCTCGTCTGAAACACCAACGTCCATTACATTGCCCAAAAGTTACAGTTTGGTGTGCATTATCCACGAACGGAATTATTGGGCCCTATTTTTTTGAAAATCCTAGGGGACAAGCCATAAACGTCAACGGTGAAAACTATAGACTCATGATCACCGAGTATTTTTCACCAAATTTGCGAGCACATCATTCCTACTCGACGCATACGTGGTTTCAACAAGATGGGGGCGATTCCACATTAGTCCATATACCGCCCGAACGTCTATGGATTTGCTCCGCCAAAATTTTCCACAAAAATTGATCAGTCGCTTTGGAGACATCCCGTGGCCACCAAGGTCGCCAGATTTAACTACTATGGATTTTTTTTTATGGGGGTATCTTAAAAGTAAAGTATACGTCAATAACCCTCAGACTATCATGCAGTTGAAGGAAAATATTCGAAATGAAATACAGCAAATTGAGACGAGCCTGCTACAGCGCGTGGGACGTAATACGGTGGACCGTTTCCAACAGTGTGTGCAACTGAACGGACAGCATTTGGACGAAATTATTTTTAAAAACTAAAATCCGCATGATTTTTGTGTACTTTTAAACTTTTTAATAAACCTATAAGTTCGTAAGTTTTTGTTTCATTAGCTTTTAAAATTGTAAATCCGCCACCGGACACCCTGTATTAGCATTGTGGCTGGTAGGGTAGAGGGTATAACCCCCCTATCGGTTTATATTGCGCACCCTCATCAAAATTTCCTTCCAATCTTAAAACGTACGCTGGAAAACATAGAAGGCCCTGTACTTATTATGGGGGACTTCAACTGCCATCACTTTAGGTGGGGTTCTGAACGTTGTGACCCTTTTGGGGAAGGTTTAGTTGAAGTCTTAGATAATCTTAACCTGTGTGTAACAATGGTTGCCTAACCCGTAGGTCTCTTCCTGGACAACATAAGAGTTGTGTTCATCTCACCTTTTGCACGCTGGATATCGCAGCGTCGTGTCATTGGGAGTGTACCAGTTTAAAAAAGCTTACTTAGAAAAATCGTGGAGGGCTCGATTTTTGAGATATTATTTGTCTAATCCTGATTGGACAAGGTATTCCTCAGTATTGGAGGAATAAATTAATTCACTTCCAAATTTAGGTTCCCGTGATTAAATGGTTTATTGTTGCAGCTGCGGACTAGAAACAATGTCTGTCACCGTTGCTGGGTGAGAGCAGACAAAGCGTCTCGTCATTTCATATCCGGGCCATCCAAATTCTCGAGTGGCTGCTCTCATCTTGACTCTGAAACTTCTGAAGGTCCACCTGATAATGAATCTATGCCCCAACATGGCCCTGAACGTCTGCCTCAACGTGACCTTGAATCTCGCCCTCAACCTAATGTTGAAAATCTGCGAGAACCTGATGCAGATAATGAACCTGCATCTGATGTTGAAGATCATCCTGAACTTGTTGTTGAAGATCAGCCTGAACCTGACCTTGTAATTCAGCCTGTATCAAGAAGACAAGAGACAATTGTGTTGCCTGATTATATCCGAGCTGTAAACTGTGGGTCAAGGTGCATTACTGAAGGTTGTCAGGGGAGTGAGATTCAGGCTACCAGTCAACAAAAAAAATGCTGCTTTTACAGTTTAATTATTATGTACCAGTAAATAGTCGTGTGTGCAGTAACCATTTAAATACAGAAACGTCGGACTTTCAAGCTGGTATTAGTGCTTATTCAAATGCATTTGATGCAAGACATATGGAAGATATGTTGCATTTAAAGAGCACAAACGTTAACACATTAGATTTTTCAAATATAAATAATATAGAAGACCATCTTGTACGTCACTGGATTGACTACACAAAAGATCAATTCAATCAGTTATTAAATGAAATACCTGCCATAAATGAAATGCGAAGAGGTAAAACGGCTCTCACTGCATTTTTAATTAAACCAAGGACAGGTGAACCAAATGAAAGGTTGGCAACATTATTTCAAATTCCAGGGAGAACTTAGGACGTGTATGTCAAAGGTTCGAGAACTATTATATAATAATTTCGTTCCATCGCACTTGGGTATAGCACATATATCAAGAGAACAAATAATACAAAGAAATTTATTGATACCCCGAGGATTGTTTGGAGTTCAAAGTGATGGTCAGGAAAATCCTATAGTCATTGCTGATGGTACATATAGCTATATACAAAAACGTTCTAATTATCTATAACAAAAAAATACTTACAGCTTACATAAATATCGAAATCTAGTGAAACGATTTATGCTAGTATGTTCTGATGGTTATATTATAGATGTTCTGGGCCCCTGTCCAGCTACAACATCAGATGCAGCTATAATGCAAAAGCAATTTAAAACGAAAATGGTTATTTACGCAGACATTTTCGAGGTGATGCTTTTGTACTGGATAGGGGTTTCAGAGATGCCTTGCCCTTACTGAATGCTTGTGGTTATAAAACCCTTGCTCCAGCTTCATTACAGAGGGGTGAAATGCAACTATCGACACAAGCAGCAAACAAATCTAGGTTGGTTACTATTTCTAGATGGGTTGTAGAAGCAGTCAATGGTAGGTTTATAATTTTAAATTGTATAGGCAGGAATATTTTAACTTAGCCTCAAAACATTTAATGATTGATTTTAAAATAGCTGCTGGATTAATTAATCGGTTTCACCCTTCCAATAACTAATAGAAATGATGCCGGGGAACTCTTAAGTATAAAAAATCAGCTAATTCATACAAAAGTTCAATACCTACTCGACCAAAATGTATGAAACAGCTGTTTTTTTTTCGTGATTTCAGAGTTGGTCCCATAGTGAAAGTTGTTCGTATTCATGGGTAGAACACCCTGCGAAAATTTGGATAGTGATTTAAAAAATGCCCTGTATATCCTACATAGAAGCATGCAGGGAGGTTGACAGGAGTCTTCTGGAAGAACTGTCAACATCAAACACACTGTGGATTTTACGGGGAAGAATGAAGTCTAGACATGTAAGAAGAAAGATATACTTTGTTTATATTTTGATTGACAGCTCTCTAAGTGGCCGGGAAGCTATAAAGCAATACTGTTGCAATTGCATTGTTGGACGAAGAACAGTAGGATGCTGTGCCCATATCATGTCAATCATCTGGTACTTGGCATGGGCACGGCATCAAGATAGCCTGTCTCCCCCTGCACCTTTCTTAGATAGTATATTGCTAATATATGATGATGAGCATGAATAATATATTATGATTAAATACTGGTTTTTTATAATAATATTATATGCTTAGATTCCGATAAGTGAGTCTCTAAAGTCTCCTGAGTTTTCTGTGACTACTGAGTTTAATTAATTGAAACCTTAAACTCTCATTAGGTAGGTACCTATATGATCAGTGGGTAAATCATGGAACTAAACCAACTTCAACAAGTAGTTATCATTTTTCAAGTCATTACAAAGCATAATTAGCTAAGGTGCACTGGGGTAATTCCAAAAAAGGGTATATTCCGAAAATCCATAAAATTCTCTTCTTGGGGTAATTCCGAAATACAAAACTATAAGAAATGATATTGGCGATACTATTACAACTCATGATATTTTTTGTAAGGGGTAAATACGATTGAAAAAGAAATGTAAACCTTTGGTCAAAGTACAATAAAGTAAACGTTTAAATAATTTCGGAATAACCCCAAGATAGTTCGTAATTTCTCGTAAACCAAAAAATTATAATTCAAAAATTCAAAATGCTCTATCTAGTGAATCCAACTACATATTTATGAATCTAATATATCCATTGGTTAAATCTTTTCATTAAGTTAACCGAAGTCGCTTATTAATGGCAGTAAATATGAAACTACTTTACATAACTAACCGAAATGTAGACCTCTAGACATCTCGTAAAAATTCCCGTCGGAATTACCCCAGTACACCTTATATGTTGTGCATACAATAAACATTTATGCGTTAAAATAGTTTTAGATGTAAAAGAAGCTATTGAAGTACAAACATTAATGCACTTAACCTCACTTTTACAAAAATTAAGATTTCTCTTTAACCCCATTGTTATTATTATTTCCTTTTTTAAACTAAATACATATAAATTATATTTTTAAATATTAGAATATAAAGATTATAAAAAAACATTTAAAAATATAAAAAATAGTAGCCCACCGGTATCGGGAACAGGGTCCAAGCTACCGGCGGTCAGGGCTCTAGAGAGAGGAACCTCCTAACAATGCGAGCCGTGTCCAGAAGTACCGCTTTCTGAATCAAGCCCTTAATCCAGCTGCCCAACGAGAGCCTCCTTAGGTGTTGGTCGAGGCTCTTGGCAATTAAGCCATTGGCTGTAACGACTATCGGCACAATGATCGCTGAGTCCACATCCCACATGTCGACAACCTCGCGGGCCAAGTCAAGATACTTGATTTGTTTATCTTTCTCGGCTTTCACGAGGTTCCCGTCATGCGGGACAGTTACGTCAATAATCATTGCGCGCCGCTCTATTCGATCCACCACCACTATATCAGGCTTATTGGCAACAATAGTCCTGTCAGTGATGATGGATCGATCCCAGTACAATGTGTTATGTCCATTTTCGAGAACTGGGTCGGGCACATACCTGTAGTACGGCACTTCCGATTCCACGAGACTGTATTTCAGAGCAAGTTGCTGATGGATAATCCTGGCTACAAGGTTGTGTCTATGCAAGTACTCTTCGTTAGCTAGACGAGAACACCCGGAGATGATGTGTCGGATTGATTCTCCCGGACAGTGACAGATGTCAACCGTGCCGTCCTTCACAATGAATCTCCGGTAATTGTTCGTCATGATAACTTCGTCCATAATTGCACAGACAAAACCTTCGGTTTCCCCAAAGAGGTCACCAAAACGCAGCCAGGCTACGGACGCTGGGAAATCTACATCGGGTTCATGTAGGGCCCGGAAAAAGCGTCCGTGAAGCTCCTTACTCTGCCATACCTCCAGGCGATCGTTAGTGTCAAGCACTACAGGCTTGCGCCAGTTCTCTTTAGCCAAGGAGAGCGGGGTGAGGCCCTTGTCCACTGCGACCACATCTCGATGCATCCCCACGTCGGCTTCAAGGAAATATTCCCTGAGACTGCATATCTCGCGATTGTGGAGGGTCTTGACATTTAAAAAGCCTCGACCTCCACACTTTCGCGGGATATACAGTCTCATTACCGATGATCGCGGGTGATGCATTCGATATGCAGTCAGCAGCGTACGGACCCTCCTATCCAGGGCGTCTAGTTCGGTCTGAGTCCATTTGAGTATGCCGAAAGAGTACATCAAAACCGGCATGACCCAACCGTTGAAGGCGCGCACCTTGTTTCCGCCTGATAGAAGACTATTAAATACTTTCTTCAGGCGGCCAAAGAAGCGCTCCTTCAACGATTGCTTCATGTCAGCAGCATTAATGCCCAACGCTTCCGACATACCCAAATACTTATAGGTTTCGGTTGCGGAGAGGGCTCTAAGGTTTATGGAATCCGAGAGTTGGGTTCCCTCGGATTCCACAATCTCTCCTCGCTTTACATGCATGACCGCACATTTGTCCACACCAAATTCCATCCTGATGGCGCTACTGAAAGTTTCAGTTACTTTCAGTAGCTCCATCAGTTGCAAATTGTTGGGGGCAAAGAGTTTTAGCTCATCCATGTAGAGGAGGTGAGATATAACCTGACCACCTCTCCTCAGCCGATAGCCTAGACCAGAACCCTCCAGCAGTGTGCTTAGGGGATTCAAGGCTAAGCAGAACCAAAGCGGACTCAAACTATCACCCTGAAATATGCCTCGCTCAATCCTTATCGGCTCGCTATTCTTCTGGATATTTCGACATCCTGGATAGCGAAGGACCGTCCTCCATTGCCCCATACACGATATCAGGAAGGTGCGCAGAGTTGCATCTACTTTATACAACTCTAGCACCCTCATGAGCCATGTATGTGGCACCGAGTCATAGGCCTTCTTATAATCTATCCAACATGTCGACAGATCCTTTCGGGAACGACGAACCTGTTGGCTAATGGCCATATCAATGAGGAGTAGCTCCTTAGTACCGCGGGACCCATTCTTACATCCATTTTGAGAGGCAGACATGATGAAGTTTGTGTCTATATGTTTGTTGATTTTAGCTCTCAAAATGGATGTAAGAACTTTATAGACCGTCGGTAAACACGTGATCGGCCTATAATTTCTGGGTTCCGCGGTGTTACCTGATTTATAGAGCAGGTGGGTAATTCCTGTTGTTAGGAACTGGGGTAGCGAACCAGACTCCAAAGCAGCCTGGTACTGAGCTGCCAAGCGAGCGTGCGATCTTGCAAACCATTTGATCCAGAAGTTGTGCAGCCCGTCCGGCCCTGGAGACTTCCAGTTAGGTAACGGACGGACTGCACGAGCTACGTCTTGGGGGCAGATGGTAATAGCCCCCATTTCTGGTATTGGATCACAGGCCCGCTCGACTTCCCGAGCCCAGTCACCTTCGGTGTGGCTGACAGGCACCGACCAGATACTGCGCCAGAAAGAGCACATGGTATCATCATCCGGCAGGCGCGTATCAGTCACACCTTGGTCCGGTCGCTCCCAAGTCCTATAAACCCACCTTTCATCGCTCTGAAAGGTGCGATTCTGAGTGTATCGCTCTACTCGCCTTATTATTATTATTATTTTAATAAAAGCTCATAATATTCCCAATCAAACCATGCCACTTTTATTTCTGTAGAAACTAAAAAGTTAAATGCCAGCGTTCTATGTACTTCTGCCATTCTCTTTTGCCACCACTTGTTTCAAATTGGTCGAACATCAACTCTCTATTTTGACATAGTAGGTACCTATATCTGTCGTTATAAACATATTATTATCTTGTGACTTTCTAAACGTACGGTGTCGCTTCCTTCTTTTTCTATAGTGTTAGTGTAGTTTTCGGACGTCAAAATTACTTATGTATCACAGTCCCCCAATACGGGCGGGCGCCCTTCACCACTTCCTAGTGCTTTAGCTGAGAAGAAAATATGTAGTTCAATGATAAACATCATCATCATCTTCCTACCCTTGTCCCATGTTACTTGGGGTCGGCGCAACACGTTTTCTCTTTCCATTTTCCCCTGTCAAAAGTCACGCTATCATTCACTCCCTTCTCTTTCATTTCATTCCTCACACAATCCATCCATCTTTTCTTTGGCCTTCCTCTCCCTCTCCATCCATCAACATTTATATTCATCACTCTTTTAGTCACATGCGTTTCCTCCCTCCTCTTCACATGTCCATACCAAGCCAAACGATTTCCTTTCAACTTTTCTGTCACTGGCGCCACTTTCAAACTTCCCCTTTTATACTCATTTTTTACTTTATCCATTTTCGTCACTCCACACATCCATCTCAACATTCTCATCTCCGCTGCATGCAATCTTTTTTCATCCGTCTTCAGGCAGACAGGCCTTATCACGGACTTATAAATTTTTCCCTTTAATTTGAGGGGCATCCGTGGGTCGCAAGTTGTTCCTGTGACCTGTCGCCATTTCATCCATCCTGAGTTGATCCGGTGCGCTACGTCTCAGTCTACTTCACCATCCCCTTGGACAAACGACCCGAGGTACCGGAAGTCGGAGCAGCTCGGTACGGGCGTTCCGGCGAGAGATATGGGCACAGGACTGGAGAGACCGCCAAAATCACAAAACAAATATTCTGTTTTGGTCCGACTTAATCTCAGGCCAGCGGTCTCCAGTTTTGCCCACCACACCTCCAATCTGCTCTGGATCTCTAAGCCGCTCTCAGCAACCAGCACAATGTCATCAGCGAACAGCATACACCAGGGCGCCTCTTCGTGGATATCCGACGTAAGAGCGTCAATTATCATCACGAAGAGGTAAGGGCTGAGTGCTGACCCTTGGTGCAAGCCGACAGCCACATTGAAGCTGCTGGTAGTACCCACTGTAGACCGGACTTGGGTACTGCATCGACTGTACATCGCTCGAATCAACTGCACATACTTCCCTGGCACACATTTCTCCTTAAGGGCCCACCACAGAACTTCACGAGGCACTCGGTCGTATGCCTTTTCGAGGTCAATGAATACCATGTGCAGGTTTTTATGCGCACCTCTGTATTTCTCGCACAGCTGGCGGATAGCAAAGATGGCATCTGTTGTTCCCTGACCAGGCATAAAACCGAATTGGTTTTGCGAAATTTCACTCTCTTCTCTCAGTCGCCTTTCAATAACTTTTTCCCAAACCTTCATACTATGTGATATTAGTTATATTCCTCTATAGTTGTTGCACTCCAGCACATCACCTTTGTTTTTAAAGATGGGCACCAGTGAACTGTTACACCATTCGTCAGGTATGGCTTCTTCCAGCAACAATTTATTGAAGAATAAAGCTAACCACGTCCATCCATATACCCGTAATAACTTCCATACTTCAACTGGTATTCCGTCCGGACCTACTACTTTACCATTCTTCATTTCATTTACTGCTATTCTCACTTCATCCATACTAATCATTCTCACTAACCCCTCATTTACTTGTTTATTCTCAAGCGCACCACTCCAGTCATTCTCCTCATTCATCAGTCTTTCAAAATATCCCTTCCACATATCCTTAATTTTCTGATCATCCGAAAGCACTACTCCAATTTCATTCCTTATACATTTTATCTGACAAACATCCCTCATCTTTCTCGCTCTAGCTCTAGCAAGCCGGTATAGGTTTTTTTGGCCTGCTGGACTATCCAGTGTGTCATAAAGCTTGTCCTGGGCTTTTGCTCTCGCTACCGCCACAGCTTTTTTGGCTTTTTTCTTTAGAGCATCATACTGACACTTTTTTTCTGTTTTCAAACTAACATTCTCATCTTCAACACTCTGCCATTCCTTAAACTTTCTCTTCTTATCCTGCAACACATTCTGTATTTCTGTCGACCACCACCATGTATCCCTATCTATCGTACCCTTTCCTTTAGTCTCTCCCAAAATATCTTTCGCTTCACTCCTAATATACTCCGCCATTTGACTCCAACATTCATTTACACTTCGATCATTCATGTCCCCCATATCTATCATTTTATCCACTACTCGCTCTTTAAATTTCTTCGCACAATCATTCTTCTCCAGCATATGCCATTTTATTTTAGGGGGAGGTCGCTCTTTGTTTTGATTGAGCTTTATTTTTAAGACCATTTCCATAATTAGGAGTCTATGCTGTGAGACTAAATCTTCTCCCGGTAGTACTTTGCAGTCTTTGATGTACTTTAAGTTGTTGCGTCGTACTAGAAAATAATCAATTTGCGTCTTGTGATTGCCACTTTTGTACGTAATTAGGTGTCCGTCGTTCTTCTGAAACCAGGTGTTGGCTACTGCCAGGTCAAGTGCGGAAGCGGATCAAATACAACTATTTTTAAATATTTTCCTAACTATAAAAAAAAACCGGCTAAGTGCGTGTCGGACTGCGTTCTATAGTTGGTATAGAGACAGAATTATACCAAGAACAATAGTTGAAAAACATGTTCTCCCATACATTCCAACTGCAAATGTAAGTTTGTACGCACAATATTGAAAGATTTACCATGTTATTTTAATACCTTAGACTTCTTATAAATTTTCCTGTAATCAATAAGTCGCACATGACAACATGTAGGGCAAAACTTGGCTAATTTGTGATATGCAGCTATTCGGTGATAGATAATTGTGTTTTATTACCAAGTTACTACTGACTTGATAAATGTACATTTTTCAATCATTATAGTATTTGCCACATTTTTAGATATAAGTTAGCAAAACTTATTTTGTCTATTATATCACAGTAAATTTAAAAAATAGTCTGATCAATGAATCGAATTTTACAAGTAAAAAACAAAACTATCACCGATTACCCAAGTTTTGCCCTACCGTCATAATTCAAAAAATAGCCGAATTGAATTAAGATTACCTAAGGATCAAGTAATTTTTAATCGTATATTATGAAATATTATTTAAATGATAAAAGCATTCCCTAAATAGTATTTTTTTCCTTTTCAATCATTTACGTAACTTCAATAGTTTTGGTTCGATGATTTTATAAACTTTCAAATCACTTTTACTCGAAATGTCTAATTTTGAGTTATGACTGTACTTACATGTTGTCATGTGCGAAGTATAGAAATATTTTCTGTATTTTTTTTTTAATTTTAGGCTCAGTAGTTTCGGAGATAAGGGGTCTGGCCAATTTTCGTCTATTTTCTTAAATAACTTTAAAACTATTTATTTTAAAATTATAAAAAAAAAACTATTCGAGACCCCCACAGTTGGCCTTTTCATTTGATACGTCACACAGTAGTTTGCAAAACTTTTTTTTTTCTTATTTGACCCCCATATTCAAAATGCATTTATTTACATTACACGTCCGTATTTGGGTCACTGAAATTCATATGTGTACCAAATATTAGATTCGGAACAAATTGGCTGTGACAGACGGACACGAGTGATCCTATAAGGGTTCCGTTTTTTTCTTTTGAGGTACGGAACCCTAAAAAGAAAGAAGCTACTCCGGCATTTTTTTATGTTCGGTAGACAGTGTAGGTACACATAACCTACTTTACGATCAATTAAAAAAATACAAACTACATATAAGTAGGTATAAACTTTAATTAATTAACCCTTAATATCTTACTAAATATATTATCAGGAAATTAAATATTATCGCCTTAAGGGGAATCACACATTGCGCAACACTTCGATATAATGAACTTCGCGCGTACTCTTGTAAAAGTCCACAATCCACAGGTTTCCGTAAAGCAGTGGTATCTCTAAAAGTTCTGATCATGTAACAAGTCATGCCCGGCGTCACCGCTATAGAGGGCCCCTTCACTTTCAGA
Organism: Fissipunctia ypsillon; assembly: GCA_947568875.1. Taxonomy (NCBI): domain Eukaryota; kingdom Metazoa; phylum Arthropoda; class Insecta; order Lepidoptera; family Noctuidae; genus Fissipunctia; species Fissipunctia ypsillon. The sequence goes on along the minus strand of OX387660.1, from coordinate 7,206,812 downwards.
GCGTCCTCCACAGTGTTACTCGTCACCGACACTGTCGTTACTGAAGAATTTCCGCTTCCGTTCACAGTCTGTGTCACTTTCACCTCCGTTGTGTTCTTCACAACATGTTGCTCGTTCCGTGTTGCGCTCGTCGTGTCCTCCCAAATAAAACTCGACATCAGATTGCAGTCAATGCGTGTCTCCTCGTACTCGCCGGTTCGTTTACTGATGCCCAGCTTGCATATCTCTCCCGGGGAGCCGCTGTACTGTCTCTCGGAGCTGTAATGATGAGAGTGACTATTGCGGCCCAAGTTGTACAGCGCTAGTCCAGTCAGCAAGTTATCGAATCTGCTGCCAGAGTCTCGGTACTCGTACACATAGACGGGTGGGTGTCCTTGATACACAGGGTGGAAGGTAGACCCGTAGTTTATTTGCTGCGGCGGACTGTAGTGGTAATGGTGATGAACTTCTGATCTCGGGCTGTAGTTGTTTTGGACTACGTTGTGTTGTTGATGGTATGTCTGCCGCATGTTGCCGCTATTTGTGTTACCAGACATTCCCGTCGAGGCAGGGTATGAGTGTGTACCGCCTGAACCATATCCTGAATGTCCGGTAGACGCGGGATAGTGGTGCGAGCCTCCGTGGCTGGTGTGGCCATGGCTGCGTCCTGAGACTGTGGACGTTGCGAGAAACAACACTATAAAAATAAGTCTCATGTTATCGTCGCGACTGACTGGATGGGACTAAATTAGTGTCAACTGTGTGGTCACTCCCCGTCACAAAACAATCACATTAAGCATGACGCAGTGGGCGCGGTGTGTACACGGCACGCAAGGGTCGCGACCTACCCAGATATCCCGACACCATCGCGTTTCGCAGAATGCTATCGGAACAAACTTAACACCGTCGCATTATGTAAACTTATTTATTAATAGGGTAGGACTTTTGCCAGGTATATAAAAACAAGAAAGATTATTACGATACTTTTAATCATAATAGGTAATTAATTAGCAGAGCTTAAAATTATTCCATTACTGCATTAACATTATAAAATACCATCGGTCAGTCGCGTCACCAGTGTAAGAGCATCTTTCACTTTGTGCTATTACAGATAAGTTATACTAAACATTGAACATGCATGTTACATCGAGTAACTACAATTCGATAGCTCAGCATATCATTAATCAGTGTTAAAATTGTTTACGTATTGCATATAAACTATGACAGCTAAGCTATCAAATGCTACATACTACGCGTCTTTGACTGGAAATTGTATTAATTATATCTAATTATACATTATATGTAATAGGGAATACTTATTTGGCTGTGAAAGAGGCCCTTAATATAAATAATGACAGTTACAACAGAAACACATCCTTGTGACTTATCGGATAAGAAACAATAAATAAAAATGGAATTAACATGTCACGGCTAGCAAGGTGTCTTTAAAGTGAATAGTGTGTTACAGGATCCTGGCTTTCAAATTTCACCAGTATATCGCACTTCAGTGGTCTGTACGCACATTTATTTTAGAAGAAAATAAAATAGAATATTTCAGTAATAAATAATTACATAAAAAACATTTTCCAAAATTCATTTAGACTGAAAGTGCTTGTGAGATTCTTGTGCATACAAACCACATATAATTGGACCCTTTCTATGTTGACCAGTCTAAAGGCAGAAACGAGTTGTTTTTTCTTATGTGGTAATGATAACCCTCTAGTTTGTCTTTTGGCAATATCAAAAGATTGACTTCGGTGGTTAATCGTTTTAGGGCGAAAATACACATGCCTGTAGCATGTGTATTTTCGACATTAGGCATTAACCGAGCGAGGCACTAGGCAGCTTAGCTAGTTAAATTAAACAATTATTTCACATTTTTAATTTCTATAATCGACTGACAGACTACCAAATATGTTAAGTTTTTCTAAACAACCATAATACCTCAACATACTCATCCATAGAATCTTGAGCTTAGTTTAAAATTATGTTTGCAAGAGATCTTTTTGACATTTCAGTCCGAAACGAGATCTATTTTTACAAAAGACGTGCAGAGGGTTAAATCTTAATTATTAAGTACACCTAGTTTCTACCGATTGACTCAGTCACATGAGCAACTAAACTGTATAATTTAAAGTACTAAATATGGACTCAAAAATAACAATTTTCAGATTATGCAAAAATATTCAATTTCTTTTTCATATCAACAACAAAGTCACTGCAAACAATGATTGCAGTACATTTACCTCTTAACTCCTAATATCGTACAATTTAAATGTAGTGTTGACCGTACCAATATTTTTTACATCTATTAATGATACGACTTAAGATCCAAATTAAAATGCATTTAGAGCTCTTTCATTTTCTCTTTAATATTTTTAGGTTTCCAAATGAAACTTAGTTCATAATTTTATTATTACTTTTTCGCGTAGATAACACTTAAAACATTTATTTTCATTTAAATTCTAACTACCGACTATGTATTGCAGAATTACGTCCAGATAATATTTTGGGATTAATATGGAGAATGTAATAAGACGCCATATCTTCAAGTGACAAGATAGATTAGATTCGCAATACTTCACGTGACCCAATTAGAACTAATGGACTACTGGCGTGCTAAATGATCACTGTGTCTGGGACCTTGAAAAAATTTTACGGAGACACAAATTACAGTTGATTGAATTAGCATTCCCAATGTGACTTTATTAAAAACTGTATAAACATCACTAACAGCACAAACAGATATAATACGAACATGAAAGAGCTCCTCACCAGAAACATCCATATTGAAATCAGAAGCAATTGCCGTATTTCTAAAAAATGTTTGCATTCTAATCTCAGTCCCAATCTGCCAAAAAAAATCCTCTAATTTCGCTACATTTTTGACAAGATTTTTTAAATTGTTTGTCGCTGAGAAGAGATTGTGTCTTGAATTTGAACATGTGAAAACGTACGAGAATTGACCTTCTGAAAGTTGTATTGGAGGCCGGTGCTAACTAGTGACGTAATAAGTATATAGTCTGTGTCACAGTACACTCACAGGGGCAGGCGGGTGCGGCGGGCGGGGCGCTAGCCGTGGTTCACGTTGACTCCGGACTCCAACTCCGACGCAGGCGTCTCTGGCTCTTCGTCATTGTAGATGTTCTCGGCCATTTGCCATACCTGCGCACAAGTCATTACATAAGGTTATCTTTATATATATATGTAATTCTTCTGTACGCGTGTACCTCCTAAACGGCTGGACCAATTTTGATGAAGTTTTTTGTGTGTATGAGTGGGGTCCCGGGATGATTCACAATTTGACCCGGTTGGTGGCGCTGGTCGGGTAGGACAACGGCTGTCAGGGCCGCCAGTTAATTGTATAAGTTATATCTATACAAATAAATAAAATTGCTGTTTGTAATGTCAAAATAACAACTTTTTTACTAAATGCATAGGAAAGTATAAACGGTTCTTATAACAAAAAAGCAATTTTTAACATTTTTGTCTGTCTGTCTGTTTGTTTCGGCTAATCTCCGAAACGGCTGGACCGATTTTGACGGGACTTTCACTGGCAGATAGCTGATGTTACGGCGGGTAACTTAGGCAAGTTCTATTTTAGAAAAATACACTTCTGGACACATCTATTGGCCCACCTTGTATTTTCAGTTTCGTTTGGTCCTAGCTAAAATTTTATATTAGGTCGAGCAAAAAGTTTTTATGCAGTTTTGAACCTGGCACATTCACAATTTCATTCAATAGTCTTTTTTTGAATTTCGAACACAGAATTTAAAGAAACAAAAGACAATTTGGAGCCTGTTTGTTGATATCAAACAATCGAATACTAAGAAAACTTGGTTTTATTGGTTTACTTGGATTTAATTCTTGAAAAAGTGATTGATATCTTTGGTTTTGCAACAAACATTACTTATTCTTAACATTAAGGTGAGGTTCTATCAATAATCTATGGATACTTCACCTGAAGTCGCCGCCCAAGCTGTGGCACTTATTCAGGCCGGACACAGCCAAAGAAACGTGAGTGCTCAACTTAATTTAAGTCGATCTGCGGTCCGAAATGTTTATCGGAGGTACCTAGAGACTGGCGGCTTTGTTAGTCGCCAAGGAAGGCCACGATCTCGGGTCACAACTGAAAGGCAGGATCGATTCATCGTGACGACCAGCTTGAGAAATCGTCACCTTACCTCCATTGAGATACAAAACCAACTTCGCGACTTCCACGGAGTATCTGTGAGCGCTCGAACTGTTCGGAGAAGGTTAAAAGAACGCGATATGGTACCACACAAGCCAGCTAATGGGCCCAAACTAACGCGAGCCCACCGAACAGCGCGCCTTCATTTCGCACGCAGTCATTTAAATTGGACACAGCAAGATTGGAGCCGTGTACTCTTTTCTGATGAGTCTAAAATTGTGTTACATGGCAATGATGGAAGGAAGAAGGTCTACCGACGTAAGGGAGAGCGTTTCGCACAATGCTGCTTTGAAGAGAGGGTTGCTTATGGCGGTGGCTCATGGACTGTCTGGGGCGGTATATCCGCGAGCGGCAAAACTCAACTTGAGGTTGTTACAGGACCACGGCTGCCAACATTAAATGCTGAAAGGTACATTCGTGAGTGCTTAGAACCTCACGTGATACCATACGCGGACTATGTGGGCCCAAATTTCCTTTTTATGCATGATAATGCAAGAGCCCATGCGGCCGGCATCGTCAGGGAATATCTTCGGGATGTGAACATCACAGTTATGGACTGGCCAGCCAGAAGCCCAGACATGAACCCCATTGAGCACATGTGGGACGAGCTAAAAAGACGTGTTAGGGCTCGTCAGCCAGTTGCCCAGACGATGCAGGAGTTGAAAACTGCCATAGAAGAGGAATGGGAGATGATCCCTCAAAATTTCATAGAGCGGTTGATAAACTCTATGCCTAATCGTATGAGAGCTGTGGTAGATGCCCATGGAGGCAACACGCGTTATTAAATTAAACCTTTATTTGATAAAACATGTTTTTTATTCAAAAATCAATTGCCTTTAACAAGGCGCATATCCGACTTGTTAGGCGTAGCTCCATGTCGTATGGTATTCTGAATTCAAATTTAAAACAATACGATCGAAAAAGATGTAAAATGTATCAGGTTTAAAACTGCATCAACAGTTTTTGTTCAATCTAGCAATCATATTTCGGTAGACGCCATCGAAACCTAAACTCTAAGGTGGGCCAATAGATGTGTCCAGAAGTGTAATTAGGGTTCCGCACAAAAAAAATTAAACCCATGAAATTATAAACAAAAAGTCGGATTTGAACAATTCTTTTTGCATTTGGTGGTTTTTGCCCAATTCTCTAGGATAGTTATAGGCTATTTAACATCACGCTACGACCGTTAGGTGCAAAGAAAAAGAAAAAAGTCAGAAAGTACACTAACCGAAAACGAAGTAATAGCGCGGGCGGGCGATTCAACGCGACGGTTTTTGGCGAAGGAGTTTTATTAAAATGTGGCTGTTATTTTAGTATATCGTGTATCTTACGACGACATCCACGCGAACGAAGTCGCGGGGCACAGCTAGTGTTAAATAATGTTGAGTGGGTTTTTTGAAGGGCTTGTGGCTAAGTAATAACAGCCGCACGGGTAGATCCATTAGGTTAAGCTACGCGTGCCGCGGTTGGTCCGTGGATGGGTGACCACCTTTGCATACCAAGACCCCTGTGCCTCGGAAAGCACGTTAATTCATTGGTCCCGGCTGTCATTATTAGATCTCTGACAGGCGTTACGGGTCAATAGAAGCCCGAAAGCCTGACAACCAGTCTTACCAAGGGGTTGTGACGGCATATCTACATCGCCACAATGGAACGCATCTCACTGACGTCACGCAAAAATCCTGCATCGCGCAATCAGAGTTTACCGCGCGACTAGCATATATACAACATCCCGATATCAACCGTCGGGCAGTAGCCCACCAGACACAACACCCGTCTGGTTGGAGGATCCTCCCTTTTCTATGGAGGATGAGTGAACTTTACACCCTGTTCCTCATGCGTCTATAGGGTAATACTGATATTCAGCTGCTTCCGGTTAGACTGGAAGCCGACCCCAACATCGTTGGGGAAAAGGCTAGGCAGATGATGAATGTTGAGTGGGTTTTCCCACAGAGCACGGAATAATCGCGTCGGCAGCGTGCGGCTAAGTGCATTGAGCGCACAAGTTCTGTCATTCAAAACCGTCGCCAGTAAACGGCGACACGCTTAGCATGTATGGAAAGTGTTGACAGCACCACATCTAGCAGCGACCCTCAAGGCGTCGGCTCTGTTCCAATTGTTTTTTTGGCAATAAGGAATATCATGCAATTATGCAAAAATAAACTTTGAATTACAGCCATGAGAAGTCCTCTCTCGGTTAGGTGGCGTTTTAGATAACTCACTTTATAAGATTGTCGTCTGAGAAGTAGTTGATGACCCTATCCTAATTCTAACTAATATTATAAATGCGAAAGTGAGTTTGTATGTTTGGATGAAATTTGGTACATAGGTAGACCATGACTTGGGTTAGGACATAGGATACTTTTTTATCCCAACACGACAGTATGTTCCCGTGGGATAATTTCCGACCACCACGCGGGCGAAGCCGCGTGCAAAAGCTAGTTTCCTATAACTCCGACATCTTAACTCTGCTGCCGTGGTAATCAAGAGGGCAGTATGACTATAATGATGATGATTGGCCATGATTTTCAACAGCAGATCAGCATACCTGCATAATATTATCTTCTGAGACGGAGCAGATGACCCACGGCTCGTTGGGGTTCCATGAGAAGTCCGATATCTTGGCGGTGTGCCCTCCGTGGATGAACAATAACTCCGGTGGGCCATCCTCCGCGTCTTCAGCCGTCTGCTCCTCGCCTATTTTTGACAGATCCCACACGTGAAGCCTGCAACAATATTCGTTACTTATCAAATTTCAGTTTGGTAAATTCTTGTGCGTGCGACATAGAAATTTCAGGGGTCAGTAAGGTCAGATTTTGACTGACTAGAAGACAATTAATCAATTCAAACTAGACTGAGAATCGGCACTTTTCGAACGTCAAAATTATATAAGCGCCAAGTATCTGCACAACTTCAGCAAATGCAAAACAAGACCTTATTCAGCATTTTAGGCACTTTGTATGCACATACTTTACGCACTTTGTTTGCAAAAATGTTTTTAGACACAAAAATAAATTTCTCTTTCTTTGTAAATATGTTGTTTTGTGTATTACCTCCTGTCGGTGCCACTGCTGGCTAGGATGGTCTCATTGTGCGGCGACCACTGCACCTGGAAGATCTCGTCCTTGTGCGACTCAAACGAGTGCAGCTTTAGCTTCAGGTTGCGGAGGTCCCATAGCGCCACCTAAAGACCCATGTACAGACTGATGTGTTATTATATAAAAACCAGCCAAGTGCGTGTTGTACCACGCACAATGAAGAGTTCTGTAGTTGGGATAGATTTATCCCAAGAAGAAACTTAACATTGTAGTTGAAAAACATGTTCTCTCATACATTCCAACTACAAATGTAAGTTGGCGGACTATTACTCGTTAACTTGTAAAGCAGCTGTGATAGTTTTCCTTGTAACTTCGTTATACAGAGTGACTTGTAATTTGACGTATTCCTTCCGGACGTGATAGTGTTACCCATTTGAAACAATTAAGTACCCCATAAAGCCTAGGCGAAAATTCATAGGATTCGAAAAAAACCAATGTTTATGTATTTTTGAAAATTTCCTAGAATTCATCACTAAATATCACTTATCTTTAATCTCTCAAATTGAAAGGCCTCCGTTGCTATTCCATTGGGTACCTAATACTTTAAAAAACCTTTCGATGGAACCAAATTTCCCTGAATAAACAGATAAATAAAATTGTGATTGCAGTCGGGGAACCTCTTAGATTAAACCTCCGACTGCAATGACAATTTTATTTATCTGTTAGTCACCCATTACCCTTCATCTGTTGAGCCACCCAAAACGGGTGATCAGCCTATAATCTTCCTATTTGCTGGGACTCAAGCTTCCTCTCTATGAGAGGGAGTGGGCTGAATACCACTACGCGGCCTTGTGCGGGTTTTGTATGTCGTGTATTTTCGTTGTTGGTTCTAGGACAGACCCATTTCCTCAAGTTTTCCTGAAGTAAATAGATAATTACCGTTTTATCAGCACTGCCTGTGGCTAGTATGAACTCGGAGTAAGGGTTGAAGCTGAGGCAGTTGACTTCAGCGGTGTGTGCGTCCACTGTGTGCGACGGCTTTGAAGTGTTGTTACATCTGTAATGAGACATGTATTATATATACAGTGGATTTCATTTATTACGACCTTGGTTGTAGCGACCATTTACCTATAGCGACGTTAAATCTAAGTCCCTTGAATTTAAAGCATACTTTAGTACAAAATTCATGTGGCTATAGCGACTTTGGATGTAACGCCGAGTTCGGGTGTAGCGACTGTTTTTAATGAATCATTTGTAACAAATTCCTAGAAATCCCATGCAGATATTGCGACCGGAGTCGGCCGCCAAAGACACAAAGATTTTTTTCTTTCACAAACATTTCTTATCTTTTGTTTACATCCATTGCACACAGATGGTCAGCAAGTGTGGAGACCTTTACCTTTTGTTTATAGATATCAACTAAGTAGGTAGGGGAAGCGTGTACGTTTCAGAGCTTTTATAGTTCAGTTACAAAGTGATATTCTGAGTAGCAACTGGGTTTAGTAAACTTTTGAATAAGTATGGCTGCTAGACGCACATTCACTGTTAAAGAAAAGGCGGAAATCATTTCAAAATTGAAAAACGGTGAAAACAATGCTGATTTGTGCAAAGAGTACAAAGTTTCCCATTCAACAGTATCTACGATGTGGAAAAACCGTGATAAAATATTAGAATGCTTTGAATCCAAATCCTTAAAAATTAAGAAAAACCGCAAACCGACGCATCAAGATATCGAAAATGCCCTTCTAATGTGGTTCAAAGCCCAAAGAAGCCAAAACGTACCTTTGAGCGGTCGTCTGCTGCAAGAAAAGGCTAATCAATTTGGCAGACTGTTTGGAAAAATGGATTTTGAGTGTTCGGAAAGCTGGATATACCGATTTCGTCAACGACACGATATTGTAGTAGGCAAAGTTTGTGGAGAAGCCGCTAGTGTATCGCAAAGTGACTGTGACAACTGGCTAAAAACAGTTTTCCCAAAATTGACTGAAGGTTATACTGATAGCCAAATATGGAACGCTGACGAGACAGGTTTGTTTTTTAAGTTAACTCCTGACAAAACCTTGAAATTTAAAGGGGAAAAGTGCGTTGGTGGAAAATTATCAAAAGATACACCGTGCTTGTTGCATCAAGTATGGCAGGGGAAAAAAGAAAATTATTGGTCATAGGCAAGGCAAAAAAACCCAGATGTTTCAAAAATGTTAAATCTTTGCCAGTTGATTACGAAGCAAACAAAAAGGCCTGGATGACTTCAGAGATTTTTGAAAAAGTTCTACGCAAATGGGACTCCCAGTTAAGAAATAACAAAAATAAGATCATTTTATTTATTGACAATTGCCCAGCTCATCCTAAAATAGAGAATTTGACCAACATAAAACTGGCATTTTTACCACCAAACACTACATCAGTGATTCAACCGATTGATCAAGGGATAATTAAAACCCTCAAAAGTCATTATAGGAAGATTTTAGTACAGAAAATGATGAACGACATTGAAAACTCGGCAGGCCCGTTTTCCGTTAATATTTTAGATGCCATTGAAATGGTAACTACGGCATGGGCTCGGGTGACTCCAGATACGATCAAAAAGTGTTTTTTACACGCTGGGTTCCGTAAATCTTCGGCTATCACAACAATTGACGACGACTCCGATGATGAATTGGACATACCATTGGCACAACTGACTACAGTATCATCAAGCGGAACAAATGTTGCGGACTGGGCAACATATGTTGATATTGACAGTCAACTTATCACTACTAGCGATTTGTCCGATAGTGAAATTGTTGAAACTGTTGTTCCATCACATACGACGCAAGATGAGGAAAATGAGGAGGAAGAAGAAGATTGCAAGGAAGGTGAGATTCCTACAACTAAGGATGTGTTAGGTGTTGTAACAAAGCTTAAAAGATACTGTTTATTTGGTGATGGAAAGGATATTATAGATATTGAAGAAGTAATGAAAATAGAATACACCCTACAGCGTACACTAGCACAAAAAAATAAATTGAAGCAAACTAATATTACACATTTTTTTAAATGTACCGGTGAATAACTATGTGTGCAAATATTTTCAATAATAAATGAATATAAACTACACATGTGTACGTGTCTGTATCTCTTTACCTTTGCCTGTAACGACTTCCGGATATAACGACGAAAATAGAGTGGTCCCTTCATTGTCGTTATACCCGAAATCCACTGTAGTTTGAAATTGTGTTACTGGAGCTAACTGGTATTCGGCAAATTGAGACTTCATATCACTTGGGCCACAATGTACAGGCTTGGACAGTAGGTGGCCACAATGGGTGACAGTTTATAAATATAATTATTATTATTTATTTATTTTCCACCATACAATTATCTTTACAGGTTTACCACCTAATGCGATAATGTAGTCAACTATTTTTATTAAAACTAAACAATTCAAAACTAACAACTCTCCGTCTTGGTACTTATTGCTAATACAATTACTAATTATGTCTAATTACTTGTGTTGACTAAGTGATTCATCAACACAGAGCCTAAACCGCTGGGGCTACAAACTTAAAATTTTGCACATGGGTTCCTTTCATAATGTAGGGGAGCTAAGAAGGAATTTCTGGAATAATTTCTCTAAGGGGTGAAAAGGGGGATTTTGTTTGTATGAAAAATCTTATTCCTTGAGTTAATACACTTGAAACCTGGTATGAATATTTATCTTACAAAAGTAGTAAATTATAAAATTAGTTTATTTATTAATAAACAAATTATATTTAGTTCCAATTTTTTGTTTTTTTCTAAATAACCCCTACGGAGGTTTGGGGGTGTCAAAGTTGTATGAGAAGAATTTTAACGCGCGCTCCGATTAACTTGAAACTCAGTATTTATACTTGAGACCGAAAATAAAGAATAAAGTGTAACAGGCTTTTTGAAAAAAAAAAATTTCTTAGTTGGTTTAAAAAAAATTAGGGGTAAGTACGAAATCAACGCGAAGTCTCGCGGGAAGTGCTAGTTAATGATAAAAATTGTTGAAGTAATAAGCGAATTGGTGATATGTTCTGGAAGATGGATAGGATAGTGTTGTGGGAGTAGCTAGAGGCGGCACTGCCAACACTTTCCATACAAACCAAGCATGTCACCGTTTATTCGCACTGCGACGCATGACGTATAAGCTGACGGCTTTGAATGGTGAAGATGACAGTAGTTTTGCGCTCAACGCACTATAGAGGTATCAGGAACAGGGTGTAAAGTTCATTCATCCTCCATAGAAAAGGGTGGATCTTCCGACCAGACGGGTGTTGTGTCTGGCGGGCAACTGCCCGACGCACAGTTGATGTCGTGACGTTGTATCCAGTCGTGCGGTAAACTCTGATTGCGCGATGCAGGATTTTGCGTGACGTCAGCGTGTGATGCGTTCGCATGTGGCGATGTAGATATGAAGCCACAGCACTTTCGGCGCCACGAATTTTATTAGCACTGCCGGCGAGACGATTCGGTGCCCTTTGTACAGATAAGATTCGAGATACGATAATACATACAAGTATTTTAACGGCGCTCTCACCTGGTATCCCAAATCATAAGCTTCTGGTCATCAGCGACAGAGCCGAAGAGTGACTCGTGCAGCAGATGCCACGCGACGTCCTCTACGACGGCCGTGTGTCCGGTAAACACCGACTTGGCTTCGATGACGCGCCCCTCCTTGGGCGTCGCGTTTATGTCCCACAGGCAGATTGTGTGGTCATCACTGGTATTAAGAAATATTGTTACTAACATATTGAGTCTTTGTTACTTGTTAAATTAAATAAAAATAAATGAATGTGCATTATGAATAAATGTCAATTTAGTAAAGGACTCAACTTTTTTCCTTGTCGCCGACTCATAACTTATTTTTTTTAACATTACAGCAATTCATTATGCTAGCCGACTGCTAGCATAGTGTGAAACAAGATAAATTGCATTAAATAATATCTACACAACTCAAAACTTGAGATTGCACTCGCCATAGCATGGTTAAACAGAAGTTTACTTACTAAGCTAAACCAGTTACAAAATCAGCTATCAGATACAAAATGAGCAGCTTCCTTTTAGACCATCATGATGATATCAGGCTCAGAACAGAAGGCACAAACACTTAGCCTCAACATCTCTAATTGGAAACATAACAGACAACACTAACCTTGCTGACAGAAGATAGCCATTTAGGTTGGGATTCCAGGATAAACCATAGCCTTCTTTTTGGTGACCACGTAACCTGTGGATAAGGTAGTGAGTGTTGTAACTTTATCAACAACATAATTATTATTATATTTCACATTGAATAAATGCATAAGCAATGGATATTAATTGGTCTGACTTTTGCCAAAGCATACAAATCCACAGTAATTAGTTAATTAAGTCAAACTAATTCAGTATTTCAAATGTGGTCATAGGTAGGTAATATGGTCTGGTGTCCGCAACTCCTTCAAATGTGGTATATTACTATACAGCTAAAACAGTCCAATATACATCCAAAAAGTTTATCAGATTATTTATAATCAATAGACTATACAAATTACTTCAGAATGGGATAAAAATTGATGATGGTTGGTATGTTTTGGCTATAAAAGTATTTTTTCGACATACTTACGTTTGGATGAATATTTAAACAACAAAATATAAATCTTTATGAAAATAAATTATTTTATGATCACAAGGACATCGTAGAGATAAGATTAGCCGTTTACAGTATGTCAATTGGTCATATAGTTTCGGAGATAATAATATAAAATTACTAAAATGCAAAATGCCACTAAAACAGTCCAAACACAACATTCAATCATACCGCTCTAGAACATGGTTTGTGAGGACGTTTGATCCATTTACCCATAGATGGCGTTGTGCAAAAACGTCATGTTTTCTGGATCGCGGTGTAAGACTTTCCGCAGATTGACCCACTCGATTTACTACTTCAATATTGTCGGCAGGTGGGTGTTTAAAATTGTTGAAACTGTTGAATGTCGTTCTATTGAATTCTTTCGGTTGTTTGATATGTTCACATAAATACTAACTTTATTCTCCTCTTCGTGATTCTGTAATTCTGTTTTTACGATTGTTTACAAATTTTCTCAAGTTGCAATAAATTGAGTTGAGTTTAATCATTATTACTACCATTTAAAGGGGGTGAAAGGGGTTTTGTTTGTAGGGGAAAGAACGAAATCCACGCAAACGAGATCGCGGGCGAAGTGCTGAATGACTGATATATCAGGAATTTTGCATAGTATTAATCCTTATCCAAATAAATAGTTTCATCATCAAGATTGATTAAGTACGTGTAAATTCCTTTTTGAATTATTCAATTCGGACCTTACGTTTAGATATTACGACGGGTATAAAAATGCTTAAAGTAAGAAAAATTTATAGTCTATTTGTTATCTACACATTTTATTTTTTATTGACTGTTTGAACGCGCTAATCTCTGTCACTATCAATCGGATTTGAAAAATTCTTTTTGCATTATAAAGTCCAACTCTTGAGGAAGGCTTATAGGGTATGTAACATTACGCTAGGACCCTTAGAAGCCGAGCAAAAACAAAACAAAAGAAGGACGAGCGCTAAGCGAAAACGAAGTAACAGCGCGGGCAGGCGATGCGATGCGACGGGGTGGGTCAGGGCAACAAGAAATTTTACGCTGACGAAGTCGCGGGCGGAAGCTAGTTTTATAATAAAGGAGACGGAAACGATTACATACAATTTTGGGCCTGAATGTAACGAGATGAAATTGATGTGAACTAATAGATTTAAACTTATCAGTCCCTCACTGAAAATTCTGTTCATTTTGACAATCTGAGAGCCGAGTTATTAGAGGTTTAGTAAAAGTAAGGCTATGTCACAACCTTTAACTAAAAACTTATTCCTGAAGTGCAAAAGATGTTCTTTAAACACTAATGTTTATTATATTTCATCTATCGGCCTAGTGTATTGCAGTGACTAGTTACTATCCCTCAATTCACAGAGCGATCCATAGTTTCAACAATATCCAATCCACAAGGCGGCGGTAAAATCCAAAATAACAATTCCAAGTCGAAACGTGTGAGCGATCTTCGGTGTACAGTGTGAAAGCAAGGGTCGTACAAGGTAGGCAGAGTCAGAATCCGTGAAAAACAACGCAGTGTTCGTTAAAAATGAAATAATCTGAAAAGCAATCAAAACGCATCGGAAAACACGAAACGAGTGAACAAGTAAGAGCAGTCGGCAACTGTCTACCTACTGTCAATGTTGAGCTGACTCACAGTATCACAGCTGTCATGCCAGAGACATAGACTATAAATATAAGACTAATTTTAATCGATATTCATTATATTGGTTTTTCAGTAATTAATTGATATTTAATTTATTAATATGGCACGTAAGTAAATGCACTATATTGTATATAAGTGTATTTAGTGCATTTAATTACTCGAGTTAATTACCTAGTGCAAAGGTTTTCTTTTTGTAATTTTGTAATTGATTACTTATAACTATATTTCTCTTATTTCTCCGCTTCCAGATTGAGAATTGAGCTGATTTTTGATATTCTAAGATAAAAAATATGACTAATTTTTTAGATCATATCTCAACTTATTACATTTGGGCCCACCGTTTTCCATCTCCTTTGATTACCATTAAAAAAGTTATAGTGAGCCAACCTTAAAAGATAGACATATGCCCTCGTGGACGTTTTTTTAGAACTTTTTAAGAGGAACAATTCCGTCATACATGATCGTTGCGTAACTTTAACCGATTATGCAGCGCACGCAACGGAAGCTCTTAAAAATAATTAATTTTCCCTGTTTTTGCAACATTTTTCATTGATGCTCCTTTTGGTCGTAGCGTGATGTTATATAGTCTATAGCCTTCCTCGATAAATGGGCTATCCAACACCAAAAGAATTTTTCAATTCGCCCCAGTAGTTCCTGAGATTAGCGCGTTTAACCAAACAAACAAACTCTTCAGCTTTATATGATAATATATTAGTGTAGATAATCTATAGGATCTTGACATACCTGAGGTCTGGATGGCATTCACCAGAAGGTTCAGGCTTTGATGGATGCTTAGTGTAGTCGAAGACCAGCACATCGGAGGAAGGGGTCTTAGTGGCGATGACACAGGGGTTCTGCGGCATGTAGCGTGCCCTGTTCACCTCACCTTCGTGGTTGATCTTGATTTCAATGTCGATTTTACCTGACACTGAGCCAAAACCACCAAATTCTGGAAAGTTAACATGTTGTGTTGCTTGATTCTTTGTCTTAGTTGAAATAGTTTTATAGTTAAAATGATATTTTCATGTAAGTGATTTAGGTACAAGCAACAATGAGAAATTAGACTCTAATTTTTGCATGGTCTTACTAGGTATTTCCTGTTGAAAAATATCCAACAGGAAATGCTTGCAAAAATGCTAAACATACTGGAAGAGCACATTATGTGAAAAAACTTAAAATTTATTTTTATTTCTTAACTTCTTGTTGCCTTTACTAGTATTGTAGAACACAATGCTAAGGGTGCGTTTCCAGTGACGCGGAGCTGGGCGGAGCGAAGCGGAGAAGAGCAGTGAAATGTGGCAAGTGTTTCCACTGAAGGGGAGCTGAGTGGAGTGGAGCTGAGTGGAGTGGAGCTGATAGGACCGGAGCTGCATTGAGCCATTCCAATCAGTCAAATTCATGACGATAACGTGTGAAGCTTATGATATAATATCGTAAACTAAAATGCAGCGCGCGAGTCCTGTTCCTGACAAGTCTACACTCCTTGTCAGTGGAAACGCACCCTTAAAGGGTGCGTTTCCACTAATGTGGAGCTGGGCGGAGTGGAGAGGAGCGGACCGTGAATTGACCAATCACAGTGCTCAGTCAGAGCTCAGTCACCTGAAACAGTGTAAATGGAGCGGAGCAGAGCTATGCTGACTTTCAAATAAAATATATGAACACGCGGCCCCAAGCCGAATAGAACGGAGTCGAGTAGGGCGGTGGTGTCAAGCAGAAGGCAGCGAAGCGGAGGGTAGCGGAGCGGTGCGGTGCGGCGGCAGAGGGTAGACTTGTCAGGACTCGCGCACTGCATTTTAGTTAACGATATTATGTAATAAGCTTATCGTCATAGAATTTGAGTGATCGGAAAACGGCTCAATGCAGCTCCGGTCCGCTCCACTCAGCTCCACAGTGGAAACACTTGCCACTTTTCACTGCTCTTCTCTGCTCCGCTTCACCCTGCTCTGCATCAGTGGAAACGCACCCTTACCAAGTCTGGTGGATTGTTTTGTTTTTGAAAGATCTAAATTCATAAAAAAAACCAAATAAGAACTTTCTTTTGAAATGCTTACAATGCCATTACATAGAAAAAAATTATGTAAGTATATCTGTAAAAGTTAAATTGTCAAAAGATAATTTTAATGTTGCTACTACTATGTAGTTATTTTATGCAATACAGATAGCATACTCTACTCATATGCTATCTGTATTGCATAAAATAACTACATAGTAGTAGCATACTGGAGTATGCTATCTGTATTGCACCAGCATTATTTCAAATCCATTGATAGCTCTATTATAGGCAGGTCCTATCCTAGGCTGTGTTGAAGTTATTTAGGCTGAAGTTAAAAGTTATAGTTCAGCATTGTAATATATTAACTTAACAGATCTATGTCCAGAATTCACAAAGTTTATCACATACTTAAAAAGCAAAAAGTATTGGAGGTATTAGAGTAATTATAAGCTCTCAGTACATACCTCCCTTATCATTGTCATAATGACTCGCATCAAACTGTGCATCTTCATTGGGCAGCTGGACACTGGCAATCAGCAGATGGTTCTGTTCATCTGACGTGTGTGTGCCCAAGATCAACCTACATAAACAAAAAGTTTCTATAATCTAACACAAACAGGCAAACAAAGGTGGACTAGTCATTGTTATAAGTAAAGCCTTGCTTTAGTCAATATTTACAACAACTATTAGAGTATCTCAGTGTCACAGGGTCAACTACCCATGTCCAAACTAACAACAAAAAGATAGAACAAAAGAAGTTGTAAGAAAGACCTTTGTTCTAAATATTTTGGGACTTGCAAGCAAATGCAACCGGAAATTGTTAGGTGTAAGCAATGAAGACAACAAGGGTATTATTGACATGACTTTCCTCAAAATGATGTGCCAAGGAGTATCACCAAGAATCAAGCATAAACAGAGTATTCCAATATGAACAAGGTTACCGTACCTGTGAACTGAGTAGTCCTTTCCTTCAGGCCGGGTCACGTCAGGAAGCCACTGGGCAGTTAGCGAGGGCCACTCCAGAGCGTGTGTCATCACCAAATCATACAAAAACGGAGTGTTCTTCTTCCATATTTTGTACTCCTCATTGATCACCCTCTCTTCAACTGCATCGTCAAAGGTTTCTACAAAACGACAGAAATTACAGATTCTCTACGAAGTCTTTTTTGATAACCAACAAATCACTGGTTGTCAAGCTCAAGCGTCAGCAAAGAACAGCAACACCACTAGGTGTAACATTGATTTTGAATACAATTACCTCCGTCACCTTTGTCAGCCATTATATTTAGCGGAAACTTGTATTTGTTTGATGTAAATTGATAAATTTATCAGTAAAACCGACCGGCCCCGTAAAGGCGCCAAACAAAAGTCCTTGGCGTTACTGGTGTAACAGACAACACTCAAACTTCCGGTTGCCAAAAATAATGGTGGTGTTTACAATACAAGAACCAGTAGAAATAAAATTTTACGGTTCGTTTTTATTAAGTAAGTCTAATAGGTAGGATTTAATTCAGTCTGCAACCTATTTCCAAATATTTTAAACCTTTTGAAGATTTCTATTATTTTTACAATCCGATGTATTAACAATTACCGGTTCTTCAGATATTTCTAATTTTAACTCGATTTATCGACTAAATCAGTTACTTCTTATGTTAGGACACATGCAGCGACTTTAGTCACCGGCGACTCGCTGGCTATTTCAAAATCTCACGTCCAGACACAGATTTTGACAGCAGATTTATCGCTAGCTATTTCAAAATCTATGTGTGCACAGGGGCGGACTAGCAGTCTTGGCCACCCTAGGCCGTTTGTAATAGGCGCCTGTCCCTTTCTGCTGATTTGCGGCGTCGTAACCCCGCGTTTAACACCTATATTTTATAAACTAATGAGCGTGTATTTTCAGGGGAGTGCATCTTCAGCTTCACGAAGCGAGCTCTAAAACTTTTGGACTTCACCTCGAATAAGTTAAGTTTTCGCTTGCCGATTCATACAAAGAGTAACTTGTTGACTTATGCAGAAAATATACTTAGTGCAGGATGCAAGAGCGAGTGAAGTGAACTCTAAGGCTACATTCCGAATTACACCGTAATCGCTCACAGCGCTCACATCAATAATTTGCGTTCCAATTTAGATATCACGATTATGACAGCTGAGAACTGTCAGCAACGGAACGCTTGTGAATGCGCTCACAGTGCACTTCAGTGGTGCAGCTACAATTATCATTAGAGGGAAGCCGATGAAAAAATTGTTCAGTTCTCCTAAACTCAGTCAAAAAATTGCAGGCATTTTTTAATCTTAAGATGACTGTATTCAACTGGTATTAAATATATGTAATGTGATTGTGATACACAGTTACACACACAGGTGTACAATATTATTTGCCAAAACTATTAAGAAGAGTGGTTGTTCGGAAGGGAAGCCGATAGGAATCGGGTTGTATGAAGGCTGCACCCCTGGTGCACTTGAATACTCATGGTTGGATTACAGTATTTCTTTGTGTATACACCACAAACTTATTCTTCATTAATTAGGTGGCGACTGTAGCCAGAAGCACAATTTCGAAAATACCACGTTAGTTTTAAAGATATGTTGCGACTTAAAACAAAACAGCACAACTGTCATTTTTGATAACGCTCACGGTGATAACAAGTTAGGGCATGGTCAGCGTTATCGCAAGATGGCGCATGTCACGTCATCTATGACGATTCACGGGACATCATTGTGACGCTCACGCTAAATTGGAACGGCTGTAAGGACGCTCAAATCGATTACAGCTCGATTCGGAACGTGGAATAAGATTTTAGCATTTGAATGGGTTAGGTTTGTTTGTCCATTCATCCAGAAATAGAAATAGGAGTCACTTTACCAACTTATGCACATAAACTTCCTGTCAGCATAAAGAGATTGCAGAATATATGAGCGAGCGGAATGAGCTCGATAGAATCTCGCCTCGGTTAGGTCCCTATTAATATACATATTAGGTGTTTTCGGATATTATTTTAATTTTGTATGTTTTGTATACCTATAATTTATTTTAAAGCCGCTGCGAGTGAACCCCTTGCATCCTCCCGGCGCCTATACATACAGCATGCCCCGGAATTAACGCACAATCTCTTAAGGCGTCATTGTACTCATAATTATGAACAACTTTTACCATGGGACCAAACCCGATGCGAAAAAAACAGCTGTTCCCTACATTTTGACGACATAAGCGAACATAAATGTACGTAACAGCTGATTTTTGAGCTGCAGCTGAGGTTGTGCGTTAATTTCGGAATATGTTGTATACAAGTTGTGATACTTGTTTTCGACAAGTCTTTTATAAGACTTGTTAAAAACATGTGGTGTTTAAAACGTGTATTATACAATATCACATGTATTGACATTGTTTCAGATTCAGACAGATGTATATTGTTAACTATTTTGTTCACATTTTTAACATTTTTGATAAGTTTTCTACAAGTATGGTATACAACCAGTCTACATCTCGTTTTAGGTGAAACTACGAATGAAAACAGTAGAATATATGTTTTATACCTCGATGTCAACGTGGGGTAAAAATGTTAAGTCAAAAACATTGCGTTGCGATTCCGTCTTAAATTTAATTATTTATTTGGCTGAGATATTCCCATCCGCAGGCGCAGGTTGGCCGCCCTATCCTGGGCTCCTTCAGCCTTAGGTAAAGTCCGCTACTGAATGGACGTGAGATTTTGAAATCGCCAGTGTCAGTGCGTGTATACCTAGCATTACTAAAGGCAAAAAAAAAAAATCATTCTTGAAAATTCGAAAGTAATTGGAAGGAAGTAGATCATTTTGGTAATAAGATTAAGTTTATAAATAAAGACATAATTAAAAAACTGCTTTCGATTTCCAAATCATTAAAAAGTATGCTGGCATGCGATGCTGCCCATGCTGGCAATAATAAATTAAATGTCATTTGATTATTGTCAATTATTGTCAACATGGCTGATGCTGCAGCAGCTCGTCGTGAAGCTCGCAGAAAGAGAATATTAGAAAATTCTCACAATAGACTCCAACTTATATCCGGGAAATGTGGGGACGAGAGTCCCAGAGGTATAACAAATACTTCTATACTAGTGACACATCATAGCATACGTGAGCTAGGCTTTGCTTAACACATTGTTTCCTTTCCAGAATCTCCGGTCAGAAAGATTATTCCTGATCCAATTCCGGAGATTTCGCTATCTTCGGACAATAGCAGTAGCAAGACTTCGCTCAACAATGGTATGATCATCGCTGAACCAGATTCTTTTGAGTTGTTATCATCACTCAATCATGACATCGCGGCAGGCGATAGAGAGGTATCCAGTGATTTGGCACCTTTCGTAACACCGGCACCAGAACCTGCGCCAACGCCATCCCCCTGGGAGAAACTCACTAATAACAAATACGACGTAGTTTTGTTATCACTTCTAATTCAATTACTGTACAGTTTGTCATTGGTCACATTTGAAGGTACTTACTTTTTCTTACCAATTCTCATCTATGCTATAACAAAATTGATTTGGTTTCCGTCTCAAAGAAGCAATTCTAAATTTGCCAATGCATTGCAACTCTTGTTTATTGTGTCTTCTCATAGAGTGCAGAAACTTATTTACTTGACACAATGTATGGGTGTAATATCATGTGACATTTGTGTATTTCTATTTACCACAATTTGCATACAATCACTACTGATCACCTTGAAGGATGGATTAATTACATAGTAATTACTTCATTTGCACCTAAGCTGAGGGCATTAAATTGACTGAGCAGTTTTTAACAATAGCTGACTAGAATAAATTGGGGTAGTGCTCGAAATTCGACTTGAGTTGGTAAAAATCTCAATGTGTTGTGTATGTTAACTGTAATGTTGAATTTTGAAGGTGCTCCACAATGTTCCATACATAATTTTTGATTGCTTGTGCCTTTATTCATAAGTGAGAAGATGTGACATGTGTGCGTTTTAGTCACATATTGCCATTTTTAGTTTTAAATTAGAATCAATTTTGTACATAGCAACAGAAAGAAGTTTTAGTTATGTTCATAATAAATTTTATTTTTGCTCCATGCATTCATTTTTTGTAATTAGATTATTTTATTACTCTCTTGCATTTAAATTGTATTTATTTTAGTAAATCATGCGAAAGCAACAAATATTGTATCTATTATACTTGATAATGTAAAGAATGTTCAATAGTATGCCAAATTAGTAAACTATTTTCATGCTTTATACTTGTAAAATATAGTATTTTGATAAAGGAATATAATCCTTTGAATTATAATGGCCTGTGTAACCAATTTCAATGGCCTGAACTCGAGTATATTTTATATATAATCTTGAAATTTAATACTATACCTTATCCAAAGTTGTTAAATCAATTATGCTAACCACTTTCATGTATGGCAGTCTGTGACTCTTTTGTAGGTATTTTTGTTTTTATTTAATTGGTTTTGTTAATACTTTTAACCTTTTTAATTCTACCACTGCTTTAATCTTTTATATCAATTTATTAAAAAACATAAAATTTAGGTAAGTAGGTATATCACTATTTACCCAATATAAATAAAATCAAATTAACTGGACATAGTTATGCAAAATGGATCCAGCCCACAAATACCGTTTTTTGAGTTACTGTCATAAATGGCATCTACACAGCAACTTTAGTTTATGCAAAAAATATCCAAGCCGCAAAGTACCTTTTTTCTAATGACAAACACAGTCCTTAATGATACCTGAATAAATAAATAAATAGATACCAAGTTGATGTGTAGATGCTATTTATGACAGTAACTCAATAAACGGTTTTTGTGGGCTGGATCCATTTTGCATAACTACATCCAATTGCTTAACACATTCAGTGCCCAGCACCCGATTCCCGGGTCCAACAATAATTCGTTGTTGGCGTGTTTTGATTTGCACCCGGTAGGCGGGTGCTGGGCATGGTCACATGTCAACAATAGCTATCTATATGTACGACTCGGGAGCCGGGTTGTGGGCACACAAACGAATTATTGTTGGACCTGGGATTCGGTTGCTGGGCACTGAATGTGTTAAATAAATAAATCCTATGTCCCAAAAATGTATCATCCTCTACCTAATACATTTAGAATCGGTTTCTTTGGTAATGGATTAGTTATTTTTTAACTACAATTCGGAGTTAAGCTGGTATGATAAAATACCAAAGATTTAAATGCAATTTTTTCTTTCTTTTATTGTGGCATTTATTTAATTGATCTCAAAAACAGATCATAATACTTATTGAGCTGAGTTAACACAATAGAAATGTTTTTAATAATTATCTATTAGTTCGCCAATTGATTACATTTTTCAAAAAAGCATCTTTTCATTTAACATTCTTAGAAAATTGGTCCCGTGTGATCGAGAGATGACAAAATGTGACAGCCCTCTTAAAATAACATTACCACAGAACATAAATACCCTTACACTGTTCTCTTCGTCTGACTTATTTTTTCGTAAATAAAATACGGCACTCTCATGCAAATGAAATAATATACATACATAGACAGTTTTATAAAATAGTTATTTCTGTTGTTAATATCTCATCTGTACCTCAAACTAGATAAGGTGCACTGGGGTAATTCCAAAAAAGGGTATATTACGAAAATAAGGCTCTTCTTGGGGTAATTCCGAAATACAAAACTCATGATATTTTGTGTAAGGGGTAAATACGATTGAAAAAGAAATGTAAACCTTTGGTCAAAGTACAATAAAATCGACGTTTAAATAATTTCGGAATAACCCCAAGATAGTTCGTAATTTCCCGTAAACCAAAAAATTATAATTCAAAAATTCAAAATGCTCTATCTAGTGAATCCAACTACATATTTATGAATCTAATATATCCATTGGTTAAATCTTTTCATTAAGTTAACCGAAGTCGCTTATTAATGGCAGTAAATATGAAACTACTTTACATAACTAACCGAAATGTAGACCTCTAGACATCTCGTAAAAATTCCCGTCGGAATTACCCCAGTACACCTTAATAATTATTCTGCTTAAAATACATGTGAATAATTTAGTGTATCAGCTTAATCCATATTGTAAATAAAGGTCAAACAACTATAAATAAAATAAAAGTTTAATTATATTTTGTAACATCTTTGAATTAAAAAATGGTTATGAATGGTATTTTGTGTTTGTTTCAATGCTTGCCCCATAGGCGTCGAAAATAGGCTGAAATAAAGTTCATTTGATTATTTACTAGTATTTAATCAAAATTTTTATGAGGTAGGTAGTAAGGTATAGTACGCGTCAAACTTTATGGCGGCTGTGAAGTGCGCTACTCGCTGCGCAGTACCGCACCCCTCACCCCCGCTGACCCGTGAATTTGTTACTGCGCACTTGCGCAGAGGTCTGGCCTGCCTCATGTTCCGAGCCGCCATAAAGTTTGAATCGAGCTGTAGTAAACATTCCAATAAAATAAAACATTTATACGTATCGACCCTTTTTAGGAAGAACATCGTAAGCTACAATTTGCATTTTTTACTGGAAAGGGTTTTTTCTTTCCTAATTAACGATGTTATCATTTACGATGATAATTTCGTACAACAATAAAGTCGTGTAAATTTAAAATAAAATTTAAGAGTAATCGCGACAAGATGTAAAACTGTCCAAATAAGAGGTTACGAAGAAAAATAGTTTTGTGATTTTTGGCGCTTACGATGTTTTTCCTGAAGACTCGATATAGTGCGCGCGGAAATAGTTGGCCGCGCCTTAGGTATATGAGCGGTGGGACGGAGAGGCGGGGGCGCTTGCTGTCATTACTCAGTGCGGCGCCGTACTTCGCGACGTCAACACGCGTTGGAAGTTCCGGCTAGTTTAGACAAAACGCACATGAGATTGCAATAGCGAGATGAGTCCGCCGATAAAAAGACGATCTATCTAAGGAAATAATATTTAAAGTGCATACGTTTTTTGAAAAACGGAAAGCCGATGTCAATAGTTTAGAATATAAAACTGATGCGAATATACATACATTAGTAGCAGAAGCAACAGGGATATCAGAACGAAGTTTAAGGAGAGTGATTGCTAAAACTTCCTTGCAAAATACAGGCAATTTTTGCAATTTAGTTCTCCGCAGAGACCAAAAGAAATAAAAAGAAAATACAAGTTGATGATTTTGATTTAGGAGTGATAAGAAGAAAAATAAATCAGTTTTATACGCTAGAGAAAAAAATTCCAAGTCTACGAAAAAAGAGGATAATATTTTAGATTGCGGATTAACTTTAGAGAACTTTTGCACAAACTGGGATATTCATTTAAAAAATGTAAATCGAAGAGATCCCTTTTAATAGAGAGACCAAATATTGTTGAATGGCGAGTGAAATATTTGAGGGCCATAAGAAAATTCAGAGAAGACAAACGAAATATCGTCGTTGTTAAACCAAAATTTGCTATGTGCACTTTTTTGAGATTTCTACTTTTTGACCTTTGCGTATAGTTCACTGCCCTATCCACCGTATAAAAAACCTGCTAAGTGCTTATGAGTACTGTACGACGATCTACGACCTTTTTCATATAATTATAGTTCTTAAAATAAAACCTTCATATAAATTTTACAGGAGAACTTTTGTTTCAATATTTCAAAAGTATAATTTTTGCACATAGCAGATTTTGGTTTGACAACGACGATATTATTCTTTTTGGACGAAACTTACGTTAACCAAAGTCACAATGTCCAAAAATGTTGGCAATCTTCGTCGGAGCCTGGAATTTATACAGCTATAGGCAAAGGAAGGCGTTTAACCCTTTAACCGCCTACGACGGATTAATCCGACAAATATTTTCGTGTCCATTTCGCCAGGGTCACGACCAAATATCGTAATGATTCAAGTTGCCCAGCGCTGGGGGCACGACAACTGATATGAAGTCGGGCGGTTAAAAGGTTAATAATAGTTCACGCTGGTAGCCGGAACGGGTTAGTTGACGATGCTTTGCTAATTTTTAAATCAGATTCAAAAACGGGGGATTATCATGGAGACATGAATTTTTAAAACTGGGTTGATCGAAAATTAATACCTAAACTTCCACCTAACTGAGTCATATTTATGGATAATGCTGCCTATCATTGTGTGCAAGTTGAGAAGAAACCCACTATGTCCAGTTTGAAAATTAATATGCAGAACTGGTTGCAAAATCATAACGTGCCATTTTCTCCCACGATGATCAAAGCCGAACTCTTGAGGTTGATTAATACGACCCAATCAGAAAAAATATACACGATTGATGAACTTCTGAAAACTGCAGGTCATACTGTTCTAAGACTACCTCCATATCATCCAGATCTCAACCCGATCGAGCTTGTGTGGGTAAATATTAAAAATTGCCTGGCCAGAGATCACATTAATGCTACATTGGACGAGAAAATTACAATACTAACAAGGCTATTTTCCGAATTCTCTGCCGAACAATGGCAAAAAAGCGATGACCACGTACAAAAAAACGAACAAGAATACTGGAATCATGATATGAGATTTGATACTATGATGGACGAAATCATTATAAACTTACAAGATGATTCTGAATGAAGTTCAGAGTTCAGAATCAAGTGATTCAGAGGATATGTCAGAGTAATTTCATACAAGGTGGAACAGGACGATTGACATTCCTTTAAACCACGTGAAGCGAATCATGTTCTTTACCCGTATACAAAAAAAAACAATCAAATCCAATGAATACTTTAGCCACAGGAAATTATTTTTCATTTTCTTATTTTTCAACATGATGTAGATCTGAGTCCGTAATAATAGGTAAACATTGCCGCCGCCGCGCCCCGCACCCCGCACCGCACCGTTGGTCAGTGACTTTTTGTGGACAAAGCGTGTTTACTTTTTATGCAGTTGATTCTGCTATTTATTTTGTTTGAAAACTGCAATTTTTTAATTTTCCATTAACTACTAATCTTCGTCTTTTAAAATGTTACGATGGACTAGTACTGTGCTCGTTTTAATTTAATGTCGTTCGTCCAGATCCACATTGTATAAGTACCTACCTATATATTAACTAAATAATTTCAAATATCAATAAAATATTTCAGAATAATTTCATATACTTACATTTGTTTTTGGTTTATTTTACTATTAATTACAATATAATTAGATTGTACAATATAAACTTCTAAAAGTTCAATTATTATTTATTTATTATTTTCAATAATTGAACAATTATTGTTCACGATATCTCGAGATTGATTATAACTGTCTAATCTCATGTGCGTTGCGAGCAGTAGGCAACCCGCCCCCTCACCCCTGTCGCCACCTAAGGCGCGGCCAACCAGTTCCGCGCGCACTATAACTAAAGTGGTTTAGAAGTAAATATTTTGAATATGAGATGAGCAAAGTAAGCATCCAGTAATGTGGTTTACAAAATGTTTACTGCATAAATTTACTTACCATAAAGCTCAGTTCAGACAGCAGCAAAATGCTGCAAAGAACATTCTTTGCAGCATTTTGCTGCTCTGCCTATGCCGACCCTAACATTATTTCCTTTCTGTCAGTGAAGGATGTCGACAATTGAAAATAAAAAACGTAACTAAGTATCCATCAACTATATTCTATTATGAAACTAACACAACTGAAAAAACAAAAACATTACAACAAATGCATGATGTGAAGTCAAGATCTACAAAACTAAACTTAACGATTAAAAAAGTTTATAATACTACTGAAGATATTCTTATTCTTACTTTGATTCGATTGGCCACTTTGTACCGTGGCTACATCACCCGTGCTCCGACGATCTGACTCTGAAGAAAAAACATTTTGAGGAACTATGCTTTCTTTATTTGACATGTCTGGACTAGTGAAAGTATACTTATCAATACTTTGTACAATTATATCCTTATCGCTACTTTGAGGGTAAGAGTCAGTTGGTTCGTCAGAGCACCCGAGTTCCTATTGTTTCTTTGCGATTGTCTTCGGCTTTTTCTCGCGTAATGGTTTGCTGCGGACAAGATCTGTGCGTCCTATTGATATCATTTTAAGTTCCCATGTGTCTAATTCTTTCCTGAAAGCAAAGAAAATACATTTTAAACATTTCGTATTTTAACGATGATGATGGACTGACGGCTGTGGCTTTTCATAGCACTAATGAATGACCTAAACCTCTCCCAAATTTATTAACTACTAAGGAGTGAAATTGTGTAGCAAAGTTTAGTAAATAATGGATTACCAATAGTAAACAAGGGCCTAGAACAATATAACTGGCGAAATGTTAGCCTATTTTGCACTTTGTCCTACTGGGGAGTGTTTTCAAAAAACACTCCCCAAAAGCGTTTCGAGTGTTTTCAAAAAACTGGCCAAGTGCGTGACGGACCACGCACAATGAAGGGTTCCGTAGTTGAGATGAAGAGACAGAATAAAACCAAAGAACAAACTTAACATTGTTGTTGAAAAACGTGTTCTCCCATATACAGCCTTGGCCAAAAGTATTGAGCACCCATGATATCTTTCAGTTTTATGCGGAGTATCATATAGAAATAAAACAAAACGTTTTATATGGGTTTATTTTACTATTTATTAATAGAATATTTATATTTTGTGGTCCACCCTTTGCCTTAATTACGGCAGAAATTCTTTTTGGTAAAGAGTTAACAAGTTTTTTACAGTCGTCAACAGTAATCGAGTTCCATTCTAGGCGCAGGCAGCGTTTTAAATCTTCTTTGTTGTTAATTGTGTGGCGCCTAACCCTGCGCTTTAATAAACCCCATAAATGTTCTATGGGGTTCAGATCTGGAGACTGAGCTGGCCAGTCAAGCAGTTCCGTGTTATTTTCCCGAAACCATCTCATAGTGCGTGCAGATTTGTGGCATGGCACGTTATCCTGCTGGAATTTGACACCATCCATATTCGTGTCGCCAAAAAGTTTCGTGAATAAGGCAGTAATGCAGTTTCTAGTACATTTATGTACTTAGTAGAGTCCATGCGACCCTCACACACGAACAATTCGCCAACTCCAGAATCGGTCATGCAACCCCAGACCATTATGCTGCCTCCACCGTGTTTAACGGTTGGGATCACACACTCTGGCTTAAATTCTTCGCCCACACGGCGACGCACAAAGGTCACACCAGGTGTACCAAAAATCTGCAATAAAGAGAAAAATATTGAGTTCCGTAAAACTAAAATAAATTCAATTATGCGTTTGGTTTTTAAAACATTTTATAAAATTGTATCAGGGCATTAAATTGACTTACTCACCTCAAAGTTTGATTCGTCTGACCAAACAACATTTGACCAATCTTCAGCGGTGAAAGTTCGGTGTTTTAAAGCCCATTTCAATCGAGCTTTTTTGTTGTTATCGGAGAGCCATGGCTTCTTCCTAGCTTTACAGCCTTTCAGACCAGCTTCTTGAAGTCTTCTGCGAGTAGTTCGAGCAGAAATTGGCTTCTTAATTTGTTCCGACAACTCAGCAGCGAGCTCTGAAGATGTTTTTTTCCTATTTCTTAACGACTCTCTCAGTAACTGACGATCTTGACGGTCTGTGGTGATGCGTTTGCGCCCGGTTCTCGGTCTATTTTCATGTGATCCGGTAGTAGAGAATCGCTGAATAGCATATTGCACGGATCGGCGCGAACATTTCACAGTTTTAGAAATCTCTACTTGTGATTTCCCTTGCTCATACAGAAGCTGTATCTGCACACGTTTTTCTAAAGAAAGTTCGTTTTGTTTTGGCATATTGCAACGATAACACTTAAAACTTCTGAAATAAAATACAAAAGGCGCACTAGATCACTGGATGTGTTCACAACGAGCGATAGTAGCGAACTGATTAATAAACACAAAAATTGAAAAAGACTAATTTTGTTGGACCTAGGTGTTGTGTTGCTAGCTGCGGCGTGAGTCATTATTTTTAAACCTCTGTAGATGCCGATTAAATAATCCATAAACAATAGATTTGGTTTACTCCCATACTTTCCGTGAACGAGCGAAATTTGTAAGGTGCTCAATACTTTTGGCCAAGGCTGTACATTCCAACTTCAAATGTAAGTTTGTATGCACAATATTGAGAGATTTACCGTGTTATTTACTTCTTATAGGTTTTCCTGTAATCTATAGAACTATTTTCTTCAACATTTTAAGCTCAGTAGTTTCGGAGATAAGGGGGTATGGCACTATGGTCAATTATCGTATATTTTGAGATAACTTTAAAACTATTTATTTTAAAATTATTAAAAATCTATTCGAGACCCAAGTAAAGCAACCCTTTTTAATTTTTTTTTAATTTGGCCCCCAAAAGTGACCCCATATTCAAAATTCATTTATTTATCTAACACATCCGTGTTTGGGTCACAGAAATTGATATGTGTACCAAATTTCAACTTAATCAGTCCAATAGATTCGGAGCAAATTGACTGTGACAGACGGACAGATACACAAGTGATCCTATAAGGGTTTCGTTTTTTCCTTTCGATGAACGGAACCCTAAAAATGTACCTGTATATAGCCATTAGGTCTGCGGCCTGTTTATCCAACTTAGCTTTTTCAGTATCAGTTAGTTTTAGCCATTCTTTCTTCATTTCTTCTTGAAATTGTTTCAAGTCTTTGCCTTTGAATCCTTCTTTTCTAGATTGTATGAAGAGGAAATATGAAGACATTGGTTTTTTCGGACGTCCAAGCTCTTTGTATTCCTGTAAAATAAAATCTATACAAATACAAATAAAATTGTAGTCTGTTTTTAACATCAAAATAACAACTTTTTACTAAATGCATAAGAAAGTATATACCGTCCTTATGCATTTAAAACAAAAAAGCAATTTTTAAAAATTTTGTCTGTCTGTTTGTTTCGGCTAATCTCCGAAATGGCTGGACCGATTCTGACGGGACTTTCACTGGCAGATAGGTGATTTTACGGGGAGAAACAGGTTACTTTTATTTTAGAAAAATAATTAGGGCCCGGTGCAAAAAAAATTAAAACTCATGAAATTGTGAACAAAAAGTCGGATTTGAAAAATTCTTTTTGCATTCTTTAGCCCAATTCTCCAGGATAGTTATGGGCTATTTAACATCACGCTACGCGCTTTAATCAACTGCCTTATGTATGCCTAGCTTTTTTCCTACTATGATGGGGTTGGCTTCCAGTTTACCCCTTGGTAAGACTGCCTGTAAAACTTATGGGCTTTAGAAAACAGTGAAAATAAATTTCATTGACTTCCCATAGGGTCTAAAATTCAAGACAATTGTTTCAGAATTTAGGATCATTATTACTACAAGGCAAGTACCAATGTGACTTTTTCAATTCACATGTACAGACGCCAGCACATCAAGCTACTACAATATGTCAAATTTATTTAATAGATTTTCAACTTTATCGCTAAAGGATTAGGTTCAAGGTTGATTATGAAAATTTGACAGTTTCGGGTAGCTTGATGAGCTGGCGTCTGTACATTCTGAGTTTATCTTGGGCATTACAGACATTGGTGAAAAACATCATGAGGAAGCCTAGACTTGTACTTAAGCATAAGTCTGAAATCGCCAACCTGTCTTGAGCAAGTGTGGTGTTCAATGCTTGTGCCTTCTCTGAATGAGAAGAGGCCTTTGCCCTGCAGTGGGGCAATTATTAATAAGCTGATATTATTTATTGTTGTATCATTATTACTTACAGCTTTTAGTTTTCTTTTTTCCTTAGCCTCAGCCAATTCAAGTTTCACCCTTTTAATGTCTTCTTTTTGTTGATCAGTGAGTGAAGACTCATACATTGCCTTGATCTTCTTATAGTCTTCCAAATCCTTTTCATATTCCTTTCCCATCTGAGTTTTGGTCTATAAAAAGAGAATTAGATTATTTTTAAGTTTAAGTTGGTATAGTGGTTGCAAGTGTGACTGCTGAGCATGGGATTCTGGGTTTGATTCCCAGTTTAGGAAGTATTATTGGGTTTTTTGGACAGGAATTTCTCTGTTGCAAGTCCTGAGTCTGGATTTGTGACCAGTTAATGTCGCCTTCTGCTATATGGGACTTGAACAATACAAGGTGTATATTAGACACCACTACCTAGTCCTTCAGAATTCAGATAATACAAGCTATTGTTAGGTTGTTGTTTGACAAAGATTGTTTATAGCTCCTTAGCCAGAATCTAGCCTACCTCTAAATCCAACTGCTGCCAATGTTTAGATGTCCAAGAAATTGCCTCTTTGGACGAAATGCCGGGGTTTTTAGCGAGGAGTGCTGGCCTCATCTGTGTCATAAACTTGAAGAATGGAGTCAGAGGCCGCTTTGGCTTTTCTAAGCCCAGCCTCTCCTCTGCAGATTTCTTCGTGTAGTTGCATGTTTGAACAGGGGCCAGCCAGTTAGTTCTGTAACAGAAAAGTGAAAGGTTTATCTCAGGTTCAGTAACAATGTATACCAATGATTCGTATATTTTAAATTTAAACCTTTACTCACTCAAACTTACGAACGTAAAGTGAATACTCTCACTTAGAAATATCGATAAAAAATAAAAAAAGACAAATAGCTTTATATTTCTAAAATAAACAATAACCCAAGCGTCATAACCTCAATCTTACCTCCCATGTAGAACGCTTTTGTAACTTCCCACAAAGTAATTACTCAATCGAAAAATCTGAGTAAAAGAGGACATTATAAATTATACTCGTTTGGTCTGTAAATCATAAAAATATGAAGGAATAACACCAGTTTTTCAAAAATAAAGCCAGCGATTTCAGCCTTGTTACAATCTGTCAGTCAACCACAGAACACATAATATCACATAATAATTATAATCCTAGCAGTCAACTAACTGATCAAGAAAATGTGGCGTTCTTTAGCATATCGTCCGAGGTAATAATTATGCTGATCCGCAGATTTGCACGCTGTACGACGCAAGTCAAAATAACCCTTTTCAGAGCATACTGCCAGACTTTTTACACGTGCAGTCTGTGGGTCAGGTATACGCTGAAGGCATACAATGCCTTGCGTGTCCAGTATAATAATGTATTCAGGATGCTGTTGGGTCTACCGCGTTTTTGTAGCGCTTCTGGGATGTTCACTGAGGCCAGGGTTGATGGTTTTCATGCCATTATACGGAAAAGGTGCGCTTCTGTTCTCAGTAGAGTACGTGCTAGCTCCCACAGCATCCTGAGTGCATTGTGTGATAAGTGGGACAGCCCCATGCTGGCTCACTGGATACGGCTGCACATGTAGGTGTCAGTCGTTTCAGTTGTGAATGCTGTTTTATTTTGTACTAACATTAGGTTAAGACTTTTACTAACAACATATTATTATGGATAATTTGGTCCGAAATAAATCATATCTTAACTGACGACAGACAGATATAGGCGTTACTTCGGTTACTTAGTTTCAAGAGAAAGGCAACCAGAAACGAATGCTAAAATTACATAATAATAAATAATGAAACGCTTTTTTGACATCATAAACTAGTAATGCCAGTGTTAAAAATTGTCATTGAAGTTAGAAGAAAAAATCTCATAATCATGGTATAACTAAAAATCACAAACACCATTTTTCTTTTATTCACGTCAATGGGCTGCCTTATAAATAGTTACTACTCTTTGGGCTGCCTTGAGCAGCAGCATTATCCTTGGAATCGTAAGGCAATCTCTAATTCCAATAGCTAATCCGCGCAGCGAAATTTTTTTGTCTAAGTATAAGGCCTCACCACATCGGACGGATTGATTACCTGGGGGTTTACTCCCTAAGCACGAAGTCCGTAGTTTCGGCCGAAGTTACGGGTGTTTCCTACTCCGTATCACTTACGGACCTAGGATTAGTTCGGTTTCCGAACTAAGAATGAATGACAACACGATTTTACAGGTGTCCTTACGCGCGAATCGCGCGATGTGTTTTCGCCCGTCCGAAAGTTTTAATTTTACACTTGTTTTGACGGATTAACTACTTTCGGGCGGGCCCGTATCTTCGTTGACGGACTTAGGGAGTAGACCCCCTGCCCGCCAGGCGCCAAGCTGTTCCGTTCAGCAACGTTTTAAACATCGCGTGCGAGTAGGCTCTAAGGTGGACTAGGTATCTACTTACATAATATAACATTACGTCTGTATTCCCCGATGGGACAGAGGTCTTTATGTACACGCACATTGCGCCAGTTATTTTTAAGTCACATGTAATAGGGAGTGAGCCTATTGCCATCAACCGGGCTTAAATGCAAACTTAGGGCTGCTACTCAGAAATTCCAGATAGAAAAACCCAATAATACTTAGCCCGATCAGGGTATCGAACCCAAGTCCTTCATGCATGCATTTATCTACTTATAAAGCATTCGTGTCAGAGACACCATGACCCACAAACAGTAATAGTACAGCCAAACACACACAGGGTAAGACAACGTCAAACGACAAAATAGGACCTCAAGTAGGATATTAACGTTCCGACGTTTGGCTCCCAGACTGGAGCGGGCCGGGGCTGCCTTGGGGCGGCTCCTGCCCAATCTGGGGGGTCCAAACGCCTCCTGCCGGAGGCTCTACGCGGGGGTCGTGCGGTCCATGGCCCTTTACGGAGCTCCGGTGTGGGCGCGTTCCGTGAGGCGACGACCGGTACGTCGATTGAACGCGTCCCAGAGGGTCATGGCCATCCGGTTAGCCCGGGGATACCGCACGGTCTCCGGGGAGGCGGCGAACCTCCTTGCCGGATTACCGCCATGGGATCTGGAGACAAAAGTCCTCGCGCACATCTGGGAGTGGCGCGAGGAGGCAGGACGCCGGGACGTAACTCCGTTGCCGCGAGAAATCGCGGCACGGCGGACAGAGCTCCGGCAGGATCTCATGGCGGCATGGAGAGTGCGATTGTCGCAACCCAGCGCTGGGCACTCCACAATTGCGGCAATAAGTCCCCTCTTTGAGGAGTGGCTGGAGAGGCGCCACGGCGTCCTCACCTTCCGCCTGACGCAGGTCCTCACCGGACACGGGTGCTTCGGGAGGTACCTGTTCCGGATAAGGCGGGAGGAAACGCCCGGGTGTCACCACTGTGTGGATCGCCCGGAGGACACGGTGAAGCATACGGTGGAGGTCTGCCAGGCTTGGGCGGAGCACCGCCGTGTCCTCGCGGAAGCGATCGGCGGCGGCGATCTCTCGCGTCCGGCCCTGGTCCAGGCCATGGTACGGAGCGAGAGTGCATGGGAAGCCATTACCTCCTTCTGCGAAGCAGTAATGCTCGTGAAGGAGGAGGCGGGACGCGTGAGGGAGAGGCAAGCTTTGCACCCTCACGCCCCTAGTCGCCGCAGGAGACGCCCTGGGCGTCGGGAATTGGCAGCTGATTCCCGGCCACCGTAGGCGCGGGCTTGCGGACGGCGAGCAATGGGTAGCTCGCCGTCCGGTAAGGACCAAGCCCGAGTCGACGGCGCGTCGTGTTCCACGCGCGCCTCAAAGAGATGTCAGCACTATTGACGGGGTCCGCTAGGGCCGATGCCAGCTAGGGTTGCGGGATGTTCGGAAGAGTTACCGTGGCCCCGGCACAGGCAACAGAAGGAACACGGGTGGGTTTTAGTCAGTAAAAGTCTGACACGCCCTCCCGCTCCGCCCAGAGCGGGAGAAGTCATTTGATGATTTCCCATCCACAAAAAAAAAAAAAAAAAAAGTAGGATATTAAGTTTCTGAAATTCTTATCACTCCGTTCGATTCCAGGCCAAGCTAAGTAATTATTAGCCTTATATTAGACTAGCTGTTCCCTGTGGCTTCGCCCGCGTGGATGTTGTATAATTTCCAACCTCCACGCGGGTACCAAAATCCGTTCAGCCGTGAAGGTGGATGCGCAAAGGTAACGCGCGAAATTCATATTTTTTTCGTTTTTTGCAATTTAAAATGTAACAGACAGACAGGCAAGAGTTACTTTTGTATTTAAGTACAGCCCGATTCAAACTTTATGGCTGCTCGGAACATGAGGCGAGTCTTTGCGCAGTAACAACTTCATGTGTCAGAAGGCGTGAGGGGTGCGGTACTGCGCAGCGAGTAGCGCACTTCAGAGCCGCCCTACAGTTTGACGCGTACTATACCTACCTATGGATTTTCCCGCACTTTTACTGCAACCTCAAAGGCCTGCAAGGGCTTTGCGTGTTTCGGAGGTAGTAAGTAGTACTTAGCCCTACCTATTGCAGAGGTTCTTGGACGGTTACGGTTGGAAGGAAAGGTATTTCAAGTTTTTAAAGTGAAACAAGAGCATTGGTGCAGTGGTAACGACCCCGACATACGAGTTGTAGATCGTAGGTTCGAAACCTGACAGGCGCTCCACGTTGTGTAAATTATTTCATCACCATTGCTCCCAAAACGGCATAGGAAAACATCGCGAAGAAACTGGAATGTCCTAGAACCAAAAATTCGAAGACATGTGAGTTGATATCTACCAACCGGCACTGGGCCCGCGTTGTGGATTACATCCCGCTCCCTCTCACAGAGAGAAGGCCTGTGTCGCAGCAGTGGGAACATTATAGGCTGATTATGTAAAGTGAAACAAAATCATTTTAATAATATTTTATTGTAAACCTACTCATTAGCCACTATGTTCTATTACTTACAATATTACTTACATAAATAATATAACTTATTTAATATTCACAATCAAATATTTTCAGTCATTATTTACATTAAGTATATACTTATATAATATTTTGGCAATAAGGAGGTGGGTTTTCTCGCTGTAGATTTCTTGTTTTTAGCTTTTATTATTTACTAACAGTAGTAGACAATCCGGTACTTACTTAACACAACAGCTGCCGAGACATAAGTACAGCCCGATTCAAACTTTATGGTTAACTTTATGGCTGCGCAGTAACGAATTCACGTGACAGCGGGGGTGAGGGGTGCGGTACTGCGCGCAGCGAGTAGCGCACTTCACAGCCGCCATAAAGTTTGACGCGTACTATACCCATACTCCATTTGAAATAAGACTAGAAATTTAAATAAACCTTTTTTACAGTCCGTTCAACCAATTTTGACTTCTGGTTTCGTAGGTATAAGGCTGGCATTAAAAGCAAAAAAGTAGTAACAATGTCAACTGTTTATTGCAGCTGCAGTTTGTCATAGAACCAACGCAATATAAGTCAAAATCGGTTGAACGGACGGTAAAAAAGGTAAATTAAAATTTCTAATCTTATTTCAAATGGAGTATAGTTAACTGGCGAAGTAGGTATATTGCCTACCCCGGAGGAATCAAGCGTGGTGTTGTGTTATAAAATCCGGTAGAAACGAAAGTCAGTTGTTATAATATTGTCACTTGTGCTGATTCCAATAAAATAGTTACCTATATCAGGAAGATGTTTTTACTGACTATAAGTACAGGGTCATATTAAATTAGCTAGGGAAACTCCGCAGCTGTGCTGTGACGTCTGCAGTTTCACTAGCTTTTTTAAATTCATTCCTGAATAGTTAAGTACCTACAATACAAACTTGAAATCCAGAAAGAAAGAAATGTAGCGGATAATTTGAATTTTATAAAACGTAAGAATAAAATGAGGACGTATAATAATAATACTTAATTCTTAAATATTTTCTATAGGTACGTATTTACAATTCAGAGTAGATATTATACCTACTCATTAAACTTATTTACATTTTGTTTAGTAGGTATGCAACTATTTACAAAAAACAAAGTTATCTTATTTCTACAATTTTCTTAGACTGGGCCATATACCTATGTATATTCGTTTTTATAAATTGAAAGACAATGACAACCACTCTGTTTTGTAGGGTTACACAACAGAGTGTACCTACAACTTTCTCGGTAATTTATTGATGCTATTCCATTTATACAGGGTCAAATTAAATTAACTAGCGAAACTACGCACACGTGATCTTAGCGTAGTTTCACTAGGTAGTTAATTTGTCATGATCGATTTCGATACCGATACCCATCAGGGTATCAATATCTAAATACACCAAAAAAAAAAAGATAATTTTTTTATGGAGTCAACGACCGCTGGCGGTTTTGTTACTTGAAGTACCTATGAGTTGAGAAAATCAGTTTTTTTGTTTTGTTTTACCGTGCTTAGATATCGATACCCATCACGTCTGTGAAGTTTACACAAATAAAATTAGTTTTTGAAACTGATATTTCAAGTGTAGTCATACACTACCTACCTGCGGCTGATGACCCAAAAAAAACTCGTCAAATTATTTTATTTTTTGTTTGAACATGTTTAGATCGATACCCATAACGTGTGAGGAGTTTCGCTAGCCAATTCAATTTAACCCTGTATATGTTCGTTCATAGCGGTATATTTGATTCATTACTTACGATGAAGGTACATAGGTACAACAATAAGTATTCATAAGTTACAACAATCAAATGCGAGGCTTGAAATTTTTGACATAGCAAACAACCAACCATTCTTCATTAATTATTCATCATTCATAACACTATAAACACTGTAATTACAATTATAAATACTTAAATATCTATTATCAAAGGCCATGTCATCTTGACCTCAACTAATTACAAAACTAATGGCACTTGAATATTAGTTCATCCATACACACAAATCTTACAAATAAATGCAGCAATGGAGGTTCTTCCTCTCAAAATTGTCTTTGAACCGTCTTTGAACGTTAGTAATAATGTTATAATTAGGTATGACCCATTATGCTCGTCAGAGAATAGTTTCACCGGCTGAGTAATGGTAGTGTCTAGGCTTTCTATACGAATGCGTTTGTGGAGGCCTGTACGTAGCATACTTGTGTGGATGTCTCGTCAGGGTGTGTGGGTGTGTCGCGTAGCAGTGCAGAGTCAGCGGAGTGGGCGGAGGACCCGGCGGACACTTCGCCATCGGCGGCTTCCTCGGCCCAGCGATCCTCCTCCACAAGGCCTTTAGACTTGGCGTCGCGATCCACACCGCTACCATGACACCGAGAATCTGTGTCGCAAATATCCGGAACAGAAACACCCAGAAAGCTGGTTTTGGATGCGTTGAAGGTTCTGTTGACGGCACTGGAGCAGCGAGCCACTCGTCTCTCCATGCGTACTCATACACCCACGTTGCAAGTATGCATGCTGAGGGCACGGCGTACAGTGCCGCAAACGCTCCTAATCTCAGCACACTTTGGTCCTGATGAGGCTGAGGTGGCGAGTTCAGCAGCACAGATGGGGCTGGCACCGATGCTGGACGACGGAGGACAGCACGGAAGCCCGATGAGAGGAACACGGAGCCAAGCAGCAGACATATCGCTTCTGGAACTATAACCAGCGCCAGTAACGACTTACTGGATTGGTTACCCACGAAGCATGTCCCTGTAACAAACAGAAAAGAAAACCTTTAGTAAACGTCATCAGTGGTGTAGAGGTTAGCGGATACCGAATTCTTTTTCTCGAGTGCTCTTTATAGATGTGAATAACATTCCAATTTCCACTAAAGCTGCTCTCAAAGCGAACACCTACACAAACATACGGCGAGAAAAAAGGCTTGCATTAATAAGGTGGTTAAAAGAGCCGATTTAAAATTGAAATACGAGCGTGCGAGGAGGAAAGGTGTCGTATTTAACGGCTCGAATAATGGTCGAGCATTTCTTTCGACCGCCATAATGGAAGTGGAATGGAAATAATAAAAATAAAAGCACAATACTCGTGGCATGATTGAAACTGCAATATGCCTGAGAATCGGGCCGCGTGGCACTTCGCTCGCACTTCGCATAATGGCGATAAAAATAAATGTAAGAGGATTTTAAAATATATCTACGGGCCGAGATAAACAGATAGCGGACAAACATAGAAACCATACATCAGGTAGACGCTCTCGCGGCTAAATACTGAAAGACTAATAAATTGTATTCGCAAATGAGAAACTTGCTGAAGCACATAAACTAGTGGCTTCCACGGGTATTTTTTGGGAACAGAAATGAAAAATGCGACGCCAAATTCAGAAATGCAAATATATATCCCAAAAGAAGGTCCACGATAACTTATTATAATAAATATTCAGCATGATTACCGATACTGTCATTAGCATGATATAATAAACCGTCCAGTTTTTACCGATCACGAATTTATTACAGCCGACAATTCGGACAGGGCCAAGTGATTTATGTATGTCCAAAAGTTTATATTATATAAACAGTCAGTAAAATAATTTTAAATATATGTCCTCATAAATTCAGTATGATAAGTGATGATTGGCTCATTGTTCTCCGTCATTCGATAAAACGATTCTTGGAAAAGGAGGAGAATGAAATTAAATGGGAATTTAGATAGGTAATATGAAGAGTGTTGTTGTATCCTAACTCCTTAGCCGATTAGTTACTTAATTAGTAAAAAAGGAAAAATGGGTATGTATGTGGATACCGACTAAACAAAAGGCAGTGCTTGTAGTGTCAGTTCAGGGGAGTAAAGAGCAATTTTAGTAAAGATAGGTCCAAGAGGAATGACTGAAAATGAAGGTACAATATTATCAAGACGCCTATTTCCCCCAACTTTCTTAACTATCTCTAAAGCTTCGGAAAGGCTCAAGGGACCAATAGAAATCATAATGTAAGCTTACAATCTCGCCACTTTCAAAGAGGACAGAGACTGTCGGCAACGCATTCTTTGTATCACGCAAAACCACAAAGTCCGAGTCGTCTGATCCAAGTATTACCGACCACCCGATTACGATAAAAAATCTTTTTAGTTTTTACTTAACGTTATCATTGAACTGCGGTGTTTCTGTGTCGTTAGCTTGTCCGTTATAATTAATCGTCTCTAGCTTAAATGATAAGACGATTTTTTGATAACTGAATGTTTTCTGCCGCTACATTGTTAACAGAATTTTAATATCTAAAGCTACTGTTCTGTATCTGGCTTTTCAGTCTTTCATGTTACCGCTACGACCGTTCTTTTATCTCTCATGTTTAGATGCTTCCAGCAAAGGGACACGTGTACTTGGCTGTGTAAGTATTACAAATTTGGACGTAAAAAGCCGCTTGTAACGCGGTCTGATTGTAGAACCCCAAACAGCGGCACATCGTACGTTTCGACGACAAATCTCGGGATTTACTGATACCAATACAGTGTATCTTTCCGAAAACCCCGACTCTAGGTCAGCAGATAGGGCAAGCTTCCGCGGCGGTTCCTTTTAAAAGATTAAATTAATGTTTGTAAAAAAATATGAGATTGCTTCCTTACTTTTCTAATCTGAAGTTGTCCCTTCGGTTGCTACAAACAGAACTGCAGAAGTTTTCTTACGCTCGCCGACTATTGCAGCTAAATTAGAACCGGCAATAAGTAGACAAGCTCTGCATTATTTATTGTCATACAGTAATCTCCGCATATCCTCTAATGGCACAAACCGAGTCAGAATCTCGTTTAGCACACGAACAACATTACAATGAGCCGGTACTTCCATACAAACCACTCAATACCATTACAGCATGAATACGTGCTCCCGCGCACTCGTACCAGATTTAATCGCTTTGAAAAATGCCGCCGATCAAACAAGAAAGGACTATTAAAGCTGGAACGTTTCTTGCATATGTGTTGTTTCGCTACGGACGTGTATTAGGACCTGATTGATTGATTCAAAAACAAACAATGGGACTCTGAGAATATTATTATTATTAATATTGTGCGTTGTTCCTGCCTGGCACGTTATTACTGCGTTTTTTTACGTCTTGCATAATATTTGATTAAATCCCTTTACCTTCTTTCGACAGCAACGGTGCATACATAAGTATTATAACTAAATTTAACGAACATTTAAAATGCTTTCCAATGTAGTTCGATCAATCAATGCTAGAGGATATGGAATCCAATAAATAACTTCTAATATGGTGAATCACCTATAATAGAGCAGCTTCCTTAGGAAGCGTTGAACTTCTAACATGACCATTTAAAGATGTCCAAGCAACGAGAAAAACGACTCGTGATCGACTGCCTGTTCGATATGGTCAGGTTATAGGTACAGGATTTGGTATAAAGATTTGGTCAGAACGATTAGCTACAACCAACTTATCGTGTATTTATTTTTCCTGAAGAAAAAGTTTCTTAACTGAATGAATTACAACAGAATTCCCATTCGTTAGTTCATTAGACATTGTTAGTCCGATACATGCAGCACTTATTATTCCGCCTTCTGTCGCGACAAACCTGCCTCATCTTTTCTCAACTATCCACTCGCTAACTATCGAACCGGTCTCTAACTACCATAGTTGGTAGACCCAGTTACTGAGAAACGAGGTGTTATAAAAACATGATGGAGTCCAGTGATGGTGTGTAAAAGTCGGCTGTATATCGGAACTGTAAATCGTAAATAATAAACTTGATCTTAATTAATACGTTCGATGTATCGAAAAAGATAAATGTCACCTTTTTTAAGAAAATGTGACGACTCCTAAAAGTTCTAGTATGACTAATTGATTTGATATTAACAAACAGGGGTTGTGTGTCTCATTAATTAGTACGCCAACTGTCAATTACAATCAACATTGTTATGGATGTCACTCACAAGAACAGGAATTGACATTCCGACAATTTAGTGGCCTGCTACTATTGTTGACTGTGTGTGAATTAATTCAGTTAATTAGGGAGGAATTAAGTTCCTAGTTCTTACAATAAAAACTAATGATATATAAAGCCCACTACGGGCCACTACTAAGGCTACAAGTTTTACTTAAACTGTATTAGTTTAGTGACCACAATGATCTTGCACCTATCTTGCTTGCGATTACGACTGCGGATGCCCCAAGGAACTGTCTTGGGCCCACAAATGTGCGTTTACTGCGTTTAGTTGTAAGTAATAGTAAGTATGTTCTGTTATTTCGTTTCCCAAATGAATCCTTACGAAACATTCTAGCAATGACATATATAAAAAGCATCATCTATTTAACACCTTGTTTTACGTAACAATTTATTGCTATCTTTTGCATGTCATTTTGTTTAAGAACCAAACACTGATACAAAAATTGTAGAAACTTTTTCTTTTACATAAATACGTAGTAGTGTACATAAAATATAAAAAGAAGTGTTCAAAGAACCTTACCGGTAAGTTCATCAGCATCAACATCTCTGGTGACGAGCACAGCAGCTGCGAGAGCTGCTGGCACGCCCCACGCTGCCAGCTGCAGGAGTGAGGAGTGTCGGTTGTTGCG
Source organism: Fissipunctia ypsillon (assembly GCA_947568875.1). Classification (NCBI taxonomy): domain Eukaryota; kingdom Metazoa; phylum Arthropoda; class Insecta; order Lepidoptera; family Noctuidae; genus Fissipunctia; species Fissipunctia ypsillon. The sequence goes on along the minus strand of OX387660.1, from coordinate 7,164,318 downwards.
GGCCCCTGCTGCAGGTGTGGGGGGACGCATCACGCTCGCACGCCAGGCGCCTGCTACTACCACCCACCTGGAAAAGAAAAATAAGGGTTAGGAGAAGTCAAATATTTCGGTAACGTGCTTATGTAAGACCTGGGAAATATGGTAAGATTGGGATGCCAGTCTCGTAAAAGATAGGTTTTAATTTCGAATATTAAACTAATATTTTGATAGGTACTCTGTAGCTTATACAAGGTGTAACATAATTAACGCAAAACCTCTTAAATAATAACTTTTATTACTTACTTTTTTTTTTCGCGAAAAAAAATCAGCTGCTCCCTACATTTATGTTCGCATAACTCGTCAAAATGTAGAGAACAGCTGATTTTTTTTCTCGATTTCAGGTTTGATCCCATAGTAAAAGTTGTTCATAATGATGAGTACAGTGACCGCTTAAGAGGTTGTGCGTTATTTATGTTACATCTTGTATATGCCATCAAAAGTATAAGTATTTAGTGGTATTTGGTAGTAGTAGCAGTAGTAGAAATGCAGCGATGCTGCTGAAAGATTTAGTAGTATGGTCCAGCCAACGCTTTTTGGAGGATATAGCAGCCACGTAGGTCCACCAACAACTTCTAGTTGTGAAAACGCGAGTATTAACGGAAAATATCTCATGTTTTCCATGATTACTTAAAGTAGGGCAAAATATTTCAAATTATGATCTAGCTATAAATTGGTGGTCATCGCACTTGGCGCCAGTTCAGCATGCTAGTCGACCCGGTCGTGTAACCCGCCATTACCGTTGATCTAGATCTGACGAGTCACACGTGTGAATGTGCTACTGCCAGTCACGCGCAGGTTTGGAGTTCACATGTCGTAATACTCGTAATGCACATGCATGATACACAACATGATGAGTTAAACTGGCTGGAAAGCTTTTATAGCTGTTGGACTTGTTTCAATAGTACATTACTGCAGAGCGGCCGACAGGCATTGATGGACGAACGTGAAAATGTGGGCCGAGGCGAAACTGAGGCACACATACGTGACTCCATCAATGCTTGGTTGCGACCAAAGCTTGTATAGTACTTTCTCGAATAATGCGCTGAAAATCAATAATTAATTCATATTCCAGAATCAATGACGAACAAAAACAATTTTTCACGCGCCAATTATATTCATTTGTTTCTTTTTTACCTTAAACAGCTCTATTTGCTAAGGCAGTTCCTTGGTTACCAAGTGTCGAAACAAAATGTTCGTTCCATTTTTAAATTACACGACAGTTAATTTCTTTCTGCTGCACGGCTCCTAATTTAGTACTTTATTCGGCCGCTAAACACGACAAATATGAATTTTCATACTAACATTGCCGGCCGCCTGCTCGCATGTATTTGACCAGTACAGATTTTCGATTTATCTCGAAGAAGGTTGTCAAAATAATGCTCGAATTTCCAAGCATGTTTGAGAAAAGATTTTCTTTGTTTTCTTTAGATTGAGGAGGCTTTTTGAACTTTTTGATTACTCTGATAGGCGCTTTATTTTGTGTAAATTATTTCATTATCACTGGTCTCAAAACGATGAACGAAAACATCGTGAGGAAACCGGCATGTCCTAGAACTAAAAATTCGAAGCCATGCGACATCTATACCAATTTCCTACCCACACTGAGCCCGCGTCGGATTACGGCCCCTCTCAGTTCTCTCACAGAGAGGAGGCCTGTGTCCCAGCCCAGCATTATAGGCTGATTACAAAGGTAGGTGTCCAAACCAATGGGTCAGTGACAGTATAAGATAACCAACTTTCACTAAAAACAATAATTAAAACTTCCATAATAAAACGTAAAGTAAAAGTACTCGACCAACTAAGCAAGATCAATGATGGTTCGCCAAGTAATTAAGATAATTAAACAGTCAATGAGCAAGGTCCAACCAACAGCTGAAAGTAAGCAGGTGTCTTCCAATAAATGACCTACGGAGGCCTACGACACAGTAGAATTATTATCAAGATAATATTTAGTAATACGATGACGAGATCACTTGTAAAATATAGATCGTGTTAGATTAGCTTATCGATATTTTGCGATAACGACTATCCTATTTTTATGTTAGTTTATTTTTATGATGTCAACAACGGTTAAATATTGGTCTAGAGTTCTAGACTGAGCGTCTCAAGCAGATTGTAATAAAATGTAGTGTTAAAAAACTTTTTGAAAAAAAAAAACAACCGACTTCCAAAACAAAACAGTTAATTTCGGAAGTCCGTGTCATTGGATCTGTATTTTAGTTTTTTGCCGCCGACTTCCGATACTAAAGTTATTTTTCACTCTGTAGTATTTTTATTTTGGAAGTCGGTGGTTTTTTTTTTGGAAAAAAGTTTTTTTTTTCACTTTTTAGTTGTGGTACAAACCCCACACAAAGTCGTATACCACTACTTGCAATGTAAATAACAGTGACAGGAAATTATTATACTCATCAACATATATTATGTACGTGCTAAGTGGAAAAAATACGTATTATTGAAGCTAACTCAAAAACTACTCTCAAAACTTGACGAAATTATATGGGACCAATATTTTTTTTTTACGGGAAATCATCAAAATTACTTCTCCCGCTCTGGACGGAGCGGGAGGGCGTGTCAGACGTTTGCTGACTAAAACCCACCCGTGTTCCTTCTGTTACCTGTACCGGGGCCACGGTAACTCTTTCGAACTTCCCGCAAATGGGTCCAATCTGGAAGTATATCCTTTCAAATAAAAAACAATTTTTCAAATTAGTTTATATATGACGGAGTTCTGAGATAACGAACATAAAAAAAAAACAAATACAACCGAATTGAGAACCTCTTCCTTTTTTGAAGTCGGTTAAAAACGCTGCGCGCTGCTACTTCTGCGTTGTTTCTATTGCTCTTTGGGTAGATTTACTGCAAAAATAGTTTACGTAGGTAGATTACATGTATACGTGCTAATCAAATGAATGCTTTTTTTTATTTGAGATAGGTTTGCTCTTGATTCTAGTCTAGGTCAGAGATGACAGTGACAAAGTCGACGATGGAGCTAGCTTACCCACAAGAATCCTGTTCACTCTAGTTTAAGGTATAATTAGCCCTTTCTAGCGTCCATATTGTAAAGGCTCTTTGTCTTTACAAAACAATCTATGGCCTCGGTTTCGAATGATGATGAAGCTTTTAAAATAATATGTATGTAGGTATATCGTTTTTACTTTTAAACAATCATTTTAATACGATGGGAAATATCCGTAGGAATGTTTGAAACTACCTACCTAACCTAAGCTAGTGAATTTTCCACAAAAGCTTTGTCTTCTGCACGTTTTAGTGGTGCAATTATATGAGTAATTAAGAAAATATTCGGAAAACAAGTTCTTTTTGAAAAACAATACATAAACCTGTTTGTTTTATGCGTGTCCAAATTATAAATAACACAAATTATTCACACAAAAAGGGCAATTAGAATCTGACACCAGTTTTGTGGAGTTAGCTGATGTTGCTATGCACGCTTTTTGCGAAGAGTTCTTGTTTTATCTGCCTTTGATTTGCTCTTATTACCTACATATTAAAAAAAGTAATCTGATCTATTCTATAAGAAGCAACAATGTAACTTTACACCAGACTCGTTGGGCCGCTGATGTAAACAAAAAAGGTTGTAATCAAGATGACAGTGTAATTCGATGCCGCTGAGAGTCAACTCGTTATACTCGTTATAAAAAACTCTTTGTTTTTATTTTTTCCTACTTATAAATTTAAATTTTACGATCTCGACCACTGATCGACAAATCGTTAATTTCCGAACCCTGATTGCCGAGTTCCTAGTTTTATTTTAGACTTCCAATGCTCCGAGATCTCGCGTTCTCGGGGCCTCGTAAACGCTCTTGTTGGACTTCGCCTCGAGTGAATTATATAGCCTTTGTCAACCCTTACTTAGCTCGTTAAAATATCTGACAGGTAAATCCTTCCCACTACGGCCGAGAAAGGTGTCGCCTTGTTTTGAACCGCCACCACTGTAATAAGACCCTCTCCGTCCCTTTCTGCTCATTGCCACATAACTCATAAAAGAGGGAGTCAAATGGTACTTATGGGCTTTCTTAAGCTGGACAAAGATCTCCGCAGTGGCGTGTCACTGGCACTTGAACAAACAACGGTCCCTATTTGTACAGAACCGAAAGTGGCGATAGTCCAAACACCGGTGTTTGTTCGCTTGCTCGTATGTTTGATCCGGCCTCCGCCGCCGGCACCATGTTGGCTAACATTTTACTAATGTTTGTACGATTTGCATTGTGATAATTAGGCTCATTTCTTTCAAGTACTTACTGAACACCCACGCAACGGTTTTAGAAGTTTAATTAAGCGTTCATTAGAGTTTAATTTTAAGATTACAATGTTGAAACTAAAGTTTACTACTTTTGAATTAATCGAATTTGTAAATGTTATGACAGTCAATCAGTACCGCAATAAAACAAAAACCTTTTAGCATATTAGTACGAAGTACTTGGAGTGCGATTTATGACTCAATAAAGCATTGGGATCTATCGAGAGCTCGACGCGCCGCGCCGGAGCGAGCGCGAGTCGTTTGTCTGCGCCTCTTGCGGCGCAAGCGCAAGGAAATGCAAATGTTATTACATCGAGGCGCGAACGGACGGACGCTTTTAAGAATTTTTTTTATTTCTTTTTGTGTTTATGTGGCGTCGTGTCGTGGCTCAAGTGGCCATTAAACGATAACGCTATCTCCACAACCATTGGTTTCACGCCGTAAAGAAATATATTTATTTGACAAAAGCAAGATGCGATGCAATATTTATATTCATGAATGTATTGTGATGAAGTAATGAGAAGCGCCATGCTCAGTGTCTGTAAAGTTGTTACGTCAATCGTACTAACACGTAACTGTATGTTTATGCGAGTGGGTAAGTAATTAAATTTTGCAATTGCACTTTAATTTATTTCATTTCTGTAAAAACGCCCAGATCTAGTAGTAATAGAGAATGAGAGAATGCGTTCTTGACACCTGTCAGGTTCATACTAACAAATATGTGTTTTGCGAATTTGATCCTTATTACAACTAGAAATTGTCCAACTGATAGGTGTCAGGAACGCATTCTCTCGACGTAGCTACGATTGCTACGAGATTACTGTGACCTTTTTATTTTTTTTATTTGAGATGGGTTTGCTCTTGACTGTAGTCTAGGTCAGAGGTGACAGGAACAAAGTCGACGATGGAGCGAGCTTACTCAGAAGAAGTTGTGACTAATTAGCTCACAGAGTTTTCAAAAGCTCAATTCTGTTAGCATGGACGTGGATGTGGTCCTTTAGCTTACAAATTGAAGTATTTTACTTTACAAGTTTTTGGAAATCATTGGAATTTTCAGTTTACAAGTAAGTAGAGCTACATTATAGTTAGTTCTGTCAATGACGTACCTATTATAAACATCATCGAGTTCTGTTGATAAAATAGCAAGTGCAACAGGGATACAGTGCAATCAGAATTCATTCCGAGGCTGCAATTAAGACACGTTTCTTCATAAAATCAATAGTAATGGGATATTTAATACTTTCGTTAATAACTTTCTGGGGTGTACACACTGGCATGTTTACGAGGCCACACATGTGGCCATAACATTTGTATTCTTATTTCAAATGTCGGGTAGTCGTAAATGTCGACATGACATATTATATATTATGTCGGTCTTGTCCCGGTGCGCTTGCGTCGAGACACCTCGGTTCTACAAGTACACCTACGTCAAACAGCTAGACATGATTGACGGGTTATGCTACAAAAAACTAAGATGGAGAGGAGTCTGTTCCATCGCTCCATGTTTACAAAATTAAATGTCGGTGGATATTTTCAGGTAGGGTTCGATGCGTCTTGACTCTTGAGTGAAAAAGTGAGAAATAAAAACTTTTTTACAAAAAAAAAAAAAAAACAACCGACGTGTCTTTGGTTTTGTATTTTCGTTTTTTGCCACCGACTTCCGACATTCAAGTCACCAGTCCTGAATCTCTGTATATTTTGGCTGCTGAGACCAAAACTACGAACGTAGTACTTATACAGGGAAGTTTTATAAAAATGTTGCTTTTATTTTAGTATATTGTGGTGTCTTACGACTACAACGCGACGAAATCGCGGGCAGAAGCTAGTTCATTAATAAGAACGAAATAAATTTGGTTTTATCTATTTTTATCCATATTCTGCCGCAGTCCCACTAGAATTCTCCATTGATCACAAAATATACAAAAAAAAAGGCCTGAATCTGGTGCCACCGTCCAAACTGCCCAAAAAACCAAGAGATTTTGTGCCATAAGCATCATAGCTATAAAAGCTTGAATCGTAGGTAACAAGTTTCCAAACAGACTATTTCCGATGATGCGGAAGAGAAAAAGTAATTCATAACATGGAATTGGAATCGTTTACATGTTTCTGTTTGTGATAGGGAAGACGGTCTGATGAAGCGTTCGGCGTGGACGCATGGCAGTGTGCATGCGCTCGTTAACCCGCTCGTAACAATAAAACACAACACCCACAGCACTATTTGGGTGAACGGACCCATTTATTGCCTTAGACGGGACGCTATTCTGCTACAATACCGTTTTCTATCATTTGGATAGTACTGAAATACTATTTCCCTATTTTGACTTTAAATTGCGTTCCGTAAATGGACTCGCCCACGTTAAGTTCGTCTAATACTTGTTCTGTAGCTGGATCACTTGGTCATAAAAGGCGTCCGACATATTGATCGAATTCTTGATTAAACGAACTGGTTGAACAGTGATGTCATGTTAAATAGTTGAGCTAATGTAAGTTTATGATTAAGAATCGAAACAAACTTCGTATTTAGAATCAGTGCATGGACGTCCGCCGACGTCCAGTTATACATTTCCCTCCCCCTCCCTCCAGTATTAAAAGAACAACACAAGCTGGATGCAGAATGTGACCGTTGATGATGCATGTTGTGCCGAAGGGACTGGGTTTATTTCGGGAGCTCGTAAAATCGATTATCCGTCCGATCCGAGCGCTCGGCTCGACACTCGGGCGCAACGCTCGTCGCCAGCGCGCGCGCACGAAACAGGATGCACTATTTCTGTTGCGGCTCTGACAGAGATATGTGTATGATATTAATGAGATTCAAATGTATTATGAGCCTATTTATAAGGATAAATACGAGCTGCTGACGTAAACACCGTTAGGTTCCTGAAGTTATGCAATGGAGTGGTCCAAAATGGAAAGCTATTTCTGAAACTGTCCGTTTTGCTACAAAGCTACAATGCAATATTATTTTCCTAGTTGTTTAGTCTGAGAATATGCATCGTTACCCTAACGTTTAATGTAAACCGTATCCGTACATACTGAATTACAGACCAGGCTAATAGACTCTACATAAGGTCTCAATTCTAAGATCCAAGCTTATGTGCACCTTTGAACTTCATACTCAACTGCCCAAAATGGCAAACAAGTTCACAGCAGGTGGCTAAATATGGCCGCGAGAGTTGAACGCACCACCATAACAATCTGACAAGTTTACTTGGACCCTCCTTGGACGGATAACTGGGTGTCAGTGAAGGAGATTAATGACCTCCCAGATGTCTAGTTACACTGGTACTTCATGATGTGGAATGGATATTCGATCAAGTGTTGAGATCGCATATACATATGATTGATGTTTTGCGAAAGGAAAATAAATGATGGAACACTTTATACAACGTGCTGGGAATTCAAATAAGGGAATAGTTATGTTATACAAGTTTAAACTTTATTTTTCTGGGTTACGAACTTATTTTGCTTGTATTCAGATAAATTGCCATGTAGTTAGCCGTTGCCAAATGGAATTAAATAAGAATTGATTCCCCTGTCAATGAATGGCAGGGGTGAAGCGTGTTAGTCGTGTTAATTAGTGCGATTATTTAGGTTTAATTTGTTTCCCCTAGTTTGTACATACATTCAGTAGGCACCTAATTATAAAATAAACATATTTTATGGAAAAGGTCAGATAAATTAGTTTTTAATCTACTAGTTCGCTGATTAATAGTGCCGTGTTTTCAATCAATCAATTTAATTTATATACTTAAGCGAGATCTTTAATTTACGGGGCTAAAAGCTAAAGCGCCACTGTCCTAGGGAAACTTTTTGGACAATGGCGCTTATGCTTTCGATTACAAAGAGTGTGGGTTAATGATGTGTACCTATGTATTTAGTTGGTAAGCCTTACATAAATAAACAAATACACACATTAGAAGGCAAGTATCACGCTTTTACAGTTTATAACTAGCACAGGAGTCGGAGAATTCTAAGGTGTACTATTTGTTTTATGCCAATAAATAATTTTTGTATTTGTATTTTGATCGTAAGTTTGAAAAAGCTCTACGTGCCACTATTTTAGATTAGATTAGATAAGGCATGAGCCTTATCTTGTAGGCTGAACGTAGGTAGAACCTAAATTACTGACAATCACTCAAAATTTTGTGTTTTCATAAACTCACACCTTTTGCCCAGGGGTAGGCAGAAACCACAGAACGCCACTTTTATTCCCGACCTTCTTCTTAAGATCATTAAAACTTTGCAATTCTAACTACCCAAGAAACAAATAGGTACAAAACAATAAGGTAAGAAGCTGTTATTACCCATTTCCTCCTGTACAAATCATGTGATCTTATAAATATTGATTGATTGCTCGCCAACCAACATGCCGGCCGACCAGTCGTGCGTCTTGTTAGGCAACGACAACATGACAAGTCTTTTATGGCTGTGTCGGTTAATTAAGTTTGTTTTACGATGGCAAATTGCAAGCACGCCCCACAAGCGAACGGGGGCATAATTTCTGGTTAGTATAATGAGTAGTCTTGTTCTAGCAAGTCGAAATTACCTTGTTGATGTAAGCGGATGTTGGTTGAGGTGGTCGAGTTGGTGTCAATTATATTTTGAGTGGGATGATGTACTGTACACTGCACAGTACACACCCACAAATATAGAACCGATTGATATGTTTTAAAGGACAGGTGCTTTATTATGTCCTTAATGCCATCATGACTCCAGTGCGCGAGAGATATATACATGACCGATATCACCATCCCTTATTCGGACTGGAATCATGATGGCTTAATACTTCATAATACAGGCCCATGACCTAAACGCAAGTTTTATTAATGCCTAAAAGTACCTATATGATCCACTGCAGTGAACAAAATCAGAAAAATATAAATTATATTATTCAGGGTATATACTAGTTTGATAGTGTGGCAAAAAAAATAATACAACTAATTTGATACGATAGAAAATAATCACGAAGATATCTACCTTTAAAAAATTATTTTAACGATTAAACACCACACTAATATTATATGCAATCATTCTGATTTTTTATCAGATTATTGTACAGACGCCAGCAGGTCAAGCTACCCGAAACTGTCAAATTTTCCCAATCAACCTTGAACCTAATGCTTAAGCGATAAAGTTGAAAATCTATTAAAGAAATTTGACAGACTGTAGTAGCTTGATGTGCTGCCGTCCATACAAGTGACATATTGATAGTGTTTTATTTTTTTAGTTCAATCAATAGATTTTTTGTAAATAGATAATTGCTTCATATTTTGCAATAAATTACCAGCGTTGTATCATCGCGCTTCTCTTTCTTTTCTATGCAGTCCGACAGTGAGCGCGCTTAGGTCCTGTAGTCCTCTCAAGCAAGGAAGCAGTGCAAGCGTCACCAGTACTCTACTCCTCCTCTGAGCTCCTCTATCTCCTCTCTCTTGCCTCTAACCGCTCTCTTGGCGTAGTTGTTCAAGACGAGGGCCTACACTTACATAGCTTGTTTATTAAAAACTAGGTAATTAACTTTTCCGTACCCTGCTGTAGGTAATACACCTATAAAAAATGTAAAGAAAATTACTGAAAGACCGATATAAAACTAATTTGCCGTACCGACTCTGCCCATCAACTATGCACTATACCGTCAGGATCCAATCTGTAGTACAGTCGACCACGCTTCGGTGGTAACACTATGACATTAATAAATAATAAATAAATAATAAATATCTTGGGACAACTCACACACGGCCATCTGATCCCAAGTTAAGCAGAGCTTGTGTTATGGTAACCAGACAACTGATATACATACTTATATAATTTATAAATACATACATATTATAGATAAATTACACCCAGACACAGAACAAACAATATGCTCATCACACAGTTTGTCCTGGGTGGGAATCGAACCCACGACCTCCGGCTTTGCAGTCAGGGTCACTAACCACTAGACCAACAGGCCTGTCGAGCTGACCTAGCGTAGTACAGTTTGACAACGTTCAAAGGTTCCATCGTTTATTTTCGGAAAACCAAAATATCTACACTAACAAATAAATAAAATTGAAGTGCCTGTTTGTAATGTCAAAATAACAGTTTTTTATAAAAATGCATACGAAATAAAATTGTATACGGTACTTAAAACACTTTTTTTATTTTGTCTGTCTATCTGTTTGTTTGTTCACGGGATTTATTAAAAATGTCGCTGTTATTTTAATATATAATTGTGTATCTTACGACTTTCACGCGAATGAAGTCGCGGAGCATAGCTAGCAGCGAATAAAATGTTACTATAGACCAATAGAAATTGATTTATATTCCCACCTAAATTATTATAGATTGACGCACTAATTCCGTCACTCCCTTATTGGACCAGTCATATTTAATTCGGCAAAGTTCGGTTTTTCCGAAAATAAACGAGGGGACCTTTGAACTTTGTCAAACTGCACCGAGTATCAATAGACTATGAGCCCAGTTTATACTGGTGTTGTTACCATAGACGTGTGGCGTACTGTACTAACAAAAGCTATCCGTTACTCGTATGTTCCGTGTCTTCTCGTGACAGCCTAATATTTACATAATGGGCACTGAGCACGGTTAACGAAACAGGCTCTGCGCATACAAAACACGTATTTACATTTATTTTCTTTCTTTAAGCAAGTCGCGGTGATTGGCGACCAGCACTTTATACTCTATGCACGGAATAGTAAGCGAGCTCGTTAAGACCGCGCTATCTTTTGTTTGAGAGAACAAGGTTCAGCAGAACACGGAAAATAGAAAGGGTTGGAAAGGGAATACAAGAGGTTTCGTTAAACAAAGGTGTGAATGGCAATTACTCGTAAAACAAAACCGGCCAAGTGAGTGTCGGACCACGCACAGTGAAGGATTCCGTAGTTGGGATGCATTTATCCCAAAAACAAACTTAACTTTGTGGTTGAAAAACATTATTTCCCATACATATACGTCACGGTCAATTCTTTAACCACAAAATTAAATGTAAGTTCGTAATCACAAAAAAAAAGTACGTGATAAAACTACAAATTGGCAATTTTCGGAATTTTTGCTTTACTTGTGCTGTGAGACCTTGCTTCTTGCCAAATTTCATGATTCTAGGTCAATGGGATGATTGATTTATTTGCGAGTATAAAAATTTGTCGCATAATGGCTGTATTTTTTTTATTGCGTTGACTTAGAAGCTTATTTTTGGTCAAGAGCTTTAAGGGCCCATAGACCGACATATTCACCTAAAAGGCCTAAAAGGCTCTTGACAGACAAACAGAAAACGAAATGATCCTATAACGGTTCCGTTTTTTTTCTTTTGAGGTACGGAACCCTAAAAAGCACGTACTCAACTGTCTGCTACCTATTTGTAAAAGAGTGGTTTATTATCCTGTGAATCCAATCAGCTATTTCAATAAACAATTACTTTTTCAATCATGTTTTACAGCAAATAATTAAAGTTTGCAATCATCAAGTTATAGCGATTGGCGCTAAACAATTTCCTTAACAACCCTTCAGCTTATAATTACGTTGGAGATTGATAGTGCTACCTGATATTATGCAGACATGTGATCGCAGCTGTTCGATCATAAAATAGCTAATTTTCTAACATGATACATGGACGTGTCAGGATTGACGTTGATAATGAGGTAGGCCGAAAGAAAAATTTCCAAGCAATTAGAGATTTAAAAAAAGAACCTTGCCGCCATCATGCATGAATTTTCTTAACTGCCCATTTATTCGAAATAGACCGTCGTAAAATCACGCGACACGACTTTTAAAACTTTCATTAGTGAATTCAGCTTTCAAATATCAATTAATTTAAAATTCCAGATTATTTTAATCTGTCATTAATTATTGCCGACTTCAAACCAGTCGCCAAAATGTTGTCAAACAAAGTCGTTGACGGCAGGATATCCGCCGTTAATTAGCTATACAGTCATAGTGACCGAATAACTAAATTAGAACGAAACAACATGACAAATGATTGATACGCCGAATAAAATTATTTGTTTACGCAACCAAAGTCAAATTAGAGAGCAATTTTAATTAATTAAATTATTCATGGCAACTTATTGGAAGCTTTTATTAAAGAAAAACAATAAACATTTTATATTTCCACGCTTAATTTATTAGATTAACATTATTTACGGAACACAAAAGCATTCAAATCAAATTCTTTAATAACCAAATTGCTTAATTCCCCAAATAGCGTTCGGAAAGCAATTTCAATTCCAATTAAACGTTATTTAACGAGGGCAGTGTCGGGAGGCACATCAGGTACTTTCTTATATTCATCTATAATAAAAATAATAACAAGGATACAAGATTTAAGCTCCGATTGAATGACAGACAATTCCTCTGGCCGTTGGATGACTGCGCCAGTTTTACTGTGGCACGGACGGAGATTTCAAAGAGCTTTTTAATGCCCTGCGCGTACACATCTCGTTCGAAACTATTACGGCATACTAAAGCCGATTACACGAGGGCTGTTAGGAGCCTGCGCTTGCTGCTTTGAAATAGGTGTTCAAATAGAACTTATTTTATTTTTTATCTTTACTATCCCCATTTGTTCGAGAATTTTCCAGCTGTAGTCTCACACTTAACGAGCTCGGGAGCACGCCTGTAGACGCGTATTTATGTATATCAGCCTAGCTTTATCCCGTGGCTTCGCCCGCGTGCTGATCGGAAATTATCCCATGGGAACGTACTAGCGGGATAAAAAGTTTAACCCATGTCATGGTCTATCTGTGTGCTAAATTTTAGCGAAATCGGCAAAGGTAACAGACAGACAGACAGAGTTACTCTCGCATTTGTAATTAGTTTATGGATAGACTTGCTGTGTCCCGCGACTTCGTTCGCGTGGAAGTCGTAAGATACACAGTTTATCAAAATAATAGCTCGTTCTCCGACCCGCCGCATTGCATCACCCGCCCGCGCTACTTGTTCACAATTTCATGAGTTTTAATTTTTTTGCGCAGAACCCTAATTCTTTTTCTAAAGTAAAAGTAGCCTAAGTTACTTCTTATAACATTAGCTACCTGCCAGTGAAAGACCCGTCAAAACCGGTCCAGCCGTTTCGGAGATTAGCCGGAACAAACAAACAGTCAGTCAAAAATTTTAAACATTGATTTTTTGTTATTAGTGCCGATTATACTTTCTTAAGCATTTAATAAAAAGCTATTACTTTCACATTACAAACAGGCACTTCAATTTAATTTATTTGTATGGATACAGTGGCTATGCTGTAATGTAGGACAGAAATATGATGCGAATGCGAACATTCGCACAGCAGACTTCATTCATCACTTTACTGTAACATCATTTATAACAGAGAAGTGACTTTACGTTGCAGACTATTTCGACAGATGCTCTTTACACTCCATTTATTATCACTTGAAATGTTTCTGAATCATCTATGACGAATGAAATTCAAAATTGTCTCACGTAGACTACCAAGTAATTTGGGAGCTAAATAAAAAAGGCCAGTAACAGATGTACTATCGGCCAAACTTCCTCATGCTCACTTTTAAGGCGATAATCGCAAAGCACGGCTCACGACTCGATCGCCCGATGCATGCGTTTTGTCCCATAGGATGCACGTTTGTTTGTGTTTTAATTTGATTTGTTGCTAATGTTTGTTATTATTTTTTGTACACGCCTTGTACTCACATGCATATTGTCTCTAATTGGTCGAAACCAGAAAGGGGTCTGTCACTAGCTGCGCTTCCGCAGAAATATTTTCTAAACTGATCATGCTTAAGTTTTGCCGATAGTACAGTCAGGGAAATACTGTTTAGAAATTGGCTATCAACTTTAAATTTACCGTAAGTATATCCGAATCACAACTGCCATTCAATATTTATTAGTCGTATGAATTGGCTATACCATTGCAAAGTGTGTCAATCTGCTGAACAATTCGACTCCCTGACTGTACAGTCAAGCTGTTGCGCCTACGCAGGTTTTAAGCAACCGTCGTCGTGTGCGCACCGCTTAATTCCACCGAATAGCTTTTCGGCACGGTGATTAACTCTTTGACTGATCGGTCCGTCGACACGATGTAATTTTCTAAATTGTTATAATGGCTGTTGATCATCTACCTCGAATGGACCATGATTTTACCATAATGCCCGGGTTACACAAGGTCTAGTTTTTCTAGCAAGGATATCAAGATTGTAAGTAAGCAAGCAAGTTCGTCACTCTGCGCTCGTGTGAACTTCTCATTTTTAGGCTAGTAAGCTAGTGAGATAGTTTAATAGGGTGGGGTTCTATTTTTGAGCCAGTAGAGCCCCCCCCCCACCACAGATTTTACTATCATGGCTTTTGTACTAGCCTCGTGTGGCCGGCAATCTAAGTATCCAATCTGATCATTTTTATGAAACAAAGCATTTATTTCAAATAAACCAATTACAGGCACTTTTGAATTTTCAAGGGGTCAGTCCGTAAGATGAAGCTAGTTGCCCATTTCAAAGCGTAGTAGGTTCCTATGGAGAAAAACGGGCAAGAAACTCCACGGACACTCTTTTCGGTAAGGGGGAAGCTCCAGGTAGCCCGCGAAATTCAAACTTTCTTATGTTTTTTTGCAATTTGCAAGTCAGCATTAACTTGTATGTTGATTAAAGTATCATTAGCGACCGTAACACATATACATTTACAGAATTATAATCATCAAAATCGTAATACAACTCCATAAGATTGTATAATCCTAATTGTAAGGATTTCATGAAATAGTCATTCAATAGAATTACCTGGTCTTAAAGAGTTGTAGTGATGACTTTAATTATTATAATTCTGTAAATACATACTTTTTACGGTTGCGAATCATATTTTGATCAACATACATATAAGCTAAAACCGACTTGCAAATTGCAAAAAACGTAAGAAAATTTGAATTTCCCGGGCTACCTCGCGCTTTCGCCTTAAATCAAAATATTGTTACAAAATATTGGTTACGACATTCATGTTGAAATAATATAAGTATGTGAGAATAATGTAGAAAGACGTGCACGTTAAAAGCGCCCGTAATAAAAATATAAAAATTAAAAACGATTCAAAAATTAAAATAAGCCGTGGCAACTAAAAGATGACCAGTCCCTACTGACGCCGCCCGTTCACGAACATGACGCATGGATCAGCACCATTCAGCTCAACCATTTTGATGATCCAACAACACGCCACCATCAGCGAGACATTTCACTGCAATGCTAGTGGCTTCAATTGCTTAGCATCGTGTAAACAGCTCTTTTTTTTTATTTGAGATAGGTTTGCTCTTGACTCTAGTCTAGGTCAGAGATGACAGGCTATTACTTGCTTGCTATCCTAGCTTCAAAAAAATAGCCTCTTGTAACCCTAGCATAACAATCATGTACACACGGCTACATATCAAGCTATACAATGCCAGTATAAGCTGACCTCTCATTGTACGGAAATCCTATACAATACGAGATCAGCTTATACTGGAAATGTATAGCTTGATAAGTAGCCGTATGTACGTATTACATCCAACTAAACTCGGAATATTTTGCTGTGTGGTAGGTATGTAAAGTCGTGTTGTTTTATGCAGGCGTTGACTTAGCTGTTGAATATTAATCTCTTCGCAAGTAAATAGTCACATAGAAAAGCTTTGGGGCCTGTTGAAAGGTAAGCCGAATGCGCAAAGGTGTACATATATTTATACCTGTAGAATTCTGTTGATCCCGTATTAATCTGATTATATCACCACACTGGCTCATCACCACACTGTTTCCCGCCATTCGTGGTGAACTGAAGCCCAATTCCCGTAACTAAAAACGTTCAAAATCTAGTCGCAATCTCATCTCAGCGACAGTCAAATGTCAAAAATGTAGGGAAATTACCTATAGGTATTTTTGACATAATTATTGAGACTGAGATCAGAGGGGCAACTCTCGTAATTTTAAGAACATTCACAGTCTGATCTCAGTCTCAATATGTCAAAATTAACTATAATTACCCTACATTTTTTATATTTGATTGTCGCTGAGATGAGATTGCGACTAGAATTTGAACGTTTTTAATTACGGGAATTGGGTTTCAGACTATGAAGGGAATTGCCCCTTTGACAGTTGACATTAATGACAACTACCTTACTCCTGATGTGCATGAGATAGTGATAGCATAATTATCGTAATACACTACAATACCTATCACACTCACAACCATATACTGTGGATCATCATCTGCCTGCCTTTTCCCAACTATGTTGGGGTCGGCTTCCAGTCAAACCGGATGCAGCTGAATACCAGTATTTTACATGGAGCGACTGCCTATCTGACCTCCACAAACCATTTACTGGGTAACACGATACCCTTTGGTAAGACTGGTTGTCAGACTCGGGCTTCTGACGACCCGTAACGACTGTCAAAGATACACGAATGACAACCGGGACCAACGGCTTTACGTGCTTTCCGAGGCACGGAGGGGTCTTGATATGTAAAGATGGTCACCCATCCATGGACCAACCGCGGCAAGCGTAGCTTAACCTGATCGATTGACCCGTGCGGCTGTTACTTCTTAGCCACAAGCCCCTATACCGCTATAGCCGCAACCATATACTGTGGATAATATTCTTATACCATGCACGTACAAAATAAAAAGCCATAAGAGTAGCCATTGAAAATACGTACAACTCGATAATAAGCCGGTCGCCTTTACAAAAGTATTTTTATGTGTCAAGCGAATTTTCGAAATAAGTACGTGCGGTATTAAATCGGTTATACTTATAAGAATCGATACAAATACGAAGTTGGTCCGAGAACGTATCGATTGAAGCCTCACCGAGGCAATCGGTCGAGTCGAGTCGTTTTCTACAGAAATACCACTTTTTTTTCTCTTATTTCTGTCCGGGACGGGCGGCCCAGGAGCGTTGGCTTCGCTATAATAAACAAGAACTTTACTGTAGCCATCACTTTTAAACTGTTTTACAGGATATAATGATATTTTTAATATGTAAAAGTAAAAATATCAAATGTCGAATGGTGTGAATATTATTGCACTTAGCTGTAAAAATAACAAAAGCGCAACTACAGTTTTAAGTACTTACTTTTAAGAACCTCGATTTATTTTCCCGTTCCAAATCCTCATAGCTACAGACATCCTTTTTGTTAAGCCATGCTCAATAAATTATAATGATTATACAATAGCAATAAAAAAGTTATAACAAGACCAGCTACCAATTAAGTTCTGTCAAACTAGTACACAAAGCTCAACAAAAAATATCAATATATTATTAAAAATGTATAACTTAAAGATCATCAGCTGACCGACTCAAACGCCTCCAAACAAAGTTGAGAGAAATTAAAATGTATAAAGAATTTAAATTGATTGCAACTCGGAACTTACTCGAAGATAAACGTAAGGTGTTTTCTTCAGGCGATTATCCTGAGTGGCGTGACGGGATGGTGTCAGTACACGAGCGAGATAGCACCGTGTAGGAAAGAGATGGGTAGATGCGCACGATTCAGGTGTGAACGGGACACGCGCGGAACATACCGAGCGAGCCTCCGACTGAGATGGTTAAAGTTCAGAGGTATCATGTTGAAATTATGGTTTTGGAATTAGTTAACGAGCTATGCATGTGGTTTCAGTTTTCTAGAAAGGCCAACGGAAGCTTTGTTTAAGAAAACGAACGAAAGAACCTTCGACATCTTTGATGCCTAAAAACAAATTATAACATAAACAAAATAAATGACTTTATTAAGAAATAATCTATCGAGTGCCTACATAACTTAAAAAAAATAAACTTTACTGACAACACAGTAACTTTCTACACAAAAAATAAGACAAAAAAGTAAAAAGTTTGAGAGCCTCAGAGAGGCTCGTGCTTTTCCTTCGCTTCTCGTTAAGAGCTTTTAACGAGCCGACCTTGCCGTAACGATTAGAAAGAGAGAGCAGCACCCACGCGAACCCAAACAAACGCGCTAGACAAGGACGGAAGTTGCACCGGTAACAATAAGCTTACTAACAAGACGGACTCACTCACTGAAAAATGTCGTAACCACCATAATTACACATTGAATTATGCAACCTATTTTTATTTAGTTAAGGTGTGATTTTAAATAAACAAACATCGCCACTTATGAGACGGGCACCGCGGCAACTCGTCTGACTAACGAGAATGACTCAGGCGCAGGTTTTTTGTCGTTTTTCCGTTATAAACCTTTCAGTCAAACAGGAGGGTTTAAATTAGATTGGTGTGGAGGCTCGCTATGGGGTTTTCTCATAAATGCCTTTTTGAAATTTATTTAAATTGGTTTTTCGTTGCGCAGAGCTAATCGTAGCTATAAAGTATGTTACAAGCGCATTTTTATGAGATGCTATCGTTTCATAATTATTAGCTAGCCGTCTTAGTGGGACTTGTTATTATAGGTATAACACTAATCATGTTTTTTAGTAGATTCCGATTAGATAAATACGACTTAGGTAGGAAACCTCATTAGAATTTGGTCGTTCGAATGTTAAATATTACTAGGAACTTGTTTTTAACTGTTAAAGTAGAAAATTAATTAACGAGTTACGTGTGTCGTTTTTTCCGGTTACGCGTGAGGTCCTCCCTTACAAAAGACATCAACGCATTAAAATTTAGGAACATGCAATTTGGATTGCAATTAAAATTGTTTGTAATTATGAACTAAATACCTATAAACATAACTTTTTACAGTTAACTATGCATAAACAAATTTTTTTTTTAAGGTTAGAACATAAAGGTTACACGAGCGAGGGACTTACAAAGTATGCATTATTAATTCCATGGTGTAGGTAGTATACCTACAATAATTAATTGTTGGGTGAATCGCTTCCTCCTAGTAGATATCTGAGTAATCTGTATTTAGGAGAAACAGTTTCGACTCCCAATTAGAGTAGCTTTTGGATCTTACAGTATAAAACACTAGCTTCTGTCCGCGACTTCGTTCGCATGGAAGTCGATAAAATAAGTACAGCCCATGTTACTCGCTGATAATATGCTCACTTAAATGTCTCGCTGATGGTGGCGCGTGTGTTGGATCATTCGGTTCCCTACAAAATGGTTGAGCTGGATGGTGCTGATCCACGCGTCATGTTCGTGAACGGGCGCCGTCAGTGGAGACTGGTCATCTCTTAACTGCCAGAGCTTTTTTTAATCTTATATTTTGAATTGTTTTTAATTATTTTTTTTTTCACATTGTTCTCACATATAGAAGCAACAAGAACAATGTACTCAGGATTTTGTAATAATTTTGATTTAAAAGAGTGTCCATGGAGTTTCTTGCCCATTCTTCTCCATAGAGATCTACGTTTTGGAATGGGCGACTAGCTTCAATTTTCTGACTAACTGACTGACTCTTTAACAATTCAAAAGTGCCTGTAATTGGTTTAATTGAAATAAATGCTTTGAGTTTGAGTTTGATAGTTTTCTATACTTAGGTGAAAGAATTTTGAAAATCGATTAAGTTTTTTTTTAGTTTATCCATTACAAACAAACACAAAAAAAAAATATTTTCTCTTTATAACTTTAGAAAACACAAAGGCAAAAATCTTTAAATTAAAATAAATAAATCAAATTAGAATGAGGAGTGTTGGTTGATGAGGCGAGTGAGTGCGTTTTTAAAGTAAAACATTTAAAATAAAGTAGTTACCTACCCACTTGCTTAGAACTTTGAACATTAAAATGCCACATTAAACAGAGTTGATCGTGGGTTTAGATCTACTGTTAGATAAAACAACTTTAAAACTAAAACTAAACCCAGTTTGTTTTAAAACCTTACAAAAATGAACCCTTTTATCAGTTTATTTATCAGAGTGATTAAGTCAGGGCAGCCATCTTAGAAAAAACTCAGGCGCACAACGAGCCGTCAGTCAAAATTTGAAAAGCGAACATTAAAGTTTAACAGCACTTGAAAGGGTTAAAGGTCTTTTAAAGAAAGGAATTTAAATAAAATAAGAACATAACTATGTTACAAGATATATTTTGATATGTACATATGTGACTGTTAAACTGTTTACATTAGAGAATGACAAGCTTTTTATTTAAACGTCACATTTTATAACATATAAGTTGTTATTTGAATATCTGTATGTTTTAGCTGTGGCCCTGCTTGCAATTTTCAGTGAGAAGGGAACAGTTCAATACAGATAAATGTCGTAAGATCATGGATCAAGACCATTATTACCTACATATAGCACCCTAATTGCGTAACACACTATCATTAACAATCGGAATCATTTTGAAACAAATTGCTAATCCATTGCTTCATATGTTCGAAAAATTCGTCTGCTCAACAACGTAAATAACGCATTACGCAATTTATGTTGTTGAACTGTCAACATGAAACCGATTCCTACTGTAAGTGTGAGACGCAATTGCCCCATAGGACATGTTTACGAGCTGCTTAGGGCTTAAGGCGACATTAATTGATTACGAATGTAGGTAATCGCACATATTTAATCTTCAAGCTCTGTTATTGATTGAGCTTCTCAGTAAGTTTTTATCTCTTCATGCCCTTATAACATTACATTTTAAAATATCAAAAAAGCTCATTGAAGAACCTCAATTTCGCCCAACAGAACCAAAACATCACACCAATATTGTAAAATACCAATCTTCAAAACAAAAAGTCACGAACTTTTTCTCCATACAGGTTTTCCGAACATCTTATTACGAGCTCCGTTTTCCAGCGACCAATTAGCTGGTGATCAAAAAAACGTGGTCTATTGCTCGGTAAACATTGTTGGTGTTTGTGTCGGCGCTAACGCGGCGAGCCGTCGATCGTGTCCAAAGTTATTACAAGACGCCTCGTTGAGATACCACCGAACATGGTACCGTAAAAAATGTACGGTCATACCATTAATATGGCGCTCGATAATTTGATTGGGCTCTTGTAAATTATATTTTGGAAGTATTTTTGGGGATATGTACATATATTTTTATATGGATGTATTTTTGTTTGTACAATAAGGAATTTCATGTATTAAAGAGATCAAGCAATTTTAAAATAGACACTTTGAAGTGATCATCAGACATCAACAGTAGTAAAGTAAAGCAAAAAATATTAAATTACAAAAGGAAAATTTTTATATTTGTGCCACAGTGTCAAAGCAACCTTTGATGTTCGACAAGAAAATATCTGTGTGATTGATGAATTATAATATTTCTAATAAATAGATTCTGATTTTTTAAATTTCTCTGTGATCTTTTTGATTAATTAGGCACGTCATAATCCGGCCCTAACTTCGGTGACTACGAAGTTATTGCCTCTGCGTAACGTTATTTGTAGTTCTAATCAATTAAATCTTAGTCATCTGACAGGCTTTCATTCACAATGAAGTACCTACCTACTTTGAAATTTCCAGTTTTATCTTTTAATTAATTAATTAATTTTTTACTTACTTCCGCTCATTAAAAAAAATTATGAAAGCAAAATTACAAAAATATACTCAACAGCAAAGATAGCTTAAATCATTTGATATTTGATCGATTTCCGAATCTTCCGATACGACGACGGAAAATAAGAATTTCAAAATGTTACCCACTAAAAACACTATCTAACTGATTGTACTACCAAATCAGTTTGTGAGAGTCAACAAGCAACATTTTAACGCCCACGGGAGGTGCGTGGATACCTCCTCAGCATCGGACGCGGAGGGCATGATTACTCCTTTGACGTGCCGCCTCGGAGATGCAAAATAGAGTTCAAACTAGCCGCCTGCGATGGCTGCGATGATTGTTATCGTTGTTTATCACTTTCCAACTACAACGAACTATTATAATGATTATCGAGTCTCTTTTAGTAGGTGTGCTTTTTAATGGCGGTGTTAAGTATGTGTGGCAACTGTAGATGGTTATCTTAAGAGAGTATGTGGGAAACATTGCAAGTTTATTGAGAAGCATTAGTTTAGTGCTAATATGTAATAAAATTCTTGTTGTTTGTGAGATTTATGCTTGCACCTCTGATACACGCGAAATCCAACCAGAAAAACGATTGTGAAGGGATTCTGAAAGAGAATTCATGACTTTGAACAAGTCACAGTTCTCAAAACAAATGTCACCTAAGTGCAAAATTACAATTTATTAATGAGTTACCAACAAATCGCTCATAAATATAAAGCAAATTTAAAACCCATCAGTTAGTACTAAAACATAGCAAAAGCAATCGTATTACAGACGGACACGATACGATCTGACTGGCCACTAGTCAGGCATTACCCATGTCTAGAGCTTACATGACCCGTTACCGAGACGAAGCATGTACACACCCATTCTAAAATAGTTACAGGCTAACATCAGTATAAAATTATCGTTAACCAACTTCCTACTAATAAACGTGAAAGTTTGTGAGGATGGATGAATGGATGGATGTATGATTGTTACTCTTTCACACAAAAACTACTGAACGGATTTGGATGAAATTTGGCACACAGATAGGTTATAATCTGGATTAACACATAGGATACTTTTTATCCCAATATCCCTACGGGATCGAGACTTATGTGGGTGAAACCGCGGGGCGCTGCTAGTACAAATATAAAGAAGTAGCGTAAATAATGTAATGGAAAAAATAAAGAGAGAATAGAGCCTCAGGGTAGGTAATTAATTACTGCACCTTAATTGCGTAACACACTTTCAATCACAATCTGAATGATTTTGAAGCAAATAGCTAATCCATTGCTTCATATGCTCGAATTTATCTGCTCAACAACGTAAATAACGCAATGAATGCTGTTGAGCTGTCAAAATGAAACCGATTCCTACTGTAAGTGTGTTACGCAATTGCCCCGCCGATTAGTGTAGCATAGGTTCTGGATTTAATTAAGTAAATACTTATTATTCTTGGAAGAAAATAAATTCGTGATGATGTTCTTCAGAGTGGTCCGTAGTACTCGCAAAAGGCGTGTGTATATGACCAGCACCCTAATTGCGTAAATACACAATCAATCACAATTTGAATGATTTTGAATCATATTGCCAATAGGTACATAGCTTCATATGTTGGAAAAATTTGTCTGCTCAACAACGTAAATAACGCAATGAATGTTGTTGAACTGTCAAAATCAAACCGATTCCTACTGTAAGTGAGTTACACAACTAGGGTGCAGTGTATGTATGAACGTAAACGAGGCAAAAGGAGTATGTGAGGATCGTAGCAGGTGGCGTTCTGTAGTTTCTGCCTTTGTGTAAAATAAATTCAAAGAATAGATAGAATACGGTTCTGTCGAAGACACCTGCAGGCTGCAGCACCCTCAGGGATTTGCTGAGCAAATACTGAGCAAATTAACAAAATCAAAATGCCTTCGTGACAGACATTTCTCCGGCACACACACGGATGCGCACAGCATAGGATTGGAACTCTGCCTGCGTCTGTGTTTCCGAACGCATACAACCCTGATCTCTTCAAAGTGAGAGTTAACAGGCTTCTTCTGGGTAAGCTCGCTCCATCGCCGACTTTGCCTCTGTCACCTCTGACCTAGACTAGAGTCAAGAGCTATCTCAAATAAAAAAAAATAAAAAAATCATTAAAACTGAGACAGTTACCAGAAGAGTTACAAGTCTAACTAGTTTCAAGTCTCCTAATGTATGTACCATCGCAAATGTCCGCGATGGTACTACATTTAGACATACCAATAGGGCTCCGTAAAGGTAACTTCGAATCTAACTTCACTCAAGTGAACGCACGAACATAAACTCACTTGCTTCTGATAGAAATCGTCATGATCACACCTCAATCGTTCGAATTTCAAAGTTCGAAAAATTTGGATGCAAAACGAAAAGCTTTACCTGCAGCTGCAGTGTTGCGTTCGATTCGATGTACAAAAGAGATTGTTGTGATATTTCTAGATTACGATCAAGATATCTTAGTTACGCCGTTGTGACGTCATTAATGCATCACTAAATTTATTTTTTAATTACTTTAAAGATGATTGGGATCACAGAAAAAAAAATAAGATCCGTTCAATATTCCGAGATTGAAAACTGTCTAAAACAAACACAGTGTAGATAATTACTCAATAATGGATGTCAGGCCTTCACGGTACAAATGCATGGCAAACGATACAAAGGTTCCTATTTGAACATTTTTTTTTTCTTTTGGCTTCGCACGGTTTATTTTAACAAATTAATGACTAGAATTTCCAATAAACTTTAAGAAATAAAAAGCTAGCAAAGGCTCATTACTGTTGTTTTTAAATGAAGGTGAGTTTCTACACCAAATCCTTCCAACTACAAAATCTAGCACCTTCTAATCATATTGCTTGACGGAGCTAGGCACACTAGAGCGTTTAACATGAATAAATTTGCCTCGTACTCTCCAGCTCACCATTACCACCATTATTAGTATCACCATTCGTCATGCACATCGCCCTTAAAACGCTCGCTACACACTATTTTAGTGTGTAATACTAAGAGCGTTATCAACTGGCAATTTGCCAGCGTGTTTCCAGCGAGGCGATTTCTGAACGTGCTCTCCGCGAGAGCGGTGCGAGCTAGCCGCGACTACGCGACGTGTTCTCCGCGTTTTCACTCGCTCTCATAAACTCACGTCATTCAGTAGCTTTCGTTACGCAAAACGTGGCCAACACGTTGCGTACACGTAGCGTGCTCGTTCCCTACGAAACTACCCTTTGGAAGGGGCAACTAAAATCCATTCTATTTTCTTGTAAATTGTGACATTCAAATGCCACATAAGTGCCTAATTGAAATAAATGATTGGACTTTGACTTTGGCGCACACGCATCGAGCGTGTTAAACAGTCGCCTTGCTGGAAACACGCTCGCAAATCGCCAGTGTGTTAAGGGCCTTAGAACCTCACAGTAAGTGAATTACTTGGTCTGCACCGTGCAGGCGTGATGCACCCTCGAGCTACTAATAATAACCGATGAGGCACGCTTTGCCTACTGACGGACAGGGAAAATTTGAATTTAGAAGCCATTACCTACATTCCGATTCGTAGCTTCAAGCAGTCTGTGAGATTTTCTCATAATAGATTCAGTACCTAGTATGAATCATTGCGTAATAAATTAATACCAATCCAATTGATTAGACGTGGTAGAATAGGTAATAAGATTTTGTATGCAACATGCTACCAGTTTCATGCGAATGTTATTGTTTATCTACCAAAGCAGTGTTGCCAACTGTTCTCGCACGAATCTCAAATTAACTTTACGATTTCAAAAATCGAAAACGGTAAACGATTTGTAATTCAAAATATTAAATGCCATATACCCTTAAAGGCTAATCTTCTCGTGTAAATAAAACGTGTAAAATTAAGAATCGAGATAAAAATCATTCGATTTGGGCATCTATATAAATCGGTGCGCATGCGGCCGGCTCGTTATAATAAAGTTTATGGCCCGTTTGCTGCGCTTGTTTTACATACAATCGAGCCTTTTCTTATAGTTACTGTTGCGATGTAAATAAACTGGTTATCTTGTCCTTTGTTAGGAGATGCGTGATGCTGCGTCTGCGCTGCTATCGAGGATACGTGGGTAACTACATGCTTATGAGATCGAGAGATTTGAAATTTAAATTGTTAGTTAGTTACCAGCCAACTAAGTTGCTTATACAATTTTATTTTTTCATTGAGTATTCCAAAAGTTACTCTGAAATGAGCAGTTGTAAAGGGTCTTTCAACAAGGACGGGGCGATGTTAAAATTGAATAAAACAAGATGTGTGTGAGATATTAA
This sequence comes from Fissipunctia ypsillon, assembly GCA_947568875.1. NCBI lineage: Eukaryota > Metazoa > Arthropoda > Insecta > Lepidoptera > Noctuidae > Fissipunctia > Fissipunctia ypsillon. The sequence goes on along the minus strand of OX387660.1, from coordinate 7,138,363 downwards.
CGAAATTTATTTTTTATTTAAAAGGCCCATTTATGCCATTATGGATGGAATATGACATCGTTCAAATGTCCGCCGCGGCTTCGTATGGTGGCACGAATCCGAGAGGTCCAATTTTTAATGACTCTGCTGCATAGATCCGGCTGAATCCGAGCGATGGCCTGCGTTATGTTGGCTTTCAGGGCAACGGTCGAATGTGGTTTATTGGCATAGACCTGCGATTTCAGAAAACCCCACAAGAAAAAGTCTAGCGGAGTCAAATCACACGATCTTGGTGGCCAATTCACGTCACATCTGCGAGAGATAACTCTTCCCTCAAACCGTTCATGCAGAATGTCAATTGTGTCGTTGAGGTCTGCGAAAGGCCGAGTTCTTGAGCACGGCAAGAAATCGACTGCCTCGGAGTCTCCTGAACACTCTCACGTACAGCGGCGATGTTCTCGGCCGATCTGGCGTTCCTTTGACGTAAAGGTGTTGGTTGGTTGTTTACCGAACCGGTCGTCTCAAATTTAGTCACCAATCGTTGGAGAGTGGACTTTGAAGGGCCACCGCGTCTGCCGTAAAATGGGCGCAATGCGCGTAACGTTTGCACTAACGAACACTCATTTTGATGATAATAAAGTTTTATCATTTGCACATGCTGCTCAACCGTGTAACTTGCCATGGTATTTGGCATCACTGACTGCATAATATACAACAGATTTTACAGATCCCACCAACATAGTATAGCTGCCACAGACTGTCAACATCGACCCGTCCCTATTGGAAAACCCTTTATAAACACTAACCTATCATTCTGCCTAGCCTTTTCTCATCTATGTTGGGGTCGACTTCCAGTCTAACCGGATGCAGCTGAGTACCTCCACAACCCATTAACTGGGTAATACGACACCCCTTGGTAAGTAAGACTGGCTGTCAGACTTTTGGGCTTCTGACAACCCGTAATGACTGTCAAAGATCCACGAATGACAGCCGGGACCAACGGCTTAACGTGCTTTTCGAGGCACGAATGAGGCTCGGTATGTAAAGATGGTCACCCATCCACGGACCAACCCCGGAAAGCGTAGCCTAACCTGGTGTATCGACCCGTGCGACTGTTTTTACTTAGCCGCGAGCTCCTCATATGTCTAAATATTAACCAAATAATCGATTAAATGTTTCATCTTTCGCTTAATACCTAACTGCAACGTAAAAGGAAAGGTGCGAAATTACGGAGAGACTTTACCATCCTTTTAATTGCCTGTTGCCAGTTATACAGAAACATTAAAATTAATTAAGTTTTAAACACAACACAGCACACCTCGCACCTGGACGTTGACTACGAAGTCTCAGTCGAATAGAAAATATATTGTAATTTTAACTAGGAATAGACCCCAAAGCCTACTAGCCCTAACGACTAAAGGCTCCCGCAGACAGGCGCGACGGGACGGTGCGACGCCTTTCTGGTAGAACAATTTCCATGAAGTTTTCATAGACATTGTTCAACAAGAGTCGCGTCGCGCTTGTCTGCGGGAGCAATGCTCGGTTCCTGTCTATAAAAATAAATAAAATTGAAGTGTCTGTTTGTAAAGTCAAAATAACAACTTTTTACTAAATGCATAAGAAAGTATAAACGGTACTTACAACAAAAAAGCAATTTTTAAAATGTTTGTATGTGTGTGTGTCTATTTCTTCCGGATAATCTCCGAAACGGCTGGACCGATTTTGACGCGACTTTCACTGGCAGATACCTGATGTTACGGGGAGTAACTTAGGCTACTTTTATTTTAGAAAAATAATTAGGGATCCGCGCAAAAAAATTAAAACCCATTAAATTGTGAACAAAAAGTCGGATTTGAAAAATTCTTTTTCCATTTGGTAGCTCAATTCTTGAGGATGGTTATAGGCTATTTAACATCACGCTACGACCCTTAGGAGGTGAGCAAAAAATAAAAAATAAACAAAAAGAACGCTAAGCGAAAACGAAGTAATAGTGCGGGAGGGCTATGCAACGCGACGGGTCGGGGGACGAGGGAGTTTTATTAAAATGTGGCTGTTATTTTAGTATATTGTGTATCTTACGACTTCCACGCGAACGAAGTCGCGGGGCACAGCTAGTCCCTAAATAGAAACGAATCGTTTATTTCCAAACTGGGCATATAAATAGATTCCTAAGCTAATTTTATCTGTGATAACTACTTCTTTAGAGGAGGGTCTACTATGCAAAGCTGAGGTGTTTGCTTCATTATATTATTGGTAGTCTTAATTTTTACCAATAAGGGTCCGTAAATTATAGGAATCGGCCATAAGCCGAGGGCCAGAGACCTAAAACTGCCTCACATCATACATATTGTAATTCTACAAAACCAAACAACATTTGGAATGAGCTTTTACAAAAAAAAAAACTCATCTCAATTTTCAAATTCTACTTACGTCTTACATAATCACACATAATCGTAATTCTTATAGTAATAATTTAATTTGTAAAGCATTTATTCTTATCTCTTTCTCCCATATTGGACAGCTTTATTGTGTGAAAGGAACAGCGATGGCAGTAAAAGGATAGATAGCGGGTGGACGCAGGTATCCCCGAGTAGATGTGCATCTGCTTAGCGGGGCCACTTGGAACAGGGGAGGGATGGAGTAATTTAGAACTATATTTTTTTTACACTTCCAAAAAAGCTAAAAGTTTCCTCCAGTGTTTGACTGTTTGTATTATTTTAATTGCATGACTCTCTGTTGCGCAGATTTATATTACCTACTATACTGCTATATTTCAAGACCTGATATATCATTGTTAAAAAAGTATGCTGAACAAACAGATTAAAATAGAGCATTGAATGTTGACGATTGATTGATATATTTATACAAACTCCATTCCACACCCAAACAATACTCTACTATACAAATATTTCACACCAGCAACTGATAGATCGAATCAAAATATAACACAAACAGATATGGCACGCACCCACGCGTAAATACACCGGGTATTTTTATTTTATCATAAACATGTCCAAACATTGCCCTGTCCGGCTCCAAAACACGGCCAGCTTTTTGGACGCCCGTTTAAATTACGGCCGACGGGATTTCTCCTTACGATCAATAAATCAATAAATATATACGGCTAAGCCTGTCCGTCTGGCGGACATTAATGGAAATCTGTGTTTGTTTAGGACGCGATCCTCGGACGAAACGTTTGTTATTAAACGGAAGCTTCAGCGCTCAACTTCCTGCAAGCTGCTTTGCTATTTTAGAAATTATGATTTACTTGTAACGACAATTTGTTTAATGGCTTCCTAACTGCGTTGGGTGAGGCGGTTTAATAGAAACACTGCTTTGCAACGGCAGTTTAACTTGTTGCTCGTGGGCGGTACCGTGAGCTTTTATAGCTCCGAATTGTATGGGAGTTGTCTAGGAAAGTTTGTTCTTGAAATTGAATTCTTGTTTATGGTTTGAAGACTCCTCTAACAAGTATGACGATCTGTACCTAAGGTGACCAGTTACAGCCAGTTACTTAGGCTCGACCTATTGTTTCAACTCAACATTGCAAACCATACCACCCAAACCTGTCTTACCAAATTCGAAAAGAAAGGATGTTTTCAGCCGACTTTTTACAATAACTGTCCCCCGGCACACACAACTACTGTTCAAAAACAGCCGGCTCCAATAAATTACGCGTTTTTTTCGTCGCCAGTACGGCCGTATGGTCGAGAAAAAAGTCTACCTGCTCTCCGAAACCCACACAATGGTTCCCTCGACCATTTATTTGGGCGAGCGAGCGTCGCGTCGTAACATTTCACGTTTTCGAATTCGGAAAAAACGAACAAACGTGCACACAAAGAAATCTTTGCATTTTCTGAGAACAAACTTTACCTTGTAAGTTAGAAATATAAATCAGTTAACGAGACATCGGAGGCAGTAAAAATAAAAGAACATATTAGATGTATGATAGTCTTTGTCTAATCGTAGAGCTAATAGAAAACTAGTAACGGAATCTTTGATGATTTCGAAACGGAACGTATCGCGCAGTGTTGGGCATCAGTTTTGGTTGTGTTCGTGGTGTCAAAATGAACCGTGAAAGCTTTTAAGATGTACAAGTTGCAAGACAACGCGGGGGCACGCTCATTTAGAAAAGCAGGCGTTAAACGACACACACGCACGCATCCGTTGAGGTAACCACGAGTTTTGAAGCTGGAAGACTAGCAGTGATGGTAAAACAAATCCACTTAAAACTTAATAGACAGTTAAATGTACATACAAAGAAGACAACTTTTTATTAAGTAAGATAAGTAATAAACAAGATGATGTCACATAACCATGCACACAAGTAAATGATTATCTGCAGCCCGATAACATTGTTTCCGAACGGTGGTCACATTACACGGTCAACAGTTTCCGTTGACAGCGTAGAATGCAATGTTGTGTTCACGCTAAGACCTGTGTGAGTCAGCGACCACCGAGAAGCGTTCCCGGGAGAAGTCGCTGATGACAACCATACTGAATGATATGTAAATGCACCAACACATGTAACATAACTTGCTGCGTGTGAAATATTGCGGATAGGATAAGGCTACCTGACCACTGGAGCGGAGAAGATTGGAGAGGAGCGGAGCTGTGCCAATATTAACCAATAGAATCTAAGCCCCACCCGCTCAGCTTCAGTGGACATAGATTTGCGAACTAGATTAACCCTTTAACCGCCTACGACGGATTAATCCGACAAATATTTTCGTGTCCATTTCGCCAGGGTCGTATATTTACGACCAAATATCGTAATGATTCAAGTTGCCCGGCGCTGGGGGCACGACAACAGATATGAAGTCGGGCGGTTAAAAGGTTAAAAATTCATACATTTTAAACGCGGAGCAGAGAAACGAGCGGGGGAGCGGAGGAGGGCCACCCGCTTCAAATGACTCTTCGCGTGCTCTCAACCTAGCTCCGCACAGTACGCAACTCCGCTCCGCATACTCCCTAGCTCTGCTCCGCTTCCTCGCTCCGCTTCAGTGGACAGGCAGCCGAAGGCAGGTTCTCAAATCGCGCCGGAAAAGTTCTTGACCAATCGTCGTTGTATGTTGCCATTATCCCAATTTATTTGGGGCGGGCGCAGCATGCCTTCGTCATCTATACTTCTTTATCAATCGTCATCTCAGTAGTATCTCTCTCCCCATTCTAGCCGTATCATCTTTCACACAGTCTATCCATCGTTTCTTTGGTCTTCCCCTACTGTTAAAGCCATCCACATTCATACTCAATACTTTCCTCACGACATTGTTCTCGAATTGACTTGAAACGTCGTTTGCAATAATGAAATCGCGAAAGTGATAGGACTAGTTGAAAAGGCTAATGATAGATGACCAGGAGATAGAAAACAGGGGAACCAGGAGGGTTTCAAGGGATATAAATAAATCAATAGTGGTCAGATCAGCAATCTTAGCGAGTATGGTAAATTCAATTGCTACTTCACTAATAAAACTCCATAAACCAGTACGAATACCAGCAGAACAGCTATCGATAATAAGCTTATTACCATAACCGACTATACGCATTAACAACAATTTTAAAATTCCACCATACTACCCAGTTTCCCCGAGGCGGACGGGTAGACAGATAATCGGCTATAATTACACGGCTATCCATCATCGAAAACCAACAAACGAGGTAGGTTACAAAAATGATCGGCCACCCACTGCATAGCTGACCTTTGTGGAACAACCTTCTTACTGACAGGAGAACATAGGAACGGTCGAAATAGACAGAAAGATGACCCGATGTCTTATAAAATTATCAGATGAAACGCTAGTAGTTAAGAGTGGAAACATAAATACGTGACATATACATTTCAAGCAATTATTCTACCTGTAAAATATCTAAAACATCAAACATATCATTGAAATGAATGCCACTGTTGAATGAATGAACACTACTCTAAACTGTGCCAGATTGTCTACAAAAAAACGTCTTAAAGCTTTCATGAGATTCTGAAAATAGCTGCTGTAAAAATACTTCCAGACACCCACAAAATCTGAAGTAAATATAGAAAGTGACAGTCATTCATGTGACGAGGAACAATGGGCGGCGATATGATCGTGGCAGGCGAGCCAGGGACCAGTTCTTGTATCTAAGCCGTGAATCGCGGCTAACAAGCCCGCTTGGTGCACCAACCAACGGAGATAGCACAATGTTTCTTGTAAAATAACTTTGCTTTTGGAGCCGCAAGCAGCATTTCTTATGACTTAAGTTCGAGATAAAATATTTCTACAATAATTTTCCTGATCTCGTCGGTGGTGGTGAGATAGGCAGAAAATTATATAGCTGGATAGCTGGATTAGCGTGTATTTGTATATTATGGCTCTCAAGAATCTTATCTCTTGAAAAAACATGGCTTGCGATTCAGCTATGCGTTGCTTTTGCATGACGCGGAGCATCAACAATGTTATAATGTTTCAACCGCCTAGTTTCTTAACGCTATCATCTGCCTCATACAATAAACATGAGATTATCGATGCATGAGGCAATAAACTTGATACCTAATTGAGTAACAGAAATTATGTTTCAAAAGAAATTGAGCTGCGGGCCTACGTAACTAAATTTCTTGTTACTTTTTTTACAACCTACATAGCTCTTCTCATATTTCTGTGTATACTATTTGTACCCAACAAAGCGTGTTCCAATAATGAGGATCGCTCGATACGATCTCGGCTGCGCTGCGCCCGCGCCGATCAGAGAACCAGATATGCAGAATCCTCGTTCCTCGGCTCCTTTGTAATCCGGCCAGGGTAAACACCGCCTATGTTATATTGTAGTCTTTGAACAGTGCTTTGTGGCTCCGGCGACCCATCTCACCGTACATTGTTTTTCTAGCTCAAAATCAAATCACGAAAAAAATTGAATCATGACAAGCCCCTCCTCTAATACATATTAAACGATTTTGCATCGGAACGATCAAAGAGCCCATAATAGAATTTATAGCCAGCCTATAAAAAGACAAGTGACTTCTCAAAAATGTGTTTTTTACTACAGTAATTCTCAAAATGATTTTATTGCCTGCCATAAGCGGTTCTGCTTATCAGCTTGTTACAATATTGTGTATTAAATTATTATTATAAGAAAACTACTTGATGATAATTACAGCAAGTTGTTACTTTAAAAACAAAAACAACTATCGAATCCATCTCATCATTCCACAACGCGGTTCTGCCGGGTTGGTAGGTTGTTAAAAATGAAAATTATTCTGCCAGCGCAAACTACAGTGATTACATATCAGGCGGGCTGAAGCCCGAGGGAAGCGCGTCTCTCTCGCTTATTGCCAGATGATTGAAGACCCGCCGCCTACGACGCACTCCTTTCTGGCACGAGAAAGAGACGGCACCTACTCCTGCCGTGAGAGGAAACAGGATGGCGACAGCTCAGCATCTGATTAGCATCCCAATTACGGTGCGGGCGCGCAGTGGGATCGAATCTTCCTCCATAGTGTTGCACCACAACATTTTCGGCAGGAGTTTATATCGATATTTTCAATGTTAGTTTAGTTAATTTACTAAAAAAAAAATGTTGAACTTTGAAGTATGACAGAGTTGAAGTCTGAAACTTTGGGCTTCGAAAGTTGTGGTGCAGCAACGACAAAACAAAAATATGGCCTGTAATAATATTTACAATACGTTGTAGCCTAGCCGCGCTGTCGGTTGTCAATGATATCTCTAACAACAATCACAGCTGGGTTATTGATCGATAATAATATGTAATAACGAGTGGCAGCCCTATTAACGAGAATGGCGGCGCGAGGCGGGGCGCTCTCGTGTCGAGATTACATCGACGCAGCACGGAAATTTTAAATAAACAAGGAATTATGAACCGACCCCAGATTATACACCTTCGTATTGACCAGCACCGGACGGTAACTAGAGGAAATTACCACTCCAACAATTATTTACCAGCACGTACTTGAAGCGGGTGAGTTTCATACTTTTACTACATTGCGGAAACTCCGCTACCTACTATTGAAAACTATTTATCGAACGCTGGTAATAAGTTAATAATATGTGGGTATCGTGACTTTCTATTCCGCAATAGTCCTCATTACCTATTATGGGATCGCAGTACACAATTAGAGATTGCAAATTACAACAACACAATGCTCTGAAAGCGCACTGCCGGAGAAAACCTAATATCACCTGCGTTACGAAACAACAAAGTTGGAATTTATATTATGTTTAGTGCCGTATCCGCGGTATTTCATCTAAATGAAAATAAAATTACTGTTATTTCAAGCCCAGAAAACCTGCAGTTTGAATTCTTTACACAAAAGCTTTTATGTTTAAAGGCATGTCCACAAAGCAAGCGCTTACATGAATATTACTAGAGTTAAGTTAATTTTAAGTTAGTTTTGTTTAATTAGCATTTATTTAATTTATGTGCACGAGAGGATATTTAAAAGTAAAGAAACCCTTTTGTAAATTAGTTGTTACAAAAATAGCTAAACTGCAAATTTGTTTCAAAAGTAAAATTGGCCATACCGAAGTTGAAATCTACCTGCAAGGAGAAAATGCAATAGCTATTGAAACATTGAGTGATTCAAACATTGAGTGGACTTGAACAAATGATAACGGAGCGCGTCCGTAGCGTAAGCTCACTGCGCGAGCGCATGAATACAAAACCAATTTGACGTTTCTCATTACACAGCGACCACAATATGCGCCGGAGTCGCTCGACTAACTAGTTCCGCGCTGAGCGATCTGTTATTATGTTAATAGGGCTAGTTTAGAGGCAAGAGGCTCAGTAATACTCAGCATAGAGCCTTCGCCTCACGTACGCTGCAAACAATTAAACCGGCCTCTTTCGCGTGTCAATAAAACGCGATAACTGCTTGTAATTGATGCTATAACTGGCACTGTGACTGGTTACGCACTTTGTTACTGAACGGTGAACAGTCATCGACTCGGCTCGATTGTTATTAGCGGCCTAGGGCGCTTTGTGATACTAGCTCATTGAGGTACTTAGGGTCTTGCGCTTGCGGCTATTAACACACATGGTATGGTTTAATAGAAAGCTAGTCTCTATTAAATATCTTGAATCTAAAAAAAAAAGAATCACTGATCCAAAAGATATAAAAGCTTCAATGATGATAGCAACAATCAAAAGAACCTTACATTTATATCTAGTTTTTATGGTGTACATAATAAAGTGTATTTTATCTATCTAACCTTTCAACTATAAGATTCATCTTTCAGGGCATCTAAAAGTGATCTCTTTTAATGGCATTTTTTATTGAAAAACTTAACTAAGATAAATAATGATGACTACATAAAATAAAACTATGACAATCACGATATTAACATCAGTGTGAATGGATACGCGGATTATATTACCAACGTGATTGATTGCATGAAATCCTCGATAATGAACCACGTTATTTACAACATCCATCTCCAGATCTTATCTGCGATATAATAATCTACGCACTTAAATACTGAAATGGAAGCAGTAAAGCTATTTTTGTATCGTTTATTATGTATCAATATTTTCTCACTAAAAATGTGTCCAGGATTAACATTAGACACATTCAAAGAACACCGACGTCGTATAAATCACCGGGAAATTATCATAACGAGTCAGTTTTGTAACGAAATTGTGGCTTTCTAAGAAATTAATAATGTCCGCTATAAACTGAGATTTACAACTGTTATGGGTGTGTGTCCTCCTTAAATATTAGCTGCGTGTGTGGATAGCGGTGGCGAGGGCGATGGCGTAACGAAATTGGAATCGACGATACACTAATTAGATTTGGCTAGGTGATGATGGGTCTAATGGTAAACTTAGTGTAATCCAAGAAATGTAGATGCATTAGGTTGAGCTTTGGCGTAGGTGACGATTGGCAAACCTGGTTACGTATATCCAACAGATGTAGGTACTGTAGTATGTAGGTGGAGTCGTACATTAAATTACACATCTGCACCAATCAAAGCGTTAGAAATAAAGCTAGCTAGAATCCAAATCGAGTAGGAGTAGATCCGACAAAGTAAGAAAGCAATAGGAGCCGAATATACTCCTTGGGGTCTAGCCTGAAGGAAGAAGAGCTTATACTGGATGGATTTGAAACACGGGTACTAATAGGTACCTACGCCTTTCACTGTGATGCCAACTTCTTAACTCCCAATTATGTTGGAGCTAGAGAAAGAGTTAGTGGAAAAGCTTATAAAAAGGAAAGAGAGGTGCTTGCCTTCCAGTTGGACAACTGACAACAAAGTCTAAAAATATATAAGTATAGAGATTAACCCATTATTTCTTATCGAATGAGAAGAAACAGTAGCTCAAGATGACTTTCAGACAACGGTGTTAATAACTGGAAGGTCAAGTCATTTTTATTTTCACAAGAGATCCTTCTTAACAAAATAACACGGCATCAACCTCGCCGGAACGTATACATTCGCAAGGTGACTGATTGTAAGTTTAATAACCGCGAATTTGCACATTAAAGAGATAACCACTTTAAATTGCAGATTAATTGCAACTTCTCATTGTACTGTTGAATAAGACTCTTTAATTCTTAATGCCGCGGCTTTGGTAATCAGTAACGGTTTCTTATATTTAGAATGTAAGTATTTAGTTATTAAAATGAGTTAGGGCTGATTTTTCAATCGTCAGATAACTTTTATCCGTGGAATAAGTTTGACGTTTTGACAGCTTTTGTATAGAAAATATGTCAAACCGCCATATTTATTCCTCAGATAAAAGTTATCTGACGATTGAAAAATCAGCCCTTAGAAAACTAATACGTCAACGAACTTTCAAAGGGCAGCTTTCAAAAGTTAATGTGCCTGGCAGGAGTATTGGTATTATGGTGCTTTAAGAACCATAGGTACCTACATTATTTAGTGCAGGATACATCGATTTATCTTTAGCAATTGTTTAAATTCACTAGCTATGTGAACAGTAATTAACTTAACTGCTAATAGCCCATCAACGTAGGTTTATATACCTATTCAACCTTAACAAACATTAATATGTAAGTGTTATATCGTAAGAACCCCACTGCAGAAAATTCAATTAGGTACCTACTCAGAACCCTCAGGAATCAAAGTACACATGGCCAGTGGTACTTGAATGTCAACTCGTCAAAATGCTCTCTTAATTAATACTAAAACCGTTGGTATTAAAGTATATTTATACATCTACAAAATTCAAGCACGCACGTAGGTAATTGGTAAATAAAACAAAATTACAGTAGGTTATAAACGGTATCCGTAATTTATTTTAATTTCCTCGTTTGTCTATAATGTCAGCATGTCAGGTAAAATGATGTGGAGCAACATGCATTAAAAGTAATTAATAAGGTCCAAAGTATATCTACAATCGATAAGATAACATTATTTTTTAATGCTAACAAATTGTAGCAAAATATTATTTCATCATGAAAAGGATAAAACGAGTAGTGTTTATAACGCAATTAGTAAACTATTTAAAGAATCAAGTTTAACTTTCTTAAACGTGCTATGATTTCGAAAAATGTCTTCATTAGCGCATTGGTTTCGCAAGTAAGAACAAAACGCATTTCTGGAATGGCAGGAATATGTTCCTCGGCTGGCATTTCTTTTTTAATTGGTAAATCTGAGACTGCAGCAAATTTTTCATTTACAAACCTATCAGTTATTTACAAAGTGGTTGCTTGCTCGTTTTAGTAGACTAAGTACTGCCTAACTCTCTACCATTTTTTACAGTAACTAATAGGTACAAATACCTCATGGTCTACGGATGATAGCTTCTACAAAAACCTAGCAGCACATAATGTTTAATGTTTGCCGCAAGAAGTCGATCGCCAATATTTCTCAGATACCAATCATTGGATCGCAACTGCTGTATGGTTAAACCAATATTTATGTAGAAATGCAAGACGGCGAGTTTTTACTGCACCACCATGTCGCTTCAGATTTACAAGCTTTTTATTACCGCCGTATTGTATCTTACTGTTCCACGAATAAGATTTATATTTGAACATCAGCAGAATGTTTGCTTTGCAGACTGTACAGGGCTAGTTTTTCTGTGTCCTCGTCAACTAAATGTATTTTGTTACAACCACGTGAAGTTTTACAGCTGCCTCTTATTATTTTTTGTGGAAGACGCTCATAACTCATTTCCTATGCAGTAAAAATGTCACTTTATATGACAAAATGAATGGCCAAGATATTCTTAGAACTAATTGTCTCATTATGAGCTGGGCCCTGGGACATAAAAGTATAATTTCGTATCTCCTGTCCTAATTTAAATTCTGATTTAATTTCAGCTTATGTAATGTAACATACAGCCTTTCCGAGTTTGATGTCTGTCGCTCTTTAAACTGTGTACCTACAACATTATGGTGCGTTAAACTTACGGAGCTAGGGCGCTGGGCGCACGGTACACGACCCGTGTTTCGTCGCTCCAACCGGCACAGTCCTCGCCTCCACGTGATTTATTGGTCCTCGTTTATTTTATTTCCCAATTCGTTTTAGTTTATAACCTCGATGTTCCTCTATCGTTCTCTAAGGAAATGGCCTTACAAAGAAATTGTTGTGATTTATATTCTCACTGTTATGTGAAATTGAAAAATGGAATTCTTTTGTCGGGGTCTAAAGGATGTTTTTAGAAAGTTTAGGATTTAAAATGGATTAAGAATATTAAGGAAGCCTAGCGATTGGAGAGGAATAGTCGAGCAGTGGATTGATATAGGTGATGTTGAAAAATGTTGGTTTAATTAACCATTTTAAAGTTTCAATAAGTCCTACCTATATTGGAATCGGCATCATGTCTAAGCGAATGTGGATATATATCCGCATTTGAATAGTTTAGAAGTTATCTACATTTTTCGTAAGTCCGGATATTACAGAAGCCACAGTTAACATTCCTATGAAGGAATTGCACTTACTATTTGTCTTGTTCAAGAATTTAAAGTGATTTTGTAACGGCAGCATCATTACTTACGAGCTAAACAAAGACTAGTTCCATTTGTGTCTAACCGTTTCAAAGCATGACTTATTACTAAGAAAACCATAAGTATTCCATTCCATCTAGTAAAGGAGTTTGAACTCTGTTAACTCCATTCAAGTTTAAATAGCTTTGTGTAAGCTTCCCGGCTCCGGCTACAAACAATGATAATAATTTCTGATTTTGTATTACAAAGCGCGAACTGTGAAAGAGTGAGCTCGCTGCATTTCTAGTTGGACAAAAGACGAAAGTTGATCTATGTGCATTTTTTGTACCTGAAGAAACCTCCCTCGGTGTTGTATTCCCTGTTTGTCAAAGCCGAAGTGACAGATTAAAGGACATTATAACACGACAAGTGACAAAACATAATTGATTGTCGTCGAAGTTAAAGTTGGGGACGGGTTCAGACAATAAGGACAGGTACCCAAATCGGAATACAAGAAATCCATTGTCCATCCCGCTCAGAGGCGGCAATTGTTGCCAATTTTTTTGCTGACTGAACGAATTGCTTGTTTGCTTTGCACAGGTACCGACTGCAAGGTTTATGCATTGGCGACACAATTAGGATACACTAGTACATATATGTATATTCATAAACGTTGCTTATTTATAGTTAAGTAATGAATAACGACTGGTTAACCATAAATTTTTTGACGTTTATTTAACCATCACTTAACTTTAAGCAACGTTTATGAATAAGGGGTAGGTATATTGACGAAGGTAATAACCAAGTTTTTTAGCATGAGGGAAATCTAAACTGTGGCAAAGAAAGATCAGCCGCGGGTGTCGATAGAGGCAACTAGAGAATTATTGTTCAGAGTAGGTGGATGTTGCAATGCTGCTTTTAGTAGCAATCTGTAATTTAGCAGAAAACACAAAATGGACTTACCAAACCGATGCAGCGAGGCCGAAGTAATACAGCAGCAGGAAGACGACAGCGCAATTAGGGTTCGCTAGTCCGTCGTGTGCCAGTAACATGCGTGTCGGCGAGGTGGAGTCCTTAGCGCAGCCAGCGGCAGCGCGGCCGGCGGCAGCGCGCACGCCCCAGCCCGCCGCCGCCGCGCACCGGCACAGCGCCACCAGCACCAGCGCGCGCTCGCCTGCTCCCCCGCGGTCCCCACAAGCCAGCTGAGCCCCCACAGCCGCCAGGGTACACGCGAAACTCAAAGCTGCCCAAGTCGCCAACCACACCTCTGAGGCTTTCCGCTCTCCACCATCCCAGAGCACTTCTGCATCACAATACTGCGCGCAGCGTGCTGATCCTCTCACCCACACCCAGTTATTAGGCTTGATGAGTCTCCGGCACGCTCCCCTGCCGCCTGCATTCCCCATGTCCAGAGGAACAGTCCCCATCGGCGGTGCACGCTCTCCCGGACCTTCCATACACATATGTTCGTGGTTATTCTCCGCAGGGAATAAAGAACAGTCTAACTCTGGAGGCCAGAGAAACCCGAAGCCATGTAGCACAGGGTAACACCTGGTGTACACGCTCTCGCACAAGCCTCTGCAGGGCCCGATGGGCAGCGCCACCTTGTCGGTGCACATCGGAACGTACACGGAGCACAGGAACAAGTGCAGCTGAGAGGAGCAGCCGTACTGCACGAGCGGGCTGAACGTCTGCAGCGTCACGTCGGCGTCCGTCTGCAGCGTGTGCCGCGCCAAGTTCGGCATCCCGGTCTGGTTGTATCCAATGTTCTTACACATCGCCACTTTGATAGGTTCACATGTCCGTACGGAGGCCTCGGCGGCGACTCCGGTCACTAGAGTCACAGTAACAACAACAGCCACGATGCACTTCATGTTCGGAGAAGACATATCCGGTGCGTTACATCAAAGATCTCATTGTAGTCGTGAATGTTTACGCGCGAGCGCCGCGGACGCGCCAACAGCGTGCGTGCGTCCCGAGTCGCGTCTCAACACGGTGTATGTGAGCCAGTGAGCATTGAACCGTTCGTGAGGACGCCGGGCGCCGGCCGCGAGCCGCGGGGGGACCACTATCACAAAAAAAGGTCCGCAGGTATGCGCTACACTGTAGCGGCGGGAAAGGGAGAGAATCCGAGAGAAATGGCCGAGGAGCCGGCCGTGTGTCCGGAGTGTCCGGGGCCGGCCGGTGTCCGGTGTCCGGCCGCACGAGCGCAACTGTCCACGCCGCGCTCGCTTATCACCGCCGCACCTTATCACTGAGGGTAGATTCCAACTCGTGATGCGGTTTCATTTATCCAGTATCGATTTTTCGATAACTTCGATATCGTGCGGTTGATATGAAAACTGATTAAATTTGATACTCAATTTAGATTTACACTTGGAAACATTTAATGAAATTGTTTATCTACATATAACTGTTAGGTTTTAAATGCTTCAATTAATTATGTAGCCTTGCTTGTTATGTTGATTTAGATAACGAGTTTTCGCTACCTCATAAACAGGCACGTATACAGAGGGGGGGATAGTTGGGATTTATCCCCCCCCGAAATCTGACTGAAAAAAAAAACGTTTTAAGCCATCTGTTTATTTATTCGCTTGTGTGTTCTTTAATTATAGTATAGTACAGTGAAAATTATAGTACAGTGATTACAGCGATTTTCACACAGTTCACATGGTTGTTTCAATGTTTGTCCCCCCCCCCCCGACCCGAAAGTCTGGATACGTGCCTGCTCATAAATCAGTTGTACGCTTTAGAAGTTTAGAGCTTTGCAAAGATATTACTTTTGAATGTTTTGGTATTAAGGTTTAAATTAATTTTAGATACTTTACAAGTGCCGAACTATAAGTCCTTGCCTTGTCATCTCTCATTGTTTAAATACAAATACTAATACAATTTTGAAATAAATTTATTGTACATAATTTACTACATTGTATTTAAGCATTACTGTATAAATTTTTATGAAACATAAATAGGTAAATAGGTATAATGGTGAACATTATTAGTAGTACAAAAATTGGACCAAAATGTAGATCAGTGGGGTTATAAAGCGTTCGACAGACGTTTCTCTGAGAATCAAAATATTTACAGTGCGATGAGGCTGCGATCTAACTGAGGACCATATACTTAAAGTTAAGACTAAAATGAAAGATAAATACTTTTACAATAATCTTATTATAATACAAGTTTTATTTCAACACATATTTCAGTTGCTAATATTGTTATCTGACAGTTTATAACATCTGCAGTGGCCCCGGCGCGGGCCGCTATGCGTCGATACCTACTTACAATAACAATCGTGTACTCTTCACACTTCACAAGTCTTGTACATCGTCTTTCTCTTTAGTTCTTACATCTTGACATTTTTACATCCGCTAAGCTAATGTATAATACAACATTCACAAAATTTTAACAAATACACCCTCCGTTTGATGGAATTTTACACTTAAAACGATGACAAAGCAAATTATATTAAGGAATGCTAATCAAGCACACTAGCGCCACCCTGCAGTAACATTTTGGAGTTACAACTAATTTCTAATATTGTACAAACGTATTCTATGAAAATTATAAATGCCACGGTACGAATACAACGAATTAGACAATTTGGAAAACTAAGAACCTTAAAGATTCTCAAGTATTTGGCCTCTAACAACGAATTATTAGTTAGTAGTACAAAAAATATCGTCAACGGATACAAACATTATTATTTAGTCTTATTAATATTAGCCTTTGCCGATTTAGATTTTACAAAACATATTTTATTTATTGAACTTTTTATTTATAAACTAAATCTCAAGTCATAGACGATCCGTTTCGATATTCAAGTAATATTCAAATATGAATGGAAGTACTGACAAAATGAGTAAGCAAGCACAACCACTGAATAATACAACGCTCTTTAATATACTTAGAAAACACTAGAATTCGCGACAATTTCAAAACAATTATTTAAATCATATTTTTGGTACTTACAATTTATTTGAACATTGATCTATGTAGTTTGGATTGTAAATATAAAACCGAAGTTTTTGTAAATTCCTTCACTTCATTGAAGACCTTTTCATAGTGTGTTGGTGAAGACGTTTTCTTAAATCTCTATAAAAATCCTTTAAATTTTTCTTGTTGTTATTAGCTACAAGCCCAAAAACGCTTGCCGTAACATTTTCTAACACTAATAAGTCTTCAACACTGCTAACTCTGGAAATGTACTGGAGTGACGTCGTTATAACCTTTTAACCGCCCGACTTCATATCAGTTGTCGTGCCCCAGCGCCCTGCACACTGAATTATTACGGTATTTGGTCGTAAATATACGACCCTGGCGAAATGGACACGAAAATATTTGTTGTAAGCGGTTAAAGGATTACATACAATACAATAAACTACATGTATACAAAATTATATAATGTGACCAAATAATATTAAATGCTATCGAGACTACGGAAATTAGTATAAATACGTTAAATACTGTGGCTCTATTAAATAATATACATAGTTATTTTCAAAATAGCCTCTAGAAATAAAATGATAATGGACCCCTTATGTTCAAAAATGTATAAAGGCACAAAAAATATACTGCGCAACGCTAAGCTAGCTAACGTCAAATATTTCACGTTTACAACCTTATGCCTCAGAGCATCACGCGCAAGCAGAAATGTATAAAAGTGAAGGCGGTCGAGGCCGGATTAGTGCCGCGGGGTGATCAGCGAGGGTCGAATAAAATACACTGGCATACAAATAATTAGTCTCACCAAATATACGATAACAATACTACATAATAAACGATTCACATTGCATGAGATTACATATTTGAAACAATAACATGGGCGTGTGGCGTGGCGGTGGCGTGACTAGAGGAGCGTGGCGTGGTCGAGGCGTACACGCAGCGCCTCGCGGTCGCGCGTGACGTCAGCGAGCTCGCTGCACAGCGCGCGGCACACGCGGTGCAGCACGGCGTTCTGCTCCGTCAGCGCGCGGACGTCGGGTTCGGGCGACGAGTCGCGCGGCTTGCGGTACACCTCGAACGCGCCGTGCATCTCGCGCACGTGGCCGAGCCCCTCGTCGTACTCGCGCGGCGCGAACGCGTCCGGCGGGAACGCGGGCTCACCCTCGCTGCGCTGGTTGATAAGGCGGCGCGGGGGCTCCGCGCTGGAGGGGGAGGCTCGGGGCGGCGGCTGCGGGGGAGGGGCGGGCGCGCCTTTGAGGCGGTTGAGGTCGAGCGAGGAAGAACGCGCGTGGTTGCGCAGCGGGCGGGGAGGGGGCGGCGGCGGGGGTTCCTTCTTAGGCGCATATTGAAGTGACGCGGGCCCGTCCTCACGTGCGGGCGGCGGCGGCAGCACTCCGGCCGGCTTGACGGGCTTGCGCGGCTGCGGGCGCTGGATTGACTTGATCTCGGCGCCGTTGGGCGGCGGCTCCGCGGGCGGCTGCGAGTTCAGGCGCTTGGGGCTGGCCAGCTCGAAGGCGTGCGCGAAGTCGTCGCGCCGCGGCGATGTGGACGCGCGCGTGTCCGCCTCGAGAGGCAGCGCGTTGTTGTCGGGCGTGACGCGTACGGCCACCGGGTGAAAGATCTTAGGGTCACGCTCTACGGCCGACTTGTGGAAGTCGAAGTTGACAGGCTTTGGTCCCGGACTGGACACGCTTGACGTCGGCGAATCCACAAACTTCGTCCATTCTTTGTTATTAACTTGGGCCTCAGTTTTCGGCGGGGTGAGTGAAGCTTGTCGTTCCTCAGGCTTCTTTGGTACTGCCTTCGAGGCATCGTAAGGGTCGATGGGTTCGGGTTTGGGCGCGAAGTTGAAGTCTGCAGAGGTACCGGAACTGAACATGTCTGCTCCGAGGTCTACCAGGTCGGTGGTAACGGCTTGGGCGGAATACCGCGAGTCCACGCGAGGCACGAGGGCAGAAGGCAACGCCTCGGGCACAGGCACGTTGTTCCTTCGCAGCACTATGAGATGCATCGCTATGCTGAACTCCTCCAGTGTTAGCATGCCATCTTTGTTTATGTCTGAGAGCTGCCATATTTTCCGGAGATCGGGTACAGGTAGATGTGATTTTTCGAAAAATAACCTAGGGAGACAAAAATGATTCATTAATAATCATAGCTAAAAATTTCATAATCGTTTTAGCATAGCTCATAAACAACTTAGAATTACAGCAAGCTAAAGTAATACGTAAATTATCTTAAATGCCAGACAGAGAAGCGTAGACAGTTGAACGAACACAATAGACTACAGGCTGGCGTTAGATGGAGTAAACTTGTTGTTAATAACCATAATACACTTCTGGACACATCTATTGGCCCACCTTGTATTTTCAGTTTCGTTTGGTCCTAGCTAAAATTTTATATTAGGTCGAGCAAAAAGTTTTT
This sequence comes from Fissipunctia ypsillon, assembly GCA_947568875.1. NCBI lineage: Eukaryota > Metazoa > Arthropoda > Insecta > Lepidoptera > Noctuidae > Fissipunctia > Fissipunctia ypsillon. Next base: position 7,119,135 of record OX387660.1, on the reverse strand, counting down.
ATGCAGTTTTGAACCTGGCACATTCACAATTTCATTCAATAGTCTTTTTTTGAATTTCGAACACAGAATTTAAAGAAACAAAAGACAATTTGGAGCCTGTTTGTTGATATCAAACAATCGAATACTAAGAAAAGTTGGTTTTATTGGTTTACTTGGATTTAATTCTTGAAAAAGTGATTGATATCTTTGGTTTTGCAACAAACATTACTTATTCTTAACATTAAGGTGAGGTTCTATCAATAATCTATGGATACTTCACCTGAAGTCGCCGCCCAAGCTGTGGCACTTATTCAGGCCGGACACAGCCAAAGAAACGTGAGTGCTCAACTTAATTTAAGTCGATCTGCGGTCCGAAATGTTTATCGGAGGTACCTAGAGACTGGCGGCTTTGTTCGTCGCCAAGGAAGGCCACGATCTCGGGTCACAACTGAAAGGCAGGATCGATTCATCGTGACGACCAGCTTGAGAAATCGTCACCTTACCTCCATTGAGATACAAAACCAACTTCGCGACTTCCACGGAGTATCTGTGAGCGCTCGAACTGTTCGGAGAAGGTTAAAAGAACGCGATATGGTACCACACAAGCCAGCTAATGGGCCCAAACTAACGCGAGCCCACCGAACAGCGCGCCTTCATTTCGCACGCAGTCATTTAAATTGGACACAGCAAGATTGGAGCCGTGTACTCTTTTCTGATGAGTCTAAAATTGTGTTACATGGCAATGATGGAAGGAAGAAGGTCTACCGACGTAAGGGAGAGCGTTTCGCACAATGCTGCTTTGAAGAGAGGGTTGCTTATGGCGGTGGCTCATGGACTGTCTGGGGCGGTATATCCGCGAGCGGCAAAACTCAACTTGAGGTTGTTACAGGACCACGGCTGCCAACATTAAATGCTGAAAGGTACATTCGTGAGTGCTTAGAACCTCACGTGATACCATACGCGGACTATGTGGGCCCAAATTTCCTTTTTATGCATGATAATGCAAGAGCCCATGCGGCCGGCATCGTCAGGGAATATCTTCGAGATGTGAACATCACAGTTATGGACTGGCCAGCCAGAAGCCCAGACATGAACCCCATTGAGCACATGTGGGACGAGCTAAAAAGACGTGTTAGGGCTCGTCAGCCAGTTGCCCAGACGATGCAGGAGTTGAAAACTGCAATAGAAGAGGAATGGGAGATGATCCCTCAAAATTTCATAGAGCGGTTGATAAACTCTATGCCTAATCGTATGAGAGCTGTGGTAGATGCCCATGGAGGCAACACGCGTTATTAAATTAAACCTTTATTTGATAAAACATGTTTTTTATTCAAAAATCAATTGCCTTTAACAAGGCGCATATCCGACTTGTTAGGCGTAGCTCCATGTCGTATGGTATTCTGAATTCAAATTTAAAACAATACGATCGAAAAAGATGGTAAAATGTATCAGGTTTAAAACTGCATCAACAGTTTTTGTTCAATCTAGCAATCATATTTCGGTAGGGGCCATCGAAACCTAAACTCTAAGGTGGGCCAATAGATGTGTCCAGAAGTGTAGTTGAATCCAAGGCAATAGATGTCTCTTTAGCTGCAGATAAATTTCCGTAAGTCAATTCAAATCACTTATTTTAATTAGTCACATAATGGGCACTTTTGAATGTCATTTATATGAAAATAGAATTGGTTCTAGTTGCCCCTTCCAAAAGGTAGTTTCGTATTGAGAAGAATGGGCAACATATCCGAACATTACGTCAGACCTTTTCTAGAATGTCGGGGTGTGATTATCAATATACTAGCATTTCCCGCGCTTCGTCCGCGTGGATTTCGTGCTTTCGTACCGTTTCGTACGGTAGATTTTCAAAAAAAACCTGATACACATCATTCTTCATTATCGATATTAAGTATAAATACTGAGTTTCGAGTTAATCGGACTGCGCGTTAAAATTCTTCCATACAAACTTTGAGACTCCCCAATCCCTCTTTAGGGGGTAGTTTAGAAAAACAAAAAATGGCAAACTTCAAAATTTACTGAGATAAGTAATCTTGCCAAGTTTCAAGTTTATTAACTCAAGAAATAAGATTTTTCATACAAACAAAATCCCCCCTTTTCTACCCCCTTAAAGGTCGGATTTCCAAAAATCCTTCCTTAGTGGATGTTTACAACATAAAAGGCATCAAATGCCAAAATTCCAAGTTTGTAGCGCTAGCGGTTTAGGCTCTGCGTTGATGAATCAGTCGGGACAAGTAATTATATAATAAAATGTAAAGATTACATCGCTTCACAACACTGATATGGCTGCTAATCGTATCTACTGCGTTCGTGATTTAGTTTCCAAACATGTAAACAAATGTGATGTTGGGATAACCACACAATCAGTTTGCGCTTCAAACATTTGTATGACTTTTTCAATAGCACTAGTCATTCTGAAATCGACTTTATTTACGAGTGCACTAGCATGAAGTTGATATTCGTTTAAATGGAAATAACATCAAATGAAAACAACGATTCGAATAGAGTTGCGTGTAGTTTTTACTTGAATTTCTCAGTAGCAGTCCGGAGTCTGGATTCGTGCTCGCACCCTATTACATGGGACTCTGGCGAAATGTGGGTGTAGTATAGGTGCACCTCTGCCCAACCCTTTGAAGAAACCAGGCGTTATGTTATGTTATGTTTAGTTACCTAGCAGTCTGTCCGGACAGCATGCCGCGCTCGGGCCGCAACGTCGCGAACTGTCCTGCGTAATGCCGCGCCTGCGCGTCACTGATCGCCCAGATATCGTCCACAGCATCACCTTCCTCCTCTGAAGAGTGACGGTCTGAAGACTCCTCTTCCGTACCTACAATTAAATAAGAGAAGTGTTCAAGTTTTGGAACAACAAACTCAATGTTCACAAAGTTCAAATTCTATTGCAACCAACAACTAAATCTTTTCGTTAGGTTATCTGTAAAAGATCGCTTTTAGCGATAAAAGACCGCCCATTGTGTCACCCTATGTAAAATTTCTACATTTTATAACTGTAATTTTTATGGTGTACCTACATAATAAAGAGTATTCTATTTATCTATCTGTATTTTAATTGCAAATTGTCACTCAAAAATCAACTTAGAATTACAGAAAGCTAAAGTATGTAAATTATCTTAAATGCAAATGTAGACAGTTGATAAACACAACAGACTACAGGCTGGCGTCAGATGTAACAACGAAAGTTTGATGAAGCAAACTTGTTGTTAGTAGTTGAGTCCAAGGCAATAGATGTCTCTTTAGCTGCATTAGAGAAGCCGATAAACCGTAAGTCAAGTCAAATAATTTATATCAAATTAGGCACACAAAAGGCACTTTTGAATGTCAAAATTTACAAGAAAATAGTATTGATTCTTGTTGCCCCTTCCAATAGTATGATAGTTTCGTATGGAGAAAAATGCCCTAGAAACATATTTTGTACACATTTATATTTTGTGTTATAAATGCATTTAGTATCTAGGTACCAGAACCGCCGTGCCGACCTCCCTAGCGGCGTCACCGCCGGGGCGTAACTCCGCTGCCGCGAGAGATCGCGGCACAGCGGAGAGATCGCGGCACAGCGGAGAGATCGCGGCACAGCGGAGAGATCGCGGCACAGCGGACAGAGCTTGAGTGCGACTGTCGCAACCCAGCGCTGGGCACGCCACAATTGCGGCGATAAGTCCCCTCTTTGACGAGTGGCTGGAGAGGCGCCACGGCGTCCTCACCTTCCGCCTGACGCAGGTCCTCACCGGACACGGGTGCTTCGGGAGGTACCTGTTCCGGATAAGGCGGGAGGAAACGCCCCGGTGTCACCACTGTGTGGATCGCCCGGAGGACACGGTGGAGCATACGGTGGAGGTTTGCCCGGCTTGGGCGGAGCACCGCCGTGTCCTCGCGGAAGCGATCGGCGGCGGCGATCTCTCACGTCCAGCCCTGGTCCAGGCGATGGTACAGAGCGAGAGTACATGGGAAGACATCATCCTTCCACGAGGCAGTTATGCTCGCGAAGGAGGAGGCGGAACGCGTGAGGGAGAGGCAAGCTTTGCGCCCTCACACCCCTAGTCGCCGCAGGACACGCCCTGGGCATCGGGAATTGACAGCCGATTCCCGGCCACCGTAGGCGCGGACTTGCGGACGGCGAGCAATGGGTAGCTCACCGTCCGGTAAGGACCAGACCCATGTCGACGGCGTGTTGTGTTCCACGCGCGCCTCAAAGAGATGTCAGCACTATTGACGGGGTCCGCTAGGGCCGATGCTAGCTAGGGTTGGGGGATGTTCGAAAGAGTAACCGTGGCCCCAGCACAGGCAACTGAAGGAACACGGGTGGGTTTTAGTCAGTAAAAGCCCGACACGCCCTCCTGCTCCGCTCAGAGCGGAAGAAGTCATTTGATAATTTCCCATCCAAAAACAAAAAAAAAAAAGATACCAGAACCGCCACCATTAATAGGGACATTGATGTTCGCAGTATATTTCTAACAGGCGGACATTGGATGTGACCATCCTCTCGAACCCGATGAACACAGAAGACGACAGTAGCGAACCTTTGTTGGCTTTAGCAGCGTCACACACAACCACATCAAACAAACGTCCAGTTTTTAGTATACCTACTCGACCTTGTTGCTTTATAACCCTCAGGTTGAATGTCACTTGCAGGTCATAAAACTACAAGTTTTATTTTTATTTATGTGACAGTTAGTTAGATTCAACCTTAGTGAAATTTAATTTCCTGGGAATAGAGATGATGCCTGGGTAAAAAAAACGAAATTCTATTTAGTCCGTCGGTCAGATAATAGAAAAATATTAGACACGTATTTTTTGGTTTATCACGTTAGTAAAAAATGACTTAGATATAACGCATTAAAGTTGGGGAGTGGGGGCTCGCTACGTCACAACTCAGTATAAAATCTAGGAAGACGTGACGTCATGCCACATTTTAACTCAATGTATCGCCGTAATCTTTTGATTACGTAAAAAAAGAAAAAACACGTGTCCAATATTTTTTAATAATCTACCTGACGGACAAAAAAAAATTTAGTAATCATCCCTATTGTTGTCACAAGCAGTAAAGCAACTACGAGGTCGACTGTATCTGCTACATTTGTTTAGTTACGCCACTAAGGTCTAAGAAATTTAATCAAAAACTCCGATCGAATTCTTAGGTTTCTTTGACCAGTCTGCGTACTCCATGCGTGATATCCAGACATTTAAAAAATTTAAGTATTTAGATAATTTTTAATCTAGATTTACACACCTATTTATTAGTGAAGGACGGACTCAACTTCAAGATTATATAAAAGTGAGTCATTGAGCGGTGAAAAAATGACCTAATTTATCCAGCGCCAAAATACGAAAATATAGCTAATTAAGGCTAATTGTCACGATACACAGAAACCAGACGAATATATGTATACTAGAAGTGACTAAAACAAAATATACCTACTTATACTAAAAGAGCAATTTGACTATAATTTCAGGTTTATGAACTTTTTGTAAGATTCGATTTCACTTTTTATTTATATTATATTTACAATTTAAACATTTACACTATAGTTGCGGTTAGAGATCGGGTAGAGTTATTTTATAGGAGATGTAAAGGAAATAACCACAAAGTCGCACAATAGGAAAATTTATACTATATTAAGAATACAAAAACTTCTGGCGGAGAAAACAGAAAAGATTGGTGTGATTAGGTGGAGGAACAAGGTGTGAAGGTCCTCTGTTTTCAATAGAGAAACAAGACTTCGTTCCTCCGTCCACCAAAACATATCTAAAATACGCGGCGCGTAACAGCATTGTATTGCAGAGGATTAGAAGTGGGTTGGAGGAGTACCTAACCTGGCCAGTGCAGCGGGAGATCTCTCGCTTCCGCTCGTGCAAATCCTTATAGGTACATCGTGTAACGTTAAATGCGCAAAACCTCTTAAGGGGTCATTGTACTCATCATTATGAACAACTTTTACTATGGGACCAAACCTGAAATCGCGAAAAAAAAATCAGCTGTTCAGTACATTTATGTTCGCATAACTCGTCGAGATGTAGGTAACAGCTGATTTTTTTTTCGCGATTTCAGATTTGGTCCCATAGTAAAAGTTGTTCATAATGATGAGTACAATGACCCCTTAAGAGGTTTTGCGCATTTAACGTTACACGTTGTATAGTTCGTGCATATGCTATAGAAGAATAAGAGGGCCAAGTGCAACAGACCATAAAATAAGTAGACTATGGGATAACCTACCCAGTAGTCTCGTGTGTTCCTCCCCGGTGTTAGCTGGCCATACCCCCCGTCCGGTAGCACTATGCTCCCACACGGGATGCACCCGCTCCGCCACGCTATTGGTCGGCGTCGGACTTTCGCTTGCTGTACTCCATGGCGATCCGGTCTTGGGTCCTCTTCTCTGTAAACAATTTAGAATGATTATTATTTATTTATGTCTGATCCAAGAGTCATCAGTGCTTTGACAGATATGGCTCCGCTGCCGCTTCAGCTAGCTTTGTCGGTAACTCCGCGGGTTCTTTTCCAGAGGCTGAGTTGATTGATTGATTTATTCAGAAAAACGAGCAGTGCAGGCGGCCCAGTGGTAACAGGTCCGACAGACGGCTCTTAGGTCGTGAATTCGAACACAGGCTAGTACTTTACTTTTAGCAAAAACTTCAGCTCGTGACGTGATGTCCACCAATCCGCAAATCCCATGTGGTGGTGCGTTAAACCTCAAAGATCGATCGAATCGCCTCGGAGCTCTGAGACCCATCAGTGAGAAGAATATAACGCACCTTCAGAACAGTAGTGACGTATCTCAAAAAATAATTTTTTTGGGAAAACGAAAACAAAGTTTTGAAACTGCAAACTGATGATGATTTAAACTTTGAACTGATTTAATTAATTAATTTTGTATGAAAACCTATCAATTATTTGATTTCTGTATTGAGTTAAGTTTATCTTTTGTGACATATGAGCAAAAAAAGATCGTAACTCGATTTCTTAGATTTTTGAGTTAAGTCACTACTATTCTGAAGGTGCGATAAGTTGATTATGTTCCCATGTTTTATGTAAGTATTTATTTACCAGTGTCTGGACTAAGAAACATAAACATAACACAACATCACGCCTTGTTTCCCCGAAGGGTTAGGCAGAGGTGTACCTATAGTGCACCCACATTTCGCCAGTTATGTTTAAGTCCCATAACACAACAGTGGACTAAGAAACGGCGGGTGATTTTTGCATGAATTTAGGGGCTTAAAAACTGGTGAATGGGGAAGCAAAATTTTCGTAATTACTCCAACAATATGAGCAGCGGGGCAATTGTGTAACACACTTACAGTAGGAATTACTTTCATTTTGACAGTTCAACAACATTCATTGCGTTATTTACTTTGTTGAGCAGACATTGGAACATATGACGCAATGGATTATCAATTTGATTCAAAATCATTCAGATTGTGATTGGTAGTGTGTTACTCAATTAGGGTGCTGTATGTGTAGGTAAACAAATACGGGAAAAACTGTGTGATTTCCCCAACAGTTAGCGTACCCTACTCTCATTTATCAAACAATTAATATATTATGTACTTTTGATCGAAATCGAGGCCAATTATAATTTTCCCCGTAGTCTGCAAAAACTAGCGTCGTAAACACATATAGGCGCATATACTTATGAACATGTATCAGTAAATTAACAGCACACCTGCAAGGTCACGAGCTCACTTAAACTGTACCGATGACAAATATGGCACCACATTGATACGACATGTTGTGATAGACAGCCTTGTTCATTCACCAGTTTATTTTATTTTGGTCTGTAGATGATGAAGACTACTATTAGACTACGATGGTCTAGTGGGCGAAAGCGCGACTTCTTAACATGGGACCGTGAGTTCGATTTTAGATGATCACGTGTGCGGAGTTTCGCTAACTAATTTCATTTGAAATATGGTGAAATATGGGCGCTCTTTTCAGCCTACCTTTTCGGGGCATAAAGGTGTGATTTATACCATGAATCTCGGCAAAAGTGTTGTAGTGTAGTTACCAAGAGTTTCAACGCGAGGCAAGACGTGAACATGCAATATTTTTTGTCTAAATTGTCTTGATTATTTTTTGTTGCCTCGAAAAAATCGTTACACTTATGATAAATGATAAATGATTTTATTTCTGTAAGTAGGTTTATACAAACACTTTTACATGTCAATGTGTTATGTTCTTTATCCAATAAAAGCAACACTACTTATTTCTTTATAATTCGCAAACATATTCATTATGGTGTGAGCTGATCAATCTGTTGGAACTGGCTGTTGATTTATGACCAGTGATCGGAATAGGTAGAGCTATTTAGGTTCATTGACCGCAAACATTGATGTTAATATGGATATTCCACGGGATTCCGACTGATACTACGGGATTTTATTGAATTTCATTCTTTTTGTCAATATGTATAAAAATGGTGTATGTAAGCCAATAAGCGCATGAGCGACATTGTAAATTTTACGTCAACAGCACGCTATAAAACTTTTTGCCAAGCGCGCGACATTGCCGCTTTGTTGAGACGCGTAATGTCGCCGCATTATGGAAACAAAAAAAAACAATAGCGGGGTGTTTCTGTCGCTAGAGTGACGCACCTGTTTTTGTCTCTTTCTGCGCCACTAGAATTAAATTCTTTACCAACAGTAACTTGTTGTCTCACTCGATTACTTCGGTTCTTAGAGTGCGCTTGTTTGCTTCCTGTTGTGTTTTGTTGTGTGGTGAATATCTTCTGACCCTGGCTTATTTACTGGATTCTGAAACCTTCTTGCTACTACGACTTTGGCTAGCATTTACGGACTCTGATTTGACCTTATTGGATTGGACGTTTGGAGTTATTTTATTGGATACTGATTTGGTAAGTTCTATTTTTTTTTAAATATTGAATAAAACTAATGTATTAATCTTATTCTACCTTGACATATTAGAAAAATTAATTGTTTGGGCTTAGCGAAAAGCTTGTCCTAAGTAAAAACCAATAAAAACATTTTAAATACAAAAAGTAAAGTAAAGTGTTATTCGCACAAAACGCAAAACCTTTTCTTGTTAGCTAAACTTTATTAATACTAATGTATTCCAATCCCGTATTTTCTTGACTTTAAAGTATGTCACGCACGTGTCAAAATTAACTTAGAAACTTATTAATTGAATGTATTAATTAGCTATACGGTAAAGTGCAGGAGTCATAGACTAACATGTTTGCAGTTCGTGCACATATGAACTATCATTGAACTGTACTGAGTGTACTAGTTGTGTGTGCGATTAACCGTACCCTCTCTTAGCGTAAATTAAAAACTTTTGATTGACTTTGCATTTTCAAACTTGCACTGGGAATATATACATATATATTTTACTAGTTTTGTTTTTCGAACACTAAGTGTCGATGTGACTCTACTCAGCATTTCTAATTTAACGACATTTTGATTCAGGTGAAGTGCTTCAACATGGCGTCAAGTTCTGTCAAGCCGGAAACAGTTCAGAAGTGGATACGTGACTATCCTGAGCTGATTTTTGACGCTGCCAGCTGTACTATTTACTGCACCAAGTGTGAAAGCCATTTATTAGTAAAAAATCGAATGTTAATCGACATATTGAAGGTGCTCAACATCGAGGAACATACAAACAGCCTCAAGAAACATTTTATTTTGACCTTATTCAGTTTTTAATTCTTTGTAACATCCCCTGGTCGCAAATAAAAAATAATGTCTTCAAAGATTTTTTTCAAAAATAATTGTGTGGTGTTTGTTGTTGTAATTGCAATAACAAAAAAGTGCCTGACGAGTCGCTATTACGAAAGGTGTATTTGGACCAATTTTATAAAAATAAAATTGTCTCCATCTATGAAAACGTTAAAGATGAGAAATTTTGGATATCGTTAGATGAGACAACTGACTTTTTAGGTCGTTATATTGTGCATTTCTTAGTAAAGCCATTAAATGAAAACTTTTCTGGTCGACCTTATTTAATTGCCTGTAAAATGCTCGAGGTGGTTAATGGCCAAACTATTTCAAATTTTGTAATAGAGTGTTTGGAAAATATTTGGCAAGACAACTTTGAAAGAAAAATTGATAATGTGTTAATATTATGTACTGATAGTGTTGCATACATGTTGTCTGCGGGCCGAAATTTTTTTTTTTTACCTCAATTAAAACATGTCACCAGTTTGGCACCCAATCTTCATCGCGTATCAGAACAGATACGGTTAGAGTACTATGATGTAGATATGCTAATATCTAATGTGAAAAACATATTTTCAAAAGCCCCTCGCAGAATAAAAGTATTGAAAGATACGTATCCTAACTTACCTCTTCCCCCACAACCAGTGATAACTAGATGGGGCACTTGGCTCGTAGCTGCATCGTATTATGCAAAATATTATGAAGAAATAATAAATGTTATTTCTAGATTAAACAGCTCTGATTCAATGGCAATACCGATACGTAATGCGAAAAATATTCTGGAAAAGGAAAATCTACGGAATCAATTAGTATATAAAGAAAATCATTATACGATTATTTTATTTTCATTAAAAGAGTTGCAGAAACAAAATTTAGCATTAAGTAACTCGTTCTTGGCTTTTGATCAAGTCAGAGCTGCTTTAAATGAAGTAATTCTGATAGAATAAAAAACAAAATTGAAAAGTTATGGATAGGAATCCTGACATTGATATCTTCAGAGAATATGTAGGAAAATTATCGAAAAATGATGTGAATGACGAAATTTTGTCATATAAATTCGCTTCGCTAACATCAACAGATGTCGAACGCTCGTTTTCCACATATAAATGGGTGTTAGATGTAAAAAGAAATAGATTAAAATTAGATAATTTAGAAAAAATAATGGTGATTTATTTTAACTCTGGTCATACTCAGTCTTCTAGTGAAGCTGAAGACGAACCAGACCAATGACATTTTTTGTTTAAATAAGTGAATTATTGTTGAAGCGTATTGATTATTTTTATTAAGATTTTATTGTAAATACAAATTGTTCTATTTGATAATGTTTTGATTTTCTGAGGAACAAATAATTTGTATGGTAATATGTTTTTATACAACTTCAGAATAAAAATGTTTAAATGATTGTTGGTTCTTGAATAAGAAATTGTTATGTAAAAAAATATATGTGGTTTAATGAATCAAGTTTATCTATTTATTATACTATCCTTAATCCCGTCCTTCTTATATTTACCCGTCAGAAAGGAAGTGTAATCTTTCATTAGTCCCGAAGCACAGTGTGTTATGGGAGCCGAGTTGCGGTCATCACCATTTTCAATGCTCATTAGAAAGATATTCTTAGAAAATAGCATTTAAAAAAATCCCCGTGACTTTATCTGTAGTAGTTTCTGAGATATTTAAAAAATCGAGAAAAGTCCATAGAAACCAAAAAAAATGTTTATTTCCATTCTATCTATTATTTTATTATAAACTTATTCGTGGTATAATAGATTACGACTAAAAGAATAAATTAACGTATAAATAACTGATTAATCAAGCTCTTACAAGCAATTTTTTAAATTTTTATATGATTCCGTAATTAATTTTTTTCTGGCGCAACTTTGCATGGTCGCATTTTCTTTCTGTGTATTTATATTTTGTACATTTATATGTGTATTCATACAAAAAATCAGACGCTACAAAGGCTTTGTTCCAGAGATATCGATTTTTTAAGATTTTCTTAGGGTTGTCAACAAAGTAAGTGATTGTAACATATATATTTTTTTTTCAATTTTCTTTGATGATGGACATCGTGTGGTATTGGGAAGGGGTCCGCCCTCGTTAAGCTATGCTAAAACCCCATACTCTTACACGATGTCCGGAGAAGCGGGGGTGAGGCGTCATGGAGCCGGCAAAGAAAGATCCATGGCGCTGCTTTGCCTCAACAGGAGCTGACCCGTCCTGTTGGGGGATGTCATCTCGGGCCTCGACCGAGTGACATACTGCAAGAGGGACATGAGGGCGCCAACCCTCATGTTGGTCAGCGAGTGGCAGATATAGGTATTCTTCACTCTCCGGGTGTACCTGTTAATATACTAGGAGACCAATTATGCACCGACGATCAACCCGTAGCATTGACTCGTCTAGATTTATTTAGAATTTTCTAAAAAGAAGCATACAAACGAGGCCCGAAAGTGCGGCCTATGGACCTTTCTCTAGTTGAGAGGAAAGCCATAGTACTAAACGCCCTGTACCCTAAAGGCACCCCTGATTACTTTAATAGAGACTTGCATTCCTTGAGAAAAACTATCACAGCATTTTTGTGTAGATGTGAACAACTATATAAAGCAAGTTCTCGAAATCGTGTAAGGTTTCTGAAGAAAAACAAAAACTGGCTTTCGACAATTTTTAATCTTGGTATTTCTTCCGACATACACCGTCAAAAATGTTTAGAGACCCATATACTAGAAAATAAAGAAGTTTTGATGCCAGTAGAACAGAAATCAACGAGTTCCATACAAATATTAACAGCTTTTCCGTCTACATCAAAAGAACCTATTAGTTCACTTGATGCTCCTTCTACTTCTAAACACTATGAAGACCTAAGCAGTCGTAGTCAGCGACGTTTAAGGAAAAGTCTTGAACAAGAACTCGAAGACCAACCTATAGATAAACTGATTAAGGTTGTGTCGAAAATAGCATCAAATAAAATAGGTGTTGAGCTAACTAAAACTTCTGCCAGTGACTTTGAGTTTGTTATCAAAGAATGCCTAAAAACTCCTACTCAATGAACAGCTATTGCCAATATGATTAGATCTGGTCAAGAAACTAAAGGTATACCGTATACTGCTGATGAAGCTCTTTGTTTAATGATAGATGGAAAATTATCTGTTGAAGACTATATAACTACACAACAAGGTCCCAAATCTCGAGGTTCAAATAAAAACTATGTTACCCGCCCTGATGTCGAAATTTCTATATCAGAACGAGAAGCAAAAGTTCCTCTGTACGATTTGCTTATGCACACATTCCGCCGAATTATTGATTCTTACGACGATAAAGTTTCCGAGTACTGCAGACAAAAACAGTTAATTACAATTAACTGTGTTTTTGAAGGTTCTTGGGGTTTTGATGGCAGTACTGGGAAATCTAACTATAAGCAGATATTTGCTGATGATAGCGATGACGAGCATTGCCTTTTTGCTACCACATACATCCCATTACGTGTAAAAACAGTTGATGGGTTTGTATTGTGGGCAAATCCTAGTCCTCAATCTTTTCGATATTGTCGACCAATACAGATCCAATATCGATCAGAAACCAAGGACTTAATTCAGAGAGTTAAACATCGTGTAGAAGAAGAAATTAAAGAACTTTTGCCATATTTGCAGAAAACTCCTCCGGAAATACTATAATTGGGGATCCAAAATTATATCTTACGAATAAAGATGACAAGGTATTTAATGTAATAACAAATACCAGCTCGCAATTACGGTGTGCATGTTGTGGAGCTACCTGCACGGAGTTTAACAAGCTTGATCTAGTAACAAAAAAGGCAATAAATAAAGAAGCTCTGTTACATGGACTTAGCCCATTGCATGCCTGGATCAGAATCTTCGAATTTTTGCTGCACTTAGGATATAAAAACGACCTAGGCGTACAAAAATGGAGAGTAGCAAAAAAATCTTCCGAAGCTGGTACCGTAGAAAGTAGAAAAAAACGTATCCAAGCTGACATCCGGCAAAAAATGGGTTTGCTTGTCGATGTCGTACGACCAAATTCAGGTACAACGAATGATGGCAATACTGCGCGCACTGCATTGTCAGATTCCAACCGCAAAACCTTTGCAGAGATTTTAGGAATCAAGGAATGGCTAGTCGAAGATCTACCCACTATTCTAGTGGCATTGTCAAGTGGGTTGGAAATCGATTCCGCACAGTTTCCAAGTTTTTTGCCTTAATCTTGCTACCAAGTATGTGGAAAATTATAACTGGTTCTACATGTCAGTCACCTTGCACAAAATACTGATACATGGTGCGAACATAATAGATTCCATTTCGTTGCCGATTGGTATGCTGTCAGAACAAGCTGGTGAGTCAAGGAACAAATTTTGGCAATACGACCGTGAGCACCACACACGTAAGTTAGATCGTAAAACTAAAATACTTGACTTGTTTCATCGAGCGTTAGAATCCTCAGATCCATTAATATCGACCATGTCCCTTGGAATACGAAAAATGAAAATGAAACATTTGACTCTCCCCGAAAAATTCATTTGTCTTTTAAAACCGTCAACGGAAAATGTTATGTTTCATGGTCATTTACCACTAAGTTCCACAGATGGTGGTACCAGGAAAATGGCACCAGATGATGAACCCCTTTCATTGCCATCAGAAGAAACTGATGATGACATCATGGACTAATACTTTTGAATTTTATGTTATGATTTTTTATTACGAAATTATTGACAACCCTATTTCCATAGAAATTCCTCAAATACATAGAAACGATTTATCTCCTTTGCCGCATGGTTTTAGTTTGTGAAATTTTAGAATATGATTAGTAATATTAATGAGTATATTATAAGAAAAAAATAAAATGCTACATCACTATAGTTTTATAAAAAAAAATACATATGTGAAATTCTGAAAAAAAATTCTTACTCTTAAATAATTAAAGCTACAACCCTCTAATTAAATATTTAAATATATGAAATCCTGCAACATCATTTTCAATTCTAAAAAAAACCATGTTTTATATTTTTTGAGTAATCTTGAAATCAAGATTTTCTTAAGGTCATTGCCCTCTCACTGAAAAATTTATATCCAAATAACTAAGCAAAAAAATGCTCTCGGTATTTTTGGCAAGGCTGTATCATGACTAGATCTATTTAATAGACACATAAACGAGACATGACCGCAACTCAGCTCCTTTAACACACTGTGCGAAGGCGAGAATAGTTTTTTTATGATTTTACTACTTAAAAACCAAATCCCGGGACTCGGGGAATATCCATATTATTCTATCCTATGGCAAGTATATAAAACAGCCCTACCTATTCCGATCTATATTTATGATTGATGATATGGATAATTGGCATTTCTGTGAGAATATATTGATAGTGGCAGATCATAGAGGAAAACTGCATTATTTGTGGCTTTAGCATAATATTATATTAATATTTGAGGTTAAATTAGTAAAACTTTAGCTATTACAACTACACAGCAAAAACAATAACATTATTTTGATTGTATTATGTCTAATATAGAACTTGTTTGTTTAAATGAAACTTGTTTATAATTTACTCTTTAACATCACGACTTGTTTTCCCCGAAGGGTTGGACAGAGGTGTACCTATAGTACACCCACATTTCACCAGTTATGTTCGAGTCTCATGTATGGGGCGAGCCTATTGCAATCAACCAGGCACAAATCTAGACTCCGGGCAGCTACTGAGAAATTCCAGATGGAAAACCCAATAACACTTTGCCCGACCCGGGAATCGAACCCAGGACCTCATGGTCAGCAGTAGCGCTTGCGGCTACTATAAAAATGGCAGTTTTTTTAATAATTTAATTTATCTCAAATGATGAAATGTTAAAATATCATACTCCCAAGATGTATTTTTTTTTTTTTGTGGATGGGAAATCATCCACAAAAATATCAAAAGACTTTTCCCGCTCTGGGCGGAGCGGGAGGGCGTCACAGACTTTTACTGACTAAAACCCACCCGTGTTACTTCTGAGGCTGTAATCGATGGGTACACACCCAGCTAAGTTTCATAGACAGACCTTGAGTGAGTAAATGAAGAAATAATATTCTGCTTGGGTACGATTTACATACACTAGTGGTCACAGCAACCGTGGGAAAACACACTTTTCTACTATATGGAATGGTGAATATGACAAAATATTTACATATCTTTAATCCAATATACTATCACAATAACATTTGTTTTGTTATTAATGGAAAAGATTGTTGACTGATTTTTCAAGTAAGTTGATGTTAGTATTTCGTAATAAGTACATTGTGTGCTTGTGTAGGCTCTAATTACGAGTATCAGAGTAAACACTACAAAGAAATGATTCTGAACAACTTTAATAGTTGTTACAATATTCGATAACTAGCTGTACCCCGCGACTTCATTCGCATGGAAGTCGTAAGATACACAATATACTAAAATAACAGCCCCATTTTATTAACTCTCCCTCGTCCCCCAACCGGCCGCGTTGCATCGCCTGCCCCCGCTATTACTTCGTTTTCTTTTTTGCTTGGGGTTCAATACAATGTGAACATATATTTTGATATTCTACATTTTTATAAATTAATTTCATTAATTGCATTAATTTGTAATAAGTTAGAATCAAATTTAATATTTTAGTTTTTTTTTATTAGTGCAACATTAATGTGCCTAAAACATGTTTATGTGGTGTGGCAACACACTCGCTTCCGTAATACGTTAAGTGTAACGCCATTGTTTTTTCTTTTCTATAAACATAACATCATCACATAACATCACGCCTTGTTTCCCCGAAGGGTTAGGCAGAGGTGTATATATTATGGTACACCCACATACCACATACCTACCTACCATACCCACCACATACATACCTTTTCTATAAAAAATAGTAAAATCAATATTTTACTTTTCTCTTTGTTTGATTTCCAACACTCGGCTCTTAAGCATCATAGCGTGATGTTAAATAGCCTATAACCATCCTCCAGAATTGCTCTACTAAATGCAAAAAGAATTTTTCAAATCCAACTGGTAGTTCCAGAAATTAGCGCAAAATAGCTTAAATTTCATGGGCTTTTTTTTTGTCCGGAACCTTAAATCTTTTTCTAAAATAAAAGTAGCCTAAGGTACTAAGAAAGTCCCGTCAAAATCGGTCGAGACGTTTCGGAGAAGAGCCGGAACAAACAGACAGACAGACCAAAAATTAAAACATTGTTTTTTTTTTATAAGTACCGAATATACTTTCATATGCAATTAGTAAAAAGATGCTATTTGACATTACAAACAAACACTTCAATGTTATTTATTTGTATAGATGATGCAATAACAGCGATAGCAAAAAAAAACCATAGAGCCGTGAGAAATATTATGCCGTAATAATAAATTAAGGAGCCCTGACCACCGGTAGCTTGGACCCTGTTCCTACTATTTTTATATTTTTGAATGTTTTTTATAAAAATATTAAAATGTACCTCACATAAAGTAATAATATGGTGTAAAGTGAAATAATGGAAATTAAGGCAAGTCATCATTTCATTTTGTTTCTTGGTTGCTAATTAAAGTAAGACATTTTATAAACCTGGATGCAGGCAGTACTATTGAGGAAACTTACATCTGACCAATTTGAAAACAAAATCCCATGCACATGATGCCCACATCTGTTAGCAAGCATTACTATAGTGGCTGAGCGCTGTAAGCAAGAATAGTCCTTACAGTGATGTTTGTTTCTTCTATGGAGCCTATGGTGGCTAACTAATTTCATTTAACCATGTATATCTGGTGAAATATGGGCGCTCTTTTCAGCCTACCTTTTCGGGAGTCTTTTGGCTGATAGTTTGAGGAAATAAAAATGTTACAAAACACCATAATGATTATCTGTTTTACCAAACTTGTTGGAATCAAACAACTAAATTATTTGACCTTTCTTCATTGTGTATGTAATGAAGGATAGAAACTAGCATTTAAGGCATGCCACTGGACATAAAATATATTCTAGTATGTAAAGTTTTGCATGTCAAACGTCTGGCTGTCTTAGGAATCTTAATTACTGACTTTAAGACCAATACTGTAGATATCTAATGCAAATAAATGATTAAGTTTATGTAAATTTTTCCAAATAAAATATAACAAGTCTCTTTATATGTATACCTGACCTAAAAAGCTGTCTACAGACATAACATTGTTTTGTTATCAACCTGCGTTCTCTGCTATTCACTGGTCATTAACCTGACTGATAAAAATGTCACCATAAAATACAAAAACTCGTTATCTTGTTGTTAAGTCTTAATATATCAATCAGAATCCTTTTACTGTACTTAAAAAATTTTCCATTCATAACATAAATTAATTATACAATATACTTGTTTGCCAAAATATTTTTACTTAAACATCAGACTATGTTTTCTTAACAAGTATGTAGCAATTTAAATCCTTACACATATAAAATTTATTGTAGTTTTGAGCTGAAAATGTCACGTGTGTAAATGGTTCTTAAATGTCTGTCATTTAACAAGTTTCGAGAATAATGTTATAAGTTGACAAAGAAAACTGGGTTAATGGTACTTATGGTCAATGACCTATCCAGTAATTTATCAACGATAGTACCTGGAAGATAAATAATATTATTCTTAGCTCCAAGTGATTTTTGTTGCTATCAGAGAGAGCACTGTTCCACTAGCAAAACTGGGTCATACAAACTAAGCTTATATTATTATTTCTTGGTAGAATTGTTTGTTATTCTAACTAACAGGTTCACTGCCACTCCGGTCACCACTGACCAGAGAACAATAATGTTCTATTGTCTGGTAGTTACTGTGTTAAGAATGAATTCTGGGAATAATTTTCTCAAAAGTATGGTGTTACATTTGGAATATACATATACCAAATGACTTTTATTAAAATTTCTGAACCTTACTATATTGTCCACATTAACAAACAAAGTGTAAAATGTTATATGAAAACTGTTTCTTAACAATAATAATTATTTTGTGTATTACTTCTGTATACTTTTCTTTTCTAATAAAGACAATCATAGTGAACTCACCCCACGGGATCCTGATCGCTGTGACAAAGTTTCAGATTCAATTTCAGAGTCTGTACTTAATCCTTCAGTAGTATCGTGAGACAACACCTGCGGGACATCACTGTCGGACAGGTTGGATGACAGTCTTATAGGCTCATATGCACCAAGGGTTCCACCAAAATTCCTTTCCCTTTTACTCAAGTGATGTTGGTGATCATGTGGTGAGTTCGATAGTTGTATCAAATCCGCATTCGCTTCAGAATTTAGAGCCCATGTAAACCTTGGGAGAGGCAAGTCAACAGGAGTAGACAAAAGATCTGGCTTTACTGTCATGTTTGTCTGATGGGCTGCTATTAGTTTCAGTGCTGAATAAAATTGTTTTCTGTTCATGTGACTCAGTGACGCACAGTTATTAGGAGCAACGCTTATATCCATGATCTGTAACATATAATTAGTGCTCATAATCACTCATTCACAAAATGTGTTACCGTACGTCTAACCTTTACCACTAATTACCTGTTTTAAGACATCGTTGTGTACATTTGAAGACCGAAATAATTCTGTGGCTTTTAAAATCGGTATTTTCCCATTGGATTCCTCGTCACAACATAAAAACAAATCACCGAAATATCTCATTTCGGTTTCTGTCAAATTGAGATCCTCCATTATAGTAATAAAATAACAATATTATGGACTTCTACACAGTGTCTTTAGTTTATTATTAAATAGGCAACATAAACAACCATTATCTATTAATGTACACCATATTCATTGATAAATAGACGGATTCGAAACTTGTACATCACGAAATTTACACGAAGCAAACCAAATGTCACTGACAGACAGCTGCCTGATGCGGCCATTAAAATTTTAGAGCTCGTTTTCACGTTCAGAAACCGATAATAGAGTAGTCCTTCAGTCAGTATTTGTGCTCAATTGTAATTTCAGATTTTACAATACCTATTATATCTTAACTTTGTAATTTAACATGTCCTTTAAAAGAGAGCCGGGTGATTTGTAACTCAGGACCCTTCTACCTCAGACACCTTTCTCTATTTAAGGTTGTGCATTTTATTTACCAGTGCCTGTATTAATAATTATGATGTTGAGATA
Organism: Fissipunctia ypsillon; assembly: GCA_947568875.1. Classification (NCBI taxonomy): domain Eukaryota; kingdom Metazoa; phylum Arthropoda; class Insecta; order Lepidoptera; family Noctuidae; genus Fissipunctia; species Fissipunctia ypsillon. The sequence continues at coordinate 7,099,333 of OX387660.1, read as the reverse complement.
AATAAAGATTTATGATTATGATTAATATTTCAGAGATTTCAGTCGACAGTCAATATTAAGTTAATTGGTTTTATGCTAGGTACACACGCGACTTAGAATTGAATCATCAAAAACATCGGAACTCCTACCTTTTAAAAAAATAAAATATTACCGACCCCAAGTAACATGGGACAAGGGCAGGAAGATGACGATATAGTAATGCGAACATGATCCAACACTCCAAGCTATCAGTGGTCCAGTCTCCTGAATTAGGAACCACCAAACCAAACAAGGCGCGTCATTCACGTAAAGCTTTTCAAAATGTTGGTCGATGTTCTTACTAGGAACAAAGTCAAATATCTAAGAACTTCAACATTTAGCTGTTTGACTTTGTTATTTTCACAGGTGAATTTGGTTAATCTAAAAGGGTGAGTCAGTTACAGGATACTAATGAAACTTCAAAAACATTTGTAGGCAGTTATTAAGCGTTATGTTATACATAACGTTGCAGGTAAGTCTTTAGAGTTCCTATTCGATGTGTTAGGACCGATTAAAGCATATTTTTATTTCTAAACGGTGCACTTTTTTGTTTTTCTATTGATAAGCAAATTCAAGCTAATTCATATGAAAAAAAAAATCAACCCTTGACGGCCTTAAGAGCGTTGTCACATTTTGCACCTCTCTCGCTCACACAAAACCAAATTTTTAAGAATGTTAAATGAAAAAATGCTTTTTTGAAAAATGTAATCAATGGGCGGTCTACAAAATAATATTAATTTAATAGGTAGTTATCAAAAACACATTTCTATTGTGTTATCTAATAAACTTTTGTAATTAAGTGTTATGATCTGTTTTTGAGATGATGTAAATAAATGCCACAATAAAAATGTGTTTTTAATAATTACCTATTAAATTAATATTATTTTGTAGACCGCCCATTGATTACATTTTTCAAAAATGCATCTTTTCATTTAACATTGTTAAAAATTTGGTCCCGTGTGAGCGAGAGAGGTGCAAAATGTGACAACCCTCTTAAGGCATATTAAGGTCTACTTTTTCGTAAGTTATAAAGATTTACGGGCGTATCCAAAAAACAAAAGAGTATTAAGTACTGCTCGGTCGATGTCTCGGTGCGTTTTTTTCACTGCAGTGCACGGTACTTCATAGACCTATTTGCGATACAAAATACGTGCAGTGGACTCACCGCAAATTTGCAGTGGGGGGGGGGGGGCACTGTGAATTAACCGCATGCGTTTTTTTTCAACGCAATGCGCGCACTTCTGTGACATTCCATAATTCACAAATTTTGCGGTAAAAAAACGCACGGTGGTGCGCGCTAGGCCTTACACTCGAATGACGGTAGATATTCGGCATTTTCTGGCCGGGGTAACGCACACCAATTTTTTACTTGCATCACGTTTTTAAAAAATTTATCGTCCCAAAAGCTCCATATTTATTGTATGTACCTACTCAGCTTTTCTCAATCTTTATTACAAGCATGATGTGGAATACGCTGCCAGCGTCTTCGTTCCCTACTGGATGACATTGACAGGCGTCTGTTAGTTCCCATTTTGGCCACGTGCGACTGCAGTGCTCTCGTCAGAGAGTAGTATATTCTTTGCTGCAGTGGTATCCATTTGTGGGACAAGGAGATTATATTTATGGGCGAAACAAACCAACAAAATTATTTCGTAAATTTTTATTGAGTTCTGATTTAAATAGCGATACTGCATTATATAAATTTGATAATTTATATGTGTTTGACCACTATCAAAGTAGTTAAATAATTTAGATTTGTCCGCTATACTTAAGCTTAAATTATAAAAGTCGATCTAGTCGACTAAATCATATTCTTAAACATTCATAACAACATTAACTCTATGCAATCTAACATTTAATCCTTGGTCTGGATGTACTTGATGAGATCGATAACACGGTTGGAGTATCCGAACTCGTTGTCGTACCAGCTGATGAGCTTGACGAAGTTGTCATTAAGAGAGATACCGGCAGCAGCATCGAAGATGGACGAGTGGGTGTCACCAATGAAATCGGATGACACAACTTGCTCCTCAGTGTAGTCCAAGATACCCTTCAGGGGGCCATTAGCTGCCTCCTTAACCTTCTGTTTGATAGCTTCGTAGCTGGCGGGCTTGCCCAGGCGGACAGTGAGGTCGACAACTGACACGTTCGCAACAGGTACACGGAAAGCCATACCAGTCAGCTTTCCGTTAAGAGCAGGAATGACTTTGCCAACGGCTTTGGCAGCGCCGGTGGAGGCGGGAATGATATTCTGCTGAGCACCACGTCCATCACGCCACAGTTTTCCAGAGGGTCCATCCACAGTCTTCTGGGTAGCAGTGGTAGCATGTACGGTGGTCATCAAACCTTCAATAATCTCAAAGTTGTCGTGGATGACTTTAGCGAGAGGCGCGAGGCAGTTGGTGGTACAGGAAGCGTTGGAGATCACCTTGTGAGATGGGTCATATGCCTCAAGGTTGACACCACATACGAACATGGGTGCATCAGCACTGGGGGCAGAGATGATGACCTTCTTGGCACCACCCTCTAAGTGAGCAGACGCCTTTTCTATGGTTGTGAAAACACCTGTGGATTCGACGACGTATTCAGCGCCAGCCTTGCCCCATGGGATAGCCTTGGGGTCCCTCTCGGAGAAAACGGCGATTTTGTTTCCGTTGACGACGAGTTGGCCATCTTGGATATCAACGGTGCCCTTGAAGCGACCGTGGGTGGAGTCGTACTTGAAGAGGTAGACCATGTAGTCAAGGCCAATGAAGGGGTCATTGATAGCAACGACCTGAGCGCCTTTCTCGACGGCAGCGCGGAGGACCAGACGCCCAATGCGGCCGAAACCGTTGATACCGATTTTGGACATGTCTGTAATAGAATGAAAAAAAGTACATTAACTTTTCGTCATAATTAAGCCAATCGAAGAAGGAATATCATCATCGTAGTTGTTAGGCGTGTGAGTAACTTGCTATAACAGCTCTGTACACCTACAAAATGTACATTTATATTGATAACTAGCTGTGCCCCGCGACTTTGTTCGCGTGGATGTCGTAACATACACAATATACTAAAATAACAGCCACATTTTAATAAAACTCTCGTCTCCCGACCCGTTGCCAACCGTCGTCGCGTTGAATCGCCCGCCCGCGCTATTACTTTGTTATCACTTAGTATTCTTTCAGACTTTCTTTTTCCTCGGCTCCTAAGAGTCGTAGCGTGATGTTAAATAGACTATAACTATCCTCGAGAATTGGGCTACCACATGCAAAAAGAATTTTTCGATTCCGACTTTTTGTTCATAATTTCATGGGTTTTATTATTTTTTCGCGGAACCCTAATTATTTTTCTAAAATAAAAGTAGCCTATGTAACCCGCTGTAACTACAGCTATCTGCCAGTGAAAATCCCGTCAAAATCGGTCCAGCCGTTTCGGAGATTAGCCGGAACAAATAGACAGACAAAAATGTAAAAAAAATGCTTATTTGTTATAAGTACCGTTCATACTTTCTTATGCATATATAAAGTTGTTATTTTAACATTACAAACAGACGAATTTTTTTTTTGTATAGATAAATGTGTGTAGTCTGATTTCATCAAAGAGATAACGTCAGAAATTCTATTCAATGCTACTGATGATGCTATGAACTTCTACATTTATATCTGTAATTTTTATGGTGTACATAATAAAGATAATTTTATCTATCTATCTGTTAAAAGGGTACAAATATGTTTTTATCCGTGAAGTGAGTTCCTAATAGCGATGCTTAATATCATTGTTGCTATAATATTTTGCTAAGCTTTAAAATTCTACATTATAAATCATAAATAAATGTATAACTTGGAAACATATTAAGAGCTTTTTCTGGTTTTTTCGTCAAGGAGGTATGTCTCTAGCTAGAAGAACCAGTTAATTAAAATGAACAAGTTAAATGAATACAATAAATCAGGACACCCTAGCAAGGTCATTTACGAATTTAGAAACTAAGGTTCAACTACCTTAGTTTGACCACTGAGTTGATAAATATGTATTATGAGGGTCCTACATAATATTTGAAAAAGTTCTTAGCTCCTTTTTTCACAAAACAATGTAGGAAATGCTTTAAAATAGTACTATGTAGGTATTGATAACAACATTGTTTATATCTTTGGCATTTATTATGAAACAATCTTGTTTGTATGCCAAAACTATAAGTAGTAGCAAAAACATGAAACAAATATTACGTGACCCCTCCCAGTCGTACCGTGATGAATCATATAAAACTAGGTATTTCCTCAAATTAAATAAGTGAACAAATTATAGAAATACATGGTGCAATGTCTCGCAAAAATATATTAAAGACATTTTTTTCCATAATTACTTTATTGCCTATCAATTTGGGCAGAGTTACATAAATTTTTATACAAGACTGTCTATGGCGTTTACTGTAGTCTAGCGACCGCAATGCATTTCAAGGTCATAGGAGACATATTTAATTTAGATCACACGATTTCAATGGCATCGGTGAAGTTTGTTTAGATGACAGAAACATACGTACTAAAATATTAGTACCGATTCAGTTATCAAGCCTACAAAAAGAAAAACAACCACGTAAAAACAGGAAAAAAAACTTATTAAAAGAAAAGATCTTTTTGTGTAATTAATAAAACTTTGTTAAATAATGGCAATAAACGGAGCTGCTAAAGTAAATCTACATAATCTAATCATTAGCATACATCCAGATTGTAACCAAATAGAGTGTAAATGCAGAGCTGTTTGCTAGCACGTAGGTCAGTTACAGAGTTAAAAATAGCAAATTCCGGAAGCCGATGATATAATCGTACCGGCTGTGATGCTGTAGCACACATATTCATTACATTTTGTTTGTTGCAAACTTAGATTATTATCCTACAAATAATAGTGTAGGACGATTGAATACCGGCCGGTATGGAGGTCGTATAGAGGTCACTCATAAAAACGGCATAAAATTCAAACGAAATGAGAAACAAATAATACGAAAAGATACGAAGATAGATTTGCATAATCGTCAAAAAGTCAACAACTAAAAGTACTTGATAGAAAACTTTGAAATAAAATAAATTTTAAGTCGGCAAAATCACGTATCGCTACGTGGTAAAGAAATAAACGCAGCAAATTACGCAATACACTACTAATGTTTAAAGTAAGCTCGGAAAGACAATGGAAAACGAAATTAATTAACATGTAATTGTTCGTGAACACTTACCGGAATAAATTTATGTAGAAACGAGTAAATAAGTATCTCCACGTATGCTCTCCACGAGATGGAGTTTTAAAATGTCAGCTGAAGGACAAGGCAGGACGCCGGACGGGCGTTGTATAGACAACTTCCAGAAGATCAATGAAACATAGAGCAAGCAAATATGAAAGTAGAGACCACAAAGCTCAAAAGGCATTTTGTGTTGTTGTTGTGAACATTCAGAATTCTTTTGTCACTAGCAACGCCACGTAAAATTGGGCTGCCAATGACACTTGACAATTCTGACAGACCTCTTTGCGCGGAAAAATATTTTATCAAATAGTAGTAAGTTTTGAATTTTAATAATAAAATTACTACTGAACATATACAAAAATACATTTTGTTTTGTAGTGACACTTACAAAAATGGTTAAATAATGTGTAAGATATCGTCAACGTAGTTCCAATGAAGTAGTGACATCTGGTGAGCTGTTTTTTTTTTAATTTGGTTTCATTTTTGCCCTCATTGATGATTGGCTGTGGCACACTGAATCGTTATTAGTTACATCGTTGCTTCAATCGTTTTTAAATAGGTGGTTGAAACATGAAAACATTCTTAATAGTATCCTATGTCCAGCAGCCAACGGAGAAGCTTTCAATAATTTAAATTAGTAAAGGCTTTCACAGACTATACAGTCTGTGACAACTTAGGTTCTAAATAATTCAATGAAATCATGGACTATAATCATCATCATAATGATCTATCATTTCAGGTGGAAGATGACCACAACTGGACATAGGCCTCTAAGCAATGGATAAAACTAAATAATGACCTTACTACGTATTAAGATATTTTTTACCTACTTACGGTTCTTGTTTTGTTGCTTAATCTACAATCTTACCTCTATTATCTCGTCGATAGTCTATGAACTCTAGTGATTGCATTCGAATTTACCGGTAACAAAATTGAATAAAATACCGGTTTTCTGTTTAAAATACGTACTTTTTTTAAAATTCATTGTTGCTGATTGTATTGTTAATTATCAACGTTTTTAGCTGTGATAAATTTATCTAGAAACGCACATTTTTGTTAATGTTACTATAGTCGAATATCACATCTCCAATCACATCTCATTGAAGCGCGTAATTCAAAACGTTAACTAGGATCGTCAAATAAATATTCAAAATATTAATGATTACTCAAAATCTAATAAATGGTTCACTCCAAGTTCATCGGGAATGGTTATAAAAGTGGGAATAAATGGTTTCGGCCGAATTGGCAGGGTAATATTCAGAACGTGTCTTCAGAATCCCGACATTGAGGTAAAATGTTTCTTGCAGATTTTTGGCCCATGATCCGTTTGGTAGAAATTTTGTTATGTATTTATAGAGCCGCATACAGTTCTAATCATATTTGACCTAGATTTGAAGTAAAAGGACGAGGGCTGAAAAGGTTAGGTATGGGATTAGGACCCTTTTAAAATGCTGCGGAGATACGAGGTACCAATGTATCATAATTGCTACAAACACTGTTTGTGTAGGAAATAAGTCATCAATTCATCACCATCATCCTCCGGCTTACAATCCATTTTATTTTGTAGGTATAGGTATTGTAAGTAGCAGTATTTTGTGTATTGTACTTTATTAGGTACAGACGCCAGCAGGTCAAGCTACCCGAAACTGTCAAATTTTCCCAATCAATCTTGATCCTAATGCTATAGCAATAAAGTTGAAAATCTACTAAAGAAATTTGACAGATTGTAGTAGCTTGATGTGCTGCCGTCCATACATAACTCAATATGTAAAAATTAGTTTTCCACACTCTACTAGTGACCCGAAACGACTACCTTTTCTAATGTATTCTGCGTTGATTGCTACAGTTATCTGCGATTAACGACCCTGCGATTGACATCGATTACATCTGCTATTTGATTAAGTTCGACTCCACTCATGGAAAATTCAAAGGGAACATCACACACACAGGGAATGAAATTAATATCGATGGTAAATTGTCTCTTTATTCTTATAAAAATAGATAGGTACCTACATCAGTAGGTAGATATCATGCACTGGAGGCTTCAGGCTAGGTGGAGCGACGATCTTGATTGAGAGTGACGAGTTAAGCACCTGCTTACATGGTCGGCAACCGTGTCCCCGACAGAGGTGACCTTGGTTGGAGACCGGCAGAGCTGCTTCAATGTTTGGTCCTAAATCACCATCTACACGATTGTAGACCACCAAGGTCAGCTCTGTCGGGACGCGGTTGGCGACCGTATAGCAGTCGCTATAGCTTAATAGCGTGCGATTTGACCCCTTTCTTGAAATCTTGACATTGGAACAATCAGCATTTTTGTAGACGTAATCTGCCGTCCCCCCAGACAGGCATCGATTCGATAATAGCTAAGCTGGTGATATTCACCCAACGACCCAGTGTCCCTTCAAAGTCAGTTGATTTATGTAAACACATATGTATGTACCTACATACATTACCCGACAGAAGATTATGCCCTCAAATCTTGTTATTAAGAAATAAAGTATAACGGATCCATAACATCTTATTCGTTTATCATAAATAAACTGTTATCATATTGTTTTGTTTTTAAACTGTTATCCAATCATGTTGTTTTATTACACAAGAAAAAATACATAGGTACATACATAAACTCACGCCTTCTTCCCATAGGGGTAGGCAGAAACTACAGAACGCCACCTGCTACGATCCTTACATACTCCTTTTGCCTCATTTACGTTCATACATCCAGATGTATGCAGGTATGACCAGTCATACACGCACGCCGGTTGCGAGAAACACAAGAAAACTCCCACTTTTAACCGACTTCCAAAAAGGAGGAGGATATAATCTTCGTCTGTATGTACGAGTATGTTCACCGATTTCTCCGTCAATTGCGGACCGATTTTGAAAGTTCTTTTTTTATTTGAAAAGTTATGTTCTCGAGGTAGTCCCATTGTCACTAATTCAGAATCTGATGAGGGGATCATATGAAAATTAAGGGAAATCCTCAAATTTTATAGTCACATCTATAATAAAAGCGATTTGGGTATTTTTTATAATAACTCGTGCATTTGCTCTCGGAAAGCACTATTTGGTGAACTGATAATGAAGACCACAGATGGCCATCGAAACTACTCAATAATAAGTAGGTATTTTACGGGTTGCGATTCGATGGATGGATTCGATTACTTTTATATGGTTGCTAAGCAATTTATGCTCGTCACAATGCATATCGTGAAGGGGAGCTGCTGGTGACTTTACTCCAACTCCAGTTCTCCTGGTTCTTACCAGGAGAACGTCCCTGCATCGGGGAAAACAATATTTTGTAAAAGGTGAGGAGCAGTTGACATTAGGCTATTGTAACTTAAATAAAAACTGACCCACTAAAAATGAAAATAAAAACTTTTTTACAAAAAGAAAAAAAAAAAACAACTGACTTTCAAAAAAACATTACAAAGTGAATAATAACTTTAATTTCGAAAGTCAGTTGCAAAAAACTAAAATATAGATCCAAAGACACTGACTTCAGAAATTAGAGTTATTTTTCACTTTGTACACTGTCTTTTTTGGAAGTCATTTGTAATTTTTGTAAAAAAGATTTTTTTAACCAATGAACGACATGAATTATTCATCATCTCATTTCTCAACCAATAAGATAGGGAAAGATCACAGAGTTTAGTTGAAGCAGGGGCGCGATCGATGTCTTAATCGTGATGATGACTGATAATATTATAATATACATATGACCTTACATATTCTTGCGTCAGCAGGGTTATAGTTTTCTTAGAGGTAGGTAATAGGTAGACTGCCTCGTTGATCTAGTGATTGCAAGGGCTACTGCTGAGCATGAGGTCCTGGGTTCGATTCCCGGGTCTTGCAGTGTTATTGGGTTTTTCTATCTGGAATTTCTCAGTAGCAGCCCGGAGTCTGGATTTGTGTCCGGTTGATGGCAACAGGCTCGCCCCCTATTACATGGGACTTAAACATTTCTGGCGAAATGTGGGTGCACTATAGGTACACCTGTACCCAACCCTCCGGGGAAACAAGGCGTGATGTTATGTTTATATATAGGTAGACTTACGGGGCTCTTATATACGTAGTCATTTTTTATAAGTAAGTGCCTACTTCGGTATCAGCATTAGCCTACACTTGCACTAAAAAGTGATATAAAAGATAACCTTTTAAATACTCTAAACTTTCAAAACACCTTTCAAAAGGTACAAAGTACCTTAACAGCTTTTGGCTAGATGTTACAGGCTTAAGTATAAGAGTAGGCTAAAGTGACTGCTTCACGGTCGCCAACCGCGTCCCGACAGAGGTGATTTTAGTGGTTTACAACCGTGGTTGACGACCAAACATTGAAACAGCTCTGCCGGTTGCAAACCAAGGTCACATCTGGCGGGGACGCGGTTGGCGACCGTGTAGCAGGCGCTTAAAGCTAACATTTCCTTTTCGCTATTTAGGTCGGATTATCAAAGTATTTCGCGACAAGCTGCCACACACGGTGCCGTGGCAGGTTGCGGGCGTACAGTACGTCATCGAGGCCTCTGGAATGTTCACCTGTCTTGAAAAGTCTTCGGTAGGTTTTGTATACTTACTTATTGTCCTTACAGAACCTGTATGAATGGACAGAATGGTACTTCTTAAAGGCATACTAAAGATTAGGTTGTTTTGATTATCATCATTGACTCTGTCGCCATTGAAATACATGGAATACATGATGTGAGACAAGGAAGTTTTTAAAAACTTACTTTTGTGTTTTCTTTCCACCGACCGCGCCTTTTCCCACCCTGTATTCCAGTGGTGTATACAGCATACTAGAGGGAAATAAAAGAAGTCTAGCCTTTCTGTTCTTTTTTTGTATATTTTGTGCCTTAATCTGGCAAAAATAAATTTATTTTCTTTATTTTCCTTACCACTGTTAAGTAGAGGCCTTCCCCAAATTCTTCTGAAAAGTTTTGACGTATAGGTACAGTATGACACTAAACGTAGGGGCATACTTTAATGGAGTGTAGTGCTCAAAAAAATGAACAACTTTTACTATGGCATAAAGGGTGTAACGGACAGCCCTCCACAAACTAACAGGGTGCATTCAGCTTCTCATTTTGAATCATATTCTACCGGAAATATTCTCAGATTTTTTTTTATTTTCAGTTACTATTCCTTTATTTCAATGCAAAATTACATTCTCTGTACGCAGCACTCCATTTATGTAAATAAAACAGCTACAATAAAAAAAATCAGCAATTAATGTTGAAATACTCGGCGGCCGAAGGCTCGCTGCGCTGCCGTTCGCTACGCGCGTTTTGCCACGGTAACGATACATTGCATGTGAGGTAATAAAACTAATCAGTGGTGCTATTCTGTAAAGATCCCACCGTGAAAATTTAGGTGAAGTGAACTGTCACCTTACTCTACTAGGAATTGAGCTCACTTCAAACTCACTTCACCTAAGTGCTCACGGTGTGATGTTTACAGAATAGAGGATTCCCATAACGTTCCTGAAATAATTTCATGTACCTCTCATCTTAGTATGATATACTGAATTCACCCCCATCAGTCTGCGGAGGGCTGTCCTTTACACCCTGTATTTTTATCATGTTAGTACTGCCCTTTTTGTATTTGAGAGAGAGAGAGAGAGAGAGAGAGAGAGAGACAGAGTTGGTCTCTAGTAAAAAAGTTCATTTTCGTGAGTAGGTACTGCCTTAAAGTATGCTCTTTCTTGCCTTACATGAATTTTCAATCACCACCTCAGGGTCACTTGGCCAGTGATGGTGTGAAGCGCGTGATAGTGACAGCACCCAGCGTGGACGTACCCATGATCATTCTGGGCGTCAATGACAATAAGCTAAATGCAGGTAATTTATTAGTCATGTAATTACTGATGTGGGTTTACGAATCGATGAATGCGTTTGCACACAATGGAATGGGTCAAGTGTCTTAATTATACTGGGGGAAATTATGCATGTTGCATTAGTTGGATTAATGAGAAAAGTGACTTTATTTCTTTGAAAAAATCATCATCGGCATTTTAATGGATTTTTTTTTTTGTTAAGGGAAGTGCTGCCACTACATGTACTATTTATGCCCCGAAGCATCGTTGCTAACTTGTCGTTTAACGGGTATGGGTGCCGGTTAGATTACAGGCACAGGACAGTTCAGCTCATGTCTCTGGCAACGCACCTGTGATGATTCTGGTATTGCAGATGGCCATAGGCGGTTGTGACCTCTTACCATGTGTTGTGCCGCCTGCTTGATAGTAGCCACCTAAAAACTTCTTTTTTTAAGGGTTCTGTACCTCTAAAGGAAAAAAACGGAACCCTTACAGGATCACTTCTTTGTCCATCTGTCTGTCAATGTGTCAAAACCCTTTTTCTCAGGAACGCGTATAGGTATCATGTTGAAATTAATATCAAATACGTAGGTCTATTGTCCTTTGGTGCTCTAAAAAATCAAGCTTCTAAGTCAACGCAATAAAAAAATACGGCCATTTATGCGACATAATTATTTTGATACTCGCAAACAGGTAAATCAAAACCTATAAGTATAAGGGTACTTCCAGTTGACCTAGAATCATAAAATTTGGCAAGAAGCAAGGTCTCGCAGCACAAGTAAAGGAAAAAGGAAAAAGTCCGAAATTGTTAATTTGTAGTTTTATCACAAAAAAAAAATTGCGATTACAAACTAAAATTTGCAGTTGGAGATTTGACAGTGACGAGTATCAATGTCGGGAGATAATGTTTTTCAACTACAATGTTACGTTTGTTTTGGGATAAATTTATTTTTAACTACGTAACCTTTCATTGTGCGTGGTCCGACACGCACTTGGTCGGTTTTTTTTATTCATAGAAAGTTATAATGGTAAAGTATTCTAGCATAAGACGCTTTGAGGCGTAGCTAGTAGTACAAAAATATCCAAATACAACTCAGGGTCGAGGGTTCAATTACCGCATCGGGACAAATGTTTTGACCCACAGATAATTATACCTAAGGCGTGCTATCGTTCGGCCGCACTACGGGTGAACGTAGTGAGGTCTTTATACACAGATTGACTGCTATATCACTTTCACATTAAACATATTTTACGTGATCAGGGTGTAGGCACCACCATAGATGTTCTACTTACAGACGATTTATATAAATCCATCAAAATTATTTTTAAAAATGCCTGTAATAGGCCTGCTATACCGTACCTGTGCCCATGTTCTTCAATTATGAACAGTCATGAGCATAAATATATTATTGTGGACAGCTCGGCAATAATATCTGATTTCATGTTCATTTCATGTTCCTTCGATGTCACATATTTGTGCTACCACTTGTATATGCCTTCCACAAATGCCTCACATATATTTGCCGCCATCTTGACGACAGATATTATGGATGAATCATGAAATCAGATATTATTGCCGAGCTGTTCATAGTAATATATTTATGCTCGTGACTGTACTCGTGGTCTATAGAACCGATGACACTGCTACTTCCCTATATTACTAAGCTACGATTGCATGTTATTTGGGTTACGCACATCTTTCAATCAATATACCTTTCCTATCTTCGCTTAAAAATAGGCGGCAGTCATAAAAACTCCTAATTAGGTATGGACATTATTAGGAGTTTTTATGACTGCCGCCTGCTGTTCTGAAATATGGATTTCAGAACAAAAGGTCCTATCATGCGCATCAAGCACGCTGTACTGCCTAGCGCCCATCGTGAAGGTTCTGGAGGAAAACTACGGAGTCACAGAGGGTTTTATAACCAGCATACACGCCATGACACCTTCGCTAAAGCCTCTGGATGGTCTGTGCTTGAGGGGAAAGGTAACCAACATCTCTTTCCTTATTAAAAACTAGCACTTCCCGCGCCACTTCATTTGCGTAGATTTCGTACTTTAGTACCCCGTTAGGGGTAGATTTTCAAAAAACCCTGATACAAGTTATTCTTTATTTTTGGTCTTAATTATAAATACCCAGTTTCCAGTTAATTGGACCTAGGTACTTTAAAATTCTTACATACAAACTTCGACACCCCCCAATCCCCCTTTAGCGGGTAGTTTAGAAAAACAGAAAAAATAACAAACTTCTTAATTTACTTATATAAGTAATCATGCCAAGTTTCATGTTTATTACCTCAAGAAATAAGATTTTTCATACAAACAAAAACGCTTCTTTTCACCCCCATAAAGGTCGAATTTCCAAAAATCCTTCCATAGTGGATGCTTACAACATAAAAGGCTGCAACTGCCAAAATTTCAAGTTTGTAGCCGCAGCGGGTTAGGCTCTGCGTTGATGAATCAGTCAGTCAGAACTCAGGAGTCAGGAATTATGGATTAAATCTACCATGGGCTATAAGCAAATTCAGCATTATAAAGTTTTATGGTGAGAATAGACTTTCGTCAGACATTTTTGGTCTTACAAAATGTACGTGGATCGCTTGATCTAGTTGGCTAGTTGACAATGATTAATGATGTCGAGAAAATATTAGCCAATAGTATATAACGCTAGGATCCCTCACGTTGTATGCTTTACGACCCACCGGTGGGCTTAGCCAAAATCAGGAAATCGGTAATTTTCATCAACTTGTGATTTTCATACCAAAGTTTATAAAATGCGGTAATTTGTATGGAAAATAAAAATTTGCGACTTCTACCGTCAAGTTTTTAAGATATTGTAAAAGGCTCACAGATGGGTCCCGTGGCCTCGTACAAAGGACTGTGTATTTTTCCGTTGGCGGGGGCCGCGGGGTCACGCTACGGCCCACCCCGCGCGCGTGCGCTTCGGGCGTAGTGATATACTCCGGCCGATCAAAATCACGCGCTGCGTCGACAAGAGAGGATCGGTTACGCTTTTCCCGCCAAAAATGGATGATTTTGAACATTTTGAGTTAACGGAAGAGGAGAAAAAGCAGCTAGACAACATCATTGCAATGACCTTGATAAAAAGTACAAGTTTATGTTGGATTTGAAACCCACGCCGTCTGGTTCGGCTACAGGGTCACGCAGCTCACTTCCATACGCGTTTTGTTTGATAGCTGCAATCTGTGGCTTGTAGGAAGCGTTTCCGTAGTACCCTTCAAGCGGCTCACGGGTGAACCCTATGGCTCGAATGGTTCAGTAAGACAAGGCTCACCGGTGAGCCCCATGGCCTGAATGGAAATACCCGATTTTTCACATGGCGTTCAACGTGTTAAAATGTCGCGTTGGTCATGAGTGCATCGCATTCTGTCATACATCCCACATACATAAATAGACAACAAATAAAATAAAATCCCAGTTTCACAGTTCTTTTTATATTAGTTCAAGACAGATTGTAGAAAATTTCTTTCTCTTCGTAACTATAAAGTTGAATAAAAATAAATCGCAAATTATTAAGAAAATGTAAATACTATAAAATGCAAGAAAGCTCTTCCTATTACAGTTTGGGATTATATTCCTATTACATATTCGTAGGATGTTGTATCGCTATACTTTACATACGAATCGTCTACCGAACCACGCCAGGTAAGGTACGTGTTGCCACCACTAATGCAACGATGACAGAAATAAGGGGCTATCCCCGAATGTCATTTTTTAATCATTATTTTCATGTGTTTTTTGTCAGAATAAGAGTAATTTTGATTAGTATACACTACTTCATGTAGCTGCATTTTACCTTTCGGCCAAAAGTAATACAGTTTCAAATTGTAGGCACTAAGTACTAGAAAGCAAAGGTCTCTTCTCACACAGACAAAAAACGAACGTTGTTCTTCATACAGTTTGATAAAGTTCAAAGTTTCCATCGTTTGTCTTCGGAGAAACCGAAATATAGCGAATAAAATGTGACTCTCCACAATTAGAAATAGATTTATATTCCCACCTAAATTAAAATTGATTAACGCACTATTTGCGTCACTCCCATTAATAGATCTGTCACATTTAATTCGGCGGTTCCAAAAAAAAAGAAAAAAAGGTTCCATCGCGATGGAACCTTTGAACGTTGTCAAACTGTACTTGCTTGAAAGAAATGAAAAAGTCACATATGTGAATGTAATTACTGGTGTTTAAACAATAATAAAGTAATAAAGTTTAAACATATCAATTAATTAATTTATCGTCATTTGGGGTCGGCGCAACACGTTTTCTCTTTCCATTCTCCCTTGTCAACCGTCACGCTATCATTCACTCCCTTTTCTTTCATATCATTCCTTGAGAGGAATGATATGGATGATGGATGGAAAGATGGTAGGCCTTCCTTTCCCTCTCCATCCATCAACATTTGAAAACGTAACAAACAAACACTCACTTCCGCATTTATAATATTAGTTAGGAATTCTTACTTTATCTATTTTCGTCACTCCACACATCCATCTCAACATTCTCATCTCCGCTGCATGCAATATTTTTCATCCGTCTTCTTCACAGCCCAGCATTCCGATCCATACCGTACGACAGGCCTTATCATGGACTTGTAATTTTCCCCCTTTAACTTGAGCATCCGTGAGTCGCAAGTTGTTCCAGAGACCTGTCGCCATTTCATCCATCCTGAGTTGATCCGGTGCGTTACGTCTCGGTTTACTTCGCCATCCCTTTGATTAAATGAATAAATTAATTATGTTTTGTAATGCCAGGTTTAGAGAAAGTCTGACCTACCACAAAAATTTTGAGCATACCAGGTATTTAGACCATATAACTTTCCATTCACCAGCATTGGCGCGACCACAGGAGTATCCACCAGAATATAATCCCGGCGACTACTGGGTCGTGCAAAGCTTTGGCCAAGATAATTCCTCAAGTTAAAGATAAGATGACCGGACTGGCCTTTAGAGTTCCCATTGTTAATGTTTCAGTGCTAGATATGACTGTCAGGTATGTTACTGCAAAGTATTTTGAGCTCTATAGTATTTGTCTGAATGGTTTTAGAATAATATTTAGTATTTGGGTTTGGTGTTCCGTACTGTAGATTAATTATTATGACAGTTGTGCGCTATTAGCCATTATTTATTGATCCCTTATTTACTTATTTGATTTTAATATTTTTCTCTACACAGACTAGAAACCAACACAAGTCTTGAAGGCATTATCAAAACAGTAGAAAAAGCAAGCAGAACATTTCTTCAAAATATCATTAAAATATCAAATGAAGAAGCTGTGTCCACGGACTTTAGCGGAGACAGTCACTCGTGCATTCTCGACGCAGACGCCAGTTTGCAACTAAAACCAGACTTCTACAAAATCATTTGTTGGTACGATAATGAATACTCATACGCCTGCAGGGTTATCGACGCCATATTTTTCTCGGAAAGGCAATTTAATAAGCCAGTCAGACTTCCATGTAAGGTGACTTATGTCCGAGCAAAGATAACGAAAAAGCAAGACGAAGTACAACAAACTGAGCGTAACGCCAAAGAGACGTCATTGATAGAATGTAACAACGAGGTGCCTAAGAGCAGCACATCAGCTCAGGAGACTACGTGTAAACGAAAGCCGCTCGTTCGCCCGGCGGTGGTTTTAAGGAAACCGCTATCTTCACATAGCTCTGGGAGCCCCGCTTCAGCACCTGCGGTCAGTCGCGATACTAAAAAGAGAAATGAGCTATTCAAAATTTGGAATGACAATAATGATGCACAAAAAAATGCTGCAAAGCAGAATAGAAGTTCTTTTTTCCACAGTTGCATGGCACTTGGACCAAAACAAACGGAGAACACTGATTGCACGAAAGCTCAAGAACGGTTGGAGAATGTCAAGAGAGAATTCTCTAAGATGGTAAACATAACCGAAGATTTGCTCAAGAAGTCTAATGCTGACAAATTGCAACTTGAGACTGCGACAAAAAGCTCTTTAGAGAGAGTTAAGTTGGGTGCCAATGGAGGATCGAAGGAGTCCAAAACTAACATAAAGTTAAATAATCCACAAGCAAATAACTCAATATTGGATATATGTGGTGATTACAAGAACAGGCCTACTGACTTCAACAATGAAGAAGTACGATGCTGTAGCTCTAGTGACCGAAAAGAAAAGAACACAGAATATAACGTAGCAAGTGCAGTAAAAAAAATCGTTAGTAATAATAAACCGTTCTTAATACCCTCTCGTGAAAAAATTGCATGTTTTGCAAAACAGAACTCAGTTACTTATTGTGGTCAAAAGGCTAGAGTTCAAAATAACTCGTCAGCTAAGGCGAATGACCCGTTGAAGAAAAATAGTTTTATGAATACGAGCATGAATTTTAAGGGGCAAATGAGTAAAACTGACAACAATTTTATGGATAGTCCTTCTAACGAATCACCAGTTCAATGTGCTATGAAGGAGTACAAAGGAATTTCTCCAAAGATTTTTGATAATGTCAAGGAGTATGTGAAAGAAAAGCAAAAGGAAGTTAAAATTAAAGAAGGAAGATCACCGCAAGTGCCTCCTGAAAAAAAAGCATGTAATAGTCAAGAGTCCAACTCGACTGAAACAATGCACTACAAAGAATTGAATAAATATTTACATAAAAAGGATTACAATATGCGTCTCATTGACGGAGAACTACAAAAGCGAAATATGGTATTAGTGAACAATCAAAAACAAAATAATTCAGAAGTGAACTTCAAATCCTGTAATATGCCTACAAAAGACAGAGGGCAATTGACCGTGGAAACTGAGAAGCGTAGCAAAAATTTTAATACACAGATTCTAGAGAGCTTGAGCAGAAAAATTCCCGGGCCAGTGGTGATAGTACCCGAGAAAACCTCAGGATGCTGCAGTCTCAACGGGACAGCCACTACTATAAGCAATGGGAACAGTGCAAGAGCCAAACCTGACATCTACGAGAAATTGGATAGCGCCAGCGCCACTGACTCAACCAATTCATTCGAAATTAATGAGAGGAAATCTCAAGTTATCCAAATATGTGATTTGACAAACTCTTTAGAGGATTTGGGACGTTTGGACAAGATTTGCCGGATCATCGAGATTTCCGACGAACTCTCAGATAAATTATTCTCATCTTTGGACCAACCTGAACTCACGGGGCTGCACCAGAAAAAATGGTCATTCAGAGATTTATGTGAAAGGTTACAGTTAGACGATTTTTGTAACAATGTCTTTGGTAAATCTAGAAGTTAGCATAAATTGTGGATATTAGTACCTATATATTTGTGAAAATTTAAACAATGTACGTATTATATGAAATACAGCTACTTTTATTTCAGGCACTTGTACAGTAAGTTTTATTTCTAATGGCGTACAACTTAGATAATAATAAAATACTAATATCATACATAAATTACCATACTATAAATTATTACTGAAAGTATAAAAAATATGATTTCATTATCACAGAAAAATCTTGTATTTCGTAGATGCGTAAAAAAGCTTTCAGGTACTTTCGTAAACAAAATGACACAATCGCCTCAATATGGGCTAAATCATAATAAAAATAAGCTTAAATTCAAAGAAGAAATGCTGCTTATTGCTTACCCATTATTCGCTAATTCTGTATGTCTTAATAGTTTCATGTTAAGATCTATGATGGTCCGGGGGAAGATGGCGTCGTTCATTTCGACAAAGTCAGCGATGACGACGTTGACGGTTGAGCGAGCCTCTTCCTTGCGGTAACGTGAAGGCGGGCCCGGGGAGAACTTGGCCAGTTCTGGTAACACATCTTTTATTACTGGGACGGCACATTTTTCGCGTAAGCTTGATATCCACCTGGAATTTTTTAAAGTATATTTTAGTGTTGCAATGCAAAATCCTGTGAGACCTACGTCCATCAGTTAACTTTGACTGTAACGAACCATGGTAGTGACAACCCTTTATGTTTAAGTAGTTTCTCTATTCATTAGAGCTATTAGTTCGATAGCTTGTGAAAGTGTGTTTCCGAACACCGCAATCTATACCTACTAATATTATAAAGCTGAAGAGTTTGTTTGTTTGTTTGGTTGAACGCGCTAATCTCAGGAACTACTGGTTCGAATTGAACAATTATTATTCTTTTAGTGTTTGATAGCTCATTTATCGAGGAAGTCAATAAAAAATAAAATGTGTAGGTAACTAATAGACTAAACGTATTTTTCTTACTTTAAGCTCCTATTGATCGTAGCGTGAGTTTATATAGCCTATATAGCCTTCCTTGATAAATGGTCTATCCAACACTAAAATAATTTTTCAATTCCAACCAGTAGTTCCTGAGATTAGCGCGTTCAACCAAACAAACAAACAAACTCTTCAGCTTTATAATATTAGTATAGATATGTATAGTAGTAGGATTCCTCACCGAAGCACAATAAAGGTGGGTGTCGGCGTAAGCACAGCCTGATGAATGAACCCCGTGCTGGGGGGCCTCTCAACGTTGCGCAGATAATTCAGGAGCCCCGAGATGCCGTCCTGCTGCGGCCACGGCGAGGGCATCATCTGCGGTTGCCAAAACTCGCCCGTCGAGCTGACCGTCTCGTTACGATATACTACTATCACCTGAAATGATAAATGATGAATTATTTATTTCTGTAAATAGGTTATACAAAAATACGCGTATTTTACACGTCAAAAATAAACTATTTTTTAAAACTAGAGGAGGTTGGTGTTCCCTATATATACTCTGAGAAGAAACATTGGAACAAACTCAGAGGTCAGTCTCTTTTTCAAGTCCTGGCATAATCTTGGTCAAGTCATTTGAGGACCATGCAGATTAGTAGGTATTTTAGATGCTCTTTTGAGGAAAGAATCACACCGATTTGAGCGGGCCTGTCCAGTCAATGCATGCATTTGTCAGGAACCGTTTATTTAAGTATCAAGGAGCAACTACTACATTTAAGTACAATCATTAACCTGCTATTAAAATTTATAGAAATAAGTGAAAAACCACCTCAAGAATTCCTGTGGAGGTTTACGAAGCCTTCACGTGCTTCTTAATGGCATTCTAATGGTTAAATGAAATCGTAATAATTCAGTAATGGTTTAAACAGAGAGCTCATTTTACTCGGTCAATTAGGTACTAAAAACATTAATTAGCCGAGTATGTTTAATTAAGAGCATTATTTATTAGACTCGGCTGCCATCATTAATGTAGTTCCTGCCTAAGGCACCTGTCCCACCGTTGACGAGGAAGCGAATTGCTATCAAATAAACGATTTTCTCGTTCAAGAAACGTATAAAATATTGTAGATCCCGTGTAAGTAAAATATATATATATACACATATTAATAGTTGATCCCCGACTGTCCACACCGCCGGCGAGTACATTCATCGTTTATCGCAGTGACAAGAGCTATTAAAGAGAGTATTCGCTCAACAACGCTCGCTTGGCGGGCAGAACACTCGCTAAGAGACTCATGCTTGGTACATACGCATACCAGCGAGTAATCGCTATCGTCGGCGCGCACTCGCTGCTCGTTGCTCGCCAACTCGTTTTTGGTTGATAGCTTTACTCGCTTCTCGTTAATCGTCGGCGGTGGGACAGGTCCCTAAGTCTAATTAACTTACCTAATTATGTCGTTATGATATATGGCACTCCTTTAATAACCATTCAGTTTATTTTGGGATCATGGAAAACAGAATTAAGCCTCAGTTGCTTATTTAATTGCGACCGCAAAAATAAGGTTGTATTTGATATCGTTTCTCCAAAAACACAATGAAAAAGAGTCCCGTTGTTGTAACCGAAAATATAGCAAAGTAACAAAGTCACTTAGAAACATCATATTTTTGTTAGATTACAGAATATAACAACACTCTTACACACAAACTTATGCGCTACAAGCGGAAATGACGAAATTATAAGGGTTTCGTTTTTGCTATTTGGCTATGGAACCCTAAAAAGGTGATGACTTAGATGACGTTTTTTAGATAAGTTGTTTATAAGATTCTGATTTGAAATGTAAAAGCCCTGATCCACCACGGTTGCACTAGTCAAGTTTGCTGTTGTATCATAGCAGCACAGTAGTAAAGTAAGAATTATTGTGAGCAGCTGTGTCCTGATTTAAACCATAGCAATAGTCTAACAGAGCCTTGAAATTAGCTATTAGCAACATACCTGCATTTTCAGTCTATTGAGCGAGTTGAGCGTGATAGCCTGCAGGTCTATCTGTCGTGGCACCAGTCTTGGCCCATACAGGTCCAGAAGGTACCCCCTCAGTCTATGGTGGTCTTGACGAGTGAAATTGTAGAAATGCTGGCAGTCTAGGATGACCACCTGCAATGTTTCAAAAGAACTTGACAGGTTTTTTAGAGAAAAAGAGGGCTTAGCGACGATTAAAAAAAATGGAACTTAAATTGGTTTTAGTTATGTTATCTGCTGTAACTGAAAACAAAACCTGTCCTTTGTAGGAGGAGATATGACTTTGCATTAGTTTTCTTTTTTTTTGTCAGCACAGACAAGACGACGAGAATAGCTCATGATGTGGCAAAAATAATTAGCCAGTCAGCAACGGTAGTAGATGGGCTAACCGCATATTGTCTGTCATTTGTTTATTACAAGGTCATAATTAAATATAGCAAATAGGTACCTCTCCAGGATGTGTGTCAACAAACTGCTTGACTTGAGCCAACGCTGTAGTTATTTCTTCGCCATAAAGTCCATGAGTGAAATAGAAGCTATTTTCTTCATCACCCTTAGTAGCCAGTCTCAGATCAAAGTATCTAAAAAATACAAAAAGTTTTTATTACAATTAGATTCAAAGGAACATTGTAGAATATTGCTCAGACTTACATTTATTTATTCTGCAAGTACATATTTTAAATGAGCAATTTGACAAAATTAAATGAAGCTATTTTTGTGTTACAGTGAAAGATAATTAGTAAGTAGAAGTGCTAGATGTGCTAATTGTTACTTCAAAGATACCTAATGCCAATGAGAAGTTGGTGCCAAGTGTCACTGGCCTGCGTTATGGTCCATCGTAAAATCGTACCTCGGAATAACGGGTACAGTCGGTTGAGTATTGGTTCGGCATCTGGGGCTATTGTACTAGACCTTGTTATGCCATATGTCATGGAGTCATGGCTTCCTGTAACATCATTTCAAATGTATGAGGAGAGACTTCAGCTTTGGTGCACAAAAGTATATCGTAGAAATAATAGGCAGGGATACATTATGACTAGCATCATGATACCAGCTGAAAGACATTCTTCTAAGGTTGAATTTAGGGGAGTGTTCCCACTATTCCTACCAGTAGGAATATTGTGAATTTTCTTCTCATTATTCCTATGGGCTGTTGATACATGGATTTCACAAAGTTACTACTAGTAGGAATAATGAGAAGAAAATTCACAATAGTCCTACTGGTAAGAATTCATGGTAGGAATAGTGGGAACAACCTAATTTAGGCCCTAGAATTAATATGCAAGGCACAAATTAAATAAAGTGCGATAGATTTATACATATTATGAGATAGGCAATAATTTAAAAATAAATTGTACTTATTACTTGTGTTTATTAATTTATTGTACTTATTGATTTTATTCATATAAATGCACAAGCTTTTCCATCTATATAAATGAAAGAAACAGCAATTCACGATCATTGACCAGGCTTGACCACTTTATAGTCATAGTTTAACAAATAGATATCTAGGTCAAGGTAGTAAAAAAGTATTCTGAATAAAACATCAATATTATGTACCTGGTATAGCAAGAAAGATGAAAGGCAATTCTTTGATTGAAGGAGGCAGGTCACTCATCCAGTGTTCTAGGCGAACCTTTTGTACTTTAATATCTTCACCCATTATTGCAGCTACAAACACAAACAATGAACATTTTTATAATTATTTATACAAAAGTTATTGGATTATAAATTTAAATTATGAACGTAATTTATTTGATATACTAACTAGTAAACACAGTTTGCGAGGAACAAAAGATTACCTGCCTACATGCTACCTACCTTGAACAGAATTTAAAACCACGATTGATTTTAATTACACAGGAATCACGTCATCCTAACAAAGTACTAGCTAATTACGCTCACGATTAACGTAGGCCCTTCGACACTATTTCCGTACTTCCAAATATTTAAATCATGTGGACCTTTTCAGTCAAGAAATTATGAAATAAATCTAATGTGATAGCAACGCATTTTTGATACTAATTATAAGACGTTGCATTTTTATTGATGATCAATAGAAAGGGATAACTGGGCGTCTTCCTTCCTATTAAATTTAGTCTTATAGTACGTCAAAATCAAATGACATTATTTTGAAACAATGACATTGACAGAACATTGACATTTTGCTTCGTTTCATTATTACTGAATTATTAGCAAAAGCTTGCTTTTTATTATTTTAATGTCACGTTTTGTTTCTTATTTCCTAATACGTTTTTTTCCTCTTATAGTCCAAGGATAGTCTATCTAAATAACTTGAACTATCAAGTTTTTTTTTACCGGTTTTACAAATGAATAATTATGACTTTTCCTGTTTGGAGTCTTGAGGACGGGATAAGTTATATGAAAAAAAGGATTATTTTTTATTCGGTTGGTTATTACTTTCACGTCGCTTAATCCTTCAAGTGAGAAAGTGGATCATAAAACATGATTTCTCGAAGATAGTCATTAATGAAAGTGGGATGAGGGTAGGAGGATAATAGCAGTGAAAGTTTAAACACTTTGCGGGTTCCACTTTTGGTGAACTAGGAAGTCAAATTAGAAAACAGGAATCATGTAGACTTAGCTAATGTGTTGCTATGGCTTCCAATAAACTAGGTAGGTAGTACCTATGTAGGTACGTTTCAGTTTCAGAGTACTAGAAAACTTTTAGAAAACCCTGGTAGTTTGATTGGGCTAGGTGATTACAATGAGAACACCAGTAGAATAACCTTAATTATTTTTTTAACTAACAGAATAACAACCATAGGTACATACTTACCTATTAAAAACAAACTGAATCCAAACTTCATGTTATCACATAAAAAGTTTGCCGCACGTGTGGGTAGCGTGATTTCACCGGTGTTCTTTAAAATATTAACAAATAACAGCACTACACCGAACAACAGTTATTATGGCCACAAAGTTTTTGCACGTGTGTTACTTCGCACATGTAAATGTACTCTGCCAAGATTGAACTAAAATGAACATAACTTGCACTTGAATGATACATACTATGGATGTTAATAAATGCAAAAAGTAGGGTTAGGCACTGTTGTTATTAACCTTTTAACCGCCCGACTTCATATCAGTTGTCGTGACCCCAGAGCGCCCGGTACAGGAATAGCAAAATTTACCTAAGTAGGTAATATCTTTTTAATAGAATACAGCGTAATAAAACACGAGCTGTGGTATTTGGTCGTAAATATACAACCCTGGCGAAATGGACACGAAAATATTTGTCGGATCAATCCGACGTTAGGGTTAAGCCGATGCAGAAATTGCTGTGCGCCTCTGAGCTTGATGTCCACTATTTTGATTAGGTGAAAGGAGACGTTTTTTATCTTTGGTGCTCCAATATTAGCACTGACCTTGATTGCATTAGATTCGCCATAGTATGGCCGATTGTCGGGAAATAAACGCCCAAGTAATGATGTTTATAAATATTACTGTTAACGTGATTGTGAGCTAACATTATAGCTTTTCATTGAATTTTTCTACGTCATCTACTTAGCTATGTTCCAGTAGCTTTTGGCTAGAAAATTGAAATAACTGCGGGACCGCGCTATTCGGAGCTCAGTGAGGAGGAAAAACCGGCCAAGTACGAGTCGGACTCGCACACGAAGAGTTCCGTACAATATTTAACTCTAGGTATCTACATAATCTACACATTAAAAAAAAAACACTAAGCGAAGAATATTTTTCATCCTAAGTTTTAAAAATCGCAAAAATACCTAACTTTGTATTATAATATAATGATACTGTGAATTACAAAGTTACTTTTTTGCCATTGCAGAAAATCGACCATGTTTAAACAAAATACCTTATGAATCGGCGTTTTTAGTATTTGTTTAGTGTAGTTTGTAGTGTTATTATGTGTGTAATACAGTAGGTATACAGGATGACTGTAATTTGACGTATTCCTTCCAGGACGTGATAGTGTGACCCATTTATAAGTATACCCATTTGTGTACCAATTAAGCGAAAATGCATGGGATTCGAGAAAACCTAATTTTTATGTATTTTTGAAAATTTCACAGAATTCGTCACGAAATATCACTTACCTATTAATTTTCTATTTTTTCTAAACTCTCAAATTGATCGCTATTCCAAATACTTTAACAAACCTTTCAATGTAACCAAATTTTCCAAAACATCAAACAGTTAAAGAAGAAGTTTAGCATCCATTTTCAAAAACCATCAAATCCATTTTATTTAGATTTTTTTTTAACTTTAATTTATTAAAAATTATTAGCGGTCATAGCGGTAATAGAAATACACAATCTGAAAATTTCAACTGTCTACCTATTACGGAGCATGAGATACAGCCCGCTGACAGACAGACGGACGGACAGCGGAGGCTTAGTAATAGGGTTCCGTTTGGCACCCTTCGGGTACGGAACCCTAGAAACTGCCTTTGAATAGAAAATTAGTTGAATCGCCACAGCTCCTATAGGCATAGGCTGATAATGTTATTACAAAACCTGTAGACTATGTTATCATACCGTTTCGTAGCAGTTTCTAATGGTAGCTTACAGTGGCGCAGCTATAATTATCATAAGAGGGAAATCGAAGAAAAAATTGTTCAGTTCTCATTAACTTAAACAAAAAACTAGGTTTTTAATCTTATGATGTATTAAGCTGCAGATAACCTAACCGAAAGCGACTATCGCGCGATAGGTACGCGATTATGCGATTGTTTAACTGAATGATGACATACGTACCTACGCGACTTGATTGTTCGCGCGAGCATGTCATCTTCATAAACACGAGAGCGACGATCGTGTACTTGCGCAAAATTTCGGTTACGACGCGGCCTCAGGAGTCTTTAAAGACTCCTAAGAGTCTCGTGATCTATAATATGAAAGTTTCATAATTTTGGAGATCTTAATAGAAAACGACCTCTCATTTCAACAGGATTCATTACAAATAACTCTGGAAACTAAACAAACAACTCCGGATCTAATGATCTATGCCCCTGATGCATGTTACCTAGGAGTAACGTTTGGGGTCAATGCTAACACACACGCAGATAATTAATTACTGGTACGCATTGTACAAGGTTGAAACGGATACGTTTACGTGCTGAAAATATTAAAACAAAAATACTAGTGCAGTATCAATTAATTTTATGATTCAAAATTCAAAGGAAACGGAGATGGTGCAAGTTATTCAGAGGGCTTTGTTGATTTTAACGTCATCGGGTAGCTTCAATTAATTTTTTCGTCATTTTAAGTGACACGTTTCTGGTAAGCTCCACTGGCAAACGCTACTGACTGTAAGTACATCATGCGTGCTTCTCCTGCCGCAGAAGACCGAAGGAAGCTTCTGATGATTTCCCATTGGTAGAACTTTGAAAAAACCCAACAATTTCTGACTGTGAAAGGCAAACTGCCATCGGTTTCAGACCAGTTAGAAGACTTTGGACATGAACTTTTTTTGGAGCACATTTTTATTCTGCCATGACAGAGGTGGGCTGCGGGAAACTAAACAATCTGAATAAAAAAAAATCTGGAGCAGTGGAAAAAAGCTGAAGGAAAGCATTGTTTCGTTTTTGACTTTCTAAAAGACACTTTGCCTATTGCCTACTTGCCTAGATGGATGTTGAATAGTTTTTTGGTCGACAGACGAATCTTTTTAGAGATGATTTCTGAAATACTGAAGAGATAACATTGAGGGGTCTGCTGCCGCTATATGTAATTATGTATGGGCAATACAACACAAAAATATTGTGGAGGAAATAAATCCCTTCACCTCATCATTCTCCTGCTCGTATCCCAATTTATTTGGGGTCGTCGCAACCAGTGGCGTAACTTCAGACCCTGGTGCAAAAAGGAAATTGGACCCCCATCACCCATCTTCCCGGCGTGATTTTGTTTTCAAACTCAATTACTTATATAATATTTATTATTTTATTTTATTTTATTTTATTTTATTTTATTTTATTTTATTTTATTAGATAGGAACAACAAACAGCTACAAAATGTAATTTTACAAGCGGAAAAACATAAATAATTTAAGTAATAATGTAGCCCACAGCGCTGTCCACAGATTACCATTAATAAATAAAACCTTACAGTCACTAGGAGGTGAACTGTTCATGCGTGACAGTTACACTAATGTTACGAAAGCAATAAAAAAAGAAAAAAATTGTATTTAAAAACAATAACAAAAATTTAAAAATTTAGTCTTTGAGTTCAAGTGCCTCATACAAAAGACTACGAAACCTTTTCAAAGTGCATGCAAATATATCTACGTGTTCGAATGCTTCGTTATAGGTTGCTGCCATTCGCCGAATTGGTGAACGGAGACCAGTGTTTGATCGGCAAGTACCTACTGCAAAGAGCTTGCCCGCACGCACCCGCCTTCTATGGACAGTTCTGGGAACTGCATAGCACAATACATTATTTAAAGCTATACAGTCAAAATTGCCATTAACAATTTTATACAATGTTATTGCCTCTAATTGCCTACGTCTAGAGCTCAGTGTCAAAAGTCTGTATTTACTGAGTAACTGATTATACTCTAAATAGGTTTTGTGACACCTGTAGTGCATTGCACGAAGATATCTACGTTGGACGTTTTCTATCATGTCAGTGTACTTGCCATAGTACGGGTTCCAGATGGAAACAGCATATTCGAGCTGGGGACGGACTAGTGTTTTATACAGGCAGAGGTACGAAGAGGTCCGCTTAAAGTCATGAGTGGATCTCATAATAAACCCATACATTTTATATGCTTTATTTACGATTTGGTCGATATGCAAATCCAAGCAGAGTTTGGAGTCGAGCAATACGCCAAGATCACGAATCGAACTCACTTTATTCAATAAAGCACCACACAATGAGTATGAAAACCTTATGATGTTTTTATTTTTGGTAAAATTTAGGTAGTTGCACTTGGGAATGCTCAGGTGGAGCTTACTAGAGTAACAATAGTCCGTCAGTCGGTCCAAGTCCTCTTGGAGAAGATAGCAATCCTGAATGCTATGAATAGGTCTGTATACTTTGAGATCATCGGCGTATAACAAAAATTTGGAATGATGAAAACAGTTACCAATATTATTTATAAAGATAATGAACAAGAGAGGACCGAGAATAGACCCTTGTGGAACACCAGATGTAACACGAGTAGTATGAGAGTGGTATCCATTAATAACAACCCGTTGACATCGGTTAGTGATATACGAAATGAACCATCGCAACAAGTTACCACGAATACCATTGAAAGCTATTCGGCTCAGCAACAATTTATGGTCCACCTTGTCAAAGGCCTTCTGAAAGTCCGTGTACACTGCGTCAACCTGTATACGATTGTCGATGTTATTAAATAGGTCACTAGTAAATTCCAATAAATTAGTTGTCGTGGATCGCTTTTTCACAAAACCATGTTGTTGCTGTGTAATAGTATTATGAAGGACAGGGTACACTTCGTTATGTATCAGCCTCTCAAAAATCTTCGACAAGACAGACAAAATAGAAATAGGTCGGTACTGCTCGACACAACGCTTCGATCCACTTTTGTGTACAGGTGTGATATTAGCCTGCTTCCACACCGTTGGCATAACACCTTCTGTGATACATTTATTGTAGATTATAGTTAGGGGCCTACACATGGAAGTAGCAGTATTTTTAAGAAAAAACGCGGAAAGCCCATCAGGACCTGGTCCCTTAGATGGATCAAGGAATTTCAGTTCAGCCAGTACCGATTCCTCCCTGAAGTGTAGGCTAGAAACAACAATGTCGTTAGTCATTGTTTCAGAAGGTAACTCCCATTGAGAGAGTGTAGATGAAGCAGGTTCATACATAGAAGAAAAGAAGTCAGAGAACATGTTGCAAATCGATTGAGGGTCGTTGGATACATCGTTTTTATATTGAACTTTTGCCGGTATACCGGGTTTGTCTTTGCGGTTGGAAATGTATATCCAGAAATCCTTAATATTTTTATGTATACTATCCTCAATCGACTGTATGTATTTAGAGAAGCATTTATTACAATTTTCCTTAAAAAAGGCTCTATGCTGAGAGAATTTTTCATAATCTGCAATGTTGCCAAATTTCTTCCATTTAGCCCATGCCTTTTGTTTTTTATTGAGTGTGCTAATTAATGTTTTTGAAAACCAGACCGGATAACCAGCAGTCCTGGATGCTGCTAGTGGTGTGTGATGTTTAATTATATCATCAAGCTTATTGTAAAATGTGCCAAGTGCCTCTTCGGATCCCAAAGGGGCAAGAAGGTCCGTCCAGTCAATATCCTGAATTTTGCGGTTAATTTTATCATAATCTGATTTATAAAAGTTGTACTTTTGTAGCGGTCGCTTTTTCATAGGTTGAACATGAACATTTAGACTTATTTCACAAATAAAAGGTGGGTGATACATGTCGATAGGAAGCAGAGGAAACGACGCAGCCGATACCTTACAAGGGTGGTTGGATATAAGCAAGTCAAGAATGTTGCCATTATTATTTTCCACTACATTATATTGTAAAGCATCGAGTAAAGACATTAAGTTATTTAACTGGCTACAAGTTATGGAAGCACCCATTCCCAGCCCACAGCCGACAGGAGCTCCAGTTTGGCCCAGTGTGACCCAAGTTAATTCTGGGAGATTATAGTCGCCTAATATGTAGAAACAGTCAACACTGCGATCACCCAGTACCTGCTGCAGGATTTCAAAATGTTGCTCATATACAGAGGTAGCCATTCTGGGAGGTATGTATGCGGCACTGATGACATGACGCTTGGACGGTAGTGCACTTGGCACTTCTATAAGGATGTGTTCGATAAGATTGCGAGATTGTGCAGTAGTAGGAGTAACAGAAATATCAAGTTCAGATGATTTAAGTGTTCGCAGAAACGCCACCAACACTCCGCCACCATCTAGTTTTTTTGTAGTAACACGATCACGATCACACCTGTACACAACATAGCGTTGATCAATAAACTCACTATTGCCAATTTCCGGAATTAACCAGGTTTCCGTGAGTACGATGATGTCGTGGTTACCATTCAGAATGTTCGTATAAAGCGTGTGCAATTTTGTACGGATGCCTCTACAGTTCTGGTAGTATATGGATAGATGTTTATTGCTCGTCACTAGATAATAGGTGCACTAACATAAGAATTACCAGCAATACAAGCTCAAGCAACAGGCATTCATACGTGTAATGCTCAATAAAGAGTATAATAGTTAAGCAAAAATAATGTTTATCAATTATTAAAATAAAAATGACACCAGGCATACAGCAGCACTGAACTCTGACGATACAGCAATAGACGCATTTAAGATATAACCCAGTAAGCAGGTTACTAACAGGTTTAATAGATAGCATAATATCCGCTAGTTGCGGTAGAAATAGTTTGAAAAATACATGTAATAGTTTATAAAATGTACCGCTAAGGCAACGCGCTAACAAGTACAAAGCACACATAAAATCAAGTTCATTATACACATTTATATTATATTGATCTAAAATTATACAATCGGGCAGGCTGCCAAAAGTTAGAACCGGGGATGTTACAAGTGAAACGAACAGAGTGATATTACGTGAATGCATTTTTAAGTACGTATATAAAGCATGACCCGGTTCTGACAATCCTGCAAAAACCTGAGTTACTATAATGCATGATAATTTTATAGCATTTATGGTTTTTATTTTATCTACCCATTTCCTCAAATGTGTCAGATATTTGTCACCATCAAAAACTACAAAAACAGACCATCGGGCGTATAGTCTAGTAGGCAAATATTATATACACTTTTGTATGAATAATAGCATTACATGCTGCCACCGCTACCGTATGTGGTCTCCTTCTTGGTCGCTAGCACGGTTGCCAGGTGCCATCACGGGTGACAGGTTTAGCAGTCAATTTACTAAGATAACGTTGAATATTAGAGCGAGCGGAGCGATCTTGAAAATTTTAGCACCCTGCCACTGACACGTAAGATTTTCTTTTGACCATTCATAGAGAAATAGCAGCTACTTGGTCGGCCTATGCAGAAAATATTCATACTAAATAGAACTTAGGCAGCAAGAGTACCGAAGAGAAGCGAGCTCGAAAATTTACGCGTCTTTTTGGATTACGAGGTACTTTATTCTTAAAGTAACTGAATGTATTATTTTAAAACCCTCTGAGGCCCTATGCCGGTCGTCTTGTTGAGAAGACCTCCCGGCCCGGACACTGAGTGAGGCCCCCAAACACTGAGGGCCCTAGTGCCCCGCACCACTTTGCACCTTAGCTCTTAGTATCTACGTCACTGGGCGCAATATGTCTTTTTCTTCCATACTTCTTTCTCTGTTAGTCGTAACTTCGGTAGTCACTCCTTTTTCTCGCCATATCATCTTTCACACAGTCCATCCATCGTTTCTTTGGTCTTCCCCTACTCGTATAGCCATACACATTCATACTCAAAACTTTCCTCACGACATTTTCCTCATTCCTCCGCATAACATGCCCACACCATGACAACTGATTTCCACACAACTTTTCAGTCACCGGTGTCACTTTCAGATTTCCTCTTATATACTTACTAGCTTTTGCCCGCGGCTTCGCCCGCGTGGATGTCGGAAAATATCCCACGGGAACGTACCGGGATTAAAAGTACCCTATTTTCCGTTATACTCTATTGGTTTTCGCGGCGGACGCCAGAAAGCTCCCAGTCGGCATGATTTTTTTGGACATCTTCAACAATCATCATATTTCAGCCAATTTACATAAACCTTTATTACCAGTAGTGGGCCTATATATGAGGATATGATTTTAAGTCGTAAGGTGTTTAAATCAACATTGAAATGGGTAATTAAGAATCAAGAAAAAATAGAAATGGATATATTGGCCTCGCTCCATACAAAGAAATGTTTTTTTTTCTTTCTGGAAAGGCACTAAAAAGCTTAATATGTCTCCAAGCTTACCAGTTAGCGTGGAGGGTGAGAGTGACAACACTGAAATAGCGAATATATTTAAGGAACAGTTCATAGTGAGCTCACCTCTGGAGTCTGTGGGGAAGGTGAACGATGCTGAGACCTATTGATCAGGGATACCCCTGCAGTTTACGTGCTCAGAAATAAAAGCCGTGATTAAAGGTATGAAGCGGGGAAAATCTCCTGGTCATGATGGGCTCAGTATTGAGCACCTTCAAAATGCTGGTCTGCACTTGCCAAGAGTATTGACGATGTTTTTAAATTTATGTGTGGGGCATTCTTACCTACCACAGGAGATGCTAGATACATTAGTTGTACCTATAGTAAAGAATCGGACAGGAGACATAGCAGACAAAGGGAATTACAGGCTAATCTCACTGACAACTGTGATAGCCAAAGTGTTTGATAGTGTGCTTGACACGCACCTCAGTAGATATACAAAACTACATGACACACAGTTTGGTTTTCGTGCTGGGCTGTCTACTGAGAGTGCAATACTTGCGTTGAAGCACACTGTCAAATATTATACGGACAGGAAAACACCAGTGTATGCTTGTTTCCTGGACCTTTCCAAAGCTTTCGACCTGGTTTCTTATAAGATCTTATAGGAAAAGCTTCGGAAGGCGGGAGTTCCTGCATCTTTAGTGTCAATATTATCTATCTGGTATGACAGGCAGAAGAACTTTGTGAAATGGTCCAATGCCTTGTCAGACCCTTACAAACTCAAATGTGGTGTCAGGCAGGGAGGTCTTACTTCCCCGAAGTTATTTAATATCTATGTTAACAACCTGCTTGTTGAGCTCAGCAGCACTCATGTAGGATGCCATATAGACGGAGTTAGTGTAAATAACCTAAGTTACGCAGACGATATGGTGCTGATGAGCCCTACAATCGGTGGAATTAGGAAATTGCTCACCATTTGTGAAAGATACGCCAAGCAGCATGGGCTAAAATATAGCCCTACAAAGAGTGAGCTGTTGGTATTTAGAGGAAGAAATAAAAGACCCTCAAATATCCCTCCCGTAGAACTAAACGGTTCACCTTTGCAGAGGGTAACACAATTTAAATATTTGGGCCATATTGTTACGGAGGATCTTAAAGATGACGCGGATATGGAAAGAGAGCACAGGGCGATGGCTGTGAGGGGAAACATGCTTGCTCGCAGATTTGCTGGTTGTTCAGTACCGGTTAAAATAACGCTTTTTAAGGCGTTTCGTCAAATATTTTACACCAGCAGTCTGTGGGCTAATCATGCCCAAAAAGCTGACAATACACTGCGCATTCAATATAACAATGCCTTCAGGGCGCTGTTGAGGCTTCCGCGTTACTGTAGTGCATCAGCGATGTTCACTGACGCACACACGGACGATTATTTCGCGATCATGCGCAAGAAAGTGGCATTAATGATGCGCAGGGTGAGGGGGAGCAGCAACAGCGTACTGAAGGTTTTTTCAGATAGGTTAGAAGGGCCTACAATGGATAGGTTTATCAAGCTACATGTCAGACATGTGGCTTGATAAATCTTCCTCTAATTGGATACTGTGTTTTTTTTTTTGTGTGCTACTACTAACATACTCGTAGTTTGTAAGTTTTTTTTTTTGGTAATAATAACATGCTATGGGCCGTCGATGCCTGAAAATAAACGACAGACGCGGCGGGAGGACTTTGCAAAAAGAATTTGCAAAACTATTATGCCGCTCAATAACAAATATGAAATAACATTTGACCGAGTGAACCGATTTTAACAAAAACTTGTTTATAAAAAAATAAAAAAAACAACCGACTTCCAAAAAAAAAAACATTACAAAGCGAAAAATAACTTTAGTTTTGAAAGTCGGTGGTTTTTTTATAAATAAGTTTTTATTTTCCACTTTTTAGTTGTGGATCATATACCACTACTTTCTAAGTAAATAACAATGACAGGAAGTTATTATCACATCATCAACATACACTAAATGGAAAACACGAAACCACACGAAACGAACATGAAAAAACGTATTATTGGAGCTAACTCAAAAACCACTCTACAGAATTTGACCAAATTTATATGCAACCACCTCAGGACTATACCCTTTCAAATAATAACTTTGCAAAAAGGCAAATATATGTCGCGCTAAGTTGTGTCAGAAGTTTGGAAGGCGTAGTTTCATCAGGTTTGGACGCCGTCACCAACAAATTATTAAGTCAACCACACGACGACAGATCGTTGACCAAATCTGTCTTCTGACAATCAAGGCTACACATAACATACGACTCAAGTAGCGCAATTTGAAGCATATTACCATTAAAATAATTTATAGCCAGAGTACATCTCATGACAATTCCAATAAGCCCAAACACGGCTAGGATACATTATTTTATTACGGAGTTCCGGTGCCTACCATCCGGCTTCATCATCAGATCAGTTCAATGCTACCATTTTCATCAGAACCATTTATTTAAATATACTTCGTCTTAGTCGCTTAACTATCTTAATCGAGATATCGCCACCCATGAAATAATTATCATTGAGGAGCTCCTGTGGACATATGTGGTCTTCTGCATCAGTTCCGCTTCACCAAATGATATTTTTGAATGCAAATGCTTGACTTGTTGATGAAAATACGTAATTAATATTATTTAAATGCCTATAATATTTGCAGAGTTCCCTCAGTTTCTCATGGATCATCCGAACCTATCATCAGAACTGGATTTTGATAAAAATGGGACAAATCTGGAAGTATGTCCTTTCAATATAAAAAAATAATTTTCCAAATCGGTTAAAAAAAAATACATACAATCGAATTGAGAACCTCCTCCTTTTTTAAAGTCGGTTAAAAATAAAGACTAAAATGTTACCTCAAGAAGTCAAGATACGAACTATAACCACATTTTCAATCCCTTAAATCTCTTAAAAAGAGGTACACAAAATTTTTAATATTAATTGTGATTTTTAAAATCAACCCCTATTTTACCCCCTTAGGGGATGATTTTTCAAAAACGCTGAACCACATAATTCTTTATTTCCTACCAAAAGTATAAATTTGAATTTTCATATCGCTAACTTAAAAAATGTAGGGTTTCCCATACAAACTTTCATCCCCTATATCACCCCCTGTAGGGTTATTTTTAAGACAAAAAGTAGCCTATGTCCTTCCCCAGGATGCCATTTATCTACTTGCCAAATTTCATCTAAATCCGTTCAGTAGTTTAGGCGTGAAAAGGTAACATACTGTGGCGCAAGGCCTATGTTCGTCCGCTACCTAAGGTTCCTAATCCCTCTCTTCCTAGCGACTTCCGCCCCATTTCTATCCTTCCCTTCCTATCCAAGGTGCTCGAGGCCTGCGTCCACAAACAATTCTCCACTTTTATTCATCTTAATTCACTCATTAGCCCTCTTCAGTCTGGGTTCAGGCCCGGGCACAGCACCGTTTCCGCCCTCCTTAAAGTGACTGGCGATATAAGGGCAGGACTGGAAGACACCAAAGTTACTGCACTAGTGTTGGTCGATTTCTCGAATGCCTTTAATACCGTCAGTCACGACATCCTGCTAGCCATTCTGTCCTATGTTTTGGTCTCTCCCGAGACACTGGGATGGTTCTCCTCTTACCTTCAGGAACGTCAGCAGTCCGTCCAGGTTGGGGATTCTTCATCATGCTGGTGTGATTTGGTAACGGGCGTTCCTCAAGGCGGTATTCTTTCTCCTCTTCTGTTTTCTATATTTATTAATCTTATAACTTCTGAACTTCAGTGTGCGTATCATCTGTATGCTGATGACTTGCAGTTGTACTGTCAAGGGAAGGTTGATGAAATACCTGAAGCTATCGACAAATTAAATAGAGACTTGATAGCCATAAAAACCTGGTCTGATAGATTTGGTGTTGCAGTAAACCCTAATAAGTGTCAGGCAATCATCATCGGTAGTTCTCGGAGTATGAGTAAGGTGGATAGTACAACCTTGCCACCAGTTCTCTTCAATGGTACAATCGTTCCATTTAGCAATGACGTGAAGGACCTAGGCTTGCACATTGATAGAACCCTGAACTGGCGTATCCAAGTCGCTAGGGTCAGCCAGAAGGTTACTGGAACATTGCGGGCTCTGTACCGACTGAAAAATTTATTACCAACGAGAACGAAGACAATGCTTGTGCAGTCCTTAATTTTCCCTATCATCGATTATGGTGATGTGTGCTACTATGACCTGAATGCAGATCTCCTCGACAAACTTGACCGTCTTCTCAATTACTGCATTCGATTCGTTTTCAATCTGCGTAAATATGATCATGTCTCTGCGCATCGGTCGCTTCTTAAGTGGTTGCCTATACGCCAGCGCAGAGAGCAAAGGGCGCTGACCACCTTGTTTTCATTTCTTGACTCTCCCACTTCCTCTAGTTATCTTGCCCCCCACTTTCAGTACATTTGTGCCAACCACAATAAAAATCTACGTTCATCAAATAATCGCCTTCTTCAATGTCCCTCTCATCGCACAGACTTTATTCACTCTTCCTTCTTCGTTCAGTCTATCTCTCTGTGGAATGCGCTCCCCCTGGAAATCAGGATGGCTACCAACCGATTATCCTTTAAAATAAAAGTTTGCGAGCACATTCGTAAGAAGCTGGCAGTATCATCACAACGTTAACGTTTTCCCATTGTTTGTCTTATTTGTTTTAGTATATTCGTGTATTTATGTATATATTTATTTGCGCTTATTTATATATAATTAGGTATATATTATTATATTTATAGTTTGTAATAGGTATATGTGTATCTTTATATTTAAATAAATATGTATTCCACAATTACTCATAACTGCACCTACCACTGTTTGTCTCTGCATCACCCAAAAGTTGACTGGAAGAAAATGCCTATGGCATTAAGTCCGCCTCTGTACTTTTCTGTGCATGAAGTATTAAATAAATAAATAAATAAATACAGACAGACAGACAGAGTTACTTTCGAATTTATAATATTAGTATGGATTTTTTAGCCGACTTCCAAAAAGGAGGAGGTTATAAATTATGTTCGACTGCATCTATGTTTTTTTATGTATGTTCACCGATTTCTCCATCAATTGTAGACCGATTTTGAAAATATTTTTTTTTTTTGTTTGAAAGGGTATGCTCTTGAGGTGGCCCCATTGCTATCAAGTCAGAATCTGATGATCCTATGGAAATTGAGGAAAAACCTCAAACTTTATAGGCACACCTATAGCGATTTGGGTATTTTTTATAGTAATTCGTGAATATGCTCTCGAAAACCACCATTTGGTGACGTGGAATTGATGATGAAGACCGCAGATGGCCACTGAAACTACTCAGTAATAAGTATTTCATGGGTTGGGAGTCAATTACTTTAATAATATGGTTGCTAAGCAATTTACGCTCGTCACAATGCATAATATGGTGAAGTGGAGCTGATGGTGACTGTACCATCAGCTCCAGTTCTCCTGGTCCTTACTAGGAGAACTCTTCAACAATTAATGTCCCTGCAACGGGAAAAGCAGTACTTGTAAAAGGTGATGAGCAGTTGACATTAGGATTTGAAAGGGTATGCTCTCGAAGTGGTTCCATTGTTACCAAGTCAGAATCTGATGAGGGGAAATGAGGGATCAAATGGAAATCGAAGGAAATTCTCAAATTTTATAAGCATACGTACAGTGTGTTAGTTGAATTCTCTCAAATCAAATGAAATCTATTGATGATTCAAGTGTTTGAGATTGAGAGTCATCACTTCATGCTACTGAGCTGACGATGGAAGCCACAGCACTGTAACTGTTAGGAGATAATACTGCAATACTTGTCAATACTTTAAATAGGCCTAATACAATAGGCCTATTTAATCCACTTTGTGTATCGTGATAATGTTATAATACCTTCCTGCCACTGTTGTTTACATAGCAAGTCAAGTATTATACGATTTGGTGTGGGGTAGGTACCATAAATAAAAAGTGAAAATTAAAAAAACTTTTCAAGGCGTGATGTTATGTGTAAAAAAACTTTTTACAAAAAAAAAAAACGACTTTCAAAAGAACACTACAAAGTGAAAAATTACTTTAATTTCGGAAGTCGGTGGCAAAAAACTAAAATACAGCCCCAGAGACACCGACTTCCGAAATTAAAGTTATTTTTCACTTTGTAGTGTTTGTTTGGAAGTCGGTTGTTTTTTTTTTTTGTTAAAAGATTTTTTATTCTATCCATTCGCGTAAGACCACACATCCTTCTTAGCAATCTCTTGCTCAGCTGCATGCAATTGCCTTTCGTTCATTCCTTTGTGGCTCTACATTCTGATCCATACAAGACAGCAGGTCTAGCTATTGTTTTATAAATCTTCCCCTTAAGTTTAAGGAGAATCCGGGTGACCGAGAGTCGCAGATTGGTCCCGTGACCAGCCGCCATTTCATTCATCCAGGAAATCCGTTCACCTATGTACC
This sequence comes from Fissipunctia ypsillon, assembly GCA_947568875.1. Classification (NCBI taxonomy): domain Eukaryota; kingdom Metazoa; phylum Arthropoda; class Insecta; order Lepidoptera; family Noctuidae; genus Fissipunctia; species Fissipunctia ypsillon. Next base: position 7,060,762 of record OX387660.1, on the reverse strand, counting down.
TAATGATTACTTATCTGGCTCTACCTTATCGGGATCTACCTTATTGAACTCGCTTGCATCTAGGTATCTAGACTTAGTTTTACATGCATTTATTATTCGCCTACTTCTAAAACATTTCGATGAAGTAGTTAAGAATTATCATTATTTTTAGTATAATTGTCGAACGAATGGAAACCACCAATAACCATCCATTAACCATCCCAAAGTGTAACCTTTTAACTTGGGATCCCTCAGAACGGGTTAACCATTTATTTTAGAGGGAACAGACTGGTAAAAGATCTGGAACTTACCTCAACAGAGTTCCTAACTTTGTCAACTCACAATAAGAGTTAGTTGGTAATACCAGTCCAGTAACACTATGTCTTAGCACTGCATCGATCGCTTTCGTGTTAAGGTCACTTCAGTGCGAATTGCAATCGGCAAATGCAAGGACATAGTGATTACTTGTCTGATGTGTTGCATTATTTATTGTTTCGTGCATAAACAAACACTAAATAAATTATGAAGTAGCGCTCAATCGATTGCTGGTTGTGGTTCTTTGTTCTCCACCATAGCATTAGCTGGTAAGTCGGTAGATCATTATTTTACCTATATTATGGTGACTGATGATAATCCCTAATGACTAAAGTATAGGTATGGCTTTACATCGGCCTTTAGGTTACTCACTTTCTGGAGTTAGACCACCACCTCTTAACGCAGTATTATTTGAATCTTACTTGAGTGTGGGAAGGAGATGGAGCTAGACGTCCTGTATAGCTAAATCTCTTTCTCACACTGAAGTAACATTAAAATAATACTGCGTTAAGAGGTGGTGGTAGGCCCCCAGTTGACAACAAAATTGCGTCTTTGTTATTCGATTAGCATTTCTAATAACGCTCGATGATTGTCATTTGTCTGATTTAGCACACACTGTTTTATAAAATATCACATCTGGCTCGCAGCTGTCCATCTTCGCAAGCCTATGATACTTTCTTGTAACAAGACATTTAATGGTAACCGCCGCATATAAAAATTAAATTAGATAATCATCATCTGCTTAGCCTTTTTTAGAAGTCACGTAAAGTCCATTTTTAAACAAACACTACACATTGAAAATGAAATCGAGACGCAAACTGCACTTGGCGTGCCTTCTGTTCGGTGTAGTCAAGTACCAGAAACCGGACTACCTGTACGACAAGTTGAGTTGGATAGCGAGTAGACGAGAATGCGAGAGAAGGCAATGCTCGCAGCAGCTCTCGCCTCAGTCACATGGTACAGCTGCTTTTAGAGGTAGCTTCCGGTATGCAGCGTCCTAAGTGTGGAATAATCTGCCACCATCTATTCGATCCATTAATACGATCGACACATTTAGAAGACATCTACGGCAGTACCTCATGGATGCGCAACGGAAGCTAGACTTGATCAAACTAAATGCCTCATTGATATGAATTATGATATAGTTATTATTATTTACTGACGACAGTCCATTTTTTCTTGTGCAACCATACCAATTAAATTTTTTTTATCCCCTAAGCACCGCTACATCTATAATAATTATTTTTTTAAACAAATATCTAACCGAGTTTATTATTATTTGCTACACATATCTATCTACTTTGTATTTAAATATTTACACACACTATAAAACTGATTCACATCCGTAAGACGTCCTCGTAACATAAGGTCCAGTTGAAAACCAGCGCCAGGCACTAGATGTCTGGCATTTAGGGTGTGTTTCCACTGAAGCGGAGACGAGCGGAGCTGAGCAGATACGTGCGGGAATCGACCAATCACAATGGTTGAAATCCTCATCGCGTCTCTCGTCTCGTCTGTGATTGGACGATTCCTGCAAGTCTCCGCTCAGCTCCGCTCGTCTCTGCTTCAGTGGAAACGTACCCTTATGTTATGCTGAACTGGGCCTATTTGGCGCAGCCGTGGGGCGCACAATTTATATTATTTTAAGTTTATTTTTTATTTTCCGTTTTTTGTTTTTGTATGAATATTGTGTGCCTTAACCTGGATCAAATAAATTTATTTTCTTTCTTTTCTTTTTCTTTCTTTCTTTTCCCAACTATGTTAGGGTTGGCTTCCAGTCTAACCGGATGCAGCTGCATACCAGTACTTTACATGGAGAGACTACCTATTTGATCTCCACAACCCAGTTACTGGGTAATATAATCCTCTTGGTAAGACTGGTTATCGGACTTTGGGGCATCTGACTACCCGTAACGTCTGAAAAGATCCACGAATGACAGCCAGGACCAACGGCTTTCCGAGGCATGGAGGGGTATCCGACCGACACACAGTGTGGTAAATGCCTCAAAAAACGGACATCACTTTTTTATTCTATTAATGGAAAGTATGAACTATTTTGAATCCGAAAGTAGAACTACCGGATCTTAAATACTTTAAAACAGAGTTATAATTTTTATTAGATTATTTTGGATTTTCACAAAAACGCAAAAATAAACGATGTAGCACTTAATACAAATATTTGAACATTTGTTTTTGAAGTTTATTGACATTGAATACAAGGTATTATACAGGCGAAATAAAAATATTTCGCTATAAAAGAACAATAAATATGCCTGATTTTATCTTTATTCCTTTTTATTTTTCCCTCGGACATCTTTTGTAAGTAGTGCAGTGGTATATAATATATAACTCACACATTTACAAAATTGAAGCCCGAAAGTCTGACAACCAGTCTTACCAAGGGGTATCGTATTACCCAGTAACTGGGTTGTGGAGGTCAGATAGGCAGTCGCTCCATGTAAAATACTGGTATTCAGCTGCATCCGGTTAGACTGGAAGCCGACCCCAATATAGTTGGGAAAAGGCTAGGCAAATGATGAATGATTTACAAAATTGGCGAGCTCAAGTACCTGTGACGTCGCACGTCAGGGGTTCATATTTATCTTAAAATATTCTTCAGAACTGTACTATTAACTATAAAAAAAATTAGATGCAAATCTATCAGGAGTTCAGGACATCGAAGATATGATGATTCATTGGTTTTAAAAATTTGCTCTGATAATAGGGTTTATCACTCTCAGAACAAAACAAAAATGGAATTAATAATAAGTTATAACAATTCGTTTGATTTCTATGGATAACCAGAATAAAATATTTAATAAATTATAGCTCTGGACCTAAGCTGAATTGGTTTCTGGAAGTTATACTCTAGCATTCAAAGCAGTGTATACTATCGATTAGAAGAATAAAAAAACGATGTCCGTTTTTTGAGACACTTATCATACTGACCACGGCAAGCTTAGTTGGTTAGTCCTGTGATCCTGTCAGACCGATCGACCCGTGCTGTTATTACATTTTACATTGCCATTTTACCCTCAAAATACGCCAGGAAATTTAATTCTGTAGGTAGGTACCTAAGTAAGTAACCGTATTGAAATAATATCAACAGAGTGATGTAATTTGCAAATATTCGAAGCGGTAATTCACTCTGCACAACCCAACCAACCAACATCATCATCTGCCTAGCCTTTTCCCAACTATGTTGGGGTCGGCTTCCGGTCTAACCGGATGCAGCTGAATACCAGTATTTTACATGGAGCGACTGTCTATCTGACCTCCACAACCCAGTAACTGGGTAATACGATACCCCTTGGTAAGACTGGTTGTCAGAATTTCGGGCTTCTAACGACCCGTAACAACTGTCAAAGATCCATGAATGACAGCCGGGACCAACGGCTTAACGTGCTTTCCGAGTCTCAGTATGTAAAGATGGTCACCCATCCACGCGTGTGCGGGTTATTACTTAGCCAACCAACCAACATGAACAACCAATCGATAAAATAATAACTTGCTAACATTTTTTGTGTACCCGCAAAAGCATCATGACAGAATTGTATCATTTCGATTCAGTATTTTTTATAGTGTACACAAACAGGCAGAAGAAACGAGAGTCATCGTTGTAGTCCAATGAAAAATGTATGTCCAAATAAGATGATTACAGTTGATTACTTAAAATAACCAACAATCATTGTTCGGGACGAAAATAGTCGCATCCTCTTTGTTTGATTGTCCTGACTGTATCAGGTTGTGAACTTAGTTGTAACATTTTTTTTTTAAATAACCTATACTGTCCCACTGATGGGCAAAGGCCTCCCCCAAACTTCGCCATTCATCTTTGTCTGCTGCCTTTCAAATTAGTCAAGAAAGAGCCTAGGTCGTCGCGCCAGCGTTTCTTAGGCCTGCCTCGGTGACGACGCCCGTCTTCAGGCACCCATTGCGTGACGACCTATGATGGCCCATCTGTCTGGATGCATCCTGTACGTGTGGCCCATTTCAGCCTCGCAGTCTTATCGCCAACATCGGCAATGCCTGTCTTCGAGCGTATTACTGGTGATGCTAATTCGATCCATTAGTATTATATGCAAAATTCTACGCTCCATCGCTCTTTGGTAAACCTCTGAGCCTCGGTCAAGCCCAAGTCAATACCAAGCCATAGGTTAGGATAGGCGGTATATACAATCATGTCGACGAGCTTACACTTTCGCGATATATACGTCACTGTAACTAAATATATCGTGCGCGCAGTGGCGCCCTCATCGTTTGTTTGGTTATTTTTTTTAAATTTTAGAATGAAAAAGCAGAAAATAAGCCGGATATGTTGTGCTGCACAAGATTATACGTTATTATTATTACAAACAGTAGTTTTACGTTGTTAAGTTTTACTAGAATCCTTAAAACGGAAAATAGTGGCCGCTAAGCTCCGTTTTAGGGATTATAATAAAACTAGAATATAGAATGATGATGAGTTCGATTATCACTACATAGTATAAAACAAAGTCGCGTCCCGCTGTATGTCTGTCCCCATGTATGCTTAGATCTTTAAAACTGCGCAACGGATTTTGATGCGATTTTTTTTTATAGATAGAATGATTCAAGAGGAAGGTTTATATGTATAATACATGCATAATATAGTAGAGAAACACTGATAATTTTACAGGTTTCTAATGTGATGTCGTAAATAAACACATTTTTTTGCGCTTACATTGCAAACGCTGGCTGAACCCTACGAGATAGATCAAAATAATGTACTACAGTATTGTACACCTTAACAAGATCTACAAAAAAGTCGGCAATAGTATATCTCTATCTCTTAGGGATAACACACAATAACCATTTTTTATCCTTTACTTTTTACGAGAAATAATGGCGTATCTACGAAGCGATTTTAAGCAATACAGCATTAATCCTTATCCAATTTAGTACCTTAAATATATTGTGCATGCAATATAGATCAATATGGCCCTTTACAGCATGTAATTTAAATGAATATTTTCGAAGATATTACAGATTTAAAATGCAGAGACATAGCGGTTGCGGCGGTACCGACCGGGGGGCCGGCGGCGCGTGCCTATAAATAGCGCGTCGAAGGCCGGCTTCGCCCTTTTAATCCGATCCAGCCTGTCCCTAGCTGTCCTCCCAGCGACGCCCTAAGCCGAGGTCCGTACCCCACAGGGGGTGCCCTTAGCGAGTAGTCGCTTAGTTTTAGTTTTATGCCCTGACTGGAGGCCTTAATTTATTGAGGCATCCACAGGAAAGTCCGGTTAAGCAGTCGACAACTTGACAGGTTGAACTGCGAGATGCCATTACCCAAAAACAAAAAAACAAAACGTGCTTCGCCCTATAGCACTTTATGATTAGCAGCGATCTCACGCGTTTATCGGAGCTCTCTAGCGAGGAAAATAACAATTATTACTTAATAAAAACGTGCTTTTCAGCGCGACAACGTAATCCGTACTTATAGGTACGTTACGATAAATTAAAAAAATATATATTCGAAATTGTATGATAGTATTTAAATACTAAAGTGAATTCTTTTTAAGACAAAACGTGCTTTTCAGCGCGACAATTTTTTCGAAATTGTATGTTCGTACTTTACAAATATACTACTCGGTCGATACTGTACTCGATTTGGAAGAAGCTGTTCATTTTCCTACAGAATTTCTTAATTCTTTGAACCCGTCTGGACTCCCTCCTTATAAAATGGTACCGGAGAAGATGTATTGATTCCCCGAATTCTTCTGATACCATCGGATTGACCGTTCCAATTTAAACGCCTACAATTTCCGGTAAAGATATCTTTTGCAATGACCATTAATAAATCGCAGGGTCAAACTTTCAACGTTGCAGGCTTAGATTTGAGCGTCGAGTGTTTTTCACATGGCCAATTATATGTCGCTCTTTCAATAGTAACCTCTAAAGAAAACATGTTTGTACTGTCTAATGACAAAAAAGCTTTGAACGTTGTATATAAAGACATTCTGTAGTATATTTAGTAGGTATCAACATTGCACCCGTGCGAAGCCGGGGCGGGTCGCTAGTTAGAAATAAATTAAAGACAAACGTAATAGGTACTACGTATAAACTTACATGACATAGCCTAAGGTGGCCTAAGCACGTTTGCTGCAGCTGCTGTTTTTACTGTAATAATATTTTGCTAACTTATATTTCACTTTTCCATTATATTTTCCTCTTCTTATTTTGATATCTTTTATTAGAACATTGTTATTATGATAGTAGTTAGTAGGTTAGGAAAGATAACAACGTCTGATGTCATTATATAATTTTCATTTGATTTTCTAAATAAGGCTGAGTAACAAAGGATCAGGGGCAACCTTTGTTCTTTTTTTACAATAATATTATTGCCATCAAAACCCTGTATAAAATTCTCACAAGAAGACGAGTTTCAGGTTTTTTTTCATGTCTTTGCATCAGTTTCATTTAGAATTATGCTTCGTTGCTTCGTCCTTCGAGATTAGATAACATTGTAGTAATACGTCTAAGATATCGCTTTTCACCCACTAAGTTATTTTTTTTGTGGGTACTTTGTCTTCCTTCTCGTTATGCGTGTAGTGTCATTCATTTGCGTTTTAGTGCTTCGCCGATCACCACTCTTTCTTCTTTTCGTTGAAAATTTAAAATAAGATGCCGAAACGTAGCAAGTAATTTGAGAATCAAGATTATTTGAGAATCAAGATTCAAAAACTTGAAAAGAAAATCAATAAACGTGCCAAACGGTCTCGAGTTCGAATTTGCTACGAAAACAGTAGCTCATCGGTGAATCTATCGCCTGAGCTATCGGATCATGAAGGTAAGCTGAAGTATTTGCTTATCAATGTTATATATAACAAAATAAATATATTGTGAATAGTTTTTAGGACTATATCCGTATCATAATTTGACATGACGTCATATTTATTTATTTATTTGCCAGAAACATGGTCAGTTACAAAGGTGTTACATAAAATGCATGGAGCTACATGTCTCACCGTTTTAACGGTATGCAAAATCAAATTCCAAATATTAATTAGTGATTGTGTGCATTTGAAAGGAATGTTACCTTCACATCAGTTAATGACCTACCAGCGGCGAAGCCTTCATACAATCCGATTCCTATCGGCTTCACTTTGGACCAAACACTCTTCTTAATGTCTACTATTACCAAATAATATGGTACACTTGTCTGTGTAACTGTGTATCACATCACATTACATAATTATATTTAAATACCAGTTTAATACATCATAAGATTAAAAACCTACAGGTTTTTGTCTGAGTTTATGAGAACTGAACAATTTTTCTTCCGCTTCCCTCTAATGATAGTTGTAGCTGCGCCACTGTGACCTACTTAAATCTTATATAGGTACGTAGGTATGGATTAAGTGTTGTGGATAGTTTTTAAGGACTATCGCCGCGCTATTTTCTCCAATACCTACATCTGGTGCTTATTATTTCAGATGAAATGGAAGTTCCGCCCGATATCGAGAAAGTTCCAATTTTAGATGCGGAAGAACCCCAACCGGGTACGTCCACCTCAACTACACATGTCTCTATTACAGCTGCGGTACAGACACTGCAATCGGAACTGCCCATTGAAGCAGCGCTCGATCCCATTGAACTGGATAAAGAGATTCTGAATCTCTTGGGCGAAACACCTTCGAAGGACAAAAAATATTAGAGGTGAATTATCTGTTCGCTGGGAACACAGCGCAACGACAGGCTTAACAAAAGATGACAGAAAGGAGCTGCTAGAAGAGCATCTTGTTCCGAAAAACTGCACAAAGATTGATGCGCCGAAGTTAAATCCAGAAATAAAGGCCGCTTTATCAGATGTGCTCATCAAAAAAGACAAAGCACTGGAAAATAAACAAGTGCAGGTCGCAGCAAGTATATCTTGTATCAGTGAAGCTCTCAATACATTGTTTTTTTCGGATCACAAAGACCAGATAGTAATAAAATTGCTGATTGAAGCGGGTCGACTGATGTGTGATTCACAAACGAGTCTATGACAAGACGTAGTTTTATATGTTCTACAATAAATAAAGATATTAAAGATCATTTGTTTAACACAGAAATCGATCATTTCTTATTTAGCGAACAACTGACTGATACTATCAGACCTGCAAACGCCATATCCAAATCAGGCGCTGAAATTCGCAGAGACCAAGACAGGCTGATAGTCAGCCTTTAAATCAGAGGCCTTCGTTCCCGTCGGCGCGGCAAGAGGGAACAGCAAGGAAGCTGTCTAGCGCCCGGCCCCCCGGGCGCTAGACCTGGTACGTTCCACAGGACGATTATCATATCTTTATGATCATTGGCAAGTGATAACTAATGATCATGTTATATTATCGTGGATAAGAGGTTACGAGATACCGGTTTATCAGTCATGCGAACCTAGTTTACCTACAGTATCTTCATCAGAATCCCTTCAATATAGGGTGGCCATCACTGATCATATAAAAGTCGAGCTATTTCACATTGCGAACCGTGTGAAGCACATTTCCTGATTAAAAAACCTAATGGTAAATACAGATTTATATTAAATTTAAAGTCTCTAAACAAGCACAGAACAATTTAAGATTGAAGATCTGAGAACAACTTTAGAACTAGTATCAAAGAACAGTTTCATGGCCACTCTTGATTTGAAAGATGCGTATTTTCTCGTATCTATATATATTACATCCGAACTGCAGAAAGTACTTACGATTTAAGTACGAGGGGAGAATTTACCAATTCAATATTTTACCGTTTGGCCTAAACAGAGCCCTATTTGTATTTACAAAATTATTAGAACCGGTAATTTGTTTACTGAGGTCATTAGGCTATTTATCATATATTTATTTAGATGATACTTGTATTTTTTCAAACAATTACCAAGATTGCCAAGACAAACAAACAAGAAGTATCTTGGAGTCCTTAGGATATTATTAGTAATATAGAAAAGAGCTGCCTGCCGTGTTACCGAAAAAGGGCACAACTAACACTTTTTGTCAAAATGAGTTATATATATATTCGGAATCAGGAAAAGAAGGCCTATCTGCCTGATTATTTGTGGATTTTTAGCTACAAAATAAACAGAGATAGCATAAGCTTAAAGGGCACAACTGCATCATTTTTTAAGTTTTATTACAATAAAAAGGCATATTGTGAGATATGACTTTTATTTCACCTTTTTAGTATTGATATATTTAATGAAAAGGGCATAAGTGACGTACGTTAAATATAAAAGGCTTATGTGGCAATTGTGCTTTATTTTTTATACGAACACTTTAGCAATTAATGTAGAAAGAAAAGTCACAACTGGCAGTTATGCCCTTTCTATTTAAAATGATGTGAATGAAGGTAAACATTACACTCGATAAAAGACTGTAACATATTTTTTGATGGATGAAAATGGTGACAAAGTACCAGTTTGCAAAACTTTTTTCCTCACTATCTTAGGCTACACCAAAAATAACTGTAAAGCAGTAAGAAATGTTATTGACAGTAACTATAATAGCGGTGAATTGATTCCAGTATCTGCAGTTACTGATGGCCGTGGACACAATCCGAATCCTAAAAAAATTGAACCTACTAAAATCACGGATCATATAATGTCATTTAATCCCGCAATATCACACTAAAGACGTGAGCACGCACCTAATAAAAAGTATTTACCTTCAGACCTTAATATACGTATGATGTACAAGCATTACTGTGAAACTGATCCTCAAACGCAAGTATCTTATGGATTTTACAGAAAACTTGTAAGAACACTTAACATCTCATTTACAAAATTAGGCCAAGAAGAATGTGAGATATGTGAAAAATTTATCATACACAACCCTCAGCGAGAAATGATTAGGCACAGACATTGCCAGGAGTGTAAAAGTTACGAAGAACACCATGAGAGGTATATTTTAGCTCGAAAAAAATATGAAGATGACGCTGATAACCAGACTCAGAAGAAGAATAACCCTGACACCCTCATTTTTGCTGTAGATTTAGAAAAGGTAATAATGTTACCCTGTATGGAGGAATTCAAAACAGTGATGTTTTGCCCGCGCCTTATTGTTTTCAACCAAAGTTTTGTGCCAATTGGCTATAAACATGTACATGACATGGGTCTTACATTTGCAGCCCTATGGCATGAAGCCATATCAGGCCAAAAAAAGAGGACATCATTACCTGCTTTGGGGCCTTTTTCAAACAAAACCGAGATCTTAAACATATAATTCTGAGGCTGGATAACTGTGCAGCACAGAATAAAAACTGGTCTCTTTATTCATATCTCGTATATTTAGTAAATTCTGCAGAAGTTAACTTTGAATCCATAACTTTACGCTACTTGGAGACCGGTCATACATTTATGGCTGCAGATGAATTCCATCACAGAGTGGAACGATCTTTGAAAACAAAAAAGCGTATCTACGACTTTGAAGACTTTGTAAAGCTGTATCTGATACTGGCTTTCGCACCATGGTAAAGAAGATGGGAGTTCAAGACTTTTATGATTATGAAGACTGCTCTTCGACGTATAAAATAAAAAACTCCAACCCGCGAGCTTACATGAATAATATTTCTGAGGCAAATTTTCGAAGAGGATCGAATTTACTTTTTTATAAACGCAGTCATGGCACTGACAAATACTTTGAGCTAGATTTTCTTAAGTTAAAAAATATTAAAGAAGGGATACCACCTCCACGACAAAAGCTTGTTCCGAGGGGTATCACCAGTGAAGGGAAATCTGCCATACTCAAAAAGCTTGGTCCACTTATGCCCACTAACAGGAGGGTTTTTTGGGAAACTTTGCCTGTAAATGATCGAGCAGTCGATTTGTTTCAAAACCAAGAAGATTGAAATAATGCGACTGATTTTTTATACTCACTTTAGTGTCGATTTAATTATTATGAGAATTAATATTAGGTGCTTTGAAGTTTCTAATTTTCAGGTTTAGAATAATTTTTTTGTTTAATTTTGATAATAAAAAGTTCCTACTATTTTGTAACCTTGTCAAGATTGTGATAGAGAGATGCATAGTGCCATTTTTAGTAATACGAAGTTAATTCCATTCATTGGATTGTGATAAAAATGTAAACTACTTAGATGTTTGATACATAATTGTTATGATAATTATTGTTTTTGTAAACTTCGTTTTCTTTTTTTGATAAATAGGTATATTGAAGTTCCTAACTGGCTGTGTTATCTAATTTTTAACTAAGAGAGATTTTGAAGTGTCATTTTTAGTAAACAATTCTGTTTTTGTTCTGTTGAGTCCTTCAATATTATTGATATAATTTATAATTGTTAGTACTTTTGAAATTTTGTTTGTGTAAACTTTTTGAAATAAATGTTTTATTTTCTTACATCTGCCTTATTTTATTTCTTATACAATGACATTTATCAGACACAGTAAAATACACTCACAAAGTATAAAATATAAATATTAGGAATTCATTCTAATATTTACAGTACTGTACCTATGTAATTTATTTTGATAATTTATAATGAAAAGGCACAAACGACTAAATATGCCTTTTTATCGTAATAATTTATTTTGATAATTTACAGTGAAAAGGCACAAACGACTAAATATGCCTTTTTATCGTAAAATTTTGAATTTTTACTCAAAATTTTACATTGAAAAGGCATATTTGGTTATATGTGCCTTTTAAACATAATATTGCTCTTTTCATGTTATTTTTTATGTTAAGTTAAAAAGAAATATGCTAATTATTAACTATATTCATTAAAATTAAAAATATAATATTGCTATCGTTATATACATACTAAAAAAACGCAATTTTTTACATTTACACAATTTCAAAAAACACATTTTAAACGTGTTGTTTTTAACGAAATTCATAAAATATTTTAATCTCGATTTTCTCAACATTTGTAAAATGTTAGTTGTGCCTTTTCTAATTACGACGGCAGAGCTGTTTTGGCAGGCAACAGCTAGTGTTTGATAAAAGTAATTTTTTCGAATATTTTCACTTTTCCGGAACGTGTCGTTCGAAAATGGGTAAGAATTCGAAAGAAGTGTATATAATAAAAGTTGTAGAACATTTAATAAGCTTTCATTAGATAGCAGGTAACTTTTCTCTACGACGCACCGCTTTAAAGATATTATAAAAACTCAAAAGTGGGAACTTTTATCTCCCCCCCCCGCACTCCGGCTCACCTCCTAGAGACTTTTAGTATGTTTACGCCCTAAGCACCCTGAACAACTTTCTGAAGAAACTGGTCAGGTCCCAGCTCACGCACTCTACAACTCCTGTGTTACTATTAGTAATTTTATTTACATATTTGTATAGATTTATAAGCTCCTACTAATAAGCAGGTACCTACTTTGTTCGTACTGAACTGCTGATACGAGAGAAGGAGCGTGAGAAGCCTGACGCTACGATTATCATTATCTGCCTAGCCTTGTCCCAACTATATTGGGGTCGGCTTCCAGTCTAACCGGATGCTGCTAAATACAGTATTTTATATGTAGCGACTGCCTATCTGACCTCCACAACCCAGTTACTTGGTAATACGATACCCCTTGGTAAGACCGGTTGTCAGACGACCCGTAACGACTGTCAAAGATTCACAAATGACAGCGGGACCAACGGCTTAACGTGCTTTCCGAGGCACGGAGAGGTCTTGGTATGTAAAGATGGTCACCCGCGATTGGTCCATGGACCAATCGCGGCAAGCCAGATCGAGCGACCAAAGCGGCTGTTATTACTTAGCCGCAAAGCCCCATTGATGTTAAGGTTATATGGTCAGTAATTTCAAATTAGCCTGCTTGCTGAGATACAGGAGAGTCTATAAGTGGATTGTTGATTGATCTGGTGATGGCGATACAAATAGGCACACTGACGATGACCGACAGACAGTGGTAGTGTAACGTATGCTCTTCACATACACTACCGTCCAAAAGTTTCGAAGCAGCAAGGTAAAATCAAATAAAACAAAACAAAGTCATTTCAATTTCAATGTATTGATAAAAAATTAAAATATAAACAAAAATTAATTTAAGCAGAACAAAAATTTACGTACAGTATAAAATTAAATTAAATTTTACCGTCATCCTTTTTCCTTTATTAGCTTCTCGCATATTCTAGGCATTTTATTAATTAATTTATTAAAATAATCTTCATCTAATTTGTTCCATTCGCTCTCTAATAGCTTCCACAAATGTTCTGAGCTCGTAGGAGAACGATTTATCACCCTTTTATCGAGTTCATCCCAAACAAGCTCAATGGGAGAAAGATCAGGTGATTGAGATGACCAATGCACGATGTTTAAGATTTTTTCATCTTTTTTCTTGTTCTGAAAAAGGTCTGGCACAGTTTAGAAGAATGCTTAGGATCATTATCCTGTTGGAAAATGAATCCAGGACCAATTAGATTTAATCCACTGGGTACGGCGGAATTTTGGAGAATTTTCAAGTAACCTTCCTTGTTTAGTTTCCGGTTATCCTCACAAGATTTCCGGGTTTACTGTTGCCAAAACACCCCCAAACTATGAAATTACCTCGACCATGTTTGATAGTAGGCACAGTACATGCCTCTTCTTTTAATAGTAATATAATAAATACATTTATTTCAGACATAGTCCATAAAAATAAAATAAAATCTTAAACAACACACATCTTTTGACCGGCGTACTTACAAACACACGTCTATTGGTCTCGAAAATCTGAAACTTTGATTCGTCACTCCAAAGGATATATTCCCATTGCTCTATTGTCCAGTTTTGGTGCGCTTTTGCCCATTCTAGTCTATTTTTCGTATATCGAATTGAAAACTGGACAATAGAGCAATGGGAAAATGTCCTTTGGAGTGACGAATCAAAGTTTCAGATTTTCGGATCCAATAGACGTGTGTTTGTACGCCGGTCAAAAGAAGAGAGGGCTTCAGAGGCATGTACTGTGCCTACTATCAAACATAGTGGAGGTAATGTCATAATTTGGGAGTGTTTTGGCAACAATAAACCCGGAAATCTTGTGAAGATAACCGGAAAACTAAACAAGGAAGGTTACTTACACTGGTGTACTAAATCTAATTGGTCCTGGATTCATTTTCCAACAGGATAATGATCCTAAGCATTCTTCTAAACTGTGCCAGACCTTTTTGAACAAGAAAAAATATGAAAAAATCTTAAACATCATGCAATAGCCATTAAGCCATCTCAATCACCAGATCTTTCGCCCATTGAGCTTGTTTGGGATGAACTCGATAGAAGGGTGAAAAATCGTTCTCCTACGAGCTCAGAACATTTGTGGAAGCTATTAGAGAGCGAATAGAACAAATTAGATGAAGATTATTTTAATAAATTAATTAATAGAATGCCTAGCATATGCGAGAAGCTAATAAAGGAAAAAGGAGAACACTTTGATGAAGCTAAAATTTAATTTAATTTAATATTGTATGTAAAATTTTTGTTCTGCTTAAATTAGTTTTTGTTTATATTTTAATTTTTTATCAATACATTAAAATAGAAATGACTTTGTTTTGTTATATTTGATTTTACCTTGCTGCTTCCAAACTTTTGGACGGTAGTGTAGTTAAGTAGTTGACTTTTTATAAGTGACTCACTGACGAGTCGGACACAATATATACGGACACAGTGTCCGAATCCGAATTTTTTTCACTGATGATTCGGACACCAATAAAAAAAGCTGTTTTGTACAGTCAGATAAAAAACTTCCAACGATACCTTAATTGTAGAAATCCGTCCTCTACCCAGCCTGTAGTTGTAGAAAAACAGTTTTTAACCGGATTTTTAACGAAAGCAGCCGTTTTTAATAAATAATATTACAACCCCACATACATAGATACGCCTAGATATGCACGATATGCGCGATATGCATAGACGCGCCTTGGCAGTCGGGTAATTATAAGGATTTGCTCAAGTGCGTAAGTATGTAATATAGTCTCATGTGGTGACTTACAGTGATACATGTCCACAAAGCAATTTATTACCGAAAGCCATCCTAAATTTTTCCACATATTCTATTTTAAAACTTTTTATCTGACTGTACTAAACAGCTTCAATAATTTAATGGTGTCCGAAATGTCAGTGAAAATTATATTGAAATTCATCATATGCCTAGCCTTTTCCCAACTATATTGGGGTCGGCTTCCAGTCAAACCGGATGCAGCTGAATACCAGTATTTTACATGGAGCGACTGCCTATCTGACCTCCACAACCAAGTTACTGGGTAATACGATACCCCTTGGTAAGACTGGTTGTCAGACTTTCGGGCTTCTGACGACCCGTAACGACTGTCAAAGATACACGAATGACAGCCGGGACCAACGTGCTTTCCGAGGCACGGAGGGGTCTTGATATGTAAAGATGGTCACCCATCCACGAACCAACCGCGAAAATTATATTGAAATTAAAATGTGTCAATTCAGACACTGTGTCCGAATATATTGTGCCCGAGTCGTCAGCAAGTCTTTTATGTATTTAATGAAACACCTGAGTTTGGCCCTAGGATCGAACCTTGCGGAACGCCCGACGAAATACACAGAGTGCAGAAGTCCACTATTAACGACTATAGTTAGAACAGTCGTTTGTTTACATGATTGCAAATTGTTTTTAATTAACTAAAGGATGAGGTATGTTCGATGTGGACTGCCTCGTTGGTCTAGTGGTCACAAGCGCTATTGCTACTGCTGAGCATGAAGTCCTAAGTTCTGGGTTCGATTTCTAGGTCGGGCAAAGCGTTATTGGGTTTTTCCTTCAGGAATTTCTCAGTAGCAACCCGGAGTCTGGATTGGTGTTCGGTTGATGGCAATAGGCCCGGCCCCTATGTGTACTAGTGGTGTACCTCTGCCTATCCCTTCGGATTAGAGGCTTGATGCAATGTTTTAATGAGGATTATTCTGTTTAGCGACTAATGCAACTTTTCTTTGTAGTAGGTGAGTAAAATGCATGTTTTCAACAGTTCATTGATTGTACACCTATAAGTACACAACTAAAAAGTCATATTGGTAGAAGGAACTTCAGGATTGGGTTCAGTCATATACTTTTCTAGATAACTTCGCTGATAATGAAATTTATATATTAATTAAGCGTTCATTAGCTTGAAAGCATGATGTATAAATAAAAAGTCCGACGGCTCTGGTGATAAAATGATTTCATCGCGTACTATTTAAGAATTCTGTATTTATGCCGACCTAGTCGTTTCTAGAACTTAGTTCTAGAAAGCTTAATATGGCTAGACTTGTGGTACTAGTGTGACTGGCTGTTTCCATGAAAACTGAATGCAATAGCGAATTGATGACTGAACAAAGTGTATGGTCTGACTGTGTTGTTAGGTGCACATTATTGTGCTCTGCCCTTAGCCCAACCACATGCAGTCGGAATTCCGACTGTCTATGGCTGGCCTTACTGTTTCATTTCCAGTCTTCCCTGTAGCCTGTTGAGATGACACTGCTGTGTATGTATACCAGTGTGTTATCTATGGTTTATACAACTACTATTATAATTATATGAATACAATGTGTTCAGTGTACTACAACCACAGAATACATACTTAATATTATTATGTAGTACTACAACCAGAAAGAAAAGTACAGCATGCCAAAACACTCCCACCATATCAGTCGCGCCACCGAACGTGGCCGAACGAGAATCGATGTCACCCGAAGCTAGTTCGCGTGCAGTCCCGCTGCCTGACGGCTCCCTTCCATACATAATAATCTTGCGACGCTTTCGCCACGCTGCGACCCGAGCCCGACGCCAGTCAACTGTCCACGTTATCACCTTGTGCGGCTACATAAACACTTTTATTGTGACGCATCAGTTATTGACAAAACTACCAATATTTACTTGCTCAAAAACGCTTTAGACGAGTTACAATGAGCAAATTAAGATCCGGTGTGAAATAGAGACGGGACGAGGCAACCCTATCGACGTTTTATTTTGGAACGCTGGACTAAAGATACGAAACTGTATAATTACTGTGTTACATTTCCTGTGCGATGTTGGGGAAGAGTTTTGGTTAAAAAGTTGACATTAGACGTTTACTGGGACTTATTGCGAATGTGTATTGAAACGTTCATCGCTATCCACGGGCGCACGGCTATGCGCCACGATTTGGTGCATTTTATAAGACACACATCCTCCGATCACTACTGCGAAGGAAGAATTTAGTCACCGAAGCAGGTAAGAACAACAATTTGTGTTTAGTTTTACGTAATATGCTAACTAGTGAGCTGTGCTCTTTCTAGAAGTTACGAAGTGTGCAATGTTGTTGAATTAATGCATTGAAAAATCGTGTGTATTTCGGCTAATCGTATGCTCAAAACGCAGGTAGCGATAGCAAGTCACAATTGAAAAAACCCATTTGTGTTATTACTTCACCAAGCCAGCTTGGCACTCGGGTAGTAGGTATGCGGCTTGGAAGGCGGCAGGTGCCTAGTTGGCTAGGTGGAGTAGTAAAGTGCAAATCAATGTGGTGCAAACTGCAGAGTGCACAGAAGCTGAACTGTTTTTAGAAAACTATTCCACTGAACTGCAAACATTGGCCAACTATTCATAATTATTACTTGAAGCGGAATATAATTAAATCATAATTAAGAACAATGGTTGTTTAATGAGTCTGGTTGGATAGCGTTAGCCACATAGATTACGATGATATAATTATAAACAAACAGGCGGTTATAATGCGAGCCACAAACAAAGGAGTATTAATATTCTTAACTCGTCAACCTTGGAAGTTCATGCTCTGCTTCACCTCTGAAGAAACGGTAACGTAAGCAGAAACATTAAATAAAGGACGACTGCAAAATAAAGACACGCACCATGGGGAGTAGCCTCCTACTTCAACATTCAGTAGGATCGGCTTTTATTGAAAACAAGAGAAGGACTGCAATAACCAGATAAAATACAAAGATGCATATACGAGTACATTTGTGACATGTAAACATGAGATTTTTTACAACTTCTAAACAAAATGAAGAGGGCATTGTTTCTTTCAGCATGTTTGTTTCGTTAAAGGTACAGGTACCTTTAACGAAACAACTACATGGGACTGGCATACACAGTCGTGTAAAAGTCCCGAAATAAAAATAAAGAGAAAAAAAAAAAACGAAACAACTACAAAAACATGCTGAAAACTGTAATTAATAGAGAACAGAACACCAACCAAAAACAAACAGAAGAATACCTTATTGGCATATTTACAAAATGGCCTACCTTCATTTCCTTTATTCACGTTATGTTCGCATAACTCATCAAAATATAGAGAACAGCTGTTTTTTTGCGTGATTTCAGGTTTGGTTCCATAGTAAAAGTTGTACATAATAATGAGTACAATGAACCCTTAAGAGATGGTGCGTTATTTAATATTTAAATTACATCTTGTGTAGGTAATATAAACAAGTTTTAAACAGATACCTACCTATCTAACACAAATATTGTGCAGCTAGTCTTGAATCCAGCTTTATTCGGTTATTACGAAGTTTTAGAACACTCAGATTCTAAACAATAAAAAGCACAACATGTTTGTTATGCATTGCTCTTACGAATTATTTTGGCAGATTAAGTGGGGCATCCTTGACCCCGATAGAGGCTCGTGTTGCTATCAACCCTAAACCAGTCAGGACTAAATAGAAATGTTAAGTTTAGTGGAAGAAGAGAGCCTGATTTAACGAAGAAGAACTTGTACTTTTAACAACTTCCTACGAAACGACATCTTACGAAAATCAATCTCCACAAAATATGGGTAGTGCAACAGTAGCAACACATGCATTGTAAGCAGTACCTTCCAGATAACTGGGAGCATAGATGTATGCAGTATGATAGAACAGGGTTCCCAGAAAATTCCAAAAAATAGCAGATAAGGTAGCAGAGATAAGCTAAAACATTGCCGTCTTATCTATAAACAAGCCAGAAAAAATCAAGTTTAGCATAGGTCCAGAGCGGCTATAAAGTTCAATAGACGAGAAATAGTTTAAAAGCTGGCTTGTTTTACTATTGAGGTGTTTTCGAGTAAGTATTAAATACGCACGAAATCTCCTACAGACGACCTAGTCCACTTAATATTAATGAAAAACAAAACGGAATGGGTGAGAAAGAACATTGACTTTTCTGCAGAAACTGTTATTGGAATATTCGTGGCTATTTTGCTCAGTAATTCAAACTTGAATAGATAAACAGACTGTCAGTACGCTAAGCAGAGAATGTATTATGTATAAATAAGAAAAACTAAATAAATAAGACTGTAGGTTAACGCCATGTATGTATTTAGTTGGTAAGCCTTTAGAAATAAATAAAACAAATTAATAAATAAACGAGCGTCGTCGTCGATAGGCCGAGGAAACACTGGCGATGGCGACTGACTTAGATGCGATTACGGGAGATAAGACGTAAAAGGTAACACGCAAGGAACAGTGGAAAGCTATGAGGGAGATCTTCGCTCAGCAGTAGGACAATACACGTTGAATAAAGAAAAAGGAAAACATGAATGATTGTACTTGGGAAATTGGGAACCTTGAATGAAAAACGAATAAATGACTCGATGACAATATGGAAAATAAATGGTTAAAGTAGTCATTATACCTACTATATTTACGTGTACGTGACATTTAAGCAAAAAGGCTAATAAAAATCTATGATTTTATGATGTGACGACAATTTAACCGCAATGACCACAATAATGTAAAATCCATTTTGTGTGTAAATCCACTCATTCACATCAGTTTCGAATGACGTAGGGTCTGTTAGATGAAGGTTTACCTATACCTATCAATGCTAACTAAACTCAACTTAATGTGATCACATTACCATACGACATTGTTATTATTAAATAGCTCCTAAGACAGTATTATAATACCGTAGACTTGTTACGTAATAATTCCATTTTCCTATTTATATTGAAATGTATAATTTACTTCCGAAAGGATCTTTCAGAAGCATTTGATACACTAAACTACTAAAGCATAAAATTATAAGTAATTGCTCTAAAATACATTGGCATAAATACAAGTTCTTAAGAAAATTGTTACTAATGAATCTAGGCCATTTCACCTTAACCTAAATAATGAAAAAGAATTGGAAGAAACAGAGAGAGACAAACATTTAGAGAACGCAGAAGACGATAAAGCTGTAATATTCTTTCTTTTGACTATAATATACAGGGTGTAAGGGACAGCCCTCCGCAGCCTGATGGGGTGACTTCAGTATATCATACTAAGATAACCGGTACATGAAATTATTTCAGGAACGTTATGGGAATCCAATAAACCTGATTTATTTTATTACGTCACACGCAATGTATCGTTACCGTGGCAAAATGCGCGTAGCGAACGGCTGCGCAGCGAGCCTTCGGCCGCCGAGTATTTCAATATCCATTGCTGATTTTTTTATTTTAGCTAGTTTATTTACATAAATGGAGTGCTGCATACAGAGAATGTAATTTTACATTGAAATAAAGGAATAGTAACTGAAAATACGATAAAAAAATGAAAATTTTCCTGAGAATATTTCCAGTGGAAATGTTCAAAATAAGGAGCTGAATACACCCTGTTAGTTTGCGGAGGGCTGTCCCTTACACACTGTATAATAAATCTGCATATCTTCTGAACATTCTAGTTTGGTTTGATGTTAAAAATTCAAGATCCTTACCAATTGACGTAAGCGGTGGATGGGGCAACACATAATGGATCAACCTGTGTGTCGGACAAATAACATGTGGACAGCATACAGTGAATATTATGCTGATTTGGATTTGGTTTCTTTGCCCACTGTCAACATTTATGATGCTGGAGTAGTGGTAATAAATTGAGCTCATGTTTATAATAAGGACCTTTAAAACTAATTAGGAATTCATCAATCAACAGGAATTCATATTTAACATTTGCACGACCGAAAGGTTGAATATAGCGTAACAAACAAATTGTATAACATCTAATGTACCTACATCCTATATTCTAGCAAATAAAGTTATCATTCATTCATCAAAATTAATTAATCAATCCATCAAAATTGTTGAGGCAACAATGGCTTTAAGACCCTTTGTTGGCCAATTATCATCATCTGCCTAGCCTTTTCCCAACTATATTGGGGTCGGCTTCCAGTCAATCTGGATGCAGCTGAATACCAGTATTTTACATGGAGCGACTGCCTATCTGACCTCCACAAGCCAGTTACTGGGTAATACAATACCCCTTGGTAAGACTGGTTGTCAGACTTTCGGGCTTATGACGACCCGTAACGACTGTCAAAGATACACGAATGACAGCCGGGACCAACGGCTATGATAATATAGTACCAGAGTTAAATGAGCATATCAGTCTGAACAAAGTCTGGATGGCTCGATATAAACGTGTTTTCCGAGGCCAATTATCATGGTTTTATTAATTGTCTAGCTAGCCAAAGTAAAGCTAGATCACATGTTTTTATAAAAGCTGGCATACATTAATGAACGTGTTCTTGATAAATATAATGAGGCGTGTGGAACCTATTATAAAGGGGATATTGCAATGGAAAACATTGACTGAGAAAGTACTGTGTAAACACATTATGTACATACATAACAATAATGAAGATAACGATTCTATATAATGCGGAAATTTTATTCAAGAGCAAATGAAAAGGTTTCTGATATTTCATCATCTCCAACTTATTATCAATCTCCACTATGCCGAATCATTTGTTTGTAAAACCTGTTATGTAAAGAAAGAAAAAATACAAAAGCATACTTAGGAAATATATATTTTTCAACTTGTTTTTGATCCTTCGATACCCCTTGGTAAGACTGCTTTAAGATATCGTATCCAAAGATAAATATTTTTTTTATCTAGACAGCTTTTGAAGTTCCAACCATGGATATTATTGGACAAACATTTCAAGTCGCAAAGTAAAGTTAAACAAAAGAATGCGCTTGACAATTAACACTATCAATTAAAACTAGCATAGACTTTATTTAGATCATTGAATGGGTTCCTATTTAAAGCAAATGGTTCAGTCTTGCCCTGTGTTCATCAATTATTTAGATCATCTTTTCTGAAAATACTAAAAGCATAAATTTCACCTCCAAAAATGTCAACTTCCTGAAATCCTGACCACATTTTTTATTTGTTCCAGGTCGCTATTGATGGCGTTACTAAGTATCCAGGGTGATTTTTACTTGTATTTTTGGTTAATATACTGCAAAATCTATTCAGCTATCATATGGTTGTTCAGCAATCACTGCCGCGGAGCTGATAAGGTTCGCGCAGTGATAACGAGTGGAGTTAGCGGACAGTCGCCTTCAGGCCTTCATAAAGTGCGCCCGCGTCGTCGAAGAGCGCCACAGCAGCACCGCGTCAAACATATCGTTGCTTTAGCAAGGAGACCGTCTCTTCGAAGAATCGTGATGGCACCAGGAGCGAGCACCGCCCACACCATGATGGAGGACAAAGAGAAGATCCTCCACGGAGCTTTGGCAACCGGTAAGTTCTTTGTTTAATAACATTTTTGGATACGCCGCTAACTGCTTTATAAAGGATTCTTTTGTGTTGTCTCACGATTATTCTGGCGCATTTTTGTAACAACAAGGTGGTCGGTCAACTGAGATACCTATTGTTCACTTTCAGTGACGATGTTGTTTACCCATGTTTTCCCATGAACACGCCTCCGTCCAGCCAGACTTTCTATAGGTGCACTGTTATTGACATACATTTGAATAATATTCTTGATTTTGTCGTCGAAATATTATGAAGTCGGTTGGTAAATATTGTTAGGCTTAAGTTTTCCATATTTACGGCCATTAAAATCTGCCAATTCTTGAGAAGCATTCGCGTTTGCATTGTACTTTTAATTTTCCACGTCGCTAGCAATAATGCATACAAATAGTTATTAATCAGAATGAACAGAAATATATGAATGTATAAAAATAGAAGTTTTACAAGTAGCGTTATGCAGTGTGAATGAAATGATCAGTCTTGTTGAGTAACCGTTCTCTAAGATTGCTTCCTACTTAGTTCTTGTCATCGGGGAGGTCAATAGCAAGAATAGACAGCAAAAAAACCAATCACTGTTGATGTTTGAACATTGATTCTAAATCAGGAACAAAAAGCTTGAAATACATTAGATTCTTGAATATGCCTTCAATTTTATAAATAACATTCAAAAGAGCTTAAACAGGTAGTCTTCCGCCATCTTTATTAAGTAACCTTAAATAGCAATTTAATGTATCCATAAAGTAACTTCTTACTTCATGCGTAAAATTAAAGTGGTTGTTTCGTTTTGAGTTTGTTTTGCTTTAGACTCCATTTAGTTTCTAAGTAGAACTATCCATAGCACGTTTGACTACAGGATTGAATGAAATTCATGATACAAAAGTCCCTATTAGACCAAAACAATGCTGTTTATTTGGTCATTCGCACCATGACCATGACCAATCAGAGCAAAATTTCACGCCTAGGTAATTCTAAAGTACGTACCTATATTAAAAGCTTTGTTTTGAATTTAGAATTCATTATGAATCCCGTAAACAGTGGCATTATTTGATTTGTTAGTTGTTACCTCTTTGCCTGCCAGTACTGAATCTTATCCAAACCATTGTTCAATCTTGGCATCAAGTCTAAGGCTAACTCGCTCATTTCTGAGAGTCCCTTGATGACTTCATGGCAATTGCCGGAGAACTGCAGATCTTGATGGCAAAGCGCCAATAACATACGGTCTGGTCTGACAAACTTTCAGAGAAACCATTGGACAGCTATATTTATCATTTCACGTTTAGTCTGCGTGATGACTTTAAGTTAGATATATTAGATTTTTGCCATAAACATTATCTGATACGATGCAGTGGACATTTGCAATCGATAGTTCCATTACACCACTCAGCGATGGTGGACATTGTCTGTAGGTACCTCTCTCATTATCCTTTTTATTATCTCGGAACATCATCCATTTTTGACAATTTACAGCTTTTCATTTGGAACATTATTCTTTCGGAAATTTTCATCTTTTGAAAGTGGAAATTATTTTGGTACGTTCAGTTATTCAGTTTGATCGTCATCAATTTCAAAGCTTGAATAGAACTTAAACAATTATGATTTGTAAATTGGGGTTATCAAGTCATACAATAAGCTGTACATTACTTCATTAAACAGGGGTAAATCATTCACGAGCATGACATGGTGAACATCATTTTCCATTTGTACCGAAGGACCATTGTTGAATCTCCTGGTGATGTGATGATTTGATGAATGATGAATCATTCCTTTTAGTGTGGTCTACTATTCCAGATAGTCTTACAATGATGTCAGAAAGAAGGCTGGATGACCCCGTTGGCGCAAACACAAACCCATCGGCCAAATGTCTAAACTGTAATGACTGTTCTGAAAAATGGATCACTCATCAACATCAGACATTTTTCTTAGCGTCCAGATTTTCATTTTCGTCAGTAGAGCTTCTAAGAAAATGTCTCGAATGTGTGTCGGTTATAAAAAGTCTATGAAATGTTTAGTTCGTTGAGTTGTATAGTGCAACGGTCAATTGCCTCCGGCCATCGCTTCGTTGCCAGAGCCACATGCATGAAAGAAACGCATTGGCCTTTGCACTTTAGTTAAAATAACTTTTAACACTTACAATATTAGATCCAATCTACATTGTGAACGTTTGATATAGTGTGTCAAATCTGTTTAGCGATAGTGGATATTTGGTTCCTATATCGGTCCCGTGTCTTTCACGGCTTTTAGTCATATCGAAATGAAATCGTTAACAAGATAGGTCAGAGAATTATTTCCATAAAATGTTCAACAATCATTGAATGAATTGAATCCATCAGAAGCGATTTTTGTTTAAACTCTACTGAGAGGAATCACCTTTTAATTAAGATCATGACTCGTGATACTGTAACGATCATATCTTGACACGTATAGGTAAAATGAGGTCGGTAATTAATGACCAATATAATATTATAAGATAATCATATCGAGGGTGGATGACGAGAAATTAAAACAATATTACAATCGCGGGTCTCCGACCTTTTAAAGATGGCCGGACTTATCAAATAAAACATGGGAGATAAAAATTGAGATAAAATACATTGTTATGAATACATATAAATATTATGTTATTTTCTAAATCTATGTAAGCACCAGAATTTATTTTTTAAACATTTTTAACTCTAATGACACTTGACATCGAAGTTAAAAACATCATTGCCACATTGGCGCGCCAGTAAAAAAAAAATACAGATGGCAGTCACGCTATTTGTGACGTCAGCGCCACGCCTCCGATTAGGACCGTTGCTTTAGATACAAACATCAAATGGTTCTGAATTTGTGGTAATAAAAATATTTATAAAATAATATTTTTGTTACAGTGACTTAAGATGATCATATCGAGGGTGTATGACGAGAAATTAAAACAATATTACAATCGCGGGTCTCCGACCTTTTAAAGACGGCCGGTTAGACTTATCAAATAAAAAATGGAAGATAGAAATTGAAATAAAATACATTGTTATGAATCTATTATGTTATTTTCTAAATCTAGGTAGGCACCAGAATTTATTTTTTAAACATTTTTAACTCCAATGACACTTGACATCGAAGTTAAAAACATCGTTGCCACATTGGCGCGCCAGTTAAAAAAAAATACACATGGCAATCGCGCTATTTGTGACGTCAGCGCCACGCCTCCGAAAACAAACATCAAATGGTTCAGAACTTGTGGCATTAAAAATATTTATAAAATAATATTTTTGTTACAGTGACGTAAGGAAATATAATTTCCGCAAAGCAAGTTTATCGGTAAAGTTAATTTGAAAATTACATGCAAAATATTTTATTGATAAAAAGTTTATTATAACTTAGCCACGTCAATGTAGGTATGGATGAAAAATAAGCAAATTTTATTTTGCTTAGTGTGATGATGACATAATTATTTTACTAAAAGGAGATAGGCTATGTATTTCTTTAAAGGGGAGTGTCTCTATCGAATTCAATTACAAAATAAAGTTCATCAACAATTTCGATAACGTTATGTTAGATGTAAGTGATTACCTGTGTGTACTGTTATCTGCCCCCTGCAAATTTATCTGTGGACGTGTTGCTATGTTCTTTATCAAACTGATTCCTCAATTATGTTTACAAACCATAGTACAAAGACTTTTACGAAATTATTATATACTAGCTTCTGCCCACGACTTCGTCCGCGTGAAATTTGTTGTTCCCCCGACCCACCCCGTTTTCTCTTAACGTTCTTTCTGACTTTTTTCATTTTGCTCGACTCCTAAGGGTCATAGCGTGATGTTAATATCCCATAACCTTCCTTAAGAATTGGGCTATCAAATGCAAAAAGATTTTTTTCAAATCCAACTGGTAGTTCCAGAGATTACCCTCTACATACAAAACTAACAAACAAATTTTACCTCTTTATAATATTAGTACAGATAAGTTTTACGTATACTTCGCTAAGATAATGTTGTTTTTCATTCCAACACACTTTATCGACTACACAATGGTAACACAAGGTGCCGCATAAATTAAATTTGCTATTTTATTATGCACCGGTATACAATCATAATAAATTGCTTCACAAGAGTAATTTCATAAATATCGCAAATATGCTTCATAGCAGTTTCTGCCTTTCAATCTGCCTAGTCTTTTCCTAGCAGTTTTTCCTTTGTTGAAGCAAATTCATTATCAAGCAATTAAAATGACTACGTCATCGATTCAAAAACATTACTATCTGCAATTAATATTTTTTTAATCTCATTATTGAACAATCATTGCTCAAGATATAGCGATATTTTGAGGGCATGTGATTAACAAAGCATGTTAAGGTACATGCCTACTATACTACGTACATAGATGTGTTACGAAACAGAGAAATCCACTGAATGGTGGGCGTGGGCCAGACTTTCTGGGTAGCAACGATAGTTACTACACAGATACTACGCCGGATGACGGCATTATACTAAAATGACAAGACTTGTGACTAAAGGCTAAACTTGTGACTAAACTTTTATTATCTTTGGTTTACATAAATTTGACAGTTGCACTGTTTACAATTTCTTTCATGTAACTTTATTGACTTTAATTTTCAGTATGCAGGTGTTTTCATAACAGAATGAAATTCAACAACATATCTTTTTTCTTCGTTTTGCTTTACTTTTGAACTATCCGTAAGTAATTCCGTACCGAAGGACCATTTATTAATTGAATGCCAGTTGTTTTCCATTCGCTCCACTTGATCATAAAGATGGCAATTAAAAGAAAGAACTTGTAAATCACTTACTGTTCATTTTTGTTGTTTATTTGCAAAATAGTAACTATAATATATCATATTCATTGTATAGCTACTATTACAACTGTTTTAATAGATCGTCTAATGTTTAGACACGCACAATGGTCCACTTAAAGGACTAAGTGCGGAAACCAATCATCTAACATAGATGTTTAGACAATCATGATTTTATTATAGAAAAGTGTAGGTAATATTATCATCCTGTATCTTGTTTTGCATATTAATGAGAAATCTCACATGTAAGTTGTTATTTTCAATCTAATCTGAATGGATGTGCAAGAGGGGTCAGTTCTTAGAACGACGTTACTCGATGACTTGACCTGATGACTGCAAATCAATAAGAATTTTATACTTCACGCAGATAGTGCATGACACGCACGTCACCCATTCAACGTGTTGTATTATGACATTCACTTTATTGCGTACCTTATTAATGACTCCAACTATTTAAACAATCTTGAGAAAATACAAACAAAGATATAAAATAAACATTGGAAATATTCGCGTTTAAAATAAACCGTTCTATATTGGAATGTAAGAGTTATTTTTTCATGGACATCTAATGATCCAACTAGAGAAGCCGAGCGGTTGTTGGAAAGAAGCCATTACAATTTCCAATGACAATATTGCCTATCAGCCTCGTTTAGTGTTGAAATACTACAAAACTAATAAAAAGCAAGGTCTAATCATTTGGTAAATAACTATAAATAATACAGAGTGCTAATTTTGTGTTAGGTTTTAATGAGCTTACATTTTGCCAAGAAAGATGTAACACTTAGATATGGGTACTTTTCAATCCATCGTACGCAAATCAGGATTGCTATAGCAACTGTTAACACCAACACTGCTTAATAATTTAGCATTCTCGTAAATTCATGCGACAAGGTTGAATCCAACCGCTTTAAGTAAATGCTTTATAAATTATTGTTCCTCCTCTTCTTCGTCTGTTTCTCAGAAACCAAATTCATCAAGTGCATCAAAGCAGTGTTTCATTCGGCACAACATAATATATATATTTATTAGAGGATAAGACTATATACTGTATCTTCTGGGTAAGCTCGCTCCACCGTCGACTTTGTCTCTGTCATCTCTGACCTAGACTAGAGTCAAGAGCAAACCTATCTCCAATAAAAAATAAAAATAAAATACACTGCATAAACTTCACACGTTGTCGTGGCAATTTAATATAAGAAGTTTCCCCTACAAAGGGCAACGCTTAGCCAAGGTAAAAGCCAGCCCTTTGGTCACGGGAGTGACAACCACTTCCCGTGGCACTACAACGATTAAATCATTGAAGTCATCATCATTCTAGTCATCAATACACCTCCAGCTGCGGCAGCCGCTGATAACTAAACACCCAATCTAGTGGTCACAGAAATATTTGTTAGCTTTCTGGAAGTGTACCGTGCTTTGTATATTATAGTAATAAATAGACCTTTAATAAATGTGTGTATCACCTACTATCAGTCGTATGTAATTTATCTTTGGAGTACTCATTCCCGTTTATAACACGCATGCGATGGGCAACGTGACTTGACGTATCTAGGAAAACTACGCTCATTAAACGTGTTTCCTTTACTAGTCATTAACTTATTTTTTTTTTATGTTCAGATATTGCTTTGGCATATTTTATTTGTTGTATTTCATATTTTTTCTTTAAAAAGTCTTGACTGGTTTTAGCTGATGTAATTTTGTCGTATCACCTTGTCAGTGCTTGTTTTTAGTAAACGGTCAACATCGTTCAATATCACAGTTTCTTGCATTCCATGATTACTTGTCGCTTCTGACATCACTTTTTAACCCACTTCAAAAAAAAGGAGATGTGTTCCCCGATTACTCGAAGACGGCTGGACCGATTTGGAAAATTCTTTTTTTGTTTTAAAGGGTATACTTTCCAGGTGATCCCATTGTCATCAGGTCAGGATCTGATCATGGGATCGTGGAGAAATCGAGGGAACTCTTAAATTATTATAGGCACACCTATAGCGATTTGGGTATTTTTTTATAGTAACTTGTTAATTTGCTCTCGGAAAGCAGTATTTGGCGAAGTGGAACTGATGATGAAGACCACAGATGGCCACCGGAACTACTCAATTATAACTATTTCATGGTTTGGGATTCGATTACTTTAAAATTGTTGTTAAGCAAATTATGCTCGTCACAATGCATATGGTGAAGTGGAGCTGATGGTGAAATAATATAAATTACAAACCGATCCACTAAAAAGTGAAAAATAAAAAACTGTTTTTTTGTTGTTTTTTTGTGTGCTTTTTAAAGCACTACAAAGTGAAAAACAACTTTCATTTCGGCAGTCGGTGGCAAAAACCAATATAAAATACAGTTCCAAAAACACCGATTTCCGAAATTAAAGTTATTTTTCACTTTATAGTGTTTTTTTTTGGAAGTCGGTTGATTTTTTTGCAAAAAAGTAAAAAATAAATATCGTCTTCATCTTCAAAGATGATTATTTTATAAACTTGAGAACATTTTACCACTTGCTTGCGTTTTGTGTGTAATTGCTTTGAGTCAACTGGGCTGATGAGGTCAAACCACACTTTATTAATAACTGAGACAGTTCACACGCTGCATCATAATATGTCATTGTAAAATTCAATGTATACAAACTATGGAAACATTGGAAACCGCATTTTAACCATGCATGGCCATGTGACATCAATTTCATATATTACATACAAGTTCATGCACCATAAAAGTTCAGAACATGTAGGTAGGTATAATACTTACAACTTTACCTATCCATTGTGTGAAGCATTGTAAACAATAGGTGACAAAGATAAACGTATTAACAGCTCTATATTTTCTGCAAATCCGCAGCGTGGAAATTTAAAATGTAGACAGAGATTTATTTGCCAAGACTTCTAGCATATTAACACAAAACTAGTTTCAGACATTGTACAAATAAAGCAGAATTATTAACTAATCAGTGCAAAGTAATTAACTTGTAAAACAAGAATCTTATGTAGTTCCACAGACATTCCTTTTTAGCTTAACAAACAGCATTTAATTTAATCATCTTGAATTTGAGCCAAATTGAGCTCACAAGGATTATTTTGTCTATAGAGTCAAAGACCTTTTGGTATGCAGTTGAAGTAAAGGACCAGAAAATATATGTACATACTTAAAAAAACGGTTTTTGTTTAAAATTTTATGAAGGAACATAAACATATTGCGTCAATCCGAAGGCTGGCGAAAGGTGTATTTCCTGTTTCTTAAAAGTTGTCTTGACATAATAGAGAAATGTTAACCTTAACGGTAAAATTTTGAACTGTCCCATGGCAGTTCAAATCACGAAAACTTTGTTTTGTATCTTTAATGGGCTATTTACTTATTTATAGTTAAACATTCAAATAAAATCGTGACCAGCCAGACAGTATTTTGAAGTACTTAACAGATATGAGATGAGACACACCTCCATCGTTAATCTAAATATATCGTCGGTCCACGCGTCGTCGGAGCTCGATCGTTTCCTTGCCGGTACAAAGTCCGTGCTCTCTGGCAGTTGCGCCCGCACCGTTGTATACCGCATGCCGCGCCTGCACATGAGGCCTTGATGGCCGTTGCGAAACGAAAGTGACTGTTATACTTATGACTTTATGAGTTATGGACACTATTTCAATCTAAAATTGGCTTCGTCTGATAATGGTATAAAAAATAAAACGCAGTTCTGAAAAATTCGATAGAGAGAGACACATTAATTAACTGAACAAATGCAAACATTACACGCATTCCTGTTGCAGCTGAATTGAAACGTTGGAACAAATAAGAAACACAATTTGACTTCGTAATGCGTGGAAAATGTATTGACTATCTATCAATCATTCTCGTTGGTAACCGATAAGACGGATTAGAGAAAGGAAAAATCAATTTTACCTTAAACTGAAGCTGAAGCTGCTATTTTCCAATGCAAACATATTATATATAATGAGAGAACGAATAATTGTTTAACAAATTAAACATCTCAACCTGTCATTTGCATTAGAGTTTAACCTTAAAATGCATCACATTAATTACATCACATTAGGTAAAGTCGTGATTGCCGCGAAGAATAACAAAAAGGTCGATATATCTCTGTTGTCTAAATTTGTATGATGTCATTGTTTGTTATAGACAAAGGCAAGGTTGAAGGCGTGTCGGTCGTGCCGCATTTTTATTGGTTGGTTTCTGCCATATCAACAACCATAAATGCCACTTGTACAGACCACTCAAGTGTGATGACGCGGCTCGTTCTTTCAAACTGCATATCTTTATGTGCTTTATTCTCAAAGCCACTTACAATTTACCAAGTTTCTTTACTGATATCGGTTTTTATATCTACTTGTAATCTTACAATATCTTTTTAGGAAGATTTTACTGTCTCTCTGCCGGGTTTACTCATTGTTTGTCCTTGATCTATTCAACGGTTGGCCCAATAACATCGTCTTTTAGTTTTATCAATTTGTGTCAACGATTAACTTTGAGACTGAAAAATTATTCAAATATTTGTGTTCTGGTAATTTAGACTGCCGTTTTGAAAATAAGTGGCCTTAATTTGCCAACGTTGATAAATGATGCAAAAGAGAATGATCCAGGTTTAGAATATTCTCTTTACATCTTTTTTGATAAGATCGTATTATCATAATATCCATTCCAAGAAAATGTCAAATCATAGATTAAAGAAAATGTTAATACCCAGTTATTCTAAACGATACACAGTTGTTTACAGTTTAACTATGATTGTAAATATTATTATGATTCTGACCCGGACTCTCAACTAAGGTTAATGTTACCGATTAATATTTCGCTGATGAATGTCTGTCTGTGGCAATCAATCTAATAATTATTACTATTATTATTCTAGACAAGTATAACTTTATCATCTATTATTTGAAATTGGAACGTATTGAGAATTTAATTAGACACGCCTACGGCCGGTACGCTGCTTGATAAAGTGATAACCGTTTATTACTTCAGTAATATTTTATTGTTCAATAAAGTCATTAAATTTGAATATGGCATTTAACAGTACACGTACACTGTTTATATCTACACTTGCGTGCAAAAAAACTGGCCCATTCCAATCTCTCTATCTGAGAAACAATAGATAATTCTCAAAAAAAAATATGTACATTTTTATCACTGATTGATTTGAATCACAGATGTATATACCTACACCTCATTCAATTTGAATGAGGCTGTCAAAAATTAACGAAATTATACTTATTTTTTCAAAATTGTTTCTTGCTGGGGAACCTCCAACCATTATAATACATAAATGATATTTAACATACTTCATTTACTCATACATAGGCAGCTTTTTACCACTATGCTATTACAAAAAAAAAAAAAACAAAAAGAAATTCTCCATACATTTTCACTCTGAACACACACCTACTGAACATCCAATAGTCATTGGTCCTTAGGACCACAAGACGAATCTATAGCTTGATATGATAAACTTATGGATATTCTGTTATTGTTTTAGCATCGATGCGCTCACACCGCATCAGCCAGTTTGCGCCACTGCTCATTGCGCTGGTGGGCCTACCAGCGCGCGGCAAGAGTCAGCTCGCGCACAGACTTGCCAGGCATCTCAACTGGAACGGGGAGAGCACTAAAGGTAAATAATCTAACTTATACAAAAAAAAACTATTTTTAAAATTTTTGTCTGTCTGTTTCTTTGTTCCGGCTGAACTCCGAAACGGCTGTACCGATTTTGACGGCACTTTCACTGACAGATAGCTGATGTTATAAGGAGTAACTTAGACTACTTTTATTTTAGAAAAAGAATTAGGGTTGCGCGCAAAAAAAATTAAACCCATGAAATTGTGAACAAAATCCAATTCAAATGTTGTTTTCCGACATCCACGCGAACGAAGTCGTGGGCACAGCTAGATAACAATAATTGGAAGGCCTATAGGCCGAGAGGAGCTCGTGGCTAAGTAATAACAGCCACACGGGTCGATCCATCAGCGTAAGCTACGCTTGCCGGAGTTGTCGGTGGATGGGTGACCATCTTTACATACCGAGACTCCCCCGTGCCACGGAAAGCACGTTAAGCCGTTGGTTCCGGCTGTCATTCGTGGATCTTTGACAGTCGTTACGGGTCGTGAGAAGCCCGGAAGTCTGACAACCAGTCTTACCAAGGGGTATCGTATTACCCAGTAAGTGGGTTGTGGAGGTCAGATAGGCAGTCGCTCCATGGAAAATACTGGTATTCAGATGCATCCGGTTAGACTGGAAGTCGACCCCAACATATTTGGAAAAAGGCTAGACAGATTGATTCGAAGGCCTAGCCTTCTCATAAATAGCCTAGAGATAATTATGATTTATGACCTCTGACTATTTACGAATCATTAAAGATGTTGTCATGGTTTATAGTTTGACGTCATATCAATTGACTTCTTTTATACTTTGTTGGAACTGTAGATCAAGAGATTAACAAAGTTAAAATGGAGACTTATATTTCAGTTCCAAATTGTTGTTATTGAAGCTGTCTGAAAGATCTTTGTATCTCGAATTATGTCGCCATGATAGATGATATTATGAATTATCCCTGCGGGGGTCAGACGACTTTAGAGCGATCTTATCTTGGCGTTAAACACACACTCAATAACAAAGTAGGTACAATTTGATTGATCTTTTCTCGGTTTTCATAAAACAACTTTTTACGATACCTAAATCATTTTAGATTTTCCTGGAGATGAAAATATCCTATCAGTTACAAAGATAGTGCATAATATCGAACATAATAAGATAAGATAGCGTTTACATAAAGTAATTCGTAATTTAAATCCTTCCGGCGAACGTCATTAAGATTTAAATTAGGGGCCTTTATTCATAAGCATTCTCAACCAAATAATTTTTGAGCATGATGAATGGTTCATTTTGTTTCACTCAATAATTACCAAGCAAATTGATTGAAATGTTCTTCATTAAAATAGTCTAGGAATTCCTAACATAGGCATCAGACTATTTATAAAGCCGTTGTCAGATCGAATTACAGAGTCGTGTTATTTACAAAGTTGTGTCTACAAATGAGTGCTTATGGTATCAGTTAACGGGTGTACAATAAATCACATAAACGCAGACTGTGCCTATAGTTACGTAATACATAAGTATATCAGCCCTGACCCAGATGGAAACGCAAAAAACATCTCTAACACAACACTCACGACCTAGCTCGCGAAAATATCTTTATAACTGATTACTGATTAGATATTGTGGGTTTCATCTTGATAAAAAGTGGCCTAATTGATGAACATAAGAATCCCAATCAAGAGATGATACGGCATAGTTTGTTTCTTTGTTGCAGCTACTTGCAATAACAAATAAATAAAGGAGGATTGCATAATTATTGTTGTAGACGTAAACATAATAAATTGTATTGTATTATGCTAATTATTATCGCGGTCAAAATAATCTTATAACTAACGTTAAAGATATGAAATAACATTGTGGAAAGGTACTAGTGGCATACATTTTTCGCAGAGGAATTTAGAATTAGCAACCTAGCATTCACAAATCTGAAAAGTTTATACGTTCACAATTGTTTGACCCAAAAAAGTGAGAAAGGTGTTTTGTTTGGAAATAATCCTTTTGTTTTATGTTTACATACTTCTAAATGTAGGTACCGTATGGTACGTACTTTAGAAAATGTAGGTATTATGCAAGCATTTACATAATGCAAGCCTGGTAGTTTCCTGGATTTGACAAACAACAGTGATTGTAATATAAATTAACGCTTAGCACAATGTAAATACATAACACGTAATAATAATGGAGAAGCACGTTCTACACGTAGTCCTTTTGACAAAGGACCTACCTTACTAGTCTAGCATAATGCGATAAACTTCGTTGTTTATTAAGATAGTACCGCGTAGGTATCTGATAATTCTGTTAAAGCATCCGCAACTTTTCCCCTCAAAAATTTTGGTCCTTCGAGTCGGCTTTGTCCTTCGAGTCCGCTTCAACCTTCCAACTTTAGATGAATCTTCTGTCAGTTTCTCACAAAAGATTTTGTTTACAGTGTTCGACTGCAGCGAATACCGTCGCCGCCACATGTTGTTGTACGGCAGCCATGACATTTTCCGCGCAGACAATGCCCAGGGCTCAGCGATCCGTCGCCAAAGCGCCCGCGAGGCTGTGCAGGACGCCGTACTGTGGCTCAAGGATGGTAACAGTGTCGCTGTAAGTTTACTTTTTTGTATCTTATTGTTCAAATGTTTGTTAATAAGTATGCTCAGATGATGAAACAGGCCTCTCAGACCAGTTTTCTCAGAGGTGTAAAAGAAAAGGCATGAAAAATTGTTTTAATTCAATTTTTTACTCCTATGAAAGCTTTTTGAGCCACGTTATAATTTACTGTAAATTAGTGCGTGGACTGATTATGGATATACCTAATAAAAATCGCTTTAATAATCCGCTTATTTGCGTACATCTAACTATCCGCCACCGAGCGTAGATCCCTGCTACCTGCCGCAAGGACGCTGAAGTCTCGGTAATCAAATGATTTGAATGCATTGAAACGTGATGTCGCTAATTGGTATATTATACGTACTTGTACCTTTTGTGCGATTGATTGAATGATTAATTGTGTTCCAAGCGTAATTATTATTGTGTAGGAAAGTCGGCACGTGCCACGTGTTTCTACATTTGTTGAAAGTTACGTAAATAATTGGCTGTGATCGAATAGGAGAAAGAAGAGTTTTTTTACATTTCTATGAGTACAACGTTATATATTCGTTAATTAACTTATGATATTATAGGATTTTCTATTACTATACTGCTGAGCCTTGGGTTCGATTACCGGGTAGAGCAAAGTGTTATTGGGTTTTTCCTTCAGGAGTTTTTCAGTAGCAGCCCGGAGCGTGGCCCGGAGTCTGGATTAGTGCCCGGTTAATAGCATATATAGGCTCGCCCCCTATTACATGGGGATTATACGTTATTGGCGAAATGTGGGTGCACTATAGTGTAGACCTCTGTCTGCCTAACCCTTCGGAGATTACAGGCGTGATATGTGTGTGTAATAATATCTAAAGAAATACCTTAGGTAGGTACAAGTGGTATGAAATAACTGAAGCTATAGGTAATTAAACGATGAATGAACTTTTCAATCGCCATCTTACAGATTAACAATGATTCAGATAGGATTATAATGAGTCACTGTTGTTTTCAGGTAATTGGTAAGCTCTTTTTATGTTTTATCGGTTCAGTTCACATAAACCGATTAGGATAAGGACAGGCAATGACTAAATTGTCAAGCTTACGTGAAACACATAATTTTATGACAGATCAACTGATTTTTTTTTCCTGTTTTTTGTTTGGAAGCAAATTTATTTAGATTTTATTTATTGGCGCATATTTAACCCGTAATTATATTATCAACCTCAGGTAGTATACTTGATTTAATGACACCTAAGTTGCCTACTTATTACAAAACAATTGTATCGATTTATCTGCACACATCGGTACAATAATTTCCATCTCTATACAATTAAGCACGCGGCTTTCCTTAAATAACGTGGATTTAGAGACCCAGGGCCCCTGGGCACTTGGCATTTGTGCCCCTCCACCCCCACCCTGAAGTCATTTTGGTAATTTAGCAAATAAAATGTACTACGAGTAGTACTTACAGAAAATATTTTTTTTAACCGACTTTAATTGCCATAAATAAACATCAGAAATAATGCAGTCTATGTTATGTTTACGTCACCATAGGTAAACCAACGGTCTTCTTAAATCGACGTTTCCTTCTTTTCCTCGTATTCCCTAATACTCAAGTTACCTACTTGAAACAACTTACTTTATTCAAACAATACCAATTGTATTACCTACTTTTGTAAAAACCTACATGATTAATTTTTCGCATAGCTGGTGCCGATGCCGGCAGTGATTGAACGGTGATCCCTACTATTAGAACGTTGGATAGAAGAACGAGCGAAGTGAGCTCCAAAATTTTAGCACGTCAAAATGGTTAGGTTAGTTACTATTCATACAGTAGCAGAAGTTACTTTGTCAACTTATGCAAGAATGTTTAAGAATTAAGAGTAACTAAGCTGCTATAGCAAGCGACGCAAGCTCGAAAACTTTTAGCACCCCGTCTCGAAAAGGTTAGAATTCTTTTGAAAGTTTAAAACAGAAATAGGAGTTGCTTTGTCGACTTATGCGGAAAGGCAGAAGAAATAAGAGGAACTATAATGCAGGAGCGAGCGAAGCGAACTCGAAAGTTTTTACATCCCCCGTGAGGCAGGCAAGCTACCGGTCGGAGTAGCTGTGTGAGTTGCCTAAGTTGGCTGGGCCCCTCGGCCGGGGCCTTGCAGGCCTAGGCGGAAATCCGGGCTGCTTTTGATATAAGCTCTTTTTCCTTCCTTCCAGATTTTTGATGGCACAAACATCACACGAGAGCAGCGTCGCGAGCTGAGCGAGTACTGTCTCTCCGATATGGGCTTCAGGATCCTCTTCATAGAGTGCGTCTGCGAGGACCAGGAACTGCTTGAGAGGAACATTATCGAGATACTCCATTACTCCGCGGATTATAAGTCCATGACTGAGGAGGACGCGGTCGATGACCTGCGGAAGAAGATGGAGCATTACATGAGGCAGTACGAGCCTATTGATGCGGAATTGGAGACTATCAGCTTTGTTCGCGTTGAGAATGAAGGGGAGACCGTGACTGCGCACAGAGTTGCTGGCCAGAAGGAGTCTGGTATCCTGGGATACTTGTCTGGGATGAGGGGCTTGCCGCAGACCTTGTATTTCACTAGGGTAAGTGTCATTATGAACCATATTCTTTTATGAGCCGCTTTCACAACCCCTGAATCCAATTCCAACTTCAAAAAATGTTTGTAGTTGGTAGTCTGACACTTCTGATTGACTATTTCGAAACTTGATACCCATGTGATTTGTTTACGTAACTAATTCTACAACTCGGTAACTCAGCTCTCAAGTGTCAGTAGATAGATCATCTTTATTATCACTGTGTCATCTTACATCCGCGTAAATAAGTTCTAGATCATCCAATTAGGCTTCCGTTTTAGACAAACATGTTTTCCCAACTCCACTCCATGTTTATTATGAGCGGGAATGACTTGAAGTCGCCATTTTCCCGCCACGTGGTTTCAATCAATAAACAACTTTGTGATTTGAATTTGAAACTTTGTTTACAATAAACATATGCATGATGGCGGATGCATTTGCTGTATAAATATCGTAAAGTTTAGTTTGGTGTTTCCTCCGAAATCTCGGAATGGATATTTTCTTCAAAAACTCACTACTAAATGAAAAATAGATTTTTTTGAGAGCAGTAAAAATATTCAATTCTAGTTCTAGTTGGCTTGGTCGATCGATCCCCAAACCAAATCGATTGACCCGCCAAGTTGATTTGAATTTCGATTCTGGAGATTCTGGTGTTGGCATTTATTTTTCAATTACTTATACTGCTACATCTTCCTAATCATAATTCATAGAATTAACTACCTGTGACATATTGTTATGTTTCTGGATAACGTTCAAGGTATTATAACGCCGCGTGCGCACGTCACAGAGCACAAGTTCAGCCATTTCCAATGTCGCAACGAATCCCATTAGGGTGCCAACTACGTCAGCTGGCCTATATAATGATAACTAGGCATACGCATTACTTAGGTATCTTAAATATTTAAAAAAAAGTTCCTCACGAAACGCATTCTCAAATGTATAATCTCGAAGCACGGCAGAGCACCAACAATTGTCATCAATAAGTTACTGAAGTAGGTTTTTAACCAATGTTTGGGTAAACTTGACTGCTCTGTCCGCCCAATATAGTCCTGACCGAATTTTCAGTCAGGTGACGTGGCTAAACTTAAACATTTGTGTACTGTAAAAGTATTAAATAAATAAACACATTCTTCACATTACTGATTAATCTAATTTTCTAATATTTGTCCCTACAGCACGGTGAAAGCGAGTACAACGTCCTAGGCCGTATCGGTGGAGACGCATCTCTTTCACCCCGTGGTTTTCTCTACGCGAGTGCCCTGGCCGAACATATGAACGGCCAGGCCTGCCGTGACCATATGACCGTGTGGACCTCCGAGAGGTGGCGCACCAAGCAGACAGCGGCCGATATTAGGGCGCCGAAGAGAGTCGTCAGAGCGCTGAATGAATTGGATGCTGTAAGTACCTTATTTTTCTTTAAATCGGCTTTAATATGTCACCTTTTTGGCCAAAAGTACGTCGGATGAAGTTGACAACTTTTGAACTTTATTCTACTTTATTGTGGAATTCATATTTTGATTTTAGAAGTATTTCGTTGGTTCATTATTCTGTTTGTTTTTTTTTGAAAAACAAAACGAAATCGGAGACGTATCATTGTCACGTACACCCAATTATATCTATCTGTTTAATATACGTAATTATAATTAATCTGACTCTAAGCAAGCTATGCTGATACATCACAAATAATGTTATGAAAACAAAAGCGGTGACGTATCATTATCACGTACACCACATTATATCTAGCTGCGTAATACACCTAATTATAATTAATCTGACCCCAAGCAAGCTATGCTGACACATCACAAATAATGTAGAAAGCAGCTTAGTAAAGAGCTATGTCAGGACTAACGATGATTATCATTCACAGGTACTTAAAAGCTAAGTGTTTTACGTTTATCATTGACAATCAATAATTAGTGAAAAATATGATCGATACACAATTAAAGATAATTAGGGAAAACATTTAATGTCATAAGCAGGTGGTTGTGATCAGTATCTAGAGTTGTTGTTCAAAAGCTTTCGAATGTATCAACGTCACAAAGAAGTAAATGTACAAACGAGACCTGAAGAATAAACATAAACAAATTGTGTCTGGGAAATCCAATGATGTAGTTTCAGGAATATTCCATGGTAGTAATCGAATCAAAATGATTCACTAGAAATGCCATCGGTCGAGACGGACGGAAATAGGCCGGATACACATAGCAGCAACACCACCTTCAAAGCAAACTACATTAAACTGGGCAAACTATATAGCCTTGCAGTACCCCGTCCGATCAACCGAGATTAACCGTGCCTATAGCACGTCTGACGAAGTCCCTGGTGATGCCTGTGATCAACGTCGTTTGTCTATTGTTTAATTTTTTAATCTTTTTTAGTTTTCTCACACTTCTCATCACGGCCATCACTTTACATATCAATTTAATGTCCTAATGTAATTGAAATGTAAAGTGATGGCCTGAAACTCAGGTTTGAATAAACCTAGATCGGGCGGGTTGCTAAGTACCTAACATTCTAATTCCGAACCATCTGCATCATTACTTGCGCCTGTATTAAAAATATTTTAGCTTTAGTTTATTATTAAGCACTATAATTGTACAGACGCCAGCAGATCAAGCTACTACAATCTGTCAAATTTCTTTAATAGATTTTCGACTTTATTGCTAAAGCATTAGGTTCAAGGTTGATTGGGAAAATTTGACAGTTTCGGGTAGCTTGATGTGCTGGCGTCCATACATAAAGGAAAACTACTGTTGGCTAAATGTACACTTTATATAAACGTTTTATTAAATAAATTATCTCTTAAATTTCCATCTATACTTTCGGCTATTTAGAGGAAGAGGCTCGAATATTCCACTCAATTGTTTTTTATTGAGTAATGTAGCTTTGTACTGTTATCGTTCAGATTTGTTCCTGATATCAACTATTATTTGTTATCTATCAGTACATCACGTAAATACATACGATGTTATCATAGCCGATAACTATTGATTGGGTTCCGGACTGGCGCAATAGTCGCTATATTCAAATAATGCCATATACATAAATATTTGAACTTAAATTAAAATATGTTTACTGTCTAATGTTTATAAAGAACCTTCAAGATAAACTCTGTGATAAAATTGAATAGTTTGCTAGTTCCGTAACAATAACGCAATTGCTGGCAATAATTTGAGAGGTTTCATCAAGTGATTAGATTACTAAAAACTCAACTCTAGGACCGACTTATCAGTTTCTCAATGGAAAAGATTGTACGAAAAATATTCCCAAACCATTCATCGAGTTTTCCTAGTGACTGTGGCAGCGGAAAATTTAAGAAAAATACAATAGGTATTCTGACATTCATCATAACAACCTTCGTAGCAATTTAGATCCATATCAAATCGATTAAACATTTGATAAAAAATCTGATAAAAACTTACCTATACTTTTCATGTTACCTAATGGTTACATTTACATCGAAACAGTAATTGACAACGCATAAATTACGGCTAATTACTGAATCCATACAACAGACGATTGAACCCGCACACTTGGCTACAGCTGTTGCTTTTGATAGGCGTATGTCCATTCGACCTACATCAAATGACGTCTTTAGATAATCGTAGGTACTTAATTTCATCATAGGAAAAGTACTATCGTTGTCTATCGATATTCTGAAGCCGCGGATTCTATTTACAGTCATCATTGTGAGTCACAGAGAATAGAATTGCAACTTTGACATTGGACTAGTTATAAATAGGCTAAAACGTTCTCTGATTTTGCGATGTAATAGTTTAGTACACGTTTATCATTCTTGAAGGTAGATGTTGTCTCATTTTGAAGTTCGTTATACCTACTTATAAATATCTGGTCATAGACATTAGACATAATATATCCCACACTTTTTTAGTTGCCCTAATTTTAACAACGAAGAATTTTTATAAGTACAGCGAGCATATACCAAATGATACAAATTGCAAATGAGCAAATACAGATTCAATTAGACCACATCTAGTGCCAAATAATATTGGCAATGATTAATTACGGGACATATCATTAAGTAGCAACTCACGTGTATCTCAACGGGGTGATAAATTAAACTATGTGAACCTAAACATAATACGCATTGACATTTGAAATGAACCCCTTTTTAGGGTTCCGTATCCGAAGCCGAAGGGTGCCAAACGGAACCCTATTACTAAGTTTTAGGTGACGCTACTGATAATTCTAGACATATATAAGGTGACTGGTAATTAGTGACCGATACTTAAACACATGATTTTACACATGATAACAAGCAACTTTTACTATGGCACCAATCCTGAAATCGCGAAAAAAAAATCAGCTGGTCCCTACATTTTGACGAGTTCTGCGAACATAAATGTAAGGAAGAGCTGATTTTTTTTTCTCGATTTCAGGATTGGTGCCATAGTAAAAGTTGCTTGTTATCATGTGTAAAATCACGTGTTTAAGTATCGGTCACTAATTACCAGTCACCCTATATATATGATGAATAAAGCTATCTAATTACTTAGTAACTAACAGTGTTACAAAACTAAACCTGTTAATTACTTGAAATTCCATTTAAATCCGAAACTCTTACTAAAGCAATAGAATGTAACAGATATATGGACCAGCACAACCACCACATAATCAGCTTGACGCTTCTTTCACCTAATAGTTTACCACACCTGTCGATACGGGAAAAGAACTGCATCCAGAAACGTTTAACTTACCAATAATAATCATCTCTTCTTAATCTTCTCCAGGGCATCTGCGAGGGCCTGACATACGAGGAGATGCAGGAGCGCTTCCCCCAAGAGTTCGCTTGGCGTGACCAGGACAAGCTCCGTTACCGATACCCTTGGGGCGAGTCCTACATTGACATCATGACTCGTCTGCGACCAGCATTGTCAGCTCTTGAGGATGAGCATAACGTCGTGGTGGTCGGCCATCAAGCCGTGCTCAGATGCATGCTTGGATACTTCTTGGATGCTAAGCTTGGTAAGAACCTTTTCACCTCACAACCTCTGAAAGATTCTGTTTATCATTTGAAATCTTAGTGCAATGCATTTTATCTGCTAGCGTGGAATAGTATTATTATTAAATTCGAACCTTTCTATTCAATAATTTTCTATACCGCCAGTCCGGTATTTCATGTCATTGCGCTAACCTCATTTTTAGAATAATCGCACTGGCCAGCACGACGACTGAATGAAATTAACTTCCAATAGTACCAATATTATTGTAGTAATTTCACTTTTAATTTTTTAATTATTTTATATATTAAATTAGTGTTTATTTATATAAATACTAATTTAATATATTCTTTAAGCTGTTTTTCTTGCACCTAGCATTTTCCTCGCTGTATTGAGGTGAAAACTTGTGTTTTTCGCTCGGCAGCAAAGTTTTTCTGCGGCTCGTACCTTTGAAACATTGCATAACAAATAAATATTTCTTTGTCTTCTATAGCGTGTCGATGACAATCTAAATTGAGTCAGCTCAAAACTGACCAGTCATTGTTAAGCAGGCATAATCCCCTTTCATCGAAGCAACTCGCAATACTTAAATGCTCTTTCTTATCCTAAGTCGATGGTTTAGTTGAGATTAACTTTCTAGCTGATAATAGTAATTTAAACGATAATTCTTTGTGTCGTCAGTGCTAAAGTCCTATTTTTACCCTTTACTTTCAGTCGGAAGTCTATGAAACTATCGTATTAAGACAGCTTCGAAGGTTTTCATACTTAGCCTAGTCTATCTGCTTAGAACATTTTTCCATTGTTCCTAACCATCTATCTGTCTTCTTCCAGATGAGCTGCCATACATGAACGTTCCTCTCCACACGATCGTGAAGCTGACGTCATACGGCTACAAGTACAAGGTGGAGATGATCAAGCTGCCTGTCGAATGCGTTGACACACACCGCGTGCAGCCCAAGGTAGGCACACGATACTTTTGGTCAATGCAACATTTAAAAATGCCAATTTGTAAAGGGAACCTTGACTCAAGTTTTATATTAAGATTCCGGAGATTAGGGATCCTCAAATACCAAAATAAAAATAACTAAGACAATTTTGGGAACTTGGCTCTATTTTTAATATTCATATCTTTAATGGGAACTCGACTGAATAGATGCCAACAGCAAGGAAAAATTCGGAAACATATGACTACTAGTATTTTGACGTCATTTTCGTTCTT
Source organism: Fissipunctia ypsillon (assembly GCA_947568875.1). Lineage (NCBI taxonomy): Eukaryota > Metazoa > Arthropoda > Insecta > Lepidoptera > Noctuidae > Fissipunctia > Fissipunctia ypsillon. The sequence goes on along the minus strand of OX387660.1, from coordinate 7,016,304 downwards.
TGAACACATGGAACATTGTTCCAACAGATCGGCAGATATTTTAGTTGCACTGCCAATTATAGCATGTGATTGACACGGTATACAGTATGGGGACCACATATGTGCAATAAATTATAGGACATACTTGTTATCGCCTTTTCTGACGATATTCAAAAAAATTACGAAATCGGTCCAGTAATTAGGTCAAAAAGTATAGTTTTAATTTTGAGCAAATTTGAACACTGTAGAATTGGATCACTAAGTCAATGAACTTGAATCCTTGGACATGTGCGCAAACAAAAAAAAACATGTTCGGCGAACAATGGATTGGACGCTGTGGTGCACCGCAGGTGGCCAGCTCGGTTGTCTAAACAAAGTGTTTACTTTTACTGAATTTATTTTAATATTTATTTTGTTTGAAAATGTAACTTTTTTAATTTACGGTTTTTAATTTAATATTTAATTTTGCTATACTTCTGTGGACTAGTATTACTTATGGTTTCATTTATTGCATATATGTGGGCTCCATACTGTATAGTTTTGTATTTTATCCGTCCATCTATACAAATTAATAAAAATGAAGTGTCTGTTTGTGATGTCAAAATATCAGCTTTTTATTATATAAATGCATATGAAAGTATATACGGTACATTAACAAAAACTCACCTAAACCTACTTTTAGAATTTTTGTATGTCTGTCCGTATGCTCCGGCTAATCTCCGAAACGGCTCGGCTGGACAGATTTTGACGGGACTTTCACTGACAGATAGCAGATGTTATAAGGAATAGCTTCGGCTACTTTTATTTTAGAAAAAGAATTAGGGTTCCGCGCAAAAAAATAAAACCCATGAAATTGTGAACAAAATCAGATTCAAATAGGGAAGTATTGATAGCCACGCGGGCGAAGCCGCGGGCTAGTAAAAAATATATAACTAAGTAGGTTTAAGTGGTGCGATATATATTATTACAATACTAGCTGTTGCCCGCTATCTGTTAGTGAAAGTCCTGTCAAAATCAGTCCAGCCGTTTCGGAGATTAGCCGGAACAAATAGACAGAGAGACAAAAATTTAAAAAAAAATGCAAAAAGCTGTTATTTTGATATTACAAACAGACACTTCAATTTTATGAATTTGTATAGATGTTATGTTACATAATGGTACTTCAACTTGCTTTGTTATGGAATATGTTTACTTATCTCTCGTTTAGTTTAGTTTTGTTAGATAGCCGTGACGAGCGAAGATAAAATATTTGTTTGCGTAACAATTTGCTGTGTCAACGAGTGGGTTCATTTGATTGTGGGAAAGCTTTTTCTATTGTGTTGTTATTAGAGATCGGATAATCGGATGCATATTTACCTAAAGTTAATTTTAAGCTAAGAAATTATGGAAGTGGCTTCTTATTTTTTTTTTCTTAATATAAATCCCGGGATTCCAGAAAATCTGCGAATGCACAACTAATCGGATACATGGTATAGAAGCGACTTCTTAAATATATGGTATTCTTTATTTAAAAAATACCGAGACACCGGAATCACATAACTATTCTTATGCTTGAAATTCATTTTTAACCCAATGCAAATATATGTGTGTGTGTATGTGTGTGTGTAGGGTAGTGCGTGTCGATTCTATGGTCAAAAAGTACTAAATTTATCAATTCCTGAATTGCGAAATTTTTACGATCGATACAAAAGTGCATTCCATATTAGCCAACACCTCAACTTTAGGTAAATATGCATCCGAATATCCGATGCTCAGTTATTATAGCACTTATCAAAGGCAAAAATAATTAATATCTATTGTGTTAATGGTAATGGAATGGTCAATATTCAGGAAATTATAAGATCTGCGTCGTTACAACATTTATTCGCCCGAATAAGCATAACATCACGCCTTGTTTCCCCGAAGGGTTAGGCAGAGGTGTACTCTATAGTACACCCACATTTCGCCAGTTATGTTTAAGTCCAATGTAATAGGGGGCGAGCTTATTGCCACCAACCGGGCACAAATCGCTTGAATACTAAGTAGATTTTTCTTTGTAACACTGATTGTCGAAATGGCTTATCGTATGACTGGTAGGATCATTCATTTAACGGGAGCTGGAAACTAAACCAACAGAACATATCATTATCTTCATTCTCTGAGATTGCCCATAGAGCTATTTATTTGTCGTCGGCTCAACATGTTATTTTCATCCATACTTCTCTATTAGTCGTCATCTCGATATCCTAATCCTTCCTAACTAATATTATAAATGCGAAAGTAAGTTTGTTTGTTACCTTTTCACGCCTAAACCACTGAACCGATCATCCTGAAATTTTTCATATACGTTGTCAGGTGTACAGAAGCGGACATAGGGTACATTTTATCCCGAAAAAAAGTTCTGTTCCCGAAGTAAACAACAATAACGATAACGTTCTTATGGTAATAGATGGCGCCACGTGTCTTTCGAATCATGCTTGAATTAAAATGTGTTATTAAAATGTGGCTGTTATTTTACTGTATTGTGTATCTTACGACGTCCACGGGTACGAAGTCGCGGGGCACAGCTAGTAGTCCATATAAAGCATTTTAAGCCAGTTTCTTTTGGTCGAAGAAAGACTTTATGTCCCACATGTCTCATCACTTTTTTGATTGTATCTAGCGATATTGTAGTGCAAAATAAGTTACGAAAATAGTTGTTGGCATGATTTGAGAGCACGTTTGTGCAATACTCGTGAGAGCGTGTATCTATGTAATCTATATCTATACAAATAAATAAAATTAAAGTGTATTGTTATGTATGTAATTGTAATGTCAAAATAACAGATTTTTACTAAATGCATGTGGCAGTATATCGTAGTACTTAAAAAAAAACAATTTTTAAAATTTTTGTCTGTCTGTTTGTTCCGGCTAATCTCCGAAACGGCTGGACTGATTTCGACGGGACTTTCATTGGCAGATAGCTGGTGTTATAAGGAGCAGCACAGGCTACTTTTATTTAAGGAAAAAATGTAGGGTTCCGCGCAAAAAAAAAAAAAAACCCATGAAATTGTGAACAAAATCCGATTCAAATAGGGAAGTTGTTTTCCGACATCCACGCGAACGAAGTCGCTGGCAGAATTTGTTTAGAATGTTTATCCACATACATAGGCTTGATAATACAAAAGGTTTATACGACGACAAACAATATTCTTGAACTTCGTATAAAGTCCAAAAGTTACCTTTTTATAAAACTTCTTGGACACGTTTCTCAAACCACTTGAAACATTATTTATGCGCATTTAAAAAGTATTTGAAGTCATAATCCGTGTAGACGTTAGATAGTTCAGCCAGGGTCGCGGGATGTTCGAAAGAGTTGCCGTGGCCCCGGCACAGGCAACTGAAGGAACACGGGTGAGTTTTATTCAGTAAAAGTCTGACTCCGCCCAGAGCGGCAAAAGTCATTTGATGATTTCTCATCCAAAAAAAAAAGACATTAGATAGCTAAATACAGGTTCGTTAGTTTAATAATGTGAAAAGGTGTATGTTGAAGGTCATCTTCAGCAAAAAAAAGTCCGATGTAAAACTTCAATGTATGCATGACTCGATCGAAGTTGTTGATATCATTTTTATCAGCGCTTTACTCAAAAATTTTTTATCAGTAATTTATTACAAACGTGTTATCTTGTGTAAGCAATTTAATGCTATGTGTCATAATAACAACGTACAGCGCTATAATATTATTTTGGCTCGTGGCTAAAATCGGAACTAACACCGCCATCTTGTTTTTAAGGTTCCGTACGTCCGAATGAACAAATAAAATCCTTATAGGATCACTCGTGTTTCGGCCATTTTGCTTCGAATCTCATGGACCGATTAAGTTGAAATTTGGTACACATATCAATTTCTGTGACCTAAACACGGACGTGTAACGTAAAAGTAAATCAATTTTGAATATGGAGGTCACTTTTGGGAGGCAAAAAAGTTTTTTTTTTAAGTTTTGCAAATTGTACCGTGTGACTTATCAAATGCTTATAAGGCTTTAAAACCCTTTATTTTTAAATTATCTATGTTTTTTTTTTATTAATTTAAAATAAATGGTTTTTAAGCTATTTAAGAAAATTGATGAAAATTGTCCTAAAATTTTGAAAATAGATTACAGGAAAACCAAGAAGTCTATGGTCGTAAAATAACATGGTAAATCTCTTTCAATATTGTGCGTACAAAATTACATTTGAAGTTGGAATGTATGAGAGAATATATGTTTTTAAACTACAATGTTAAGTTTGTTCTTGAGACAAATTCATCCCAACTAAGGAACCTTTCCTTGTGCGTGGTCTGACACGCACTTGGCCAGTTTTTGAATACATTTCAAGTGACATTTCACAAAACAATGTTTACCAACAGCGTCACCGTTATTCGAGTGCAAAAAACCTCGTATGTAGTTATAAATTAGTTTTTTTTTTTGTATTGTTTCAGAACTGTTCAATAAGCAGGACGACAGCTGATGCGTTGGTCACAGTCCCGTCTCACTACGACACTCTTCCGTCAAACCTGTGGCAAAGCCCCACGGAGGCGCAACTTTAGGCGCCACGTCTGGGCTTGCGAGTTCCGCCGCCCACCATACCGTAGCAGCATTACCTGGGCAATAAGCCCCTGGACCCAAGGTCTACAGTCCACGGACATGAAAAACCATGGACTAAGAGAGCACGCCACACCAAGATGTTTCGGGAGTCATCTAGCGATCTCTTTAAAAGAAAGACTGGTGTGAGTGACCCTTCACCGAATGATTTGAATTTATGCACGCCGTACAATAGCCAATTATAATTTTAAGTTTAGAATAATTTAGAAGTATCTCTTTTTATTTTTAAGCCAGTGTTGCCAGACACGTTTATCGATATGTTAAGCTCAATTGAATTCGTACAAAATATTTTTTTTAAAAAGTGATGAAGCACTCTGTGTGAATCTTCCAACATTTTATAATAAGACTGAACGAGTGGAATTCTTCAAAATCAATGTCATCTTTAGGTACATAATAATTTTGTGTTCTTGTTTAAAAGTAGGCATTAAATAGCTCCTTATTATTTTTAAATGTTTCTCCTTTATTCATAAGCATTTGACGCTCACAGATGCTTGATACATATCTCACCTCTCACTCATTTCCTTATAATCAGAATGAGAGGACAATAGTTACAGAGCGTCAAGTTACACTGTTTATGAATAAAGGGATTAAAGCTAAAATAAGTAGAACGTAAAGTATCCAAGTTATTTTAGAGTTTATTTACTTTCGTCGAATAGTTTCATAATCACTACGGATATTCAGTTTACTCTATATTCCTTATTCTAGCTCTAACTTCGATTAAGAATAACTTTTAAATGAAATAACACCAACTTACCTAATTTAGTTATGTAATTTCACTTATGATTCGTGTTAATTTCACTTTAGCTACTGGTAAGCCGGGATTAATTTCGCAATCTTACGTTTTATAAAGGTTTTGTGCTATCTAGCTTAATCAAGTCCTACATTAAATGCTGAAAGTAATAAGTACCTACTTTTATTTTTAATCTTTTGACTCGGAAGTACTTAGAGGGATAGATTTGTTGTAATTTACTTGTATTGTAATGCTACGTAAGCCCGCCGGGCATATCCTTAGAATATACTTAGTATTATAGTGTGTCAATTAGGATAGACTGACCATTCGAATTGTAAGTTCAGTCTTTTGTGAAATTGTGACCCGGGAAATGTCTTTCAAATGTCTTTCCCGGGAAATGAATTTCAACTGTCTTTGCATGTATTTTTATAATAAAATAAACTTACTTAAAATGATAAATTATGAGATTGTTTTATTTACCTAAACATGGAGGAAAGAGATTGTAGCAAAGCTCTTGAATTCACACACAAAAAAAAATTATTGTGGTACTAGTAGAAATCGTACATACCTAAATGTTGTCACTTCCTGCCTTCATGATAATTAAAAAGATATTTTTTTTCTGCCTGAATTAAAAATAAGGTATGTGATCTGCCTGACGGTATGTGATCACCACTGCCGTCTACGGATATTTGCTTTATCAGAGGCATCACAGGCGTTAAATCGTTGGTCCCAGACCTAGCTGACATCTTTGACAGTCGTACGGTTATGTCAAGCCCGAAAGTCTGACAACCAGTCTTACCAAGGGTTCGTATTACCCAGTAACTGGGTTGGTGGTCAGATAGGCAGTCGCTCCATGTAAAATTCTGATTTTCAGCTGCATCCGGTTAGACTGAAAGCCGACCCCACCGTAATTGGGAAAAGGCTAGGCAGATTGAGACATCACAGGTGCTTTATCATCCCAGAGACAAAGTTGAAACGTACGATACGTCTATTATTACCGATTACCGCAGGTATCGTAATTTTATTTATTTTATTCATTAACACATACCTTTGTTCTAACAGGTAAGACCCAAGCTAACAAAAGTAGTCATCAATTGCTAATTGTTCAGCAGGGGCGAAGCCTTCATACAACCCGATTCTTATCGGCTTCCCTTCGAAACAACCACTGTTCTTAATGCCTACAATTGCCAACTAATATGGTACACCTGTGTGTAACTGTGTATCACATTACATTACATAATTATATTTAATACTAGTTTAATACATCATAAGATTAAAAACCTACAGTTTTTTTGTTTGAGTTTATGAGAACTGAACAATTTTTTCTTCAGCTTCCCTCTAATGATAGTTGTAGCTGCACCACTGTTGTCCAGTCCCGAGTACCGGGTCTGGGTAGAGCACAAGTTACACAGTGTACCACATACTAAGTGTCACCCTCTGGAATTCCACCAAAGAGCAAGAAAATACGCAGAGACACTATTGAGCATTCTTACTGCACGAATCACTGGTGCAAACTTTAATAAATTTGTACGGGTTGCTGGAACTTTAAAAAGCCCTCCTTCGGGCCCAACCGTAGCCTCCTGTCTGGAACGAGCAATCCCAACGATTCCAATATTTGCGGATTATTGAACATACCGCGAAAAACCATAAAAACATATTTTACAAGAGCGAGGCTGCGCCTTACTTCCAACTTACCAACCATCCCTGTAACAAAGAGAGTTGGATACATAAGCGGGTAGAAAGGGTAGACACGAAACTGCTTCCAGTACAGGTATCGGGTAAACTTGTTCTGCATCTTTTCCAGCATCTGAGAATACTTCACTTCATAAGGATTCCAGATGATAGCACTAGTTTTCAAGTTGCTTCGCACCAATGCATTGTACAGTGATATCACTGCTGCCATGTTAGTGAAGTCACGCGTTTCCCGCATGACAAAACCAAGATTTTTGATACATTTTAGTGCCCCAGCCATGACGAACTAGTTCGCCCACATTCGCACGGATGTAAAAGTTTCGCGACGGTATTGGATTGGGGACTGGATTTTCAACGCCGAGCATTGAGAATCCAATAGAGCACATTCCAACGCGTCAAAAAAGCACACTGTTGGATTTTCAACTCTCGGTGCTAAGCGGTGCGTTGAAAATCTAGTGCGCGAAAAAAATCGCCTGTGCGAACCTGGACGTTTTGGAGACGGTGTTGTCTCCCCAACCGCCTTCTTTGTTTCTTAATCAGATACTTATTTGGCTTATTTTATCACTTCACAACGGAAGGTAACTAACTGGTTTGGGAAGATAAACTTAATTAGCATTACAAATTACGTACGAGTCTGCTCGGTCATGACTTCGAATGGAAGAATAAATAGACACAAGTATGTTAATTTTGACTTGCTCTTCGCAGTTTGGTGATCTTCAATGTCCCTTTGTATATTTTTTAACTTATTTAAATTTTTATTTCGGGTTCAGCCTAATAAAGTAGGTACCTACCTCTGGATTTTTTTCTTACTTTACCTACTGATCTTATGATCCTTTGAGTCAAATAAGTACCTATACTGGGCAAATTTTTATCACTACTTACCCAAATTTTCACAGGGTGTTCTACCCATGGATATGAATAACTTTTACTATGGGACCAACTCTGAAATCACGAAAAAAATCTGCTGTTTCATACTAAAGTTCAATACCTACTCGACCAAAATGTCTCATACATTTGTTGCTGCACAGCTGTTTTTTGCGTGATTTCAGAGTATATTACTATGATCCAGATACATAGTCAAAATACTTCTTATCACATCAATTCAAAAAGAGCTAGTTTATTCTTCGTATGCAGGGACCAAAATAGCTCTTTAATCCCTAGGGAACAAAAGTGATTAGAATTTGGAATGTGGATATTTGTTAGTAACAGTTCCAATCACCAAAGAGATCAATCACGAACACTGTATGAAGAAGTAACAGGCTGTTTGATAAAGTAAACCATACGCGAGCCAAGTTACAAAAAACAAGTTTGTATAAAAATAAAAAACGCGCGAAATGCAGTCCGCCTCCATTTGTAATTGTTTACTCATATTCGGATTTTACTTAGTTTTATATAAAAAAAATATTATTTCTATACTTATGTCTTATTGTTCCTAACTGTATGTCTATACTTATATATAAATAAAACTGATGTGTCTGTTCGTAATGTCAAAATCGCAACTTTTTACTAAATGCATAAAAAAGTATATACGGAACGTATAAACAAAAAAGCAATTTAAAAAATTTCTTTCTGTATGTTTGTTCCGGCTGATCTCCTAAACGGCTGGACTGATTTTGACGGGACTTTCACTAACAGATAGCTAATGTTACGGGGAGTAACGTACATAAGCTACTTTTATTTTAAAAAAATAATTAGGGTTGCGCGCAAAAACCCGTGAAATTGTGAATAAAAAGTCGGATTTGAAAATTTCTTTTTGCATTTGGTAGCCCAATTCTCGAGGATAGTTATAGGTTATTTAACATCACGCTACGACCCTTCGAAGCCGAGCAAGAAGAAAAAAGTCAGAAAGAACACTAAGCGAAAACGAAGTAATAGCGCGGGCGGGCGATGCAAGGCGCGGGCTCGGGGGACGAGGGAGTTTTATTAAAATGTGGCTGGGATTTTAGTATATTGTGTATCTTACGACTTCCATGCGAACGAAGTCGCGGGGCACATCTAGTAAATAATTAAACGTATTATATAAAGGCGAGCGAGAGTGTTTCTTTCAATCCGAAGCGGAGCGAAAGATTCTAGAGTAAAATCCTGAGCGCAGCGAGGGATTCACAGTACGTCACTCGAGCTTAAAATAGTGTTGCTCCCTAGGTGGACACTACTTTTTACCACCCTCTATGAGAAAATAAGTAAGTACAACTTATGAATATAAATTATATATTATATAATTTATATTCATAAGTTGTACTTACTTATTTTCTTAGTGTGTGTAGTGTAAGTAGTGTGTAGTGGTAAATTATATATTATAATATAATTTATATTCATAAGTTGTACTTACTTATTTTCTCATAGAGGGTGTTGTTGTTGTTGTTGTAAGTAAGTACAACTTATGAATATAAATTATATATTATATAATTTATATTCATAAGTTGCACTTACTTATTTTCTCATAGAGGGTAATAAAAAGTAGTGTCCACCTAGGGAGCAACACTATTTTAAGCTCGAGTGACGTACTTTGAATCCCTCGCTGCGCTCAGGATTTTACTCTAGAATCATTCGCTCCGCTTTGGATTGAAAGAAACACTCTCGCTCGCCTTTAAAATAGTTGTTTGCTCCCTTGGTAAACAATCTACTATTTCACTGCTCTGTTTAACATTCATATTAATTCGCAAAACTTCCATTCGAAAGTGGCGTGATGAAATGTGAACCAGTCTGGACTGGGTCATTACTGCTGCCTGAAGATTGCGGTCGTGTATGTAGATCTATATCTATTGGGCAATCTAATGTTACAATTACTGCTCAGCCAGTGTCTTTAAAGCTGGTTTATAGCGATTAGTCTGATATTATAAGCGTTTCTTGATGACAATAATTAAGTGCTGTTATTTACCGCAGATTAAGTACCTAACATTACAGTATCTATGGTCTGTTTATTTTTTTCCGAAGAGGGCTGAAGGTTAGATATAACGTAAAACCATTGTTCTGACATATTAATCACTAATAAGCAATCCAGATACCCCATTCGAGTTATGCAGTATTCTATACCTCCATGTGGAATATGCGGAGAACTTCGGAATCTTCAAACATAAGTTATCAGTGGATGCTACGCCTCCTACTGGGCGCGGGCGGTGCCTTATCAGCATCATCTTGACCATAAAATCTTATATTTGTATGTAGTATTGTCATCGCAAAAAAATTCTCTAAATAGATCTAACCCGTCTGCAGTCCAGAGGTCCGGTGGGAATGACATCTGCAGGGATATCAATCAGTATTTGGGTATGTCGGAATATTCTTAGGTCCGCCGAAGATTGATATTTTTATATCCAGGTTTATGGTATCAAAGTTAAAAGGAAGAAAAACCAAAACAAGTGACACGGGGGTTCCCAGATTTCTATAAAACGTACTTAAATTATATTTTTTCGACGTACACAGAGCAAAAAAGTCCGCAGTTTGATGGCGTAAATAAAATAAACACATAACAATAATTTTTGAAGTAACCTTGAAACTTCAGAAAATAGCTAAATTACCAAATCGTCAAAATCCACTTAGAAGTTAATTTGTTTTTGTGTTTAAACGTGTGTTTGTTCGGATTTTGTGTTATTATGATATCAGCGAGTTAAAAAAAAATTAAGCTCTCAAAAAAATTGTTCCGCATAGCCGCATACCTTTTTATAGAAAGAAAATAAATTCAAGTCACATGTGATTTTCTTATGAATTCAAATTGTGTTTCTGTAAAATAAACTGACACTACTCACACGTAGCTGCTAGCATGATTTAGGTACAGCTCATAATATGCATGGAAGACTTGGTGGTGAACCCGGTTGCTTATATTGAAAGCAGTTCTTGGCTATGAAATTAATATTCACAGAGTGCGATAACAAACAGTAGGTACTCGACTGAGCACGCAGCACTCAGCAGTAAGTTACCTACAGAGACTACAGTGGTGCTATTCTGTAAAGATCCCACCGTGAAAATTTAGGTGAAGTGAGCGTGATGTGAACTGTCATCCCACCTTACTCTACTAGGGATTGAGCTCACTTCAAACTCACTTCACCTAAGTGCTCACGGTGTGATGTTTACAGAATAGATCGGCTGATGACGATAAATGAGATAATGATGATACTTAGCGACAGTATAGGAAGATACGTAAATAACCTATAAATGCGGCCTATCCAGGCCAGAGAAAAGTGGCACATTAACAGAATCAAAGTAGACATGCGGGGCAATTGCGTAACACACAGTAGGAATCCGTATCATTTTGACAGTTTAACAACATTCATTGCGTTGTTTACGTTGTTGAGCAGACAAATTTTGCGAACATATGAAGCAATGCAATTTGCTTCAAAATCATTCAGATTATGATTGATAGCGTGTTACGCAATTAAGGTGCAGGGAAACAGGACCAACGCAAAATAATTATGAATGGAAATTAGCTTGCTCTACGTAATGTAATTAACAGAATTCGGGTTAATCTACATTGGCATTGAAAATATCTTTCACGTTTTAATATCCACCATTCCACCAAACCATTAATACATGTACCAAAAAAATTATAAATGCCTAACAGATTACCGGTATCAAGAATGATTGATAGTTTTCCTTTCCACTCATTTTTCGAACCGATAATGCATATCGTTCCCATTGATCGCTGCACTCTGAAACAAGTGAGAGGCTTGACAATACGACCGTGGCTTACTTCATTGACAGATGGTGCTCACAGATCGTGGCCTACGACCAACGACGGCGACGACCCCACTGCGAAAAATATACACGCCGCATTGTCATACAAATGTTTTGAACGCGCACACGCACGTGAAACACCGCCGTATATAAATTTAAATTTCGTGTTTCGAATTTTGAAATGAACTGTGGGTTATGTGGATATATTCAGTGATATAAATTTAAAAAAATAAAGTAAGTAAAGTGTTATTGTTTACATGTTAGTGTAAGTTCATTTGGTTTGTAAGATAAGTGGAACATTACTGATTTCGTATAGATTGTGAGTGATAAGATTGGTTTAATATGAAAGGCTTGTGATAATAGATTGAGAAATTAACAGTAAAAAAATTATTTTCAATGGATTATTTTATCCCTTTTGTGCTTAGTGCATATTAATATTATGATATGTAACACAAAATGATTAGCATATAAGATTGAATAGATAAAATATAATGGGCTATTATTTACCCTGTATAAATTATCTAGCTCCATTATTATTAAAGTTTTAATTATAATTTAAGGTCATATAGTTGGTAACTCCAGGGTCGCGGGATGTTCGAAAGAGTTACCGTGGCCCCTGGCACAGGCAACTGAAGGAACACGGGTGGGTTTTAGTCAGTTAAAAGTTTGACACGCCCTCCCGCTCCGTCCAGAGCGGGAGAAGTCATTTGATGACTTCCCATCCAAAAAAAAGGATACGATTTTCAACGGATGGTCAACTAGTCATAAGACATCTTTCTTCATCTTCCTGAGAATCTAGGATCAGCAGCAGCATCCTCTTCTGCGAAAACAACAACAACAGCAATACATAGGTACCTACAGTATGTAACAAAAACCCTGTCTGATTCGAAACTTCACTTACTTACTAAAAATATTATTATTTTATTGTTATTAAAAAAGTTAATGCTATTTAAAATTCACGTGTTTGGTACCAAAATGACCCACTTTCATAAAGAATAGCAAATTTTCAACGGTCGCCGGCGCCTCTTTTACAACCTTATTTTTAGTATATGCAAAACCTGAATATAGTTAGTTGGTTCAGAATAAGTAACTGAATCAATTTCAATAATTTTTACATCACGTTATATTTTGTCCCAAAAATATTTTAAAGAGGTTACAAGTTGGCCACTGAGCGAAAGTACTCTATAGGTACCTACTGCCAAATTATTAACAATGAGCGCAAGACGACGCTGGAGGCGCGGGCGGTGGGGGCGGCGCGGGGTTGCCGCGTGGTGAGCATGTTTTTGTACGGACAACCAGATAACATAACAAGCTTTAAATAACTTTGTGATTTTTCATGTTACAGTTTTCAAATTTTGTACATAGATTCTTTACATAAAAATACCAGACACGTGTTTTAGGTTTTGCATAAACTAAAAGTAATGTTGTATAACCGGCGGGACTAAATAATAAACTCTTAGCACGATACCTACCTAACAACACCCTCCAGGATCGGACAGGGTTTTGTTACATGTTGTTTATCCATGTTGTCTCTTCCTAACTTTTTACTGAAACAGTCTTATGAAGGCCCATTTTAGTGTTGATATTAGCAGCCTCTTTATGATGCTAATCGATCAGTACCTACAATACCAGTTTCCTTGGTTTCATAACTTGAGATGTTATGTGCAAACATCGACATATTTGTCGTGTTGATTCAATAGCTAAGAGTCGAAGTAATTACAGCTGCGTTTTTTCTTTGTTACCATGACTATGTATGTGATTCATCTAATAACTATGATAAAAAATTATGTTCCTCTCCTTTACCAACTTTAAAAGGAGAAGGTTCTGTATTCGAAAGGCATTTTGTCGCGGGTCAATACATCAAGGTGGACTTTTATAGTTTAAAAGTAGGCATAAGGCAAGACAGTTATATTTTACTTGTTCATAACGTTTTAATAAATATTATATATAAAAATAAAATATATTTTTAAATCTGGTTTCCCTTCAAAACTTAAACTATATGATTACTTGAACAACATTGTGTCACCGTTTCTCGGCGTTCGTAGAATATAGAAGCTGCCGCGTAGGCGCACACATCGTAGCCATCGCCGGCGTAAAAGCCGCGTAGGCGCACACATCGTAGCCATCGCCGGCGTAGAAACCGCGTAGCAGCCGCGTAGGCGCACACATCGTAGCCATCGCTGAAGTAGAAGCCGCGTAGCAGCCGCGTAGGCGCACACATCGTAGCCATCGCCGGCGTAGAAGCCGCGTAGCAGCCGCGTAGGCGCACACATCGTAGCCATCGCCGGCGTAGAAACCGCGTAGCAGCCGCGTAGGCGCACACATCGTAGCCATCGCCGGCGTAGAAACCGCGTAGCAGCCGCGTAGGCGCACACATCGTAGCCATCGCCGGCGTAGAAACCGCGTAGCAGCCGCGTAGGCGCACACATCGTAGCCATCGCCGGCGTAGAAGCCGCGTAGCAGCCGCGTAGGCGCACACATCGTAGCCATCGCTGGCGTAAAAGCCGCGTAGCAGCCGCGTAGGCGCACACATCGTAGCCATCGCCGGCGTAAAAGCCGCGTAGCAGTCGCGTAGGCGCACACATCATAGCCAATGCCGGCGTAGAAGCCGCGTAGCAGCCGCGTAGGCGCACACATCGTAGCCGGCGTAGAAACCGCGGAGAAGCCGCGAAAGTATTTTATGAAGAGCGTACCTAATACGTACAAAGTAGTAAGTAATAATTACTTGTTCACAAACAAAATGAATGGTAAACCAAATTGTATATGTCCAAGTTAAACACGCTGATCGTCTGACACTGTCAATAACTTCGACCTACACAATCGCTCAAAATCACGTAATGTATGATCATTGTATGGGAGTAATACAACTGGTTTTATACAGCGACCACTTTTTATATGAGATTTTTAAGAATAATGTAAACATGCTCGCGACCATTTGTAATATTTTAACAAAATAATCTCCAATGGTCATTACTTTAACAAAAGAGGATCTTTTGACGTGTAAATGTGTTTATATCAGCCAATTTACAAAAATAAATATCATTTATCATTTCAAACTCAAACTCAAAGCATTTATTTCAATTAAACCATTTCCTCGTGTTAATGGGATAACTGACTAAGTATCGATTTTTGCAAAACATATAAAAATACAAATTTTCTTAAAATAAAACGAGAACTAGTGAATGGGAATAACCACTAAAATAGGACTTTTCATAAAAATTGAGACTGTAAAGCAATTATCACAACATCATTCTCGTTTTATATTTTATAAATCTTCGAATAAAACGTATTATCCTAACAAATCTCTTTTTCATGTTGAACGTTTCTTTGGAGGTACCAAAGAAACGTTCAATATTTTGTTGATCTACACGCAAAATTAGGAGTTACTTGTGTTTGGCTTTAGTGGAAACTAAGCAGAACTCAACGTATAAAATTTATTCATACATAACCGAAATATTACTTTTTACTCGACGATAATTTTAGATAATGCTATAAAATATAATAATATGGAATGGCAATTCATATTAACTTGTATTAGCAGTTTTTACCGTTTCTACAGGGAAAACCAACTACCTCGACTTACTGTGTTCTTCTTATAAATAGTATAGTAAATGGGCAAATACAAATAACATTTCCGTTTTTTACAATTAATTAGATTTATGCCGGTTTTACGGGTATATACCCGAAAAAAATATGAATAATTAAATAATTATTCTAAAGCAATATAAACCATAGATAACCCTTTGAGAGTAGCCTTATTTAACAAAATACTCATGTTTTAGGTTATACAGGTAAAACCAACTAACTGGGGGTAATACGACATTTTTTCCGTTTTCTGATTTTATTTTAGACTTGTTTCCGCAAGTCTATAATAAAATGCAACCTTTAGTGATCTGAAATGAATTCTAGTAGAATTGTTGACGCAATTTACATTATAATTTATTTCATCAGAGATTTTCTATAAATAACTTTCAAAAATCTCGTTTTGATAATTTGGCCATTTAGTCGGTTTTCCCATTAACACGACGATTTACTCGTACAGGTACTTTTGAATTGTCAAGGAGTCGGTCAGTCAGAAATATAAAGCTAGTTGCCCATTCTAAAGATGGAGAAGAACGGGCAAGAAACTACATGGACACTCTTTTAAATTATATTAGTACTTACATCGTTATGTTGAATTTATAATTAAATGTGAGAACGATGTAAAAAAGCGTCCAGAGTAACAAACAAAAACACAAAAAACAATTAAAAAATAAAATAAGCCGCGGCAGCTAAGAGATACCCAGTCCCAACTGACGCAGCCCGTTCAAGATCATGACGCATGGATCAGCTCCATTTAGCTCAACCATTTTGAATTTATAATAATTTATAATTTATCAAGATATAAACGTCAATTTATTTAGCTAATAATATTTAAATCAGCGCTCAGTACCTACCGACAAAAACACATTTGATCTTGAACATCCTCGATTTTACCAGATTTGCAAAAACCTATATTATTTTTTTTATTATTATTTTGGGGAAACCTAGGTACTTACACTTGTAAAGAATATAAAATTGAAGGCCATTTACAAGTTTCCGCTGGTAAACACTAAAATAAATACGAAAATATATATATTTTTTAATATGATACGGATGAATAATCCTCCTAATCAACGCAAACAGTAGTTTTTCGTGAAGCCGAGAAAATTTACAAGCCGCGTTTTAGCAAGACTGATAAAATTGTATCGAAGTGGCTTGCATAATTTATTGCAAGAACCTATCTTCGTATTTCGATCATGTTTTGATCCATTTATTTACAAATACGAAAAGTTTATCAAATTATTTTTCACCTAAAATTGTGCATTAAAGGACACAGAAAAACATTTAAAAACCGAAAATGGAAGAATATTTCACAACCCGAAACGACCTCAGATACAACATTAAAACTAATAACACCTCTATTGCAAACTCCTAATCGCTAACGACCAAAACGATTATCGATTACCGACACGTATTCGATCATTACAAGAACAGCTATGATATGGCCAGCTCACACGGTCGCAAGCTCATAATTCGTAATTACAATGACACGAGCACGACATGTTTGCCTTGGCCAAAGAACAGGATCCCAATATATATTTGCTTGTAGCTAGTTTTCGTACGCGACTTTGTCTCGAGATTTGGCCGATAGGAAATGTCGAAGGTTTACACGTTCAAGGCAGTGGAAGAAAAAGAATACTGGAGCATCAAACCAGCGGAAGCCTTGAAGCAAAGGCCACTTTAGCGTACCAAACCTTGATCGGTAGTAATTCTGACTGAAGAGACTGAGACTGGAACTCATTTGTTTCAGTTCTTAGCTCCCATGTTAGCTGATAGCCATATTAGTGCAACCAGCACGCTAATTGCGTAACACACTATCAATCACAATCTGAATGATTTTGAAGTATATTGCTTATCCATTGCTTCGTATGTTCGAAAAATTTGTCTGCTCAACAACTTAAATAACGCACTGAATGTTGTTGTACTGTCAAAATGACACCGGTTCCTACTGAAGTGTGTTACGCAATTGCCCCGCATTGGAGCTGGCTGGATAATTTGGTTTCATGGTTTATCTTTAAATGTGATGCTAGAATCTATAAAACTTTTGATGCCTAGTTACATGCACCAGACAAATACTCACGAAATTGTCTTGCAATTTCATAAACTATGTATATAGGTACCTCACCGTTAGGTTTCCGAAGCTGATGCAGATGAGCAGATGTTTAAAATGTTTGGAACTTGAACATAGGGTAGGCGGAGCCGGGGGTACAGCTACTTAGAAATAAATCTATAATTATTGCATACAATTACTAGCATAATTTTCATTGATGTGTAGATGATATACTAACAATATTCAGCCAGGAACATTCTCGTCATCCTAACCAACACTGCGTCTATTTACTTATATGTATTTTACGAGTACTCGCAACTCAATAGCATTGTTCAAGAGAATGACGTAGTACCACGTAGAGAAAGCTGATGTCATAGATAAGGCTCAGGAAATCAGTCCGTCTGTGAATAAGGTCGCCACAGGCTGGTTCAAAACGCGCGATGGAAATTCGAATTCGATTTCATTGTTACACAGTGTTTGGGCATTTTGGGCAACAAACTTTCGTCAGAGGAAGGTAGTCCTCGTCTAAAAGTGTAACAAAGGATTGCTGAGGTGAGCTCAGTTCTACGGTCCCTGCATCCCAGATTGGCATAAAAATCCCTTGAGATGGCACTCTATACCAGTATTATAAAGTGCTCTGTGCTGCATCCTTTGTTGTCAGTTGGTCACTCTTTTCAACATTCTAGGGTATCCAAGCTGGTAAGTTTGTTGCTTATACAACTACCTACCTACTAACAGCAGATCGGTAACGCGGGAAATGCCATAAATATATCCATACTAGGCCTTCCACACTAGGGGCCATCTTATTGGTTAGTTACTGATACGATATAGAGTTGATTTAAATCCTCGGACTTGTACGTGAATTTCTTAATTCACAGGTTATAAATTAGCTAGTGTGACATCATTGTAAGACGTAAATGTAGGTATTTTGTATTTTATGGTTTGTAAAATATCAATATATTTTTGTGATGTGTTAAAAATGATAATAAGTAGGTACCTAAGTAAGCAAGTTTAGTTTACGACACAGAGTACTACATATTTTGGTTTACGATTCATTCAAATAAACCCGTGCTAGTCAATGCGAGACATGTATTTTTCCATAAATAAATATCTGTGTGATCACCAGTGATCGGAATAGGTAGTGCTAATTTGCCTAAACTTCGAGGAAGGAAGTAACATAGAGTGGATAATACCTCCTCTAAAATCCCGGAATAATTTTAATGAGGTTTAAATCCCGGGATTTAATAACCACGAATTATTTATTGGATTTTATTTGTAGTTACAAATCATTGATTTGAAAAATCATACCATTTTTTAGGGTTACACACACATACACACATTTATATCTGTAATTTTTATGGTGTACATAGTAAAGAGTATTCTATCTATCTATAAATAAAGTCCAATAAATAATTCGTGGTTTTTAAATCCCGGGATTTAAACATCATTAAAATTATTCCGGGATTTTAGAGGAGGTATTATCCACTCTATGTTACTTCCTTCCTCGGAAGTTTAGGCAAATTAGCACTACCTATTCCGATCACTGGTGATCACTTGATCAGGTGGTTCAAATTATAAGTCTGAATTGGAATTGCTTCCATGGCGTAAGTTAATGTTAATTTTGTTGATTAAGCTATAATCTGCTTTTAAATGTGTCTAATTAGATAAGTATTTAAAATTAACCAAAATTAAATGACATTTTTTGCTACCAATGTGTGCGCTATGGAGCGGGTTATGCTCGGAGTTTCTTCGAAAGATAGGCTCAGAAATGAAGTTATCCGGGAAAGAACGGAGTTACCGACATAACCTGCAGAGTAAGCAAGCTGAAGTAGCAGTGGGCTGGCCATGTTTGCCGAAGGACCGATGGCCGGTGGAGCTGACGAGTCCTGGAATGGAGACAGCTTATCGGCAAGCGTACTGTGGGATGCCCCCCAGTTAGATGGACTGACGACCTTAAGAAGGTGGCTGGGACAGACTGGATGCGGAAGGCGAAGGACAGGCGCAGCCTGGGAGAGGCCTATGTCCAGCAGTGGACAACGATAAACTGAGTTGATTGATTGATATTGTTTAAACTGACCACTTGATTTATTTACCTATTATTAAAATTAAGTATAAACAATATCTACGTTTTTTTTGTAAGTAGTTAGATGCAAACTCAAACTCAAAGCATTTATTTCAATTAAACCAATTACAGGCACTTTTGAATTGTTAAAGAGTCAGTCAGTTAGTCAGAAAATTGAAGCTAGTCGCCCATTCCAAAACGTAGATCTCTATGGAGAAGAATGGGCAAGAAACTCCTGCATCTTTTAAACTTAAACTAATGAAGATGGCAATTTGTTTTCAGAATGAACGAGCAAGATCTGATGGTGGCACGCGCATTAGCGGCCGAATCCAAGGAGAGCTCGCCAGGCGGTTCCCCTGGACCCCTCCGGAAGACTGTGCTCACCAACCTCGCTGATAAACTTAATACATTCAGGTATGAACATTTCTACAATTATACTCGTTGCTGTTTCTTTCTCAGTTATGATAGAATACAATTTGTACTTAATAGGCGTTTAGTCGAGTCCCTCGTCACATAATATCATCATCTTCGAACGAGACAGCAACGAATATAATTACCGTCGAACTTCGCTAAAGGTAAGTCCGCTTGACTATTCAATTAAGTATTCCCGAGATGCGATGCGATCCTTGTTTCTACAATAGGTACTGCGAAGTAGGCTGTAGTACCGTCTACCTTCTTACGTATTTATGTAGGCATACAAAAATGTTATACGTGGTCATACCTACAAAGATAAGCGTCGACTTGAGAACCACCTCCTTGTTTTCGTCGCGGTTAAAAAACGTAAAATGTCTATCCGTTGGTGTTCCCTACCCCTTATTCAAGAATTCCAGCCGGATATAGTGAAGTTTTGTGCGATGATGGTGATGCCGGTGCGTTGCGTTGTTATAAAGCTGCAGTGCTGCCGAGCACAAAGGACTTTCAATCCATACTTACAACCACAAAAGCTTATTTACATAATTCACAATTAAGTTCCCTTCTAGTACTTACGTGCATTGCTAGATGGCGCTACATGTATGAAAGTGAAAAACAGAGCAATCAGTACTATCTAGTTTAGAGCAAGTTTAGAGCACTGGCTTAGAGCAACAACTTGTTTTTTTGATTTATAATGATACATATTATTTAATAAAATCGATTGGAAATTGAACAAGCACGACATAATTTCTCCCCAAAAGACTCGTTTCTGAAGCAGTAGTTTTTTTTATTGATACATTGTTGTGTGATCTGGATCTGTCAACTAGGAATGTCAAAACAAGCGTCAACGTAATATAATTTTCACGAGCGTTTAACCTAAAAAAATACGTTTTAATTTAATACAAATACATAATTAAACCGTTTGTTTTTATATTAACACGTTGTAAACATAATGGCGATATCACTATCGAATGTGACTATATGAAATGAGTAATATTATGACATTTTTGTGGAAAATACTGCAAATAGTGTGTTTTGAAGATGGATAGTACTAAACTCTTAGTTAAACAGTCGAAGACTCGTCCAACCACCAGCATAGAAGCTGCTGACGAAGATGACAGGTCTGTAATCTCATACGTAAGATTATTTCTTGTTTTATGAATTTTAGATAGCAGTTTAGGAGCCGTAGTACCGTACCATACCATATCATACCGGACAAGGGTGTTCCATTCCATTACCTTCCTCTTAATTTATAACTTACCTACTCTTTTGTAGTTGTAGGTCACTGAGCTACGTTTTGAAAGAGACACTGAGTTCATCATTTTACACGTTAATGTTTTAATATAAATTGTTATATTGTTTACTTTTTACGCATTATATTATCGTAATGAGTTGTTGTTATAAAAATCACAATTTATCTGAAGTTATAGGTTTTTTCTATTTATGCTGCAAAAAAATCTACGTAAACTGTATGAACAGCTGGTAAATCAGAAGTAAAACATGTCAAGTTTGTTGTTTTTGAGGCCTTTGGTTTTGTAATAAACTTACACTAAAAAAAATCTAGAATTAAATAACATTGTAAAACGGAACAGTAGGCCGCGTATTATAAAAAAAAAAATGTCTTGCTTACACAATTTGTATGAGACATTATATTTTTTTCACTAGGTACCTACAGCTAAAGATTCATTTATTGTATCTTTAGTTTAGGGTTCTTCTAAGAATATTTTCGTAGATTTTAGCGTCGCGTTGGCGCAGTGGACGCTGCTTTTATAAATGCTATAACCATACGCGAAAATCGGTACATTTCAATTTAGTTCTCTATTTTGCCACCTGCTTAGATATTCAAGACGCACTAAAACCTGCGCGCCTGTTTTTGAACAAGGCAGCGCCATTTATCGTACGGTTGGCGGAAATTATAATTCCCTCTAACTTCTTTTATTTCGTGTATAAAATCCTGCCCTGCCAACGTATGTATTTGTAATTTATATGATGTACATAATAAAGAGTATTCTATTCTATGTCCGAAACTTCAAGTCGTTGGTTGGTAAGGGCGAGTCTTCACTACTCGGATTTGTCACCCGACACGGCCGACACCCGATCATTATCGATCCGATTTCAAATGTGTAGCAGTTACATAGCACTATGTAGTCGGGCATTTTCCCACCAAATCGCGGCGTAGCGCGGCTGTTTTTTTAAATTTTCGCGCCAAAATTTGACTTTCCGTAAAATATTCATATCTTACGATCTATTTGTATTTTTCAATGAAACTTTCAGTGTTTTACTTTAAAAAGACGTCTCCATAAATTCGTCTCCCGCGTTTTACTATAAAAAAGGGGTATGACGAATTTACTCGTTTCCCGAAAAGAATGTATTAACTTATGCACTTGTCCACTAATGGTCTAATCTAAGTCTCCAAGACTCCTGCTAAGATTTTAACATAAAACTTGACAAAATTAAATTGGAATAATGGGGAAGTTCGGGCAAAGCTAATTGTAGATGGCGTGATCATACCTACCTAGCTATGATCACGCCGTCTAAAATTTATTGTCACATTTATTGGACATTTACTTCATTCATTCCATTTCGTGGTCATTCATGTTCATATGTTTGTTTTATTCACTATTTCGATAATTTCTGTGATTTCAATATTATAAATCAAATATTTGACATTGAAAGTGTCAGAATTTAAATCTTAAATATTTCCTCGTAATCACTTTCTTCAAAATGTTTCTGACTTAATTTCGAACTCTGTTTAATTTTAAAAATATCTCTACGAATAGCTTTAAGCAACCATCTTCTAATTTTAGGGCCCCTTGGTAAATGGTGGACTCTAATTTCGGAGTATTTAGGAACACAACAACGCGTCATTTTTGCAAAAATAAAATAAAACTACCTTCTGTCTTGTATTATTATATTGTGTTGGGAACTAGCTACGACAGCGCTATTTTGACAGTTGCCTTCCCCATTAGAACGAATCAGTTCGCGGCTCTTCAGTAAATAAAACATGATCATTAACAAAAGTCCTGGTGGAAGCTAAAGCCCAAAGCCATCACTCTACGCATGCAGGTTGTAGGAGGACCGTTGTACAGTCGCAGACTAAAACCACTCTAAACCTCTTCGTAAAACATGCACGTAACAAAATTCCTTTCATGCTTACATCGCAGACTTGATGCCTTAAATAAAAACAGAGATTATATCATTGAAGTCCAATGTCCCCCGTAAAGCCCACGCGAGTCCTATGACACGGTTTCGGCAAACTAACCGACTGGCGGCTACTAGCGTTTCAACTTTTGGAGTCTGACTCACTGACGGTTGACCCGCCAGGAATGTACCACTTTTAGGACAATGACTCTTGACCTACACTCGAATTAGTCTTGCAGTGCACGGCATGGTAGGAATATCTGGATTTATAGTATTAATGCCCCATGTGACTCCGTGTTAATGATGTTTGCGAGAATTCCGTCGGTATTGGCTAAGATATGGTTCAATTCTGTTTGCGTGTAGCTTGTAATTTAAGCCAAAACTACACGCCGTTATTGTTCTTGTTCCGAGAAAATTATTGTTTGCGAGATATGCTAGAGAACTTGGAGAAGTGTATTTTTTTACAGAACTTGACATTCTGATTCGAATAGAATATTAATTTGAAACGGAAATACGTAGAAATGAAAGGGACGCAATGCATGTCTAAATAACGTAAATATATTTCTTTAGTCCTTTGAGACGTAAAACAATCCAAATATCGTTCACGATTATGTGCGATTGACATGTGATTTCAACAAGTTTGATTGAATTCAACACTTTTATTCAACAGGTGACCCTATCATTACCGCCAAACCCAGTCTGCCTCCGCTCCTGAATTATAATTCCACTTGTGCCTACGATTTCGTAACGTTGTAGCCTTGATTTGCAACCTGTCTTTCGGGCCAAAACTCCTTATCGTATCGATCGATAATACATTCTGCATCCATTTTTATCCACGTCAGTTGTTTTCGTAACCCACCCATGTTCGTCTGTTCAGCATTTAGATTTTATACTTTCATAGTCATAGTTTACTTTGGCACTGTCTCATAAGCTATCATGATGATATGTTTACATTGTTCACTATATCTTTTGGCAAAACGATAACTCCATATTATAATAATCCAATTAACAGAGATAATAAAGATTTATATTCACCGCAGAATTTCCCAGATTTGCTTAAGCAAACCTAGGAAATTAATTTAAATCTTAAGATACGGAGTAGGTATCTATTCCTGTCTACCCATGTCGCTATTCGGGTCAGTACTGAATATGAATGGAGGAAAGCACAGGTTCTTTGCTATGTACCAGTTCTATCTTCCCTCATCACTAATACAATTTAGGAAAAGTACCTTATATGTAACTGTTTTTCTTTCAGAAATAAATTTGGTCCTTTTAGTGGCTTTTTTAAGACTGCTTTCTTCAGATCTGAACGACAGAATCTGTCGATGTAAATTTTACAGGAGCATGGCGAAGGATGAAGACCCAAAATCAGTTTTTTTTTCACATCCAAATTAGTTATGTACACACCTTTACCCTAATACCATAATATATTTATGTTGTTATGTAACAACATAAATATATTACGATAAGTATATATAATATTCGTAAACAAGTTTTGTGCAAATATCACTCTTTGGCGCGTCTACCAAATTGCATCCTCGTTGGAAAACTACGGATTTTTCCTCTTTGTACAATGATGATCTGTATAATTTATCATTTTGGTCTGCTGCGTGTCTAGCAGTTGTTAATTTTCAAACACTTTCATTATTTAGTGGATCGCTGTAAATGGACTACAATCTTCTTTCACTAAAATGGAGATTTTACACGAACCACTAATTAATTAATTTAAAACAGCCGACTTCACTCGGCATAATTAACCAAACTTTTTAGAATCAACAGAAAGATAAAATATATGTATATGTACCTAAATGACAAAGAAACATTGCGCATAATGTATCGCAATCGAATGTTAAATAAGGTGCCGATCGGGTTATCGAATGGCAATAAAAACATGTTTGGGTAGCATGCGATTGAGTGCACAAGGTGAGAAGTAACAGAAGACCATTTCGTAACAATGAACGAGTTTAAAAGTACCATAAATAGTACTTACAGAAGAAAGAATCAATGTAATCGTTAAACAGAACGGTCATGAAGAACGCAAATAACTAGACAAAGAGTGCAGAAAAGTTTGTATTGATTAAGGACCAGACAGGGAAGTCTTCAACCTCGACAACTTCAGGGAGAGCGTAGTAAACATGAGAACCCAGATGCAGAAAGCCAGTCACACAATCTGAGGGCAGTGCGGAACAGAAAGAAGCCTTTAGTCACAAAGTACTGCTTGATAGTTGACAGCTGGAAAAGTATATGAAAGAAGCCGAACCATTACTGTGATCGCAATCTAGTGCCATGAAGTTATAGACACGTATTCGCAGGATGTAGGCACTTGCGTCATATCTGATTCGTACGACACGATATCACTCAGTGGTCCTTCTAAAGCAATCCTTGCTATGATTAAAAACACGTGATGTGCACACCTTAGACCTGGCCTCTGTGACGGACAAATGGACGACTTTTCCGTAGTAGAAAGAGGGTTTAGTACATATTATTATCTACATAATATAATATTATAAAGAGGTAAAATTTGTTTGTAAGTTTGTATGTAGGAGATAATCTCCGGAACTAATGATCCAATTCTAAAAAATTTTTCACTGGTAGGAAGCTACATTATTCCTGAGTGCTATAAATTATATGTACATATATCATGCATATTAGCCGAGCTATCAATTTTTGTCTATCAAGTCGGAAAGAAATACCTCTTAAAACAGAATTATTTGCATGCGCTGTCTAAACAGTTGCATATAATTGAAAACATTGTATGGCATACTGCACCCTAATTGCGTAACACACTATCAATCACAATCTGAATGATTTTGAAGCATATTGCTAATCCATTGCTTCATATGTTCGAAAAATTTGTCTGCTCAACAACGTAAATAACGCAATGAATGTTGTTGAACTGTCAAAATGAAACCAATTCCTACTGTGAGAGTGTTACGCAATTTCCCCGTGGGTCGGCCTTAGGTAATTCTAGAAAAACCGCGACACCATATTTCTATCTTTAATATTTCTTTTATGTTAAAAAAAAGAATTTTATTAACATAACATAACATCACGCCTTGTTTCCCCGAAGGGTTAGGCAGAGGTGTACCTATTATAGTACACCCACATTTCGCCAGTTATGTTTAAGTCCCATGTAATAGGGGGCGAGCCTATTGCCATCTACCGGGCACAAATCCAGACTCCGGGCTGCTACTGAGAAATTCCAGATAGAAAAAACCCAATAACACTTTGCCCGACCTAGGAATTGAACCCAGGACCTCAAGCTCAGCAGTAGCGCTTGCGACCACTAGACCAATGAGGCAGTAATTTTGAGAATTCAAGAATTTTATTTTGCGACATATTTACATTTGGATGATTATTTAAACAACAAAATATTAATCCATAACAAAATATATAATTTTATGATCACAAGGACATTATAGAGATAAGATTTGCCCTTTACAGTGTGTCAATTGGTCGTATAGTTTCGGTGATATAAAATTACTAAAACGAAAAATGCCGCTAAAACATTCATGAAACATCTTTCATTAATACCGCTCTAGTTCTG
The DNA here is from genome assembly GCA_947568875.1 of Fissipunctia ypsillon. Classification (NCBI taxonomy): domain Eukaryota; kingdom Metazoa; phylum Arthropoda; class Insecta; order Lepidoptera; family Noctuidae; genus Fissipunctia; species Fissipunctia ypsillon. Next base: position 6,989,842 of record OX387660.1, on the reverse strand, counting down.
CTTTGTGCGGACGTTTTATCAATTTACCCATAGATGGCATTGTGCAAATACGTAATTTTCTTAATCCCGTGTTAAGGTTTTCCGCGGATTGATCCTCTCGATTTATTATTTCAATATTGTCGGTAATTTGGTATTAAACATTGTTAAAATGGTTAGATGTCGTGTCGTTCTATTGAATTCTTTTGGATGTGTGGTGTCGTTCTCCTCTTCGTAATCCTGTTATATAATTCTTTATAAATTTTCTCAGGTTGCAATATATTGAGTCGAGCGTAATCATTATTACTACCATTTAATGGGGGTGAAGGGGTTTGTGAAATTTAAAAGGGAAAGTACGAAATCTACGCGAACAAAATCGCGGGCGAGGTGCTGAATGACTGACATCAGAACTTTTGCACAAAGGTTCCTTTTACAACGTAGGCGAGCTCTAAGAAGGGGTTTTTGGAAATTCGACCTGTAAAGGGGGTAAACAGGGGAGATTTCTATTGTATAAAAAATCTTATTCCTTAAGTGAATAAACTTAAAACTTAGCATGAGTACATTCTTAAATGAATAATACAGTTTATCATTATTTAGTTTTAGACTACCCGTCAAAGGGATTTTAGGGGTGCTAATGTTTGTATGGAAGAATTTTAACGCGCTCCTAATGGTTAGCTCGAATAACGGCATTAATTAATACTTTTAATAAAAAATATAGACAAGTTTTTAGGTTTTTCGAAAATCGACTAGCAAAAGGGGTAATTAAGTTTTTGGGGTAGGATTTCACTGCGTGTCTGGATTAATTCAAAAGTAAACTAAACATTAAATGACGAAACATATGATTGAAGATTTTTCAAAAATGAACCCCTTTCGGGTTGAAAAGGGCGGAACAGTTTATATTAAAAATTTTATTTTTCCTCTCATCAATAAATTAATAATAAGTAAACGTGGCATTCTGTAGTTTCTGCCTACCCCCATGAGGAGAAGGCGTGAGTTTATGTATGTAATAATAAGGGCCTCGTTCACCATCTCCAAGTAAAGCGTTGATTAGTTACTTCCCGGTTAACGTTAATTGGCAAGTAAAAGTAACGAGTATCGTCTGTCAATTTCACAAGCGAAAACAAAGTTTCTAGTAACAACTTGCTGGTTAAGTGAATGACGTATCAAACCATACGTTAGATTCGTTCAGTACTATGTCAATATCACTCGACAAATGTCATTGCAGTTGTCGTTTGGTTTTCATGTCTGTTTTTGTGTCTTGTTGAATTGTTTGGAATATAATCGCGTGCGATTTATAATAGGTCTTTACCTATGTAATTGGAGATTCTATAACCAGAATTTTCAAATTTAATTATCTGTGGATTGGCGCGCAATTCGAAATTCAAATAAATTTTATTCTAGAGCCGTGTTAATTTAATTTCAAATTCAGTCATTTGTTTTTAGATAGCTTTTTGTTTTTGTGAAATTGTGGTAGTTTTTGGCGCCATGGATAAACTAAAAATTCGTACGATTTTCGAGTTCCTACATGGAAATACCGCTGCGCAAACAACACGAAACATTAACGACGTGTACGGGCCTAACACTGCTTGCATACACACGGTCATTATTGGTTCAATCGTTTTAAATCTGGAAATTTTGAGTTGAAGAACGAGCCTCGCGGTCGGCCGGTAACTATTGTCGACAACGACGAATTGAAGGTGATAGTGGAATCGGATCCAACTCATTCTACGGCTGAGCTTGCTGCGGGCTTTGGATTTAGTGTCAAAACAACATTGAAGCACTTGCGTCAAATCGGAAAGATTAAAAAGCTAGATACGGTAGATAGGGTGCCACACGAACTAAGCGACCAACAGCAAGACTTACGCGTCGAAGCATATCGAATACCTGCGATGAAAAGTGGATCCTGTACAACAACCGTAAGCGTTCGTCTCAGTGGGTGGACCCAGGCACACCACCTACAGCTCACCTACAGCACCCGGTACAGCACCTAATCAGTGTGCTAAAAAAAAGATTACTCATAGGAAGATGATGGTGACTGTCTGGTGGACCAGTGCCGGACTTGTACATCACAGCTTCTTACCGAATGGCACAACAGTGACGGCAGATGTGATGGCAATGCCAAGAATTGCAAACAACGATGGAGAAGCTCGCAATTCAACAACCAATACTGGTCAATCGCTCTTCCCCATTGCTTCTCCACGACAACGCGCGAGCTTACACTTCACGGCAGACTATCGCAAAGCTACAAGAATTACAGCTGGAAGCTCTCCGTCACCCTCCGTACTCACCGGACCTTGCCCCAACAGATTTCTACTTTTTTCAAAATTTAGACATTTTTTTAAGTGGAAAAAATTCAACACCCGAGAGGCAGTACAAAACGCTTTCGCTGACTTCATCGCCTCCCGTCCGGCAGGCTTCTACAGTAAAGGTACAAACTACCATCAAAATGGCAAAATTGTATAGATAATTTGGGCCAGTACTTTGATTAGCTGAAATCAAAAAATTACCAAAATTTTTATATTTTAAAATTTTCATACAAATCTCCAGTTTCATAGGTAAAGACCTAATATTTGTTATTTAGTACTTAAATTGTGTTGCTGCACCAATGTCTGAAAGAAAGTATTCAATATACTTACCTATTATTTTGTTGATTAATTTATATTGATTTATATTTAGTAGTGTTACTCGAATCGAACGTCGTGAAATTCGCACGTGAAGTTACGGGGGACTCAAACTGGCGATTAGCTTACTCGACACTTGAGAGTGGTGAAAGAGGCCCTAAATTAAAAAAAATAGATCTTAATCATTAATTTTCCAAAACTACTGGTTAAAAGGGGTGAAGAGGGTGTTAAATTTTGTAGGAGAAAATTTAAAATGCACGCGGACGAAGTCACGGTAAAGTGCTAGTCATTCATAAAGTAATGCGTGAGCTTGAATCTGAATATCATCAAAAATATTCATCATGTTCATAATAGGTGATTTTCACTGTTCTTAGGGACTAATCGGGACCCTAATTTTAGGTACTCCTTCTGGAAATTCAAAACAAAAATACTCTTTGTCGCAAAAGACATAGGAACAGTGTGTATCAAAAGAAAAGTTTTCGGTGGCGATCCCTAATTCGTGTTTTACCTCTCCTTCACTAGTCCCAATATTTGTAGTTCACTTTCCTAATATTTATCCACCAGAACTGACCTTAATTGATAGTTTGCTTGACTAGCGTTGTTTGAGGGCAAATTATTTCAACGTAATGATGCTGCAGAGAAGTTTCAAGACCTTAATTTCTGGTCCTCGCGGCAACGGAACTCCATTCGCCTACTTTCATTCAAGGAATATCGTTAACCATCCTCAAAGGCCATGGACTGTTTTGTTTCGAAATTTCGTCACGCCTAGATTACCGCAATAAAAACAAAGAGCATGTGTGTTACAGGCAAGTAGATTAACATAATTTATTTAAGTCACAACAAAGTCGGCGTGATCAAGCATGATGCCCTCCTTGTGGCCACAATCTCCGCGATAATGGCGGGCGTTCAGACACCTTGTTTGCAATTTTTAAGCATTCGGCGGTACCGTGGTCGTGGGCTGGCGGGAGGTTCGCTGCTCGCGGCACTCGGGCCGTCAGTCGGCCGCATCTCGCCGCCACGACTCCCGCGCTATCACGTACTCGGTCGCGGCTCGCGGTCCTTCGATCCGCTTTGCGCGATACTGACCGCAAACCATTTCCGTATACTTGCTACAATAATTCATAATTAACGACTCGCAGAAAGCCTAGCAATATTTAACCATCCAATTTTACAAGCCTCACGTGTACCAATTTTGCAACGCGATTTCGCGCGCCGATGCCTCAGAAAAAAGTTGCCGCACCAAAACATCGTCGGTTGCAACATTTTACACGCAAGTTTTTGGAAATATTCTCCTAAAAATTGCAAGAATTGAAGAGGTCTCGAAGAACTTTAAAGGTCCTCCAGTAACTTGTAGAGTTTGTGAGATCGGTCGTCTTAAATTGTTGTTGCAACAGTGCAGATTCCAAGGTTGCTCGTGAGAAAACTTTTGAACAGTATTTGATGTTTAGTGATGTGTTAAAACTAGCATGAAACAATGTTGTCGATGGATTCCTTGTGGTGTGGTTCGGAGAGTGAGCTGTCGACGTTGAGATTGTGCAAAAGTTCGGCTGAAAGACCGGAGTACCGGCTGACGAGACGCAAGCCGTCCAAGAGCCTGATCCCGCAAGCCCTGCTGCACACGCCGGAGCAACAGCCCAGAACACACCGGCGACGAAGGTCTGGTACTTGGCCGTAAGTGTATACCAAACACTGGCATACTCCACGTGCTATATTTGTTACATGATTAGTTTGGCCGCTCGGTCCTTATCAGCTCTACTGTATATAATTTATCAACGTGCTTAATATCGGCATACCATGAAACACCAGAAGCATGGCTCGATGAAGATATAACCAATTAGTTTAATAGCATTTTATCATTATTATGTCAGTCTCGCCGAGAATTCCGAACTACTGCAGAAACATGCAGCGAGTAAATGACCTAATTAGCTCAAGTGTCGTGTCCGACATATTACTCTGTGATTGAAACTGCAATGCCACACAATTGTACCAATGCCTCAATAATAATGGTGTACAGCATTATTTTAATGTTTCATATTTTATTGCCGGTTACAACGTTGACTAAAATTCATATTGCTGATAATGTTGAAAACGACATTTTATTTCTGTATCGTTGCATTTTTAACAAAATTCTCCACCCGCTTTTGTCTTCCCAATGAAGGTTATATTCGCGCTTAAATGCCCAACTAGCCGAACTAAAAACAGGGTTGATAAAATTAATGTGTGTAAAATAATGCAGCTTTTGGAAAACGCAGAAACAAACCGTGATGCACGCACGCCCTAAACAGTTTTTGCTCTCTGTCGTTCTAATAATTTCTAGGTAATTATGATAGTTCATACCGAATACCGTTACATTCTAGACTCTGGGCCAACGCGATTGGAGCAACGTTCCAGATATACCTGTTTAACATGTCTTTCAAATAGCATGTGCAAGTATATGTCACAAAACCTAATATTACACTCATATTGACCAATATTTGCTTTGATTTAACGACCTTTCTCTTTTATGAAAATAATATCAAGTCAATGCAAGTTTCCGTAGACCAACAGACGGCTCTGTGGGTAGTAGTTCTATGGTTTCACTCGGTACCTTATGTCTTTACATCCGTTCCGACCCAGATAGCAGCTGATGCGTTGCGGCTTCAACCTTCGGTAACTTGGTCAACATATTCCAAGTTGTGTTTGAAACTATTATTTGCAAATTAATGTTATGGTAAATGGTTGCAACAGTAATTAAAGTTGTTGTGATTATTTGATGCTCTGTGTGTGAACTGCGGCCTAGTTTTGTATATTCAAATATCTATAATACAGATTGAGGTTAAAACTGAACGTGATTTAATTAATCTAAAAGCGTTCCTGCATTGTGAGCATTAAACGTAAATCCTTTACATGCCAATTGCCGCTAAGAAAACCAAACAGTTGGCCAAGTGGCTTGTACATTTGCCACTCGAACAGCAAAAGGGGGGTTGCAAACAATAGTCGTGAGTAATCGCAGCGCCAAAGTTAAGAGGCACACATTAACATACCCGATGCTAATCTTCATTTTTACCAAAGACCCACACTGCTTTCGTGCATTCTGACGTCATAATACACCAAGACCTGTAAGGATGTGACGCATATTTTCGCCCAACTTGTTTTTTTTTGTGTTTGTGTTCTTTTTTTTTGCGTCATGTTTACCGCAAATAAACGTATTTTCTTTCTTTCTTTTCTTTCAAGAAGGATACGAATAGTTGCTAATTGTAGGCAGAACCATTCGGTCCACTCCGGTCGAGGTTATCGTTTGTAGAAAGTCGATCCTGTTTCAAACAGGCTTTCCCGCTCAGATATGCCAATGTAATTGTGGAAACACAACTTCATTAAGAAGCACGTTCGCATTAGCAACAACTAATGTCTTTTCTTTACTATTTAAAACTTTATGTCATTAGCCAATCAAAGAATGTTAGTGATTTCGCAAGTTAAGTCGGTGGTCTCGAGTTGTTGAACCAAGTGTTCATTTACATAATTAAGATACACTGTTCGCTCCATTGCTTCTTTTGTTTTCTTTGAATCTTTGATGTTAGCACTTTCGCTGCATATTTCAGAAAAAAAAATGGAAAGTGTAATTAATTGAAACGTAAATATTATTAACTTCTGCAGGTCTTTGTTCATTCTTCTATTTTATTGTTTACTTTTAAAGCATTTCTACTATTTCTGAATGCTCATTGGTCCTTATTAATGATGATATGTGTGGAAGTATAATGTCAGTAGGGAAACCTATACGTTCACATATCAGAATGGCGTCCGTTAGTTGAGCAATGTTTGCTTTCCTGCAGTGAGCAACGTTCATATCCGTGGCTATGCAACAGCTGCGTAATCGCACTAAATCCACGCTCTGCTATTGTTTTAGTTTACGCAAGCTTTGTTTGTTTTTATAGTAATTGCATTGTGTTTTATTATCAAATAATTGATTAGGTCATGCAGAAAGAATTTGTCTACAAAGCGTAGTATTCTACAGTTTAAATCATCGACGGATGACGTTTAACCCAATGGCGTCAAAGTAATCAATAGGCTAAACAAAATCGATACTATAACAGGGTCTACTTTAATCGTTATCACAAAACTGTTATTTCCCATAAACATACCTTCCTTGTTAATAAAGGACGAATTCATATTATTTAGTTTTTTGCGTGTTGACGATATGTTCCTGACGCATTCATTATCTATAAACCAACAGTGTCGGTAGCAAGTGCCTGCAACTAATCATATGCAGTAACTGTTATGTCAGGATGTTGCTTATCTTAATCTCCGTCGCGTCTTCGGTTATTTTGCTTAGACTCGGGTATCATTTAAAACTTAAATCAACGAAGTAGGTAAGGGACACTATGCCAGCAAATTTGACACTTCCTCAATTCCCAAGGCCTATCGAAGGAAGATTTTAAATGTGGCATAATATAGTGGTGCTGTTACCTATTTATTATATCAAAATATCCATAATTAAACTCACACTATCGCTGAATGGTACAAATTGCATCATAAAACTAACCATGAAGGTATCTCTTTTCCCTCATCATCTGCCTAGCCTTTTCCCAACTGTGTTGGGGTTGGCTTCCAGTCTAATCGGATGCAGCTGAATACCTGTATTTTACATGGAGCGACTACCTATCTGACCTCCACAACCCAGTTACTGGGATTACTGGGTTACGATATCCCTTGGTAAGACTGGTTGTCAGAATTTCAGGCTTCTGACGACCTGTAACGACTGTCAAAGATCCACGAAAGACAGCCGGGACCAACGACTTAGCGTGCTTTCCGAGGCACGGATGGGGGCTTGGTATGTAAAGATGGTCACCCATCCACGGACCAAGCGCGGAAAGCGTAGCTTAACCTGATCGTTTGACCCGTGCGGCTGTTATTACTTGACCACAGGCCCCTAATGTATCTCTTCGCTATGATCAGACAATTTGTAAACTCGTAAAAATGTTACTCCTGGCCTTCCATTCATAACATAACATATATGTTACTCCTGCCCATTGTGATATAGACGAGATATAACCGTTATATCTAACGATAATGCACTTTATATTACAATGTGCATTATAGTTGCTCATACAATTGCAAGCTTACTTGCCCATTGACCACCAATATCTCTGTTAAATTGACTTCTTACACAATCGCTAACTATTGTAAAAATAACACAGTATACTTTTTATTGCTAATTGGCATTTCGTCAGTCCTCGTTACTTACAGGTAGTATTTATTCACGAACGGTTAATGTAAAATGTATGAAAGCAATTTATTATCCGCAAGACAAATGTTATCTTAGAAATTGTACGACAAAAGTATAATTTATTCTGTGTTAGTATAGCCGGAAGTGCTTCCCTAAGATATTAATGTACATTACATGAGTCCGTTGCTTATATCTTTAGTACTGCATTAATGCCTTGTATGCAGAGTATATAACGATTTCGTAATGTGCCCATTTGTTACACAACCTGCTTAGGTGCCATTAGGGTGTGTTGAATTATAAGCAGGCGAAATTTTATGTGCCTGGCTACCGTTTAGATCGTATAAGTACTCCTGCAGTTATATCTAGTAACCTACGTACTGACAATTAAGCCTATTTGAAAGGCGACACCTACAGTACTTCTGCCACACCCTTAGTAGACAGACTAACAACTTAGGTGACGTTCTTTGGTACGAGAGTGAAAGAAAATTCTTATACTAATCGAGCTTCCCATATAGGTAGGCCCACAAAAATGAATCGAAATTATAAGCAATATCACTTGTACAGAGACCAAATCTTTGGCTATCTCCCATAGTTGAAAATTGAAACATGTTTGAATCTGAAGAGAAAGAAACGGTTGACTTAAATATATTTAGCCAAACACCGCAGCAGCGAATTGGCGTCGTATCGTACAGTAGGAAATAATGACACGCATCAATTAAAGTATACTTACTAAAACAAGCATATTAGCATCTCCTGACATACTTGCGTGGGTGATAAGGATCTGAATCAGTGTACCTTTAATTACACCTAGCACGGATTGTACTATAAATTGTGTAATTAGTTGGATAATTTCCGGACAGTTATAGAGCCAGGTAGTATTTTCAATTAATGTTTTCACCTAAGCAATTTTTGAGTTGGTTAGATGCACTGCGTTATGACGTAATTATACGCTGCAGTGGAATGCTTTGGAAGTCGCATCGTGCTACGTTTTGAAAAGCAATATTGTGTTTATTTTATACAACGTTTGACTAGTGCCCGATTAGTACAGCAAAGATTAAGAGTGTCGTTATGTAACATTGAACATAAAACCATCCTGACAACCAGTCAGCAGCAATATGTACTATCGCCAATATTATTTAAAACTTGATTAAATACTTTTATGAAAACCATCATCAAACACGTCATGGAGTTCCTCAAGACACTATCTTTGGTCCCATTCAAGGGCCTATAATACTCCCCTGCAGCAATAATTATGTCAAGGATATTAACTTGTCACAAATTCTCGTCGTATACTTGACACTGGTGGTAAATTATCAGTATGGACACCCAACATAGTCAATTTAAAAGACCAAGTAAAATCGTTAACCATAATCGAGTTTTGTAACGTGCTTTAAGTTAAGCTGATGAGTATGAAATGCCTTAGTTTCAGTTAGTCATCAACTTGAATCACTCGTCTCGCCGCTAAGTCTGTTAAGCCATCAATGTTCTACTCGTAATTCCGTCGTCTCGCACCTAATTGATGCACTTAAGGCCGTCCAATCGATATTGATTATTCAATTTTCTTGTCGTACCGTTCCAATTTTGATGCCGATGATAGGTTATCTAAATGACTCTCTTTAATTTTCCAGTAGTTTCTTTAACACGGTTGATAGCGAATATCGTAAAAAATATGCAACTGCAATTCTGTTTTTTTAGAACGGCCATTTATCAAATTGGTCTGATATTTTTTTAGAGATAGATATTAAATGGGAGCTCCATTGAATATCTTTAAATATATATATATATTATATTAAAACAGATATCTACTGCAAATCACATCATACACATTGTTGCATTTCTGGGGCTGTCTTTTATTCAGCAAAATCAAAGTAGAAAGTAAACAATCTAAAACATGTGTTTCTAAAACAAAATTGAGATTTTAGCCAAAAACCATTCTATAATCTATTATACCTATCTAGTGCACGTTCTACAGACCATGGCCGCGTAAATAGCTATTTGTGTATATTAGCAAACTCATTGTTTCAGTCTACAAGTTTTTACTTTCACAAAAAATACAATTAACTTGCATATTTTTTCTAAGACTAGCCTTTCTCATCCATTCACTTGCATTGTTATCTCAGTAATTACCGCTAGCTATCCTGCTTTCAAACACCTATGTTTTTACAATTGTAATTAACTTTGTTAACTGATTTCAAAATGATTGATGAATTTATAGGAAAAAACCCGGATGGAAGGTAATAATAATAGCTGTGTGTTACATCATCTGGATGCACAGCTCCAAAAAGTACACGTAGCTATTCTCAAAAATTCATAGTGTTCAGGTTCTCCAAATCTTAACCCGTCTCGAAGGATCAACAAACATATGCCCTAATAAAATAGCAACTCTGGTTCTTATTCATCTTTTTAATCTCTAACACGGAAACAAATTTAGCGATACCTCATATTTCCATATATGCACTCTTCCTCATGTACAGAAGGTATTGTACTCTGCAATTTATTCACGTTCGCCCCGTTTATGGAAGGTATCAAATTGCTGTCATGTATGAACGCAAGTAGATCATTTTATTGTTGTCACAGAAGGACACCTGTCAGAGTCGTAGCACTTATGCCGTAATCGTGAACATAGATGGTTTTCCCGATGCACCATGCGGCATCAATGATTGACATCTAACTATGAATTTCATTAAATGGCGTTGTATAACTTGAAAACCTTTCAAGTAAGTACCATTATTGTGTCTGTCGAAAGCTAATCTTAAATCACTTCTTCTTTTTTCTCTTCAATTACTTCGATTTAAACTTTGACGTAAACCCATGTATTAGAATTTTGATCATAGAAAGTCATTTTGTTCGAGCCAACGGGCCTAGACTCGAGAATCGGTGTTTGATACAGCTGAGCTGCTATTTTAATGACCGGTGGCTACAATCGTGCACGGTGTTCGATAAAACTATCGTTTTGTATTTCAGTGCTCGTTGTGCCATTGACACGAAAAAAGTTCAGTCCATTGTCTGCGTGTTCATTTATATTTAGGTATGGACGGCAGCACATCAAACTACTACAATCTGTCAAATTTCTTTAATAGATTTCCAACTTTATCGCTAAAGCATTAGGTTCAAGGTTGATTGCGAAAATTTGACAGTTTCGGGTAGCTTGACCTGCTGGCGTCTGTACAGTTGCGTTTTGTGCATTTAATCTCAAGATTGATTCTCGATCAGTCAGTAGCTCCTAACCTTATTTTGCTTATTAAATTACAATCTTACAAATCAATGCGAATGTATGCATTCCTATGGGGTATTTTTAAATAAAGATAAAGATATATTTATTGCCATTGCTCCTCAAATCTGTTTTGCATTATATGTAAAAATGTTAAAAACAAGCTATATTCTACATTTTGCCAAAAATGTAGAAATCTTTATCAATATCATTGATGAACGAATTGAATCTGATATTTTTGGCCGTAGCGATATTCAGCTGGTCGGACAAAATTAATATTAACTTGAAAATGACCAACAAAATAATAAAAAGGTTAAACCCAGCATGACCCTTTTATCGTCTTCGTCCACCTCGGTTGTTTACACGCCTCGGTTGCTATGGCAAAGTTACTGGCCTTGGTGGTTTTATTTTTTAATTATTTTATTGGCCTTTTGTTAGCAAACATTTTTTTTTTATTTATGTTTAGGTATAACTGTAAGGGATTTCGTTTTGGTCATTTTCAGGAAATTGCGTAACATATGCCTCATATCGGTAATGATAATAATGTACTGTTTTTCGGTTTTATGGTACGTAATGATACATTTTTGGTTTATAAACAAAATGATAAAGCGTGATATTATCGTATCACATTATTAATGTGTAATGGTACCTATTGTTCAAACAAAAAACATCATTGAGAATGCGACTGGCACGGACTTTATGTTGTGTTTTCTTTTTGGTCGGTTTATTTATTTCTTATGTTTCATAGACAACATACAATTGTAAATAGGTATATAAAAACTAACCGTTTTCCATATTAATATTTTCTCTAACGTGGTGGCCATCTGTATCTGTAGTATTCGCCCTTTCTTATAACTCCCTGGGAAAAGACCAACGCACTCGTAGTCTCGTTCTTACATATTCATAATGTCTCCTTGTAATTACTTCCTATTGAATCGATCATTGTTTTATAAGACGTGCCGATCCGATGACGTAGTCATGTCACCGCAAATGGAAAGTGAAAGTCAGTACTGCGCCCAACACCGTATCATAGGACCAAATTCCGGTCTTTTTAAACTTGTAAGAAGTGTTAATTTACAATAATATCATACTGAGATTCGTGTCCTGATCGAAATTAATTTAGACTGAGAAAATTGGTATCCTTCTTAGTGAATGAATTTGATATTGCTGAGAATATTTTGGCAGCTTGAAAGGCATTGTTCGCGAAATTGTACTGGCATGTAAAGCTTGGTAGTGAGAATTCTATTAAACCTTATCGCACAATACAATATCATTATCACTGCAAATAGTGTTAGTACAATACAAGTAAGCATCTTTATAGTGATAAGATAGTACAGTTTAGATTTAATCACTATCCCAGATATGACTATATTTTTTCAACTTGATAGACATATTTCGATTTATTCTGCTCTAGAAATGACATAGCACAAACTACCATTAAATTTTCTATTAGAATCGTCAATGTACTCTTACAACACTGTAAATCAAAGAAAAGAGATTGGAGCCGTTATCTTCATAGCACCCAAGATGGCCTCGTGTTCTTGCGTCCAAGTCATCAAGTCGGGAGAGGGCACGTGGGGTCACCCTCCATGACCTTATTCTAGACTGATCTAGTATATTATATTCTCTGGAGTGATCAGTGATCTCAACAAGGCTACATATTGTGTTAATAAACGGACCAGATAAGATACCCACATGCCTCACAATCATGCTTTGATTTGTTTTCTTAGCGGTACACTAAGGGACCCTGTGTCGTCAATGGCGTGCACTCTGCACACAAAATTCACGTGAATATACAGAGATACGGTAAAATAAGCTAGCGAAAATGTTTAGCCATCTATTACGCTGTTAATAATTCTAATTTTATCATGATTGTTCTTTGTCTTTAATTTAGGTTTAAGAAAGTTGAAAAGCATACGTACTAAAGCCTAATGTTTAAAGTATTCTGGACAAGGATTTCGAATTGTGGTTGCGTTTAGATGCACGCTTATCAGCTCATTAATTTCCCTCCGCCATGCTTGGAGAATTCTTAAGATTCCTTTCTTAATTGATTGTGTTAAAGACGTTTTTTTATTAAAGGATTTCTTCAATGATTTAAAATAATACTTTGTTTTTTTCAAAATTCTGTCCCTTTTATCATTCTTCATCTCCATCGTAACGTTCGCTACCAAATATGCCATTAAAAATATAAGTCCAAAAACGTTTTCTGAGCGTTTCTCTGGCCTCGTTAAAGTTTTTGATTTTTTGAAAGGCTTGCTTGTTAAAATTTCGAAAATAGTGTCACCTTCCCTGCCATGTTTTCTCTTATGTGTGACGTAATCGCGTAACTTCGAGGCACCCCTCTCTCGCTAAATCATTAAGGTGAGGTATTTCGATGATGAAACTAGTCGTAACGTCGCGCGATGTTCTATGTCGGTCAATGTTGCCATGTTGACACCTAACTCGAGTCTACCGGCTCATAACAGCCTTGGCCGTAGTGTTATAGGCAAGGAAAATTATTTCCATAACCCACATACATGGGCGTCCATGTTTATAAGAGCTAAGTTTGAAGGACTGCATTGACGTCAGAATTCCATGGTCTTCTGGTTTTTACGTTTTATATGGTTGTGTTTCTAGTATGGAGAGGATCGTATATGACGTCACTCCGTTTCTAAATACCATGCACGGAGCACATGCGTTTGTATAAAATGCAAATAGGTAATGCTGATTTTTTTTTTCTCTGTATCTTTCCACAATTTGCTTTTTTTATCCATAATAAATAGTTTTCTAATAACCTACCTAATACCACTAATACATATTTGTATTTTCATTTCTTTGTAACGCTTACTTAATATCCTACTGAAAACACGTTTTGTATTATATTTTTTACTTGTTGTGGATTTATGGGTGAGGTCTGTTCTACCTATATCGGTTTTTAATTTCTTATCTAATAGATTCTGTACGTATTTTATAAAGCAAATCAACGAATCAGAATATTTTCTTTTGAATCACGGACAAATACAGCAGAGAACCTCAACAATTTATTCCATTGAAACATAATTTTTAGCTGATAATGTTTTTTTTTACTGCGGCACGGGTCAACTCACGAACTCGGTCAGCCAGTGGTCAACCGTGCAGGTATATCGGTCAATGTCGATCCGACACAGATTAACAATGCTGATTCATTCGGTCTACAACTAACAATATGCTAATACGAACCAATAATTTATATAAAATGTGAACAGTTTCTCGAAGCGAATTTAAATTTCTCATTTTTATTAACAACTAGCTGTGCCCTGCGACTTCGTTCGCGTGGATGTCGTAAGATACACAATATATTTTTCAAATCCGACTTTTTGTTCATAATTTCATGGGTTTTAATTTTTGTGCGCGGAATCCTAATTATTTTTCTTAAATAAAAGCAGCCTAAGTTACCAGCCGTAACATCAGCTATCTGCCAGTGAAAGTCCCGTCAAAATCGGTCTAGCCGTTTCGGAGATTAGCCGGAAAAAACAGACAGACAGACAACAATTTTTAAAATTGCTTTTTTGTGATAAGTACCGTATATACTTTCTTATGAATTTATTAAAAAGTTGTTATTTTGACATTACAAACAGACACTTCAATTTTATTTATTTGTATAGATTCCCCATACTTCTGCCCTTCCGTATGCCAATTTATTTGGGCTAGGCGAAGCAGCATATCTGCTTCTATCAACACGTCTCTATCAGCCGTTTTCTCAGTGCTTACCCCCATTCTAGTCAAATCATCTTTCAGTCCATCCTTCGTTTCTTTAACCTACATCTCATTACTCTCTTTTTATAATTCCTATAAGGAAATGAGAAGAGCATCCAGTCCGTCTACATTACTAACATTCTCCTTTAGATCTAACAGTACTAATATCTAATAGGTACATAATGTAAGTAAATAACGCATATGCTAACCCTGGAGATTGTAGATTTTAGTCGATATTATTTGCTAAAAGATTTGCAAGTCATCTGATTTTCACTTCTAAAAATGTTTGATTGGTCAGATAATCTATCGTAAACTTCAACTTTTTGATCAATATTAAAAACAAGCTGCCATTGAGGCAGATAACAAATAATACCATCAAAATCCGCACCATCATGCATTTGATAATTGATAAGAGATATCTGGAACAATGGCAGCACAGTAGCTATCCAGCATTAGTAACCAATACGTATGTCTAATAAAGTTTGTACCGCGAATGAACTCGAACAGACGAACGGTCGCTTCCAAGTGATAAGATCAGGTTTATATGAGAAACGGTTCGTAGACCGACGCTCACGATAATCGCGCGAACACGCCAAGGTCAGAACTGTCATTTGGGACGAGCAGAGCCTCGCGTGGACTCCTGCGCAGCGTCAGTCGCCAGCCGCGCATGCGCCTCTTCGCGCCCCACCACCGCGGATCAATCGGAATTCAACATTCCAACTTACTGCAACATTGTGTTAATCTTAACATAGTGGGATATTTGTTTTAAAATTAGAATCTTCCGGTATTGCCATATTTACAAACATAAGTAATGTAAAAAATATTAAATAAGTAGTGAAGTGAATAAGTAGTGATGTTAAAAATGTTGCGGCGCCAGTTCTCACATGAGTCCGGAAAAACAGAACTTGTTAGGGCAAGAGAGGAATATTTCGATCGGAGGTATGTTTCAAAATAATTGCACACAACAATACAATGTAATTTAATTGCTAGTTAACTTTAAATTCTGAGTTATTAGAAGTATGCAATCGCGCAATTATCGTAGTTGTAGTTATTAAATGAACGAGCCGTAATTAAGGGTAGGAAACTAATGATAAGTTTATAAATAATAGCGTAAGAAAAAAACTATGTCGCAGACGATCGTGTTGTCAAGTGTTTGTGGGTATTTTGATTAAATGTCCTATCTTATTGATTAGATTAACGAGTATTTTTGAATTGTTAGTGTTTCCCATATTCTATGTATTTTTAGTTCACATTGCTCAGTGCTGACTTAAGGTTTCCCGACTTTACGTGTGCTGTTTCTTGTGTAGAAATCATTAGAATTTTAATGTCATAGGCGATGTTAAAGCACAAACGAACTTCGTCTTATACACCAATTTATTCAACTATCTTAACTAACAAACTATTTAAATTATAAAATAACCATACCTAACTAAACCTATGAACAAACCAAAATAAAAACTTAATTAAATATTCAATTAAAAATATCATCAAGTCAAAATCTTTGAAACAACTCACCAGGCAACAGAAGGAACACGGGTGGGTTTTAGTCAGTAAAAGTCTGACACGCCCTCCCGCTCCGCCCAGAGCGGGAGAAGTCATTTGATGATTTCCCATCCACAAAAAAAAAAAAGGTCCAAAATCCAAACCTTTCGACCTTAGACAACCAATCTACCTGCCTTTTCCTAACTATGTTGGGTTCGGCTTCCAGGCTAACCGATTGAACCAGTATTTTACATGGAGCGACTGCCTATCTGACCTTCACAACCCAGTAACTGGGTAACACGATACCCCTTGTTATGACTTGTTGTCAGACTTGGGCTTTTGACGACTCGTAACGACAGTCAAAGATCCAAGAATGACAGCCGGGACCAACGGCTTAACGTGCTTTCCGAGGCACAGAGGGGTCTCGGTATGTAAAGATGGTCACCCATCCACGGACCGACCGCGGCATGCGTAGCTTAACCTGATCGATCGACCCGTGCGGCTGTTATTATTTAGCCACGAGCCTCTCGACCTTAGAGTAATACTGATGCTTAATGCTTGATAGACTCATTCGATGGATTAAGGTATTATAGTTTTTATAGATCATTTAAAAACCGAAACAGTAACTTTATTATCAGCTTTAATTACCAAAACTACACAATGTCCATCCTTTAAATGCCTACTAATACCTTTAGCGATTGCCATAAATCATGCTTTTGAAGATAAACACGGAACTGGATGACCCCCAATAATATTAAATACGACTATCGAATCCTTTTGTGGCTTTTAAGACTTAAAGACAAAAATGTTGTACATCCAAAATTGGTCCCTATGCACTAAGTCAAAATTATTCATCGACTTACTTCGAAATTTAAACACGTCTTAGGCCGGCTACATACAGTCGGAATTCCGATTCAAAATTCCGTTTCGAAAGCAGCAAATCCATTCATAATATAGTAAAGTCTCGTAGTCATTTAGTAGTAGTAGTAGATTATGAATAGATTTGCTGCTTTCGAAACGGAATTCCGAATGTATGTGGCCGGCCTTACAATGAGTTTTACTATACAGGGTGTAAGGGACAGCCCTCCGCAGACTGATGGGGGTGAATTCAGTATATCATACTGAGATGACCAGTACATGAAATTATTTTAGGAACGTAATGGGAATCCAATAAACCTGATATGTTTTATTACCTCACACGCAATGTATCGTTACCGTGGCAAAACGCGCGTAGCGAACGACAGCACAGCGAGACTTCGGCCGCCGAGTATTTCAACGTCCATTGCTGATTTTTTGATTTTAGTTGTTTTATTTACATAAATGGAGTGTTGCATACAGAGAATGTAATTTTACATTGCAATAAAGGAATAGTAACTGAAAAACGTTTTAAAAAATTGAGAATTTTCCTGACAAATTTTCCGGTGGAATATGATTCTAAATAAGGAGCTGAATGCACCCTGATAGTTTGCGGAGGGCTATTCCTTACACCCTGTATAAACCTACTGCGTTGATTAATTTTTGTATAGGAGCAGGACAAGGGCAATATATGCTTAAAACCCATCAACACTTAAGCCGGTGACAAATCACAACTAATGGACGAAGTTACAATCAATCACACTATAACAATTAAGATACTCATTATACTCATAGTTTAATAGGTACTCATGAAGAATGATAGAAACACGTGTAACTATCGGTTTGTATTGTTTTATTGCATATTACGTACATAAATGTAATAATAAAGAGTCATAAACAACCATCAGTAAACATGTAAACGGTCTTGAGGTAATAAAATCGTATTGTTAACTACATACAATGCTTCCTAGGTCGATAGGTAATTATCACAGCATCTTGATTTTTATATACAAATGCCTGAATTGGATTGCCTGGACTGGACCCATAAAACGACACCCTGGATAAAAACTATGGATAGCGATAATTTATGTATGGTAGGCACTACCACAGATCACAGAAATAATCGCCGTGGCTTACCTCATTTCTTTGGTACTTCAAAAAGGACCAACCCCACGAAAATAAATGAAATTCTTCTTTCAACAGAAGTGCAGTCACTTAGCAACACCAGTAGAACCATTTTCATGAAGTTTTCATAGAAAATGTTCTATCAGTGTCGCGTGGCGTCAGTCTGCACCAGCCTTTAGACAGTGGCTCCGACAATAACACCCGTTTTGCTAGAAGACCCTCCCTTTTTAATGGAGGAACATTCCAACTTGGTGATTCACCTCCAAAAAAAATATATATTGAATCGGCGTCCTCATCCTCTTGTGGTCAAATAAAAATTATTATGCACATGAATTCGTTTGCAATGCGTGTAGTTTTTTCAGGAGAAACGTTCGTGAACTTGCAATTATCTCAGTCAGGTCGAATGTTTTTTATGCTGTTGTTCATTATTATGTTCTCCTCATTATCTCAATTATAATGCTGCTTTTAATAACAGCCGTGTACACACTTTTTTATGGGTTTTGTATTTTTGTTCCTTCGTTCACGTATACCTTGAAGACGTTTTCGTGCTGACTGTCAGGTTTTGCTCATTAATAGTGTCAATAAGGTTAATACTTTAGTTCTTATGTATAATGTTTTGTATTCATAGTCGTTAAAATTAAGTACTTACAGTGTGTTGTAAAAAGTTTCGAGGTAATCAACATCCGAAGTAATATCTTGTATAAAAAGACCAATATTTTAATCACATAAAAATTCCCAACGTACCTTTTTTATTAAAGGAAATTTAAATTACTTATATTCAAATTTGCAAAAAGCTAAAATGTTGTTGGATTTTATCTTTGTATGCGGAAATATACCTAAGTACATCAAGGATAACAATATTAATACTTGTTAACTTTAATATGTAAGTATTTCAAGACTCAAGTGTGTTCAAGTGTTTTAAGATACATACAAATAAATAAAATTGAATTGTCTGTTTTTAATGTCAAAATAACAGCTGTTTACTAAATGCGTATGAAAGTATATACGGTAGTTATAACAAATAATAATAAATAATAAAACCCCACCGCTGTATCTCTACGTTGACGTCGTGGTGGGGCTTGCGCGCTCCGAACTCTAGGTCTATGCCGGTAGAGTTTACTTTGCCGGAACGTGTCTAGGATGAGGAGCCAGACCAAGAGGATACAAAAACCCGCAGGGCAGCATACGGCGAGCTGTTGGGCAGTAGCGACCCCACGGACCCTATCTCCCGGGAGAAGTCTTGTTCCTCACCTCTGGCTTGCCTTTGTTGACCGGCCAGAGTGAACACTGACGAGGAACGGAGCTTTTACCTCTTTCTTGTCTTTATTGGCTGGCTTGCGTGGAGATTCGCGCAAGAGCAAACGTGTTCGCAGGAAGGAAGTTTTCCAGTAGGTGCTGGTAGGGATCTTGACCGTACTTCCGGGATTGTCCTGATAGCCGTGGAATACCTCTCCATTCCTCATAAGCACCTTAGGACATGTTGCCCCCTTGTCGCTACGACACTATGTGCTAGCGACCGTTTTCCGGGGCCCATTATTGAGTGTGCAAGTCACCCCCTGCCATTTTATTCGTGTATAAATAAAACATTGATCAGGCAGGGGCCATAGCCCTTTCATAGTTCTAGGTAAACAGTCCACTTTAGCCAATCAAACCCAATCCAATATCTTTGTTTCCATATCCTGCAATAGTCCTACACCAACCGAGAGTTGTCCTTGGGTGCACCTGCATAGTGCATACAGGGATAATCATTGGTTGGTGCCCCATATCATTAAAAACATCTAACGGGCCTTTATGAGTTGGCTTCGGCCCCTTGTACGCCTTCCAAAGGTGCGGGACCACAGGGTCCCGAGATATGTCAACATCAATAATAAAATAATAGAATAATAATAATATATAATGTGGGTGTACTTTAAGTACACCTCTGCCCAACCCTACGCGTAAACAAATGATGAGAAACAAAACAACAACAAATGATGAGTTGATGTTATGTTATGTTATAACAAATAAACAAGTTTTAAATATTTTGTCTGTCTGTCTGTCTGTTTGTTACGGCTAATCTCCGAAACGGCTGGGCCGATTTTGGCGGGACTTTCACTGGCAGATAGCTGATGTTATGAGGAGTAACTTAGGCACTACTTTTGTTTTAGAAAAAGAATCAGGGTTTGGCGCAAAAAAAAATCATGAAATTGTAAACAACATCCGATTAAAATAGAGAAATACTGACGTCCTGGTGAGTAATTTAATAAAGCAATCCATCGACAAAGTAGTAATCAAAATGTTTTGTTATATAAAACTCGTTTCGTGTCTGCTGTCTATGCAGGTGACTAAGGTTTTTTACTTGTTTATTTTAAAAGAGACACAAAATAGCAAGTTAGATTTATTTTTATTATCAAGTAGCTCCTTCCCGCGACTTTTTCCAAGCAAGTAACATATCATGGCACTCAGCATTAGTGTACCTTTCTATCTGTGAAAGAATTTTCGAAATCGGATCAGCACTTCCACAGATTATCTATAAACAGACAAACAATTTTACCTCTTTATAATATTAGTTTAGAACTTTAGACAAAAAACTATGTGATTAGTAATGAATTAAAATTAAATAATAATTTAAATAAAACTTCACAAAGAAAAAATAAGACAATAAACAGGTTTAAACTTAAAATACTACATTAAAGCATAACAAATGAGAGCTGCCTGTATGTGAATAAAATAAATTAACATAAGTGTACCACAGCCGCGATTCGTGTCTGTCAGTCCATGTATTTAGTTCGTTATTTTGAGTCTGTTGTGACAAACGTCCAGCTCTTCAATGGAAGCTTTATAGTACTTACGTTCAGGTATTTGTGCTTATCATTTATTTACTTGTGTTTTGGGGTGAATCTCCAGAAAATATTATTTTTGAGTAAATTTTGTGGATTCTTGAAAACCTGCGTGCATCGCTCATATTTTTTAACAGTATTAATAGGCATGTTCAGATTATAAGTTTTTTATTAGATTTACAGCAGATAAACAAGAATTTAAAGAGATATTAATAATTTTTTTTAAACTATTGTTGAGGATAATGATTTAATGTGAGAAAAATGATTTTCAAGCTTAGGAAAATGACGATATGTTGAGGACAATGATAATGCTCATGAATTTAGTTTTGTACTTCCGTAAACGATGAAGGTAAATGAAAATAAAAATAATTAATTATCTAAATGATATTTTTATTTGGTTTAAAGTCACAATCAACTAATATAAATGAACGTCAAAATAAGTCCAACAAAAACCAACTTCTAAGACTTTTATAAACTTGATTGCTTTATTCAGATAGATAATCTATCCGAATAAAGCAATCAAGTAAATTATAAGTATCAAAATAGAATATCAAAATATTAAAAGTTAATCGCCTTATGCCTTTTTTAAGATCATATGGCGATTGTAACAACTACGACTATAACAAACTATAAACTCCCGGTTTTCACAATCATACGGTGACTGAATTATACAAGTCTAACAAAAATAAATTAAACAAGGTCATTAATTAATCATTCATTTTCACAATATTAATACTTATTAAAAAAAAATTTATAAGATATGAGAAGTCTTAAAAGCCGTATTCTTTTCTTTGACTCTTCATATCTAACTTTTTTAACTGCTGATTGAATAGCTGCACGATTTACTTTTAAAGGGTCTTCTTTATTAACGAAGCTTGTATCCGAAGAATTACTCGCACCTCGATAATTTTCAACTGCTTTTACTTGAACTGCTTCGAATGTTGGTGGTTGTCCTTCTTTTTTTCTTTGTCTGTACCTTAAATTAAATTAGCACTATTATAATATTGTTGCCTACTTATAACAGTAGTGCTAAAACCTATCGCATTTATACGTAGGTACTGATAAATATACTGAATTACTAACTAGATAATGAAACTTAGTTACCTTTTAGAAATTTCCTTCCACTTTTTGCGTTGTTTTTTAATAGCGCGAGGGCTTTTCGCTGGAGTATTTTCTGCTTTCTTTTTTAAGTATTTCTGTCTCCTTTTTTCTTTTTATACAGCTAGCAATTCGGGATCATTTATTATTTCTGCATACCGTCGCTTTTGACATAGTCTTTGTTTAATTAGTCTATCTTCTCTGCCTTTTTTTGATTTAGGTGGCATTTTCTTAACTTAATAAACTTATAGATACTTAAAAATATATTCAGTCTTGGCTCAGTCTTCATTTAATCTAGAAAAGAAATATTCGGTTATCGGATTGTTTCGCGCGCCCTTTTTTCAAAGTCTGGAATGTAATCTACGTCCATTTCAGAAATATTGTTAGGTTATTTCTGCATTTAATAATATACCTCTAGTAAGTATTAGTTTATTAATTAATGAAGAGGAAATAATTGAAGAAAAATTATTAATATTATTATTTGTAATTAATACCTGTCCATTATTAAACACTTTGATCTAGCGTAATATAATTATAATTTGACTACAATTACTTATACTTAACCTGGAATTTAAAGTAGCAGTATTATTTTGCAGGAAATTTATTTCATACGTAAGCATGCATCTAATCTAACAACAACGAGGTACCTCTTTGATACTACTGCCTATAAACACTACAGACTACTCTACACGAAAGTCATGCACTTCATAAAGATTTCACTGAGCTTTAATAGTACCTATAAATTCTTTATAACATTTTGAAAAGGATCACAGGGACCATTTGTTCCTGTTATCCATAAGGATGTTTCCATCATCATTTTATTAACTCCTCAAATAAACTGAACAGCTGCCCCTGCTTTGAAATTGAAATATATACTTCATCGTATCTAAGGCTGTTGTTTGTGTCATATATATTATAAATCTTTAAGTCTACACTATCTACACACAAAGCCTCGCATTGGGGACCTTCATATGTAGCGTATATAACATTAAAATTTCCAATATATACAAAAATCGTCTATCATCAACAATATGACGATTTATATAAATTAATAAAATGTAATACTTGAAGCTCCATGATAGTCTATATTATTAAACTCGACCTCTTAAACAAATGCATGATTACGAACTCCCATCATTATCCTCAACATTTGTCATTATCATTCCACATAATGTCATTCTTCTCAACGTGCGTCATTATCCTGGCAGTACAAATTCAGGACAATGACGTTGAGAAAAATGATGAATCGGAAAAAATCTTGTTTAAATCTGTTTTGCGCACGTGGTATTTCAAAAAACGTTTTATAATTGCGTATGTACACAAAACCTTCTTACTTTTTTGCTAAATGAATAGAATAACAAAATAATTTGACGGATAAATAAATGAAAATGTAAATGACGTTTGCAATGAAACTTTTTGGAGAATGAATTTCAAAGTCTTATCTGCAAAAAACGAGCTCGTGTATCTTCACCAAAGCACGTCGCCCGACTGTGGTGCGGGGAAGTCTGTTCGCTGCAGCACGAGTTTCCCCCCCTCCCGTCTCTTACTCGACTTAATATTGAAAACAAGCATAGCGCAGGACAATGACGCACATTTTTTGAACATGAGTTTTTTATTTATTAACTTAGCCAGTATTGGCCATGTGATCAAGAATATGAAGATTGATTATGTATAATTACAGCACTCAACAGCAAATAGCTCCATGAAGTCAACATTTTTTATATCATCAAAATATAGACCGCGTGTGCCGAGGCGACACGTGAAAAAATGGCAATTTTATGTGTTTTTTTAAATATATTTTTTATTATTAGTTTTTACAATGGTGGTTTAGAGCAACATTTTTGTTGATTATTTTACTATTTAAAGTAACACTAAAAAAAATACATACACATGTTCTCGAGAAATTTTCAAAGACATTAATTTCGAGCCTCTCAAATATTGACCCTTTGACTCCAGCAAAAACCTCTTCAAAAATAATATTTCGATCTCACAGCAACATTTTAATCACATTCATTTTTGTAAAAGTTTTCATCTATTCATTCATAACTAGAGATCGGATAATCGGATGCATATTCGAGAAGCGGCTTCTTAATTTTTTTTTTCTTCATATAAATCCCGGCATTCCAGAAAATCCGGGAATGCACAATTAATCGGATATATGGTATAGAAACGACTTCTTAAACATGTGACATTATTTATTTAAAAACTACCGAGACACGGGGATCACATAACTATTCTTATGCTTTAAATACATTTTTAACCCCCGATGCAAATAATATGTATGTGTATGTAGGGTGTAAGAAGAAGGGTAGTGCGTGTCGATTCTATAGTCAAAAAGTACTAAATTTATAAATTCCTGAATCGCAAAATTTTTACGATCGATACCAAAGTGCATTCCATCTTAGCCAACACCTCACCTTTAGGTAAATATGCATCCGAATATCCGATCTCTGTTCATAACTAACTTGAAATAAATTACCTTAAAAAAACATAATTTTCTAAATTATGAAATTGTAGTAGTGTAGGTAAAATTAACAATCAATTTCTACTTTTTATGTTTAATTTTACCCGAACATTTTCGTGCAAAAACTTTATAGTATGTACATAAATATTATTTTTTTTATGATTTTCAATTGACCATTTATAATAGCATTTATGAAACCTATGATGGGACAAATAACCGGTCACATACCTGCCAAGTGCAAAGCCGCTGCTGCTTAAAAGGTCGGAATGCAACTTCGCGGATGAAAAGACTATTTAAATAATATGCAGTTTTATTTTATGAGTATATTATACAGTTATTTCAACAGATGATGTTAAACTCGTTACAATTCCAACCATATTAAATAAAAACCTGGTAACCAGTGGCTCCAATAATTAAAAACAACAAAAATAAAATAATGACAATAAATTATTACTATTCTACCATAAAAAATATGTGAAAAATACCTACGTAAAACGAATTTTAAATAATGTTTTTTTTAGATTACCAAAAGATTTCATATTATGTATTTTTCTGGTAGTTATTTCCGTATTTAAAATCAATTGAATTCCACCACATAAAACAAGTTTACACGTTGAATTCACAATTTTACATTGCAAATTGACTTGACACTGGAGGTCACATTTACTTGATACATGATGTATTTTGTTTTCAGTTTTCATCCAAATATTTTATCACGATTATTTCACGTGTGATTTTACCGTACTCACATATTTAAGTTTTTACTTATTTATTAGCTATCATTAATGTATTCTTTACTAACGACCCGCCAACGCTTCGCACAGTTTTTACGACCTGACAAAACATCGATATTTCTTTATTATGTGTAAGATTAACATCAATGTATTATACACATAAACCTTCCGGAATAAATTCTCTAAATGATGGTGAAAATCGCATCAAACTCCATTGCGGTGTTTAGAAGAACAGCGCGGTCACAGACAGACACAAAAAGTGTCTTTAATTTATAATAATGTATGTATATATAGATATAGAAAATCACATAATTAGCCAGATCAATAAGGTGTCAATCAGCAACACCTTAACCACGTTATTAATAAACGCGGAGTAAAGTTATGCCAAACATATGTACTCGTATATACCTTAAAGAATGTATGGTTAAACCGATGTTAATCCTTGTGAACTTAACTTAGTGTATTAATGAGTAGGTATGCTTCGTAGTAATGGTGGTAGGCAAAAACTACAACTCGCATCTGTTTAATAATACTGCAAACATATTTTATCCCTGTCAAGATTAGTAATTGTAAGATTTCCCAGAAATATTAATGATTAATTAATGATTAAATCAATTATCAAAAAATAATAAAACTCCATGTCTTCATCTGTCGACGTCAATCTCCAGACACGTTTAAAAATTCCGGAGTCTTCCAATTATATGTAAATTGTATTATAATCATATACACATGGCACCAGGAGCGTAGCCTTCATACAACCTGATTCCTATCGGCTTCCCTTGGGAACAAACACTCTTCTTAATGTCTACTGTTGCCAAATAATATGGTACACCTGTGTGTGTAACTATGTATCACATCACATTACATAATTCTGTTTAATACCAGTTTAATACATCATAAGATGTATACAGTACTACAGTTTTTTGTCTGAGTTTATGAGAACTGAACAATTTTTTCTTCGGGTTCCCTCTAATGATAATTGTAGCTGCGCCACTGCATGGCAGTAGTGTAAACAGTGGAATAGTCTGTAGATTAGCATTACGCATATTAACGGTATGTTGTATTATTTTACAGAAGGACGAGGTCCCTGAACGCACCGTCGCCGATACAGCAGTTTGGACCATGCGGAAGGATAATGAAAAACTCAGCTATGGTTATGTGAGTAATATATCAGCATTTTAAACATAGGTTCTTCGTTATAACGGGAATGAAAGGACGCAGATGCTTAACGAAGCCGAGTGTCAGTTGTGAGTGTCATTGTGATATTTATTTTTGTACTGGACTATACCTAGGATTTTTTCAAGAAAACTTATGTTTTTATTTGAGATAGGTTTGCTCTTGACTCTAGTCTAGGTCAGAGATGACAGAGACAAAGTCGACGATGGAGCGAGCTTACCCAGAAGAAGCCTGTTCACTCTCACTTTGAAGAGATCGGGGTTGTATGCGTTCGGAAACACAGACGCAGGCAGAGAGTTCCACTCCTTTACTCCTTTGCTGTGCGCATCACAAAAGACATTTGGAAACGCTTAGTGCGAATTGGTGGGATAGCAACTAGGTAAGGATGGTAACCTGCAGTGCGTCTAGATGTGCGCTGATAGAAGGGGGCCGGCGGAATGAGGTCGTGGAGTTCTTGAGCACACTCCCCGAAGTATAATCTGTAGAAGACCGTCAAGCAGGCAACCTTGCGGCGATGAGCCAAGCTGTGAAGCTTGGCATCCACCAATCTTACGTCGCCAATGAGCCTCTTAGCTCTGCGTTCCACCGAGTCAAGCGCGGCAAGTTGGTATTTGGCCGAGCCATCCCAAAGGTGGCTGCAATACTCCATGCAGGATCGGACTTGCGCTTTGTAGAGAATTAAAAGCTGTCCAGGCGTAAAGTATCGCTTCACCCTATTTAGGATGCCCAGTTTCTTGGCCACAGTTTGGGCTTTGTACTCGATGGTGGCACCGAAGTTGAGACATATGTGATGATTTTAAATTAAATACCCCCATAGCAGCCTTGTACCCTTGAGCATAATGTTTTGTATGTGTTGAATGTGTTGCGCGCTGCCTTAAGCAGTGATTTATCACACCAAAAATAAAAGTAAAAATTCCCAGAAATAATGTTTGCTCAATTTTACTTAGTTAGATGTACGGAATGCGTAGACAACGGCTATGTGTTTGATCTTTTTACACCCTGTTTGTAGCAAATCGCACATACAATTTTCACAAACCTCTATGCATTTATCGAGCCAGAGAATTTAAACTTGTTCAGAGCTCTGGAAGTTTCTTTTGATACTGTTCTATGCTGAATTACCTTGAATTTAATTTAATACAAATTAATATTAAAAGATCGTCTCTCAAGAGCGTAGACTTTTTGTCCATTTTGTTTTTTGGTCTTAATTTCGGTCAATACAATCGTTTGTTTGTTTGACTGATAGCGATAGTATAACGGCCTTAGCACTTATTTTAAATCTTTATTTTTATAGTTACCTTCACGATTAATAGGTATATTATTATTTGTTACTTTATTACTACGGTTTCAGTTAATAATACAAGGCTAATGATTTATTATATTAAGATACTTCACTGATTCGTCTAGATATAAACGAATTGTATATTCAATCAAACAATCTGCCAAGCCTTTTTCCCAACTATTTTGGGATCGGCTTCCAGTCTATCAGGATGGAGCTGGATACCAGTATTTTACATGGAACGACTGCCTATCTGACTCCCACAACCCAGTTACAGGGTAATACAATACCCGGACCTTTTTTAAGACTGGTTGTCGGACATTCGGGCTTCTGACAACCTGTAACGACTGTCAAAGATCGACGATTGACAGCCGGGACCGAGCAACGGCTTAACGTGGTATCCAAGGCACCGGTATGTAAAGATGATCACCCATCTACGAACCAACCGTAGCAAGCGTAGCTTAACCTGATCGATTGACCCGTGCGGCTGTTATTACTTGGCCACAAGCAATTGCGAGTGTGAAATGTGTTACCTAATAATATATTATGTTCGACTGATCGGGGACTAGGAAGAGATGAGTTTCCTTCCTTGTCTTGTTATTAAAAAAAATAATCTTTTACAAGCCTTTTTGCCGTGCAAGAGAAGATTAGGATCTTCCAAACTGAAATGCTCAGTCGCATGTTATGCAAACCATGTTTAATTGAAATTAAAACTACCTTTTAAATAATCTAAAAAAGCCTTTCAAATGTGTTTGGCAAAGCTTATCATACCATACCAATATTTTATACCCACATCAAAGGGGCTATTCCCGTATTTTTAAGAACCGGAACCTTAGCATTCTTCTGTCTCAATCTGTCAAAAATACAATCAATTTATCAACTTGTTTCCAAACAATTTATTTTCAAATGTCTTTTGTGATGCGCACAGCAAAGGAGTGGAACTCTCTGCCTGCGTCTGTGTTTCCGAACGCATACAACCCCGATCTCTTCAAAGTGAAAGTGAACAGGCTTCTTCTGGGTAAGCTCGGTCCATCGTCGACTTTGTCTCTGTCATCTCTGACCTAGACTAGAGTCAAGAGCAAACCTATCTCAAATAAAAAAAAAAACATTATTAACAAGTTTTTGATATTGATCATGGATTCTCACTGAATACCTAGTAAAGATTTCTTTTCAAAATTACAGGCAGATCCAGGACCCGGCGTCGCAGCGGCTGACATGGTACAAGCCACCGCTGACGGTGCTGGTCATCAAGAAGGTGCACGACGCCACTATCCTCGCGCCTTTCGTGCAGCTCGTACACTGGCTGGTTCATGTAAGTTGACTCTTCTTTTGGAAATTGTAAGCTGGACATGACTTTTAGAACAGTCCTATTATAGTTTTTATTTTGGTTAAACTTGTGGGTCACCATCATAAAGGCTAGGGACACTAAAGTTACTTTTTAGGGTTCCGTAGTCAACAAGGAACCCTTATAGTTTCGCCATGTCCGTCTATCAGTCCGCGGCTTAGCTCAGAAACTCTTAGTACTAGAAAGACGTAATTTGGCATGGGTATACATATTAATCACGCCGACAAAGTGCTAAAACAAAATCTTGAAAAAAATAATTGTAGGGTACCTCCCTTGCACGTAAAGTGGAGATGATATTTATTTTCTCGTCTATCCCATGGTGTGGGGTATCGTCGGATAAGCCGTTGAAAAATATGCTGGTCTGTGAAAACCATTTTTCGATTCGGGGATCCGTTTGCATAATATTAAGGTTTAAAGTGCTATTTTTTGTTAGAGTCAAGTGTCGTCGTCATCGTCAACCCTTGCCAGCTAAATGTTTGTTTTTGCATATTATATGAAAAAATTCACAGCATTAGAAATAACGAAAGAAGTTAAGAGGGTTGTCACATTTTACACCGCTCTCGCTCACACGGGACCAAATTTTTAATAATGTTAAATGAAAAGATGTATTTTTGAAAAATGTGTTCAATGGGCGGTCTACAAAATAATATTAATTTAATATGTAATTATTAAAAACATTTTTATTGCGGCATTTATTTACATCATCTCAAAAACAGATCATAATACTTAATTACATATGTTTATTAAATAACACAATAGAAATGTGTTTTTGATAACTACCTATTAAATTAATATTATTTTGTAGACCGCCCATTGATTACATCTTTCATAAAAGCATTTTTTCATTTAACATTCTTATAAATTTGGTTCTGTGTGAGCGAGAGAGGTGCAAAATGTGACAACGCTCTTAAAAGGAAAACTATCACAGCTAGGAAGGCTTTACAAGTTAATAAGTAATAGTCGACCACCTTACATTTGCAGTTGCAATGTATGGGAGAATATGTTTTTCAGCTAAAATGTTAAGTTTGTTCTTGGGATAAACTCATGCCAACTACGGAACCGTTCATTGTGCGTGACACGCACTTCGCCGGTTTTTTAATCTGATTTATTGGAAGAACCAATTTATTTAAATATTATAGAAGTTGGTCCTTCGGTACCTACGAGTTCAAAGTTCGAGAGATATTGCACGCATTACTGACGTAACCTTATGCTAGCCACACACGTTACGATTTACTTGCGCAAATTTATGCTTGCGCAAGTCTGCGTGATACCAAATTGCTCAGATACTTGTGCTAATTCATCCCACACACGTAACGATTTACTTGTGCAAGCCTAAATTTGCGCAAATAAATCGTTACATGTGTGGCTAGCATTACTTCTATCACTAGTAGGGTTAACGGTACTTCTAGGAATATTTATGTGACGGAGATGGTACAGCTCTCTAGTTATCGTCAGCCATATTTTAATTACTGTGGGCGTACTATAGGTAGTGTTGGTTATTGTGCAATAGAATAACCGTTTGCAGTTTAAATCAAATTATAATTCACGATCAAATTAATCACACTAGCTATTTACACACTGTAGGTACACAACACAACTATACGGAACGCGCGACAGTTTCTTAACGTAATCACTGCTAGACAGCCACCGACAATTAAACTGCTTAACTCCGGTCGACGAGCGTTATGTTGTAGACTCTGTCGAGCGCCGCTTGGTGGCGCTGGCGTTCCGATTAATCAAACGACGACTAACGTATTTCCGACAGATGCAAAACACAAAACGTTTTTTTTTAATCCAAACGTATAAGCAAACGCCACGCATTGAGAACTTGAATACAATATTACCCCTGTCCACGAGAGACTGAACGCAGGTGGTGCTCAAACCACTGAATATGTGTGGGCAAGAATAACGATAGTAATAATCTAAAGTTCATTGGCTAAAATATAAGATTTACTTCGTCTAATCGTTAAACTCCGCATGAATCTGTCGTGATGATACACACATTATCTAACGTTTAAGTTATTATTAATTGAACTTGATAACTGACTTAAGAGATAAGATACTGCACTAGTTCATTGATTAATTCTTATTATAGGGTGTATCAAAGTACACTACAACTCGGGATATTTCGATCTTCGATGTGACAACTCAAGTGCCTATAGCTACCTAAGTACAATGGTTCAAATCACCGAAAACTTATTGAAAACATTTTGCTGAGGCATGCAGGTTTGTTAAAACTTGGAGGAGTTCATGGATCCTCCTCCAATGTGAAAATTAGTTTATTTATATTTGCTCATCTATTGTCCTACCCTCTTTTTCTTTGTCCATTAATTTTCATAACGTATATACGATTAAACATAACTGGCCAAATGTGGGTGTACGTACTATAACTATAGGTACACCTCTGCCTAACCCTTCGGGGAAACAAGGCGTGATGTTATGTTATGTTGTTGTACTTATCGACCAAAACGTGTAATTTATTATGACCGTCTCACAACTCTAATTTACTGAACATAATCTTACAGACTTTAGTCTAAAGTCTAGACTAAATATACATAGTACACTTACCTATGTGATGAGCCTTTATAAATGCTAGTTTTCATGACAACGCAAGGATGATAAGCAAAATCTATTTGTGTAAAACATACTACTTACTTCTTATGATGTTGATTTGTAACAATACGGTGTTTATATTATAAGTACCTACATCAGTAATTTCGAAATGACTGAGTGTGTCTTTCAGGGAAATGACTAATGAATGATGAGTACAATGACCCTTTAAGAAGTTGTGCGCTAATTCTGGGACATGTTGTTTATGGAACTCTTGTGCAAAATTACAAGCTTCTAGACTCAGCGGTTTAGGCTGTGCGTTGTCTGGCAATCTTAGTTTATAATTTCACCTGTAAAGGAAGGCACAGCGTCACAACATTACCGTTAATTAGATACACAAGTGCTTCATCCAGACAAAATAATTTTCAATAAAAAGGTGATTCACCTCTGCCCTAATTATAGTATACGCGCCAAAATTTGTTCGCAGTACGTTGACTCAGATTGGCCATGTGCAAGCGCAGATCGATCCAACTGATTACGTAGCTAATTTATTTTGTTTATGTTGAACAACAGATTGATCTATAGTCTAATACTTATATTTAATTCAAGGCAGGAAAATTATGCTCATTGGTTTTAAGTCTGGAGTGCTTATAAAAAGACGGAGTCCGCATTTATTTTTGTTTTTAAAACCATAAACAAAAAAAAAAACTTACTTCGTATAAAAGCCAAGTTGGACGTAACATACGTCCTGAAGCTGTTAGCTAATAGCACGATTTTGACATCTTACCTTCACAGCCCGGACATCGATTTACAAAACGTTATCATAAGTTCTGATGATCAAAACTTGATTCCTTATCCATAACATGTTCTTCTAAAATAAACGAATTATCTATCTATCTTCTAAGACATTATTAAAGCTGTCTCCTGTATTATTTCATTGTTTTGTCTCGGTATGCGTCTTCCGTCACGCCATTTTCCCTAACCTAAAGAGCGGAACTGCAAGCAATCTCAACACGATAATGACCATTTTAGATTCAATTGTTGCATTTCTTCATTATTATCTCAGACTTCTCCAGAAATTCTCTTGAATTAAAGGAGTTCCATTTATTTTCGTCATACATTAATTTACTCATGGTGACTAATAGAGAATTATGGAAAAAAATACACGTTGCGCGGATTCCAAATAAATTGGGGTAAGGGCAGAGAATGATTATGATTATCATTAGTTTACTCACATAATCTGTTCAATTTTAGGGCATAAAGTTTAGGTCAAACTGGGACGAATAGTCTTCTGACTTCCTCCTAATCATTCAGGGGACTACAAGACCTAAACGCAAGTTGTATAATGCCTAAAAGTATATGATCCACTGCAATAAACAAAATCAGAAAACATATGATATTCTTCAGGATATAATTATGTATGTGCTAGTTAGATAGTGTGTTGAAAATATAATAATATACAACTAATTTGAGACGATAAAAAAACTCGAAGATACCTCTAAAAAATTCTTTTAACGATTAATAACCATACTAATAAACATGAAATCATTCTGAGTTTTTGTCAGATTATTCTACAAGCAACATATTAACGTGTTTTAATTTTTTAGTCAATCAATAGATTTTTGTAAACAGATAATTGCTTCATATTCTGCAATAAATTACCAGCGTTGTATCATCGCGCTTCTCTTTCTTTTCTATGCAGTCCGACAGTGACCGCGCTTTAGGTCCTGCATGCAGTCGCATCTCGCATCCCGCGCGGGAATGGAATTCGTGTCAGTGTGGTCACTAAT
Source organism: Fissipunctia ypsillon (assembly GCA_947568875.1). Taxonomy (NCBI): domain Eukaryota; kingdom Metazoa; phylum Arthropoda; class Insecta; order Lepidoptera; family Noctuidae; genus Fissipunctia; species Fissipunctia ypsillon. Next base: position 6,956,403 of record OX387660.1, on the reverse strand, counting down.
AATAATCCTTTTTTCAACTTGAAGTAGGTATACTACAAAATTAAACTATACGTAGTAGACTACCTATTTCGGGCGAAGCTTGCTCAGTCATGCTAGTAGACAAATATCGATTTTTATTGATATGAACTTGAAACCGCACATCAAATATAAATATTAACATAAAAATATTCAGAGACGTAAATTACCAGTTCACGGTGGACATAATGATTCAAATTGAGTCATAAATGATAGAAGTAGCCACATGCTGCGCCGGTTATTGATCGAACTTCATACAATGTTAGTGTCGGCCATTGTTGTCATGCATGGGAACGGTCGCAGTTTCATAGAAATAACTAGTTTGTTTGAATCTCACTTATGGGACAGTGGTCACTTGAATACTGCCGTGATGTTCGGACTGCTAACTAGCAAAGAAAATAAATGATAATGGTGGAATCCGAAGGATCTTATTACCAACTCGTCTCCACAATCTCGAATTGGAAAACTAGCTGGATCTCAACACACAGCTCACTCACAACACAAGGCTATATGTATGTTTTAGAATTTAGGAATTTCCATTGTATCAGTAAAACTCAAAGTATCAAACGGGTTGCTAATTAAATTGTATAATTTATTATGTTTTATGACATTGATTCTACATTCTGTGATTACTTTGGCTCATACACTGACTAACTTGTTAAAATTTTAAGATAATCGTACACTTTTACAATGCTTGTGAATATGTGAGCACCGTGTATCTAACACGTATTTAATTTATCTGTCATTGCTTCATTTTTAATTGTTTACCTATTGTAGTATAATAATTTAATTCTTGGTGCATCGTCTTCACATATAATTATATAATAAACGTACTTATACAAAATATTTTAAAAGAGTATGTAACGGTGGAGTTTCTTGCCCATTCCTCTCCATACTAATCTACCTTTTGGAAGGGGCGACTAGAATCAATTTTGACGTTCAAAAGTGCCTTTTATGTGCATATTTGACTTTGACTGTAAAATGTTGATGCCTGGAAAAGTCTTTAATTTTGCGTACTTAAATGTATTGTAGACGAAGATAAAGTAGAGTGGTTACATTCTTACCGGTCTGTGGTGTCTGCCTACCCCCTACGATAAAAGAATTGAGATTTTGTGTGTATACAGGACCGTTTTCTTATCGCTACTTACCCAAATTTTCACAGGGTGTTCTACCCATGAATATGAACAACTTTCAATATGAGACCAACAATGAAATCACAAAAAAAATCTGCTGTTTCATACAAAAGTTCAATAACTACTCGACCAAAATGTATGAAACAGCAGATTTTTTTTTCGGGATTTTAGAGTTGGTCCCATAGTAAAAGTTATTTATATTCATGGGTAGAACAGCCTGTGAAATTTTGGGTAGTGATAGAAAATTGCCCTGTATATGTAATATTGTTTACACTAAATTATTCCGAATAATTTGAAATGTTCTCCCGTCTTACCATGGGTCACCTGGATGTGTTCAAATGAATTATGCATTTGAGGGATTCCGTAGAATTTGGTCGGCTGCCAATAGCAACTTATACCTCGTACTTACGACGCATGTTTATCAATTTTATTCATATAAACAACACGGATACATTACGAAAATGCTGATATTGTACAAATAAACATGTTTAATATGTCTATCATACAGGGTGTAACTTCAGTTTAAAACACGTTTCTTGTATGGGGTCCCCTTTAATTTTTAACTTAATTTATATGAAATACACAATCTGTGAAAATTTCAACTGTGTACCCATTACGGTTCATGATATACAGCTCGCTGACAGACAGACGGACGGACGGACGGACAGCGAAGGCTTAGTAATAGGGTTCCGCTTGGTACTCTTCGGGTACGGAACGCTAAAAAAAGAACCCTTGTGCAAAATTTCAAGCTTCTAGAACCAGCGGTTTACGCTGTTAGTGAATTTATGATTTTTCTTGCATTTGCTCTCTGAAAGCACCATTTCGTGGATGGTCACCGAATCTACTCAATAATAAGTATTGGGGCTAATTTCACGGGTTGGGATTCGATTACTTTAATATGGTTGCTAAACAATTTATGGTCTTCACAATGCATATGGTGAAGTGGAGCTCATGGTGAACTACCAGGAGAACTCCTCAATATTTAACGTCCCTACATCAGGAAAAGCAATATTTTGTAAATGGTGATGAGCAGTTGACATTAGGCTATTGTAACTTAGATAAATTAGAAACCGACCCACTAAAAAGTGAAAAATAAAAAACTTTTATACAAAAAAAAAAAAAATAACCGACTTCCAAAAAAAACTACAAAGTGAAAAATAACTAATTTCGAAAGTCTGTGGCAAAAAAAACTAAAATACAGATCCAAAGACACCGACATCCGAAATTAGTTATTATTTTTCTTTTTAGTTCACTTTTTTTTCAAATAAAAGCTTGTTTTAAAAAGAAATTACTTTTAATTTATTATATTTTAATTATGCTGATTCCAGGACAAAAGCATGGTAGTGTTCGTGGAAGCAGCAGTGTTGGATGACAGGCTACTGGCCGAGTACGGCGACTTCTCCTCCATCAAGGAGAGGCTGATGACCTTCAGGGCTGGCACTGATGAACTGACGGATAAGATCGACTTCATCATCTGTTTGGGCGGAGATGGCACGCTGTTACATGCTAGCTCGCTGTTCCAGGTAAGATTGTATGGTTATTATTTAATTATTATATCTCTAACAAAGGCTACACAATTACATGCAAGTATATGTCGCAGTAATATGGTTGTAGCCGTCATATAGTTATATACCTTACCAAGTTACTTAGGTACTGTAGAGGCTTTAACCGGGCCTGCCTTTAGCATGAAACCTTTGCGAGTTGTTTGATTGGTTTAAAAGACAAACGTTGATTTTAAATGATAACCTTGTGATAGGATAGGCAATTTGTTTTATATTGAGTCAGTGGTAATATAGCGTGTGTCATGTAATGTTTTTCCTATAAACTATTAAATAATAATATAGTGTCTGATTTATCGTAGTTACGTTTACCAAGCACACACCACAGTATTACATAAACATACAATACACGTAGTGATCTGCTCGGTCCCATAGTACCCCGGCAAATTGCTACAGTAGGTACTTAGGTTAGGTTAGAACTGTGACTAACTACGTGCGAGCCGAGCGAGCGAAGCGAGCGGTGTCGCGGCAGCGGCCGGCGAGCGCTACGTCGAAATTGGTCGCAGTAACAATTAGGGCACTCCGACAGTTATTTATTTATTTATTTATTTAGGTTAGCCAACAATTGTTTACACCAAATATTTACCATTATACTTGCATAATAGTACGTTTTTAAGTGCAACAATTATGTTGCAATTATGTGTTATGAACCGCTTTCAAATACCTACCTAACTATATTACCTATGCTCCTAGGGGAATAACTATATCACGGCTACAATCATCTTATCATATACAAGAACCAGAACAAATTTTAGTATACTCTTCCAATAGGTAATAGGAGACACATCGTTCACAAAAAATGTAGGTAGGTAAAAAATAAGTTTGACAAAAACGAAAATATCAAGACATGACTATTTCTTGACGCTTACCAAAGAAGGAAACAACTCCTGCTTTTTGCTCCACTTTGATCTATGGGCACATTAAGGTGCTCCCCCGACCGAACGACTTTGAGCGTTCGGTCCTTCTCCCCCGCCCCGCTCCTTCCGCGCGCCCATTTATCATAGAATTCACACAATTTTTGGGATTATTTTAATAAAAAAAAGAAAAGCGATCTCTTCAAATAAAATAATTTAGATTTTTGATTATCTATCCATTATTGTAATCCCCAAATTAATAGAATGTCACATTTAGCAAAAGATACATGCAATCAATAATTTCAGTCATTTTTTTTACAAGAAGATTTTAACATAAACACAAATAAGAACGTGCAATGCGATGATAGGACATCGAATAATAATAATGTGCTTTTAGATGTAGTTTATTTATCTTAATTAATGAGTGCCTCTGAATAACGCACTATCGCAAAGTTTTGCTCGGGGTAGCACCATAACAGAGGCTACATGAGTAATGATACTTAAGTACGTTCGACGCACCCCGGGCATGTTGACAATCTTGTCGACTAGGTAATCTTTTTTACCATCGCTTGAACTATTTGCGCCAACACGACTTATCCTGTTTTTGAGGGGCTCGTGGTAAAATAATAACAGCCGCACGGGTCGATCCAAGGCTGAGCTACGCTTTCTTAGATCGGTTCTAGAATATGGGTGACCATACATTACATATCGAGCCCCATCCGTGTCTCGGAAAGCACGTTAAACTGTTGGTGTCGGCTGTCATTTGTAGATCTTTGACATTCGTTACGGGTAGTCAGAAGCCCGAAAGTCTGCTAACCAATCTTTCCAAAGGGTGTCGTATTACCCAGTAACTGAGTTGTGGAGGTCAGATAGGCAGTCGCTCCATGTATAAGACTGATATTCAGCTGCATCCGATTAGACTGAATGCCGACCCTAACATAGTTGGGAAAAGGATAGGCAGAACATGACTTCTCCGGTTTTAACAGGAGTTAAAAAAATAAATAAAGTTCAAGACTTGGTCAAAAAATTAGTTCGCCGGCAAAAGATACTTAATGCTCTTTTAATCTCAGACCGAAACAGAAAAATGCCCTGATACTGGAAAATTAATTTTTGTTTTATCCTTTTCCAGCAATCAGTTCCTCCTGTGATGGCATTCCACTTGGGCTCGCTAGGGTTCCTCACGCCCTTCGAGTTCAACAACTTCCAGGACCAAGTTATGAACGTTTTAGAAGGTAAGACTACACTGGTCCTAGTAAATTGTTCCCACTTTATATCAATCCTATGCTGTAAAGGTCATTGTAACTCCCGGTTTTTCGCATCGAGTCTATTTTATCTGCATTCTTCAAGACGTTGTTGGTGTATCTATTTAGGCATGCAATGCACAATCTTCGACAAAATGTTTTATGTTTGTTCGCGATTTCAGGTTGTTGGGTTGGGTGGGTTGTTCCCATACTAAGTCCCGTATTACAGAACCTCACTCAAAACTCAAGTATTACTCGTTTAAAGCCTTTTGATTGTTTGAAACTAGTTTTAAGTAATGCTTGAGTCTTTAGCGAGGTTCTGTAATGCGGGCCTAAAAGTCGTTCATAATGATGAATACAATTTCCTCTTTTCAAGTTTATATTTCAGAGTATAGTGTAGTTCTCTCGAATAAGAAATAAGAAATTCTACCATTCTTGGAACCCATTTTTACCCAATAAGAAATAAGAAATTCTATCATTCTTGAACCCATTTTTACCCAATAAGAAATAAGAAATTCTATCATTCTTGGAACCCATTTTTACCCAATAAGAAATTCTACCATTCTTGAACCCATTTTTACCCAATAAGAAATAAGAAATTCTACCATTCTTGAACCCATTTTACCCAATAAGAAATAAGAATTTGTACCATTCTAGGAACCCATTTTTACCCACGCACAGGTTTAGGTTTCCTGTAGTATTTCGTAAGTCTCAGTCATCTAGCACTTCCCGCGCGACTCCGTCCGCGTGGGTTTTCGAAAAACCCTGATACACGTTATTCTTTATTTTCGGTCTTGAATATAAATATTGAGTTTCGAGGTAATCCGACCGTGCGTTAAAATTCTTCCATAGAAACTTTGACACCCCTCAATCCCCATTTAGGGGGTAGTTTAGAAAAAAAACACACAAACAACAATTTATGTAGTACTTCAAACTTTGTAAGTATTCGTGCCAAAGTTTCAAGTTTATTAATTCAAGCAATAAGATATTTCATGCAAACAAAATCCAAGGGGAATTTTTTTGCATGAAAAATCTTCACCACCTTTAAGGTCGAATTTCCAAAACTCCTTCCTTAGTGGATGCATACAACATAAAAGTCATATGAACTGCCTTTCAAGTTTGTAGCCGCAGCGGTTTAGGCTCTGCGTTGATGAATCAGTCAGTCAGGACAAGTAATTATATATGTATAGATAAGTCATACATATTTTTCAGGCCACGCAGCCCTAACGTTACGGTCGCGTCTCCAATGCGTAGTTCTGCGCAAGAGTCGCGACGACAAAGATGGCAAGGAGAAGAAGAAACCCACGACTATCCTGGTGCTCAACGAGGTGGTGGTAGATCGAGGACCCTCGCCGTATCTTTCCAATATTGACCTGTTCCTGGACGGGAAGCATATCACCTCCGTGCAAGGAGATGGTGAGTTCCTAAGTTGTTATATTACCTAAAAAACCGGCCAAGTGCGTGTCGGACCACGCACAATGAAGGGCTCCGTAGTTGAAAAACATGTTCTCTCATACATTTCAACTGCAAATGTAAGTTGGTCGACTAACTTGTAAAGCCTACTCAGCTGTGATAGTTTTCCTTTTAATTTCGTAGTATATAATACAACCGTGAATATTTTCCAATATTCAAAGCTAGTTTAGCTGGCTGGCTGGGGGACACTTGACTATTAAAAATTAGCACAGAAACGGATCCCTTAATCGAAATATTGTTTTCACAAACCCGCAATATTTTTGAAACACCTATCCAACAACACCCCACACCATGGGGTAGTCGAGAAAAAAACCATCCCCACTTTATGTGTAGGTACAGGAGGTACTTACCCTAAAAAAAAATTTTTTTTCATGATTTAATTTTACCAATATCCGCGTGATTGATATGTATATCCTAGCCAAATTATAGCTTTCTAGTACTAAGAGTCTCTGAGCTAAGCTGCGGACGGACGGACATGGCATAACTATAAACCCTAAAAAAAGCAAATTTCGAAAATTTCTTGCACCTGCCTAAATATTTTCTGTCTATGGATGGGAGCTGCCGCTTTAAGTATTAAGTACGACGATTCAATTAAAATTAAGATGCCTTACCCCAAATTATCGCTGAGAGCAGTATGTTACATAGAGCAACCCAATTACTAGAAAATACTGATATGATGATTTTGATCAAGTGACATACTTGCCCTTACATGCCTTTGAATGCTTGACGATTTGGTGCAGCGTTATTAAATAATAAAGTAGTCGTAAGAGGATAGAGAGCAGTGGTGGCCCAGTGGTAATGGCCCCGACTTACGAGTTGTAGGTCGTAGGTTCGAATCAAGACAGGCGCTTTACTTTGTGTAAATAATTTCATCACCACTGCTCTCAAAACGGTGAAGGAAAACATCGTGAGGAAACCGGCATGTCCTAGAACCAAAAATTCAAAGACATGTGACATCTACCATCCCGCACTGGGCCCGCGTGGTGGATTACAGCCCACTCCCTCTCGAAGAGAGGAGGCCTGTATCCCAGCAGTGGGAACGTTATAAGATGATTAATATAAGGGGATGATAAAAATAAATATTAAAGTAATGCGATCTTCTGAACACCGAAAAGTTTTGGATATGAATTAAAACTACAAGATTTCCTCTATGGCAACATTGCTTACCACCAACCAGCAACAAAAATATTCACTCTTACGCCATATTTATTACCTCTCCAGGTCTAATAGTTTCAACTCCGACGGGCAGTACAGCATACGCAGTAGCAGCCGGCGCGAGTATGATCCACCCGTCAGTCCCGGCTATCATGGTCACCCCCATCTGCCCTCATTCGCTGTCCTTCAGGCCTATTGTGGTGCCCGCTGGAGTGGAGCTCAAGGTAAATATGGGTTTGAATTAAAACTTAATAAGATACATTACGGTTTACGTATGTTTCGGGATTGCCCGTGTAACTTCGGGCTAGACCAGGAGCATCACATTTCTGAGTAGAACCGATATATTTGAATGGTAGATTATAACGTAGGTCAAGTAGTCAAAAGAATTTCCTGAAACGGTTAAAATTGTAAAAAAGAAATGCACAATTTTAATTTTAAAAGTTATGATTTCTATAATATTTAGGTACTTCTTGTTTCAAACACTCTTCTTTCACAGGTTTGTATTTTTTTTACCAAAGTGACCAATTTAATAATATTTAAACCAAATTAAACTGTAAGTATATCCCTTATTTAATTTTAAGCTATATTCTAGATCGCACTGTCCCCGGAAGCGAGAAACGCCATGTGGGTCTCTTTCGACGGCCGCAACCGACAAGCGTTGCAGCATGGAGATAGGTATAGGGCTCTCTGCCTACTCCGTACGCTATGCACGCCGCTATACGCTTAGAACATACTCGCATGTTGTACATACAGCTTTCTAAAGACAAGTACGCGCTTCGAGAATCGTCGTCTATCTTGGAAAATACGAACGCGCGATGATGAGATCTAATATAGAGCTGTTAGGGATCGTCTAGTTTAAAACTGCACGCCCCTCCACTGCTTTGTGCATACACATTTCAAATGTTTCTACTGAAATTTTAGTGGAGGGGCGTGCAGTTTTAAAATAGTTGATCTCTACTACCGTGAAAGTACTTGCATATTTTGTACTATGTTTACAAAATTATAGATTAATAACTCTATGCAGTTCCAAAAAACTTAAAACTTTTGAGTGACAAATGGCGATCTGAGACGGGAGTACAGAACGTTCACAGTGATTTTACCACTGATTATACATCACTGTTAAACTCATAGTGATCTTTATTGTCAGTGCAATAAGGTTGGTATTGGGTTGCTGCTGTCAGAGGTTAAATGACTGTGAATTGACTGTTGGTAACCGTACAGAGAGTAATCTATATACAAGCTCGTAATGCACTATTACAGATCGCGGTAGTACAAAATTGAGGGCGAATTTCACCAATGAACGCGGTTCAGCACATCTAAACCGCGTTCAAGAGCTGTCAGTGTCAAAATTGTTGTGGAATATTGACACTGACAGCTCTTAAACGCGGTTTAGATGTGCTGATTGCGTTCAGCGTCATTAGTGAAATCCGCACTTAGGGGTCCCCGAAACGATCAGTTGCGATTAATCAATTGCCATCAATTTCTATTAAAGAAACAAAAGATAACGTTTAGGACACACTTGGTGAAACACAAAATACTAATAACAAACCAGAAAAGTGAAAATAATAAACAATAGTGTGTGCTATTGTAGTAATATTGACAATCGTCTCAATTGCACTTGGTAGCCGGTCAATTTTCGCATCAATGTGTATCAATCACGTAAAAATGACAATTGCAATTGATCGTTTCGGGGACCTCTTAGAAGCATTGCCTCTGTGGGGGATTACTCTGTGGCGCGGCGTTCGTGCTAATTCGGAAACCCGAAGATTCCCGAAGCGTATAATTTTCTTCAGAAAGCTGTAGTCTTGTTTGTAATAAGTATCTTTGTATGGGTAAACTAATGTTGTATAGAAGTAACAAAATGTATTTAGAGTCTGTTGGTAGGTGTAATCTGAAGCTGTATTTAATGTTAATGTAAGAGTATCTTATTGTTAGTAAACTCTCAATAGGGAAAATAGAATTACTAAAATTGGAAATAAATTCCAAAACTTAAACATCGGAAAAGCGTACGTAATGACAATAGGGGCTGACTTTACCTATCGATACTGTAAACTTCTCCAATTTTAGTTTTCACTATCCCTTTAAAACCTCGTTCAGTCTAAATTAATCTTAGTAAAACTGAATAGACAAAAACCAGAGAGCTTTTCTGGCTCTCAATACCTACTGAAATCAAACAAACAACAACAACTTAATCAATAAGTCAAAGGTCATTTCAAAAATCTACGAAAACTAAAGCCTGATTCACACTCACACGGTGCGATTGAATTGCTTGTGGCATACCATAAATTGAAGCAACAATACAAATTTTTGTTGCTTCAATTTTATTGTATGCCACAGGCAAGAAACTTGCACCGTGTACGTTGGGCTTAAGGAGATGCGCTAAGGTAGCCTGCAAAATTCAAATTTACTTGCGTTTTTACAACTTTCTAATTTCAAATTACCATATTGAATGACTAATTCATGAAATCATGACATTTGAGGCCATTTCTAACTTAGATGATAACTTGTATTGATAATTCGTATCCACCAACCCGCACTGAGCCCGCGCGGTGGATTACGGCCCACTCCCTCTCATAGAGAGGAAGCCAGTGTCCCAGCAGTGGTCACGTTATAGGCTGATTATGCTATGGTATTGATGATTATAATGATTATAATTCTGTAAATACATATTTGTTACGGTCGCGAATCATATTTTGATCAACTTACAACGCGATACTGACCTGCAAATTGTAAAACACGTAAGAAAATTTGAATTGTGCAGGCCACCCTGGCGCTTTCGTCTTAAAGGTCACAGTCACGTCCATGATAGGCATACGTTACTTGTAGCATTGAGCTGAGGTCTCGGGGCTTGTTTCAGATAATGCCCACGCTAGAGGCGCGTAGTGCGGCCAGTGTGTCGTTCGACGGGCGCTCGCAAGTCACCCTCAGGCCAGGCGATAGGTAACAGGACATGCTTTACTCGCATAACTACACTACACATTGGAGACGGCATGACAGATGACAAGGAGTAGATAGTCTATGGAGGGTTCACGAAATGTGGGAGGAAAATTAATGTCAGTTATTAAATGGTCCTTGGTTGTGAAAAAGTTGTATTAAGTTGACATAGTGCATTGTACAGACTTTGAACACGTTTGTATGTCAGTTACAACACACGGAAGACGTGTTTGGTTTTGCTCAATACTCTGTCAGAGACAAAAAGAAACTCTGTTGCCAATAGAAGTGGGTCTGAAACAATATTTCATGCGACTCAAAAGCCATATAGTCATTGTTTTGAATGCCGTCTCTTGTTTACATGCCTTAAAATTCGTATACAAAGTTAGGTCCACCGGTCATAGACTACTTCTCTTACCATACACATCAAATTCAGTGTGCGATAGTTGTTAAATTTTATTCTATTTGCTTTTTATCTGGTGAAGAACTATAAATATGATTAAATTATTTCCTTAATTAAAGAACTAGGTTTTATTAAAGTATTATTTGCGTAGTAAATGTAGAAAAATATTCATTTTAGCCCGATTTGCTTATCGCTTCTGCTTTGCATGTACATACCTAACCATTAATTTAACATTAACCTCATTTAGATTTTAATTTCATATCACCATGCATGTCGCGTTTATTTATGTGTGTTCTAATAACTTTGTCACAAATTGTTTTTGTACAAAATTGTTCATATATGTATACAATACTGATGTACCATCGCGGACATTTGCGGTTAACCACTTTTAACCTTATTTCTTTAGCAATAAGGTCGAAAATTGGTTCACCGTAAATGTCCGCGATGGTACGTTTAACTACGAAGTAGTCAATAATATGCAGCTGCCACTAGGTTATCTGTCAAATTTGGTTGCGGGTAAATGTCCATGCCCGTTCTTCTCCATACGAAACTACCTTTTGGAAGGGGCAACTAGAATCAATTCTATTTTCTTTTAAATTTTGACGTTCAGAAGTGCCTTTCATGTGCATAATTGAAATAAATTATTTGACTTGGACTTATGGGCATAAGCACTCCATTTGTTGACTACTGGCTATGGCAAACTTTTTGGGCAATTTTGTACAAAAGTCGTTACGGTTATGTTGTGATTGTGTGAATAAAATAAAAACGTTCTTCTTGCATGGTCGTTAAAATAATACATTTTTTATCCATCTCTATGTAACATCGAAAAAAAAATGAAAATAATTTTGACCATTTCAAGACGAGATGTATTATATGTTATAAAATAATATAGTCAGTTTCATTATTGATACTTTATAAATTGAAACATATAAAAACGCTAAATTGTCATTTACAGCCTCTATGTGACGACCTCGGTGTACCCGGTACCATCGATTTGCGCACAGGACCAGATCTCAGACTGGTTCGATTCGTTAGCCGAATGCCTGCACTGGAACGTTCGGAAAAAACAAAAACAGATCGACGAACTCAGCGACATGACGCATTCGTCCAGCGATAACCTTGAAGAACTGGACCACAACCATCATGATGAAAGACCAGCTGATACATGACCAGCGAAGGTTCAGTGACCTCAAGTGCTCTTGTATAGGAAAGGAAGGACGTGAAAAGAACTTTTTATTTCTATGTCTGTAAGCGAAATGCCAATGTTTGTATTTCTATGTGTATGAAAATGACGTTCGAAAAGTGGAGTTTAAAATACGGTTTAGTTGGTGTCGAAACCTAGGGCTCTAACTTATCTCAATGAAAAAAAGTGGAATAATGTCGAAATTTTGATAATTAAATCAAGTTCAATGACAAAAAAAAAACTGTATTCTCTTGTTCTAATAATATGTTTTAATAGTAAACTATATTAGTGAATAACGAATATTTTTATGCGACAAGTTTGTGAATAACGATTTTTCGATGCGGTTGAGTTGCAATAACTTTTCGACTAATAATGTGATACTGCTTTCGATTATTATGTTGTTTTTGACATTCCCTTGGACAATAAAAATAAATGTGTTATGTCTTTCTCGGGTATGTTTGGTTTTTCTATATTTTACGTGTCCGATATTATTAAAAACTAAGTTTTCATTTCATCTTTTTAGAATGGACTGCTTAATGTTCAATAGTGGGTCCGCATTTTTGTTTACCAATATAAACCAATCTTATAAACATTACTGCAACTTTGACGGTGCTAACTGAAATGAAACAGTGCCAATTTTAAATGTAGAGTGAAACAGCAAACTTTAAAAATAATATTCTGTTAGTTAGAAATAGAAGAGATGGCTGAAATTGCTAGTTTCACCCCAGTAGCGATACTCTACATTTGTTTAACCTTGCAATCTAAAACTTATTGCTTTTTTACTTTTACGCCGGTTAAGCGAAAAAAAAATAAAAAAATTAAGTTCTTTAAAAAAATTATTGACATTTTTTTGTGATTTTAATCGAGGAAAAGCTTAAGTATCTCTGTCTATAGGTATACCGCTAGTGTTCAATGGCGAGCACAAAATGCAGATAGTTGATAGATTTTTTACTTTCAACTGTTCTTTATGAATAGGGATTGATATAGTGTACAAAAAAAAATCACGATATTATTTTTATTTTAATGTGACATCACAATAATGAAGTTCCTTGACTGTTTGTAGTATTATCAAATATATAAAAATTGTCATTTCCAAATAAAATATCGCATTGCAAAAATCTTTCTGCGGCTATTCCCATGACCTTGCAGATACAAATTTGTCTGCAATTTATTTATTTATTTTACTATTTATGTGCACACAATTATACATTTATGACATGATGAGCATTCCAGCAGACCTGCGAAAGGAGAAATTTAAAAGAAATGTAGACAATAGTGTGTGAGAACAAGAAGAAAAGAATATGATTTGTGACGTCTACGACTAAAATATTAAATATACCTTCACACATATAGGCACTATAAAACAAAAATTAACAAATACACAAATAATTAAATATGCTATAAACCTATATATATATATATTATAAATATATAAATTATCACACATTATTTACCTACTTTGTGCTTACAAATATCTATATTTTCCATTGTTACGAATGCTTTGTATTTTTAATGTTCCTGAATGACTATTTTACAAAGCATCTAAAAAGTTATTTATTTGGCAATGGCCATTTTGTTTGAATTGCAATAATACAAACATCTTTCCATTTTTGTTTCCTGGATGTATGTACTTGTATTGGTGATCCATGAGTATAATAGAAGGATAATTAAGTATATAGGTTTACTATAAATTATATTATGAATGCGAATTTATATTTTGTTTTACTTGCCCACAAAATATCCTGACGTTACGATGAGGAGCCAGCAGGGGGAACAGTGAATGACCTTTATTTATTACTAGCTGTGCCCCGCGACTTCGTTCGAGTGGAAGTCGTAAGATACACAATATACTAAAATAACAGCCACATTTTAATAAAACTCTATCCTGCCCCCCGACCCGCCGCGTTACATCGCCCGCCCTCACGTTATCGCTTAGTATTTTTCTGACTTTTTTTCTTTTTGCTCGGCTCCTAAGGGTCGTAGCGTAATGTTAAATAGCCTATAACTTTCCTCGAGAATTGGGCTACCAAATGCAAAAAGAATTTTTCATATTCAACTTTTTGTTCACAATTTCATGGGTTTAATTTTTTTTGCGCGGAACCCTAATTATTTTTCTAAAATAAAAGTAGCCTAAGTCACTCCCTGTAACATCACCTGCCAGTGAAAGTCCCGTCAAAATCGGTTCTGCCGTTTAGGAGATTAGCCAGAACAAACAAATGTTAAAAAATGCTTTTATGTTCACTTCAATTTTATTTATTTGTATATATTATTAATTCATCAAAGAGTGATGAATGACTGAGTTTGAACTTGGTTTTGGACCGAGATTTGCTGCGCTGCGTGCCGCGGGTTAGATTCCTACACATAACCAGTACCTATTATAATATTAGTGCACGTAACAAATATTTGGAGGACCTCGATACCATTCTAAACATAGTTGGTCAGGTCAATTTCTGGCTGTTTGTGTATATGAGATTTCTGTTTGTAAATGGGACGTAGTTACACGAAAAGGATCCAATCCACACAAAGTCATGTGTGGATTGGATCCTTTTCATGTAACTACGTCCAATGGAAATACTAAATAATGACCGTGGGTTATCGAAGAAACTACCAGTCAGCTCATGAATACCATAAACACAAGATCTTTGTTTGCGAAAATAATCGGTTTTCCAATCCCTCCACGTCAAATTCAAAATGTCATTGTCAAATCAAAATAGGTCACATTAATTCACAATAATGACATTAGCATAACCTATTTTTTTTTTCAAAAGCAATATTTACTGAAAGATGTCTAAAATAACAAATTTAGTCAACTTCATATCAAAAAGAAGCATTTCCTTATCAGCTCCGAGAGAAGGCAAGAGGAATTTCAGAAAGTTCGTGATCGCTAACAAGAGAGGTTCCCGTATTCATCGCCAACAACAGATGACTGATAATAGAGTTTTAGAGGTCGATAAGCGAGGGGTTCGTGATGTAGGGTACATGATGAACGGCCGCTTCGTAACTGTGCCTGAAATGATACCTGAACTTATTGTTCCTGACCTAAAAGACTTCGATTTAAAGCCATATGTGTCGTACAAAGCTGCCAATGTTATTCAGAGTGAATTCACGCCAGAGCAACTGTTTGACGCCGTGTACAGCAAGAAGATCGTAACTGACTACAAAGAAGGCAAGTTAGATGAAGAAGGATATCCTAAAGACCCATCAGAGGAGGAGCAACTACAACCTGATGAAGCGGTTCGCAGGGCAAAGAGAACGGGCTCAGATATATTTTGATTTCATTGGTACTTGTGTAGTTTAGCTTTAAATAGATAAGATTATTGAATAAATACTATTAATTTGTTGTCAAATATTCTCTTGTATTAATTCTCTGTATAATTAAGTAATGAAGTAGCTTTTATAGTAGCTAGTAATCATTCTTGGTAGAGATTGTGGAGGTTGATCTTATTGTCTTTTGCTTAATAAAGAGACTTCTCTGTTTATGAAACTAAGGCCAAAAGCCGGACCCAAAGCACAGAAATTATTACAATTTAATTAACAAATAGAAGCAATGAAAAAATGTTCAATAACCATGCTTTGTAATTGGTACCTATATGAATTAACATATCATTATCTTCCATATAATTTCTCTTAATTTTGTCATTTAACTGGCCGTACATCCCAAATCGAACTATATGTAACTAATTATTTTTCTTCTAACCACTTCCCACTAAGCTGATCGCTTGCATCAGATGATCCTAGTGTAGGTACTATGTATCCGATTATATACCACTTACCATGATTTTCGAGGTGCTGGGACCACCTTGGACCTTTGGGCTCCTCCCAAATACATATGAAACCCTTTTCATCAAAATTTAAATGACCGAATCTTTAATGAGTGTACAACAACAACAATACTAAACTAAATGCATTCAGCCTTATTCCTGTTAAAAATGTACTACTAAAAAAGCTGAAGGAAAGTAATTCCAAGAGGTGACACTTAGCGCTCCAGTCATCGTGTCCAAGCTCCATCAGTGTTGGTTGCCAGCCAATCACTAATACTTTTTCTAAAGGCAAATGCGTAACAAAGTTGACAAGCCGCGTGAGTGCCATTATTCGCTCGGTTTCTACATCTTCAATGTCCCATCACGACTTAGAAAATAATGTTACTTTCTAAAAATTCGGGGGATTTACCTACTATCTACTTAAACTAACTACTCGAAATTGCTAAATACTTGAATAATATACTTTCCCTCACTCCACTGATTACTCTAGCCTTCGACCATGGGGCAATTTTATCAGCCTGAACACCCGAACTGAATACTGGCGCTAGACTTCGTAATATAGCTTGTTCCGCACATAGAAGTTATAACCCCGCCTTCATCTGATTTATTTGGGATCGTCGTCGTAGCCAATATTGATTCCATACCTACATGTTGCCTCTTTTCTTCTGGCTATAATGCAGATTCATTCTTAAAAATATTGAAACATGCTCGTCATTATTATTCGTCTAATTCATATGTGCTTTTAGCGCAGTCCCGCGCAGTATTTTGTGCAGAAACATACCGTTCTGACTTGGGAATGACATTTGGTCGATTACATCAACCTCGTCGTAAAATCTCCCATATTCCAATATTCAATACTCAATACTCAATCATTTATTGCATTCCACAATGTATATGCTTAGGTGGTAAGTAAATATTTGCCGAAACAATCGTGGACCCTGTCGGGCACAGCAAAAGAAAAGTTTGAAGGAAGAGGACTTATTTAGGTATTCATGCAACTAACTTATTCTAAGTATAATCTACTAAGGTATCATTTTATTACTTAATTATTATTTTAATCAATATTTTTTTTTTATTAATTTATATAATCATGTCAGTTCTATACATTTCTCAATTAAATATTCATTTATGCTATAATAACATTTATTTAGTAATGACTTTTTTAATTTGTTCGTAAAAACGGCAATCTTTTTCTCATTTCTGAGTACCTCGGGTAGTTTGTTATATATTTTTATCGACATAACCAGTGGACTAGATGAGTGCATTTTTAAACGGGATATCGGTAGGTTTAATCGTGTTTTGTGTCGCAGTGTGTATCTTGCTTGAATGTCTTCACGTTTTGTGTAAAAGTCTTGGTGTATGTGTGCGAATTTACAGATTTCCAGTATGTATATACAAGGCAGAGTTAGAATGTTTAGTTTTTTCCTGTGCGTCTCCGCAAGAAAATGTATCCTGGAAACCTTACGTACGTACATGATAGATTTAGCCAAATTAATTTAACCATGCGCGCTCTCTTGAGCAGAACTAAAAGGTATAGAAAGAAGGGATACCCCGAGGTCAAGTTCTTAGCCCTCACCTCTTCTAATGAATCCTGGCACTTTCTTGGCCAAAGAGGGAATTCTAATAACTAAGTTCTGATCTGTATGTACCTACATAAAATGTAGTAGCAATTAGTACTTAAACATAAACATTCTGTTTACTATTCTAAGCTAGCGACTATTATCATGAAATCTTCACGTACCGGACCTACAACTTAGCATTTCGCGATAACATACCTAACTGTCTTACATTGTTTTGTTAGCTTATATAACTTATATAGGCGTACTTATGTAGGTACCTACTTAGTGTTATTGACAGCCTACAGTATCTCTGCTTATCCCTTTTATGGTAATCTAGTATTTATGATAGTCGCGACGATAATTCACATTTACTTGTACAAGGTGTAACATAATTAATGCAGAACCTCTTAAGGGGTCATTGTACCTACTCATCATTATGAACAACTTTTACTATGGGACCAAACCTGAAATCGCGAAAAAAATCAGCTGCTTCCTAAATTTATTTTCGCATGTCGTCAAAATGTAGGGAACAGCAGATTTTTTTTTCGCAATTTCAGGTTTGGTCCCATAGTAAAAGTTGTTCATAATGATGAGTACAATGACCCCGTAAGAGGTTGTGCGTTATTCATGTTACATATTGTATATGTAAGTAGGTAGGTAGACTAATAATAAACAGCTAAAGTCACAGACGCATAATGTATCGTGTAATGTAACGCGAATTCTGCGTGTGGACGGCACTACGAGCATGAGGCATCGTCCTAATACAATGCGACTAGGCGACCATCGCAAGTTCGCGCTAATTTTAGTCGTACGAATCCGCGATCAAACATACTGATGTCGAATAGGTGTCCTAACTGGCATTCGCGCGATGCGGTCGCGCGACTAAAATGATTAAGTATAAGCTATTCGCGAGAACTAAGTTCGTACGAACGCGCGATCAAATATGTATATTGATGTCGTTAGGGAGCGGGGTGAGGGGCAGGGCAGGATCCAACCTGCCGCGTCGTTAATTCGCGCGGTGATCGCGGATTCGTGTTCTATTAGGACACCCAGTTTTTGTTATCGCGCGGCCACGCGATGGTCGCGTCGCTTACTCGCGCGATGATCGCGTAGTCGCATTATATTAGAACGACGCCTTACATATAACGCTCGCGCTAATCCATCGGCTATCGGTTTTAGCGCGAACACCGCCGCGAACACGTCTGTAAGTATATAATGTATTCGATGCGAGAGTGATTCGCGTTGAGTTTGTGTTGTATGTCGTCCACACTATTTGCGATATATTACACATGTACTTTTATTACATTTATCAAATTGTAAGCGCACATCGCATTAATTATAATTTGTTTTTATAATATGTGGAAAATGTCGTGGGTTATACATTTACTCACTCTTTAACTCCTGCTTTAACTCAATTTTTGCGTATAACAATAATGTGTAACTGTTTATTTTCCCAAATAAATAAAATAAAATACACGCGTCTGGATCCGGCTTTAAACTACCTAATTTGCAAGTCGGTCAATATGGTAATTTTCCGCAGCAAATAGGTCGGTAGAGGCCTGTAGAGGCAATATTTATCCTCTAGGTATAATTAAGAATGCAGTAATCGATTCAAGTGAATATTTGACAAAACCTGAAGAATATATTGTAAACGAGTTAATCATAATCTCATACAATTTACTGCGAGTAAACTGATGATAACATATTATTACGAGATCAAAGAATGTTTTATAACAGGGATTGATATGTCTTTTTTTAAACGAATGTTTAGGCCGTGGACAAACATCAAATACCTACTGAAGTGAAACAAAGTTTGCCGTGGCACGGATGACCCGAACTTTATCTAAATTGTTATAAACTTGTCTACCTACAGTTCGAATAATATCGAACAACGCTTTATCATTTAAACGAGCGTTTCCATTTCGCGCGGTTGTGGTGCGCCTGCGCAGTTCGTACCGGTTTGACAAATAAGCGGCTATACGGACATAATGGGTGGTAACTATTCAGCTATGGACCCGATGGAAGTACCTGTGCCCGACATACAGAAATTATTCGATCGCGATGGTTATTTGAAGCCATACGAACGGGAAATCCGACGCAGGTAAGCCTTTAGTGTTCCTAATACATTTTATAATTAAGTTTGAGTGAAATTGTGGAAAAAAACAGTGTTTTTCTGCGATATTTTGCTACAATTTTAGGTTAACCTGTGTTTACGAATTGTTGACTATAAAGCATTGTAGCGCTTTATATTTTTAGGCGTACAGAGGCGTTAGAGAATATTGTTTTGGATATTTATAGACACTTATCTGGAAAGTAGTAAATAAAGAATTACTGCACGACTATTTTCCGCCTTTGTAACTTATACATATTTCTGTATCGATATTTATTTCCTAAGCAAAATATCGCGTTAGCTGGAATCCGCGCTGTAATCGCTCGATGTGCGTTGTGACGTTCCCAATGTCAAATCTAAGGTCAATTCATATCAGAAATGTAGCACCAATGATGTTATATATAAATAATACTGTAGAACTTGTATATTCATTAATTACGTTAATTTTCTGTAGGCAATTAATAATAGCCATACACCTTAGAGATAAACTTAGCTGGCTTTCCATAATAATGTTAATTTAATTTTGTTATTCTGTCATAGTTGTAGCTGGGTAGGTAGGTAAACTCATATGTACATGGGGGAGCGTAGCAAAACAATCAAGATGCAAATACTTAGGTACATACCTTATCAAGTGCATACAATATAAAGCATATGCCTAGTACCTAGTCCTACCTAAATAACGAAAGCGCACAGAGATAACAAATATCCGTGATATGATAGACTGGAATGAATTTAGAAAATATCTACCCTCAATACTCAATTCTTTATTGCATTCCATAGGTATTACATAGATGGTATAAAAAAGTAAAAGATCAATATGGATCCTGTCGGGCATAGCAAAATTAGGAGAGAGGAAGAGGGCTAAGCAGCAATTCAATATCATTATAAATTATTATATGTGTTTAATTTGGGTGTTTAAATCAAAGGTGGATAATTAATATGTACATATATGTATAATGTGTATATATATATATATATATATATTAAATATATTTGTCATCTATTTAACTTATCTCAGTATCTTAATCAA
This sequence comes from Fissipunctia ypsillon, assembly GCA_947568875.1. NCBI lineage: Eukaryota > Metazoa > Arthropoda > Insecta > Lepidoptera > Noctuidae > Fissipunctia > Fissipunctia ypsillon. The sequence goes on along the minus strand of OX387660.1, from coordinate 6,935,996 downwards.
TTAAACTGCGTAGCATTGAAGATGCGATTTTTGTTAATTTTTGTGGGCGGTCGGCATCTGTAGACGTTATAACATTAAAATGTCATTACATTATAAGGTACTCTGTGCAATAAAACTTCTATTGTGTATCGTTTACCGTCCGCGAGTCGATTAATGTTTGGTCGTTACATCTCGATTTTTATACGGGTCGTCAAGTAGGTAACCATCCTGTACTTAGCTAGATTTGCAAGAAAACATCGATTTAATCTTGTTGACAAGGCAATTAAATAAATAATTTAAAAAATTTAAAAACATGACTGCCCTGCCAAAAATCGAACTAAACAGTAATAAACAAATTGTACCTATTAGTTAATCTATTTAAATATACAAAGCGAAAGGTCACTCATTTACTTCCTGACTAAACACAAATAAAATTGTCATTGCAGTCGGGGGATTTAATCAATGACAATTTTATTTTTAACAACTTCCCTGTCCAATGAGTCATATATGACTCACGAGAGAAGTTTTCGCCCTACGTCCATGAGTCACATATGAGTCATAAAATAACCAAAATAGGATAAATCTACATGTAATTGTGAAAATTATATTTTATGGTATATAAGAATGTTATATATAACTCATCAGAAGAAAAAACTGTGAAAAATGCGTTGTATGGGACAGGGAAGTTGTTAAGTTTATTAAAAAGAAAAAAAAAAATTTTCACATTTGAAAATGAAGCCATACTACCGCCACCACTCAGGTGCATGAATCATTAATAATTTAAACACCCGAGAAACCTCGGTTAAACTAGACTTCAAGACTTCAAATGGCATACCACTGAAGACGCCTTAATGCTGTTGCGAATATTTTGAAAACCTCGTACGGGTTGACTTTTGCTGAGGTAAACCAAAGCACATTCCTTATTCAAATATTGTTTCATTTCAATTTCAGATATGGATGCTACAAAGATCTGTGGGACAGGATCGAGTCCTGGGAGGGTGGTTTCGACGGGTTCACAAAGGGGTACAAATACTTCGGGCCTCAGTACAACTCAGATGGGTCCGTGACGTGGCGGGAGTGGGCCCCAGGGGCACACAGCTTGCACTTACAAGGAGAATTTAGTACGTTATTAGATATTAATTAACTAGGTACCTATTAACTTATTTAAGCCCGCATCAGTGCTAAAGCTGGATAGCTGCATGATTTCCGATTTACCGAAAGATACTTTGCAACTTGTGCTGGTCAAATTCTAAAACATTTTTGTTGAATTTCTGACGTACCTACATTATGTCTCCATCAAAAATGTCGAGACAGGTAATCACGGCGTAAAATTTTGAATGCGCGGCAGCAAAAGTAGTCGCCAAGAAGGTTTTTTTAACTCAAAACTCAAAGCATTTTATTTAATTATTTATTTATACAATCTTACACTATCATTACAAGTTCACACCCAACGCGATAATGTGATTAAATGATTATCATTTACTAGATAATAAATCGAGTCACCCTCATTTAATTCAAATAAACTAATTACAGGCACTTTTGAATTCTCAAGGGGTCGGTTAGTCAGAAAGATGAAGCTTTGCTCATTCCAAAGCGTCTTCTTAAGTTCCTATGGAGAAGAACGAGCAAGAAACTCCACGAACACTCTTTTAAATCAAAACATTGTTATAAAATATTGGTTACATACATCTTTCATGTTGAAATTATACATGTGAGAACGATTATGCATTTAGACGGGTTTGGAGCCTTCTTATGCCTGTATTAGGAGACTCTGCTCTTCCATAACATTGCCGTATTATACTTATACTAACTGTGAGTTACTATAAAAACCTACTTTTCTTCAATCTAGAAGGCGGTTTTAAAGGAGTGCTTTGCATTCATTCGTTACATTTAAATAAAAAATACTGAACCAATCTGTGCATGCTGTCCCAGAATAGACCAAGGGCATTAACCCTCAATCTTAACTAGTCCCGAAGTAAATTCCAATGAATCACAACTGTATCACATTATTTCAAACTCTGTTCCATCCTTCATAGAGTTCAAATTGCCTAAATTAAGTATTATTTGAATAAACAGGGGTCAATAAAAGATTATTGATCGCCGTATCATGCGCAATGCGGATGCATTAGGTACTCATTTTGATTTTGAATAACGTATGAATGATTGCTTAATTTTGTTTGTCACCTTACAGATGGCTGGAACTCAAAAAGTCATGCATTCCAGAAACAAGAATTTGGTAAATGGGAGCTAACAATAGCAGCTAACCCTGATGGGTCGTCTCCGCTAAAACATGGCGGCCGAGTGCAACTTATAGTCAATGACAATTTGTACAGGCTGTCCCCGTGGGCCAGTTACGTCAAGCCTTTCGAGGGATTCACATACCAACAGTTTATATACAGGCCAGAAAACGTAAGTACATATCTATCTATTGTCTGCTTGTTGGTTACCATATGGATAGGTGGGCACCCAAATTCATATGTGGGCACATATGAATTTGGGACAAAAGGTACGGTCGTCTATCTGTCCTAATAATTCATTTTTGTCTGTTAAACTTTCTATATACTTGATATTTTTAGACATCAACTTCGCAAACATTGTCTTTATCAAACCGATTGTATTTTCTCATTACAGCAAATCTTTATGATAAAAAAAAAACACTAAGAATGCAGTCAATGCAGATGTTTTTCTCATTTACGAATACCTGAACAATCTGAAACATTACGACCAGCTTTTACGCCATCCAAGAACAGAATTTCCAGCAGTGCTTTGAACATAATTTTATTTTTTCCTGTATTTTCGTTTTCAGCCATACCAATTTAAGCACCCCAAAGTAGCGCGACCCAAGTCTCCCCGTATATACGAGTGCCACGTCGGTATAGCTACCTCGGAGGGGAAAGTCGGCACATACAACGAATTTAGAGATAATGTGCTACCTAGGATTAAGAATCAAGGTGAGTTAAAAATTTATTTGCTTGATATAAGTAGCTAATTAGATTACTTAAAAGATGAAAGGAAAAAATGAGGCAGAACTTCAACTATGTACCTAAGTAAATCATCTACAAAGAATAAATAAAAGTATTGCAGACCATAAAAACACAATTTAAAACACTGTTTAAAAAAAATGTGCTATGGCCGCTAATCAGATCAAATTCAAAATACTTAATTTAACTGAATTATTCTAATAATATTGGATATTTATTTACCATTTCTAATTTAAAAACAATTTACAGGTTACAACTCAATACAACTTATGGCCATAATGGAGCATGCGTACTACGCGTCCTTTGGTTACCAAGTCACAAGTTTCTTCGCCACAAGCAGGTAATTGTCGTTCTCATTTTAACATAATATTTATATACTTCTTCTTATCTAAAAACTTTTAGAACGAGACTTCGATTTGTTGACTTACAAAAAGACAACATTATACGTTTTTATTTAAGTACCTCAAAAACGTTAGGGACTGTTAACTCTAGTCCTTTGGAACCTGTAATTTATTTAGACCATTTTAAATAGGTAAGTAATTTTAAACTTTTAAGATAAACTTGTTATAAATAAAATACCATCACTTTTTCACCCCTAGTCGCTACGGCACCCCATGCGAGCTGAAACAACTGATCGATCGCGCACACGAGCTGGGTCTCTACGTACTCCTCGACGTTGTTCACTCCCACGCGTCCAAGAACACCCTGGACGGGCTCAACGAGTTTGATGGCACCAACTCCTGCTTCTTCCACGACGGAGTGAGAGGAACCCATCAGCTGTGGGACAGCCGGCTCTTCAACTACTCTGAGTAAGTTGTGGTTATCATCATCATCATGTGTGGTCATATGTCAGCCAAAAGATGCTTGAGCCAAGCGTCACCACAACGATCGGTCCTGAGCTAAAAGTGTGTAGTTGTGGTAGGAGACCATGTGATAGAATACTCTGCAAGGTCTCTAGTTCGATGGCACCAACTCCTGCTTCTTCCACGACGGGCTGAGGGGAACCCACCAGGTCTGAGACAGCCAGTGTGATGCTTGAGCTAAGCGTCACCACAATGATCGGTCCTTGAGTTGTGGTAATTGATCATAACAACGTGTTCCTTTCGATATCTTATAATTCTAGGGGGTCATTGTACTCATCATTATGAACAACTTTTACTATGGGACCAAACCCGAAATCGCGAAAAAAATCGGATGTTGCCTACACTTTGACTAGTTAGGTATGCGTACATAAATGTAGGGAACAGCTTTTTTTTCGCGATTTCAGGGTTGGTCCCATAGTAAAATTTGTTCATAATGATGAGTACAATGTCCCCCTAGAATTTTGGGATATCAAAAGGAACATGTTGTATACTAGAAGTAGACCCTCAACTGAGCCTACCGCACTCCACTGCTGGACATAGGCCTGTCCCAGGCACACACATCCCTGTCCTGTCCCACAACAACCTGTCTTCCGCCTTCCGCATCCAGTCTGTCCCAGCCACCTTCTTAAGGTCGTTGGTCCATCTAGCTGGAGGGCGTCCCACACTACGCTTGCCGATACATGGTCTCCACAGAAGTAAACCCTAGATGGCCTCAACGAGTTCGATGGCACCAACTATTGCTTCTCTCATGATGAAGTTATATATAGGCAATAATCCTTTTTTTAGAAACGCACTCTTCAAAAACATACAAGTACCAAACTGATCAACAGTGGAAACAAACATATCGTAACAAAATCATATCGTTTTTCAGGACTGAAGTACTGAGGTTCTTACTATCAAATTTGAGATGGTACCAAGAGGAATACCAATTTGATGGATTCAGGTAAGACATTTTTTTAATCTACTATACACGTCTTGCTGCTGCAAGCTTTGTCAGAAAATATGATTAATTTATTTTATTATTTACTAGCTGTACCCCGCGACTCCGTTCGCGTGGAAGCCGTAAGATACACAATATACTAAAACAACAGCCACATTTTAATAAAACTCCCTCGTCGACCCGTCGCGTTGCATCGCCCGCCCGCGCTATTACTTCGTTTTCGCTTAGTGTTCTTTCTGACTTTTTTCTTTTTGCTCGGCTCCTAAGGGTAGTAGCGTGATGTTAAATAGCCTATAACTATCCTCGAGAATTGGGCTACCAAATGCAAAAAGAATTTTTCAAATCCGACTTTTTGTTTACAATTTCATGGGTTTAAATTTTTTTGCGCGGAACCCTAAATATTTTTCTAAAATGAAAGTAGCCTAAGTTACTCCCCGTAACATCAGCTATCTGCCAGTTAAAGTCGCGTCAAAATCGGGCCAGCCGTTTCGGAGATTAGCCGGAACAAACAGACGGACAGACAAAATTTTTAAAAATTGCTTTTTGTTATAAGTAGGCACCTACCGTATATACTTTCTTATGCATTTAGTTGTTATTTTCACATTACAAACAGACACTTCAATTTTATTTATTTGTATAGATGATGATTATTAGAATTTTTTTGCACACAGAAACTACTTCTCTCTATTTTGCTCTTTTGTTACAACTATACCCTGTTACAACTGACCCCCTTCCTACCACAGATTTGACGGCGTCACATCAATGCTGTACCATTCGCGCGGCATCGGTGAGGGCTTCTCGGGCCACTACGACGAGTACTACGGACTGGGCGTGGACACGGAGGCGCTGGTGTACCTCATGTTAGCTAATGAGATGGTGCACAAGATCGATGCCAGGGCTATTACTATTGCTGAGGTGAGCACAGACAATAGACACTATGGATTGTGTTGTTTAGGGTGCCCTATTATAGCTATAAAAGACTGAAAGTACTTTTTAATGGCAAAATCCATTGTCACAGATAATGCAGCGTAATATATCATTGGATGTTAGAATGTAAGATAATAATTTGCTGAGTTTCTTAATTTTGACCGTAAACCATTTGCTTGTCATTTGAAAATACCTGAGGGTTAATTCCCGTATTTTTTAAGAATGTTCGGACATTCTAATCTCCGTCTCATTCTGTCAAAAATACCTCTAATTTCCCTACATTTATGACAAAGTTTTGACGTTCATTGTCACCGAGATGAGTTTGCGAGTAAATTAAAAAAGAAGAAAAGAAAGAAAATACGTTTATTTGAGGTAAACTTATTTATTATTATTAGTAAGATTTTGAACGTTTTTAATATGGGAAAGTAGAAGACCAATGTTAAAAATCGGTCTTAGAAAAAGCACAAAGTGAAACAATCGGTATCCTCAATGGTCGTCTTCGGAAGCCCTTGACTTGAGAGATTTGCTTTTTTTGATTTAGATATTAAGACTATTCTAAAGGAGCTAAGCTGATGCTGCAGTCTCCATTTCCCGTTATTAGTAACTATTGTAATCTTTTATCATCCTAATACGCCACCACAAGCACCTTCACTTTTCACAAAAATAAACTTCTTATTTATTTATTTTACTATTTATGTACACACAATAAAACAAAAACAGATACGACATTAGTATTGAGTACAAAGGTATTGCTTATTTCTTAAGAAATAATCAGCTTCTTTCTAAAAATCACTTTCATTCCATTTCCAGGATGTATCAGGAATGCCAGCTTCCTGTCGCCCAGTCAAAGAAGGCGGCACCGGCTTCGACTACCGCCTGGGCATGGCCATCCCCGACATGTGGATCAAACTGCTCAAGGAAGAGAAAGACGAGGACTGGAAGATCGGCCACATCGTCCACACCCTTACTAACAGACGGTGGATGGAAGGCACCGTGGCGTATGCTGAGAGTCATGACCAGGTATGTAGTGGGTCTACTTTGTGTATACAGGGTGTAAGGGAAAGACTTCCGCAGAATGATGGGGTGAATTCAATATATCATACTAAGATGACCGATACATGAAATTATTTCAGGAACCTAATGGGTATCCAATAAACCTGATTTGTTTTATTACCTCACACGCAATGTATCGTTACCGTGGCTAACCGCGTGTAGCGAACGGCAGCGCAGCGAGCCTTCGGCCGCCGAGTATTTCAACATCTATTGCTGATTTTTTTTATTTTGGTTGTTTAATTTACATAAATGGAGGGCTGCGTACAGAGAATGTAATTTTACATTGAAATAAAGGAATAGTAACTGAAAAATGATAAAAAAAAAATGAAAATTTTCCTGAGAATATTCCCGGTGGAATATGATTCAAAATAAGGAGCTGAATGCACCCTGTTAGTTTGCGGAGGGCTGTCCCTTACACCCTCTATAATGTGAGGAGTTGAAGACAGGCCACATAGTGCACACCCTCACGAATAGACGGTGGATGGCAGGAACCGTGGCGTATGCCAAGAGTCCTGACCAGGTACATAACGGTTTATCCTAAGGGAACTGAGTACTTTTTCGGGATAAAAAGCCTATGACACATCTCCAGCCCATAAACTATATCTATGCAAAAAATGACGTCGATCCGTTGCTCCGTGAAGGAAAGACATCCGTACAAACACGCTTTCATATTTATAATTTTAGTAGGGATGTAGAGTTTTAGACGGTGGATGGAAGGCACTAAGTGGCATATCATATACTATCTATCTTAAAAAAAAAATAAAAAAAATATTATGCTGAGAGTCATGACCAGATATATAACCTAAAAACGGTTTTTACTAAAGCTGTTTATTAATGCCTAGGTCACACAGTGCAAAAAAGTGTTGCGCGCTGGTCTGGGGTTTATTACACGTAGCTAAGCTATAGAGAGTCAGTATTCGACATAAAGTGAAGTTTTATGCGACTTCATACTATGGCGCACCAACTTTAAATTGTCACTTTGACCTGCCCTGTAAATTATTCTGGCCAATCACTGCGGTGCGGTACTTGGGCCGTGTGACCGCATCATACGAGTACCGTTAAATATGCGAGTCGTTCAATAGCTGGCATCCGAGTTACTGCATTCTTGATGATCTGTACAACGCCTCAACGCCTCTGGCACCGCAATAAACGTGGCCACCTACTGTGCCCACACATTCAAATATAGATATACCGTCGATACGATAAGAAGAAGAGGGGCAACGTTTCGTAACAAAACAGTGTCACTTCAAATTATTAACTAATTTCTCACCCATCCAGGCTCTTGTAGGCGACAAAACAATAGCATTCTGGCTGATGGACGCGGCCATGTACACACACATGTCCACACTGAGCGAGCCCAGTGCAGTGGTGGAGCGAGGACTAGCGCTGCACTGCATGATACGGCTCATCACGCACGCGCTAGCAGGCGAGGCGTATCTCAACTTTATAGGTATGTTCAGTGGCGTATTTATCCTATGGTCAAGAGGGCCATGGCCCGGGGCGGTAGACTTCCTTATTTTCTTGATACAAGCACTATACTCTACTAGCCAGCTGCCCCGTAGCTAAAATCCAAATATCTCACTATTGTTCTGATTCTTCTATACATAAATCAACAGAGTTACTTGAATATCATCTGTATGAATGATAAAAAGAAAATCGAACCTATCGGAGCCGGGGTGCTAATATTTTCAAGCTCGCTTCGCTCGCTCTTGCATACTCAATTCTCTTTTTATGATGCTTTTATAAATAAGGGCAAATTTCACCATTGAAACTGAACGCGATCAGCATATCTAAACCGCGTTCAAGAGCTGTCAGTGTCAATATTACGCAACAATGATAACTGTTCTTGAACGCGGTTTAGATAAGCGAAGTCGATTAAGTAACTGTATGAATGCTCAAAAGATAACCTAACCGATCCGAGGCGGGGTACCTGCATTATCGAGCTCACTACGCTCGCTCTTGCATCTCAAAATCTTTAAATTATTCTTAAGTAAGTCGACAAACTAACTTCAATATCATTTGTATGAATGGTAAAAAGAAAAATTGTTGGTTGGGCGAATCGGTTTGTTTGGTCATCGTTACTTTATGGGAGGTTTCTCCTCGAGTCGACCACCCGGGCAACCTACCTAATGATAGTCACACACGTAACGATTTACTTGCGCAAGCCTAAATTTGCGCAAGTAAATCGTAACGTGTCTGACTACCAGTCACAAGTCGAAAAATCCATAAAACAAACGTAAACAAATAATAATTGTGCACCGTGTATGCCTGGAAATAATCATGCCTACTTTTTCAATTTTTTTTTTTGAAAAATTTATCAAAATTAATTAATTTCTTTTCCCCAGGCAACGAGTTCGGCCACCCCGAGTGGCTGGACTTCCCGCGCGCCGGCAACAACTCGTCGTACCACTACGCGCGGCGCCAGTGGAACCTCGTGGACGACCCGCTGCTCAAGTACAAGTTCCTCAACCAGTTCGACAGGGACATGAACGAGTTGGAGGACAAGTATGGATGGCTGAGCTCGGCGCCGGTTAGTATGAGATGTTTTGTTGCTAAATATTGAATTATGGGTTTGAATTGTGCTACTGCAAGTCCTTTCTACTTACCCAAGATTTTTAATCGTAAATTTTGTGTTACGAGTTTGAAGTGGCCCTCGGAAAGCACGTTAAGCCGTTGGTCCCGGCTGTCATTCGTGAATCTTTGACAGTCGTTACGGGTCTTCAAAAGCCCGAAAGCCTAAAAACCAGTCTTATCAAGGGGTATTGTATTACCCAGTAACTGGGACGCCCTGGGGTTTCCCAACTATGTTAGGGTCGGCTTCCAGTCTAACCGGATGCAGCTGAATACCAGTATTTTACATGGAGCGACTGCCTATCTGACCTGCTCAACCCAGTATCTGGGTAATAAGATACCCCTTGGTAAGACTGGTTGTCAGACTTTCGGACTTCTGACGACCCGTAACGACTGTCAAAGATCCACGAATGACCAGGTGAGACCAACACCTTAATATGCTTTCCGAGGCATGGAGGAGTCTCAGTATATAAAGATGGTCACCCATTCACTGACCAACCCCGGCAAGCGTAGCTTAACCTAATGGATCGACTCGTGTGGCTGTTACTACTAGCCACGAGCTCCTCACGTTATAGCAATCTAAAATCCAAAAAAATATCCTATCGATCACATTTTATGACATTGGCGAATTTTGAGAATATTGTAAAAATCCAAGATGACATGTTCCTAATTTTGACATTAATAGGAAAGTAACGATTACCTAATATAATATTATTTCACATTGGACTTATTATAAATAAAAAGTCTTTGAAATTAATTGTACTTGTAAAGAATTACATTTGAATATTTGTAGGTACACCATACTATGTAAAACTACATTCTTACAAATAAATAAATTCTGCTTCTTCATCCATTTTGTCAAGCGGTTCTTAATGAACTCATTTTTTTATGTTGTACCCTAATTCTGATATCAAATTCATTTGTCTCCAGGCCTACGTATCCTGTAAGCACGAGGGCGACAAGCTGGTCTCGTTCGAGCGTGCCGGCCTGCTGTTCGTGTTCAACTTCCACCCCTACAAGAGCTTCACAGACTACAGGGTCGGCGTGGATGTGCCTGGCAATTATAAGGTAAATATCTACTTAACCCTAGAGTAGGCGCGCCGTATAACGTCAGTGTGTCTTATAGCATAATCAGCCTATAATGTTCCCACTGCTGGGTCACGGGCCTCCTCTCGATGAGAGGAAGTGGGTCTTAATCCACCACGGGGCGCCAGTTACCGCTCATATTCATGGTTAATTTTAAGTAGGTAGGTAAGTACTTATACTGCAACTAAATTACTTTATTTTTTCTGGGATTAACACAAACAATTCATGAGGAAACACCATATTTATTGTTGTTTGTTAAGTCGAATCCACATTACTATAAGCGTCTAGCCGACGTATTCCCACGCAATAGAAGTGACAACGGTCAGCTTTGTCTCCAATCCGCTAAGACGTCCCTAATGCGCAAAAGTGTATACTGTATGGTTCCAGTCATTTATAACAAAGTACCTAAAAGTTGGACAGAACTACCTCAATCTACGTTTAAAAAGAAACTTCGTACTTTTTTGACCGCCAGAGCATATTATTATTATAGCGTTACTGAGTTCCTTAATGAAAAAGAATTTGTCGTGACATAAGTAGGTAATTAGATTCATTTGGAGCTACTTATATAATAATGTTGATTTACTCTATAATATTTTAATAACCCATTAATAATTAAGTATGACACCTTTTAATATGGCTAATTTTTATTCTCTTTTTATTTTTTATTTTATAAATCCATTACTTAGCATGTCATGTGGTGGGAAACATGTTGGACTTAATTTACTTTATCATCTTGTATGCACTTTCTATATATACACACACATGTTTAAGCAAATAAAAATCTTATCTTATCTTTAATAAATTTTGTTAAAGGATACCTTGGTCTATAATAATTTAACTTTTTTATAGGCTAATTTTAACTTGGCCTACATAACAGTCTTCACAATCACATGTAATGCTCGTTGCACAGTAATTTGAACATCTATGACATCCTGTTTCGTTGTTGGACATATACTGTATTTGCCCTCTCTTCTCCCGAAGGTGAAGAATATCCCAACTTAAAATTTTTTGAATGGTAGGTGGCCACCTCCGCTTCACTCTATTTCCCTAAATCCCTATAGACCACTCGATCTGGGACACCCTGTATAAAGTTAAACAAAAATGCGTGTTTAGGGTCAATCAATCAATCAACTCAGCCTATTGCAGTCCACTGCTGGACATAGGCCTCTCCCAGGCTGCACCACAACACCCTGTCCTCCGCCTTCCGCATCCAGTGTTTAGGTTGTACAAAATTAATTAAATACTTATTCAAAAATAAAAATCCAATACAAAAAACCATATTTCAATTTTACTAAGAAAAAATATTACAGAATTTGTACTTACGTGAGTGTAGGCGTGCAAAAAAAAAAAACAAAGCTCACTGCTTTGTTTTTTTTTTTTTTTAACAAAGCATTAATTTTTTCATAAATTTTTACATTATTGTAAGATTTCGCAAAAAAACGCCATTTTTTATTAGTTCAAATTATTCTATATCGTATTAGCTTTCTAAAAGTAAAAATATCACGTTTATAATTCAATCAAAACATTTCCTATCAACTGATAAACCTTGCACACGGCTACGTATGTAGGTAAGTATGTACCAAACTTTAGCAGGTAGACCCTTTTATAAAAAAAAAACCGGCCAAGTGCGTGTCGGACCACGCACAATGAAGGGTTCAGTAGTTGGTACGAATTTATCCCAAGAACAAACTTAACATTATAGTTGAAAAACATGTTCCCCATACATTCCAAATGCAAATGTAAGTTTGTACGCTCAATATTGAGTGATTTACCATGTTATTTTAAGACCATATGCTTCTTATCAATTTTCTTGTAATCTACAGGTAGGTTAGGTTAGGTAGGTATAGAACTATCCTCGGTATTTTTTTTAATTTTAGGGTCAGCAGTTTCGGAGATAAGGGGGCGGAATGTTCAATTTTCATCTATTTTCTTTAATACTAACTTTAAAACTATTTATTTTAAAATTATAATAACAAATATATGTGAAATACCCATAACAAGTCCTTTCATTTGATACTCGTATGTCATACGGTAGGTAGTTTGCAAAACTTTTTTTTTTTAAATTTTCTAGTTTTTCCCCCAAAAGTAAACCATATTCAAAATTCATTTATTTACGTTACAAGTTCGTATTTGGGTCACAGAAATTCATATGAAAATTCAACTTAATCGGTCCAGTAAATTCGGAGCAAATCGACTGTGACAGACGGACAGACAGACAGACACACGAGTTATCCTATAAGGCTTCCGTTTTTTCATCACGGAACCCTAAATATTTTTTTTTTTCGTTGATAAAGTTAAGCAGTTTCCCTCATTTCAATATGTGCACGTACACATGATGAAGACTCACGCTGTATACGGAAAGTGAGGAAGGATTTCGAAATTTAATAATCTAAAGGGGTTGACTTATTATTCCGTCATTGCTATGGTACACCTTTTTAATTTGGATGGGAAATCATCAAATGACTTCTCCCGCTCTGGGCGGAGCGGGAGGGCGTGTCAGACGTTTACTGACTAAAACCCACCCGTGTTCCTTCTGTTGCCTGTGCCGGGGCCACGGTAACTCTTTCGAACATCCTGCGAACCGTGGTACACCGCTTGAATATCCTCTTTGTCCATGCACTTCGCCCTTTATTATTGTCCACTATATGACACGCACATAAAGGCCGGCCACACACAGTTGGAATTACGTTTCGAAAGCAGCAAATCCATTCATAATGTAGTAAAGTCTAGCTAGAAGTAGTAGATTATGAATGGATTTGCTGCTTTGGAAACTGAATTCCGATTCGGAATTACAAAAACAAATTAGCAAACCCAAACTACTTACTAATCTTCGTGTTTTAAAATGTTTCGAATGACTAGTACTGTGCTCGTTTTAATTTAATGTCGTACATCCAGATCCACATTGTATAACAGTTAAAGGAGAAACTATCACAGCTAAGTAGGTTTTAAACAAGTTAACGTGTAATAGTCGGCCAACTTACATTTGCAGTTGGAATGTAAAGGGTTTTCCAATAGGGACGGGTCGATGTTGACAGTCTGTGGCAGCCATACTATTTTGGTGGCATCTGTAAAATCTGTTGTATATTATGCAGTCATTGCAGTCAGTGATGCCAAATCACCATGGCAAGTTACACGGTTGAGCAGCATGTGCAAATGATAAAACTTTATTATCAAAATGAGCGTTCGTTAGTGCAAACGTTACGCGCATTGCGCCCATTTTACGGCAGACGCGGTGGCCCTTCAAAGTCCACTCTCCAACGATTGGTGACTAAATTTGAGACGACCGGTTCGGTAAACAACCAACCAACACCTTTAAGTCAAAGGAACGCCAGATCGGCCGAGAAAATCGCCGCTGTACGTGAGAGTGTTCAGGAGACTCCGAGGCAGTCGATTTCTCGCCTTGCTCAAGAACTCGGCCTTTCGCAGACCTCAACTTGGAGAATTTTGCGTCGGGACTTGGGTCTGCATCCGTACAAGATCCAACTGACCCAAGAGCTCAAAGTTAATGACCATAGACAACGTCGTGTGTTCGCTGAATGGGCATCGGAACGCTTGGAAGAGGACCCCGATTTTGGCCGAAAAATAATCTTTAGCGACGAGGCACATTTTTGGATGAATGGTTTTGTTAATAAGCAAATTTGCCGTATATGGGATGACCACAACCCACATGAGGTTCACCAGGTAGCAATGCATCCACAAAAAGTTACTGTTTGGTGCAGATTTTGGTGTGGCGGCGTCATTGGTCCGTACTTCTTCGAAAACGACGTTAGCGAGGGCATCACCGTCAACGGCGAGCGCTACAGATCAATGATAAACAATTTATTTTGGCTTGAATTGAACAATATGGACGTGAACGACATGTGGATCCAGCAAGATGGCGCTACTTGCCACACAGCGAACGACACAATCGACATTCTGCATGAACGGTTTGAGGGTAGAGTTATCTCTCGCAGAGGTGACGTGAATTGGCCACCAAGATCGTGTGATTTGACTCCGCTAGACTTTTTCTTGTGGGGTTTTCTGAAGTCGCAGGTCTATGCCAATAAACCACATTCGACCGTTGCCCTGAAAGCCAACATAACGCAGGCCATCGCTCGGATTCAGCCGGATCTATGCAGCAGAGTCATTAAAAATTGAACCTCTCGGATTCGTGCCACCATACGAAGCCGCGGCGGACATTTAAACGATGTCATATTCCATCCATAATGGCATAAATGGGCCTTTTAAATAAAAAAATAAATTTCGTTAATATCTCACACACATCTTGTTTTATTCAATTTTAACATCGACCCGTCCTTGTTGAAAGACCCTTTATGAGAGAACATGATCGGCTCGAGCTCCTAGGCATGGAGTTGACATCATGTCTCAACTTCGGTGCCACCATCGAGTACAAAGCCCAAACTGCGGCCAAAAAGCCGGGCATCCTGAATAGGGTGAAGCGATACTTTACGCCTGGACAGCTTTTAGCTCTCTACAAAGCGCAAGTCCGATCCTGCATGGAGTATTGCAGCCACCTTTGGGATGGCTCGGCTAAATACCAACTTGCAGCGCTTGACTCGGTGGAACGCAGAGCTAAGAGGCTCATTGGCGACGTAAGACTGGTGGATGCCAAGCTTCATAGCTTGGCTCATCGCCGCAAGGTTGCCTGCTTGACGGTCTTCTACAGATTATACTTCGGGGAGTGTGCTCAAAAACTCCACGACCTCATTCCGCCGGCCCCCTTCTATCAGCGGACATCTAGACGCACTGCAAGTTACCATCCTTACCTAGTTGCTATCCCACCAATTCGCACTAAGCGTTTCTAAATGTCTTTTGTGATGCGCACAGCAAAGGAGTGGAACTCTCTGCCTGCGTCTGTGTTTCCGAATGCATACAACCCCGATCTCTTCAAAGTGAGAGTGAACAGGCTTCTTCTGGGTAAGCTCGCTCCATCGTCGACTTTGTCTCTGCCATCTCTGACCTAGACTAGTCAAGAAAAAAAAAAAAACATGTTTTTCAAGTAGGTACAATGTTATGTTTGTTCTTGGTTTTTGGTACTATTCATTACAACTACGGAACCCTTCATTGTGCGTGGTCCGAGACGCTCTTCGCCGGTTTTTTATTTATCTATTATAGATAATCTAGTTATGTAAGTAGTGGCTTTTTGTGTAATGACTGCCATCATCTAACTTGATTCCCTTTTTTCCAGGCGGTCATGTGTTCAGATAGCAAGAAATACGGCGGCTTTGGTCGCGTTGAACCGGACGGCGAGTTCCACGCCACACAGGGTCAACCATGGGGCAACAGAAGTGATTCTGTTCAGGTATGAATAAATAACGAACTTATATTTATTTCTAATCATTAATTTATTTCATATACTTATCATATTTTAAAAACATCAACTTTTTTTTCAAACTCTATTGTCCTTGTCCCTATGGTACAATAGGTACATAGTTTTCCACTCTACCCTGTGTTGCCTTCTCTGGCCAATCTCCCATCAACTTATTTTAATGAAACATTTAGGTACTTTAAATATTCGGCTATCCAGAGTTACATTTAATTGATATTACGCAGTAGAATTATTACGGTTTATAGTAATTAGATATTAGACAAAAAAAACTTGTTAACAACATCAATAGGTATATATTAAGGAGTTGAAATAATGTAGGTATCTACTTGCAACCAGAATTACTAATAAAATTGATATTGTGCAATAGACATCAACTTATTGTTTATGTTTATAATTGAATAGACATTCATACTTTTAACAAAATGTTGTTCAGTTTTTTTTTTTAATTGATGAGATTGATCAGCAAACAATCATTACAATTAATTGAAACATCCAGGAACGTATTATTTAAGTTTATAATTGCATACACTTATTTATTTTACTATTGACATAATTTAAAACCTAACAATCTTAAAATAATAATAATTATTATGTACAAGTATATAAAAAAGGAGGGGAAATAATCAGACGGCATCAAGAAATTTATCCGCATCGCTGTCAACAGGAAAAGTGCCCAGAAGGCTGGCAGCATTGCCACGTTGTATGGCAATGCTGATTCTTTGGCCAAAAAATAGGCCAGCCCTCTGATCACGTGTGGAGTCGACCAACCGCCTGGCGATGTCTCGAAAAACTAAGTGGGCACTCGGACCCCATGGCCCAAGTGTTTCAACCCCAAACTGCTCGAATATATAAGTCCCAATATGATTGGAGTATTTGCGCCGTTTGAGGTTTTCCGCACCCGCAGCAGCCGCTCCAGCACAGCCTGCCGTGCTAGGAAGATGGGATGGCGCAAGGGTGTCGACACACGTTGCATCCCACACCAAAGGCCTACCTACCTTCCAAGGCATTATGGTCAATCCGTCTGGTCTCTTCCCATCGTCGCGTGCTAAGCCATTGGGTTCTAAAACAGCTGGCACCCCACAAGGGTGACAAGAGCACGACGGATGATGTCATTGATGCTGGCGTGCCGTGCTATCCGGCCTGCGCTCTTACTGCAGGATAGGCCATGTTGTCCGAGGCAGTCGACACCGTCACCGCATTGGCAGCGATGCGGAGCCACGCAAGGAACGCCCAGACGTAGACAAGTAGCGAGCCGGAAGGTGGTGTCACCCAGCGTAGTGCCTATGTTGGGTGACGGTATGCGGTAGCGCCTGAAGCCAGAGGCCCGACTCCCACTCCCCCACAGCCAGCAGGCGGGCACGCTCAGCAGTATTGGTGGTCGTATTAATTAGATTATTCCATACCAACCTGCAGAGTGGTTCATCCCACTACCTCTGGGAAGATGGGTTCAAGGGCCGATCTGTATCCGGGCAAGCCATTTTCCAGGCGTTCACTGCGTCAGTCAAACACGGCAGTTCTGAGTCAACCGAGAAGGGGGCTAAAATTTTCTCGGTCAACTTTCATAGACACTTAAAACTTGTAACAACAAACAACATCAATTCAATTATTTCAATGAAACTGTAAACAATCATTTCAACTATGGATACAGCCAGAATTACTAATTGATGCATACGCATAAGACATCTACTTATTGTTTAAGTTTAATCGAATAGATAATTAAATATCAAATAAAATCTATTCAGTTATTTCAATTGAAACAGTAAACAAATTGGTACTACCCAGAATTACGTAATGATAATATGCAATAGACATGAACTTATTATTAAGCTTATTTTAATTTAATTTTATTTATTTTATTAGGTCTACCAACAATTGTTTACACTAATTTACAAACAAAAATAAAAGTTTATAATTGAATAGACACTGAATACTTATAATAACATATAACAATATTCGATTTTTTAAATTGAAACGGCAAATAATCATTTCAGTTAAGTGAAACATCCAGAATTACTAATTGATATTATGCAATAGACTAGACAGCAACTTATTATTTAAGTCTATAATTGCATAGACACTTAAAACTTGTAACAACAAACAACATCAATTCAATTATTTTCAATGAAACTGTAAACAATCATTTCAACTATTGATACAGCCAGAATTACTAATTGATATTATGTAATAGACATCAACTTATTGTTTAATTAAATAGATAATTAACTTTTAATATCAGATAACATTTTTATTCAGTTATTTTAATTGAAACAGTAAACAAATTTGTACTATCCAGAATTAGATAATGATATTAGTCAATAAACATCAAGACACTGAATACTTTAATTATAAACACCATTAATCGATTTTCTTAATTGAAACATCAAATATTAATTTCAATTAATTGATAAATCCAGAATTACTCACTGATATTATGCAATAGACATCAACTTATTAAGTTTATAATTGCATAGACACTTAAAACTTGTAAACAACAAATATTAATTAACATCTCATACAATATTTTTAAAATAAAACAATAAAGAATCATAAACAGGAACAGAAACCTTCAGGAGATCCTGAAGGTTTCATAAGACTAGAATTACTTGTAGTAAACCTATTGTTTATTTTTTTTTTTCAGATATATATCCCCTGCCGCACTGCCATTGTCTACGCAAAAGTGAATTAGATTAGATTTACATCAAAAAAGTGGAAAATTTGGTACTTTTACTTCATAAAAGTATTACTATTTTGATACCAATGATTATGCTTTACAAATCAGTTGAACTTTGTTAACTTGTAAGAACAGTATGTAATTGAGAATGCTTATTTTTGGAAAGTTTTAATTTGGGAAGATTAAGAATAAGCTATTGTTAAAGTAGGTATGAATTCTACATTTTTAAAATCTGTTAAAACAATAAATGATCTGTTAAAAATGTTGATTTTTATTATTTTTCTGAAGATATTCCTATTAATAAATTGTTTTTAGGTGTACATGTAACAGGCTTCAGTCTCATAAGGGTGACTTTGTATCCAAACTCTTCAGCCAAGCGAGCCCTGTCTGAATCAATGATTGTCATGCACCTCGCTCCTCTGACAGCCAAAGGATGCTCCTTGTGTGTCTGGTCTGCAGCATGGGCAATACACAAATACTCGTCAAAGGGTACACTGGAAAACTTTTTGCTTCTGGGATATTCCATTCTACAGGTACCATGTATAGCTCCATAGCAGCATGGACTTAGGACAAACCTAGCATTTTGCTTCAAACATTTGTCCAAAATCAAATCAGTGGCAATCCCACAAGCATGTAATCCAATTCCTATATCAAACTCGCCAATGAAGAAGTCCAGGTTACACTGGTAGTAAAATACATTTGTCAACCTCATCTTTTTAACCCTGTCTTTAGCTCTGTAGAGAGACTGCACTTTGTTCTCCAATAATATTATACTGCATCTTGGCAATAGATAAGCAAGGAGGATGCCCAAATGTCCAGTTCCACAGCAAAAGTCTACAATCACATCTCCATCTGAAGCCATACTTAACACTGCTAATGCTAAATTTTCTAATTGCTCAGATTTCCTTTGGACTCTTGTATCAGGTAGATAGCCAGAATATGGATTTGCATGTTCTGGTATATCATTCCATTTAAAAGAACGTTGAAACTCGTTATCAGACACGGTAAGTTCCATTCCCTCCGTTATGGAACTTAGAGCCTTTTCAATATCCTCATCCTTGGTATAAATCCTCTTTTTAGGATTATGCCTCTTTGGGTCACACTTGTATAAGCTAACATCATCAGGTGCTGACATAGTCATATTATCAAATGATAACTGTTTTAAATTAAATTGGCTCATGAGGGACATAAAAGTTTCCTTTATTCTTGGAATGGATATCAAATTTTTATACCATTTGTAAGTAAATGGCAATAGAGATTCAAACCGTGTCTCCCCAATAGATTGTATTATAACATGATATGATGGCAGCAGTACTAGATCTGCTAATGTTAAGTATGGGCCTTCAGCAAATTCATGATGTACATCAAGGTCCTCCATTTTTGTGGAACAGTCAATAGCAATCTCTTTTCTTTTGTGGGATTTCCATTTTCTTGTTTTTGAAGCTCTTTTTGTGCCAGATGAACCTTCCCCACTTTCTTCTGGATCCTGTTTATCAGCAATAGCTTGTTGCTCAGCATTTGACTGTTGTTTAACGTTTGTTTCTTGTTTAGCACTTTCTTGTTGCTCAACAGTTGTTTGTTTCTGAGCATTTAAATCTTTTGTTTGGTCCTCAGCATTTGCTTGTGGCTCCTGCTCAGTATTTGCCTGTGGCTCAGTATTTGCTTGTTGCTCAACATTGGCTGCTTGTTGGTCAGCCTTTGCTTGTTTCTCAGCATTTAGACTTTCTTTTTTTATATTTTGTGCAACTTTATACACATTATGAATTCTGACAGGTTGCCTCATATGATCTTCGAATCGTACCAAAGCATTTGGTACTTCATTAATGTCATCTGTTGTTAATAATTCTTGGACAGTTCTTATAATTTCTACTTCACAGAATTTTGTCCATACTGAAACCTCATTTGGTGCTTGGAGGCAAGTATGACGAAAGCCAAGCAGACCGTCGTCATGTTCTTGCCTCAGTGCGTAGCAATTCTTATACAAACAAATCTGTCTGGTCACCGCACACAAACCAGTTATTATAACCTCTTCAGCCATAATGACAGGGTATACACATAAAGCCACTGTCCACGGAATATCAAATTCACTTATTAGAAAGATGAAAGGTTCGCCTTCTTGCTCTACTAAAGTAACAGCCGCCTTCTCATTCTCAGGAGTTGTCCTTACTGGGATGAATCTTATAGCAACAAAATTGCTGGTACAAAACTTATGAATGCAGTAACAAATAAACGAATCTAGAGGCACTTTTATTTTATGGGTCTCTTTGTATTCCTTATAGTTTGTATAGCTCTCCAAATGAACAATGTTGAGTAACTTCTTCTTGAAACTTATGCCCACCATGATTGATAGCAAAATTAATTATTCTTGCGGTTAGAGGGTCGTCTTATCACTTCACAAATTACACAATATTCACTGAGCTTTATTTTATTTAGGTCAATCAATACACGCTTGTAAACTTTTGTTTTAAAATGTGATAACCTGCATCCTGAACCTGGACTTCACTAACATTGACACTACTGCATTGACATCACAGAGCATGTAACCAATTGACATGACACCCGGCTAGATGTTGCCAGGATTAAATTGTTGCTATTCCACCAATTCGCACTAAGCGTTTCCAAATGTCTTTTGTGATGCGCACAGCAAAGGAGTGGAACTCTCTGCCTGTTTCTGTGTTTCCGAACGCATACAACCCCGATCTTTTGAAAGTGAGAGTTAACAGGCTTCTTCTGGGTAAGCTCGCTCCATCGTCGACTTTGTCACTGTCATCTCTGATCTAAACTAGAGTCAAGAGCAAACCTATCTCAAATAAAAAAAAAATCACATCGTTGAGATCGGATAAAATTTGTCCGGCTTTGAGTTCCGCCAAATATCTCACATAGACATTATAAATTATGGCTCTTGCGGAGCTGTGGATGGCAGATCTGTTTATTATGAACACAATGGGTCACCAATATCACCAGAATAACGCAAATAAATAAAAATAAACACGAGAAACAGTCACCGATTACAAGAAATGACAGAATATGTATGGACGGCAGCACATCAAGCTACTACAATCTGTCAAATTTCTTTAATAGATTTTCAACTTTATTGCTATTGCATTAGGTTCAAGATTGATTGGGAAAATTTGACAGTTTCGGGTAGCTTGACCTGCTGGCGTCTGTACCTTACTCGACGAGGCAGTGCGAGTGTTGCCAATGATTAAATATTTTATTTCCGTTTCAAGACTGTCTTGCTAAACTGTACGATATGTGACATGCTTCGACGACTTCAACTTTTAAGGGGGTGAAAAGGGGGATATTGTTTGTTTGAAAAATCTTATTTCTGGAGTTAATAAAACTGAAACTACACCTCAAAGGGGGATTGGGGGGTGTCATAGTTTGTATGGAAGAATTTTAACGCGCGGCTTGAAACTCATTATTTATATTAAGACTGAAAATAAAGAATAACATGTATCAGGGTTTTTTGAAAACCTATTCCTAACATACTACTAAAGTATGAAATCGACGCGGACGAAGTGGCGCGGGAAGTGCTAGTAATATATTATTGTAAAGAGGTTGAATTTGTGAGTTTGTTTGTAGGGTGTAATCTTCGGAACCACTGATCCGATTCCGAAAATTCTTTCACAAATGGTAAGCTACAGTATTACCGAGTGTTATGGGATGTTTTATGTTAAAACAAGAAATATCATGCGGATGAAGTCACGAGCAGAATCTGAAGCTAGTAGGTAATAAAGACATTTTTTTGAAGTGAAAACATGCTCCAACGAGTTCCACGGCTCAACGCTAGAGGGCGCTGTAACCAAATTATTCTATTCATGGTGAAAGCGCCAGATAGCCCGGGAAATTCAAAATTTCTTACGTTTTTTGCAATTTGCAAGTCAGTATAAAGTTACATGTTGATCAAAATATGATTCGCGACCGTAAAAAATATCTATTCATAGAATTTTAATAAATAAAGTCATCAATACAATACGATTATGTTTTTGTTATTACCTTTCCAAATTTTTTAGTTACTTTACGTCTGACTTTGCATCACATTGGTCCAGTGATTGTTATTGTCCTTGCTATAAGTTTGGTAACTATAATTCTATGGGTTGCATCACTAACTAAATGATCTTCATTTTTCGTAAAATAACTGTGGAAGGACTTTATCTGTGAGTGGTTTGTACTACTTACTAATTCCATGGATCCGTGACGTTCCGAGTGGACGATTCTGAATCTGACAAATGACTGGACTGACTGACACTTGATAGTGAGTGACAATTGAAAATTACACTTATTTTATTAAATTTATTCTCATAATTGGCAATAATTAGAAAGCTGACCATTGTTTAGGGCTATTTATTAAAAATTATTGCAAATTTTAACCTTTGTGAGCTTTAGGTAGACTATCAAAGTAAACACAATGTTGGAGGTTATGAATGGATTTCTTTTGGTTTATTTTCTCATATTATGCACGCTCAGTGCTTTAGTCCCTCAGTTAGTGAAACCGGTAAGTACCTACTAAGGGTCTGTTCATGCTTATTTCTATAAAAGTTAAATATCAATGAAAACAACACTTATTTGTTTGTAGATAGCTGCGTGTTTTGTTAGACCATCCAGTGAAGAGCGGTCAGTGTGGTCTCAAATTGTGACACTCAAAGCGGAACAAAAGGGTATATCTATAAAAGACGAGTTCGCCGCATATTCCAAGTTGCAACGTAAAATAAACAGTCTTGAAAATCAACTGAAAGATGATTCACAAACACGCATAGGCAAGAATATGGCTGTTAAAAGTACTGTAAGAATGGGTCTTCAGATTGGATTAGGTCTTATGACTGTACTGTCTGTTATTTGGTTTAGGCGGGAACCCATTGTTGCTCTGAAAGGTGACCTGTTTCCTCTGACTGGAATATTGAGATTCCCAAGTGACATGCCAAATGCTATCTCCTCTCATGTATGGGTTGGAATATCAAATGTTGCTGTCAGAACCCTTTTAAAACCTATTTTATCTTAATCTCATTATGATGCATTTATTTGTTGATGTTGGAATAAATTATTTTTAATTGGTATGTTACTGCAGTTCTTATTTTATCACTTTCAAATAAACAGCCTAGCTCATATTTATATCCTCCTTATTTAAAACCTTTAAAGTTACATAATATTTCTAACACTCATAACTTATTTTTTGTATCTATACAAAAGGAAAATGAAACTAAACAATATTATATTTATTTAAATTTTTTATTTATTAAACAAATAATAGTACTTTATACTCAGTCCGACAAATGTCCAAATGTGTCCTCTAAATTAACATAACCATCAAAGATCTAACTGCCTATGTCTGGAAACCTTATTATGCTTAATTTATGAATCACTCTTAACTTCGATATAATTAGAATATTTAACAATCATACCAATCACAAGGACGACTGACTTTTTCTCACACAATTAGTGTTCCCAGACAGAATAAAATCTATATAAAAATTAACACAATTCTCAAATATAGTGGTACTTTCATACTTAGTCATTTTCTATTACCAATTTTAAGTTCATTGTGAATCATTATGGTTCACTCGTCATTCACACGTCATTCGTGGATCTTTGACAGTCGTTACGGGTCGTCAGAAGCCCGAAAGTCTGACAACCAGTCTTATCAAGGGGTATCGTATTACCCAGTAACTGGGTTGTGGAGGTCAGATAGGCAGTCGCTCCATGTAAAATACTGGTATTCAGCTGCATCTGGTTAGACTGGAAGCCGACCCCAATATAGTTGGGAAAAGGCTAGGCAGATGATGATGTGAATCATTATGGTTCATAAAATGTTGTAAATCTATTTATATTTTAACATACATTAAAATAAAAGCTAAACTCACAGTTGACACTCACCCTGAGGTCAATGTGTGTGGCATTCATAGAGGCCACAACATCATGTTCAGGACAATAACAAGCATAAATAGACCACTATGTTCACATTTCAATAGTATGTAAGATGGAACTGTGTGCACCCATTATATTTTAGTTTCCATAACTAATATTTACAAGCTCTATATCACAGCTTATGTTTTACTATTTTGTGTGCTGAGACTGGAATTTAAGGATTTATGAATAAAAATAAACTCTTGTGCATATTTCTTTGTGTTTCACGAATTAATTTTTAACTCAACATTCTATGGACGAAATCTTTAGGGAACTAATATCGGACAATAAATGACTAGTCCATATTTAACAGTGGGATTCATTATGAACTATACTTCTATTGTAAAAAGCCTGCTTTGACACAGTAAAGACTGAGGCGTCGTCCTAATACAACGCGAGCATCAAAAGTTCGCGCGAATTTTTGTCGTCCGAATCCGCGATCAATCATACTGATGTCGAATAGGTGGAGCGGGGTGAGGGGCAGGGCAGGACCCGCGAACCGAGGCGTCATTAATTCACGCGATGATCGCGTTCTATTAGGACACCCAGTTATTGTTCTCGAGCGACCACGCGTTGGTCGCAACGCTTACACGCGCGATGATCGCGTAGTCGCGTTGTATTAGGACGACGTCTTACACAGATACAACATAAAAACATCGATAAAGCAATAATTCTAACCAAAGTTCCCAAAAATATATTTTTTTTTTTATATTGGCACAAGTTTCTTCACTTTACGTGCATTTAAATCATCTGATGACTGATCCTAATGAAATGATTAAGGCATTTCCATGGTTCAAGCACTTAATGAGACTAGAAACTATGACTAAATTAATTCAGATTGCTGGTTGGCGGATTATTGTTGTACGAGTCTATTCACGACAAAATAATCATCAATCATATGAACGACTTCCAAAATAATTCTGATTTCAAAATATCTTTCATGAAAATATAACATTTTTGATCGCAATAGGTATTTATCATTGAAACGCAATTACTTGAGTAATGTATGGGCAAAATTACTTTTTTATCTTATACTAACTCAACAATGAGAATATTTTCAGTCAAACCAACACTAAAATACTAAATAATGACAAAAACAGGAAAATTGCGACCAATTATATATAGCCATATAATCTATGCATATAGCAAGCACTTGATAGTACGATTAGGAAGTAATAGTGTCCGGTGGATTACGTTTTTGACACATACTTTGCAAATAAGATCAATTTTAAAATAATTTTATAAAAACTAAGTAATGATAAGAAAGTACTTCAAACAGGGAAACTTACAGTTAGTATGTAAGGTTAAAAAAAAGCTGAAGTAATTAATCGTATCTTATCTGCATAGTTGTATCGCCTTGTAAGTACATTTCAAATCATTTCCACACTTTTTTAAAATGATTAATATTTTTTTTTAATATAAAAACTGACCAATCAATGGCTTTATAAGTAGCACAATTTTAAAAACAGTGTGTCAGTGTGTGTGTCCACCGTTTTTGAGTGGCTTTTTGAAGTTGGTAAGCAACCGGTTTCAACATTTTCCATATTATAGCCAATTTTACCCCTGCCAAGTATTGCTGACCTTGGAAATGTTATCATTTTTGAGAACATGGTGTTATGTTCAATTCCTACCATACGGAGACTGGTGGGTTTGGACAGGTTTCGTAATTTCTCAGCCACAAGCATGCACAATGTCTCTCTATGTGGACATTTGAGAACGTTGTCATCTCTACGAAACTACTGTTGTGGCGTTCAACGCGGCTCGGACACGACTAACGACTCGTTATGCAGTTAGCTAGGTGTTCTCATAAAAGGAACTATTAAAATGTGTAGTTAGAAGATACACGACGGCTTCGTATGTTGACATCATGATTGCTGTGTTTGGTATCTGACGTACTAGTTGTGTGCCTAAGCCCCTGAAACGACAAAGAAGTTATTAATAAAAGTTGGCACAGTTAGTGAATATGTTGACTTTTGATAAGAATGGTGCAGTGCTTACCTATAGACTCCTCGGTATCCCTCCTCCTTCAGTACTGTGTGCAGCGTTTGCCAGAACTTGCGGTATTTGTCACCTTCCTCTCTGAGCCGTGTTCTTGCTACCTCTGGAAATTAAATACGAGTTTATAAAGGGACCATAACACCAATAAATTATACGGTCGGTCTTATTATAAGCCTGTGTTGTCTCACTGCAGGGCAAAGGCCTCCCTTCCCTCTTTCCGTTTTTGGTCTACTGCGATTGCGGGCCAATCCTTTAAGGAGTCCAGCTTATACCGTTATCTCTTTCTGGGCCTGCTGCGTAGTCGTTTCCATTGGTTTCGTGCGTTAGGCTGTTGAAAGGCTTCGAGTAATCCACAAACGCCAGGTACAATGGTAGATTAAATTCTTGATGTTTTTCAAACACCTGGTTTAGATTAGAGACTGTACGTGGTCAGAAGTCGAAAGGCTTCAACGAAATCCAGCTTGTTCGGGAGGTGGGTGGAGGTAGTGTCATATATTTGCTTACTATTCTTAATTACTGGAAAATAACCGACTTTAAGTGGTCTAGACAACATTATTTTGTTAAAAAAACAGCGCATCACTTCAAAAATCCACTAAGCAACACAGTCCATAAAGACGCCGTTAACTCTTGCTATCAGGCAGGCGGAAAATGTACCAGATAAGGTGACACATCGGTTTACTTATTATACAAGCATATGTTAACGACCTGTTGGTTCTAGAAAATCACTAGCTAATCTCTTTATCCATGGTAAAAAGTCAATGATCCCTGAAGACTCCTTTATAGGCATTACTAATTAAGAACATTAGCGACTGATGTTAATTAAATGCATCTCGTATTTGATTATCATATCAGTGTGTAAATGTTTGCTGCACATCAACTTTGCAGGTAAATTAATCCCTTCGTATACGAGGAACGTGGATCTACGCGAGACACTATGGCTTTTGAATTGTTTATGTAGTTTCGGAATAGGTACGAAAGGTTATTGCGGTGAATCTATATTCTAGTAATTTCGATGCTTACCATGTGGATATGCAATGCAAGAAGCGACTGTCTTCGAGAAAGCGCCAGCTCCCATGAACTCGAGGAAGTCTCTAGGAGAGCGATGGTCGCTGGGCACACCATCAACACTCCTTGCTGCCATAAGTCTCGCTTTAACACCCTCGTACAACACGAAGTGAACCACAGTCTCACTGATGCCCATGTACGAAGCTGTTATGCCTTTGTAGAAACCGCTGATGCCCTGAAATCAATCACCCTTGTAGAGTTTGATGAACTATCAAAACACAGATAAGCTACTTGTTTTTAAGCTAACTGATAAATGTGATTAATCTCATTCTCATCATCTAAAAAAATTGGTTCAGGTACCGTTTTAGCGTATATCCTCTTAATACACTGCACTGCAGTTATTTTCTGTCCATCCAACTGCAACCGCGTTTTAACGAACCAAATCGGATTGGTCATTGTACAAGACACAAAACCTGAAACAGATTGTTCTTGAAACTTGTGCGTGATATACAGCGCGTGTACTGAAGCCAATGTGAATAAATTAGCAGGGGGCCGAGAGGAAGACAATACGATAACACAATGTTTATTATAATTTGCATTTCCATGTTTCATAATAATATAAAAGAGTAGCGTTTGATGAAAGAAACTTGAGTAAATGATATAAATATTTCACGAACAGCGTAAAACGTGTTTTACCTGCAGCACTTGCTGCGGATAGGTGCACGATTGGAGTATCCGGTGATATGTTTTGATTCAATATCGCCTTAGCTTGAGAGTATGTGCAGAAGTATATGGCCCGAGACGGTGCTACCCCAACTATGTTAGGTCCTAGACCTTTGAACAATGCTCTAGGGCCCTCAGTCTGAACTATGTGCCTGGAAACAAATAAGCTCTTCTTAGTAAATCACCTTTGCACCTACATCGGTGATAATTATTGAGTTAGTTTGTGACGTAAATGGATATCTCGTTCATTGAGATAAAATTTTAATGTCAACATACAAGCTGCTATAAATACTGAGTTCGGTTGAGGTCGAGTCACAACCTCGAGAAAGCTCTGAAGTTTAAATTTAAATTAATGTGCGTTTTCTGCACAGGAGGTAGGTATTCGTTCCTACATCCGAGATAATGGTCTAATGAAAAATGCAAACTGATAAGCGATCAGCCGGTATCGGCAGCAACCGGCTAATCTGCAAACACAGAGCGCACCAAAGGGGTCGCGATCGAGAATCCGGCCCACGTTCAGCTCTCGTGACACTTGGGCATCACAGTTGTTATCTATTAACATACACTTGATAACAAGTCTAGTTGAAAGCGGTTTGAACTTCTCTGTTTGCCTGTGCTTGATTATTTAAATACACAGCGAATGAATTTTTGTATTTTCATTTCGATAAGTGTAGAATTGTGTTTTTCCACATAAATTTCGCGGACTAAAGATCTTCGTGACATCAGTTCGAAGCAGCTAAATTTAAGGTCAACAAGACAATGTCTGGCGTACACTTAGCATCGCAGAAGCCCCAATCACAGTCACTGAGTGGCTGCAAGCCAAAACGACAATCCACACAAAATAACACAGATAGGAGCAAACACTTCACACAACTAATACTTGTGTCGGAAATCAAAATAAGTCCAAGAATAAGCGGGAAGAAAATTGCGTGGCGTTGAATGGACGGATAATAATAAATCCCGATAACGGAGCTCATAAAATGTCATGAATAAATGCGACGCTTTAAGGGGCGCTCACGTAGACATAGCACACTAACGACTCTAACGAGGTATAAAATAAGGTCTTACCTAATGCACTGTATAAGACTCATCCTGGACGGTGTCCTGGCGTGTCCCACCCTCGCACACTGCTGAACCTGACAATTGTACGACATCAGCATACGATCTGCTTGCTTGCTGTATGCGAACATCGCGCCCATCGTACGTCTGTAGCCCCATTTGGCCTCCTGTATTATATGGCCAATTTTATTATAACCATCGCTTGTGTGGAGCACGGGTGCGGTCAGGGATAACTAGGATATGTTAGCAGTTTCAGGTAAAGCAAATGGGTAATGAACAATTCTGTTAAACACATTGATATAATAATACATCTCGATCCCATTTGTGTAGGACTTTTATTTCAACTAAAAGCTGACATTGAATGTGTATGACCTTCGATTAGCTTGCGCTAATTAATTGTCGTTCTTATTAAATAAAAACATAATATGTTCTCTATTCTAAAAACATAAAGTGAAAAGCAATTAACTAGGTGCGCTTTACACAAGTGATGGAAACAATGGGACCTACGCAAATGTTAGGGCCAAATGTTTCCATACTGCCAGCTCCAGAGTTAAAATATTTATGATTCATACATAGATGAGTTTTTTATCTCCAAGAACAACACCATTATTCTCCGCGGCTTATAGATAAATTAACTGACGGAAATAGGTACCTAACAATGAATCAATCAATTTCATTGATACCTAAATACACCACAAAGTACGCACTGTACGCTAGTACTACCGTCAAGTCGGGTTACTTTGACTCTAGGGTATAACTTTGGCCCAAATCTAGACTTGATGTTTGAAATTCCCGCCATGTCGCGATCACAAAACCGAACGTCGTATTCCTTCGGTAACTAATAGATATAGACGCGTACTTCCGGAACTGTTATGTGGATTTAATGACACTAAACATTTGTCTCGATTTGGGGCAAAGTTACACCCTAGAGTCAAAGTAACCCGCCGTGACGGTATTTATTTCGATCAACGACCATACATTACAGCCCGCATGGTCGTTGATTTCGATTCAATCCATTTTCTTAATACGATGGGTATGCCAATCATACATAGTAATTTAATCACTTATTATTAAACTGAAAATATTAAAAATAACACAGGAAACTTCCTTCATCAATTTCAATCATCCTAGGTGTTTAAGCAAACGCTAAGCTTACATCGACGACATGATAATTTTTAGGATAAACATTTGAGAAAGAGCAGAGAACCAATGGAATGGACATGACTAGATGAGTTAGATATTTCGTCAAGGCTATAGTAGTAACATATTTTCGCCATTTGACATGGATCGAATTCGCCTATGATCCGAAGACCGATTGCAAATAGAATTAAAAGAAAATAAAAAGAAAAAAAAATAGTCAAATGAAACCCGTTAAGTGTTAAATTCTGACAAGACGAAGACATACTATGCACGATAAATGATTAAACAGAATGCTGAAAATATCTCAGTGCAAAGAAATATCTACCTACATCGATCAAATTATGGAAAACAACAGAGTAATCATCTCGGAAACCTTGGAAGTTGATTAAATCCAAGCCAGATGAGATGATACTGTTGTATCTATCATTTTAGTGATTTATCAGTTCCACGTGCACCCCAATTCGGACACTGTTTTTCGTTTGATTTAAAATAACAGTTGGACTTATCGTTCATGTCAAACCTGTCTGATAAACCTAGAAATTCGGATATGTCCCAATATAATTTCGAGTAATTTATCATATCATTGTTAGCGAAAGTGCATCGGCAGGTATGTACGGCGAAGCCAATGAATGTTTATTGCAATTCCAACTTGCTATGCATAAATTCTACTTTTAGAACAGCCTTGAGCGCCGTTAGCTTCAGTATGTATAATGACATTGTACAAGGTCATTATTAATCTTACATAGAACTACGCCGTAAAATGCGAACAAAACAA
The DNA here is from genome assembly GCA_947568875.1 of Fissipunctia ypsillon. Taxonomy (NCBI): domain Eukaryota; kingdom Metazoa; phylum Arthropoda; class Insecta; order Lepidoptera; family Noctuidae; genus Fissipunctia; species Fissipunctia ypsillon. The sequence goes on along the minus strand of OX387660.1, from coordinate 6,904,992 downwards.
TGTCACGCTAAATTAATTTTGATTTTTAACGGTCGTTTGAGCACTACAGTCAATTAAAAACTATTAAAACGCATAGCCCATCTTAAAAACTGTTCCAATCGCATTGGCTGGTCAAACAACACAGGAAGAAAATAGATATCTCGTCAAGAAAATGTCTGGCCTAGTTTTCGGTGGTTATTTTCGAATACTTCTGGAATCTGCGAAACTATTGGAAACGAGAGAAACAATTTTCACGAGTTTGGCGTTCCTACATCGGTATTGTTTTCAGCAATCCAAGATCAGACGGCGAACGCGAATATCAGTCACTGCACTTGGACATATATTTATTACCATCCTTGGTGTATTTTGGGTAAATAAATTGATCTAGAGTAGAGCGGCAAGCTGATTTAAACATTTATAAGTATTATGAAGGCGTGCTGTCTGGATCGATTTAGACGCAGATTGAAATCGAGCTACGTAAAACTGTTCATGATTCAATAGAGATAATTTAATGGTTTCGGTGAGCTATGTGGTAGGCACGGAAGTTAGGGTGGGGTCTGTAAATGAAGACTACTTTCTTACCGCCGAATCTGGCATGTTGATGGAGTACCTACCTACCTATATTATATTTGTTTGGACTAATGCCAATGTTGGTTCACTCACTAGCTCAATAATTTCTTTTTGATTTGTGCTGATATTGATAAAGCGAGCTTGTTTGTTGTTACCGAGTATATTACGTGGAAGAACTGTACTTTATAGACCGGCCATTTTTTATAGTAGTGTATTTTGAAAACCCCACAATTTGTGGGGTTTCGTTACCTATGTACCGAGAAAAAAAAGGCCAAAGTTTCTTTCGGGATTTGTGGGATGGTGGGAGTATTAAGGGTGTGGACAATCACGTGGCGGGTATAAATTTGTATCCAAGCAATAATAAGACTAAAATGGCTAAATGGCTAAAAAAAACCATGAAGGGCCACCAGAAACCAGGTACATCTCTGCCCAACCCTTCGGGGACACATATAAACAGACAAGAAGAAAGGAACAGAAAAATACGTACAAAGGTGATGCTTATTTCTAAAGAAATCTCTTCCAGCATACCTGCGATAGGAAAGTAGATAAAGAAATGTAGACAACGTGTGTAAGAGTAAATGAGAAAACAAAATTCATAAAATCACAAACGATACACTAATATGAGTACATACAAATATATGTAAGTATATAAACATTAAACATACAAGCATACTTCCAAAATGTCACTAAAATATATACATACGATAATAATGTAGCATACTACATAACTATGATGACGTGGAATGGTAGTGTTCTTTCACTCTACTTTTTATATGTTAGAAATAGGTGTAAGTAATAGATGAATTAATAATACAGAGATACCTTTTAATAATTATAATTATACGTGCTTCTGCCTGCGTGTTATGTCGATAAAAAGTAGCCTATGTCATTTTCCAGGGTTCAAAGTATCCCCACACAAAATTTCATCAAAATCGGTACAGCTGTTTAATCGTGAAAGCGTAACAACCAATAAATCAAATGTTTTCTCTTTATTTATAACTAGTTGTTGCCCGCGGCTTCGCCCGCGTGGTTGTCAATACTTCCCTATTTTAATCGGATTTTGTTCACAATTTCATTGATGATCTGCTACACAGGTATTCCTAGTGCAGACACCAGTCTCTCACTAACTAGTGTTGCATAGTTTTTAAACTTGTCTAAATTCATAAGATTGTGAAGAGAAAATAAATTATTTGAATTTGAATTAATGGTTTTTTTTTTGTGCGGCGGAACCCTAATTCTTTTTCTAAAATAAAAGTACCCAAGTTACTAAGGAGTAACTTAGGGTAAGTACTCTTATTAGGGTTCTTTTATTAGGATAACATCGGCTATCTGCCAGTAAAAGTCCCGTCAAATCGGTCCAGCCGTTTCGGAGATTAGCCGGAACAAACAGACCGACAGACAGACAAAAATTTTAAAAATTGCTTTTTCGTTATAAGTATCGTTTATACTTTCTTATGCATTTAGTAAAAAGCTGTTATTTTGACATTACAAACAGACACTTCACTTTTATTTATTTGTAATATAAGTAATATGATATTTTTTTTTTTTATATTTACGGTTCCACATTCATTTCAGATTCATTCTAATTTCAGAACGCGTTTGTTGTCAGGACGCCGCCATATTGGCCGTAACGATAACAATGGCAATAATTAAAAAACTCATTTGTTTGTACCCAAATTAATATTCTCAGATTCACATTAATATTAATTTATTATTAGGCTCTTCAACAATGAGTACACTATTACTATACAATTTATATTACATTGCAAACTTAAGTCTACGCCGTGTCTACGCCTCATTCATTACTTGATAGCATGCACTAATTACATAGAAAAAAATTAATTATTACATTTTAGACTAAATACACCCATTAAATAGCAAGAGCGGCTTTTTTCCTAAATTCAGGGTATTTTTCACTGTTTATGGATATAAGTATAGCCAAAAATGAAACATTGCTTACGACTCGCCACGTGATGTTAATACTCACACTATCCCACAAATCACAATAGAAACTGGCGATTTTTTTCTCGGCACCAATGCTTTTGTGCACTTTGGGTTTTTCCAAAATACACTAATAGGGTCTTTCTGCCCAAAAAAAAAAAATTGCTACTATAAAGAAACGCCGGGTGTAGTGCAGTGGTTCATGTTGTTTTTTCTAAGAAGTGGGTTTGTCTCATGTCAGCTGGTGATGCGAATATCAAAACCGATTCGTGAACCGGTTTATACATAGTAGTTTTACGTGCAAAAAATTCGACACACTGATAATAAAGTGCGCAGTTTGTGTACATTAGCAACAAAATATGCAATACTTTGTGTGACGCGTTAAATTAAATGATTTTTCACGAGTAAGCGCTACTCCAAATAACGCGTCATTCAGTAAAACAACCTAGGAATGGTAAACATTTTTGTAAAAATACTTTAATTTACCACTACGTTCAAAGTATCTAAATTACATAATTTAAGTTCCTACGAATTCGCGAATTTCTGCATCTTTCATGTTAGGTACTTAATGTTAATTGGTACAAACAATCAGGAATCTTTTTTTCTACACATTGCTAACAACAGTCTTTTACAGACGCGCTGGTAATCAAAAACACTGTTAGTTGTAGGTGTGTGTGGCAAACACGTTTATCATTATGTGACTAGGTATGTAGGTATGAATTTGATTAATTTTGTTCGAAATTGCTTATGTTTTGTTTACATTCGTTGGCAGAACTTGAAGTTAGCGTGTTTGTATTCGTAATTTCCTGCAATTATGCCCTGATAGCACATTATCTCTGCCGCCGTAATCATTATAACACAGTGTGGAACCACATTTTCTTCTGATTATGTACTATATTTAGCATAATAATAAATGTAAACACTCCTATTAGTTAAACATTTGTACGTGCATAATTTATTATGTAAGACAACGAAATATAAATAATGCGCAGTAGTTTGTACCTTTACGATTGCCTTATCTTTTAAAACGATAACAGATTTGTATATCGACATTTTAGTTAATCGTCGAATGGACTGATTAAAACTTTTGCACAAACAATAAATCCAACGATAAAAAAAAACATTACAAAGTGAAAAATAACTATGATTTCTGATGGTTTTGTGTGCATTTTCGATTTTTACCACTGACTTCCGAAATCATTGTTTTCACTTCTTTTTTTTTTTTTGAAGTCGGTTTTATTTTTTGTAATGTTTTTTTTTAATTTTCACTTTTTATTTGTGGTACCTACTCCACACATATTCGAATACCACTACCTGCTATGTAAATTACAGAGACAGGCGGTTATTAGAATATCATCCACATAGACACTCATCACAATACAGTCGGTGATGATATTGGCTTGACCTGATCCTCACCTCTAACCCTTCCCTAGTTTCCTCACATGGTCAACATACTGCTTCTGGCTATTCCGATCGCGACCTTATTTTCCTGTCCTATGTCCTTAAACCCCCTAAACTTAAAACCAAGTTCCAGTACAGGCATGCCTTTGCACGTATGAATAGCGAGAGGCTTCAACAAGATGCATCCAATATTAACTGGTCACCCCTGGAAGCTGCTGCATCAGTTGACGAAAAAGTTAGTTTCTTCAACAAGGTTGTGGTCAGGCTATATGACACCCATGCTCCTATCTAGAAAATCAAGTTGAAGCGTCCGCCTGCGCCTTGGATAAAAAGGAGAGTTCGGATGGCAATGCGACGGTTAAAAAGGATCCCTCGGAGGAAAATTGGACATTCTTTAAGACTGCTAGGAATCGGAATAATCAAATGATACGCAACGCTCGCATACGCCGTGCCACCACATTTTAAATCACTTCTTCTTCTGCCGATATTTGGAAGTTCCTTGGAACTTTAGGTATCGGAAAATCGCAATATTCAGACCTTCCTAACACAATTGGCTTTGACGATCTAAATCGCCATTTCTCCACTGTTCCCACTCTAGATAGTCTAACCAAATGTCAAACCCTCGACTACCTTTCTGGTCTGACGCGTCCCAATATTAACCCCTTTGTCTTCACTCCAAGCGACCCAGGAGAGATCAGAAAGATTATCCTTTCCATTGAATCCGAAGCCGTTGGCTGCGATAATATCAGCCGCCATATGATAGTAGCGGCTCTTGATCAACTCCTTCCTGCAATTTCCCACATTATAAACTTCTCTCTTTACACTGGGGTTTTCCCTTCCCTGTGGCGTAAAGCCTTTGTTCGGCCCCTGCCTAAGATCCCCAACTCCTCTCTTTCTAGTCACTTTCGCCCAATTTCTATCCTTCCCTTTCTGTCTAAAGTGCTCGAGGCCGTGTTCATAAACAATTTTTCCACTTTATTCACCACAACTCCCTCATCAGTCCCTTTCAATCAGGTTTCAGGAGCGGGCACAGTACCGTTACAGCTCTCAGCTACAGTGACTGACGATATTAGGCGGCGAATGGAAGACACTAAAGTTAGTCTTAGTGTTAATTGACTTCTCCAATGCTTTTAATACCGTATTTTTTTTTTAATTTGATCTCAAAAAAAAAAAAAACGGTGACCTATACTAGAGTCAAGAGCAAACCTATCTAGGTTTGCTCTTGACTCTAGTCTAGGTCAGAGATGACAGAGACAAAGTCGACGATGGAGCGAGCTTACCCAGAAGAAGCCTGTTCACTCTCACTGTGTTGTGGTATTTTTTTTTGTTCTCTCGTTAGTCAGGAAGTCCTTTTATCTATCCTTTCCTATCTTTGGTCTCTCCGGAGGTATTAGAATGGTTTTCCTCTTATCTTCGGGGGCGTCAGCAGTCTGTTCATGCTAGACTCTTCGTCGAGTTGGTGTGATCTTGCTACTGGCGTCCCCCAAGGCGGTACATTATCTCCTCTTTTGTTTTGCATTTTTATTAATCTCATTACCATCGTGCTTCGGACTGCGTATCATCTTTATGCCGACGATTTGCAACTTTACAGCCAGGCAAGTGCTGATAACATTTCCAATGCGATCTTATCATTTTAACTGTTGTGACTGATTTAATTTAAAATGTATTTTTGCTTACATAATTATCGTAATTACAGACCAAACGAAGACGATATGGTGCTGGTAGCTTGATAAGATACAGATTAAAAATAGAGGGGGCATTATACAGACATTCCACAATCTGAGACCCAAGTAGGAGGAGCCAAAAAGTAGTGAAATAAAATGTTCTAAGCCCGGTGTCTAAACCAGGTAAAACGAGCTGGATGAAACATCAAGTAATGGTCCACATTGGCTCTGGATCGAAATAACTGGAAGTCAAAGGGTACTTTAAGAAATCTTAGAAGAGGAAGAGGTTCTGGAAGTTACAGCGGGGTAATTGCGTAACACATTTACCGATGCCTTTCATTTTGGCAGTTCAACAACATTCATTGCGTTATTTACGTTGTTGAGCAGACAAATTTTTCGAACATACGAAGCAATGGATTAGCAATTTGCTTTAAAATTATTCAGATTGTGATTGATAGTGTGTTACGCAATTAGGGTGCTGGAGTCTGATCAGCAGTGGATTGATGCAACCTCACAAATAACAGTAAGCAGTAACAGATCAAATATATTTGCATGATAGATTGAAGAGTCTAGTGATGTCCAATGGAAGTGCTTCGATAGTTATCGAAAGACCAGACTCCAACCAGACTTTAACCTATAGCTACACGTGAAAAGGGACAATTAAACATCACGAAACCATTAATTTCTGATATGGTTTTGTGTTATATAAGACTGATTATGATTATAGATACTTTTATTACATAACCAGCTGTGCCCCGCGACTTCGTTCCGAGTGGAAGGCGTAAGATACACAATATACTAAAATAACAGCCACATTTTAATAAAACTCCCTCGTCCCCCGACCCGCTGCCCGCGCTATTACTTCGTTTTCGCTTAGTGTTCTTTCTATTTTCGTTTTGCTCGGCTCTTAAGAGTCATAGCGTGATGTTAGGTAAATAGCCTATAATAACCATTTGGGCTACCAAATGCAAAAATATTTTTTCAAGTCAGAGTTTTTGCTCCGAATTTCAAGGGTCTTAATTTATTTGCACGGAACCCTAATTATTTTTCTAAAATACGCCGGTCCAGCCATTTCGGAGATTAGCCGGAACAAACAGACAAACCGACAGACAAAAATAAAAAAATAAATGTTTTTTGTGTTATAAGTACCGTATAAATACTTTCATTTATGGATTTAGTAAAACGCTGTTATTTTGACAATACAAACCGACACTTCAATTTTATTTATTTGTATAGATGTATTTATAGATTAGTCGATAGCTTTGGTGATAAGGCTGATAAATATTGTTTTAGAAGTATTGATAAGTTAAAACAATATCCGAAGTACTTATTGAAATCATAATATGCACGTGTCATGGGTGTTTTTCTGCAAAAATGGATTAAGGCCGGCCACACACAGTCGGAATTCCGAAACGGAATCCCATTTCGAAAGCAGCAAATCCATTAATAATCTAATAGTAATAAATGACTACGAGACTTTACTAGATTACGAGTGGATTTGCTGCTTTCGAAACGAGATTCCGTTTCGGAATTCCGACTGTGTTCGGCCGGCCTAAAGGTGCATTGCTTTGAAACAAAGGTGTTTATTACTGTAGTTTGGTATTTAAAGCTTATTTCCCTAAACCTTGGTATATTGCTAGATGATCCTAGTAAATAACTAGAATATACTGAAACTTTAAGTTGTTTACATTACCCGTAATGTATTGTTACCTGCGTGACGACAGAGGTAGGCGAATAATTCGCTTTGATGGGATCTTATCTTGTTTATAGGTACTTTTCCGAACAATGTTTTGGTAGACTACAAAAGAAATTATATCGATCTTTTTGAGTACTTAGGTATATATTAGATGGGCACGCGACAAATTGCGGCGATAAGTACCCTCTTTGAGGAGTGTCTGGAGAGGCGCCACGGCGTCTTCTCACCTTCCGCGTGACGCAGGTCCTCACCGGACACGGGTGCTTCCGGAGGTGCCTGTTCCGGATAAGGCGGGAGGAAACGCCCGGGTGTCACCATTGTGTGGATCGTCCGGAGGACACGGTGGAGGTCTGCCCGGATTGGACGGAGCACCGCCGTGTCCTCGCGGAAGCGATCGGCGGCGCCGATCTCACGCATCCGGCCCTGGTCCAGGCTATGATACGGAACAAGAGTACATGGGAAGCCATCACATAAGCAGTAATGCTCGCGAAGGAGGAGGCGGAACGCGTGAGGGAGAGGCAAGCTTTGCGCCCTCACGCCCCTCGCCGCAGGAGACGCCCTGGGCGTCGTGATTTGGCAACCGATTCCCGGCCACCGTAGGCGCGGGCTTGCGGGCGGCGAGCAATGGGTAGCTCGCCGTCCGGTAAGGACCAGGCCCGGGTCGACGGCACGTTTTGTTCCACGCGTGCCTCAAAGAGATGTCAGCACTATTGACGGGGTCCGCTAGGGCCGATGCCAGCCAGGTTGCGGGATGTTCGAAAGAGTTACCGTGGCCCCGGCACAGGCAACTTAAGGAACACGGGAGGGTTCTGGTCAGTAAAAGTCTGACACGCCCTCCCGCTCCGCCCACAGCGGGAGAAGTCATTTGATGATTTCTCACCCAAAAAAAAGGTACATAGTAGAAGTCTGTTAAAAACAGAATTTAATTATGTCATTTATTTATTTATTGGATTTCCAACAGAGGCTACACAATTACATGCAAGTTTACAACAGGTACAAATAGGTCTGCTTCCAATATTGTAGACACCACATATTCACTTATAATCTAGATAATTACAATAAGTTTGACAAGGATGAAAATAATTTGTCATGATTGCATAAATTGCATTACTGGCAGAGTCGAACTCAAGTACTACCGAGGAAACTTATATCTGACCAATTCGAAAACAAAATCCCGTGCCCACGATGACCACATCTGTTAGCAAGTGTTACTACAGTGGCCGAGCGTAGCAAGCAAAAATACTCCTTACGGTCTATAGATGTTCGTTTCTCCCATGATATACATTAGGATCAAGTCCTTTCATCTTTTTCAAATGTGGGATGAACCTAAACAATCGGAATTATGATAGAAAAATTTTTCTTCCACAATAAACAAACAAACCGATTTCTTTTTTAAACACATGACCGATGGGAAAATATCTTTCCAGACAGAAGACGTAGTAATAGCATTAATTCATTAATTTCACTGCTTTTTATCAGAATGTAGGAAAGAAATAGAGAGTAGTGAAGCCAAATCAATGTATGGTTAAAATTGGAGTTCGAATGTAAAGGACCTCTTGTCTGAATAAAATTTCTTAGGAGCAAAGAGATTCAAGAATGTCTTTGCTTAGGTAGGACTTAGGGCAACAGAAGTCATCTTGTAAGAGCCGATGTTTTTCGTTTCGACCTACACTACCGTCCAAAAGTTTGAAAGCACACCTGTCTTCAAACAAAATAAATGAATACCGACTATAGGCGGCAAAAATTAGCAATAAACTATCGTTTTATAAGCTTTTACGATTGTTTACATCAAAATAAAAGGATTGTCATTCCACATTCATGAAGTTTTAACTAACTCCTTAGTTTTGACGAAACACGTGTTTTATGAGTTATACTTATGACTTAATCCGTCGGGTACTTTATTGTTGCATTGGTGTGATTTTATTGATAATATTTGGTGGTTTTAACTTTTTAAGACCCTGTTTTGTCCAACTGGAGCATTGGCACGTGAAAGTTGTGATATTAACATTGTCCGTATTCGAAAGATATCGACGACTCCTTAGACCTTATTTTTTCATCTGAAAATGGCAAAACGCAAGCAAATCACGCTCGAACAGAGAAGCGCTACTTGTACTCTACGTGAGGAAAGATACGCCAAACGAACGAACGAACGGAACGGAAGGAACGTCAAATCGCAGAAAGGCTCGGAATCTCTCGTAAAGGTGTCCACTACCCTTGATAGAAAACGAGAAACTGGGAAAAATGAAGATAGAAAGAGATCTGGTAGGCCCAAATCTACAACAAGTCAAGAAGACAACTTCATCAAGATTCACTCTAAACGGAATCGACGCTTAACTGCACTACAAATCATCGCAGCTCTGATGAAACGCGAAAAACACCCGTTTCAAAAACAACTGTTAAAAGAAGTTTATTGTCTGCGGGACTAGGAGGATGTGTTGCAGCTAAAAAACCAAAACTAACAATTCGACATAAGAAAAATAGACTAGAATGGACAAAAGCGCTCCAAAACTGGACAATAGAGCAATGGGAAAATGTCCTTTGGAGTGACGAATCAAAGTTTCAGATTTTCGGATCCAATAGACGTGTATTTGTACTGTAGAGGTTTAATGCCGGTGGCAACCTCACGTGGGACAGGTCGCTAAGTATTTGCCTATGGATACATTCGAACGCCAAGTAGCAAATAGAATAGTTTAAATATGACATATTGTAAGATTGTTTTATATTGAGGCATTCCTAGTTTTACATTGTCAATGTAACGAGCTTGCCATAAGCCAATGAAATAATATTATGGGACTCCGGTGTATGATTTGATAGATAATCGCCCCATACACACAATGCCGTGGCATCTCGGCAGATTGCTACAGTACGCCGGTCAAAAGAAGAGAGGGCTTCAGAGGCATGTACTGTGCCTACTATGTATCAAATATGGTGGAAGTAATGTCACAGTTTGGGGGTGTTTTGGCAACAATAAATCCGGAAATCTTGTGAGGATAACCGGAAAACTAAACAAGGAAGGCTACTTGAAAATTCTCCAAAATTCCGCCGTACCCAGTGGACTAAATCTAATTAGTCCTGGATTAATTTTCCAACAAGATCATGATCCTAAGCATTCTTCTAAACTGCCAGACCTTCTTGAACAAGAAAAAAGATGAAAAAAATCTTAAACATCATGCAATGGCCATCTCAATCACCTGATCTTTCCCCCATTGAGCTTGTTTGGGATGAAATCGATAGAAGGGTGAAAAATCGTTCTTCTACGAGCTCAGAATTAGAGAGCGAATGGAATAAATTAGATGAAGATTATTTTAATAAATTAATTAATAGAATGCCTAGAATATGCAAGAAGCTAATAAAGGAAAAAGGAGGACACTTTGATGAAGCTAAAATTTAATTTTAATTTATATTGTATGTAAAATTAAATTTTGTTCTACTTAAATTAGTTTTTGTTTATATAGCGTGACTGGTAATTAGTGACCGATACTTAAACACATGATTGTACTCATGATAACAAACAACTTTTACTATGGGACCAAACCTGAAATCGTGAAAAAAAATCTGCTGCTCCCTACATTTATGCTCGCATAATTCGTCAAAATGTAGGGACCAGCTGATTTTTTTTTTCACGATTTCAGGTTTGGTCCCATAGTAAAAGTTGTTTGTTATCATGAGTACAATCATGTGTTTAAGTATCGGTCACTAATTACCAGTCACCCTATATATATTTTTTTATCAATACATTGAAATTGAAATGATGTTTTGTTTTATATGATTTTACCTTGCTGCTTCCAAACTTTTGGACGGTAGTGTACGTAAAAGTTTCATGCCGATACGACAATTACAATTACGATAAAAATTTACTTCCAAGATTTTTTTTACATTGTTAGTTAGTGAAGCTAATAAAAGCGTGTTAAAAAGAATTAGGGTTCTGCGCAAAAAATTAAAACCTATGAAATTGTGAACAGTCTGATTTGAAAAATTATTTTTGTGTTTGGTGGCTCATTTCTCGAGGATGGTTATAGGCTATTTAACATCACGCTACGACCCTTAGGAGCCGAGCAAAAAGAAAAAAGTCAGTAATAACGCTAAGCGAAAACGAAGTAATAGTGCGGGCGGGCGATGCAACGCGGCGGGTCAGGGACCAAGGGAGTTTTATTAAAATGTGGCTGTTATTTTAGCCTATTGTGTATCTTACGACTTCCACGCGAACGAAGACGCGGGGCAAAGCTAGTTCGGTATAAACTTGGTTGCAGAAATCGAGCAGTAGGTACTTATAAGTTATAAAAGGCGTAGTAAAACAATAAATAAGGAAAAATACTACATGACATGATGAGGAAAACTACCATGATAATATATCAATCATAATATAGCGTTCAAGAAATAAATGATTTTATTTCTGTAAGTAGGTTTATACAAACACTTTTACATGTCAAACATTTTTTTTTTTAAACTAGATGAGGCCGGCGTTTCCTATCTGACTACTCTGAGAAGAAATAAAGGCGATATCGATGTTTTCTTACTGTAAATAAACCCTAAGATAGATCGAAGGTACTTCGATGCACGATAGACGTAATTTACGAGCCAAAAACAAACAGTTGTATGGATCCAACTGCAGTTTACTTTGGTAAACATAAACCAACGCGGACAGAGGGTGCAACGGGTGGAGCCCCCTTTTTTTTTTTTTTTTTTTTTTTTTTTTTGTGGATGGGAAATCATCAAATGCCTTCTCCCGCTCTGGGCGGAGCGGGAGGGCGTGTCAGACTTTTACTGACTAAAACCCACCCGTGTTCCTTCTGTTGCCTGTGCCGGGCCACGGTAACTCTTTCGAACATCCCGCAACCCTGGCTGGCATCGGTCCTAGCGGACCCCTTCAATGCTGCTGACATCTCTTTGAGGCGCGCGTGGAACACAAGGGTGGAGCCCCCCTGGGCTTCGAGCAAATTGAGTATAAAATTCTAAATTAGACATAGATATATTACTCGAATTTTTACTTTATATACAAGATTTAACATAAACAACGCACAACCTCTAAGGGGTCATTGTACTCGTCATTATGAACAACTTTTACTATGGGACCAAACCTGAAATCACGACAAAAAATCAGCTGTTCCCTACATTTATGTTATGTTCACATGACTCGCCAAAATGTAGGGAACATCTGATATTTTTGCACGGTTTCACGTTTGGTTCCATAATAAAAGTTGTTCATAGTGATGAGTAGAATGACCCCTTAAGAGGTCGTGCGAAAAGAAATCTAGTGGTGTCAGGTCAATAGCAACAAAAACTTTCCATAAAATCACGACAATGCGCGCACGGCTCGTCTGCTGATAAAAAAAAATAACGCGTGCCTTGTCAAAGGCGCCGCGCCGGTGCACTGACTGACCTACTCGTAATTACGAGTCCGACACTTTTTGCCGAAAAAATTCCGCTCACACACACACTCGCTCGGAGGAGCTCGTGGCTAAATAATAACAGCCGCACGGGTCGATCCATCAGGTTAAGCTACGCTTACCGGGGTTGTCCGTGGATGGGTGACCATCTTTACGTACCGAGACTCCTCCGTGCCTCGGAAAGCACGTTAAGCCGTTGGTCCCGGCTGTCATTCGTAGATCTTTGACAGTCGTTACGGGTCGTCAGAAGCCCGAAAGTCTGACAACCAGTCTTACGAAGGGGTATCGTATTACCCAGTTACTGGGTTGTGGAGGTCAGATAGGCAGTCGCTCCATGTAAAATACTGGTATTCAGCTACATCCGGTTAGACTGGAAGCCGACCCCAACATAGTTGGGAAAAGGCTAGGCAGATTGATTGACACACACTCGCAATAAAATTGTCAATGCACCACTAATGCATAATTTGCATAAGTAATATTTCTTTTTCTTTCTAATTGTAAGATTTTGTGGGCGGGGAGTGCCAGAGTAGTATACCTTTCTCTGTCTTTCAAGCATATTGAGACGCAGATAATGGAATCATATGTTTTGCACAGGTGGTTGACCTTACCGTGTTTACCTATTATTATTACGGACTCAGATGTACATCATGTTGAAAAATAAGAAAATGTAAAATAATTTCTTGTGGCTAAAATATTCATTGGATTTGATTGATTTTTTGTATACGGGCAAAGAACATGATTCCCTTTACGTGGTTTAAAGGAATGTCAATCCTCCTATTACATGTGGTATTTTGCACAAGCTGTTGCTCGCGGCTTCGCCCGCGTGTACCCTAATTCTTTCTTTTTCTAAAATAAAAGTAGCCTAAGTTACTTCTAGATCTTATAACATCAGCTATCTGCCAGTGAAAGTCCCGTCAAAATCGGTCCGGCCGTTTCGGAGATTAGCCAGAATAAACAGACAGACAAACAATTTTAAAAATCGTATTTTTCTTATAAGCACCATATATACTTTTATTATTTTTTTACTTTTACGCATATAATAAAAAGCTGTTATTTTGACATTACAAACAGACACCTAAATTTTATTATTATTATTTTTTTAGTAAAGATTTTTCCAAATCACAACATCTCCAACAATTTTTTTTTACAGTGGAATTTTTAAATGTGAGTAGAATTTTTTTAATAAAGAAAAAAATTGTGTAGTCTTAGTCAATGATGTCTCTTATTGTAAAAATGTGGGTGGTTATTTGTTTACATTTTTAGTCTTACAAGTCTGAATTATGAGACCTAATAAGTCCCTTTCTTCTAATAAGTCCCTTCCAAAAACGCTTCTACTTTGAAATTAAATAAAAATATTACATATTTAGGTTAGATTGCATTGTTAATCTCTAAAATAATTATCACTAACTTGCTAGCTCTGATAAATCACATTTCAATTGATTACAAGTCCCTGATAATCTGCAATTTTTATTATTATTATTATTCTTTTATCAAGTTTTAAAAATTCTCATTTAGTTCTCTAAAAATCTCTCAGTTTTTCATCCAACGTACCTATCCATTTGCATAAAAACAATTAATTAAAATTACTTATCATAAAAATAATCATAGGCAGTTCATACCTGATGTTTCGGGATCTTCGAGCAGATTTTCCTGGCATTGTTAGTGCTATCTGAAGGTGGAGGCTGAGATGGTGGTGATATTCCAACTCCCTTTGAGGATTGGAGACGAGTCTTAACTACTTCTAAAGGACATGTCACCACAGCTCCGGCTGTGCCAGCCACTCTGAAAAGGAATGTTATATTATAACATCTGAATACTGGCCCTTGTCTGCTTATTAACACCATGGAAGATTATTAATTTGATTCTGTTTTTAAATCTCAAGTCAAGGTTTACAATAGGTTGTTGTTTTTAAAGACTTGATTGCCAGAAACGCAGATCTACGTGAGGCAAAATGGCTTTTTAATTGTGTCTGTAATTACAGCATTCAACTGGTTAAATAAGTTTTAATATCTATCATAGTAAACAAAAACTGAGATGAAAGATTGTGCAAAGGTTAGCAATGGTGATTAATGTAATTGTCAAATAGCATTATCAAATACATTGTAGATTATGATAGCAAATAATAGCAATAAAGATTAAAATACTTTTTTGGTCACAAATAACACTTAGATGGTAATGTGTACTTTTTAACAGCAAAATAATTTTAATTTAAGATCATTAGACTTAGGTACTTATTAACTGCTTAAATTATATTATACTATTGCATTTGCATCAACAACAACATATTATGTAGTCCTATTGTATTACGGTGTTGTTATCTACATTTTCAAGGTGGTTTGTCATCTGCATTTATGTAACAAATAGAGATTAAATAACTGAAAACGAATGAACAATGTTTGTGGTGATAATAAAATTCAGAAGTCACTACGAAAGTTGGCTTGCATATTCTATTATTCATGAGTATAAGATCAAAAATTTCAAAATTATAGATGTATATGTAGATTATACATGTATGCCACGCGTAGGCACAGTGAAAACGCTGGCGTAAACAACGTCTCGCCACATGTGCCAATACTTCTGAGTTCTGTAGCCATCGAGATTATGATAAAGATTTATGTCATGATAACGCATTACATTAGATGGTGTTTATCATATTACGGACCTCCCGCAGCTCAATACTCACCCTCCGGCTAACAAATGTATCGCTGTATCTTTCTGAGACATTTTAGCGCCACAGGAATAATTACATGACTGCAAATTACGACTGTCTATAAATAAACAAATGCACCGCTTAATATAGCAATGTCCACACTACGCTGGAAACACTTGGACTACGTCTAATTATTTAACTGTACATCTTTAATTAACTAAGAAAAGTTTTAATTGCAAAGAAAAATGTAGTAGCTATTTATGTGATCACAATAAATATCGGCAAAAACTTCACAGCACAGCACACAGCACTTTATAAATAGTTACTACTCTTTGACAGCACTGTCGTACGTTCGTTGTCTCGTAACTACATGTACTACTTAGTCTGTGTAACCACAGAACACTATTACTCCTATTTATCGGAGCTCGCATGCACACGACAACAGTGGGCTCACGTGCACAGCACACCACAGCTCATAAACGCTCGTCGTACAGACGCACACTAGTGAAAAGTTGAAAACATCAACCAACACCAACCGACTGACGAATACGTGAGCGTGCGTGACGTCTTGTTCGTTCTCGCTGTCGGCAACTCGGCACAGCAACCTACAGCAGCAAGGTTGCTGTACATTGCCGAGGTCTCGGCATTCGGCAAGGCAGGTACTCGGCTTTAAGTTTAAGCCTTTCCCACTCTGCTGAATAATAAATTAATCATCAAGCAAAATAGTCAATGGAATTTTGAGATGGAATTTTTTTAAACCTATAATGGTTATTATGAGGTTTCAAAAAGTTAGCGAGAATGTCAACATTTCGATAAAACAGAAAAATAGAAAACAATATTTACTTTATGGTTTCTAGCAGTTACAATGTACGTTCCAACATTGCTAAGCAACTTGCCATACATTTGAGTAGGATGAAGAACCCAATATTGGTCGTTATAATGTATGTGAAAGAGACAGAAGCAAAGTCTAACGCCAAAGTGTTTCTTTAATGGTCTCCATGACATTGTCAATGTCAATTTTTTGATTTTGTCATTGTCAGTTTATTAAGTTTATTTAGCTAAATAGCTAGCTTTGACAGAAAAGAGTTGCGCTACGTTGTTGCATAATTCTGCATTTTGATAATAAATTGTATTGATAAAAATCTATCAGGTAATCGTTCGCCGGTACCTTTAATTAAAGTAACCTTTGCATTTCTTTCACTGCCTTTCATAATGTTTGCTACTCGCCGGTTTATGCTGTAAGTATCTTAGAAATAATGCAGAACTACATAAAAATCGTATATTTTCACGTGATTTTGAACCATGTCATTGATCGCAAGTACTTTTTCTGCTTCACTGGTTGTTTTACCTAAGTGCTCGTTTACACCAATAAATGAATGTATTATATCAAACTATTATAATTATGTAAAACGGACATTGCCCCAATCGCCCGGCCGGCTGCACTGCAGTAAGTTGCCATTGCGTATTATTGATTTGACCTCTTAAACTGTCCACAGCGGGTCTGTAGGTGCAGCTCGCATGAAGCACACTCTCCCAGAGCTGCCTTATGAGTATAGTGCCTTGGAGCCTGTGATCAGCAGAGAGATCATGAGCTTGCACCACAGCAAGCATCATGCCACATACATTAACAACTTGAATGCTGCTGAAGAAAAACTGGCTCAGGCACAGTCTAAAGGTAACTACTGAAAATCTTTCAGAGGTTTGACTAATATTCCTTTAAATTTTACTCTATTTGAAACCTCTGATAGTTACTGTTTATAATAGTATATATGGATAAAACATTGTCAACAGTAATTCATTAATACTTGTCTCCACATTGTATAATAATACTTTGGCAGCAGCAGACACGAACATGGTTATACAGCTTCTTGGTGTGGTAAAGTTTAATGGAGGGGGTCACGTGAACCATTCTATTCTATGGCCGAGCCTTACTCCATGTCAAACTTGCCCTTCTGAAGGTTTAAAGCAGGCTGTTGACAAGTAAAGAGATTTTATTTTTATTTAGTGACATTTTAGTACTATTAATCTGGCTTATATAGCATATCTTCATTTCATGGTAATCTTGTATACTGTATTTTGTAAGAACATTTTCTTTAAGTTCTATATTTCTAGTAGAATAACCCCTGGTTTCTGAAAGGCTAACCAATTTAGTCTGTTTTTAAATCCCGTCCCATGTTTCAATGTTAATTCTCAAAGCTTTCAGAAACCAAGAGATAGAGTAACCCAAGTTGAACAAAACAATTGTGTGAAATCTTTTGGGTATAAATTCTAAATTGTTATGACCATATTATCTTCAGGTGACATCAGCACAGTCATCAGCCTAGCTCCAGGGCTGAAGTTCAATGGTGGTGGTCACATCAACCACACCATTTTCTGGCAGAACCTCTCCCCCAATGGTGGGAAGCCTTCTGCTCCGCTTACACAAGCTGTTGAGAAGTAATTGAAATTAGGACCGATTTTTCAATTATCAGATAACTTTTATCTGAGGAATCAAAATTGGAGTATGGAGCTTGTGGCTAAGTAATCACAGCCGCACGGGTCGATCGATCAGGTTAAGCTACGCTTGCCGCGGTTGGTCCGTGTCTGGGTGATCTTTACACACCAAGACCTCTCTATGCCTCGGAAAGCACGTTAAGCTGTTGGTCTCGGCTACTATTCTTGAATCTTTGTCAGTCCACGAAAGATTGACCACCAGTCTTACCAAGGGTTATCGTGTTACCTAGTAAATGGGTTGTGGACGCAGTCGCTCCATGTAAAACACTGGTGTTTAGCTGCATCCGGTTAGACTGGAAGCAGCCGACCCCAACATAGTTAGGAAAAGACTAGGCAGATAATGATGAAAAATTGGAGTATGACTTCCTTTGTATAGAAAATAATGTCAAACCATCATACTTATTCTTCAGATAAAAGTTATCTGAAGATTGAAAAATTGGGCCTTAAACATACTTTTTGCATGTGTGTACACTTGGGTGGTTTTTGGCTTTTTAAAATTCAATCTTATTTTAAAATAATTAGGGCTGATTTTACTAACATCAGATATTGTTATAGGAGGAATAATTTTGGATAGTTTTTCCATGCAACAACTGTCAGATATCAATTTGGTTCTGCGGATAAGAGAATCTGACATTGGTAAAATCGGCCTTAAGTTGTTTTTCATCTGTAATTAAACTTATTGTATACTATTTAGCTGTTTAGCAGATCAATAAGCTAATGTGTTGTTTCTATCCACTTTATCAGGACTGATATTGTCTTTATTTTAAAACTTTACTGTGTACCTAAAGCTTTAAATATGTAACAGTGATTACTCGTAAGTTTATCAGTTTGACTTGACTTTGTTTGTATTAATTATGTATTGTTTTCCTTTTTAATTTGTGGAAATTACTGCTTTACGTCAATGGCTGAGATAACCTGCTTAGTAGTTTGGCAAGTTAAACTATTATTAATACATATTCTGGATGTGATATGAGGCACGTGATAAACATAGCAGTAATCAATAATATTCACGTGACTGGATGTTTTGAATTAAACTAAAGGGGGCTATGCATGTGATCTCCCACAGGGATAGGTGATGGGTACAGTCCTTACTACACTCCACCAGCAGCATTATTAGTGTCAGTGTGATATCATAATTAACACCTTGTCGAACACTGAATGGTGAAATAGTCATCCAAACAATAAAATAGTCTATTGTTCTGTGCCTGCAAAGGTGATAATTGGGCACAGTCTAACTCAGTCAGTATTTTTATAGGCACACATAATTGGCAAAATTGATAATTCTTCATACTTTATCAACCCAACAATTTGGTAGTAAGTTTGCCTGTGTTAAATGGCAATAGTTTGTTTACCACATTAAATAATATCTGCCTCGTTGGTCTAGTGGTCGCAAGCGCTACTGCTGAGCATGAGATCCTGGGTTCGATTCCCAGGTCGGGCAGTGTTATTGGGTTTTCTATCTGGAATCTCTCAGTAGCAGCCCGGAGTCTGGATTTGTTCCCGGTAGATGACAATAGGCTCGCCCCCTATTACATGGGACTTAAACATAACTGGCGAAATGTGGGTGTACTATAGGTACACCTCTGCCTAACCCTTCGGGGAAACAAGGCGTGATGTTATGTTATGTAAATAATGCCCACATTGTTGAAGGACATACTAAATTTTTACAAAAAGGTAGTTTTTATTTGAAAAACTTCATATGCATGGTTCATCATTATCATTACTCAAGAATATCAAGTTTTTTTTTTTCTAAAATCCTTTAATTAATTTTAGGGACTTTGGATCGTGGGATAACATGAAGAACCAGCTTGCAGCAGCATCCGTAGGCGTGCAGGGCTCCGGCTGGGGTTGGTTGGGCTACAACAAACAAACAAAGAAGCTGCAAATTGCCACATGCCAAAACCAGGATCCTCTGCAAGCAACTACAGGTAAATACAGGGTGTAAAAAGGCCCATCACGTAGTACATCGAAAAGTACGTAACATTGAGCAAAAATTGTTGCTGGGAAACGACTTTTATTTTTGGTGTGAAAAATCACTGTTTACCGCATCACGCAATGTAATGCAGACAAAACATAGTGCTTATGGGTGCAAGCAACGGTACAGGACTTGTGGGGATTTTTAATGTTCTAAGTAGGTATAATATTTCAAACTAGGTTTCGAAACTTTGACCCACAACATCTCCGTAACCAGGAAGAAGCTCCCAGGTATGGTCCAGTGCAAAAAAACTATCACAATGATGGGGAGTATAAGTGACTCTTGCCTTCATTAAGCATCTTTCTACAATAGTTATTGTTTTATCGAGATTTAATGGTAGGTACTTACACAAGCTAGCAATATTGGACAAACTGACATTGATGAATTGATTTGGGTTTGTCAAATCATTGAAAAAGAAGTTGTCCATTTTGACCAGTGAGGTAATAGCGTAACACACAGTAGTAATGGCTTTCGTTTTGACAGTTCAACAACATTCATTGCGTTATTTACGTTGTTGAGTAGACAAATTTTTCGGACATACGAAGCAATGGATTAGCAATATCCTTCAAAATCATTCAGATTGTTATTGAAAGTACGTTACACAGTTAGGGTGTCTTGGTCGGAGCGAGAGTACATGGGAAGCCATCACCTCCTGCGAAGCAGTAATGCTCGTGAAGGAGGAGGCGGGACGCGTGAGGGAGAGGCAAGCTTTGCACCCTCACGCCCCTAGTCGCCGCAGGAGACGCCCTGGGCGTCGAGAATTGGCAGCAGATTCCCGGCCACCGTAGGCGCGGGCTTGCGGACGGCGAGCAATGGGTAGCTCGCCGTCCGGTAAGGACCAGGCCCGAGTCGACGGCGCGTTGTGTTCCACGCGCGCCTCAAAGAGATGTCAGCAGCATTGAAGGGGTCCGCTAGGACCGATGCCAGCCAGGGTTGCGGGATGTTCGAAAGAGTTACCGTGGCCCCGGCACAGGCAACAGAAGGAACACGGGTGGGTTTTAGTCAGTAAAAGTCTGACACGCCCTCCCGCTCCGCCCAGAGCGGGAGAAGTCATTTGATGATTTCCCATCCACAAAAAATGGGTGTCTTGGTGACATAAATTAAATGTCAGGTGTGCGTACTGTCCAGCCAGGGTCGCGGGATGTTCGAAAGAGTTACCGTGGCCCTGGCACAGGCAACTCAAGGAACACGTGTGGGTTTTAGTCAGTAAACGTCTGACACTCCCTCCCGCTCCGCCCAGAGCGGGAGAAATCATTTGATGATTTCCCATCAAAAAAAAAAAAAAACTGTGTGCTTACTGAGAACTGCGCGAGGGCTCTGAAAAGGTACTCTTTGTTGGTGAGGAATTCACGTCGCCGAAGTCTTCGCCGACGTTCGCACTGACGCGAAAATAACGCGGCGGGATTTTATCGCGCACTGAATTTTCAACGCTCTGCTTAGCGCCGAGAGGTGAAAGTCCAACAGTGTGTTTTTTCCACGCGTTGGAATGCACACTGTTGGATTCTCAATGCTCGGCTCAACACCAAGAGTTGAAAATCCAGTGCGCGATAAAATCCCGTTGCGTTATTTTCGCGTCCGTGCGTATGTCGGCTTAAGTACTTCTTTTTTAACCAACTTAAAAAAAACGAGGAAGTTAACGAGTTAACTTATTTCGTTGGATTTATTTTCAACCTTTTCTGTCCCTAAACTAGACAAAAATCTTCCCCAAGCTTTATAATTTATTTTAATTGCTTGTTTTTCGTTCTAGGTATCGTGCCCCTATTCGGTATCGACGTCTGGGAACACGCGTACTACCTACAATACAAAAACGTAAGGGCGGACTACGTAAAGGCAATATTCGACATCGCAAACTGGGGAGACGTCTCGAAGAGATACGAATCTGCGAAGTAAACCTGTAAATTACTACTTGAACATTTCAATTTTATTTGGTTGGAACCATCAAGATGTAATTTTATTATTTTACTCACAGGCATTTTGTAAGATGCTGAATTAGATTCATGTGATGCTGATATAAGATTTAGAATTATTTTATTTCCTAACTATTGTGTTTTATTAATCTTCTGTCTTATAAAACCCTTGAACAAGCCAATAGATGAAAAAGATGACATTGCTGGAAAGGGGGTGAATACCGATATGGAGACTAATAGCGATGTATGGGCGTTGAGTCGTCGACCCTAAAAATATATAGGGACTAAGGCCCGTATATCAGAACCTCACTCAAGACTCCAGCATTACTTGAAACTACTTTCAACCAATCAATGGCTTTAAATTAGTTTGCTTGAGTTTTGAGTGAGTTCCTGTAATACGGGCCTTAGAAGGGCAGGATGATGATGTTGATGTGTTAGCGACAATATGGTATTGTCACATTGCAGTTTCACATAGGTTTTTTTTATCGATCTATTATTAAATAAATACATGGCTTAAACTAAAGCATAATCAACCTACAA
Source organism: Fissipunctia ypsillon (assembly GCA_947568875.1). NCBI lineage: Eukaryota > Metazoa > Arthropoda > Insecta > Lepidoptera > Noctuidae > Fissipunctia > Fissipunctia ypsillon. The sequence continues at coordinate 6,882,789 of OX387660.1, read as the reverse complement.
TGGGAACATTGTAGGTTATTGCTCACGGAAAATAACGAGTCTGAATAAACAAATACATGAAATCTAGAATCTTCTATCAATATTGTGGCAAGATTCAAACATACTAGTCTCGTAATATGGTATTATAGGCAGCTAGCTAGAGGAGGCTAGTCTTGACACATTTTAATTTGCGGTATTAGTTTCGTACCGTGCTGATGATCTAGGTTAAATAGTCTAAGCGATGATCACTCAATCTTTGTTTCGTACAGGGAAGAAATGAATGGATTTATGAAAAAGATTAGAACGTGGTTCATATCAGAAGGATTGAAAAATTCGAGCACTTGAAACGGAACGTAGATGAAGCAATTGAACTTTCATTTCTTGTAACGGGTCGCAAAAGTCATACATCTGTCAAATCAGATGATTGTCAGTCTGCTTTGTTGTAATTTGTGGTGAAAAATAAATAAATAAAAATAGTATTCTGAATCAATAAGAGCTATTAACTCAATCCCGGGTTCCCGAAGATCTTCCCTTCAAACCTGTGGAGAGGTAAGTTAGCAAGATGTTTATAATAGCTGTAACTTTTAAGAAAAAGAACGGGCGAATAAGCTCGGGGCAGTGTTATTGATTTTTCAGGCTGTAGACGTTACCTACTTAGTTCATGTCTTGAAGTAGTGAGAGCATCGAGAAAGCAATTTTAATATATAGTTTATCTGTGCGTCCGTTCTGCTAACACGAGAAAGGTACGTGTTCGGTTGATATTTAGTTATTATTGCGAATTCTCTTAAAGGTCGACATTTCAGTGTTTTGAAATCGACCAGCAGTTATGCTCAATGCATATCTAGGTTTTACATTTATTTGCTGCATCTAACATACCTTGACTAAGTCTTGTTCATGTTTTTCATTATTTATTATTAGTTTTATTGCACTTACTTAATTAATGTGCTTATAATATAATATCTTTTATTCTAGGTACAACAATTTGTTTATAATACTTCTGGATGTATCAAACTAATGTTATTTACAAGTCAATTATCGTAAAGCTCTTTAAACCTTTCAGTATTATTTAATTTAAATTTATATTTAGTATACAATAAGATTGAATCTTATAAAATTTACTTCAAGATCCGACATAAGCCGCCTTAAAATGTTTAAAAACGGAAGTTCATATCTTTTTCTAAGTGGGTAATCAGAAGCAAAATATTTGAAAATAAGTTTGCCTCAGGGCAATTTTTTATGATACAAAAGTTGAGACTGCAGTCAACTATTAACAGAGAAAATAAAAATTTACTCAACTATAACTTAAAATGCATTAAAATTTGTATTTCTTGACATCTGTCAATACATTTTAACAAGTAAAATTATACCTAGGTACTTATTACCTGATATGGATTATTCAAACTTGCCCACTTTATTGAATGAATAATTAATCTAAATATAAAATGTTTTACGGTACATGCATTAACATGGTAAACCATTCAATTATTTATCATATTCTCGGCTTGTAGTAGTTTAGATGACTCATAACTACTAAGAGCAGGTTATAGCATATCCAATGATACATTCTGAACCAGATGTTAAGAATGATTCATGCTAATTAACTGTGGAAATACAAGAACTGTAAATGTATAAGGAATGTCCCAATCCCTTTTTATAGTAGGCCTAATTGAAAAATGCAAATGTAAGGATTAAAATATAATTTTGTAAATATTTTGTTTACTTTATTGAGTTCCATGGCTCTACCTATCATATCTGCTGAATTTATTTTTTTAAAAAGAAAGAAAGAAAAATTGTTTATTCTGCACAAACAAAATGCACATTAAAAAAAAAATACATAAAACACAGACATTCAAAGTAACCAAAAGCAGTATAGAGTTGTCAATTTTGTCCGTTGCTTGATGTTATTAGGGCCAGGGACTAGTGGTGGGTCATTTTCAATTTTTGTGATGACAAAATGCAACCGTTTTCCTTAGAACAAAAGCTAGTTGTCAAAAAACGGTTCTCTTTAAATGCTTGGTTAGAGTCAAGGCTTATTTCCAATGGATATTTTATTTCCGGGCTGCTACTGGGACATTCCTGATGAAAAACCCATCAGTTGCTTGACCACACATAGAAGATCAAAGAGACTAAACTTAGTGTCTCAACCCTACAAGATAATCCTACCTGAGAAGTGTCTCACCAAGCTAAAAAGCCTAAACAGATACAAGTATCAGACAGAGCAGTGGCTTATTGTTGTGTCCAACAGATTGCCGCGGTGCGAAAGAGAGGAAAAAAAAATAATTGCTTGACCTAGGAATCAAACACAGAACCTCATACTTGTTTATTGATGGCAATTGGCTCGCCTCTATTACATGGGATTTAAATGTAACTGGCGAAATGTGGGTGTACTATAGGTAGTTCTCTGCCTAACACTTAGGGGACAATATTGATAGAATATTATTTTAAATACCTACCCACTTATTTACTTATTGCTAGTGTGATTTATTAATGGCTTTTGTGTATGGGATATTAATTCTGATTTGTTACAGTTGTACTGGCAATCATTTCATTTGGTTTAAATAGGTTTTTATTTATATTATTTTATTTCTCTTTTAAATAAATTATTTTATATTTTGTGAATGTGAGAAAGTTGTAGGCTTAATAGACTGTAGATTTGTAGACCATTGTCTATTTTGTTAAGTACCCGGTACTTATTGACAGGGCTACACTGTCCTTTCATACCTATACTGTAATTTGAAAACAATGTAAAAGCCAATTATTTTTAAAAGAGTACCTACCCATGGGGTTTCTTGCCGGTCCTTCTCCATAGGAAACTACCAATTCTACTAACCAACTAGCTTCTGACGTTTCATAAGTGCCCATGTAGGTTTATGTGAAATAAAATATTTTGATTTTGCTAATTTACTTGCATAGTTTTGTACCAGCTAAAGGCATGTGTATTTTCGCCCTAACACCTGCACAAATACATATGCGTAACCACAGCAGCATGGGTGATAGAATATTTACTTAGGCCAATATTTAAGGCATAATAGCTGCTATTTTTCTGACTATAGTCCAAAACCCTAACCTCACTGGTTTGCCTGTACTGGATGAGGAAGCTGGGTGAGGTCTCTTCAACTAACACACAGTAAATGGCAGCTAAATTAAGACTGAGAACTTTGATTGCTGCGATTATGCCTTAAATATTGGTATAGGTACAATTATTATATCATTAATGAGGAAGCTGTAGTTACGCATATCACAAATACCCTTGAAACCGGAACACGGTAACGTAACTTGGCTGTAGATGCAGTTAGGTACCTATGTTATGGTGTAATTTACCGGTGGGTACCGTAATAGGTACTAAAGTACCGTTAATGTACTTGTACCTAAATATCAAAACAGGACCTGCCTCAATATGGAAATTACACAATGCATGAATTTAATTACGTGGCAGGTAGGGAGAGGGTTATTGCAAGAAATATGCCACGTTAGAGATAGGTCGTGCATTGGAATAGGGTGACCATGGCGTAGCGTAGAGCGATGTGGTTTCAGGGATTGGTTGCAAAATCTATGTGGAATGTATGATTTTATGATTTCTAACATGACGATACTATCGTCGACGTCCACGTCCATAAAATGTCGTGGAAGTACGTGCACGTTATAACGTTATCGTGGACGTCTACGATAATATCGTCACGTTAGTACCTAATTAGAAAAACGCTCAATAAAAGCAAAAAACATACAGCTTTACGTTATTATGAGGTATATTCTGCCATGATGGGGCAGGGGAGGGAGGCGACCCGAATCCAGAAAACCGTGGACGCTACAAAGAGACGGCGCTGTCAAAACTTGAGAACAGAAGGACATTAAAGTGGTCATTTGCAAGCAAACTTTCTCTTTTAGTCAATAGAGCGAGAAAAATTCAGTAGAGTCTAGTGATGATGCTTTTGAGCGGCAGAAACGGAAAGAGTCACGGAAGATTGCGAATTCGGTCTCCGGTTCAGCCACATTGAATGTGGTCGAAGTTTTTCCGTTAGTTACCGGCGAAGTTTACTTTAGTACACGTAATTTAACAATTTATAAACCAGTAGTATTTTTTGCATATTACTGCACTGTCTTTAAAACTTATGGGTGGTTTATGGGGCACCTACCGCTGCGATGGTTTATCGGAATCGGCGCCGCACGCGATCCCACCGACGGTGAATGCACTCCAAAGTACGGGGTGAGGGGGGGGGGGGAAGGGGGGGTGTCCGTAATTGAACCTCAAGGCTTTTTGTCTTATGTACTTTGTATTTCTAGGCGTTATAACAAGAATATGTTTAATCTGTCTAAAAATTAAATGCTGTTTGTTGGTAAGCGCATCACATGAGAACGGCTGGACCGATTTGACTATTTTTTGTGTTGAAATGTTCGTAATAGTCCCTGAAAATTTTTAAATTTAGGATAACCTGAACATCCTTTCTTCCATGGGAGTTGGACAGGACAACGTCTGTCGTGTCAGCTAGTCTATACAAATAAATAAAATTAAAGTGTCTGTTTGTAATGTCAAAATAACAGCTTTTTACTAAATGCATATGAAAGTATAATTATACGGTACTTAAAACAAAAAAAAAATAGAGTTTTTGTCTGTCTGTCTGTTTGTTCCGGCTAATCTCTGAAACGGTTGGACCGATTTTGACGGGATTTTCGCTGGCAGATAGCTGATGTTATATGGAGTAACTTAGGCTACTTTTATTTTAGAAAAATAATTAGGGTTCCGCGCAAAAAAATTAAAACCCATGAAATTGTGAACAAAATCCGATTCAAATAGGAAAGTATTGACATCCACGCGGACGAAGCCGCGGGCCCAGCTAGTAGTCAATATATTTGTTTAAAAGTTTTAATGTCTTCTGTCTTCATCTCTCTTATTTGACCAGGGTGAGCTTGAAGCACATTTAAGTACTTAGGAAATGTGTATGTACTTCCTGTTTAAACCACATGTAAACTACGTTCAAGAGCTGTCAGTGTCATTATTCCAATGAAAATAATGACGCTGACAGCCCTAAACGTGGTTTATGTGCTGAGTGCGCGCATTGGTGAAATCAGCCCTCAGGCTACGATTTGTTGATAAACTCAAAACTGTGTGGGTAGGACTATCGGACAACACACTTTATTCTACCTTAGTCTTGCTAGGGTTTTTGTCGGGTTGGCACTCTACATTATGATGGTCTATTTATAAAAAAAATGACGGGTGGGCTACCCGTTTGGAACGAGGTTCCTTTTGCTATGTTATGTATTTTAACAGAGCCGTCTAGTATGGTATCAAGTTTCAAGTGTCAAAAGTTTGTATTAAAAAACATAGTATGAAGTTATGAATGCGTTTTCATTAGTGATTTCTGCCAGTCAACTCCTACCGCAAGCCGCGTTTAAAGAACTTCGTTCTAAAAGCATTTCAGGAGCTAGACCACCACCTCTTAAAGCAGTGCTATTTTAATCTTACTTGAGTCTGGGAAAGAGATGGAGCTAGACGTCCTGTATAGCTCCATCTCTTTCTCACACTGAATTAACATTAAAATAATACTGCTTTAAGAGGTGGTGGTTGGCCCCCTGTACTTGTATGATTTTTTATGATAACTGTTTGACTACAGTCACTATTGACTTATTCACGGCGAAACACGGATTTATTAATGAATAGGCAGGAAAATCCATTGACACATAAAAAAAATAAAGCTATATGTAGTGTTGTACTTAATATAACATAAATAAAAAATAAAAAAAATTATTGTCATAAACAGGTTACAGAAAAATTTGAGACCCTGGCTCCAGAGCTAGGTTAGAGTACCTGTATGTCAGGAGCATCACGCCTATATTCCTCGAAGGGTATCAAGTATCATTTGGTGAAGTGGAATTGATGATGAAGACCACGGATAGCCACCGGAACTAGGTACTCAATAATAAGTATTTCACGGGTTGCGATTCGATTTCTTTAATATGGTTGCTTTTGCAAAGCAATTTATGCTCGTCACAATGCACATGGTGAAGTGAAACTGATGGTGAAGTGCTAGGAGAATTCCTCAACAATTAGCGTCCCTGCATCGGGAAAAGCAATATTTTGTAAAAGGTGATGAGCAGTTGACATTAGGCTATTGTAATTTAGATAAATTACAAACCAAGTACCGACCCACTAAAAAGTGAAAATAAAAAACTTTTTTTTTACAAAAAAACAACATACTTACAAAAAAACGAAAAAAGCAAAACAAAACTACTTACAAAGTGAAAAATAACTTTAATTTCGGAAGTCGGTGGTAAAAAAAGAAAATACAAAACCAAAGACACCGACTTCCGAAATTAAAGTTATTTTTCACTTTGTAGTGTTATTTTGACTGCCTCGTTGGTCTAGTAGTCGCAAGCCCTGCTGCTGAGCATGAGGTCCTTTTTTTTTTGGATGGGAAATCATCAAATGACTTCTCCCACTCTGGGCGTAGCGGGAGGGCGTGTCAGACTTTTACTGACTAAAACCCACCCGTGTTCCTTCAGTTGCCTGTGCCGGGGCCACGGTAACTCTTTCGAACATCTCGGGTTCGATTCCCAGGTCAGGCAAAGCGTTATTGGTTTTTCTATCTGGAATTTCTCAGTAGCAGCCCGGAGTCTGGATTTGTGCCCGGTTGATGGCAATAGGCTCGCCCCCTATTACATGGGACTTAAAGGTAACTGACGAAATGTGGGTGTACTATAGGTACACCTCTGCCTAACCCTTCGGGGAAACAAGGCGTGATGTTATGTTATGTTAGTGTTTTTTTGGAAGTCGGTTGTTTTTTTTTTGTAAAAAAGTTTTTTTATAAACCCTGTACAATAAATAGTCTTCAAATTAAAACAATGAAGTACGTACATGATCAGACTTCTATTGTAATAGTTATTTTTGTTTTAAATTAAATTGTTATAAAAAACAATACACGACGTTCATCCATGACGATATATATGTACATTGATGCCCTAATGAAGATTACAAAAATAAAAAGCTACTATAATAGTTACGTTTTTCTTCGCCACTAGGATTTATAATAGTTGTATTATTTATTTTGTCAGTTTCATCATGTTCGTCTGTGGGGAAAACTTCACGAGACTTCTGAGGCGTTTAGGCGCGAGTGCTTTTAGTCTTTTTAGACCCGAGGTTAAAGGACTTCGACTCAATTTAGTCTTCAGTTTTAGTCTTTTGAGTCCAATACTTGAGATCAAAAGACTAGTCTAGTCGTGAGTCTTCAAAAATGAGTCTAGTCTTTTTTCAAAGACTAAAACGGTTGAGTCTCTTGCATCACTAATATATATACACACACACACACACACATATATATAGACACGTTTTTTCTACGACGCTGTGTATACACAGCGCCGTAGAAAAAACGTGTCTGTCAACAAGCCTCCATGGGGATAAATATAATACTGACGAACGTGCCCTAAACACACGTTTTTTTTTGCCGTGAAAAGCTACGGTTTATTCGCCGTTCGTAGGCACGGTCGACAGTATTGTATGGATGACTATAAGCTTGTTCACAGATACGTTTTTTCTACGGCGTGGTTTATACGCCGTACCGTAAAGAAACCGTGCCGTGTACTGTACAAGGGCCTAAGAGTTAGCTGAAAAAGCCTTATAATACGAAAGAGAATAAGTAATATTATTTTGCTCTTTCGTATCGTATGTCATTGGATCATTGATCCTAGCAGACATAAGGGCCTGATATTATTTTCTAAAGGTTAACAGACAGGGTCGCCGGTGAATAAACTTAGAATTTACTTCGGAAATTATTATCTGAACCCATCTCTTGGGGAGATTGACGTTTCAATCACAGCTTCCTCGATAGAGGGTGTGTTTTTGCATGTGTATGTTTGTCAGAGAAACTAAGTATTATCGTAGGTATTGCAGCATAACTCTGCATGTCAAAACTTTTTGGTTCTTTAATGTCAACCTTTTTTCCGTTTATCATTGATTCTGGTCGATATTTTTTACCTTTTTATTTCGTGATTCGAATTATTTTTTTCTGACAGATGGGTCCTCATTTTTTCAGGATGGTGCGTCAGTTGCAAAAAGTTGATCTGTTGATACCCAGTTATTTGAAAATTTACGTGTCTATATATTTAATACGATTTCTTGTGTTGAATATGAATAGCAAAGTTGCTTTCCACATCGCCTCTCGTCTACTTTCGGATCGATTTTTTCAAGTTCGAATCCCATACTTCCATGGTTTGAGTCGGGAGGTTTCGTTTAAATTAACCTGGATAGATCAGGTTAGAACAGGCTGTCTTTCGGCCTCCAGGTTTGGGCCCAAATAAACGCTTGACATCGACGGTCAACGCGGTGTAATTGGCCGCATCCAGCCGTGAAGGCCACACAACCTCGAGGACCACTCTGCCAGCGGCTCCTGCGTCAGCGTCACCTCGCCAGACGTAATCACGTCGGACTACGATTTTACGATATTTTTTATATACTAGCTAAGTAACGTAGTTTGTTTTACTCTCTCTGCAAACTTTTAATTCGTAGACAATTTTATTTTAAAATTTTCATGCGTGTTAAATGCGAGTTACCTTCGTTCTCTGATCTCTTTTTCCTTTACCGTTTATCACATGAGCGTACCCTAACCAGCGATTGCAATCGACTTGATAGAACGTTTTTCTTTCGATATTCGCGTACTTTAACCCTTTCGGACCAAAGTTTTCTCGTTTATTTTTCCTCTTATTGTACAATAATCAATCCGCAACTTTTTTATACACTAAATATTCCTTTTTTTACTTTTTATATTAAATTGTAATGTTTTCCTATTATTAAAAAAAAACAAAATTAAACGTAAAGTGGTGAAAAATGTGTTTCCTTTTTCTTTTCGCTACAGGGGTCTAGAATCATGGTAACAGTTAGCGCGTCGATGTCACTTCCACCCTGTATATTTTTAATAACTGATAATTTTTTTCTACTCTGGGGGGGGGTCTAGAATCATGGTAACAGTTAGCGCGTCGATGTCACTTCCACCCTGTATATTTTTAATAACTGATAATTTTTTTCTACTCTGGGGGGGGTCTAGAATCATGGTAACAGTTAGCGCGTCGATGTCACTTCCACCCTGTATATTTTTAATAACTGATAATTTTTTTCTACTCTGGGGGGGGGGGTCTAGAATCATGGTAACAGTTAGCGCGTCGATGTCACTTCCATCCTGTATATTTTTAATAACTGATAATTTTTTTCTACTCTGGGGGGGGGGTCTAGAATCATGGTAACAGTTAGCGCGTCGATGTCACTTCCACCCTGTATATTTTTAATAACTGATAATTTTTTTCTACTCTGGGGGGGGGGTCTAGAATCATGGTAACAGTTAGCGCGTCGATGTCACTTCCATCCTGTATATTTTTAATAACTGATAATTTTTTTCTACTCTGGGGGGGGGTCTAGAATCATGGTAACAGTTAGCGCGTCGATGTCACTTCCACCCTGTATATTTTTAATAACTGATAATTTTTTTCTACTCTGGGGGGGGTCTAGAATCATGGTAACAGTTAGCGCGTCGATGTCACTTCCACCCTGTATATTTTTAATAACTGATAAATTTTTTCTACTCTGGGGGGGGGTCTAGAATCATGGTAACAGTTAGCGCGTCGATGTCACTTCCATACTGTATATTTTTAATAACTGATAATTTTTTTCTACTCTGGAGGATCTAGAATCATGGTAACAGTTAGCGCGTCGATGTCACTTCCACCCTGTATATTTTTAATAACTGATAATTTTTTTCTACTCTGGAGGATCTAGAATCATGGTAACAGTTAGCGCGTCGATGTCACTTCCATCCTGTATATTTTTAATAACTGATAAATTTTTTCTACTCTGGAGGATCTAGAATCATGGTAACAGTTAGCGCGTCGATGTCACTTCCATCCTGTATATTTTTAATAACTGATAAATTTTTTCTACTCTGGAGGATCTAGAATCATGGTAACAGTTAGCGCGTCGATGTCACTTCCATCCTGTATATTTTTAATAACTGATACATTTTTTCTACTCTGGAGGATCTAGAATCATGGTAACAGTTAGCGCGTCGATGTCACTTCCATCCTGTATATTTTTAATAACTGATACATTTTTTCTACTCTGGAGGATCTAGAATCATGGTAACAGTTAGCGCGTCGATGTCACTTCCATCCTGTATATTTTTAATAACTGATAAATTTTTTCTACTCTGGAGGATCTAGAATCATGGTAACAGTTAGCGCGTCGATGTCACTTCCATCCTGTATATTTTTAATAACTGATAAATTTTTTCTACTCTGGAGGATCTAGAATCATGGTAACAGTTAGCGCGTCGATGTCACTTCCATCCTGTATATTTTTAATAACTGATAAATTTTTTCTACTCTGGAGGATCTAGAATCATGGTAACAGTTAGCGCGTCGATGTCACTTCCACCCTGTATATTTTTAATAACTGATAATTTTTTTCTACTCTGGGGGATCTAGAATCATGGTAACAGTTAGCGCGTCGATGTCACTTCCACCCTGTATATTTTTAATAACTGATAATTTTTTTCTACTCTGGGGGATCTAGAATCATGGTAACAGTTAGCGCGTCGATGTCACTTCCATCCTGTATATTTTTAATAACTGATAATTTTTTTCTACTCTGGGGGATCTAGAATCATGGTAACAGTTAGCGCGTCGATGTCACTTCCACCCTGTATATTTTTAATAACTGATAATTTTTTTCTACTCTGGGGGATCTAGAATCATGGTAACAGTTAGCGCGTCGATGTCACTTCCACCCTGTATATTTTTAATAACTGATAATTTTTTTCTACTCTGGGGGATCTAGAATCATGGTAACAGTTAGCGCGTCGATGTCACTTCCACCCTGTATATTTTTAATAACTGATAATTTTTTTCTACTCTGGGGGATCTAGAATCATGGTAACAGTTAGCGCGTCGATGTCACTTCCACCCTTATATTTTTAATAACTGATAATTTTTTTCTACTCTGGGGGATCTAGAATCATGGTAACAGTTAGCGCGTCGATGTCACTTCCACCCTGTATATTTTTAATAACTGATAATTTTTTTCTACTCTGGGGGGGGGTCTAGAATCATGGTAACAGTTAGCGCGTCGATGTCACTTCCATCCTGTACCTATTTTTTCCGCAATTTCGCTGTCTTGTCACTCATACAAATTGTGGGCAGGGGCCGATTGCTACTTAGGGGCCGGGAACTGGATGTTTTACCATAGAATATAGGCGGTACCATTGAATGTGCCATTCAACGGAAAGATGTAGACTTCTTTCTGCAAGACATCAGAAAACCGTGACTTTTTTTGTCGTTTTGCAGAAATCAAAAAGCAAAAATAAAAAAGACAAGTCGGTCGCCTTTGCCGCCCCTAAAATCTGCAGCCCTAGGCTCAAGTCCACTCAGCCTGCTGGTAAATCCGCCACTGGCACACATAAGTACATGCTAATGAATACTGATGAGGCTGTTTCCAAGACTACATAATTAATCTAATTTAAATATGTTCCCAACGGTTTTAAACTGTTTACAGGCAGGAGTAGTAACAAATCTCTATTAAACTAACTAAAAAACAAATTCGTGTCGAATGTGCTCATGTAATTAAATTTACAAGTTAATTAACAAGTTACAACAGTTAATTAAAGTTTGGACGAGTGTTGGTCCTGGGGAATATGAGTTGTGAAAATAAAAGTTAGAAACGAGGTAGATTTTATAACATGTTCTGCCTTTTTAATATTTATGACTTTACCTATATGTCCTCCATAATATAATTATTTAATTTATCTGTCATTGCTTCATTTTTAATTGTGTTTGTCTATTGTGGTATAGTAATTTCATTCTAGGTGCATCGTCTTCACATATAGGTAATTATCTATATAGGATGACTGGTAAGCAACTTTTACTATGGCACCAATCCTGAAATCGCGAAAAAAAAATCAGCTGGTCCCTACATTTTGACGAGTTATGCGAACATAAATGTACGGAAGAGCTGATTTTTTTTTCGCGATTTCAGGATTAGTGCCATAGTAAAAGTTGCTTGTTATCATGTGTAAAATCATGTGTTTAAGTATCGGTCACTAATTACCAGTCACCCTATATTATAAATATACTTATACAAAATATTGTAAATCATTTTAAAAGAGTAACGATGGTGTTTCTTGCCCATTCTTCTCCATACGAAACTACCTTTTTGAAGGGGCGACTAGAATCAATTTTGTAAATTTTGACGTCCAAAAGTGCCTTATGTATGTGCCTATTTCAAATAAATGATTTGACTTTGACTTTCGACTTTATTAAGTTTATCATCGTAATCATTCAAGGCTTTGACTCAATTTTCTTTGGGGTCCGCGCAGCATGTCTTTTTACAACGTTTTATTTAACTTGCAATGTTCGTACGTAAGTTGTCCGCTTCAAATTTTCAAAATTTGTTCCATGCAACTCTATTAGCTGCCAGTTTGATATTCATCCCCTTTCTAGCCATATCATCTTCGCACAATCCATCCGTCGTTTCTTTGGTCATATATCTAGCCGAATGGAACAACAGATTTGGTTGGTAGGCTTGTTTGAAAACCTGACATTGCATTTCCTTTCATGTTTTTTTTTTTAATAATTTTTTTATTGTGAAATGCTTTGAAGGCTGACGAGTTATACGTGGAAGGGAACACAGACTCTGGCAGAGAGTTCCACACTTTGGCCGCGTGCATAACAAATGTCTACTTTTTTTTTTTTTTTTTTTTTGTGGATGGGAAATCATCAAATGACTTCTCCCGCTCTGGGCGGAGCGGGAGGGCGTGTCAGACTTTTACTGACTAAAACCCACCCGTGTTCCTTCTGTTGCCTGTGCCGGGGCCACGGTAACTCTTTCGAACATCCCGCAAACAAATGTCTACCTAAGACGCAGATAACTGCCAACGGCCTTGAGTATATAGCTTGCGTGTTCTGTACTGAGCTCACGCAACGCGTCGTATGTCCGCCCAGTAATAGGACTCGCCCATCAAGGAGCGCTGTCCCAAATTAGACGCATTATTAATTTATTATGCATAAAACAAAAGGTATTGTATTAAAAAAACGTATACTAAAATATAAATAATTATTATCTTTAAAATGGTGAAGGTTTCACAAAAACACGATTGATAGTTTTTGCGTAATTCTCACTTTTTTATCCGCGTTAGACATAACTTTACAAATTAATTATACTATGTAATATAAACATAATCTAAAATATTCACTTAATAAGTTATTAAGAAAATGCTCTAATTTAATATATATTTTTTCCAAATCATTAACACTACTCGTTTAGACGTGATATTCAGTTTAAAATCATCAAAAGTCGGTTATCGTCGCCTTAATTAGTCGATCAATATTTTTTGGTAGTGCTTCTATGGGTATTTCTGAGCCAGTAAAATAGTTCTTGCCCCACATGGACCGTTGCCATAAAATCTTAACTTGCTACATGATATATTTTCGCCATCATATAATTCACAATAACGCCTTTGTAAAGCAGGATGCTTTGTCACGGGTCTTCAGTGGAAAATAAATGAGTTTTTTCTCATATTCCATTATGTAGGTACGGGAGTCGTATCACGTGACAATAGAGCGCGAATGTTGGGAGGAATATTTTTGCGGCGCCTATCGCAAAGTAGATAGGCAGAGAAGGTCTGTTTCGAACAAAGCGTGTAAGCAAGCGCTAAAAGCAACATGCAAACATATTTACCTATTATGCTGTTCTGCTTTCTCGATGTCATTGGTAAGAAAGGCAGTCTTTGCACAGACAGCTTTTATCCCTCTCATTCATAATCATAAACGTTGCTTAAAGTTTAAACGTAAAATAAATATATGGCTAACCAAACGTTAATCATTACTTAACTTTAAGTAACTTTTATGATTAAGGGGGTATACATATATCTAGAAGCGCAAAGAAAAACAGTCCTTAGGTATGCTTTAGTGTTTGTTGTTGAATATTCAGAACATAAATTACAATATAGTAACCAAGAATTATACCTATAACGTGATCAGAAGCCCAATTCCCGTAACTAAAAACGTTTAAAATCTAGTCGCAATCTCATCTCAGCGACAGTCAAATGTCAAAAATGTAGGGAAATTATAGGTATTTTTGACATATTGAGACTGAGATCAGATGGTGAATGTTCTTAAAATTACAAGAATTGCCCCTCAGACGTAAAACAACAATTTCATTATGTTTATAATAGTTAATTTTTAAGATTAATTTATATAGGTCTTCTACCTTTCTTGATAGAACTTGCTACAACCAAAGGAATTAATTATTTTACCAACGAGTGTAGTAAGGTTTGTAAAATACGGACCCCAGTGAATTATGACACTCTTTTTAAGTGATTATCTTTTGCGTGTATGTCTGGGATTTATAGTTACTTTTATAATATTAGTTGTAGTTACCAGTCAGTCATAAAAAAACCGGCCAAGTACGTGCCGGACCACGCACAATGAACGTTCCGTAGTTGGGATGAAGAAAGAAGAGAAATAATAATCCCGAGAACAAACTTAACATTGTAGTTGAAAAAAACTTTTTTGCAAAAAAAAAGGAACCGACTTCAAAAAAAAAAAAAAAACACTACAAAGTGAAAAATAACTTTATTTTCGGAAGTTAGTGGTTTTGTACAATATTTTCATTTTTGCCACCCACTTCCGAAATTAAAATTGTTTTTCACTTTGTAGTGCATTTTTTTGGAAGACGGTTGTTTTTTTTTAAGTTTTTATTCTTCACTTTTTATTTGTGGTGCCTACCCCACACAAAGTCGTATTGTACTTGCAATGTAAATAACCAGTGGCAGCAAATAATTATAACATCATCAACATACACTAAATGGAAAAAATACGTATTATTGAAGCTAACTAAAAAACCACTCATCAAAACTTGGCCACATTTTATTTGGGACCAATCTGAAAGGATATATTCAAATAAAAAAAGAATTTTTTAAATCGGTTTATAAATGCCGAAGTTCTTAGGTAACAATCATTAAAAAAAACAACCGAATTGAGAACCTCCTCCTTTTTTGAAGTCGGTTAAAAACATGTTCTCCCATACATTCCAACTGCTAATGTTTGTACGCACAATATTGAGCGATTTACCATGTTATTTTAACACCATAGACTTCATACCTATAAGGTTTTCCTGTATTTTTTAAGTATAGATTAGATTCGGAGCAAATTGGCTGTGACAGACGGCCAGACAGACAGACACACGAGTGATCCAAAAAGGGTTCAATTTTTTCCTTTTGAGGTACGGAACCCTAAAAAGAAGCAGACAAAGCACTTATAACCTTAAAATACTCTTTGAAAAACTGGATAGTGCTGGCTGCGTATTCCCAGTGTTTAAATATGGACTGGCTACACGTAATTGTAGGTATGAGTAGGGGGAGATAGACGTGGTCATAAAAGGTCTTACAGAATGAAGAAGTCTCCAAAAACGACGTGAAAAACAGAATGAAGGGGACAGAGAGAAAGAGAAAAAGACAAATAAAGTTGCACATAATCCCTACGTCTAAGGTGGCAGTCCTACCACACGCCGATTTCGTAATGCGCTGCCCCAAAGGTAAATATGAATGTGTAATATTGTATTGCACCTAGTGTTTATGTTTATTACTGTGTCTATGTGTTATTATATGTATTTGTTGTAAGTAGGATGTATATCTGGACAATAAACGATTTAATTTAATTTTTGTTTGTTGTTGTTTTGTTTTTGTATCGTTTTTGTTGTTTGATATGAAAACATAATGGGAATAAAGGAAAGCCGAGGAAAGCTGACCTTAGACTAGTTAAAAAGAGAGACAGAGAGGTACAAGCACCTGTGCTGAATTGTACAAATGCACACACATATTTAAGTATACAACATACTAACATTCAATTAACATATTGTCAAAATAGTAGCTCTAACTCTACCTAGTATTTATAATTAAAATTTCAGGAAACACTCACCTATTCCTATACCTACTATGTTACGAATTTACGATACAGTACTACGTGCAACTTCCATTGTTCTTGAATAGAATAGGCTTTTCTTCTGGCTTTGCTCTTAGTATCTCATAGTCATAGTTTACATCGCAACACCGAACCCATGATTAAAGGTAAATAAAGTTCAAAGTCGGAAATTATTGAGATTAATTATTTACTACACGTGTAAATCCCACATTAGTAATCGAAAGATGTCGTTCAACATTTTAATTACAATCTTTATTCAAACGGAATTCCATTTCCTTTGCCAGTGGTGGCAACTGAGAAAATATTAATTGAATCCCGTTAAGCGGGTTGCAATAAAACATAACATGCGCTGTCGTTGGTGGAAGCTGGATCACCTTGTGGGGTGGTGCACGTCGTGGGGTGGTGCACCTCGTAGAACGGGTTTTAAAAGAGTGCAGCTGGTTTTTAAACGAGCCTCCCGTCTGCTGCTCCATCCTGCTTGAATTATTTCTGAACTACGAACTGAAAGACTGAAATATTTCGGACTATTTGTTAGAGGGAAACAAATAGGTGAGCTTTTAAATGCGTTTTTGTTTTGAGAGAGTTCTTTGTACGAAAATCGTAGTGCTTTTCGTTTCGATAAATCGTTTTCCGTGAAATTCGAGGCTCGCTGCTCCATTCAAAAGCAGAGTGCTGAATGATACGTTTTAACTGGTGGATAGGTATTCGTTCATTTATGAATTTAAGCTCGCGTAGGTAGGTTAGTCAATTCTTTATTTCAAACTAGTTAACAAACCGTGCAGGTAGACCAATTTTTATGTTTTTAGTTACTTTTCATCTGCAAGAACCTTTTAACTTAACAAACGGAAAAGCGTTTGTAGCACTAAAAATAATACAAAAAAAAAAAATAAACGACATTCAGGTCAATGTGCAAGTTGTTATCAAATTATTAAAGTGCACGTTTTACTTAAAATATTATGAGACATAAGGCAGACTTCGCTCTGTCATATAAAAATAGCTTCGTTTGAGATATTTTTCTATTCATTCTAGCTTTGCTATTCTAAAGTTTAAAATGTAACTTATAAGTAAACTTACCTAAAGATTCGTCGAATCTGCAAAGATCCGTAATCTTCGGTAATGTTAAACGTTGGATTACTTAATATTAACCAATGTTATGTAATCTGAAGGCAGACATCTTTGTTTCTCATTATAATCCTCTTGTTTCGCTGCGTGGTTTTCCGAATTTTATAAAATAATAACATACTTAATCTTCGTCAAACAAAAGAAATATTTTTATTTGAGCTTCATATAATTTATTTGTTTGAGAGCTTGTATAATCTTATATTCTGGAGAACGTTTGTTTACTTAACAACTAAAGGATCGCCGGTGGATGTATTGTACTCCAAGAATTACAAAAAACCCTTCTCGAAAATGGTATCTGCCATATTAATATCCAGCCAGGGTTTTTAACCTGAATAAACAGTCTGTGAGAAAACCTTCTTATCATAGTAGTGATCTATATTCCACATTTACCTTAGCCATTGTTTATTTTACCAGGTCTGTATGTTAGGAGAGGTTTCTAAAGTAATATTTAAAGCACTGGATGTGGGAAGCATAGGACCGGTCGAAGTGGCGGTGCTTGGGGGAGGCAGGCCTATGTCCAGCAGTGGACGTTTTTGGGCTGAAATGATGATGATGATGAATATACAAAGTATCCTCTAATCGCAATCTTGAGGTGGGCATTCACGGTCACTCCATCGCGCCAAATGGCGTAATGTAAATCCAAAATTTGATCGTGAATGTTAAAATCCGTTGGCGTGCTGTAAAACTCTGAATGTCCAATCGCTCCATTTGACTAGTCATTTGGAGCCACGCCAAATGGCGCTATCGTGAATGCCCACCTTTATTAATAATGGTTATTCTATTGATGTATTGTTGTTACAAAATTAAAAAAATGTTTTTATCAATGTTCTCTGTGTGTGTGTGTCTGATTTCGTGTAATAACAAGCTAGAAACAAACAGGAGACCTCAGCACTGCTCATTCATTATTTCTTCGAAGCAAAAACACATGACGCCAAATTAATAGGTACGTAGGAAAGGTATCTGTCAGCGTGGTCATTGCGTAACACGCTTACAATGGCAATGGCCTTCATTTTGACAGTTCAACAACATTCATTGCGTTATTTACATTTTTGAGCAGACGAATCTTTCAAACATATGAAGCAATGGATTAGCAATTTCCTTCAAAATCTTTCGGATTGTGATTGAAAGTGTATTGCGCAATTGGCGTGGAGGTTGATGCTATTACAGTAGCTTTCTGCAAAATTCAGAGAAAAGTCATTCGCAGAATGGTTGAAACATAGGTACATTAGTTAGGTTGTCACAAACACTAACTAGGTCACCAGCTGAGCAGTTTAGGGCTCTCGATTTAAATATAGTGCACCTGAATTGTCAGTGACACTGTTAGATGCATTAGAGGTGTCACGTGTCACATGAAGTGGTTAGTTTTGAAGTCCGAAGGGTATAGCTCCTTCGGACTTCAAAACAAACCACTTCGTGCGGAAAGTTCTTTCATCAATAATGTTTGCATGTTGCATATTAAAATTGTATTTGCTAGAAATAAGACTATTTCGTGAAACGATTTGCAGCAAATATAATATCGAGTAAAAAACTGCAATGTATCTATTGATGTTTTAAATGGTTATAAATAAGGTAGTTAATGACTTTATCATAATTACCGCGTATTGAATTTTAATCAAAAATCAGTGTCACAATTTGCAAAAAACGTAAGGATTTTCGCGGGCTGCATTGCAGGAACCACTTTAATAATGCGGTTTGAGTTCCTTATAACCCTGTGAGACTCACTTCCAATCCTTGAAGGAATATTTTAAAATCGAAATCAATGTAATGTTCTTAGATCGTGCTTCCAACATCGAAGATTTTGTTAGAATGAACTAAGATCTAACTAAAGATTCCAAGTACTAACGTTTCCTCAAACATCTTAATTAAAATATAGGAGGTGGTAACTAAACGAGCTGTCTTCATTATCTTAGTCATTAGACACTCGTGACAAGTCCGCGGCGAGGGCCGTCGGTAGCGACACTTGATGCAAATTTAACTACCCGACCGACGTTAAGGCTTAATTGAACAAGCTTGTTCTTGTTTACGAACATATTGTCGCTTTAATATTATGATGTTACCCGCAAAACGGTTTTAAGACTTGCATCTTTACCCTGTAATTTATTACTGCATTTTACCTAAAGTATTGCTGAATTTTGCACCTAGGTTGCAACTTTAAAGCCCTTAGCATGTTTACTCAAGCGAAAATTTGCATTTCCACCCTCCTCCTCCTTCCTACATCTTTGCAGACTTAATAATGGTTCGCTCTATTAAAGCTGAAATCGAGGCTTCCCAAAAGGTCCTATTGAAGTCATCCAAGTTCATTTTAATTTAGCTTTGACCGCTCAAAATTATTTATGCTGGAAAAATTCTCGGCTGAAAATCTGCCCAGAGATATTATAATGTCTTGGTCTAACATCATTAAGGCGAAAGGGCCAGGACAGCCCGCAAAATTCAAATATTCTTACGTTTTTTGCAATTTTCAGGTCAGTATTAAGATGCATGCTGATTAAAATATGATTCAACAAACATGAATTTGCAGAATTATAATCATTCATCATCTGCCTAGACTTTTCCCAACTATATTGGGGTCGGCTTCCAGTCTAACCGGATGCAGCTGAATACCAGTATTTTACATGGAGCGACTGCCTATCTGACCTCCACAACCTAGTTACTGGGTAATACGATACCCCTTGGTAAGACTGGTTGTCAGACTTTCGGGCTTCTGACGACCCGTAACGACTGTCAAAGATACACATATGCAGGTATGCTGGAAGAGATTTCTTTAGAAATAAGCATCACCTTTGTACGTATTTTTCTGTTCCTTTCTTCTTGTTTGTTTATATGTGTGTACATAAACTGTTAAATAAATAAATAAATAAATACACGAATGACAGCCGGGACCAACTGCTTAACGTGCTTTCCGAGGCACGAAAGGGTCTTGATATGTAAAGATGGTCACCCATCCACGGACCAACCGCGGCAAGCGTAGCTTAATCTGATCGATCGACCCGTGCGGCTGTTATTTCTTAGCCACAAGCCCCTCCAGAATTATAATCATTAAAGTCATCAATACAACTTTCTAAAACCTATTGAATGACTATTTCATGAAATCTTAACATTTGAGGATTATACTAACCTAAGGAGTTGTCTTACTGATTCTAATGATCATAATTATGTAAATACATATTTTTTACGGTCGCAAATCATACTTTAATCAACATACATCCTGACACTGAGCTGCAAATTGCAAAAATCGTAAGAAATTTTGAATTTCGCGGGCTACCTTAGCGCTTCTCCCTTAATGTAAAATATTGGTGTTAGTTATATAAAAGCTAAGCGGATTTCTGAGGGATTATGAGATTATTTAATTAATTAGTTCCTGGTCTTTGTAAGTCAAGGTCTACAACACAATGGTGAGTCATATTGTTTGTTTTTAAATGCGTAAAGTAGGCAACACATAACCGGTGTTAAAAATTTTCATTGACTTCATATTTTTCTTAGATGACTGTCCTTCAAATATCAGAAGCCATTGTCAAATCGGAATTTAAATCTGAACAGCCATGATTGGCTTTTGTGCCATTCTATTCGGATCTGATTTCCATTTCACCTTGGAACTGCACAATATGTGCCAGGTTAGCGAATGCCAAAACTCTTAAACTCCTAATGCAGAAAATCGATACCTTATAAGATGTACTCACTTAGAATATTGGATCATGCGTGGTTTGCCAAACGTAACGTGAAGTAAGGCACTTTTTGTGGGGTAGTAAACATAGTACTTTTAGCCAAAGTAGCTGTCGGCGGTGCTTAGTAACTAATCATACTATTTATATTCACGGTGCATTACTCGCGGCGCCTGGTAGGCGTGTAATTCTTCTCGACACGTGTTATCTAATTTCCATTAGGTACTTGTACTCACCTAATATTCCATCCAAGTCGTCTTTTCTTAAAAACTTCACCGGACGTGCTGTTCTGTTTTCGTATTTATTACTGAGTGGGCTTACATTCGGTGTAATTTCGACTTTATAACTGTAATATAAGGTCGCTTTTAAAGAAGAAGTTTGTTTGGAAGTCTGAGGTGTCGTTTTGGGAGCTTACTCGGGTCGCGTTATTAGAGTCTTGTCCTTCTTTATTGGAATATACGAGGGGCTCGACTTCTCCCCGCGCCCGCGCCCTGGCATTGAAGAGGTCTGGTTAGGCCGAGGACTGACTGTCAGCAAGGGATGCGTTCTAGGTCCTTCGATTCAGTAATTGCTTCATTTTGGCTTTGGCTCACCTTCATTATGAATGACTGGCTGATCCTGATCGCCGGCGCCAATATAATTAGTGTTTTTGGCTGTTGTCTCTTCGCAGACATAATTTGGTTAACAAATTCATTTTGACTATGTTGATGGCGTGATTTACAATTTACCCTAGGAGCCGTAAGATATTCAGTATTTGTTATGTATTGATGTGTCACTTCAGACATAAAATGTAGATCAGTTAGGTACTGTTTACTCTAAGATACCCTATTTTCGATGGACGCTTTTGTGTTATTTTATTGGAATATTTTTTATTAGTCACATTTTCTCTGAAGAGAGCATAAAGTTTTATGCCTCTGTGGCGTACCTAGAGGTACAATAAATTGTTTTATCAAAATCACTTGGTATCTTTAGGACATTAAATAAAATTTTAAGTTGTTATTATATTTTGATGGGATATTTTATTATGTCTTGCAGTTATATTAGCTCGAGTGTTTTTTTTTTGAACGTATGCATTCATTTCACGTAGCACTTCGTAGCGGCGTATATGTGAAAGCTATCGTAGCGACGTAGCGGCTTCGTAGCGGTGCTACGAAGTGCCTACGCCCGCAGGTGGCACACTGCTTTGTTTCACTCGATGTAAATACGTCATGAGATGGAATTATATTTCTGAGTTGGAGAGGAAAGCCGGAAGGGAGAATTTTAACATGCTACTCCCATATAGATAGAAATATTTACTGAAAGATTGTTAATATCATAAGAACGCCAGTGTAAAGAACTTTGTCAGACATGGATCTGCGCGTAATAGTTGTCAACAGGCATCATAGTCAACCGCTACAAACCGCCGGTGCTAATCATATTGCGTCTGTGTATATAGGTACTTGCACAATGTTGAGGTACTTATTGAAAATACTTTAAAGTTTAAAGCCACGTACCCACATAGCACAAAGCTGTAAGTCCGGTCAGCAAATTCCGTATTTTCAAGGCGCTAACATTTCCATTGCATACTTAGTTTACACTCCCTGCCTCCATCTTATGTTTTATTTACCGTTAATCCGGGTCACGTACTCGGCATGTTGCAGCAACGTGCCTCTAACAGCGTTCGCTAACAGCTGTAAAACGTTGCAGCAACACTGTTGCACTTTATGTAACAACATCGCGATTTTCTCATTACATTTTATGGGAGTTTTCTTTGCTGTGGAAAATTCTTTGAGGCGTTAGCCTCTTTTCACACGGTGGCCGGGTAAATTGTGCCGGTACGTACACACAGCTCCATTAAGTGCTTACCCCACCAAAAGACATGTGCCTTCAAATCCGTGTTAGGCCCAAGTTGGTTTGTGTATATTGCAAAAACATTTTATTATAATGAATGTATTGTTTTAGTGAATAAATAAGTTTTTTAGTATTTATTTTTTTAAATTCTGTTTTTAATATTGTTTTTTTCAATAAAAAGTTAATACTTTTATTATTGCGTATAACGACAAGCAATAATAACGTTAATATTTACGAGAATTTAATCGATGTCTCAATAGACCGGAGGTTACAAAGACCGATTACCGCGCATGAGGTCGGAAGATCAAATCCAAGGCACGAAGCGTGCTTTTTGTTAATGCATTATATTATTTTTATTATAAAGTATTTTTCTATCTTGTTTTTGTAATATTTATAAAGAATTTAAAAGTCAAGAAAAATAAAATACTTAAATAATCGTTTATAATATTTATTATTGCTATTATTTAACAAAACTTTGATCTTATTTTACTACAAAGATTTATATTTTACAATTTGATTTGATAATTTACATTTATTTTTTATATTTTGCCAGCTGACACAAAATGGTCCCTAGACAAGTGACATCTTACGCAAACGATAAAATAGGAAGCGCTAGAAATATTTTAGATTGACATAAGCTAACGATCACGTGATCTATCATGTCGTCTCTGCATACAAATTTGACAGTCTGACAAGCGACATCGAAAGAGACAAGTTTTGAAGCGTTTGCAACTTGTCTAGGACCCAGAAGCTAGTTTGGCAGGCTTATAATCATGAGCGTAATAAGTGAATAAACATGTTATCAATAGATAATCAATTAACATCTCATACGAACTCATGATATCTACTTAGAATATTTCGCTATACCAAGTAAAATAGTGGGATCAAATGAGTTTAATGTCTGCATTGTTTATTTTCTTCTCATATTTAATTAACATAACCACATAAAACTGTGAGATTACTATCTATATTTAGTTAACAAAATATTTTAACTACAAATACAATTTTACTGTTCTATTATAATAATATTTAACTGGGATTGCGAAGTGTGAAGTTATGAAAAATATAATTAGTAGCGAAGAGGATGACCTTCGCTATCTATTATTTGTTGGAGTCTGCTTCTCATTTGAGTAACCATCGTCCAACCTGCATTACTACCTCGCATCAACTCCCAACTCCTCAAAACTTCATTGTGCAAGTTAATCTTGGACTTCACTTCGCTTGAATCCCAGTTTAAAACCATTTGACCCCACATACTTTCTATTGGATTTAAATCCGGACTTTTCGATGGCCAGGAGATGACAGTTATGTCAGTCTGTGTAGTGAGCCATTCCATCACTATACGCGAACGATGGACCGAACAGTTGTCTTCAACAAAATAGATCTGTCCTTCTGGGTAAGCAACTCGCACTGTTGGCACCATAACATCTAGCAAAATTTGCAGATAGGTCTGGCCGTTCATGCGCCCACTTGCTGTTACTAATTCTCCCGGTCCCATGGACGACATCCACCCCCAATACCCTGAAAATAACAACAAAAGTTTAATTTTGTTTTTAGACATTTGTCTTCAAACAATTGTCATGACGTTCAAAATCGAATAAAATATCATAATACAGAATATCATAATAATAACTTAACAATAAGTATATAATACTATTGAATTATATAAAGTATATAATTTATAATAATGTATTAATATACTAACTGTATTAAAATTATAATAAATAAATAGTTATAAAGGCAGTGATGCGTTATATTTGTTGAATACAATATTAGGTAATTAAATGGAGTGGCTTATACAATTAATTTACTTATTGAAAGGTAACTTACCCAATGTTATTCTACCACTGGCTCTGTTAGGTAAAACATTTTGAGGTTGGTATCGTTCATTAGGTTTCCTCCACAATATTTTTCGACCGTCACAGTCTGACCTGAAGGTTTTTTCGTCGCTGAAGATAACGATATTGTTTTCCCAATCAAAATTGACGTATTTCTGGGCAAATCGCACTCGTTCTCTTCGATGTTCTTCAGTTAGACATATTTTCTTTGCAGGTCGATAACTGTGAATGTTCGCTGCATGTAAATGTCTTCGAACCGTGGACAGAGATATTCCATGCCGTTGCGAACTGTAACGAGTGGATGTGAACGGCGATGTAGTGTGAACCTTAACAATATCCCGATGACGTTCAGATTGGTTCGTATAGATCCCAGTAATCTTCCGACCCATGGACCTTGTCTTAACATCGCCGGTTTCTTCGAATCTGCGCACCCATAAGCGCACCGTTTGTCTCTGTATAGAAAATAAAGGTTTTAAATAAGTTATTAAATACCACTCACAATATACCGCAACTAACTCAAAATCGGAGACCACAAATAATATTATAATTAACTTACTGCTATGCCAAGCTGTCTCGCAATTCCTTTTATGCTCACATTTTGTTCATACAGAACAACTATTTTTGTTCTCATAAAATCAGAAATCATTTTAAATCGTAGTCGTTTACTCTTCGTCGTTTTAAGTGAACGTATACATCAAACGTTGTAGTTTTACTCGAGGGTATGGATTAATTTATAAAGAAAACGTAAGTAAGTAAAATTAATGGATACCCTCAAATTATAACATCTATCGATTAGACAGAGACCTACTGATAAAGTGACTCGGAAGATAGTAGATAACAATTTCATCGCGATTGATATGGGCTCGCTGGCTAGTTCGTCAAACGGCCGGTATGAGTATGACGACGTTCGGTAATGCGATGGTTCGAATCCGACTCGTAACATTGAGTTCTTTTTGAAGTATTCTTTAGATTATTCGTAACAAATTCAATGTTGTAGCAGTGTAACATTTTAAAACTTGAGGGGTTAGCACATACTGACGCTGTGTGTACGAACGCCTTTCATACTTACTTACCCACTTCGCTTCCGGGTACCCGATGCCGACTTACGAGTAACGGAATGCGTGAATAAACATTAATAAAAATTGGCCTGCGGTAGGTTAGGTTAACTGCTGCGGCCTGCAAAATGGGCATTGACGTATGAATGTGAAAATGTCCATGAATGCCTGGTTGCGTGAGTCCATCAATGCCTGGTTGCGGGCAAGGCTTGTTTAGTACTTTTCTCCAATAATACGCGGAAACTCAAACTAAGATTATTAATTATAAATTACAGAATCAATGACAAACAACGATAATTTTTCACGCGCCAATATGTTCATTTATTTCTTTTTTACTACAGCTCTTTTTGCTAAGCCAGTTCGAAATTTAAATGAAATCTTTGATAAGTTACCTCCTTGGTTGCCATGTGTCGAAGTAAAAAACTCGTTCCATTTTTAAATTGCATGACAGATATGAGTTTTCATAGTTATTTATTCGGCCGCTAAAAACACGACAGATATGAATTTTCATACTAACATTGCCGGCCGCTGGATCGCATGTATTTGTACAGCATTTTCGATTTATCTCGAAGAAGGTTGTCAAAATAATGCTCGAATTTCCAAGCGTATTTGAGAAGAGAAAGTTGAGGAACCATGAACTGCTGGAATATGGGAAGATTAAGTAAGTCTCGGGTTTCTGATGTTGTTTTTCGGAATACTATATCATTGATACTCTTACTCAATTCGGTTAGTCTATCGTTTACGGATTTTCCCAGCATTTTAGAAGGGCTTTTGTACCCATCATATAACAGTTATAAAAGCATGCCTTATGTATAGTTTTACTTCTAATATGCTTAAATAATTTCTTGTAATTAATATTAACAAATAATTAACCTTGTTACAGATGACACCGGCCTAATACGGCGAGTTCTACATTAAGGTAAGTTCAAAGAGATTACCTGAAAAAAGGTTTTAAACCACCCTTAACGTGATGATGGGCCTTATTTCAAAAGAACTCTAAATCCTCTTAGGATATCATCGCAGGCTATTATTGCTTTGAGGTCTATTAACTAGATTAATGTTTCATTATTTTGAGTGAAGGCTAAGGCTGGTATGGTAATTTTTATGGAAGTTTTTATTGGCTCGTCTGTTTGATAGGTACTTCTTTTATGAGATATCGGTGGTTTGCTGATTTGATTGGGCTTTTTAGCTGAAGTAAGTACTTCTCCGTATTTGCATATCAGGGAATGTAGGCTAATTTTGAAGCTTACACATATGTTATAGCATGAGAGCAGATCTACTTGAATAGGGATGATGACCAATTTATTTTTTGTCCGTCAAGTAGATTATTAAAAAATATTGGAAACGTATTTTTCTTTTTTAACGTAATCTAAAGATTACGGCACTACATTGAGTTATAATGTTGCGTGACGTTACGCCTTGCTAAATTTTATACTGAGTTGTTACGTAGCGAGCCCCCACTCCCCAACTTTAATGCGTTTTATCTAAGTAATTTTTTATTGATATGATAAAGCAAAAAATACGTGTTTTATATATTTTTATCACATCTATTCAAAAAGAGCTAGTTTATTCTTCGTAAACAGGGACTAAAATAGCTCTTTAATCCCTAGGCATTAAAAGTGTTCAGAACTTGGAATGTGGATATTGTTAGTAAAAGTTCCAATCACCAAAGAGACCACGAACATTGTATGAACAAGTAACAGGCTGTTTGGTTAAAAGTTTCAGCCAAATTAAAAAAAAAAAATCTGAAAAAATAAAAAAACGCGCGAAATGCATTCCGCCTTCGTTCGTAATAGTTTATCGGATTTTACTTAGTTTTATAAAAAAAAATATTATTTCTTTGATATGTCTTATTGTTCCTAATTCTATGTAAATAAATAAACGTATTATTCTTATTCATAAGTTGCACTTACTTATTTTCTCATAGAGCGTGATAAAAAGTAGTGTCCACCACGGCAGCAACACTATTTTAAACTCGAGTGACATTGACGTATTTTGAATCCCTCGCTGCGCTCGGGACTCTACTCTAGAATCTTTCGCTCTGCTCTGGATTCAAACAAATACTCTCGCCTTTAAAATAGCTGTTTGCTCCTGTGTTGGCTCCCTTTTTTTTTTTTTTTTTGTGGATGGGAAATCATCAAATGACTTCTCCCGCTCTGGGCGGAGCAGGAGGGCGTGTCAGACTTTTACTGACTAAAACCCACCCGTGTTCCTTCTGTTGCCTGTGCCGGGGCCACGGTAACTCTTTCGAACATCCCGCAACCCTAGCTGGCATCGGCCCTAGCGGACCCCGTCAATAGTGCTGACATCTCTTTGAGGCGCGCGTGGAACACGACGCGCCGTCGACTCGGGCTTGGTCCTTACCGGACGGCGAGCTACCCATTGCTCGCCGTCCGCAAGCCCGCGCCTACGGTGGCCGGGAATCGGCTGCCAATTCCCGACGCCCAGGGCGTCTCCTGCGGCGACTAGGGGCGTGAGGGCGCAAAGCTTGCCTCTGCCTCACGCGTTCCGCCTCCTCCTTCACGAGCATTACTGCTTCGCAGAAGGAGGTAATGGCTTCCCATGCACTCTCGCTCCGTACCATGGCCTGGACCAGGGCCGGACGCGAGAGATCGCCGCCGCCGATCGCTTCCGCGAGGACACGGTGGTGCTCCGCCCAAGCCGGGCAGACCTCCACCGTATGCTCCACTGTGTCCTCCGGGCGATCCACACAGTGGTGACACCCGGGCGTTTCCGGGCCTTATCCGGAACAGGTACCTTCCGAAGCACCCGTGTCCGGTGAGGACCTGCGTCAGGCGGAAGGTGAGGACGCCATGGCGCCTCTCCAGCCACTCCTCAAAGAGGGGACTTATCGCCGCAATTGTGGCGTGCCCAGCGCTGGGTTGCGACAATCGCACTCTCCATGCCGCCATGGGATCCTGCCGGAGCTCTGTCCGCCGTGCCGCGATTTCTCGCGGCAACGGAGTTACGCCCCGGCGTCCTGCCTCCTCGCGCCACTCCCACATGTGCGCAAGGACTTTTGCCTCCAGATCCCATGGCGGTAATCCGGCAAGGAGGTTCGCCGCCTCCCCGGAGACCGTGTGGTATCCCCGGGCTAACCGGATGGCCATGACCCTCTGGGACGCGTTCAACCGACGGTGTTGGCTCCCTTGGCAAACAACTATTTATTATCTGACTAACGGACTAAATAGAATTTCTTTTTTTATCCAGGCGTCATCCCTATTATACAGGGTGTAAGGGACAGTCCTCCACAAACTAACTGTACCCAGTTAGTTTGTGGAGGACTGTCCTTTATAGGAATATACCTATTCAGCTTCTTATTTTGAATCATATTCCACCGGAAATATTCTCAGGAAAGTTTTCATTTTATTTATTGTATTTTTAGTAACTATTCCTTTATTTCAATGTAAAATTACATTATCTGTACGCAGTACTCCATTTATGTAAATAAAACAACTAAAGTCAAAAAATCAGCAATGGATGTTGAAATACTCGGCGGCCGAAGGCTCGCTGCGCTGCCGTTCGCTACGCGCGTTTTGCCACGGTAACGATACATGGCGTGTGAGGTAATAAAACGAATCGTATTTATTGGATTCCCATAACGTTCCTGAAATAATTTCATGTACCGGTCATCTTAGTATGATAAATTGAAGTCACCCCATCAGTCCGCGGAGGGCTGTCCCTTACACCCTGTATATCAAACTAACAAAACGTATTCAGCCCCCATCGTTGCAGTCGTCAACCCATGTTGCTGCCTTCAATTATTTTACCTTGTCTCGTACCATTTATATCCCCTCTTGTAGCAATATGTCCAGTCCACTTTCACATGGGTATAGACGTATAGTTCTACCAATTTATTCTGTAAAAATTTCACTGTCAAAACTTAGGTGAAGTGAATTTGAAGTAAGCTGGCAATAGTTACAATCCGTAACAGCAGGTGGAATGACTTCAAGCTCTATTATTTGTAAACTTGACGCAAAAAAAAGAACACAAACATAAAAAAGAAACAAGTTGGGGGAAAATATGCGACACATCCACGCAAAACGACCATCGCTCAGCATAATGCTGCAACCCTATGCGAGACTGAACCCAAGCGCTATTTTTCAGCGACAACCGGCGTTGACGTGATGACGTCGGCCGGTGCAGCATGCAATGAAATTTAAATAAGAAATAAAATAAACACACAATACGTATCTAAATGTTTATATAAATACAATATTTAAAATGGCAACAATACGTTCTATCGGCACCGACTCACACGCCGCCGGATGTCGTCAATAAATGTCAATAATAATGTAATGTCATCTTCTTCACTCCTCACTTCATTATATCTTGGCACAGTAATATTACAGAGGCATTTACATGATAATCACATAACTCCATTCAGACTATGACAGCTCCCACTTGTCACTATGTTAAGGTAATTTATGCCTGTTACATAATTACACGTTAGACCTAGGGGGCTCCTAAGCGCATGCTTGGAGAGGGGCCAGTTGCCGCTTCAATGGAGGACAGGGAAACTGGTCCTCATTAAGAAACCGGGGCGCCCTGCGGACTCGCCGTCCGCTTACCGGCCCATCGTGCTGCTCGACGAGGTGGGCAAGCTCTTTGAAAGAGTCATTGCAGACCGCCTTGTCGGGCGGCTGGTGAGGGTGGGGCCGGATTTGGCGGAGAGCCAGTTTGGTTTCCGCAAGGGGCGCTCTACGGTGGACGCCATCATGCGCGTACGAGCCCTCACGACGGCCCTGTCCGTCAGATAGGCCTCGACCACGCGGTCGAGGCCTATCTGACGGACAGGGCCGTCATCTACCCCGGTCACCGGGGAGAGTGGAACCGGCGAGAGATGTCGTGCGGTGTCCCGCAGGGATCGGTTCTGGGACGGCATCTGTGGGACATCGGGTACGACTGGGTGCTGCGCGCCGACCTCCCTGGTGGCGTCAGCGTAGTTTGCTACGCTGACGACACGCTGGTCCTGGCGCAGGGGAGGTCGCACCAGGCGGCGGCCGAATTAGCGGCACGCGGGGTTGCGACAATCGTAGAGAGGATCCGGCAATTGGGACTCGAGGTGGCCTTGCACAAGTCCGAGGCCATGTGTTTTCATGGTCCTCGGAACGCGCCACCATCGGGTTCCCAAATAACGGTAGGAGGGGTTCTCATCGGTGTCGAGTCGACGATGAAGTACCTGGGACTCGTCCTCGACAGCCGGTGGAATTTCGTGGAGCATTTCCGACGTTTGGCTCCCAGACTGGAGCGGGCCGGGGCTGCCTTGGGGCGGCTCCTGCCCAATCTGGGGGGTCCAAACGCCTCCTGCCGGAGGCTCTACGCGGGGGTCGTGCGGTCCATGGCCCTTTACGGAGCTCCGGTGTGGGCGCGTTCCGTGAGGCGGCGACCGGTCCGTCGGTTGAACGCGTCCCAGAGGGTCATGGCCATCCGGTTAGCCCGGGGATACCGCACGGTCTCCGGGGAGGCGGCGAACCTCCTTGCCGGATTACCGCCATGGGATCTGGAGGCAAAAGTCCTCGCGCACATCTGGGAGTGGCGCGAAGAGGCAGGACGCCGGGGCGTAACTCCGTTGCCGCGAGAAATCGCGGCACGGCGGACAGAGCTCCGGCAGGATCTCATGGCGGCATGGAGAGTGCGATTGTCGCAACCCAGCGCTGGGCACGCCACAATTGCGGCGATAAGTCCCCTCTTTGAGGAGTGGCTGGAGAGGCGCCACGGCGTCCTCACCTTCCGCCTGACGCAGGTCCTCACCGGACACGGGTGCTTCGGGAGGTACCTGTTCCGGATAAGGCGGGAGGAATCGCCCGGGTGTCACCACTGTGTGGATCGCCCGGAGGACACGGTGGAGCATACGGTGGAGGTCTGCCCGGCTTGGGCGGAGCACCGCCGTGTCCTCGCGGAAGCGATCGGCGGCGGCGATCTCTCGCGTCCGGCCCTGGTCCAGGCCATGGTACGGAGCGAGAGTGCATGGGAAGCCATTACCTCCTTCTGCGAAGCAGTAATGCTCGTGAAGGAGGAGGCGGGACGCGTGAGGGAGAGGCAAGCTTTGCACCCTCACGCCCCTAGTCGCCGCAGGAGACGCCCTGGGCGTTCGGAATTGGCAGCTGATTCCCGGCCACCGTAGGCGCGGGCTTGCGGACGGCGAGCAATGGGTAGCTCGCCGTCCGGTAAGGACCAAGCCCGAGTCGACGGCGCGTCGTGTTCCACGCGCGCCTCAAAGAGATGTCAGCACTATTGACGGGGTCCGCTAGGGCCGATGCCAGCTAGGGTTGCGGGATGTTCGAAAGAGTTACCGTGGCCCCGGCACAGGCAACAGAAGGAACACGGGTGGGTTTTAGTCAGTAAAAGTCTGACACGCCCTCCCGCTCCGCCCAGAGCGGGAGAAGTCATTTGATGATTTCCCATCCACAAAAAAAAAAAAAAAAAAAAAGACCTAGTTTCTACCCCAGATTATGTTAACGCAAGGTAATGGATTAGTTTATAACACTGTCAGGTGACGTCACGTGTTCATGACCGACGTTACAATTGTAACTGGATGTTTAAGTCACTTAATAATGGGCATACTAACCTGTATTCAATGACGGGTCATGAGACACCATGGTTCATCGTCTTGACAGTTCTCAGAGGCCCTAAGTATATTAATGTCAGAAATTGCTGACTGACAGTAGAGTTTTTTAGATTTCTACTATAAGTGTGTTACGCACTTGCCCCGCTGGACTGATATCTAAAACCATAGCTTGAAAGATCTAGCGTCGATTATTCTAGAAACCTACAACCCGCATAAAAGCCGTAGAGTGCCTACCTGAGTACCTAACTGCGTGTACTAAGTACTTACCAGCGACACAAGTACTTCAGTAACAACTTAATCAAATCCAGACTCCGCAAGGGGTGTCATTGTTCAGTATACCGCCATTGTGTGAGTACGTCGTTACGTTGATTACTGAGCCATTATTTGATTACCACGATTGTTTCAATCACAATGAGAGACAACTGTGTTAATTTGCTTATGTGTGTATAACAGGCAATATAGTCTGGCGATATTATATTGATTGGTATGTGAGGGTATGATTCAGAGAGTTAGGTATACCTATAGGTATGTCGCAGTAAGATGGTTGAAGCCGGGATATAGCTATGTACTCGTACTGCAATATAGTTATAATGAATGCGGTTCATAACTGTCGGAGTGCCCTAATTTTGTAACTGCGACCAATATCGACGTAGTGTTCGCAGGCCGCTGCCGCGGCTCCGCTTGCTTCGCTCGCTCGGCTCGCGCGTAGATGGTTACCGTTCTAACCTAACCTAACCTATTTGGTCGGAGTGCCCTAATAATTATATTACTAGATCCTGCTCGTATCATAGTTATATAACTATTACTTACTATGAATATTCCTAGTAAGACAATTATGAACCACTTTCATATAAATATATTACGGTATATATGTAGAGCTATATCCCTAGATATCCCTAGGGATATAACTAAATCACGGCTTCAACCATCTTACTGCGACAAATATACTCTTGCGAGCAGCCAAATCGATTCAACTCCTAATCATGCATCTCGACTCAAATAGCAATTACTCTAAAACAACTAAACCGATTTTAATACCTAAGGTACCATCTTAAAGCTGAAACGTGAACTTTTTGAAAAAAAAATAACTACTTTGTATGCACGAGTTGTATGGGGTTGAGTCGATTTGGTTGCTCGCCAGTGTATATTGAATTTTTATAGATTATATTTCGTTACAGAATTAATTTTGGTTTATTAATTAAGAAAATATTCCGCTTATTAATATACCGGGTTTCGTTTGCGATATGATTCGGATTTATTCTTAAAGTCTTGGCCAAATAGGAATATACCAAAGTAAATCTTAACTTATTTGCGTATCCTAATCTGGGCTTATGTTCTTAGCTCTTACCCTTAGAATAAGATCGGCTTTTTACGATTCAACACATAATTTCGATTCTTAAAAGCATGCGACTTGAAAAACAGTTGGTAAAACTTTAAAATCGTATTTTGTAATCGCCTTTCTTCATCATAGTTTGCAACGACTTTTTACCAACTGATCAAATCAGGCGTAATTACGGTATCCTGATTCAAAGAACAGAGCTTATGTGGAGTTTTTACACATGAAGTCACAATTTTTAAATGTTATAATACCAACATTTACGCACGCAGTGGTTATTTAAATTCTTTTATTATTATTATTACTTTTTCTTCTCTTATTTTTGTAAACCTACCTTTTAATGCATTCCATAACTATAACATATCTCATTTTTGTCTATCGCACTTCTATGATATATTCCCTGTAAATTGAGAGGTCTGGCTCTTGGGATATAGGCACTCCTAGTACAAGAGCCAGGGCTACACTGATGTTTGTGTCTTGAAGTGAAAATAAATAAATGATTAAATGCCAATTACACCAATGAAACTTAACGCGATCAGCACACCAAACCGCGTTCAAGAGCTGTCAGTGTCAATATTCCACAACAATGATGACACTGACAGCTCACGAACGAGGTTTAGATGTGCTGATCGCGTTCAGTTTCATTGGTGAAATCCGCCCTAAATAAATTATTATTTTGAAACAGGGGGTTTCAATACCGTTAGTTTACCATTAGTTTTATGTTCAAAATTGTGTATTCCTATTGGTCCTCATCGCCTATCGACGCAGCATCTGCGGGGGACCTCGTTTCTTGCAACTGGGTCAAGGAATTCCCGACATCCGATGTAGTCCTACGGTTGGTGCTCATGTCTATGTAAGCTAAGTACATACATAGCTGCAGTACGTGTAGATATTCTCTTTGTAACCTAATGGGTGTCTCAGTAAGAGTGCACTTTTTCATTTTAAAATAAAAACAATTATTTTATGACAGAGTTGTGATCTTTTTATTGTATTGTAAAGAAGACATGTTCCGATTAAGTATGGAATAAAGTATCCGGCAAATGACCCCCACGGCTCCGATGACAGGCCATTACTCTTTTCATGAAATTTTCCATGACTTTTGCACAGAGATGTGGCTGTATCTCACGGATGACGCGTTGGATTTCCGATTTGAGCTCAGGAATTGTTTTGGGTTTATTCGCATAAACCCGAGATTTCACAAAACCCCAAAGAAAAAAATCGCACGGCGTTAAATCGCACGATCTTGGTGGCCAGTTGACATCAGAATTTCGTGAGATAATGTGTTCTGGAAATCGTTGCTGCAATAAGTCGATTGTTTCATGCGCGGTGTGGCAGGTTGCGCCGTCCTGCTGAAACCACATGTTGTCCAGATTCATGCCGTCCAGTTGAGGCCACAAGAAGTCCGTTATCATATTCCTGTAACGAATGCCGTTCACCGTTGTAATGAGTTTTCACAATTATAACGCGTTGTTCTTTCGAAAAGCGCTCCATTTTTAATAATCGGAATAAACAGAGGTGACAGCTGTCAAATTTCAGAGTTGCCACTTGCATGAAAAAAAAAAATCCAATTTTAAAAAGTGCACTCTTACTGAGACAGCCTATAGAATAAGTAAGGTGTGTGGCATTAGATGTGCAAGGATGACTGTTTAACATATAGGTAAACATAATATGTAACGTCTAGTTACATTATTTGAGTAAATTCTGTGTGTGAGGTGCACGTTTTGTTACGAAGGTGCAGGCAGCCTTG
Organism: Fissipunctia ypsillon; assembly: GCA_947568875.1. Classification (NCBI taxonomy): domain Eukaryota; kingdom Metazoa; phylum Arthropoda; class Insecta; order Lepidoptera; family Noctuidae; genus Fissipunctia; species Fissipunctia ypsillon. The sequence goes on along the minus strand of OX387660.1, from coordinate 6,847,701 downwards.
ATCCAGCTGTTAGGTTTCTTAAATGCACCAAGCTTTAGCAAGGATTCAGCATTTCGTGGCTCTTTTTGATTTTATGACGTTTTTAGGGTTCCGTAACTCAAAAGGAAAAAATGGAACCCTTGGATCACTTCGTTGTCTGTCTGTCTGTCAGTCAGTCTGTCAAGACCCCTTTTTTTCCGGAAACCCTTGGAAGTATCAAGTTGAAATTAATATCAAATATGTAGGTCTATGATCCCTTGGAGCTCTAAAAAAATCAAGCCTCTAAGTCAACGCAATAAAAAATACGGCCATATATGCGGCATATTTTGATACTCACAAATAAATCAAAACCTTTAGGGTACTTCCCGTTGCCTAAGAAAATAGAAACAATATGTCCAAAACAAAACAATGTAATTTAAATTATCTCAAATTTTGAATCCTAATTAATATCACCTGTATCAATATCATTTGACAGTAAACAAATTGGTTACATTAAACATATAAACTTGAACATTCTCTTCGAGAGACTTGACCCGAATCCTGTAAAGATAAATGAATGCTGTGACATATTAATTAGCGGTTACCGAGAGCCTATCTGTTGGGACTAATTGGCTTCTCATTACGTTGTAAGAGGGCGCTGAACACCTGCGCTCTTGAAATATGCACGTTTTTGCCCTTCATTGCGTAAGACAGGGTTTTATTTGAGGTGGGGTAAAAGAAAACTCAAATGTAAAGAAGAATTTTTGACGAAGATTTGACAGTGAGTAGTGAGCAATCCAGACTGTTACTGTATGGGGGTGAAGATCCAGAGATCTGATGCCGGTTTTCATAAATCATTACGATTCTTTAGCTCCTTGATTGCGGATATCGAGCTGCTTTAAAGATTACCTTCAAAATATCAATTTAGAGATCCAGAACTTGTTGGACCTTTAAGCATTTTCATCGAGATATTACGTTTATCGATACTATACAGTACATTCTTCGCGTTTTGCATAAACTTTGTCCAAAACGGGTGTAACGGGTGTGTAGGCTGCGGAGGCCGTTAACAAATTAGGTAGTGTCAAGAGATGATTAAAACCAAAACGGTAGGTTATTAAATATAATTAACAGTTTAAAAACTAACACAGCTAGGTCGTGGATAAGTCTGTCACTGCACTGAGCACTTTCACACTTAGTAATTTAGGTGGAGTGGTACCGTCCTTGGCTGAAGGTGGCAGGGCGTAGAGGCTTGTCAGCAGGCGCGGCCAGAGGCCCTCGAGGTTCGGCTCAGTAGCGCCGTATTGGTCGCGGCTAAACAGGTGCAGTAGCGCACGCCATCTACGCATGCAGCGCGCTGTTTCAGGCAGCTTGCAGATAGTCACAAGGTCCTGCACTCAGCCTGGACGTGGATCCCTGGAAAGCGCGTTAGGGTGCGTATGTCAGATGCGGTGCGAAAAACAGCAAGCCGCATGCGGCGTGCCAAGCCTCATTCCCCTTTCAGCATCCAAGGAACGGCGTGGGAAGCAGGGTAGGCAGGAAGCTTAACACATCGATGTGGCTTACAGGCAGTCAGTTAGGCAGAAACTTTGCAAAGATGGCGTGTCACAATGACAGATGCAATATAAGGTTAAGTATGTGACACACGAGCATAACACAAAGTAAATCAACAAGCATCTCGGCGGATGGCTCGCTATATCGCTTATAATATACAGTAAGGACTTGCACAGCCCGATGCAACAGCAATACATACATATTTCAGTCTCCAACCGCGTGGTCCGACATTAACCATTGCCAAATCAGATGCTACATATGTAATGATAATAATGTAAATTATCCAGCGCTTAGGGCCCATTATAAATCCTAATTAATGAAGAACTCACCCTAGATCGGGGCACGAAGAATCCTGAGGGTCAGGGATTCACTCCTGGCTAAGGCGAGGCAAGGCGGTCAGCGATCGAAATGAACGAGTGATCCTTGGACAACTAGTGTTGTACCGTGCTTTTAGAGTTGTAACACTTTACGGTTAATTTGTGAAATGCTTAGCTCACTCGAGTAATTGCTATTTTAGAAGCAATACAACGCTACACGGGAAAATTCAGTTTAATCCTTTTACTACATGTCAACAAATCAACCAACTTCTTCGTTTCCACTTTTCTCCAATATTATTGACATCAGCAACTAAACCATTGAGTTCCGCCTTTTTAATTGTATTTACCGGTCGCGTCCGGGCCGTACGGCTGGTTTACGAGCGGACCGGCAGCCTCTGGGGATGTAACTTACCGGACCGGTACTTGGCCGGTTGAATTACGGCGCGTCTTTCGTAACGTTTATATATAAATATAAAACTCGATGCTTGACGATTGATTATATTTAAGGAGAATGTACATAGTTAGAACTAGCTGTAGACTTCGTTCGCGTGGAAGTCGTAACATACAAAATATACTAAAATAACAGCCACATAAAACGCCCTCGCCCCCGACCAGTCGTGTTGCATCGTCCGCCCGCGCTATTACATCGTTTTCACTTAGTGTTCTTTCTGACTTTTTTCTTTTTACTCGACTCCTAAGGGTCGTAACGTGATGTTAAATAGCCTATAACTAACCTCGAGAATTGGGCTACCAAATGCAAAAAGATTTTTTCAAATCCGACTTTTTGTTCACAATTTCATGGGTTTGAATTTTTTTGCGCGGAACCCTAATAATTTTTCTGAAATATCAGTAACGTTAGTTACTCCCCGTAACATCAGCTATCTGCCAGTGAAAGTCCCGTCAAAGTCGGTCCAGCCGTTTCGGAGATTAGCCGGAACAAACAGACAGACAAAAATTTTAATAATTGCTTTATTGTTACAAGTACCGTATATACTTTCTAATGCATTTAGTAAAAAGTTGTTATTTTGACATTACAAACAGACACTTCAATTTTATTTATTTGTATGTTTAAATAAAGAACATCTCAGTACGTGTTGACCAAAGAAACGATGGGTGGACTGTGTGAAATATGATATGGCTAGAACGGGGGTGACTACGGAGATGACGACTAGTAGAGAAGTGTGGAAGAAGACATTTTGCGCCGACAACAATTATATTGGAATAAGGGCAGGAGAATGATGACAATGATGATTTAAGTACATATGTGTTTCTTGCAGTCTTTTATGAAATGTTTAATCTATTATTTAACAACTAGTTGTCTGACCGATAGCACAAGTGGCTCTACCCCATGGTAGAGCCACTTTTGATATGTGAAATACGATGAAGTCACTGATATGGTTCATAACTCGCGGTTTTATTTGGTTCTTCGAAAGTGATTTCAGCGCTATTATTTTGATTAGCTTTCCGTGTAAAAGATTTTTGCGAACGTCAATATTCCTATTCTACAGCGCTACTAGGTTATATCGGCGCGTGGCGAAAATAGGAACTAAGTCCAGGATCGCACGATTGATTTTTTCCCGCAGTGATTTTTTTTACGCATTTGATTTTCAACGTTCTGCTTAGCGCTGAGAGTTGAAAATCCAACAGTGTGTTTTATCGACGCGCTGGGATGCACTCTGTTGGATTCTCAATGCACGGCTCAACACCGAGAGTTGATAGTACAGTTCGCGACAATTTTACGTCCGTGCGAACGTGGGCTAACGCCGCCATCTTGTTTTTTAAAATACATGTCAAGTGACATTTTACCAATTTACCAATAGCGCCCCCTGTCAACGACATACTAGCGCCAAACGAATTTGACATCCAAGAAAATAATATTAATTTTATAGCTTTTATATCTTTATTTGTTTTTGTTGTTTTATATATATATTTTTTTTTAATATATTTTATTCTTATTATTATTTTTGTGATATAATTTAATTAGTATAATTGTGATGATTTAAATATGGATCGACATTTAATTTTGTTACTGTATGATTTTTACTATATATTTAGTTATAGAAATTCAGACACAATGTAAAAATTGTTATTGAATGAATAAATAAATAAAATATGGGTTCTTGTATCTAAATTACGAGAATATTGATACAGGTTCCGTTACGTAAAAAAAACTCTGGCGGTTCATCTGCGCACTGAGCGATTTATCGATTCTGAACCTATTCCAATGTACTAATTAGGTAGTAAAGTGTAAATAGGTAAGTACTTTATACAACAATTACATACACATATACACATAAAGCCATAGTCTAGTACTTTAGGACGCGACTGTACCCGTGCGCAGTCACGTCGACACATCCACTGTCGCTCAGCGTTTTTTTTTATGTGACGACAACTGTACCTTTGTCTGGTGCCAAACCGACCTACCACTTTTAAGTTGGTGACCTAAATTATAGCTATTAAGGCACGGTAAGACGCAAAATCTTTAGGTATTTCAGGAGGTAGACAAGTAGATACTGTTGAAAATGGCTATGCGTTTGATTTTAGTCGAAACTAGTGTTCGCCATTATTAAAGTTATTTCGCAGTTTTAATTTAATTTAAAAATAAATACACCAATAAGTTAAAACATTTTTACATATTTCTTTAGTTGATTAAATTTCCTTTTTTTATAGTTACAAAAATACGAATAGTTTTCGCTCAAAATATTGAGCATTTCGAGACGAAAACGTTGTTTCGTATTCTTTCTTGCGATTTTTTTTTTCAATATGCTAGATTTTTTCTATAAAATATCTTTGTGTCTTTTTTATACACTGTATTTTTTTTTGGGCTTGCAATTATGCAGCAATACGGCTAACTGTGCGACGAAAAAGTGGACGATTTACGGTGTCCCTGATTGGGCAGCGCCTTAAGCTAACCTTGTTTACGACCTAGGAGACGAATTGGATACTATAAACAGTATAAGTATAGGATTCCTAACTTAATTTATTATTGGGGATACAAATACATTTTTTAATGGAGGATAACTGATAATTTTGTATTGAACTAAAAACAATAGGATGAATCATTGTAATACCACGTGTTTAACCTTTTGAACGCCAGAGCATAAACGCACGCGCGTGCCCTCCACGCCAAGCCACACTTTTTAAACGTTTAATTTATCTTTTTTTGTCATCAAATTTCTCTATATCCATGGTATAATTTAATTCATTTCAAGCAATTAAATATGGACAAGAGCTTAAATATTTAAGGCATACAAATAAAAACACACAAAAGTAATGATTTAATTGTTTATTTCGTGATAAAGTGCACCGCATTTTTTGTCACATATTTGTGTCGTTAGCGTACAGGGCACGCGCTTGCTTGTCACGTATATGTGACAATGGCGTTCAAAAGGTACGAAAGAAACTATGGATAGATTGTGTGAAAGATAATTGGCAGAAAGGGTGTGAATACTGAGTTGTCGGCTGATAGGGATCTTTGAAAAAAGAAGTCATGTTGCGTCGACTTCGAATAAATTGGGATAAGGATCTTTTGTTCCATAAAAATTCATATCTTAAGGACCTTTTCATCTTTTTCTATATATTTTTTTTATTTTTATTGGATTCAGAATGGGTGTTCGTTAAACGACCTGGGAACTAACAATTGGTTTGACCTGTTTCTAACTGGGCGACCCCATAAAAGCCCGACTCGGTCCAACGTTATCTTTGTCACGATACTATTAAAATTTTGTTTAATTGTTCAAGTTTTTGTATGGTACTTTTCTAATGTAGAAACATTTCAACTTTGAAATGGTTCTGTAAAGTCGAATCTATATCCAAGCTTTGCGAATTCGCAATGCAGCGCATAGACATCTTCTAAAGGGTAGTTATAAACATAGACATACGTTAAGCAATGAGGATGCGCAGGTAAGAGTATGAACCTTAAATGCACTACGGATATTACAAATTTTAGACTAACTGAATTTCCTGCGCAGACAATTCGATTGATTGGGGCAGGAAACTCAACTCGATATAGAAGATGTTGTTTCTTTTCTTGCCTAGTACGTTCGCTTATTACATAAATTGTTTTGCTGCGGGTAGGGGTAATCTATTATATTTGAATTAATACTAAAGCACAGTATAATAAACTTTATTATGCCTACTGTGACTAAAGTGAAACCTAACCATATTTTTTTACGATTCCGATCAGAGCTTAAAATCTTTCTACAAGATTTAATGTTTTGTGTCCATCCGTTTGCGAGCTACTAAATTATACAGACAGAAAGGAAACGGTTCCAAACTTACAACACCGCTCTTTTTGAGTCGGGGAGGGGGTGGGGGGTTAAAAATAAGTGATGACAATCATGACTGAATACAGACTGATGATGAATACAGACACTTCAATTTTACTCATTTGTATATACAGGGTGTAAAAAGACTCATCATACCCGTTAACTACGCATACTGCCCATCGAACTAAGTAATATAGGGCAAAAAATATTGCTGGGAAACGACTTTCATTTTTGGTGTGAAAAATCACTTTTTATGGTAACACGCAATGTAACACGCGCAAAAAGTAGTGCTTACTGTTGCATACAACAGTATAGGCGTCGTGCCGGTATTTAAAGAACAGTTATAACTTTTAAAACGGCTTTCATAAAAAACGTAAGTAATATAGTTGGTACTTTGACCTTCACTATTTCCGTAAAACTCAAACTCAAAGCATTTATTTCAAATAAACCAATTACAGGCACTTTTGAATTGTCAAAGAGTCAGTCAGTTAGTCAGAAAGCTGAAGCTAGTCGCCCATTCCAAAGCGTAGATCTCTATGGAGAAGAACGGGCAAGAAACTCCACCTACACTCTTTTAAATCAAAATATTGTTACAAAATATTGGTTATATCATTCATGTTGAAACTAAGTATGTGAGAACAATGTAGAAAGACGTGCACGTTAAAGGCGTCCGTAACCAGAAGGTTCCTAGGTATGGTTCAGAACAAAAAAAATCGCAATGATGGGAAGAACTTTCGGCTTCGTTAAGTGTCTTTTTACACCCGACATAGATGTACAGATAAAACTAAACGTAACTATTGTAATAAGGTCAAACATATGCATACTCTAGTGGTCGCTAGCGCTACTGCTGAGGACTTAAACATAACTGGCGAAGTGTGAGTGTTACTATAGGTACACCTCTGCCTAACCCTTCGGGGAAACAAGGCGTGATGTATGTTATATGCATACTCATCGTGTAAGCTGTAAGCTCCAGATACTTATTTGGAGCGCGGTAACGCCCGTTTTCAACTTCATTTCAGCTTCACGGAATTCATATTGCATTTTGTCGGATGTTTAGTACGTATGCAAACTACGAGGAATTCTATTAATAGCAAAACTTTTCAAGCATAATCTAAGTATTAAAAATGTGTCATGCTCTTGTCATATATACGTTTTCTACTGTTTTGAGGACTATACAGTGTGGCGATTTAATGGCGACATTAATTTAGCACACGCATACGGTTTTCGTTTTATGAAGATATTTTATTTTCATTAAACGTTTTTATTTATTGATTTATTTCTAATTTTCTAAAACAACATGTTAGAGCACTTGGAGCAACCAGAACTGCAGCCCAGTGGTCATTTGCCGGGGTCACGGATCATAACATCGCATCAATGAAATTATAACGAATCACGCGCAAAGAGTAAGCGAATGGAAGGAAAGAGAGAGCTTTATTACATAGTTTGTTTGAGATTTTTTTTTTTTTCAGTTTATGAATTATTTTATCTTATTATAATTTTTATGATTACTGGCTACTAGCCCTACCCGTGTGTTAAATTAATATCGCCATTGTAGCGGCACATTGGTTAATAATTCTCGTTATAAGTAGGTAGAAAGCTTTCAATCTGGATTATACTATGGCCGCGTCCTATTTAAAAGTGATCGTCGCGCGAATACGCGATCGGTCGCGTGCATAATGTCACTTTTTATTCGAAAAACCGGAAAGCGCCCTCTGTCGGCGCGACAACGTGTTCAGGTTCACCGAACAAAAAGTTCGAACGATGATGTATTCGCGCGACGATCGCTTTTAAATAGGACGCGGGGTAAAGTATTTTGGCTGCCACAAATGTTTCTTCTTTGTGTTGAACAAAGGCATTGCTTCTACATAAAAACGTATCATCACTGTTTTCTTGAAGGCACACGGCACACCTTAGGCAGAGGTACATATATCTATACTAGGTACAGTACTACACCCACATATCGCCAGGGGTCTGGCGAAATGTGGGGTTTGTGGCTAAGTAATAACAGCCGCACGGGTCGATCGACCAGGTTAAGCTACGCTTGCCGCGGTTGGTCCGTGGATGGGTGACCATCTTTACATACCAAGATCCCTCCGTGTCTCGGAAAGCACGTTAAGCCATTCTGCCGTGTCACGCACAACTCTTCTATCTTGAAAAACAGCGTTTTGAGCAAATCGTCTTTGAAATGTTAAACAAATGAATGTATGTATTCCTTGTGTAAATTGTATATAGTACTTAATTACTGTTGAATAAGTTTTTAAAAGAACTTAAGAATATGGGGCCTATTTCTTTTTCTGTAAATTTTGAATACTAAACGTTTTATTCGAATAAAAAGAGTTGGGCATAACCACTGTTTCATACAAACGTGGTCACGCGTCATGTAAATTATCTTAAGTTAGAAGATTTTTGCGCAATAGGGTATAACTACGTGATTCCAAGACCTATGTCTGCTAACTAATAGTTGTGTGAGATACTCGTATGTGTAACTTGTCAGGTCGGTTGACTTAGAATACTCATCTAATTTGAGGGTAAGTAGGTAAATAATAAACCATGAAATATGAAAAAACTATAGTTTTATTAATTAAATGAATCTAGGGGGTATTCAGTCATCCCTATTAATTAAAATAAAAAAAAATACTAAGTAATTACTTATTGAACTAAATAATCTGTCAAAACTCTTCGTTTCTTTTTTTGTAAATATGAAGTATGTACTTAAAATATTAACTATGTTAATTTTTAAAATAATCAAACTGTTTAAGAAAACAATAAAATGGGTTTTGAGTCATCTCTATTAATTAAAATAAAAAAATACTAAGTAATTACTTATTGAACAAAATAATCAATCAAAACTGTTCGTTTCTTTTTTTGTGAATTATTTTAAGTATGTTCTTATAATAGTAACTATGTTAATTTTTAAAATAATCAATTAAACTGTTTAAGAAAACAATAAAACAGTAATATCAACATAATTATGTTAGTCTGTTGTAATAAAATAAACTAAACAACCTCCCATATCAAAAACTTTTTCTCACTTAGTGAGTAATTTTATAACAATAATAAAAAATAGTAAGTAAAGACATTAAAATCAACCGAAATTAACATAAACAAGAAAAGAAACAGATTCATATGATAAATGAAATTAGGTACATAATTAATTATCAAATACAGCATCTAAATCACAGACGTTATCATTCACCACAAGTTCTTCAAAAAATGGTCTACGTGTAATTGGCATTGAATCACACAATTTCAACAGTTCCTGTTTTTTTATTGCACTTATTCCACGAGGACTTTCTTCTAAAGGAATACTGCTAATAAAGTCCACAGAGTCATTAGGATTAAAACATTTTTTGTTCATTATTTTTAATTCTTTGAAATCATTTGAAACATATGAGTTTTTAGCAAATATACTTGTTGTGCCGCGTCGAAACTCAATCATTTTCAATGCTTTGATGTTGTAATCCTTTGGAAAGGTCTTTTTTAATTCATCTTTAAACAAAATCATGTTATGATGAGTGATTGTTTGAACTGTCATATTTTTTCGTGATTTTTTCATTTTATCTGTTTAATCTGATATGTCATACATCTCTTTTACCTTACCAAATTTGTTTGCTATACATCCGTGTACAGTATCAGCCGCCATATAGGTGTGACCCGGTTCAAAATATACAAACTTTATTTTTTCTGCTGATATTAGGGACGGTGAATTAACCAACCTTATCATAGCCGTAAATAAAATTCTGTTCTTATTTTGTGATGAGCAGTTGTCACAATAAAAAATTATTTCACGATAATCGCGTGCATTATTCATGACAAAATAAACATATGATGATGCAATGTTATGGGCTTTTCTCCCGCTTTCGCCTTCATGCCAAACTATGCAATATGCATCTTCATTTTTTCCTGGAGGAACGAAGGTTTCATTAAATAGAACTAATTTTCTGGAAAAGTAATAATCTTTTATGGTTAATTTAGGCATGCAAATTGCCTTTTGCATATCTACCGTGTACACTTTTCTAGTTGTGCATTGGTTTTTGAGATCATCTTCTAATGCTTTACGGGATTCCATTTTGTTCAGTACATGATTAGGATATTCTTTGCATAATGCACAATTACATTCAGAACATGTATGATTCAGCTCACTGTGGTTCTCTCTATGATTTTGACATAAAGTACACAAATCTTGTATTGGGTTTGAGGTCGACAAATTCATTTCTGTAATTATTTTGTGAAAATACGCCCAACTACATTTGCGGATATTTATCTCGTCACATTGCGAAAGATATGCTTTGTATAGGTCTCTAAAAGATACTCCACATGGAAGATATCGTCTGTTTGGAGCATGCTTGAGATTGTAGTGAGACACGGTTGGTTTTATTTTTTCTATGAACTCTTTGACTCCTTGTGCATACCCTTCAGGAAAACAATTCCATGGCTTTTTAGATCCGCGTTGTTCAGGTGCTGCATCTTGTGTGTCTACATCTATTATCCTGTTCTTGAAATTTGCTTTCAGAACAGTGATCACTGTTTGAGCATTAAAAAATCCCAACGTATTTAAAAAAAACGGTCGACATACCTGAATATTCCGTAAAGACCACGTCAAAGTATTATGTCGTTGTGAGTTTTCCTTTGTAGTAATTTTCTTAGGATGCTTCCGTACGTTTCTGCTTATAAAATTTCTTTGGTTTTGTTTGCTCAAGTCTCTAAAATTCGACCAGATTTGGTATCTATCTTCCTCCGTAAATTTTTGGGAACATTTTTTTCTACATTTCTGTGTGCAAGGCGGTTTCATTATATATTTATTTTTCTCCAATTGTAAGCGCTTTGTAGCATTTATTTCTCTCCTTTTCTTACTTCCATTTAACGACTTATTAGTACTCGAGTTATTTGAGTTATCTGTTGGCAATACTTCTTGTTGGTTCTTAGAATTATCGATTTCCGAATTATCCTGATTTTTGGACACACTTTTACTCTTCTTTGTTTTCTCTTTAGACTTCTCAATTTCTGAATTTTCCTGATTTTTGGACACACTTTTACTCTTCTTTGTTTTCTCTTTAGAATTCTCAATTTCTGAACTTTCCTGATTTTTGGACACACTTTTACTCTTCTTTGTTTTCTCTTTAGAATTCTCAATTTCTGAATTATCCTGACTTTGGGACACACTTTTACTATTATTTTTACTCTTATTTATTTTCTCCTTGGAATTGTTAGATTGTTCGATGTTTGAACTTTCCTGACTTTTTGACTCACTTTCACTCTTCTGAAGTTGCCCTTTTGATTTGCTTGTCTTTACACTTTTTGAATTTTCTTTTGTTTTGCTCTCTTCGTCTTTTTGTTGACTGTTAGTTTTGTTATCACTAAGTTGCTGCACTAATTCTTCTACGCCGTCATCAAATGACGTTTCATGTATAATCGAAGATAGTTGCATTTCTGTACTGATACGACGCTCTTTGGTTTGCTTTGGAGTTGAAGTATACGGACCATTAAGATCTACTCGACATTTATGTAAGATGTTGGATAAAGTGTGGTACTGCTTTACACCAGCGTGATTGTTTTTTTTTACATTCGTCGCAGCATTCATAGTGTCACTTAATACATAGTCAGATCGAAATTGTTCAGTACTCTTGTATGACTCTTGAAGTTCATAATTTTGAGTACATAATTTTCGTTTCTTAACAGCTAAATCCAATAATATGTTCTCATTTATTGATTCCATATCGTTGAAATCAATATCTTCACTAAATGTTCTATTTAATTCTATTAAGTCTTCCTTGTGCAATTCAGGAATAGGTGTCGATGTATTGCTCATTGGTACCCGTGGAAGTTCACAAAAACTAATTGGTGATAATACATTTTGATGATTCAAACATATTGATTTATTCTGTGAATCTGACACTTCTTCAAATAAATTAGAAACTGGCATCACCAAGTTCAAAGGCACCGGTTGAAGTTCGTGATAAACAGCTGTTGGACATAAGTTTTCTTTATAACAATTTATTTCGGATTCATTTTGTGAATGGATTATTGCATGGTCTTCTCTTGGTGTTTGAGCTAATACTTGAGAGTAATTTGTTGGATATCCCTTATTTTCTACAACACTTTTATCACTACACATACGTATCAACGTCTTTCCTCGAATAGAACTCATATCTATCAATGTTTCGACACCTAAACAATCTAATCACTAACTTCTTAAACAAAAAACAACGGAGCGAAGTTACCCGTGGCGTAGTTACGAGTGAAATGAGAGAATGTAAATATAAAACGCGCCCGCGGCGACCTTGGCCACGCGCAACTCTTCTAACTAATATCTAACAGAAATCGAGACACGCTGCGACAGCTACCGTGAGTAATGCACAACTATTCTAACTTGAGTTAAAAGAGTTAGGCATGATTCAATCATTACAAAATAAAGTTGAACGAGTTTGCCATTACAAATATCTTGGAATCTAGTTAAAATATTTGAAATTTTGTTTTAGTATAACGATAGTTATGGTGCATAAAATTTTTTTGCAGTGGTTAGGCGAAACTCTATTATTTTAAGATAACAGAGTTGTGCGTGACACGGCAGCATTGGTCTCGGCTGTCATTCGTGAATCTTTGACAGTCGTTATGGGTCGTCAGAAGCCCGAAAGTCTGACAACCAGCCTTACCAAGCAGTATCGTATTACCAAGTAGCTGGGTTGTGGAAGTCAGATAGGCAGTTGCTCCATGTAAAATACTGGTATTCAGCTGCATCCGGTTAGGTTAGAAACCGACCCCAACATCGTTGGGAAAAGGCTAGGCAGATATGCTTTCGCCAGGGATCTAGATTTATGCTCGGTTGTCGGTGATAGGTTCGCCCCCATTACATGAGACTTAAACACAACTGGCATTGCTTCTACTGCAACAAAAAATATTAAGGATCTCAGTTTTCTAGCTATTTCTATATCTTACAAACCAATGTTTCCGCCATTCTCTGACCACGTCTGTTGCAAAAAGGACTTCTAGAATCATAGACACGTCATAAACAAGATTATTGAGATTACCTATGATTTATCTTTATCTTCCTCAATCAAGGAATATTATCCCGGAGGCTGCTTGCGATCCCTATAAAGGATTAGGATTAGGTTAGGAGTAGGTGGTGTGTTACATTTGCAATACATTTCGAGAACATATGGATCGTGGCATTATATCTTCCCGTTTCGTTTATTTCATAAAGCTTCAAAGAACGGAGCTTTTTCTGTAATTTGTCTTCGCAAAACAAAAGCCAAGTAACTTGGAAACTTATGTACAATCGTATCTGAGTTTCTGAAAGGAAAATGCATGATTCATAGGGATGGATCGGATTCACCTTCAGAATATAATGTGAAAACCCGTCGTTTCGCTTATAATGGCAAATTGTGTCGGTTTCGGACTTTCAACCAATTGCTACGTCATGGATGACGGGAAGAATTTTATGTAGTAGGTACTCCAAAATGTCTTGAAGCAGACGTCTACAAAGTTAAGGTGACTTTGCAGGGAAGACATCTAATCCCAAGTATTGTAACAGTGGTAGTTCTCAGACGCTGGTTTATATTTTTAATCTGCTGGTGCGTCACAGGCGCGACGGCCGGGCGCCATATTCCTCGGAGCAACTTCTATGAGTGGGATGCATGCGATCCACTTATTATTATAATAATTAGTCGTGACCCCTTTCTGACTTTTACGCATGTGTTGTAGTTATTTTGGATTTTATGACATGTTACGTCATAAGATAAATAAAGGGTTAAAATAGTGTCTAGTATGTGAGAGCTGGCTTGGTTTAATTTCAAAGAACTGTAACAACCCATAAGAATTTTGCTGCTAGAAATTTTAACGTATTGTTAGGGCGCGTTCCCACTATGTCGTGACGACAGATTATCGTGTCGTTAAAAGCGTCGTGGCTTGTGTATTTAAATGGAGGTGTTCACATATAGGACGACACGATTAACTGTCGTGCACGACTTTTTTTTGCAGTGACGACAGATTGTCAATAAACAGTCGATATAATGGGAACAGCTAGAGACGACAGTCGTCCAACGATAAATTAATCGTCACGACATAGTGGGAACGCGCCCTTAGACTCTAGATTTGTAGACCATTTTCTAGTTTGTTAAGTACTTGTGGTGCTATTCTGTAAAGATCCCACCGTGAAAGTTTAGGTGAAGTGAGCGTGATGTGAACTGTCATCCTACCTTACTCTACTAGGGATTGACAGCTCACTTCAAACTCACTTCACCTAAGTGTTCACGGTGTGATGTTTACAGAATAGATCGGCTGGTACTTGTTGACGGGCCTACACTGTCCACCCATGCTTAATAACACTGTAATTTGAAAACATTGTAAAAGCCAATTATTTTTAAAAGAGTAACCGTGGAGTTTCTTGCCGGTTCTTCTCCATAGGAAACGACCAATTGGAACCGTGCACCTAGCTTCTGACGTTTCATAAGTGCCCATGTAGGTTTATGTGAAATAAAATATTTTGAATTTGAATGAATTGACCGCTTGTTTTCATGTCAACTGCCGTGCCCCCCGATTTGTCGATTTTTGATATTATCGGGTCGTGCTATGAAATCAAAAACAAAAAATGGACATAGATTAGGATATAGGTCAATAGGTTAAAGAAAAATAAAATGCTTGAGCTCGTTTATTTTGATTAATCTTCTAATTAGACGGAGAAGGTTCATTTCGCCGGTAAACCGGCCAACCTTCCGTTTACTTGAGGCTTTTGGGACACTTATTTAGGAGACCCTAATTACTGTAAACTGTTGATCATTTTGCTGATTTTCCAAACACGAACGAAAATTTTCGTTTAATGGGTCTTTGGTCGTTTGAATTGATCGGTTTACCATTATATGAAGTCCTAATTACACAAGCTTTTGCGCGGTTAATTAAAATCATGTTTACATATGTGTGTGTAAATCTAAATAGCATGTATTTAATCGAACCTAAAATAATTCCAATTTTGCTTTCCTAAAAATATTATTAAACACGATATAATGATTGTGACTGTTTTTGTGAAACTCAAATAATTCCTTTTTTGGGGTCCTAATAATACTTGGCTAATCAGCCAAGTGACTGTGACCAACTTGTATTTAGCGGTTGGTCATATTTCCAACCTAACCGTTTGGTCGGGGTACTCTAGCTTAGTTACTGCGACCCACTGTGAGAAGAGCCCAGAAAATTAAAAAGAGGCTCGATTATTAATAAAAGTGTGCATCATTAGAAGGTGAATAAATTTTTAGAGTAAACAGTGTATATGCTCCTCATGAAAGTGACGTGGTTAAAGCAGCTTACAGCTCCTTTTAGTTATTGATTACGTTCAAGAAATAGTTCATGGTGGGGTCGACGGGATTTTCTATTCAATTTATAGCGACCCCGTCCTCGGTCAGATGTTTACATGATTTCCTTGCTTTTAATTCCCTTAGGAAGATTGATTTTGCGAGTTAGTGTTTACACGATGGAGTTTTCAAGAAACCAAACTTATCTCGTTATTGGAAAGTGACACGAAACTGTTCTAAAGTTTTTGCTTTGGTAAGGAAAGGCCCACATAGAGTACTAGATCTGACAAAACGTTGGTATTTCGTCAAAAATGACAACAAATATGGTACCTTCTGCTTCATGTAGTTGGTACATTATTATCAGTCCCAATCGTTAATTAGTCTTCTCTTCATCGAGTAGGTGAATTTTGGGTGGAATGTGCACGGGCTTGTAATAATATCCTATGAAAGCTCACTACTTTTTCGAATCATTTTTCCACGAATCGCCGCCACGTTCCCAGAACTGGCTTTTGTAAATAGTTCTTTGTTGAGTTACCTCCATTTCACTAATTCAAGACAACCAGATTTATGTTTTTATATAAGTTACTCTAGCTGTAATACTTATTACAGTTAAAATTTTAAACTTTAGTAATCCGAAGTCACCGACCAAATTCGCAACACCATAATACGCTCCAAGACAGGTATCGCCGATGTTGGTGATAAGTCTGCGAGGCTGAAATGGCACTCGGCGGGTCACACTTATAGGATGCATCCAGACAGATAGGCCAGGATCGTCACACAGTGGGTGCCTGAAGACGGGCGTCGTTACCGCGGCAAACTTAAGAAATGCTAGCGTGACGATTTGGACTCGTTCCTAACTGATTGGACGGAGGAGGCACAGCATAAAGAAAATTGAAAAAATATGGGGAGACCTTTGCCCAGCAGTGGGGCAACATAGGTTAAAAAAACACACACAACAAGATCATGCCTTGTTTCCCCAAAGGATTAGGCAGAGGTGTACCTATAGTACACCTACATTTCGCCTGTTATGTTTAAGTCCCATGTAATAGGGGGCAAGCCTAGTGCCATCAACCGGGCACAAATCCAGATTCTTGGTCGTTACCGACTTTCAGATAGAAATCCCAATAACACTTCGCTCGAACTGGGAATCGAACTCAGGACCTCATGCTCGGCAGTAGCGCTTGCGACCACTAGACCAACGAGGCAGTCAAAAAAAAAGTAATCCTGAAATAGCCTAGGAAAGCTTTACTGGTTTTATTGTAGCTTATCACGATTCTTTAGTTACGCAGCAATTAGAGCTTGTAAATCTTGTAATTTTAACAACGTGAAGTTCGTAAGTAGTTTCTACTTGTAATACGGTATTCAATAAGTGCTTATAGCTAGTTTTCTTTTCTAATAACTGTAATTATTTTATTCCTGTTCAGTACCTACTGATATTGCAGGTAGAGAAAAAGGTATGTTTCTATATTTCTTAATATTTATATTCTAGCTTTTTCATTAGCATTATCAGCCTATAATGTTCCCACTGCTGCGACACAGGCCTCCTTTCGGTGAGAGGGAGTGGGCCGTAATCGACCGCGCGGGCTCAGTGCGGGTTGGTTGATGTCACATGTGTCATGTGAAATGTGTCATGTGAAATTATTTCATCAATACTTTGATGAAATAATTTACACAAAGTGCCTGCTTGGGGTCGAACCCGCGACCTACAACTTGTAACTCGCGGCCGTTACCACTGGGCCACCACTGCTCCCAGCTTTTTCATTACCATAAAACAACATGAAAAATTAAAACTTCTTCAATAAATATATGGTTCAGTATTTAACGTAACAATAACACAACGTTACCTACAAAAAACACAAAGGTTCACTCTGTAATATAATTATATCTGTCCCTATGGAAGATTCCATAATCTCATAAAGATTATCGGGACGTTAAAACCATAGATAGATAGGTTTTTCTATCTCCAGTATGCCAAAACTGGTGATAGATAGGTTATTGGGTTCGGCCGTTAGTAGATAAGTAGGTACTTACCTATTTTTTGTAAGCATTTGTTACCATTTAGTTAATCAGTTGCTATTTGGGTCCATGGGCTTCGGGGCACATGGGAGTGGGTCGTTTACCTAATACTAGCTTCCCGCCCTGCTTCGTACAGTTTTTACTTTACAAAACATCGTGATTTCTTTATTATATGCAAGTTTCATATTAATGTCATAAACCTTCCATGATAAATTCTCTAAATTGTGGTGAAAACCGCATCAGAATCCGTTGCGTAGTTTAGAAAAACAACGCGGTCACAGACATACACTAGAAGCGACTCTACACAAACAAATAAAATTAAAGTGTCTGTTTATAATGCCAAAATAACAGCTTTTTACTAAGTGCATATGACAGTACATATTAACGGTACTTACATATAACGAAAAAGCAATTTTTAACATTTTTGTCTGTCTGTCTGTCTGTTTGTTCCGCATAATCTCCGAAACGGCTGGACCGGCTTTGACGGGACTGTCACTGGCAGATAGCTGATGTTAGAAGGAGTAACTTACGGTACTTTTATTTTAGAAAAAATATTAGGGTTCCGCGCAAAAAAAAATAAAACCAAGAAATTCGAAATGGCTGGACTGATTTTGATGGGATGACATCCACGCGGGCGAAGCCGCGGGCAACAGCTAGTTTATAATATGTGTAGATAGATATAGAAGATTAACCTGCTGATTTTGTCGTGCATACCTACTCCGTGTCCATATCCAGCGGGGCAATTGCGTAACACACTTACAGTAGGAATCGGTTTCATTTTAACAGTTCAACAACATTCATGGTGTTATTTACGTAGTTGAGCAGACAAATTTTTCGAACATATGAAGCAATGGATTAGAAATTTGCTTCAAAATCATTCCGACAAAAACTGTTTGTAGTCTATTCGAAGGTGGATTTCCATAGAAGGATTAGTAAAATAAACTGCATTGACGAAAGGCTTTCTATGAAACAGTTGCGTGTTTCTAAACTCTGGGGGTTGGTTCAATTGCTCGCGTTGATTGGCGGTCGTACGCGACACTGTGGCGCCATCGCACTGTTAAAAACATTACTATTGAACTACATTTCTGCTACATTTATTACTTATAGGACAGTCTTTTTATTCGGAACAGCTGTTTCGGTTAGTCAGGAAGGGGTTGTCTGAATTGGGGTGACACTTTTTTGAATAAAATTGTTACCTAACATCCGAATTTAGTTGTAACTAAATAACATGCCTCCAAGGACCAGTACTGGAAACAGCTTGCTGAAGTTGCATTGAAAACTCCGTATGCATCATAGAACTTTTCCATAAAATAAGCAAACACGATCATTCATAATCCAATTAGTAACAAGAATAGTCGGGAAACATACTCGTAATTAATGCATTTCAATAAAAACTTAATAGCAACGCAGCTGACGTCGAAAGCTGAAAGGAAAACAATGACATTTGTGTTTTTGTTATATAAAAACGAAACATTTCATATGAACTTGTTGTCCCATTTAACTATGAATTTATAGAGATATAAATGTCCTAACTTATGGTATCTGTTATCTATTTCGTGCTGACTTGCGTCCAAGGTGACTTCAGTACAGACGATGCTTCGTGAAATATTTTCGACTTTCGGCTACTTACTTTATATAAGAGCGAAAATATCCAAATTTAGTCGTCTGCTGTCAATCATGTTTCTATTCTTATCTGATTCGTTTATGCGGAGACGCATTTGTACGTTTTGAAATAAATCTGTTTGGTAAATTGATCTTCGAATTTAGATGGGTCTTAGCGCAAAACTTTTATTCCAGTGTTTTTTTGGTCTCTTGTATGTCTTGTTTTGTTGTCTTGTTTGTGTATCTTGTGTCTTTCTCCTTGTCTTTTTCATTGGGTCTTTTGTACCTACTGTATTAATACACTGCTATCATAAGTACTCTCTTCTTTCTTCAAATTGGTTTTGTCCATCTTAAATTCATAACTTTTACTTAATACCGACTGCAAAATTTCATAAAATATTAGAGTTTCCAGTTCAACAGACATCAGTATTCTGAACCGGTTCGACCTATTTCTGGGATCTCAAAAGCAACCGTAGTTGGAAATGAAGCAAATACAAAAGTTCTATATTTTCTTGAAGTTACATAACATTTTGGAACATTGCGAGTTTTATCTAGAGATGTTTAATGTAAAGGTTTTAGACATAAATAAAGGTAATATAGGTAGCTACACTGCCGGCCAAAAGTTTGAGACCACTTGTAAAAATCTGTGTCAGCAACAAAATATTTCAAAAGTACAAATGATAAAGAGCTAATTTGAACATCAGCGTATTCTATTGTTATTAAAGAATTTCTAAGTCATTATTTTTGTAAATTTTTAAGTTATCATCCTATAAAGATATATTGTTTCAAAACATCAATGAGTGCCGCGCAAGGACCAGGTGGTAGAATCATTGTAATATTTTTATAAACTATCATTACTGGTTATTTTGATTATTTTTCGCGTTAATCGAAATTAAGGATTATTTTAGGTTCCTAAAACATATTTATTACCTGAGTTTTCATGGAGGTAATCTTTCTCTATCTTGGTTAGACTGAGCTCGTCGTTGTTACAGTGAAGACATCTGTAAACGGAAAAAGTGCGCTAAATTAGCAGTGGAACTTGTTCTGCCATAGTTGTGTTACACAACCAATGCAAATCTTAGATTGTCTCTCAACTTGTGTTGTCAAAGACTTGTGTTCATAACACAATAACCCGATACAAGTAGACTGGCAGTAATCAAGATCGTTTGCAAGCGGGAAGGCCGACAGCTACCACTTCTAGAGAGGATAATTTCATCATCGTTACCAGCAAGCGAAATAGATACCTAACAGCGCCAGAAATCCTCGTAGAAGTGAACAAATCTCGATCTAAACCTGTGTCATTGACTACAGTAAAAAGACGATTGAGAGATGCTAAGTTATTTGGTCGCGTCGCCGTTCGAAAACCACTACTGTGGCCGCAAAACAAAAAGAAACGGATGCAGTGGGCCCTTACCCGTCGTAACTGGACTGAAGAAGGCTTTAAAAAAGTTCTTTGGACAGATGAATAAAAATTTGAAATATTTGGATCAAAACGACGAATATTTAATAGACGTAGCGCCGAGGAAAAGATGATGCCAGACTGTGTGGTGCCAACAGTCAAGCATGGTGGTGGTTCCATTATGGTCTGAGGATGCTTCTCGGGCCATGGAACCGGAGATTTGGTACGAGTACAAGGAATCTTGAAAAAGGAGCAGTATAAACGAATACTACAGCACAATACCCTTTCGTCTGGTTTAAGATTAATTGGAAATGGTTTTTTTTTCCAACAAGATAATGTTCCAAAACATAGTTCAAAATTATTCAGGGGTTATTTAGAACGTAAAGAAATGGAAGAGGTGTTAAAACACATGGTGTGGCTCCCTCAGAGCCCGGATCTCAATCCAGTTGAGCTTTTGTGGGAAGACCTTGATAGAAATGTGCGCTGTTGTTGTCCCTCCTCGCAAGAAGACATGTGGAAGGCTTTACAAGAAAGCTGGAACAATATTTCACAAGACACCATCGACAAATTGATTGCTCGCATGCCGAGATTTGTGAAAAAAGTAATAAAATGCAATGGAGGGTTTGACGAAAAATCTGTTTAAAACATGAACGGCATTTTTAATGTAAATGGTTACTATTTTTTTTTGGTTCTTAATGTATGTGTATTAGTTAATATGTATTTTAATTAATAATTACACCTCTTGCTTTGTATTTCGAGTTTTATATCATTTTCCTTCTTTGATGTAGGTGGTCTCAAACTTTTGGCCGGCAGTGTATGTAACGATATGTATTTTGTTCTACCGGTACGTGCTCAGAAAGATAAAGGAAGAGCAAGTTTTTTTGACAGCGTGTTAAAAATATTAAGTGTAACAGTTTACCTGTCGCGTTAAATAATGTGCCTGTCCTAAAGAATATTGTGATTGTTATAGAAAAAATAAACTAGCACGAACATTTCGACGTGGAGACTATTTTACACAATAATAGTGACGGTTCAATAAGATGCAACTTAAGGTACCGGTATGAATGGTATGGCTATTATACATAAAATATATGAAAGAAGCAGATC
Source organism: Fissipunctia ypsillon (assembly GCA_947568875.1). Lineage (NCBI taxonomy): Eukaryota > Metazoa > Arthropoda > Insecta > Lepidoptera > Noctuidae > Fissipunctia > Fissipunctia ypsillon. The sequence goes on along the minus strand of OX387660.1, from coordinate 6,826,202 downwards.
CAATCAGCTGAAAAGTGCAAATATGTGCATTGTGCACTGAAATGTCATACGCGAAGCCATAACTGTCATATATGTGAAGCGTCATACAGGAGTCAGAAATTATCTCGAAATTATGAAAATGTTTCTTTCTTTTAACTACGAAGGGGACCCGGATCCTGTTAAAATAATTGTACCATCATTCTTTGCATTTTACGGTTTGTTTTCACGGGGTTACCCCCGCGGACATGCCTGGAGGATTTTAACTGACATTTTCTTTTACTTAATCGGTTAAAAGAGAGACGTGTGTGAAATTGCAGAAAGTGTCATTGAGTTTTTTCGTTATTGTATATTCTACGCTTGAGTACCGCGTTTTGGATATCAATACCAATATCTCTCGATATGGTTATAACATTGGTTGACAAAACTAGTATTAGGTTATACAACACTGAACTCAATTTTATATCAAAGTTCAACTTCCAATCTAGGTATTTTAATTTTTTTAATTTAATTTAATCTTCCAATTTCAAAAGGTATGAAAACGTGCAAATATTATTAGTGATCGATGGCAAATATTCAATAATGCACAACAAAGGATACAAGTCCAATATTTGCTGCGATGCCAATTCTGGAAACTTCCTTTGTCTGCGTTGTTATTGTCTAGTTTTCTAGAAAGAGTGCAAGGAAATCTAATTTTAGATAAGAACAATGTTTCTGTTTGTGCGGAAATAAAAAGATGGGCGAATTAGATGTCGAAGTTGTTTATACAAAGCTCTTCTCGTCACAAACAATTTCAAATTTGCTCTCAACCCATTCAGTTGTTTCTGGTTTAGTCAAGTGTCTTAAACAAATACACACATACACACACACCACCCCACCCATAAACATATACACACAAACATAACATCACGCCTGTAATCCCCGAAGGGTTAGGCAAAGGAGTAACTATAGTAAAACCCACACCCGCCACCTACCCACCCACATTCCGCCAGTTATGTGGTTAAACAAATCTTGCTTCTCATTAGTTTATTTGAAACCATTGAAGTGGAAACTAACCTCCTCACAAAATACAAACTCATTTCTATTGTAATCGTCTTCTCAAGTGACTTCTCCAATGAATTCTGCAGGATGTTATAAGCAATAAGAAATGCAACAGCGAGTAGTGCCCCATTTGATTGCTCTGAGACCTGCTGCGTTATTTATTGCATTGCTGAGGCAACAAACGTACCTTTCATAATGATCTCATATATAACTGTATTGTTGTATGGTTTTTAGATTCTATCATTGAAATAATAGGACTCGGTATTGTTTGTTGTGATTTGTTCATCAATCTTGGTGTAGTTTTGCAATACGAGTATTATCATCACCCTCATTCTCTTAACTCAGTGCAGCATGTCTTCTTATTCCATACATTTATATAATTTGTCATCTCAGTATTCGTTCACACCGTTTCGGGACACATCATCTATTTGTATCAAGCGGGAAAAATATATTTGGTTTGTGTAGTTCACAGGTTTGCTCCAAAAGGGGGGATAAGCCCGTACAATACAAGCTACGTTAGGCAAGCAGATTTCACTTTAGAAACTTATTTATTATTGGTCCTTTAATTTGATTTGAAGTATAACAGTACTTATTACAAAGTTGTTTCAAAAGTTAATATTTTGTTGTGATTTGTTAATGAACCTAGTCAAAGTTTCAAAATTGGCTCTTAGTTCTTCTTAGGCAGCTCTCCAAAGTCGAGTTTGTTCTGGCGTTGGTATGGCGGCTCGAATTTGGCAACTCATGGTTTAACTGTTTCTTGTTTACTTACCTGTATTTTCAATTAATTTGTTTTAAGTAAAATCAGAATCTGTCAGATTGTAAAGCGGGCTTTACTTCTATCTGATGATATCCCGTACTTGACTCGACGCTAAACAAACAAAATAAACTTTTTGGTTCTGACAGTTCACTTCACTAGACAAATTCGCTCAAAAAGAATACGTAAACAGGCGATGTAGACAGGATATAATTTTTTCATATGAACAATTCACGAACGAAGCACTGTAATCCTGTAAAAATTTCTTGTCGACTGTGAAGCAGTCGCAAAAGTAGCCTTTATCCCAAATGAAAAACAATTTCTGAATATAAAAGAATTACTACTCAAAGAGAGTCTTATGTTTTATCTTTTGGTATTGTATTGAAGATGATTGATGATTTCAAAGCCTTCAGTTTATTTTCCTGCATTCAATAGGCACTGAAAGTTGTATGTAATGTTCTGAATGCTATAACAATAATTTTTGTTTATCTCGATGATATTGTAATGGTAACCCATTCAACATAATATGAGAGCAATCTCCCAATACATTAATACCGAATTTGCATGTGACACGTAAATAAAACCTAAAAAGGTTAAATAATGCTCTTCACACAGAAAAATACCGTCTGAATTCTGAAATTTGAAGTAATTCTAGATGCGTGAGAAAAATACGTGTGGGATGCGAACGTTTGGCTCGATTTATGGACGTTAGCCGCGAATTTGTGCCCTTCCCGACCTCTGGCTTGTTTATACCGACCACCTTCGGGATAGCTGGGAAATTGTATACAATGCGAGTCAACAAAGAGGTTAGAAGAAATGTGTTAATATTTAGTGGTGTTGAATTAGTTTTATTTGTTTAGGCGCCATTTTCCTAGGGGTTGGTCGGTTGCAGCTGCTTTCATATTATAAGAAGTAAAGATTTTGCTACTTACCTTAAGTTATACAAAATCTGTGTAACATCAGGAGGCCAACCACCAGAGGTGGTGGTTGGTGTTGGTAACATTAAAATAATACTGCTTTAAGAGGTTAAAGCAGTATTATTTTAATGTTACTTCAGTGTGAGATAGAGATGGAGCTATATAGGACGTCTAGCTCCATCTCTTTCCCACACTGAAGTAAGATTACAATAATACTGCTTTAATAGGTGGTGGTCTAGCTGCAGGTCTAATTGTTTTTTTAAATCTAATCTTAAAGCGGTTCTGAATATCTCACTTTAAAAATAAATAATTCCATTGATATCGTCTGTTGTTTGTTATAAAATCCATTTCATATATTTTCTCTGTAGAAAAATCAAGCGTACTATTATAATTAGCTGTCTTTCAAAGTATCGTTTGTGTAGGTACAGTAAATCAATAACTGAACTATGCAAGCATTTTGAGTAGAAAGCTTTTTCATGAAAGCAAAGTCGGCCAGGCATTTCATGTGGAATTTACCAACGGGAAGTTGAAACTTAACTGTTTTCCGGTGAAAAGTAACAAGAAAAAAATTCTACTAAAATAGCTTCTTATATAAAATTCGTGGAAAATTGATCGGAATAATGTTTAGAGCCCTAAATTTAACAACGGTCTTTTATCAAGGTTAATGTTTAAGGATAAATTTAACATTTTCTTTAAGACTTAAACGAGCTATGAAGATTTACTTAATCTAATTACACTGGTTCATAAATATGAACAAATGAAAAATATATTGTTATTTATATTTATTATTCTTTCATAACAATAACGGCAGATGGTAATGTATGGCTGTAACGAAAAGGCTCATCTATCATCCCTAACATGTGGTGCCAAGATGATTCAACCGATGCGATTTTTCTTAGCTACCCTCCTTGGGCCTTTATTATTTTCGTATTTTTCATATATAAATCGTTTGATAACGCTTTGTTAAGGTCGTTTTGGTTGTATTCTTCTAATATATTTATTGCGCCTTCACTTTTGATAATTATTGAAATAGATTTTGAATATACATTCCCTTAATGTAAGTAGGCATTTTAATGTAAAACTAAAATTAAAGAATATCTTTTAACTCATGACTACAGCAAAACAGAAGACCTATTAAAATCGCAATACACACATTACACACACATACACTCACACCCCCACTCACCACACCTTTTAGGGTTCCGTACGTCCGAGTGAAAAAAAAACGGAACCACTCGTGTGTCCGTCTGTCGTTAAGTTGAAATTTGGTACACATATGAATAGCTGTGACCCAAACTGCCAAACTGCTGTGACGTATAACTTTTGGGGGCAAATCAGAAAATTAAAAAAAAAGTTTTGCAAACTGTACCATGTGACATGTCAAATGAAAGGGCTTGTTATGAGAATCTCAAATATATATTTTTTATAATTTCAAAATAAATTGTTTAAAATTTATTGAAGAAAATAGATGCAAATTGACCGTTCCCTTACCTGACCAAAACTCCGAAAAGCCTTAGCCTACAATTTTGAAAAAAAAAATACAGAAAATTGTTCTATACTTATACTTATAGATTACAGGAAAACTTATAAGAAGCTTATACATATATGGTCTTAAAATCTTATATATATAAAAATCTCGTGTCACTATGTATCTATGTAATGAATGAACTTTGATACTACTAAACCGATCTTGACGAAATTTGGTCACTATGTGTAATTTGGTCCAACTTAAAAGATAGGATAGTTTTCATCTCGATTATTGACCTCAATAACTTTTATTGCAAATTAAATGTTTAATATACGACAATAGTGTGTATTTATTGGTAAGTTCCATTATTACCTAACAGATACATCTACCTAAGTATAAAAATAAATGAAATTGAAGTGTCTGTTTGTAATGTCAAAATAACAACTTTTTACTAAATACATAAGAAAGTATATACGGTACTTATAACAAAAAAGTAATTATAAAATTTTTGTCTGTCTGTCGGTTTGTTCCGGCTAATCTCCGAAACGGCTGCACCAATTTTGACGGGATTTTCACTGGCAGATAGCTGATGTTACGGCGGGTAACTTAGGGAACTTTTATTTTAGAAAAAGAATTAGGGTTCCGCGCAATAAAATTAAAACCCATGAAATTATGAACAAAAAGTCGGATTTGGAAAATTATTTTTGCATTTGGTAGCCCGGATCTCGAGGATAGTTATAGGCTATTTAACATCACGCCACGACCCTTAAGAATCGAGCAAAAGGAAAACAGTCAGAAAGAACATTAAGCGAAAACGAAGTAATAGCGCGGGCGGGCGATTCAACGCGACGGGTCGGGGGACGAGGGAGTTTTATTAAAATGGGGTTGTTATTTTAGTATATTGTGTATCTTACGACATTCACGCGAACGAAGTCGCGGGGCACTGCTAGTAACATAGTAAACCACTCAATAATGTAGGAACTACGAACTTACATTTTGAGTTGGAATGTGTGGAGGAACATGTTTTTTTAACTACAATGTTAAGTTTGTTCTTGGGATAAACTCATCTTAACTACGGAATCCCATTGCGCGTGGTCCGACTCGCACTTGGCCGGTTGTCACTCTAGAATTAAGCACTTTATTTTTCCTCTAAAAATAAGTACCTACTGCTTACATACCTAGCTGTCTGTAATCTTGTATAATGGACGGATGGACGACCCCTGTAACACAGGTTCCACCTAGCATGGTTCATTGATCAAATCTCTGTGCACCTGAAAGTCCTACGCTGTAAAAAAAAAGCAAAGTTCCGACGCAAAACTTTTGAAGTACTTAATTAAGCAATCTAAATTTACAAAAACAATGGCAAGTAGATTTATGTCATCTTATTTCAGTAGAAATCCTTTTGTGAACGTTTTGACCTTTCTAGAAACTATCAACTGTAGATACCTACCATTGAATCTATGTCATTTCTCATACACGTGGCTTTCATAAAGCTATAGCGGAAACGAGTAGATCCAACCTTGAAATGAATGCTACCTTAGGCATTTAAAGCCCTTGTCATCAAAAGAAACTTTTGGAAAATTCCCCCAACCGTTAATAGATTACCATCGGCCGTCACTCGAAATAATTCGGTAATTAAAATTCCAGGAGATCAGCAATCAAGCCCCGGATCAATGCGGGCGTCGAATTTACATTTGAGCGCCATCAAGTTGATCTCTTGAATATGTGTGGACACCTCCCATTGTTGATCCTTTATACCCATGATATCCAACCTTTTGTCCTGCATGGAGTTGGATTATGGAGCAGGCTTAGCTGATTATGCGGTCGCAATAGCCGGACAAAACCGGGATTAGGGCTACACTGTGGTCTTAGTAGCAGCAGACACATCAAACAATTTTAATGTTGCGGTGTACCCGAGATGTCAACAGCTGTGGCTCGGCGTTAGCTTTGTCAACGTCAGTCGTGTTTGAAAAATATTGTATTTTCTCTAACATGCTTGAAAATTCGAGCATTAATTTAACAACCTTCTTCGAGATAAATCGAAAGTGCTGTACTGGTCAAATACATGCGAGCAGGCGGCCGGCGATGTTATAAATGACTATGAAAACTCATGTCTGTCGTGTAATTTAAAAATGCAACGAACTTTTTACTTCGACACATGATAACCAAGGAGGTAACTTATCAAAGACTATTTAAATTTTTGATTTGGCTTGCAAATAGAGTGTTTAAAGTAAAAGAGAATCAAATGGGCGCGTATAAGCGCGTGAAAAATTATCGTATAATTAATTTGCTTAATTTGAATTTCCGCGCATTATTTGAGAAAAGTACTATACAAGCTTTGGCCGCAACCAGGTATTGATGGACTCACGTATGTGTGCCTTGGCTTCGCCTCTGCCCACATTTTCACATTCGTCCATCAATGCCTCTTTTGCAGGCCGCGGCAGTAATGTACTATTTCCTGAAGTTAACACCTACTTATTCCAGATTCATTTGTTATTCAACAAACCTAAACGTGTTCAGCTTTGAAAACTGATGCTTCATTGATGGCCTCACTTTCGGCCGAACCTATCTGTCGAGGCCTATCTGTCACCAGTTTTGGCATACTGGAGACAGAAAAACCTATCGATCCATGGTTTTAACGTCCCAATAATCTACAAGAGATTATGGAATCTTACCGGCCTGACATAAGAAGAGATAGAATTATATTGTCTACCACCAACAGGGATCTGTCTTTTACTGAAAATAGGTTATTGGGTTCGGACGTTAGCATATATAAACAAGTACGATTCGAAGGACCATTAAAATTTATAAACGAGAGCTGAAATAACTAATGATCAACCGCATCCAGACGCTTATCTTTCAGAATGAATTTAAAAACAATTTTCCTTTTTTTCTTTCTATACATTTCGTATCCGAAATAAAAAGGCCGTTAACAGATGTCACGTATCAGTTATCTCAGTAGGTGTTGTGTGACTTGTGTGTCCAGCCTTTCTGTCTGACACACCGTCTGCGATTAGGCCTTGCCCTTGGGACTTAGAGACGAATCGATCACCAGTGTCGTTTGCATGGGAATCGTTTCTATTTATGTTGGAGATGTTATTAGATTGGTGGAGTTCCTATATTACGTACTTTTACTTGTTTTAAAAATAATGAAGAACGTGCATGAAGATTGAAGGTTGTTTCTTTAAAGAGACAATCCTACCTTTGGAATATTAAATATGTTTTTTGTAGGTACAATTATTTGTAATAAAAACCTCGCGCGACACCCTTCCCTTAGGTTTTTAAAATAACTCCCACGTCTGTCGCTCAGTAAAAAAACCTAATCAAATCGCAACCTCCACGCCGTCCGTCAGGTAAAAAAGTTATGCGTGTTCTAAAATTCATTTCAATTGAATTCTTTTAATTCATTACGTACGTCAATCCGGCGACAGATGCGTCGACCAATCGCGTGCGAGCGCTCTGCCGACGCATGCGCGCCCGTGGGCGTCGGGTCGATACTGCTCGTGACGTCACGAGCGCTGACCAATGGCGCCGACTCGTCGCACGTCAATCGATGTGAACGATTCTGATATTTCCTCGGCTCCTTTTTGTTCATACTTAGGTACGGTATTGTGTATATTGAAATGCGACTTTGTTTTGAATTTTCACGGCCAATGGAGTCCACTCATTTCCAACCATTATGGTTATTATGATTAATTCAGTGGGTTTTGGTATCTGTTTGTCTCAAAAAAAAATCGGGAGGTGTCGTGGGACAGCCGGTTGAAAAGAAGTTTATCGTTTGACATAATCGCTTTCGCACATCATTACAATAATAAAAAAAAAACAATAAATTATGGTCGGCGATTATGAACACAAATCGAGTATGGTAGTGGTAATGAATATTATGTGTTATTTATTGGACCTGTGCTTGTCTATTACGTTAAGATCCGAGCATTTTCTTGTTGTTTATAATACATAATAATATGTATTTTGAATAATATTTGTCACTTTTTAAATATCGTAAGTTGTTTATATGTGTGTGTATCGGTATCTGGAATCATAAACTAAAAGAAATAGTTAAAAGGATCAAAATGGCACAGTTGCGCTATTGTGTTGCTCACTTGTTTAGTGAGCAACACAATTCAGCATTCTGCGTCAAACCCGAAAAAGGGCATGTGGATGCTCAAAGTATGATACTCTGCCGCCCGTCGCCCGCGCAGAGCACCCCATGCCGTTGCCGTTCCGTTCGGCTTCATAGGGAATATTTATTTTTAGTAAGGAAAACATGAATGTTTAAAGAAAAATCACAGATAAAATTATAGATAATAAAATAGTCTGTTCATACAAAAAAAAAAACATGAACATATGTAGTAGTTTGAAAGTTATATCGTTTTTATGTGTGGGTTCCCGAATTTATTGCATAAAATATTTTACTACAATACTTATTCACATCTAGAATTGTTGTCTACGCGTTCTAGTTTAATATACATTTTATGCATAACTTACTTGTATTATTTGAAGGCGTAAAACAGTTTTAAAAGTCACTAAAATCATAACGCGCGCGTTACCAGTCAACTCGTACCGCAAGGCGCGTTAAAGAATTTCATTCCAAAAGTTAGTATTGCTATTCTCCAAGGATTTAAAATAAAGCCCCTCTTTTGATGCATAAAATACATGTCTTTATAGACATGTATTTTATGTATTACAATGCTTTTCTTGAAGACCTCTGAATGCTTTCCAATTAATTTTGGTGCTCTATAAAAGCTATTGCAACTCGATTCAATTTCAAATAACATTAGAAATTGCCGAAACCTTGTTTTTCTTACATATCTTGTAATTTTCTTCACAAACACTGCCTCTAAAAATATATTCAGTTCACAAATGAAGTTAGTTATAACAAAATTGTCTTTTACATATAACGTTTGCTTGTAGCAAAAAGGACTCGGGAATATTATGAAATGTTCACAAACCAGCAGATGGATGTTTTTATCTCATGAATTGTAATGTCTCGTATAATAACAGCCCGACTCGAGGGTGCTCGGGTTCTCTGAGCCTTGAGGGCAGATATTGTCCTGAAAAACCCTTTTACCGACGGAAACATTAAATAAAACTCACTTTACAGACAGATAACGCTATACGTATTGGGTAAAAATGGTTAGGGTAACAAGGTAATCGTTGCCAGAGGCTATCTTATTGCCTATTACTTTAGAGAGTGTGAGAAAGATTCCATTTACAAATCCTTTATTCCGGTTCTTTGCGGGTATTAAAGCATCCCGAAGTGATCTAAACCCTTCGCAACATTGTGTATTCTATCGATGTTTTAGTACAAGGTATTCCGAGCTTTCTTCGAATGCAACAATAGCGCTGTTGTAGAGCATTTAAAATTAATGTTGATACAAGTCGAGTGTCTGGGCGGTTTCATTCTTTAGAGTATCTTGGTATTGCTGGACTTCAGTGGCGAAAGCACCATATAACACGATTCCTACCGGCTTTCCTTCGGAGGTTCGCATCAGCAACTCTACGGCTATTGAAAAATGGCACAGCCAAAATTGAGTGTTGAGTGTGTGTTGTGTGTGTGTGTGTGTGTGTGTGTGTGTGTGTGTGTGTGTGTGTGTGTGTGTGTGTGTGTGTGTGTGTGTGTGTGTATTTAATTCACCATAACATTCAATCAACAGAAACGCAATTTTAGAATGATAGTACCTACCTAATTTAGTCGAGTTTATTTCTCTAAAACATTGAAAGTTTTGTTTGTGTAGTGATAGCGTCTTTTTGGTTCTGCTATTGTTTTTGTTTGGTTTTGTTATTTGACGATAGATGGCGATAAATTTAGTAAAGACTTTTTTTAATTAGTTTTTATTGATTAATAGGTAAGTAAGTTAAAATCGGTTTCGCTTCAGCTTCTCTCTTACAAAAAATCACCCCTCGCCGCTGCTGGACTTCTAGATCAATAACATGTAGATTGTTTATATGCATTAAAAATTATATGGAGCAATTTAATCTGATAATAAATTACAAGGGTTGGTAAACATATTATTGTTTTTTAAACATATATTTAATTTATTAGAGTTCTTATTTTGTCAGTGACGAAAATCATCTGTATGTCCTTTTGAGTATTATTATATGACAGGCCAAAGTTGCCCCAAATTACTTACCGGAGCCAAAATGCCCACCTGTACAAATATGGATATTGTTGAAAGTTTTAAGCATTTCCGTTCGAAGCGCTTGTGCTTCGTATAAATACAGTTTAATCAAGTTCGCTTCCCGTGAACGCGGAATTACTAACTTTTACGAACGGGTGTTGGTTTACGAAGGGAGTGCAGGCTTTTGATAGGGATGTGCTTAACGTTTTAACACTTGAAGGCTCAGAAGGCTCAGCTCTAGTACTGTTAACTGTTGAGTGGGCTGCTCTGATATCGATTGTAACCTCTTTCGGTGAACTGCCAGCCAGTTTTCTTTTTTCTTTTTTTTTAATTATAAGAATCTTTACAAAAATCTGCTTTTTTTCTTGGCACCAACGCAGGACTCTCGTATATACCATTTACGAAACGAAGGAGTTATTCTGAATATCAAATACAACTATTTTCGGTAAAAGTTTATTGAAACTCCGTAGAAGGATATTTCAAGTCAGACAAACTTGCTCCAGTATCAATGAGATAACTTAAATCAACCGAAATTCGAAGGAGCCGTATCACTAATTAAACTTCACCAAATTTGGTCGATCCTTAATGGAGAATGTAATTAAAGCTAGACCAGCTGGCGATATCGAACCATAAATTTGTTTTACTTTGTCTTAGTATATTTATCTCATAAAATTGGTAACTGTTCTGGTATTCTTTGATAGATCATCTTTATTTTTGCAAGTTATATATAAAATATGTGAGAAACCTTAGTCGCCATTTTCTGTAAACGTTATGACATACAATTTTCTTAAGCTAAAGCTAGCCGTTGATATTTACACCATAGTTAATGATTTTACATAACGTAATCTTCTATCCAATATTTTCGGTTGTTACGCTTACTGTTTTACTTTCTGTCCCTAAGTTTTCAGTATTTCCCAACAGCTTTTTGTTATACTGAATTGGGTCATCAAAATCCATATAAGGTTTGGACGTACTATATTTATCAAAATCAGATTCCTACAGTGTGACAATGAAAGATGATTTGATTAGGTTCCGCAACCCCCATGGTGCCACTATGGATGTAATTTGTCACTGCTTTTTTGTAAAAAAACGCGATTCGTATCACTATTTAGACTCGCCTTGAACCAGTTTCCTGTCAGATATGGCATGCATACAAACAAATTCAGCGGGTTTGACTTTCGTGCCAAAGTTCGTGCTGGATCCAAATTCTCGCTGATGTGATTTTTCTCATTTTGATAAAGAAATACTAATTACTAAGCTATTAGTCTGATGACTTTACAAACAGTACACAATACAAATAATGGGCCTCGAATGAAAAGGAATAAGTGTGAAGAAATTAATACAGAAGGATTGAGTCCACGTAATAATTTCCCTAACGAAACTGCTAAATGACAATTTTGCTTGAGAATAATTTGATTTATTAGCACAATAAAAATGAATGGCGGGATTATGTAAAGTGCCAGGATCTATTTAATGCCGTTCATCATTTTTAACGTGGTAACAAAACCCAGGAGACTTTACCTAAGGATAGCTACGAAGGAAATTGAATATATTACCATCATGGAACACGGTTATAAACAACCCTGAATTAATCACAATGTCACAGAGAATAACATCATTCAATTACACAACGTTGAAAATAAGGACAATTATGGTCCTTGAAACCTCTCCCTTGGCTTTAGCCTTACTTGTTCACACACAATTATGAATGCCAATGGATTAGCGTGATCCACTCAGAAACAAGGGAGTTTACCCGTTGATGGCGGCACAGTCGTCTTGATAAATTAATACTCTTCAGCTGTCAGGGTAGCTCTTAGCTTGTCAAGAGGTATTAGCCTTCGCTTTATTGTATTCTCCACTGAACGGTGTTGAGAGTTCACTTCACTGACCTTTGTTGCTAACCTTACTTAAAGTACGTCTAAATGAGGTTGGTGTTGATCCAATCGATTTAAATCGAAAAGAGTTAAATCGGCGTTGGTGAAGTCAGACTTTTTTCACTTTTCAACGTTTGGCACAATATCCTCGTGAGATTGCTAAATCCTAACTTATAACCTATGTTTATTTATTATATTATAATTATACCCTCCTTGCCTTGAGCTAAAAATAAACGGCCCCATCGTCGGCCCCATCCCGTGGGTGTCGTAAAATCCGATTGAAAAGAAGGATAGCTGCAACATTTTGAGCTTTCTATATTTTTAGTCTAGCCTCAATAGTCGTGCACATCTTTTAACAAAGCACCATTTAGTTTTTCTTTTCTTTCTATTGGTGCTTTATTTTCTTTTTCATCATAGTGTACATTAAAAAGTAATAAAAACTGGCCAAGTGCGTATCGGACCACGCACAATGAAGGGTTCCGTGGTTGGGATTAGTTTATCCCAAGAATAAACTTAACATTGTAGTTGAAAAACAGGTTCTCTCATACATTCCAACTGCAAATGTAAGTTGGTCGACTATTACTCGTGAACTTGTAAAGCCTGCTTAGCTGTGATAGTTTTCCTTTTAACTTATTGGTAGTTGTATACCACGTGTAACAGGAAGATTGACATTCCTTTAAACCACGTAAAGAGAATCGTGTTTTATGCCCTTATACAAAAAATCAATCAAATCCAATGAATACTTTAGCCACAGGAAATTATTTTTCATTTTCTTATTTTTCAACATGATGTAGATCTGAGTCCGTAAGAATAGGTAAACATTGCCGCCGCCGCGCCCCGCACCCCGCACCACACCGTTGGTCAGTGACTTTGCGTAGATAAAGCGTGTTTACTTTTTATGCAGTTGATTCTACTATATATTTTGTTTGAAAACTGCAATTTTTTAATTTTCCATTAACTACTAATATTTATGTTTTAAAATGTTTCAATGGATTAGTACTGTGCTCGTTTTCATTTAATGTCGTATATCCAGAAACACGTATACTACTACCGTGAATTTTTTCACATATCCAAAACTAACCGTTTAGCTGGCAGGGGCGGGGGACACAAAAATTAGCACTTTAAAGCTATTTCAGAAAGGGATCCGTTTATTGAAAAATTGTTTTCACAAACCCGCAATATTTTTGAAACACGTATCCAACAACACCCCACACCATGGGGTAGACGAGAAAAGAAATAATCCCCACTTTACTTGTACAGGAGGTACCCTAAAAAATTTTTTTTTATGATTTTATTTTACCACTATATCGGCGTGATTATTATGTATATCCATGCCAAATTATAGCTTTCTAGTACTAAGAGTCAACTAGTACTAAGAGCTAAGCTGCGGATGGACGGACGGACATGGCGAAACTATAAGGGTTCCTTGTTGACTACGGAACCCTAAAACCCATTCTATCAAAACTCATGATTTTCCTTAACACTTTTATTATCCTAAAGGGTTGTACAATGTACATCGAATGATGTGTCCATCAGTCCAGTTTGATGGATCGGCGTACGCGACCATACGACGGAAGATCGATTGGTCTGCTAAGCCTGTTACATTAGCTTCCCCTACGTGTAGGCTGGTTTATACATTTGTTTTGTTTTTGAATTTGATAATGGTATTCCTTGCGTCCAGCCTTACAGTACTTGCAAAGTAATAGTAGTCAATTGACAGTCTTTATGCAAAAGAACAATAGTTCTTTAATTGAATTCTTGCCAAGTTCGTAAGGGATATACTTCTTGCATTTGTTGGTCACGGAGCATGGACTAAAATGCTGCCAAATATTGATGAACCCAATAAATACCGAATCCATTTGAATATAAATCTAATCATTTCAATAAAGGTGTAGAATAATAATTACAAACATAAATTCGAGTTACGGCTCCTGCAAACAGGCGCGTCGCGCATCGCGCATCGTGCCTGTATGTAGGAGCCTTTAACATTCTTTGGTCCTTCGGTACAAGCCGGCCGAATTAACATTACACCTGGCTCGGAACTCTATACTCCCACGCTACCCCGCGCGGCGCCCCGCCGTCGCCGTGCGAGGGCAGTAGCGATAGCATCACTGGTACCATTGCAAGTGTCTTAGCTGTTTAGAATTTTTGAGTTATTCTCTTGCTGTTATTTGTTATTGGATTTTTGTTATTATTGCTACGTTTGGACGTTTTTCTTGAAACTGTTGTGTTTTCTTAACAAGGTGCTTAACAGGTATTACGAATTCCTTTCTCAGCTTTTGGAGATTTTAATATTCTGCGTGGGAGGAATTTTTGGCTCGAACTCGCATTAAGATTTTGGGACTGGTTTGGGTCAAACTTAACGACCTTCTTGAATTGAACTTCTATTATGATTGGTTTAATGGAGATGAGGCATAATGCGTGAAACTTTTTTATCGTTTCAGAAATTAGAGTAATTTGAAGATATTTTGAGCTACATATTAACCTACCGCGAAGCTAAAGCGAAATATAACGGTATTCAGTGTAACGCTGATGTGCTTATATGGCAATATTGGTGACTGCGACATGACAGCCTACTCCGAGGTTTTATAGCGCCCCAAATTCAAGTCCCGTAATGTGGCAAATGCATTACTCTTAATCTTTACACGCTTGGCCCCTTTCTTTTCTTCTCTTAAAGATTTTGCTCCCATTCCTAGGTATTTGACTTACTAAATGAGGTAAGAAAGGATCTTAGAAGAATTGTCTGGCCTTTGGTAATTCTTTTTGTTGTTATGCATATATGCATGCAGCGACTATTAGCCATCTTGATGAATATGTCGATCAGCAAAAGAATTTGCGAATACTTGCGATTAAAACTCAAAAATGTATGATTGATGTAACTACTAGTTGCAGGCATTGCAGAACTGTTATAACAATCTGCGCAGGTGACTAGCTTAGACAAAGAAGACAATGTCTGTGTTAACGTTAATTTAGCCTTAGTTCAGTTCAATAACGCAAGTAAAACTGCGACCCCATTTCCAATCGGCTATCACTACAGGGTGTAAGGGACAGCCCTCCGCAGACTGATGGGGAGAATTCAATATATCATACTAAGATGACCGGTACATGAAATTATTTCAGGAACGTTATGGGAATCCAGTAAACCTGTTTGTTTTATTACCTCACACGCAATGTATCGTTACCGTGGCAAAACGCGCGTAGCGAACGACAACGTAGCGAGCCTTCGGACGCCGAGTATTTCAACATCCATTGCTGATTTTTTGACTTTATTTACATAAATGGAGTATTGCGTACAGATAATGTAAAATTTTACATTGAAATAAAGGAATAGTCACTAAAAATACGATAAATAAAATTAAACTTTTTCTGAGAATATTTCCGGTGGAATATGATTCAAAATAAGGAGCGGAATATACCCTGTTAGTTTGCGGAGGGCTGTCCCTTATACCCTTTATAAATCTATGAATTAAAAATCCAACAGAGATCCTCCCACGCACTTGTTTGACTAAGAGAAATAGGTTATTACATAGCGGTGGGCGTCTGGCTAACAATCCGTCACTACTGGCACATTGCAGATAAGCGTTAGTGCGCTTTAAAGCGCTTCAATATGGTTCTGCAATTTAAATTCTATACGTTATTGCATTACGTGCCGCTAAAGGTGCACAACGGAAACGCTTTACAGAGAAAGATCGAACGACTGATATAAAAGGAATAATATCTGTAAAAGGAAAGATACTTCTTTTAAGAAAATTCGAACTAGGTATCTAGATTTTATTGGTTCTTTTTATATTATAGAGAAAAATAAGATTCAATGTAAGATCTTATTATACCTAAGTAGATTTCTGGAGATTGCTAACGGGATTTATTCCACCTTTTTAGAGATGGTTGCTATCTAAAAGCTGACTCATTTTAATAAAGATATTATTAGGATTCTAACAATCGATAACTAAGTTGATTCTTCCAAATATATTGTTGAAGTATTCTGGAACATCAATGTTTATTTTATCAGAAGAATATACATAATATATACATAAGTAACACCCACCCAATATTCAACTAACGCCCACTTCTCTGAGAGCAACTTATAATCCAACGTTTTGCTAATATTTACTCTGCCTATTTCTCCTTAAATAAATACAGGAAACACTAACTTAGTTGTTATTAGTGCAGATATTCATACTGAATATTAAAAACTTGTTTTGATTCGCCGACACAATATATGGATAGTAATCAGTTCCTGTCAAATCAGAACCTGAGAGCAAACTCAAACTCAAAGCATTTATTTCAATTATAACCAATTACAGGCGCTTTTAGATTGTCAAGGGTCGGACAGAAAGAGCGTAGTAGGTTCAAGAACGGGCAAGAAACTCCATGGACACTCTTTTTAATCAAAATATTGGTTGCATCATTCAACTTGAAATTATACATGTGAGAATGAGGTAGAAATATGTGCATGTTAAAAGCGAGCCGAGTGCGTGTTGGTACCTTAACCTACCCTTGAGCAATGAATATTCTATAATATGCGACCTTTTTGCAATAATATTCGTAATTTTACTTGGACAACCAGTCGATTGAGTGGGCTACAACTCCAGCTAGGCAACCAGGTCTTACCAGGTACACGATAAATAGTTGTATAGTAGAACGCCAGATCGATAATTCGTAATGGCCCTTGCACACAAAGGACGCGCGTGGTCCTTATGAAAGTTGTGAATGAATGAGTGAAAACATTTATTTGTTAAACATGCATTCATTTTGTTTTCTTCAGTAACAATGCAGTTGACTCTCTATGTTTTGCCAGTGTTTTGATCTATATCTAAGTTTTATCATAATAAACACCCCGACGAGGCCGCGACAAGTTATAGGTCGTAGGGTCGAACCCAGACTGGCGCTTTACTTTGTGTACATTATTTCATCACCACTGCTTTCAAAACGGCGAAGGAAAACATCGTGAGGAAACCGGCATGTCCTAGAACCAAAAATTCGACGATGTGTGACATCCACCAACCCGCACTGGGCCCGTGTGGTGGATTACGGCCCACTCCCACTCACAGAGAGGAGGCATGTGTCCCAGCAGTGGGTACATTATAGGCTGATTATGCTATGGGTGGAAGTTTTTACTGTGTTCTAATGCTGCTTTAATGTGTTCGTATGCTTGCGTCACGTGGACACCCACACGACGCGGACGTCTGTACTAGATTAACTTTTAAATTGGATTTCATTTTCAACATACGCAATGAACTATGTCCTTTTGTTTCGATTGATTAGTCGGTGACAAGGCTTAATAGTGGGATTGTTAAGAAGGTCATTATCATTGTTATCATTGTTGTTTTTGATTTTTAACTAGCCGTGCCCCGCGACTTCGTTCGCGTGGAAGCCGTAAGATACACAATGTACTAAAATAACACCACATTTTAATAAAACTCCCACGTCTCTCGACTCGTCGTGTTGCATCGCCCGCCTGGGCTATTTGTTCACAATTTCATAGGTTTTAATTTTTTTGCGCGGAACCCTAATTATTTTTCTAAAATAAAAGTACCCTAAGTTACATCAGCTTTCAGACACATATACACACAGATAGACAGACCGGCAGACAGACAGACAAAAATATATATTTTTTTTGTTATAAGTAGGGCAAAACTTGGCTAATCCGTGATATGTAGCTATTCGGTGATAGATAATATGTGTTTTATTACCAAGTTACTACTGACTTGATAAATGTATATTTTTCAATCATTATAGTATTTGCCACATTTTTAGATATAAGTTAGCAAAGCTTCTTTTGTCTACTGTATCACAGTAAATTTAAAAAATAATCTGATCAATGAATCGAATTTTACAATTAAAAAACAAAACTATCACCGATTACCCAAGTTTTGCCCTACCATATATACTTTCATATGCTTTAAGTAAAAAGCTGTTATTTTGACATTACAAACAGACACTTAAATTTTATTTATTTGTATAGATGAGCAGTAGCGTAGGTACTGCAGAAAGAAAGAAAAGCGCTCATTACTGCACGGTGTGCAGTAATGAGCGCTTTTATTTTTAAATTTAGACTGACCCAACGGTTTATCCTAAGAATTTGTTTGCAATTTGCAAAAGACTTTATATTTTGGTTTTATAAGCAGGTATTAGAGTAGTATCTTCGTTCAGTTGTCCCCTTGGCGTGCTGAGCACAATTTATTTGTCTTGTCTTCTATTTGTAACTGTTACGGACAAAAGGTTAAGCCATAAGAACATCTCTATGTAGAATAAAGTAATACTTTTAGACGTACAGTATTGATGTAGCTTCCATGTAGCAACCATCTTTTTTAACATACATTTATTCATTCGGAATTCCATTCGCAACATGTGCCGTTTGCTAATGGCTGAAAGCTGTATCGCACTCCCAACAAAACGTACCGAAAATAGACGACATAAAATTCCTTTCGACGAATCAAAGTAAAAATTCTTGTATTTTTTTTCCACATAGGTACACCTACTCCTGCTCTAATCAGAATGGAATGGGATATCTAAGCTTTTAAACGTAACGGTGTGGAAAACAACTCGTAACTTGTGGTTACAGTATATTTATTGCTTTCATTTGAACCCGCAGAAGTGTGTAAAGGAACTTCGTGAGATTAGGGATGTCGCCCGATGAATGTCGGGACGTCGGATTAGTGTCCCGTGTTTACAAACTGAACTGTCATCGCGTTGCCCATTCATCGCTTATGTGTTGTCAAAAATCTAGTAATATTTTGTTGGCCAGTAACAATTTTACCGCGCTAGTGTACGTACCTGTCTTAGGATATCCTACTAATATTATAAATGTATTTGGATGTTCGTTACTCAATCACGCAAAAATGGCTGAACAGATTTGGATGAAATTTTGCACACAGATAGCTTATAACTTGGATTAACACATAGGATACTTTTTATCCCGGTGAACTGACATCCACGCGGGCGAAGCCGCGGGAAATGATAGTTAATAATAATTTATTGACGAAGTCGCGGGAAAAGCTAGTTAATAATAATTTATTGATATAAAAAATCGTCATCATTATTGGCATCCTTGTTCCACCCACAAGCCTTCCTTTTGTGCCATGCATAGGAATAAAGCATATTAATTAGCTCCCCTATGACATGGGACTCAAAAAACGTAACTGGCGAAATATGGGTGTACGTACTCTACACCTCTACTTTTTTTTTTTTTTTTTTTTTTTGTGGATGGGAAATCATCAAATGACTTCTCCCGCTCTGGGCGGAGCGGGAGGGCGTGTCAGACTTTTACTGACTAAAACCCACCCGTGTTCCTTCTGTTGCCTGTGCCGGGGCCACGGTAACTCTTTCGAACATCCCGCAACCCTAGCTGGCATCGGCCCTAGCGGACCCCGTCAATAGTGCTGACATCTCTTTGAGGCGCGCGTGGAACACGACGCGCCGTCGACTCGGGCCTGGTCCTTACCGGACGGCGAGCTACCCATTGCTCGCCGTCCGCAAGCCCGCGCCTACGGTGGCCGGGAATCGGCTGCCAATTCCCGACGCCCAGGGCGTCTCCTGCGGCGACTAGGGGCGTGAGGGTGCAAAGCTTGCCTCTCCCTCACGCGTCCCGCCTCCTCCTTCACGAGCATTACTGCTTCGCAGAAGGAGGTAATGGCTTCCCATGCACTCTCGCTCCGTACCATGGCCTGGACCAGGGCCGGACGCGAGAGATCGCCGCCGCCGATCGCTTCCGCGAGGACACGGCGGTGCTCCGCCCAAGCCGGGCAGACCTCCACCGTATGCTCCACCGTGTCCTCCGGGCGATCCACACAGTGGTGACACCCGGGCGTTTCCTCCCGCCTTATCCGGAACAGGTACCTCCCGAAGCACCCGTGTCCGGTGAGGACCTGCGTCAGGCGGAAGGTGAGGACGCCGTAGCGCCTCTCCAGCCACTCCTCAAAGAGGGGACTTATCGCCGCAATTGTGGCGTGCCCAGCGTTGGGTTGCGACAATCGCACTCTCCATGCCGCCATGAGATCCTGCCGGAGCTCTGTCCGCCGTGCCACGATTTCTCGCGGCAACAGAGTTACGCCCCGGCGTCCTGCCTCCTCGCGCCACTCCCACATGTGCGCGAGGACTTTTGCCTCCAGATCCCATGGCGGTAATCCGGCAAGGAGGTTCGCCGCCTCCCCGGAGACCGTGCGGTATCCCCGGGCTAACCGGATGGCCATGACCCTCTGGGACGCGTTCAATCGACGTACCGGTCGTCGCCTCACGGAACGCGCCCACACCGGAGCTCCGTAAAGGGCCATGGACCGCACGACCCCCGCGTAGAGCCTCCGGCAGGAGGCGTTTGGACCCCCCAGATTGGGCAGGAGCCGCCCCAAGGCAGCCCCGGCCCGCTCCAGTCTGGGAGCCAAACGTCGGAAATGCTCCACGAAATTCCACCGGCTGTCGAGGACGAGTCCCAGGTACTTCATCGTCGACTCGACACCGATGAGAACCCCTCCTACCGTTATTTGGGAACCCGATGGTGGCGCGTTCCGAGGACCATGAAAACACATGGCCTCGGACTTGTGCAAGGCCACCTCGAGTCCCAATTGCCGGATCCTCTCTACGATTGTCGCAACCCCGCGTGCCGCTAATTCGGCCGCCGCCTGGTGCGACCTCCCCTGCGCCAGGACCAGCGTGTCGTCAGCGTAGCAAACTACGCTGACGCCACCAGGGAGGTCGGCGCGCAGCACCCAGTCGTACCCGATGTCCCACAGATGCGGTCCCAGAACCGATCCCTGCGGGACACCGCACGACATCTCTCGCCGGTTCCACTCTCCCCGGTGACCGGGGTAGATGACGGCCCTGTCCGTCAGATAGGCCTCGACCACGCGACAGAGGTAGGTCGGCACTCGGTGATACCGGAGTGCCTCCCTGATGCAACTCCAGGGCAGGGTGTTGAAGGCATTGGCGATGTCTAGAGACACCGCCAAGACGACCCCACCCCGGGCCACAGCATCCCCCGTCGTGAGGGCTCGTACGCGCATGATGGCGTCCACCGTAGAGCGCCCCTTGCGGAAACCAAACTGGCTCTCCGCCAAATCCGGCCCCACCCTCACCAGCCGCCCGACAAGGCGGTCTGCAATGACTCTTTCAAAGAGCTTGCCCACCTCGTCGAGCAGCACGATGGGCCGGTAAGCGGACGGCGAGTCCGCAGGGCGCCCCGGTTTCTTAATGAGGACCAGTTTCCCTGTCCTCCATTGAAGCGGGAACTGGCCCCTCTCCAAGCATGCGCTTAGGAGCCCCCTTAGTCGAGGCCCGAGAGCCTCCAAGGCCAGGACCCAGGCTTTTCCAGGTAAGCCGTCGGGTCCTGGGGCGGTATTCTTGGCATTCAGCCTGCGCACCGCCACTCTCAGCTCTACCTCGGTCACCTCCGGAGCATCGTCGTCATCGTCGGCTGCGTGGTCCGCATCCGACACCGCAGGAGGCGGAGCCATGGGCGGGGGAGTATGTTCCCCTCGCGAAGGGAACAGAGCGCTCACCACGTCCTCCACGAGCTGGGGCCGGAGACTCTGCGTCAGCGGGGGAGCCCATGGGCGGAGCTTGTTCCGCACCATTTTATAGGGGCGTCCCCACGGGTCCCTGTTCAGAGTCTCCAGCGACTCCTCACGGGCCAGTCCCTTGGCCCGCAGGATCTCCGCTCGGAGGGCGGTCTTCGCCGCTCTGTACCCCTCGTACAGCTCCGCCTGAATGGCTTCCGTATCCGGAGGGCGGATACGGAGCCTGCGGTGCCTGGTGTACCGGCGTCGCGCAGCAACGCACGTGTCGCGCAGAGACGTCAACTCCGGCGACCACCAGCACACCTGGCGCCGGGCGCGTCCGGGCCGGACCCGGGGCATTGCCACGTCGCATACTTCGGACATGGCCTCCCGGAACCACCCCGCCTCGTCATTGATGTCAGCAGGCCTGTCCAGTGGTGACACCCAGGCCTGCACGATCGAGGCTTCCAGGAGGAGCTCCCGGTCCAGCTGCTTCAACGCCCACCGCGGACCACTCGGGGCCTGTCGGACCGGCGCGCTCGAGGTCTGGGCGGAGACGTCAAACCGGATGTACCGGTGATCGGAGTAGGTCTCCACCCCCTCCATGACGCGCCAGTCGAGGACACGTGGCGACAGAGCGGGGCTGGCGAACGAAATGTCCACCACTGACTCACCCCGCATCCGCACACACGTGGGGACAGAACCCCGGTTTAGGACGACCAGGCCCGTCTCCAGAGCCCAGTCCTCCACCATCCTGCCCCGTGTGTCCGTATGCCGGGAACCCCAAGCCACATTCTTGGCATTGAAGTCCCCGAGGACGAGTACAGGGAGGGAACGGAATCCGACGACGACGACTCTCAACTCCACAAGGGAGTTGTGGAACTCGGCGAGAGTTCGGTTCGGGGAGAAGTATACCCCTACCACGACAATCTCCCCGAACCGTGCTGCCACGCAACCCCGTCCCCTATTGACAGCCTCGAGGGACAGGGTACCGGCGGCGGCCGACGAAATTAGGGTCACTGAGCCGCTCAGGTCCTCCACCCAGTCATCCCTGGGCGGGACAAAGTACGGCTCAGCGACCACGGCGATGTTAATCGACCACTGCGCCATGCTCTGGAGCAACAGATCCTGAGCGGAGGCGCAGTGGTTGATGTTCGCCTGGAGGAGGCGTAATGGGGCCATTATTGGCACTCCATATCAGCCCCCTCCCGAACCCCCTGTGAGGGCCCTGCCGCGGTGGTTGCGGCGACGGCGACAGTGGAGGCGGCAGCGGCGGAGGCGGCAGCGGTGACGGCGGCAGTGGTGGCGGCTTCGGCGGTGACGCTGGTGGCAGAGGGCTTGCTGCCCCTGGGTTTGGCGGGTGGAGCGCAGGCCTTGCTCCCAGCCCGGTGATTGGCCGGCTTGCCAGCTGCCGCACACGCGAAGCAGTGCGGCGCAGCTTTACACGAGCCGGCCTTGTGACCGGGCTGACCACAGCAGAAGCAATGGCCGCTACGGTCCACCTCCGAGGTGCATTTAGCTCCCACGTGGTTGCCCACGTGACAGCGGAAGCACCTCAGAGGTCTGGGTTCCAGCAGTTTCACCTGCGTGGAAACCCAGCCCACCTTGAGCCTTTGGCCCTCCCCAGTTATTTTTCGGGCCACCGCCACGGGGCAGCTCACTGTAACAGTTCGCATCCCCGTGAAGTCAGGACGGATGGTGCCTACCCTAACCTGCTCGGCTGAGCACCCTCCAGTCCTAACAACGGCGGCCACCACCTCTCCCTCCGTCGCTGAGTCGTCCAAACCCAGTATGCGCATGTTCGCGCACTTGGTGGGTCTGGACACTCGGGCCTCGTCCGCATTTAGGGACGCCCTAAGCCTCTCGGCCAGAGCGTCAGCGGTCGGGCCGCTGGCCGCACCGGGAACCTCCAGCATCCGGGCCCCAGTCGCAGTGACCCTTATCCGGATGCCATCGGCAAAGCCGAGCTCCTCGAGGTTCACCGCCTCCCTCGCCTTGGCAAGCACGTCGCGGTAGGACACGCCCTTCTTCTCCGCTTCCGGCTGTAGTGTGATCACTACAGCTGCGGACCTCGGGGCACGGAGCCTAGCCGCGACGATTCGCTCCTTGCGCCGCTGCCGCCTCTCCTTCTTTTTGGCCGCCCTTGCTGCCTTACCTGCCTTCCTCTTCTCCCCGGCTACTTGCCATTCGGCGTCAGCCGGAGGAGATTTAGGAGGCGGGG
This sequence comes from Fissipunctia ypsillon, assembly GCA_947568875.1. Lineage (NCBI taxonomy): Eukaryota > Metazoa > Arthropoda > Insecta > Lepidoptera > Noctuidae > Fissipunctia > Fissipunctia ypsillon. Next base: position 6,802,341 of record OX387660.1, on the reverse strand, counting down.
GCGGCCGTTTCGCCGCCGGGGCTGGAGCCCTCGCGGGTTCCTGCACGGCCCCGCCTTTCGCCTGCCCCGTTGATGCAGGCTTGACCGTGGCAGCCGCGGCGGCGGCATACGATGCCGCCTTCCGCTGGCCCGAGGCCGGCTGGCTCGCCGCTAGCGGGGGCCGCAGGACTATGGCCTCCAGGGCGGAAAACCGGCCTCGGAAGGCAGCCAGTTCTTGCCGGACCAGGGCCAGAACCCGGTCCTCAGCAGGCACGGGCCCGACCTGCCCATGCCGCGCCTCCCCCTGTGGCACCTCCCGGGGGCCAGCTCCTCGGAGCCTGGCCAGGTCCGCTCGGAGCTCCTCATTCTCCTTTCGGAGAAGCTCCATGGCGGCTGTCAAGCGAGCGACCTCCGCCCGCATCTCTTTCATTCCGTCCGACGGGGGCCTGAAGTGACTGGCCTCCGCTGCCGCCATAATGGAGGCCCTGGCTGCCGATATGGCCTTGTCTTTAGAGGACTGAGTCCTCTTCAAGGCCACACTCTTGATCGCGGCTGCCACGACCTCTGCGAACCTGACCGTTTGCTCCGAATTGGAGCCGCCAGCGGCGTCCGGCTCACCACCTGACGACTCCGACCCGGCCGAGACCGGCCCTAACTGCGACTCTGGCTCGGCCGGGCCGGCTCGGCTCGGCTTGCTGGCCTCCTTCGTGGCGAGCCCTCTGCCCACACCACTTTCATGGGCCCCACCCCGCCGGCTGATCTTTTTACGGGCCGAGCTCACCCATCCGTCCGAGGAAGACTCCTGGCCATCCCCCGGTTTGGGGCGCTTTTTCAAGAACTCTAGGTTCCTCTTAGCCGCCCCAACCACTTCGCGCTCTTGGCTCTTATATGAGCCCTTCGCGCCAGATACGGCGTCGGACTCCGACCCCGCATCACTTCCCTCCTCTTCTCTACGGTTTTTGTTTTTAGTTATTGGATCCATGTTTGTTCCCACGAGTAAAAACTTTATATTGTCTCAAAATCTAGTGGTTCGCACTAGCGACTAATTTAGCTACCCATTAGTCAAGCTATCAACCTCCCTCACGGTGCGCCGCCGCTTGGAGGTTTGGGGTGATTTTTTATAGAGGTTTTCTTCCTCGCGGCCCGGGCGGTTAAGCCAAGACCCTCGACCCCCGTCAAAAGTCAGAGACATGACCTTGACAATCTTCGGGGCTACGAGAATAACGGTGGCAGAAAGAGAAGGCCTCTTCCTGCCTGCCCGGCGGCAGAGTTAGTGCACACCGAGCCCGCTCTTACTCCGCCGCTGTGCGTCTCTGCTTAGAGCGCAGAGAGACACACGTTGGAGCGTACTTCTGACAGGATATTGGCATACGGGCAACAAGACCCCTTAGGCACACAGTACCTAATGGGGAGTCATTGCCCGTACCCCAGGGTGCACCGTCCCGGTGACTGGCCTTCCCCCCGGACGCATCCATAAGGGAATTCCAGCCCACAGGCACACGGGGAGGTTTCCTGTCCAAGCACCCCTCTACACCTCTACTTAACGTTATAACCGATGTTATGCTATGTTACTATACATTTTTCGACAGCTGAAACTTAACAACTGATTCATAAAAACATAATAGGCTAAACAAACAAATTGGTTTGTTTATCCGAATTCCAGAAAAACATCTGTATCATACGACCACAATTCACAATGGTCCTTTACCTGAGGTCTTTATAAAAATATATCGTGTCACTTTGTATGATCCGCGCTTTGCGTCCCCTGTCGGTCCTCTTTGTCACCCCCATCGGGTCCCGGCTGAAATCTGTGAAAAGTCAGAGTTCACTAACGGCTTTTGTCAATGGACTCGCTTATCATGTAACGTAGCTGTTTCAGGCCTGGTATTACGTAGGTAACTGAAAGGCTTGTTGACGCACATAATTTATGTTTTATTTAGAATTTAATTTAACTTTTTCGCGAGTCAACAGTTATCTAAAAACGGAGCTACGTAAAGTTTTATAAAGTTACACAAAGGGGTTATTTTAAGTTTTGTTTTTACGACACGTTTGTTTGAAATTTTCTAAAAGATTTTGGGAACCATTATTTCAGGGAATAATGCCTACTAACGAGACTATGTAAGATTGTTACCAATGAATGTAAGCTCTTTATTTTAACTACAAAACTTGAGACGGTTAGATGACATAAACATACTTTTATTTAATGTATTCAAGAAAATAGAACCATAATAAATATGTACCATATGCTGCCCTTGAAAACTTTCACAGTACGTACAGCAAACATCTTAATTAAACGTAGTAACATAATTACTTTCTTAATTGAACAATACATAGCTTCAAGTTCTATTACATATTATAGTGGCTAAATGTTCCAATACGATAAAACTTCATCTTATATTCCGTGGACGTGCCAATTACAAAGTTCTAACGGTCTTGAGAATGGCATAGCCAGTAAGTAGGCTGAATATCTCCTAGACCTTTCGAGAAAGATCTATAGTTCGCTAGAGGCGTCTTATATTCACGCCCACGGAGTTGTAGCATTCATTTAGTTTCATTTCAAAGCTTCCTTCTAAAATTTCTCAGTAGCAGCCCGGAGTATGGATCTGTGCCCGGTTGATGGCAACAGGCTCGCCCTCTATTACATGGGACTTTAACATAACTGGCGAAATGTGTGTGTACTGTGGTTACCCTCTCCCTAACCCTTCGGGGAAAACAGGTGTGATGTTATGTTTCAAAGCTTAATATCGCGAACAATTTATTTTAAATACTGATGACGCAACGCAACAGGCCGCGCCTGTGTGGACGGCGTAGCACGTCTACGAGGTGCGTAGATGCGCTACGCGGGTCGTCAGACGTCATTTTACTGGCGTAGCGGCTTGGGTTTCGATTATGTGCAACTCAATTAACGTATCGATTTTTGGAAAAGTTAATGAACTTTGGTGTTCCATTTAGAATCTACTAGCGACCCGCCCCTGCTTAGCATGGGTGCAGTGGCGACATGTCAAAACATCGAGTTTTCTGTACTTTATCTAAGTTAAATATTAATGTATTAACACACACATAAACCTTCCGGAATAAATTCTTTAAATGATGGTGTAACCCATATTAAATACATTTCAGTTTGGCGGATCTAAGCGGCCACACAACTGACACGAAAAGCTTTGTGTTATATCTTTGTTTTATACTATGTTATGTATATTGATATTTTACGAACGGAAATCAAAACGCCTACACGAAAATAAAACACAGAAATGTGTTCAATTCAAAGAAAGAAAATACGAGTACCTTATCTTGGGTTTCCTTTTATCACAAAGAAAGGTTAAATCTGGTAGAGATTACTAATGCACCAATTTCTAAGATCGTTTTTATCAAATCTGTGATATCGGAAAGTCCTTGAAGCCATCTTGTGGGCAAATGATTTCATCCAGTCGACCCGTCCCATCGTGGGGTATGTCGGGTTGTATCGATTGCGCGATGCTGTGACCTTTGTCCCACCCGGCCCCCGCACACACAGCAGACTGTTGTGTAACCCAATTACATAGTGTTTACTTATCTCTCTCTATGCTAAACAAATTCTAGTCTACGTAAAATTAAGGTAAACACTTTTAGGCTTATTTAGCTCTTAGCGTAGCTATATTCAAAGAGATATTCCCAAAATGTTTCATTTTATGTTTTCGGTGTGCAATTGTTTTGTTTCAGTACTGTACCTATTCATTTTGTTCAAATTATTCTCATGTGAGACATAAGTGTATGCTGGTACTTTAATAATGAGTAAATGTCTTATTTTCACTTCGTATTAATTGTGGGCGAAGTAATGTTTCAATTAATGCGTATGTAGTGTACAAACTTGCACAAAAGATCGACATTCTCTCACCCTAGTCTAATAAATAAACCTTTAGTTTTTGACACGGTTAAAATTTTCCTACCTAATTTAAATCCTGGAATTCAAATAATTTACCGAAATGTCTTTTATTAGCCCCAGTCCGACAGCTTCCACTAATGGTTCTAATATAAATTAATCGCCCGACGCATCGAGAGGGATCGTTAACGTCTGTGGGACACATGGCCATTGCCCCGTGGTACAACGATCCCCAAACCAAGGGGGACTGACATCTACAAGTCTGGGGAACTGGATGGTTAAAGTAACTTTTTATTACGAAGACTACAACTGTCAGTGGATCTACTCGTTTTGCTGCGAGAGTTTTATTGGTATTTTTATTCGAACTCGTATGAAAGGACTAGCATGTGGTTTAATGGAAGTATAGCTGCTGAGTGTTGAAAATAACTGAATAAAATGGGGTTAGCGTTAAAATAAAAATGTTTGTGTTAGAACTGGGTTTAGTGAAATACTTAAGAGAATTTGATTTATATTTTTAGAACTACTTTCCTATTTCATAAACGCCTGTATAAGGCGTTAAGAGAATTGAAGCTATACAACATAATATTCGATAGGAAAAAAATGGATGTCGTTTTCACTAGCCTGACATGAAAAATCAGTGCTAAGCTAATCCAAAAGGAAAATCAGGGACAACGAACTTTTGGGCACACAACTTCACACAAGTACATATTTATATAGTCACTCTAAAAGTCCTTTTTTCCTCAAACATCTCACAGTAATATAACAGGAAATAAAACCAACGAAATTATCTTGTCGGGTTTCGTCAGTTATACTTTCTATTATCCTGTTTGGATGAAGCAACTCGGGTAAACTCGGGTATTTCTAGATGTCACGTTGTGAACTTGTTTGACACGAGACAGATCGTTGAACTTCTAAAGCGGTTCCGGGATGAAAACCGGATGATATTATGAAAGCTAAAAAACGGTGCGGGTTGTTATGAAAAAGGAAAATACTTCGAACTTGACCATGTTGATAGATATGATAGAATATGCTTTATTGTAAATCATAAGGGTTGATACAATTGAAAGAAGAGAACGATAATACATTTATCTTTACTAAATATAACGTTTAAAGAGTTTTTTATTAAACTGTCGAGATGGGTCGTGGGACACCCGGTTAGAATGAAATTCCTTTTGCTTTTGCACACTTGGCGAATGAGAGCTAGATCGAAAAAAGTGTAACATTTTGACCGTAAAAGTGTCGTGACGGACAAAATGTTACACTTTTTTTGGTCTTGCTCTCATTCGCCAAGTGTGCAGAGTATAACGTGCGGTAAGGAACTTCGTTCCAAAAGCAAAAGTGTCGTGATGGTCAAAATGTTACACTTTTTTGGTCTTGCTCTCATTCGCCAAGTTTGCAGAGTATAATGTGCGATAAGGAACTTCGTTCTAAAAATAAAGCACACAAACACAATAAGAAGAAGTTGGGGGGAAATATGAGTCACTTCCACGCAAAACGGTCATCGCTTAGCATAATGCTGTGACACTATGCGAGACAGAGACTTTATGTACCAACTATACTTAATTTAGGCTATTGCTATCTTTTTCTCTCTGATTAAACATGAGACACAATGTTTTGCTGTTCCAATCCAACACATAGTATTTGTGACTTAAAAGTAACGGAATAAAATCCCACTTTTTACGTAACAATTCCGATCTTAACTGTAAAATTCACTGTCATTATAAAAACATCGTAATAAAAAGTTTATTATGTCAAGAATCTATTGAGTAAGTTTGTGTTACGGTTCAACAGAACATTTTTAAGCACAAAAACTGTGTGCTCACAGAGCACGGAATTGCCCGCAGCGTCTAGAGCCGGTAGAAGATTTTAATAAAATTCGTGGCGCACAAAATGCGTTGAGCGCACAACTTTTGTTTGTGACGGAACGCTATTCAGAGCTGTCAGTTACTATACGTCATTGGTATCTTAGTGTGAGTTAAGAGAGCTGTCACATTTAGTCACCTCTCTCGCTCACACGGTACCAAATTTTTAAGAATGTTAAATGAAAAGATGCTTTTTTGAAAAATGTAATAATGGGCGACCTACTAAATAATATTAATTTAATAGGTAATTATTAAAAACATATTTTTATTGTGGCATTTATTTAAATTATCTCAAAAACATAGCATAATACTTACTGAGATAATTTAATTAGATAGCACAATAGAAACGGAGTCACCGTTAAGAGGGCTGTCGCATTTTGTCACCTGTCACCGTTTGGTTTGTATGGAAAGTGTTGACAGTGTCCCTCTAACAGCGGCCGCCGAGGCGTCTCCATGATCTGTGTGTGTACTTGTCATTTTTAACCGAGTTCAAAAAAGGAGGCGGTTATTATGTTCGTCTGTATGTACGTTTTTTTTAAAATGTAGGTATTTTCTTCGATATTTTCGTCACATGTGGACCGATTTTGAAAATTCTTTTTACGTTTGGTAGAGGAAGCTTGCGTGGTGGTCCCATATGCATTGTATTAATTTTGCTTAGGTAATTTTTGAGTTAGCTTCGATAACACGCTTTTAATCCACTTTGTGTATATTGATGATGATGACTGTTATAATACTTCCTGTCACTGTTGTTTGTATAGCAAGTAGTTAGTATACGAATTGGTGTGGGGTAAGTACCATAACTAAAAGGTGAAAAATAATATACTTTTTTATAAAAAAAAAAACCCGACTTCCAAAAAAACACTACAAAGTGAAACATAACTTTAATTTCGGAAGTTGGTGGCAAAAAACTAAAATACAGATTCAAAGACACCGACATCCGAAATTAAAGTTATTTTCCACTTTGTAGTGTTTTTTTTTGGTATAATGTTTTTATATCGCTCGCATACAACCTACTACAGTTTGTTAGTTTTTTGCCATTACAATAAATCGGAACATGATTCAGCATATTCGAGCAAACGTAGATCTAATACAGCTAGTTAGATCCCAACGATAAGTTGCACTACTTTGGCTAAAACGCGGGTTACATTAACGTTAATTTTGTGATATTAAGGGCAAAAGGGTTAAGTCACTTATTTGCATTTCTAACTTCTTTAGGTAATTCGTTATGTTCGTGTTTTGTTGAGGAGTTTGTTGTGACAGGAGCTATTTAGATGTTTTATTGTTAATTTGTTACGGACTTTTTAATTTTGTTGCTCAGAAACTTCATCAGAAATCACCTTTCTAAGCTTGAATCTAAGCCTAAAGAAAAGACATTAATTTTCTTTAAGAAATTTTCAGCAGCTGTGTTCAAGCTTATGTATGCTAGACTAAGAAAAACTCGCGTTTCTCTAAAAATCTTCACAAAATTATTTTAGTTCACGCAAGGCCTTACCTTGCAAATATCTCCGAATTGTCACCATAAAATCAAACGCATGCAAACAAGATCAATCAGCCCGCGTGCTGACGTCATCCAGATCTTTGATGTGTAGCGTGTGCGCAAACATGCCGACCCGACACCCTTTGACAAGACCATCGCCGGTGTTAAATATTAAAATATTCACGAGGTGGGCTGGAGACGTCTGCCCGCGCAAGACATCCGTAAAGATACTAAAAATATGTTCCCTTATTAGATAGAAACGTAAAAACTGTACTTAGTCCTTAATAAAAATTCGCTGCATTACAGGTATTATTAATACTCCTGGGACTATAATAGGTATGATGACTTATTTTTTTCTGTGCATCAGGTAGATTATTAAAAAATATTGGACATTTATTTTTTTCTTTTTTTTCGTACCTAATCAAAATATTACGGCGATACATTGAGTTATGGCGCATTTACATTAGGTCGGTTAGGCCGTTTCCGGCTGCAACCGTATTTGGTCAACGACTAGTGTAAACAGGTATTCGGTTGGCCGTATTCGGTCGCACTTGCAGCCCGTATTAAATCCGGATAGGTAAAACCGTAAGCGGTCGCCGAATTCGGTGAACCAACCTAATGTAAACAACCCAATTCGGTCAACCGATCCGGTTCAACCGAATGCGGTCGCCGTATACGGTGGCCGACCCAATGTAAACGTGCCATTAAAATGTGGCATGACGTCACGCCTTGCTAGGTTTTATACCGAATTGTGACGTAGCGAGCCCCACTCCCCAACCTTTTATGCGTTTTATCTAAGTAATTTTTTTATTAATATGATAAAGCAAAAAAAAAACGTGTTTAATATTTTTTTTGTATCTAACTGACGGACTAAATAGAATTTCTTTTTTTTTTTACTCAGGCATCATCCCTATTGAGTAAAAAGTGCTGTACTTTATCGCGCAGCAACTTCACGAGCAAAGCCTTATAAATTGTTTATGAGACAGTAATTAAATAAAGTAGGCTAATGGGTTTCACGTATAACACTGTCTTGTATTTTAATAAAGCCCTGAACCTAACGTAGCCCACAATTTAATTTTGCGCATAATTTCCTTTGTGAGCTTCCATGTCAGCACTCTACGAGATGAAATTATTACTTTAATAACGATGCACAAGACTAGGAATACAGTGACGACCAAATAGTGTAAGGCTCTCCTAAGACTTTTAGCCTTGTTGAAGTAATGTCAGGTCTATGAACGTTCCCCAACAGTTACTAAGATCCTTAGATACGCACATAGTCCCACAGGCAAAGGAACAACTATATATGTCCCTAATAGAAGCGGCAAACCCGTTTGTATCTAATTAAAGCCTTATTTGCAAATTGAACTGTTTCTACCATTTGCTATAGGTACATTCATGTAAGAAACGTGAACTTGGGCCCCAACAGACCTCGTAAGGTCGCACCGCTATTTGCCTTTGCCAATCTTGCAGAAATGTAACAGGAAACATGTATTGATCCTTCAAAATATATTCTCTTGAAGTTGTTGTTTCTGAATTTGTTGCTGAATATGGAAGTGTAAACATATTGTAGACGAAGTTTTATGTCGGAATCTGCTCGCGTGGATTTTAACTAGAAACATGGTTGACTTCTAGATCATAAAAATAAAATTCAAGTACGTTCTCTACTACAAAATAAAGCTGTTTTAACGATCTGTTCCCGTCTTGTGGGGATTACCTTCGAAAGCAAACTGCAAACTTGCTAAGACCACATAAACAGGATGAAGTTTTGGGCAACAAACTGAACTGCTGAAGAACACCTCAATTCTCTGTAGACGAAAACTTTTCAAGTAGCTACAGCAATGGTTCGATTAGGTTTACTATTTCTGCACTTTGGCGGGCAAACAACCGTCTCGAAGGACCACAGTTTGAGCTGTTCTGATTTCGTGTAAGCTACCAACGAATTAATCGAGTTTTGAAATTAAATCGATAACGTATTTAGTGATTCTTGTCAGGCACGAGTCGCATTTTAAACAAATATTTTAAACGCTGAAGAACATTTAAAAATTGAACTTTTCTTCGACGGAAAGACGAGGAAAAATATCTTGAAGAACGGCACGTTAATAATACATATATTGTGAACGTGGGCGATGCCCGAGGCAGCGGGTTATGTCACAACAACGTCACTAGTACGGGAACAGCCGCCAGCGTAGATACATGGAGCTCCCAGCTAGAAAACTGACATTTAATTAAGCTTCTTGTATTCAAGGGTACGTGAACCTTTTCGCATCTAATAGGAAATCCCAGAATGTAGAGCAAATATAATGTATGCTACATAGTGTATCATACTAGTTTTCAATAGAAATAGTGAATTATTTGTTGTTTGTAATGTTAATTGCTTAAAAAATTAAAATATACTGAAATATAAGAACCTACCTATCATTGGCAGAAGCTACCACAATCATGTTATCCAAACGAAATTCATTTCAGTATTAATTGACAACAACTATATTTCATTATTTTACGTAAGTTTTAGGGGTAGCAGGAAAGCTACCTCATTTAAATGTAAAGTTACAGAATCTTTTTCCATATTTTTCTCTCCTGTCTAGTAAACTTTTGACTTCAATAAACCATGTTCTGACTTCTGAATATAGTTATTCTACACCAGCAAAAAGGAGGTTCTCTGAAAAGTTTCAGATGAATTTACACGAGTATTATATTGGACGTTGTTTTAATTGCTTTGGCTTCGTAATGGTCTTTCAGCATGCGAAGGCGTGACTCCACAATTTTAATTGCATTTTCGTTTTATTGTTTTTAGATTAAATATTCGTACAAAAGGCCTGAAAATGTTAATAGAGGCAGACAGATCTCCTTATTCGTGTTATTTTTTATTCTAAAACAATCTTTGACCTTTTTCTTTAGTCGCAGTTTTCTTGTACAGTTTTGGAACATCAAATATTTGGATTATCGAATGTCCCGATCGGATGGGAACGATTTACATTTCTATTGAAGGTATTTCGCTTTCATGGGTTTGAATCCTATTGAGGATTGCGGGGGTACGCGGTGCTTCAATTTCATACCAATATTTGTTACCCAGCCCCTCAGGGTGGTGCAACGACGCAATCAGACAACGGAAATCAGTTTTTGTAGTGTATTGGTGTAGTATAGGTAAAGATTACAGATCAATAATATTTTGCTTTTCTATACTATAATAACATAACATAACATTACGCCTTGTTTACCCGAAGGGTTGTGCAGAGGTGTACCCACATTTCGTCAGTTATGTTTAAGTCCCATGTATTAGGGGGCGAGACTATATGCCATCAACCGGGCACAAATCACTCCAGGCTATAATCAAACATAGAGAAATCAATGTTTATGTTTGTTCGTATTTTATGCGCTGCCATAACGTTAATCCGATTGGATAAAACTTTGTCAATGTATTGCTTGCAGTTGCACGACGGCTATAGGCACGGCAGCAACGTGTGCAGCCGTGAGCCACACTTTCCTGCTAATTTATTACATCGCACTTTACACTTCTTATTTGATTTTGTTTTTTTTTTCTTTAATTTTTTATCTGTTGTATATTATATTGTGTGCCTTTTAGTCTGTGCTAATTACATGTATTTTCTTCATCTTTCTTTCTTCAACGAGCCGGGTACCAGCTACTATACATTAATAATAATTAATATATTAGTATTTTTTTTTGATATTTCTCGGGATCCTAGGGTCCCGGAAGGCATATGAGGGGCCGAAGCCAACTCGCAGAGGCCCGTTAGATGCTTTCAATGGAAATGAGGCACCAATCGACGATTATCCCTGTGCGTACTATGCAAGTGCACCCAAGGACAACCCCCGGTTGGTGTAGGACTATTGCAGGATATGGAAAGATATATATTATTATTATATATAGGTAAAATTTGGGTTTGTATGTAGGGGGTAATTTTCGGAACTCCTGATCCGATTCCGAAAATTCTTTCACCAATGGAAAGTTGCAGTATTGCCGAGTGTTATATGATATATTTTATGTTAAAACAAGCAATTCCAGGTGCACGAAGTCGCGGGCAGAAGCTAGTGTATTATAAACATATAAGACAATACACGAATTAGTTTTAGCGATATGGACAAAAAGACTTTTAAAAGGCCCTGAGTCCATTATATCTTTGAAATTGAGATGGAAAATGATTAGCATTACAATATAGTAGGTACCTTTTGTAATGTTACTGTGCAGTTCCCGCCTTCGCCCTGAAAACAAAAACATTGCGTGGTAGTAATTCATATTCTTATTAGAATTTTTAGTTTAATATATTCTGAAGTAGCTTTCAGGCTAAATGATCATGGATGTACTCGTACTTGAAACGCACACAACTGACGTATTGCAGTTTATTAATGTCGTGGGCGAGGAAGACCGTCTGTCACTGTTTGTAACTTGACATTAATTATAGTCTGTAAACGTCATTCCTGATTTATTTGACCGAAGTATGTGCGTTATTAAGACGAAAGCGTCAGGGTAGCCCACGAAATTTAAATTTTCTTACGTTTTTTGCAATTTGCAGGTCAGTATTAGGTAGTATGTTGATTAAAATATGATTTGCGACCGTAAAATATTTATTTACGCAATTATAATTATTAAAATCATCAATACAACTCTCTGAGACCAAGTTTCCTTATGAATAACTATTGCATGAAATCTTGACATTTGAGGATTATACTAACTTAAGGAGTTTTAGTACCTACTGATTTTAATGATTATAATTATGTAAATAGGTACATATTTGTTACGCTCGCAAATCATACTTTAATCCACATACGCCCAGACACTGAGCTGCAAATTGCAAAATTTGTAAGAACATTTTGAATTTCGCGGGCTACCTTAGCGCTTCCTCCTTAAAGCCGTGATTGTAATAATGTTAAGTTACTAAAGCAATTGAACAATTTTAAAATTCATTCGGAGTAAACACGTTCAATGTAGGTACGAAAAATAAGGTCAAAATAATAAAATCTGAGGCTTTTGCGAAGCTTCGGATTACGATAGGGTTATAGTAGATTATGCAACAAGGGGATAAAGGGAGTTAAGTCAAGAATCCTGGGTGCATCTTCGAAGGCCTCTTTATCCCCGAGGAGAATACTCTACTTTTCACACCATATACGAGACAATAAAAAGCAATAGTACTAGAATCAAAGTATTTATTCAAATTACAATTACAGATAGTAGACCTATTTAAAACAATTAAATGGGACTGGCATACACAGTCGTGTAAAAGTCCCGAAAAAAAATAAAGAGAAAAAGAAAATTAAAAGTCGGTAAGTGTGTAGGTACCTAGCTATTTTAGTTACTAAAAATTCAATAATTCGTTAGGTACTACTTAATGAGCTGTGAAAACTTTTGATTTCTCAGCACGAAGCCCTTCCGATTTGCTTTTTAAAAATGCCAATAATTTGGTGTATCTTAAAATCTAATAATCTATGTATTAATTTGAATTTGTATTTGTTTGATGCTTATTGTTGACCTGAGCATCGAATAGATGCACCATAGGCTACTTAGCTTCGTTGTACATGACAAATGCTGGAAATAGACTAAAAATACTGATTCAGATAAAGACTTGACGCCCTATAGAGTTTTCCATTTGTAAAAATCGTCGTCGTGTGTCGGCCTTCATGTACGATTTTTTGGACTATTTTGAGAATAGATTGTTGGCAATGCCAATGGCTTTGGATTTAATGTACACCGGAGTCAAATCACTATCGTCACTCGACATTTTTCCGAGAATTTGTAGTATAATTTGTTGTTTAGCAGTAAAGCGATTTGCAGTATTCGCGCCTTTTTTATATGTGTTCTATCTTTCTTTTATTTGTGTTCTACTCGTGGTGGCCCGTTCGATTTTCGAACAATTTTTTTTAGTGCAAGTCTCAATGGTAAATGCATGGAATTAATATGTACTATGGTAAATGTTTGCATGCGATTTTTACTTGACGTTCCAAATTCAAATCACTTACTTAACTAAACGACTTACTTTAGGTTAAGTTTGCATGACTTTGTCGGTGTGAAAGTCTGTTATATATCTGCAATTTTTAGAAATACTCATTTCAAAGACTAAGTTATGAAAATGCAAGCTAAAATGCAAGTTATGAAAATAAAATCAGTATTAAAACTTAATCATCGTTTGGAGGGTCGTTTACTTAAGTGTAATGAATATTAACGTTGACTCTAACTAACCGTAACACTAATTTATCATTCATAAAACACTTGAAAATAGCTAAGACTGCCTGTTAATTCATAAGCCCCTCTTTATTATCTTAGAAACATTTTCTTACCTGTTTATGTGTACTAAGGAGCATCGTTTTTTTATTGTCTTTAGGGTTCCGTAGTCATGGCGCAGGGGAGGTCGCACCAGGCGGCGGCCGAATTAGCGGCACGCGGGGTTGCGACTATCGTAGAGAGGATCCGGCAATTGGGACTCGAGGTGGCCTTGCACAAGTCCGAGGCCATGTGTTTTCATGGTACTCGGAACGCGCCACCATCGGGTTCCCAAATAACGGTAGGAGGGGTTCCCATCGGTGTCGAGTCGACGATGAAGTACCTGGGACTCGTCCTCGACAGCCGGTGGAATTTCGTGGAGCATTACCGACGTTTGGCTCCCAGACTGGAGCGGGCCGGGGCTGCCTTGGGGCGGCTCCTGCCCAATCTGGGGGGTCCAAACGCCTCCTGCCGGAGGCTCTACGCGGGGGTCGTGCGGTCCATGGCCCTTTACGGAGCTCCGGTGTGGGCGCGTTCCGTGAGGCGGCGACCGGTCCGTCGGTTGAACGCGTCCCAGAGGGTCATGGCCATCCGGTTAGCCCGGGGATACCGCACGGTCTCCGGGGAGGCGGCGAACCTCCTTGCCGGATTACCGCCATGGGATCTGGAGGCAAAAGTCCTCGCGCACATGTGGGAGTGGCGCGAGGAGGCAGGACGCCGGGGAGTAACTCCGTTGCCGCGAGAAATCGCGGCACGGCGGACAGAGCTCCGGCAGGATCTCATGGCGGCATGGAGAGTGCGATTGTCGCAACCCAGCGCTGGGCACGCCACAATTGCGGCGATAAGTCCCCTCTTTGAGGAGTGGCTAGAGAGGCGCCACGGCGTCCTCACCTTCCGCCTGACGCAGGTCCTCACCGAACACGGGTGCTTCGGGAGGTACCTGTTCCGGATAAGGCGGGAGGAAACGCCCGGGTGTCACCACTGTGTGGATCGCCCGGAGGACACGGTGGAGCATACGGTGGAGGTCTGCCCGGCTTGGGCGGAGCACCGCCGTGTCCTCGCGGAAGCGATCGGCGGCGGCGATCTCTCGCGTCCGGCCCTGGTCCAGGCCATGGTACGGAGCGAGAGTGCATGGGAAGCCATTACCTCCTTCTGCGAAGCAGTAATGCTCGTGAAGGAGGAGGTGGGACGCGTGAGGGAGAGGCAAGCTTTGCGCCCTCACGCCCCTAGTCGCCGCAGGAGACGCCCTGGGCGTCGGGAATTGGCAGCCGATTCCCGGCCACCGTAGGCGCGGGCTTGCGGATGGCGAGCAATGGGTAGCTCGCCGTCCGGTAAGGACCAAGCCCGAGTCGACGGCGCGTCGTGTTCCACGCGCGCCTCAAAGAGATGTCAGCACTATTGACGGGGTCCGCTAGGGCCGATGCCAGCTAGGGTTGCGGGATGTTCGAAAGAGTTACCGTGGCCCCGGCACAGACAACAGAAGGAACACGGGTGGGTTTTAGTCAGTAAAAGTCTGACACGCCCTCCCGCTCCGCCCAGAGCGGGAGAAGTCATTTGATGATTTCCCATCCACAAAAAAAAAAAAAAAAAAAAAAGGGTTCCGTAGTCAACAAGGAACCCTTTTAGTTTCGCCATGTCCGTTTTTGTCTGTCCGCGGCTTAGCTCAGATTCTCTTAGTACTAGAAAGCTGTAATTTGGCACGGGTATAGGTACATATTAATCATGCCGACAAAGTGGTAAAATAATATCTTGAAAGAAAAAATAATGGGATGACTTTTTTTTAATCTATCCCATGGTGTGGGGTGCGTGAAAACCATTTTTCGATTCAGGGATCCGTTTGTGAAATATTAAGCTATGAAATAGCAAAAAAAAATCGGCTACTCCCGACATCTATGTTCGCATAACTCGTCAAAATGTGGGGAACAGCTGTTTTTTTTTCGTGATTTCTGGTTTAGTCCTATAGTAAAAGTTGTTCATAATGATGAGTACAATGACCCCTTAAGAGGTTGTGCGTTAATTCCGGGTCATGTACTATAACGACGTTACAATGGACACTATCACATCTAAGTAGGCTTTACAAATTAACGAGTAACAGTCGGCCAACTTACATTTGCAGTTGGAATGTATGAGAGAACATGTTTTTCAACAACACTATTAACTCTGTTCTTGGGATAAATTCATCCGAACTACGGAACCCTTCATTGTGCGTGGTCCGACACGCACTAGGCCGGTTTTTTCTTCTTTTGCCTGCCCTGGTCCAAAGTTACTTTTTAAAAGGTTGTTATTTATCAACGTTTTAATTTTAAGCCGTGTGTTCTTCAGTAAATGGGTCTTGCGTGATTCAACAGCTTAGCCCACGTCAGATTAAGATTGAAGGCTCCCGTTAACCCCATTCACGACCCTCACATCTTGGGCCCGTTTCAGCGTATTGTTTTTTTTTATTTTACGTCTAATCTACTTTTACTCTCTTTATTACCTTCATTAAGAAGATTAACTATGTTTGAAAGACATAAAATAGAAAGAAAGAAAAAGAAAACAAGTACCTTAAGCGGGAGGCGCTAAGGTAGCCCGCGAAAATCAAATTTTCTTACGAATTTTGCAATTTGCAGCTCAGTGTCTGGGTGTATGTTGATTAAAGTATGATTCGCGACCGTAATAAATATGTATTTACAGAACTATAATCATTAGAATCAGTAATATAACTCCTTCAGTTAGTATAATCCTCAAATGTCAAGATTTCATGAAATAATCATTCTTAGAATTACTAGGTCTTAGAGTTGTATTGATGACTTTAATGTTTATAATTCTGTAAATAGATATTTGTTACGCTCGTGAATCATATTTTAATCAACATATGACCCAATACTGACCTGCAAATTGCAAAAAACGTAAGAAAATTGAATTTCGCGGGCTACCCTGGCGCTTTCGCCGGTGGATCCCCAGTTGTAGCCCGCGAAATTCAAATTTTCTCGTGTTTTTTGCAGTTTGCAGATCAGTGTCAGGTTGTATCTTGATCAAAATATGATTCGCGACTATAACAACTATGTATTTATTTATTACAAAATCCACAGCTCTTTACAATCTTAACCTAAACTATTTTAACTAATCCTACAGCCAATTAAGGATTTACAATTTACATAATTATAACCATAAAAACCATCAATACATCAAAAAACGCAAGAAAATTTTAATTTCACGGGCTACAACTGCGCATTAACCTTAATTGTCTCAGGGCCGTCATCTACCCTTTTTTTTTTTTTTTTGTTTCGGGGTGGAAAATCCTCATGGATGTCCTCCGCCCTGGGGCGGGCGGAGGGGTCTGTCAGACTCTTACTGACTAAAAACCACCCCGGTGTTCCATCTCACACCTACGCCGAGGGTCGCGGGAACTTAGGATCCTTCCGCAACCCCCGGCTGGTGCCGGCCCGCCACGGCAGGCCTCTCCTCGTGTCGAGGGGGGGAGTGAGGTGTTTGACTCCCCCCGCGACGTCTAAGAGGGGCGCGCGTGGAACACTACGCGCCGCTACCCCGGGTCCGATGTATGGGGGGCGACGGACGTCCCCGAGTCCGTCGCCCCTGGACCCATTTAGGGGGGCTGGAAGAGGGCGTTGTCCGCCCTCCGCCGACGCCCAGTGCGTCTGCTGCGGGCTGGGTGAGAAGATGTGATCTCCCTCTCCCTTTCCGCAGCCTCCTTCTGCGAGATGACTGTCTCGCAGAAGGAAACCACCGCGTCCCAGGACTCCTCGCTGCCGACCATCGAATTAACGACAGCCGGCAGCGACAGGTCACTGCCTACTCTAGAGATGAGGGCACGGCGCGGCTCCTCCCAAGCGGCACACTCTGCCAGCGTATGCCGCGCCGTGTCCTCCCGACAGTCGACGCAGTGGTGACACCGGGCGTCTGGCTCCCTGGTTATGCGACACAGGTACTTCCCGAAGCAACCATGCCCCGAGAGCACCTGCGTCACCCGAAACGACAAGGAGCCGTGCCTCCTCCCGAGCCAAAGGTCGAGCACCGGCCGGACCGCCTCGATGGTGCCGAGGCCGGCGGTAGGGCGTGAGAGCCTGTCCCGCCATTCCGCCACCAGGACCTCGCGAAGCAGCAACCGACGCTGCTCCATTAGTCGCTGCATCGGTCGCTCACCTCGCGCCTGCATTTCCTCGCGCCACCGATACAATGACGCGAGTAATTTCGCCTCCAGGTCCCAGGGCGGGGATCCGGCCAGTGCACAAGCCGCCTCGTAGGAGATCGTGCGATACCCCCTGATGACTCTGACGGCCATCGCTCTCTGCGGCCTCCGCAGAACAGCAATGCTACCGGCCGTCAGGTCAGCCGCCCAGATCGGGGCCCCGTACAGGGCCATCGATCGCACGATCCCCACGTAGAGTCGCCTACAGGCAGCGCTCGGGCCCCCCAGATTGGGAAGCAGCGTTGACAGCGCTCCAGCCGCGCCCATCAACTTGGGCACCAGCCGCCGGAAGTGGGGTCCGAAGTCCCACCGGCTGTCGAGCACCAATCCCAGGTACTTCATGGTAGACTCGACAGCGATCCGGACCCCCCCGACCACTATGTGTGATCCGGGCGGCGGCGCCCGCCGGGGACCATGGAACACCATGGCCTCCGACTTGTTGAGGGCCACCTCCAGGCCGAGGCGCCGTATGCGGCCCACCACCTGTGAGATCGCAGCCGTCGCCAGCAACGCTGCCTCCCTATGCGAACTCCCCCGGGCCGTGACCAGCGTGTCGTCCGCATAGCACGTCAGGTCCACGCCCGGCTGAAGTTCACCCCTCAGCACCCAGTCGTACCCGATGTTCCACAGGAGGGGGCCTACGACCGAGCCCTGTGGAACACCGCACGACATGAGGCGCTGGTTTGTGCCATCACATCCCACGTAGGTGACACACCTCTCCGACAGATAAGCCCCAATGAGGCGGCGGAGGTAGAGAGGCACCCGGTGATACCGCAGTGCCTGTCGGATACAACTCCAGGGCAGGGTGTTGAAGGCGTTGGAGATGTCCAACGACACCGCCATCATCACTCCGCCCCGGGACACCGTTTCCTCCGCCAGGACTCTCACCCGTGACACAGCGTGTATGGTGGAGCGCCCGTACCGAAACCCGAACTGACACTCGTCCAGGTCCGGCCCCTCTCCGCACAAGTGGCCGACGAGGCGGGCTGCGATAATCCGCTCAAACAGCTTACCCACCTCGTCGAGCAGCACTATGGGCCGATACGCTGACGGCGAATCGGCAGGGCGCCCCGCCTTCCTGAGCAGGACCAGACGACCAGCTTTCCACAGAGTGGGAAACTGGCCCCGCTCAAGGCACGCTGTGTAGAGACCTCTCAGCTGGGGCTCCAGCTCTTTCAGAGCGAGGGCTAATACTTGGCCGTGAATCCCGTCGGGCCCTGGAGCCACGTTCTTGGCTCGGAGCCGCATCACGGCCGCCCTCATCTCTGCCTGTGTCACCTCTGGGACGCTGATGGCGTTCTCATCTTCAGGCTCTGCGGCTGTGGGCAAATCCATCGGCGGCGGGGTATGCTCCGCTCTAGCCGGGAAGAGGGCTACGACTACCTCCTCCAGCAGCTCAGGTTGGAGACTCTCCGTGAGTGGGGGCGCCGCGGCTCTGAGTTTCCCCCGAACCGCACGATAAGGGCGCCCCCATGGATTCCCGTCTAGAGTCTCCAACATCTCCTCCCTGGCTCGCGTCTTCGCCTCGCCGATGGCCAGCCACAGAGCCTCCTTCGCCGCGCGGTACACCTCATACAGCGCGGCTTCTTCGTCAGGGCCCCGACGACGTCTCCTCCGGTATCGGGTGTACCGGCGTCTAACCGTCACGCACGCGATGCGTAGCTGCGCAATCTCGGCAGACCACCAGTACACCTGGCGCCTTCCTGTCTGTGTGTGGACGCGGGGCATCGACGCGTCGCAAATTTGCGTCATCGCCCCGCGGAACCACAGCGCCTCCTGTTCGACGTCGACGGGTCCGGTCGTAGCCGACTCCCGGATCCAGGCCTGGACAATCGCGGCCTCCTCAAGAAGCTCCCTGTCGATGCGCTTGCGCGCCCAGCGCGGGCCGGTCGCTCGCGGGGCCGGTGGACTGCGGCCGCCGGCGGTCTGGGTGGAGACGTCGAAACGGATGTATCGGTGATCCGACAACGTCTCCACCCCTGCGGCGACACGCCAGTCGTAAATACGGCTCGCGGCAGCAGGGCTAGCGAACGAGACGTCCACTATGGACCCGCCCCGCTGCCGCACGCACGTGAGTACCGAGCCCCGGTTCAGGACGACCAGGCCAGTCGTGACCGCCCACTCCTCCAGCGCCTCACCCCTAGCATCAGTCACCGAGGATCCCCACGCCGCAGACTTCGCGTTGAGATCCCCGAGCAACAGCACGGGGCGAGGGTGGAGTCGGCCTACGACGGCACCCAACTCGACAAGGAAGTTCTCGAAGTCGGCGAGACTCTTGTTGGGCGAAAAATACGCACCAATCGTGCCAACGCCGTCCGCGAGAGCGGCCACCCAGCCATGACCTCGGGACGGGCTGACGAGAGTCCCGCCGATGATGGCCACCAAGCCGTCCAGGTCGCCCACCCAGTTATTCCGGGGGGGGGGACAAAGTACGGCTCGGCGACCACAGCCACATGAATCGACCACTCCGCCATGCTCTGGAGCAAGAGATCCTGAGCTGTAGCAGAGTGGTTGAGATTGCCCTGGAGGAAATGGTAGAGCGCCATTATGCGCAATCCATTCCCTCCACACCATTCCTAGGCCGGGAGTCGGCCGAAGGGCAGCCAGGCTGACAGGGGGGTAAAGAGCCCCCGGCAGCCTTGGCCCCCTTATTCTTCTTTGCGGCGGGGGCGCCACATGCCTTTCCGCCCGCTCTGTGCCCGGCGGGCCTCCCTGCAGCTGTACAAAGGCTGCAGTTTGGCGCCGCGGAGCACTGGGCCGCCTTGTGGCCGGGCTGGCCGCAGCGATAGCATTGCTCGCTGCGGTCCGTTTCGGCGGTGCACCGTGCCCGGACATGCCCAATGTCCAGACATCGGTAGCACCGCATAGCCCTGGGCTGCAGCAGCTTGACCCTTGCCGCAGCCCACCCCACCACCAAACGCCTACCGTCGGCGACTTAATTCGCCGCCGCCACCGGGCACCGCACCCAAATCGTGCCGAGCCCGGAAGCGTCGGCGCGAATATCGCCCATCCGCACGTCTTGGGGCGGACATCCGCCGGCTTTGGTGATGGCCGCCACGACCTCAGCCGGGGTCGTCGAGTCATCCAGGCTATTGACGCGCAGCTCTGCCGTCTTCATCGGCCTAGACACCCGGACGTCCTCCGGGTTGAGGACCTCCCTCAACTTGGCGGCCAGGATGTCCGCCTTTTCCCCGCTAGAGGCACCCGACACCTCAAGCAGCCGCGCCCCCGTCATTGCCGGCTTCATTCTGAAGCCGGACGGTGTGCCAAGGTCGGGGAACGTGACTTTGGCTTTAGCCTCCGCCAGGACCGCCTTGTATGTAACGCCCCTTTCGACGGCTCCGGGCTGCAGTGTTATCACTACAGCCGCGGAGCGTGGGGCTCTAACCTTAGGCGGTCCCTGTGCCTTCTGGGGTGCCGGTGCTCCAGCGGGTGCTAGTACTGACAGCGCCGTCTTTACCTTCTTGCGGCCCCTCTTGACGACCGTCGTCCAGGTATCCGTGCCAGGCCCAGGCACGGCCGCTGGAGGCACCGCTGGAGGTGCCACTGTCCGTGAAGTGGCCGTCTGGGGCGCGGGTTTTTGGGCCACTCTCCCCCCAGATCGGCCCGGTTCAGCCGACGTGGCCGCCGGGCCCCGTTTTTTGGACCCCTCCTTCCCACGAACGTCCCCAGCGAGCGGAGGGCGGACGGATTCTGCCGGGAGGAGCCTCGCCTCTATGGCCTCAAGGCGGGCACCCACCATGTCCCCGCACTGCATCATGCAGATGCGGACGATTTTTTCGACCTCCGCATCCACAAGTGCAGGCGTCGACGACGAGGCCGGCGATGGAGCCGACGACGGGGCCGCAACGGGAGAGGACTGAGCGGCCGCGGGAGCTGTCCTCTGGGCGGCAACCTGTCGCTTGAGGTCCTCTAACTCGGAACGGAGACGGCTGTTCTCCTCCCACAGCTTCGCCGTCTCCTCCGAGGTCGTGCGATTAAGGAGACTCTCCACCGCCTCCCTGATCCCTTCTGCCGCCTCTTTAAGGGCGCGCGTAAACGAGCCCTTCAGGTTGCCGGACTTAGTAGCCACCTTCATGATAACGTCCACGCCGTCCAACACCTGGCGGTTTAGAGCCTCTGCAGTTAAGCTCTCCCCTGTAGCCGCCTGGGCAGACCGCCGTTCCCGAGCCTGACGGGCCATTTCGGCGACCTCGTCGGCCGCGACCGCTCTACTTTGAGCACGCTTCGCGGCGTTGGCCTCCGCCTTCGTGCCCACAAGTGATACGGTGACCCCTCCCTCCTCAGTTGAGACCCCGGATGAGACCCCGGGGTCACTCTCCCCGCCGATTCCCGGTGTATCAGGCCGCCTGAAGCGACCCCGAACGTCGCGCCCTGGCATCGGAGCGAAACCTCCACCCGCCACCGCGCGACCCCGGCCTCTCCTCGCTGTCGCCACTTTGGCAGCCGGCAGGTTCTCCTCACTTGAGGAAAACACCATCGACCCCGTTCGGTCCAAATCTTCTTCGTCGCGCGAACGCTTTCCAAAAAATTTGGAACGCCCGCGCGAGTCCTGGTCGGACATGCTTGTGTTCCCTAAGGAACGGGAGCCTCCTCGACTCTTGTTGCCGTCGCCGGCAAGCGGTACCTCCGCCAATAAACTTGGCACGTCACTCACTTTTTTGTTTTTGGGTTTGTTTTCCATTTTTGTTCCCACGAGTAGTGAGGAAATAAATGTCCGCCTAGGCAGAGCCTCTTGCACTAGGTAAGCCTATATACTGTAGAGTGCGGCAGGTATCTACAGGGGAAGCGCTAGCGACTGGTCTCCCACCAGCCACTCATCCTCTCGCCACGCTTCAAAGCTTAGGATTAGGTGGTTTTTTTATCTTAGAGGTGTCCTTCCTCTGGGCCGGGCGGTTAAGCCAAGCCCCCGACGGCGGCATTAAGCATGCCTCCGTTTGCTGTCCGGCTAACCCGACTCAGCAAACCCGTCGAAAGTTCTCTCCTCAAGAATGCTCTTGAGGGAGAAACAATAGCCACGTTGGTGCGCCTGCACCGTGGTGGCAAGGTCACATCCAGTGTCAATCGACGAACGTCGATCGATCAGGAGCGACCCACCTCCCTTGTTCCTCCACTGTGCCCTCTGCTAATCAGAGGTACACGTGGAAGAACGACGTGGAGCATACTGCTCCCCCGCCCGCAGAAATTCGCCACTAACAATACTCTCTCCGAAAAACTCCTACACCTTTTTCAAGAAGAGATTATTGTCCATGCCCAGGGTGCACCGGCCCGACAACTGCTCTTCCCCTTGAACGTATCCATAAGGGACCAGCAAATATCAGGCACACGAGGAGGTTTTCTGCACGCACCCCGCCGTCATCTACCCTGGTCACCGGGGAGAGTGGAACCGGCGAGAGATGTCGTGCGGTGTCCCGCAGGGATCGGTTCTGGGACCGCATCTGTGGGACATCGGGTACGACTGGGTGCTGCGCGCCGACCTCCCTGGTGGCGTCAGCGTAGTTTGCTACGCTGACGACACGCTGGTCCTGGCGCAGGGGAGGTCGCACCAGGCGGCGGCCGAATTAGCGGCACGCGGGGTTGCGACAATCGTAGAGAGGAGATCCGGCAATTGGGACTCGAGGTGGCCTTGCACAAGTCCGAGGCCATGTGTTTTCATGGTCCTCGGAACGCGCCACCATCGGGTTCCCAAATAACGGTAGGAGGGGTTCTCATCGGTGTCGAGTCGACGATGAAGTACCTGGGACTCGTCCTCGACAGCCGGTGGAATTTCGTGGAGCATTTCCGACGTTTGGCTCCCAGACTGGAGCGGGCCGGGGCTGCCTTGGGGCGGCTCCTGCCCAATCTGGGGGGTCCAAACGCCTCCTGCCGGAGGCTCTACGCGGGGGTCGTGCGGTCCATGGCCCTTTACGGAGCTCCGGTGTGGGCGCGTTCCGTGAGGCGGCGACCGGTCCGTCGGTTGAACGCGTCCCAGAGGGTCATGGCCATCCGGTTAGCCCGGGGATACCGCACGGTCTCCGGGGAGGCGGCGAACCTCCTTGCCGGATTACCGCCATGGGATCTGGAGGCAAAAGTCCTCGCGCACATCTGGGAGTGGCGCGAAGAGGCAGGACGCCGGGGCGTAACTCCGTTGCCGCGAGAAATCGCGGCACGGCGGACAGAGCTCCGGCAGGATCTCATGGCGGCATGGAGAGTGCGATTGTCGCAACCCAGCGCTGGGCACGCCACAATTGCGGCGATAAGTCCCCTCTTTGAGGAGTGGCTGGAGAGGCGCCACGGCGTCCTCACCTTCCGCCTGACGCAGGTCCTCACCGGACACGGGTGCTTCGGGAGGTACCTGTTCCGGATAAGGCGGGAGGAATCGCCCGGGTGTCACCACTGTGTGGATCGCCCGGAGGACACGGTGGAGCATACGGTGGAGGTCTGCCCGGCTTGGGCGGAGCACCGCCGTGTCCTCGCGGAAGCGATCGGCGGCGGCGATCTCTCGCGTCCGGCCCTGGTCCAGGCCATGGTACGGAGCGAGAGTGCATGGGAAGCCATTACCTCCTTCTGCGAAGCAGTAATGCTCGTGAAGGAGGAGGCGGGACGCGTGAGGGAGAGGCAAGCTTTGCACCCTCACGCCCCTAGTCGCCGCAGGAGACGCCCTGGGCGTCGGGAATTGGCAGCTGATTCCCGGCCGCCGTAGGCGCGGGCTTGCGGACGGCGAGCAATGGGTAGCTCGCCGTCCGGTAAGGACCAGGCCCGAGTCGACGGCGCGTCGTGTTCCACGCGCGCCTCAAAGAGATGTCAGCACTATTGACGGGGTCCGCTAGGGCCGATGCCAGCTAGGGTTGCGGGATGTTCGAAAGAGTTACCGTGGCCCCGGCACAGGCAACAGAAGGAACACGGGTGGGTTTTAGTCAGTAAAAGTCTGACACGCCCTCCCGCTCCGCCCAGAGCGGGAGAAGTCATTTGATGATTTCCCATCCACAAAAAAAAAAAAAAAAAAACCTTAATTGTCTAATCTTATTGCCAGAGTACGTATCTTTAGAAATTCTCTTACATAAAAACTACGTAATATTCTGACGATAGAATAGCATCCAGAGCAAAAAGAAAATCCAACAGTATTGTGTCCAACAAAAATAGATTAAATAAAGATAAACACAGCCTCTTATAGGCGAGCAAAGAACATCAATTGGGAAAATCGTTTGAATGTCATGGCGATAATGAAAAGAGCCTTGATGTTCCCTGAACAACCACGTAACTGACCCTTTGATTCATTAAGCCAACATAAAGGGGCATTTTTTTCCTTCTTTGCGTTGACATTGAAAATCCGCGGCTAGGCAGAGAATTCGAAGGTTCCGTTTGATGTACTCTTAAAATACTATCACGCGTTGTTGAGTTCACGCATACGGTATAACCAAAGGTTTACTAAAAAGGTTAACAGTAAAATTATGGTTTAATATTTGAAATGTCATCGTTTTGGGGTTTTGTTTTATTCAGATCTTGTTTCAGTCCTTTGAAACCTAATGACAGATGCCTTTATGACTTCAGAATAAAAGGACGATTGCTAGAGACAAAGATTGGTAATTTATCACACTAGCATAAACAAAAAAAAAACGGCCAAGAGCGTGTCGGACCACGCACAATGAAGGGTTCCGTAGTTAGGATGAAGAAAGAAGGGACAGAATAATCCCAGGAACAAATTTAACATTCTAGTTGAAAAACATGTTCTCCCATACATTTCAAATAGGTACAAATGTAAATTTGTACGCACAATATTGAGAGATTTACTGTTTTATTTTAAGACTGTAGAGACTTACTTATAGGTTTTCCTGTAATATGTAGATATATAACTATTTTATGTATTTTTTTTTCATAATTTTGGGCTCAGTAGTATCGGAGATAAGGCCAGTATGGTAAATTTTCGTCTATTTTCTTAAATAACATTAAAACTATTTATTTTAAAATTATAAAAAAAATCTATTCGACATCCCCACATACATGACAAACATACCAAACACACAAAAACACAACAAACAAACACACATCAAACATACAGACATATCATCATATTATTTGACATATCAAATGATATGTTACACGGTATAGTTTGCAAAACTTTGTTTTTTAATTTTCTTATTTGGCCCCCAAAAGTGACCCCCATATTCAAAATTCATTTATTTATGTAACACGTCCGTGTTTGAGTCACAGAAATTGATATGTGTACCAAATTTCAACTTAATCGGTCCATTAGATTCGGAGCAAATTGGCTGTGACAGACGTACAGACAAACACACAAGTGATCCTATAAGGGTTCCGTTTTTTCCTCATGAGGTACGGAACCCTAAAACGTATATGACACACGTAAAATTTCTTATTCACCATGATTTGTTTACACACTCCGTCGCGACGGTCTAGATTGAACATTTATCGTCCCGAACCCAAAAGTAAAGTTAGTTGTCTAAATGAAGAAATGTACAGAAATGATATTGCATAAAACCAATAACATAAAAAATATAAAAAAGGTATTCAAAGGGAGGTGACCCATGGTAAGGGTCCCTTCATAAACATCTTTTATGACTGCGTTATGTTGTAATGCGTGCCCAAAAGGCATTCGGCCTAAAGGCACCTGCAAACAGGCGCGACGCGTGACGCGACACAAAGGCACCGCCTGTCGCGCGACGAGCGGTGCTTTCGTGTCGCGCGCGATTCGTGTCGCGAGTCGCGCCTGTGTGTAGGAGCCTTAATATGGAAGCAGTAATGTCAATCGTTGCTATTGCTAGTCATTAATTGTATTGGATACTAGCAATTACCGCGCCACTTCGTCCGCATGGATTTCGTACTTTAGTATCCCGTTAGGGGTAGATTTTCAAAAAACCCTGATTGATACACGTTATTACTTATTTTCGGTCTTAATTATAATAAATACTGAGTTAATCGGACCGCGCGTTAAAATTCTTCCATACAAACTTTGACACCCCGCAAATCCAAGGGGGATTGCGGGGTGTCAATGTCAGGGGGTAGTTTAGGAAAACAATAAATTACAAATTTCATAATTTACTTAGGTAGGTATTCGTGCCAAGTTTTTTTTTTTTTTTTTTGTGGATGGGAAATCATCAAATGACTTCTCCCGCCCTGGGCGGAGCGGGAGGGCGTGTCAGACTTTTACTGACTAAAACCCACCCGTGTTCCTTCTGTTGCCTGTGCCGGGGCCACGGTAACTCTTTCGAACATCCCGCAACCCTAGCTGGCATCGGCCCTAGCGGACCCCGTACATCTCTTTGAGGCGCGCGTGGAACACGACGCGCCGTCGACTCGGGCTTGGTCCTTACCGGACGGCGAGCTACCCATTGCTCGCCATCCGCAAGCCCGCGCCTACCGTGGCCGGGAATCGGCTGCCAATTCCCGACGCCCAGGGCGTCTCCTGCGGCGACTAGGGGCGTGAGGGCGCAAAGCTTGCCTCTCCCTCACGCGTCCCGCCTCCTCCTTCACGAGCATTACTGCTTCGCAGAAGGAGGTGATGGCTGCCCATGTACTCTCGCTCCGTACCATGGCCTGGACCAGGGCCGGACGCGAGAGATCGCCGCCGCCGATCGCTTCCGCGAGGACACGGCGGTG
Source organism: Fissipunctia ypsillon (assembly GCA_947568875.1). Lineage (NCBI taxonomy): Eukaryota > Metazoa > Arthropoda > Insecta > Lepidoptera > Noctuidae > Fissipunctia > Fissipunctia ypsillon. Next base: position 6,775,164 of record OX387660.1, on the reverse strand, counting down.
CTCCGCCCAAGCCGGGCAGACCTCCACCGTATGCTCCACCGTGTCCTCCGGGCGATCCACACAATGGTGACACCCGGGCGTTTCCTCCCGCCTTATCCGGAACAGGTACCTCCCGAAGCACCCGTGTCCGGTGAGGACCTGCGTCAGGCGGAAGGTGAGGACGCCGTGACGCCTCTCCAGCCACTCCTCAAAGAGGGGATTCGTGCCAAGTTGCAAGTTTATTAACTCGAGAAATAATATTGGATATAAGGTCTTCAACGTCTTTGTGCATTACACGACAATCAGTAGAAAGTTAATTGTCATCTTTCCCTTGTGTATATCGCAATTTATTTGAAGTTGTCATGATCTCGGTAGTCACCCCCTTTCTAGCCATATGGCATCTTTCACATCGTTTCCTTGGTTTTCCCCTATTCTAACTTTTACGTTAATTGTAATGTGCGTTATTTACACCAAAAACCACAATTTTGCTTTTACCACAAACTGTCATAATTACAATCTTTTCCATACCTCTTTACTTATCCTCTTTTGAGTAAACCGTAGCTTAATACCATTCTACTGTGCTACAATATTTGAGAAAGTACGAACATGCTTTCGATGTCGGCGCCTGAAGCGACGATGTGTCATCTGTCTAGAATGCAGGCGTGCATACAGCTACTGAAAACCGTTACATTTCTCAATTATAACTTAGTCTATTACTAAGACTTAATGTAGTCTTGGCTTGTCAGCAATGTATTTCAGCACAGGTCCAGATATCGGTGTGAATCGAATCGATACGTTCAATTGCGTCACCGCCCGTTCAGCTCCACAGTGTTAGTGCGTAGTTTGTCTGGTCCTTTGACCCAAGATTCGCCAACGCAATGATTTATGCTGTCTACTAGCGTCAGCGGACTTTTCGAGGCGGTTCAGGGGGTACTGAATAATTAAGTTTTAGGCGTCCTGTTTCATTGTTTTGAGACGTGATTCACTTCCTGACGCTGTTTTGTTATTGTTTGGTCCTTGTGTTCGGAGTGTCACTTATTTGCGTTGATAAGGACCATTTTATTTTTCACTCTTATAATCAAATTTTTGTTCATACGTTGAAGAGTCGATGATGGTTATATTTTTCAAGTTATACATAGGTACGTAAGGGTTGGTTCAAAGACTGGTAGCTGGGAGTACAATACTGCTTCATTTTAATTGCTTGCATCAAAATTCAAGACGGCACTGATCAAATTGATCAAGAGTTCTGGAATCAAAGCGTACGTGCCTAGAATGATCTCAGCGACTTCCATTTCAGATTTCGTTGGCCCTTTCGTCTTGTTTGCATTCTCAATTAGATACCTGCTAACCCCTAAAGTACTTTGTCAATATGAAATGTTTATTTAAGACGACGTTGCCATAATTCATCACGCCCTAAGCTTTTGAGCAAATAGCTTCATATGTGGGGGTGTAGGGGAGGCGGAGACTGCGACGAACCTTAACTAATACGATTGCGTTGCAAAAGGGTTCCTTTCAGCGTTGACGTTTGCTACGAAGGTGGTAATGTCATATGAGGTGTGGACGTTTTAAATAGCAATTATTGTCAATTGGAACACACTTGGTCAGCTATCGGGCAGTTGAAATAGTCAGGTTAGTGAGGATTGTGTTATTTGCGGTGTAGGGTGCGCGTCAGCGGTGCGCGCATGGCGACGTTAGATCGAAGGCGCGGGGGCGCAGCGCGCATGCTCCGCCGCGGCCTCTCCGGCGAGTCGGCCGGCGGCCGCAGTCGCACCGCGGAACCAAACGCGACGCGCCATGTCGGCCGGCGCTGCTACCTGACCGAGCTACCAGCTCTTGGAAAACAAACCTTGTGAAATCGCGTTTCAAATCGTCGCCATCGGTCGCTACCGCACGGGGATTCGGGTAAGTCCGTAGCGGATCCGTTCAAGCCTCATGTAATCGCGCCGAGTGCAGTGCCCAAGGTTAAAGGCTTCCGATGTGCTTTCCCGGATACCGATCTGCGATCTCGGGAGGGTTGTAGGTGGCGCTAGTGCGCGCGGTGAGTCATCTCTGCGACACGTTTTTTCATGGCCGCCCCTTCGATCTCGCGTACGATTGTAGGCTAGCTGAGGGTTTTGGAAGATGTTGGCTGCAGTGGATGTTACGTAAGTGCGTTGGTAGTGCAGTGGCCGTGGTGGCCGACGCTTTCGATACGCTCGGCGCGCACTCGACCGCGGCCAATTACAGCACGCGAGGATCGTTTTCAGGAAAACATTCACCATTTTGTACGCGGCGCTCGCGGGAGCAACTGTGAGTTTAGTGATCAACGTCATGACTCCACGCGTTACTGTGTCCAGTACACCGCCGGGACATTTAAGTGAAATCGTTTTATTGTGCAAGTGAATATAATCGGCTCTTTATAATCATTGTTTGTGCTGCGTTTTGTAATTACATAATCGGAGACACCAAAATAGTAGGTAACGGGTTTTATTTATTTACTAAATTGGCTGATTATTTTACTGCAAGTCATTGCACAATCTTTGGTATTTTGTGGAAGATTACTTAATTACAAACTCAATGTTTTTTAAATAATAATGATTAAACCAAAATAATAATAAATCATGATGATTTGTTTTTGTCAGAGGGTCATCTCAAGGGCGGGTTTTTTCTAATAATTGCATTAAAGAATAACAACACTTCCAAATCAAGACAATTTCTTTATTCTGATTTATCTAGAAGTAGCTGATGGATTCTTATAAGTAATTAATTGAACGCACAATGCTATAACAATGCGTATCGAGCATCACGCACAAATTACGCATAGTTGTTATGTAAAAAACAGTTTTCCTAAGTTTTCTCTTTAAAAAACATGATTACCAAATCATTAGTAAACGTAAATAATCCGACATTAATCATACTAACACAATACTCTACTTAATGCCATTGTAGGGCAACAAACGGATCAGCTGAGACGCACGCGCAACGGTCACAGCGCATGCGCGAGCCGTGACGTTCGGTACCAATTAAACGGTAGTTAGATTTGAACGTCGAACGTGCAAAAAATAAATCTTAATGGGACCATTCTCATAAGAAACATAATGATATTTTTGGAGGTTCGCAAATCGATTATAGTGTTATTAAATGTCAATTAACGTATGAAAGGCTAGTACCTAACTGTAAACATTGGAAAGGATTTTAGGCAATAACTTGCTGAAATGAAAATCAATGATGTAATTGACAAAGAATTTGATCTTTTCTGCAGCCTTAGTTCAAGTTTTCATGCTTATGAAAATAAAAGAATATGTAGTAATTAACTGCAGGTTAAATTATCAAAATATTATTAATAAAGTTGTCAACCAAATCTAAAATATTTTCATTTAGTCAACGTTTCATTCAAAAAGATGACATAATAAGAACGAGAAGCACGTATTTCAAAATTATAACTTCATTGATTATCTCTTACTACAAACAGTTTTGAATCTCGAATACCATCGGCGGCAACGTCTCAATGACGTCACGGAGTCATTCCAGAACGTTGGATAATTGTTATTGCTTGTGAAATCGCCTGGAGGAGTTAGCATTTGCCTTCCAACGACCATGCGACAACCTCATTATGCTACGACTTTTATTCCTCCTTTAAGCGAATACTTCTTATCATTGTCGACATTTTTATTTTATTTTCAACGCCTTTTCAAATGCGTAGTTCTCGGTTTCATGATGAATTGTATTTAAACGTTGTTAGCTTTTAGTCCTTTTGATGATCGTCTTTACCTTTGAGAAGATTTACATGGGTTTGTATAGAATGACATAATGCTTCATGATAATTGGCCGAATATAAAACTAAAATGATAAGAAGATTATTCCCAAAAATCCTTAACAACCGTAGTTTCTAGAGAGAAATCTCAGCAAAAACAAGATGCCAATAAAGAGTAAAAATCTAGCTGTACCCACCTCTGTTTTCTAGATTGTTATAAATGATAACACACTGAGTGCTTTAACAGTTATGTTAGTGTTCTACTTTATGATTTTTAATTATATTTTTGGACTAAAGTATTTTGGCCAGCACGGCATCGTCTTTACCGTTTGCGTGTTTCCAGTGACCCTTTATACAAAACATGAGACGTAGGTAACATGATTTCTGATAATCATAGAATAACTGAAACTTTAGAAGCTTTTATTAGAAAAGAATCAAATTCAGACTTCAATAATGCAGATGCTATTCTATTATAACCGATCGACGACTTGTTAATACAGAATACTCAGGTCGATGCCAGTAGGGCTGAGACGAAAGGGCGCGTTAGATTAAATTCAACAATAAAAACATTAAATATAAAAGGACTGATTTCGATTGCAACCTAATTGTCAATCGATTTTCTATTCGATATTTTTTTAACCGATTAATAGATTAGGTCAGTAATGAAAACAAACTAGAACACAAACCCTATTACTATAATCATAATGCATTAGTCATTCGTGAATACAAAACTTCTATCTAAAAGCTGATGTTAAAAACTTTGTTGTTACGATTACGTTCCAGTACAGTTTTGGCTAAATTATAACAGTTTTGCAAATCTTTAAACCTGCCTCTATTGACCTCAGTCGCTTCTAAGGTCAATAGTCGTATGACCTACACTAGATAGATACTTTAGAAAATATTTTCTATCACATTAGGCTGTTCGGGTTCTTGGAAAATGAATAAACTTTCAATACTTTCAAAATGTTTATATTATTTTATTTACTATTGATAATTTTAAACATGGCTGTACAAACTGTATTCATATCAATTCGTCGGGTACATTCCGAAAGATATTCTCTAAGTATTAGTTTTCTATCCTAAGTTCCGCGGTGGTCTTTCTCCTAGAACTATTGCTGTAGAGTATCAATATACCCCATAGGAATATAAAAACGTAGGTATATAGCGGAATCCTGAGGCCTGGAACTCTGCTCAATCGCATTTCTCTTTTCATCCAAATCCATCACACTTAACAATTTTTTTTTTTAAATCTTTTCACCATATGTTAACGTTGCTCCTTTGTTCCAGTTGTAAATCCGGCCCCGTACCGATGCACTAGTGGTTGTGACGAGCGAGCAAGAAGCCACAGCCGCCATGTCGTCGGTAAAGGTGGCCGTCAGGGTTCGCCCCTTCAACTCCCGGGAGATTGCCCGGGAAAGCAAATGTATCATTGAGATGACCGGGAATACTACAGGTAAGTGTTATGTTATGATGATATAAGTTGACGAAAATGATAAGTAAAGACAAGCGTATCGGTTATACGATAAAGGAGAAGCAAAGACATGTTAACATAGGTTCACAAGTACAGGCAACCGGGTGTTCAGAATTAAATTCATGTAAAACAAAAGAGTGAATAAGAACAATGGAAATGCCTATGGCATTAAGTCCGCCTCTGTGCATTTGTGTGCTTTAAGTACTAAATAAATAAATAATAGGAATTAGATATATGGATACCAAATAGTTCTAGGGCAATATTAGCTAAAACGGTAGTGACCAACATAACTTACAATGAAAATAAATTGCAAAAAAATATCATGTCCTCAGAGATCTAATTTTGGTTTAAACTGATTCATGACATGACTGAGACATGATTACATGGAAATAACTCATTGGTCTCATTTTAGAAATAATACTATTATTTAGGTAAAAATGTGAATTATAGTCCAACTATATTTACTACTCTTACTTTTAACATAGTTCAGAACACTTTTCTGCTCACACTATATTGGCGGCGTTCACCAAGGTTCTATCTTCGGCCCATTCCTAACATTGCCACAAAACAAATGCTATCATCGATCTTTTTGGTCTTTATCAAAACATATGTACAACATTCAGTACCATATCGCCTGATGTATCCAATATAACAATAACATGTATCAGAGCTTAGATAATGCCTTTAATGTGGTTTTTGTGATACAGTACGCAATCTCGATGTTATAATCGTCTGGGTTGTTCATAACATGTCGTATATGTTATGGTTTGTTAAGATTTCTTCATGTTGTGTAGATAAGCCTACAGTATCAATATAAAGGCCACAAATCTAATATATCATCTCCATATTTATATTAGCATATATTATTATTATTCCATATTATTATTATTTTTCATTTTATATTAGGTTTGTGGCCTGTTATTTTGGCGACACCATAGATAATATGGCCCCGTTTACAGTGTAAAGTTGGGATCACACGTCAACATCCCATTGTTCACACGGTTAAAAATAAATGCAGTATGAAACTACCATGTGATCTCAAAATTGTACAGTTAAATATCGTACTGATGATCGCCGTGTTAACGGAGCCTATATATAAGGTCTTCATCTTCGTTGAATCCTTGTGATTTTACAAGAAGGCTTTATTAGTCAAGAATATTACTTTCATCTATTAATATCAGTCAGACAAAGACTATCCAGCAATCAACATCTTCAGTGGTTTTTATTAGCCAAGTCACCTTGAAAGGCTTTTGAATTGGCCACCGTCCACGCAGCCCTAGATAACGAAGATTGACTTTTACATTGCAGTAAAACCCCCGCCCTTTGACCTTAGTTGCCTATGAAGTGGTGAATATAAATAAAGGCTGCGGAAACCGGCCCTTTGATGAAAATTGCTTTATGCGTTGGAGTGGAAGAAAAGAGGTCTTAAAGCTTTTTAAAGATTGTAGATTCTTGAACATGTGACGTAAACAACGCTAAACTATAAAAAAATATCTCTGAAACAATCACAGGCAATCCCGTAAGAAATAGTAATATTAGCAAGACGGGCTAGTGTCCGCAACTCCTCGTTAATGCGCGTATTTTGCGTTCGACAAGAAATTGTACCTTCTCACTTATTTTAAAGATAAATCGTTATTACTCCTACGTTTCTCATCAATTCATTTTCAAATTATTCTCCAAACCCATGTCAGAGTTAAATCGCTGGCCATTATAACTTCATTCAATTTACTTACACTACATTAAATTGTTAGAAATATATCACTAATATTTTACGCTTTAATGTGCCTTTAAAATATCTACGGTCCATCTACGTCTCTAAAGAAAATAAAGGTCTTATTAATCTCAATAAAATTCAATGCAAGCTGAATTATAAAAGTTCTTTGTGAAGTTATTTTCTTTACTGAAATAAAAGTAAAATATAAAGATTTCGGTGTTTTATATGCGCAGTGCAAAGCGTGCGTGGAGTACTTTTAGAAGGTCGCGAACGAAACCATACAAGGCAGCAATGTCAGCAGAACTCAATCGAGCTGTTTACTAATAGGGATGTAGTCTACTTACAAGTTAATTACATATTACTAACTTAAAAAATCTTTATATAAAAGCATCAGAATTCTAGGGGATCACTAAATCTTGTCTTCTTTGAGCCCATGTCTGATTTTATTTTCCAAATTCAAGTCCGTCGAAAACTTTTCAACAAATTGGGTCATACCGTCACAAATTCTCAACATACCTTCTAGGATTTAATGTCAAAATTCAGAGGCATTCCTAGAATTTCATCACTAAAGAACATACTCTCCTTATTAGCAGAATTCGTTCTTTGTTACAAAAAATAACATATAATTTTCGAGAGCTCTCTGAAAATATCTCGGGGGAGACAGCCTCGCTCATGTGGAGTGCTCCGTACTTGACTGTGGCAAGTTTTAAATTTATTACCCTGGCCTCACACAATTTAATATGTTCTGTTCATTGGATATTCAACTTTGGAATTTATCTTGTAAAGGTCATTTTACTTTGACCTACCCGAAGTTAGAATTTTGCGCCGCTTGTAAATTATTTACACTGTAAAGTAATTTTGTTAGACTTAGAGAAAACGCAGTTTATTTAATGTTACTGGAATTTGATCTTTTATAAACATCGCAGTTGTTATATTAAACAATGAAAACAAATAAGAGTCGGTAGGCATTTGTAGAATAATTGTTAATGAAAGCCTTTGTCTGCCCACCAAAAAGATGGCTTCCCTAATGAATACCTCTGTCAAAACAAAAGATTCTTCTGCCTTTTGAAGTATTTTCAACTAAAAGTTTAAAGTATCGTAAAATAAAATAGTTTTTCAATCAGTTTCAGCTCAGCTCTAAAGTTACTGAATCTTATCGAATTTCAGGCGATGAACGATAAAACGCAATATCGAGAGTACTGCACTATTTAATATTGAAGTTTAAAGCTTTTAAAAGTTACTTGTCAGAGGCAATGGGACACTTGTTGAAGTTAAGTTTATAAGGATTGTTCACCCTCCTGGTTTGAGATAAATGCAGTGATCGCAAAAACAAATTTTGTTATTAGATCAGATATACATTTTATTTGTAGAATTCGCCTTAATTCTTCTTATCTCAAGATTCGCTCCGATTATTAGTAGCACTTAAAACTGGTTAAGTAGATTAAAATACTACATTGACAGAATAACTAACCTTGAATTTTGAGAATTTAATTTCTTTAGTGCAAATATCTTAACCAATTTCAGTTACACTACCTTTACCCTCAACTACTTTGGCCTAGAAAATCGAAATGTTATCCTTATTTCCTTGGACTTTCTCGCTTATATTTCTCCCTGTGAAGAGTGTGTGGTCGTCGCTACCAATTACTGCTATTAACAGCTCGGCAACTGGCCTAAATGTGTATGTGTCGTCACAGTCGACGGAACTCCCATTTCTGTGCAGTGCGCTCACCTAACGAGCTCGAACCTCGTTAGTGCTAAACTACGTACATATTTATGTAAGTTTCCCTTTCGGTAATGTTTTCCCAACCGTTGATCTACATTGATGAGTGTCTTCATGTTGACATGTTTTGCTTCAATGTTTTGTGAAATATGTCGTTTGTTATTGAAACATGCTTTCAGATCACAAATAAGCAATCCATTTCCTCTCTTCTTTGTAAGGAGGAACTAATCGATAAATTCAATTAAATTCTCACTAAATTAACCATCATAATATTCCACAGACCACATCTTATATTTGGATTACCAAATACAATAATCCCGTATGCTCAGCTGCTTTCAAGTTCATTGTCACGTCTCCACAACATGGGGTGTTAAAGCGACGGCTCGTAAAGGCCAAGATATGACGTCACAATATGCGTCATATTAAGTATTAAGCTCGGATACCATTAATATGCATTAGCATGGACACTGTAAAAGCTTTCACACCCAGCTACTGACGATGTTCATGGCTGTTTCAGAGGCAGCGGTAATTACTTGTGAATTTCCAATATCTAATACATCTTCTGGGTCGCATGTTACTTGGAGTTGTCGCTTTTTCTATGTACATGAAATTGTCTGCTTACTGTTTTATGAAGCGTGAATTCAACGGAACGAAACCATGCAAATTCAATTTTAAAGCGAAAGACATGACTCACTTATTTTCTACAAAAAACTACCCTTGCTAACCTGACTCATTTCCAAACCCTACCCAGCCTTGAATTTCGTGGCCAGGTGTTCAAAATCTGAAAATCATTCCACTCGGCCCCTGTTCTCTTCCCATGCGTTTCAATGGCCCATAAACCCTATAATGACCCATAAACCTTGTCCATGGGCTGCTCCATGCCTCTCGTAAATTCACCGCAGTTTCGCTTCCTGCTTCTAAATGATTCGCGTGGTTTCATTTCATTTACTTCCGAATGAATTTGATTGGATGAATATTTGAAGTTGGATGTTTTTGTTTTCATTAGATCGGTAAACGCCATGCTTTTAACTATTGCTGTATTCGTTTCTTTCTATGTTTTGCAAAGCTCGTCTAGGTTGATAACGGTTTCATTGATTTTCATCTTGCAAACTTCTATGCTTCTCTTTTGGAGTCACGAAATTAAGATATTCTCCAAAATTATCGTACCCAAGCCAATTAAACAACCAACTGCATAGATTTCATGACTCATTATTTTATGGAGTACGTGTTGCCGTTTTGATTACATGTACGCAAATAAAACCATAATGTCACAAAGTTTTATTAAGTTACCGTTTTCTACGACTTACGTCCGAAACGTGTTGGAGCCATCGCGGTTGCGCTCGTTAAAATTGTTAACTATATATAGCTGTACCCTCATCTGTGGCTATGTGGTCTAAGTTGTTGACGTACTGTGAAACTTACGTTCTGTGAAGACTTGAGAGGCATTTTTCAGTGATAGTCTGCAGCATTCTATTTACTTATCGGGATTATTGTGTATAGGAATGCAGCCCTCTATTTATTCACTTACCTATATTATATAGTGGTTTCATGTTCTCTTTGTTATCAAAGAGAACATGAAACCATTCCTAAGGTATGTGATGAAAGGGTTCTTTTATAAGAACCCTTTCATCACATACCTTAGGAATGAATGCTTATTATTTAGGATCTTTATCTTGAACTGGTTTGGTTATAAAAACGTCTCTATCTTTAACTGTACCACTTTCCTCACGACTTATCACTAACTGTTCTGCTTTTTATAAAATACATTAAAACCCATTTTTAAATTCCAAATTGGACTATAATATATTAGCTACATATAGTTTACGGCACACAGCATGTTATGTTAAGCATGCGGCCGCACGCAACCCTGTTCTTGGCTAGAATTTATGCTGAAATGAGCATTTAGGTTGAATATTGATCAAGGTCTGAAGTTGTGTTTCATGATACGATATTTATCTCGTGTTTGTGAGAAATATAATAAAGCTGCAATGGATAGTTGATAACATAGTGTTTTATACATCTTGTAACAATAAGTCTGCTGTGATATTAAATAATTAATTAAGAAAACCAGCCATTGCCTGAAAATACAGACACTTTTTTTTACTAACTAATTTAATTCTATTAGCACGAAATCTAATCAACTTTTAACAAAGTTCAACTTGGTTTCTTTTGCAAGTGAAAAAAAAATTAAAGCACCATTTTTCTCTTTGGAATTGACGTAAATATTCTCTCTCTGAAGGCTCTTGACTCTTGAGGCATCAAAGCAATTAGTCACCGTTAATTACGTTTCGTCTCAAATTCTCGGGAATGAGCGAACATTGTGAAGTGAATCTTTTTTGATGGAGAGAACAAAAGCGTTCCAGTATTTATATAGTAATATTTGGTACAAATTTTATTTAAGGCAACAAAACAGAGTCATTTTTGTCCTGCTAATTTTACAATTTATTTGGGTTAGGCTCAGTACGTTTTCTTTTTCCATACAACGCTATCAGCCGTGATCTTGGTGTTCACTTCGTTCCCATAAGTCAACGTTTTTCACACTTTTTACTTATAATCACATTCATATTTAACACTTTTCTTGTCACATGAACTTCATTATTTCGCACCACACATACACCAAGGCATCAACACAGTGTAAAGTTCTCAAATTTTTCACTTCATGCCTTGTCAATCACGACCCTCACTGGTAAAACATTTGGTACTTTGACCTTGGTTTTTGATGCCTCATTCACTTTTACAACCATTTTTCATCGGAGCAAGCAATGAAACGAGGCGATTGTTTGGTAGCAGACCTCGTAAAATAAAATGGTACGGCCAATTATTGGCCGTTATGCGAAGTTCATGACACTCATGTTTTTTGTACAGTTCAGTGACTTACGACTTACTTTGTGGTGGTAAATTGTTTATTTTTACACTGGAACTGTACTTAATGTTCTTTCTTCTGAGGTTATTGAATATTTTGTTACGAACGTTGCCTTAACTTTGGTAACTTGCGACCTCGTGCCCTGAAATTAGTATTTGCTTGATTTTCATCTTATCATTGCCTTAAAGGTAAATTAAGACCAAACGAACACAAATGACAAGAAGAAGAGCATTATTTTATTGATATTTTCCACATTTTAGTACCTATTACTAATAGAATAGAATGTGTGTTCGTTCGTTTAGTCTCTAAACAGACCTGTACTCGTACTATCGACGAAACGGATGCCTTTATACCTTAAAGCTGCTTTTTGTATATGTCGTGGCCAGATCTTAGAATTGATCATTTCATGAAGTGTTCGGTCATTTCATGAAATGGTTGCGTTTCATGAAATGGCCAGCTAAAATTGGCCATATCGTATAAACGTCAACGTTTAATGATATGTCAGTCGACGTTTGGCCATATCATGAATGTAGGGTATCTGTCGTGTTCCGATCGTAGAAATGGACATATCGTAATCTGCCTGGCCATTTCACCAGGTGACCACTGGCATATCGCAAAGTAGTTGCATTTCACGCCGCTAGTGGCACCCCGACCAAATGGCTTAGGTTAGGTTAGAACTGTGACCAACCGCGTGCGAGCCGAGCGAGCGCTACATCCAAGCTAGTCGCAGTTATTTGGCTATTTAGTATTTTTAGGACCGATGCACAACCAAAACAAAACGACATCAACGCCACTACCGGTGGATAATCTAATTATTTTACGATATTGTCACTAATGTTTGGCCACATCTTGAAGTAGTCGAGCGTTTAAATGTTCATATCGTCTAACGTTGAGTATTCAATGATTTGTCCAGACCACATCATGACAGCGGTCTATGTTCTATGTCATGAAATACAACCGTTTTATGAAACGGTCGAACACCAAGAAATGATCAATTCTAAGATCTGGCCACGACATATACATTGATTCATTGAAGAAATCCTGCCCCTATGGTCCTTTGTTTTACTATGTCATAAGTACAATTGCAGCTTGCAAGCAAAATTTTTTCAAAATTGGAAAGGCCTGGCGTTTGTTGATAGTACCTGTACCTATTCATACATAGTCTTTAGCATCCATAAACAATGTACTAAGAGCACAGTGGTGTTGGTGTCAAAATTATCACTTTTGATATACCTAGTTACCCAAATATTTTCCGTATATACATACATATAGGTACTCCAAGATACATTAAAATATTATTTTCATCGCTGCTCCTAAAATCATTCATAGTCTCGATAGATAAAGTAAATACACGTAACATTGTCCTCTACTCACAACATCTATCCATACTATACTTCAACTTTTGCTGTCACAATCGAACGCTTTGTTCGCCGACCTTGTAACGTTCGATGCGGGCTGGCATCCGATGCCGGAAGCCTCTCGCCTGTTCCGACAACATGGCCGATTTACCCTTGTTGCATTCTAATAATTTTATAGTAGAAGTGTTTGTGTAGAAGTTTGCAAAAGTAGGTGTTTGTTGATCAGTGACTAGGTGAAGGATTTTTTTGTTTTCATGCTTTTATGGTATCTTTAGACTTTTTGTGGATTGTAGTGTGGCGGGATCAGGAGAAGGTACATGATAAGAAACCGAGAGAGAGAGAGAGAGATGGTCTAATGTCAAAGTGACACTTTTTTTTTTTGTGGATGGGAAATCATCAAATGACTTCTCCCGCTCTGGGCGGAGCGGGAGGGCGTGTCAGACTTTTACTGACTAAAACCCACCCGTGTTCCTTCTGTTGCCTGTGCCGGGGCCACGGTAACTCTTTCGAACATCCCGCGACCCTAGCTTGCATCGGCCCTAGCGGACCCCGTCAATAGTGCTGACATCTCTTTGAGGCGCGCGTGGAACACAACGCGCCGTCGACTCGGGCTTGGTCCTTACCGGACGGCGAGCTACCCATTGCTCGCCGTCCGCAAGCCCGCGCCTACGGTGGCCGGGAATCAGCTGCCAATTCCCGACGCCCAGGGCGTCTCCTGTGGCGACTAGGGGCGTGAGGGCGCAAAGCTTGCCTCTCCCTCACTCGTCCCGCCTCCTCCTTCGCGAGCATTGCTGCTTCGCAGAAGGAGGGTCAGTGACACTTGGAATACAATCTACTTACAACAAGCACTAGCTGCACTTCAACGGCTGTTGATGTAGGTAGAGTCAACCACATGCAATAACAACAATTTGATATTGACAACGCTTTTATCAGCCTTTATGTCGTAACAATAAGGGTCGTTTTCGTAGTGCAAATGTGCAAGCTAATATTTTCAAAACGCATTAGGTAAATAGTATGAGCACTTATTTTAAATTATTAACTATATTTATAGTCCATAATATTATTACTACAACCATCAGGCATCGTTCTCAGTTAGTGGCGGACTCTAGGAAAAGGGGAAGTACTCGTAAAACAACAATGTACCATAGAAGTTTATCTATGTAACGACGTATTGAATTAATGGCCGATGAGTCACTGTAGTTAGACACCTACTGAACTTTGACTTAGCATACACCTTCAACTTCTTCTTCTTAGCGTGTCGATGGCAATCTAAATAGACTCGGCCCAGAATTCGGCCTCGACTTTGGCGCCATCACTAGCGTCCATCAGTTCCTGTAACGTGCAGCTGACAGGGCACGCAGGACATGATATTAAGTGTGGAACGTTTGTGGAACAGCACCACATTTACACTCTAAGGCGGAGTCGTCAATGAATCTCCATCTGAACAAGTTTTCCCTGCTTCGGCCAACCTGGGTCCGGAGTCTGTTTAAAGACTTCCAGGTTACCCAAGATAACTCATGTCCAGGCGGGAGATCTTCACCAGGTGAAACAAATGATTTGGGTAAGGAAGCACTGTCTCGCCGCAGCTGCAGTCTTTCTTTTGATCGTTCGCCAGTGAGTGGAACGACGCACTTTAAAAAACTGTTTCGGCTTTTCAGACTTTGTGGCACAAGGATGTTGTCGTGCAAAGGGTGTCGTGTGTCGGAAACCATTTTGGCTCTTTCGCTGGTGCTAGCCACCGCTCTGCGAACCACTGGTGGCGCAACCTTCAACTGTCATTATATGAGACACAATTAAATTTCCGACCACTCGTCGGTCGATCGACAGCTAAGGGGGAACCGAGAAAAGACCAGCGCGTTTGACTCACACCGCCATCTTCAAGCAAAAGGAATACTCTATTTCTTTTCCATAAAACAGCGTCATAAAGCAAAGAATAAAATAATAACGACATTGCTCTCAGTGTGATTGCTCACCCCTGGGAGCCAGGGACGGTAAAACAACTGTATACCCGGACACTATATTTCCGTGCAGCGATGCAGTTGTGACTCATAAAGTAAGCCTAGGTTTATGCCGGCGATATTGAGGCGCATTTGATTCATGCGCTGTTTGAGTTAGGATTGAAATAAATATGTGTTTTAGCAGCGCTGAGATAATGAAGTAGTTAACATTTTAGGTATACCATTCATAAAACAATATAAAGTGCGATTGAACTCAGATATGATTTCCAAAATAAGATCTTGCTTGACTATTATGCCCCGGATACAGATCCGGAAAATGATGGCTTTTTAAGGTGAAAGCGCCAGGGTAGCCCGCGAAATTCAAATTTTCTTACGTTTTTTGCAATTTGCAGATCAGTGTTATGTTGTATGTTCATTGAAAGATGATTCGCGACCGTAACAAATATGAGTTTACAGAATTATAATCATAAAAGTCATCAATACAACTCTCTAAGACCAAGTAAGTCCATTGAATGACTATTTCATGAAATCTTGACATTTCAGGATTATAGTAACTTAAGGAATTGTATTACTGATTCTAATATTATAATTCTGTAAATACATAATACCAAGACGGAGAGTTGTTAGTTTTGAATTGTTTAGTTTTAATAAAAATAGTTGACTACATTATCGCATTAGGTGGTAAACCTGTAAAGATAATTGTATGGTGGAAAATAAATAAATAAATAAATAAAACATATTTGTTACGGTCGCGTATCATACTTTGATCAACATACACCCAGACACTGAGCTGCAAATCGCAAAAATCGTAAGAAAATTTGAATTTCGCGGCTACCTTAGCGCTTCCCCCTTAAAGAATTCGCCTTATGATCTTATATTATGATTTATTTAAGTAGACGGTGTAGAAACTATTATCGCCAAATATGAAGTGAACTTTTAAGCTTCTTACAAACACGTCTGGAAACAGAGTAATTACATTGATATCTATTAAATGGCTTTCCCCGCGCCAGCAGTAACACGGAAACTAACTCACCCAGCAACGCACCCAGTCTGTCTGGTCTGGTTGCAACGATGCAGCTCTGTGACTCATAGCTATAATGTAAGGCTGAGAGCAGACAGACAATTAATAAGCGCGTTTGATTCCCAGCAATTGTTTACTGTTTGTAACATGTTTTGATGGCTGAAGCGACAATAGTCGAATAGCTTGAGTGTTAGATTGATATTTTGACAAGAGCATAATTAGTTTACTACGATGGGACTAAAAAAATCATTGATGATGTGGATCAATCATTGATGTGGATCTTTGTGATGTGGATGTGGATCATTGGTGATGTGGCGAACATTATGTTGTTTTGTTTTCTTGTTGAGCAATTTACTTAGTAACTACAGCAATTCATAATCCTCTTGCATAGTAACAAGCTTTATTAAGCCGAAATTATGCAGTAAAGACCTAGACTCTAGACAGTTGGTCTCCGTAGATTGCATAAGCTAAGTCTGTATATTTTGACACACAATATATTTTGCAGCGCTGAATCTGTGCTCATATAAACCCCGATGCAGAACAGCGGCGGTGAAGCGCGCTTCATTTATAACATGACAATGTGTTTATTGAAATCGAAATCGGACTAGGCTCTTATTATATGACCTTATTTCATATACCTTACATGTTGTTTTGTATTAAAATCATTGCTTGTTACCCGTCTGCGCGACAGCAAAGACAGGGTTACTTCGCATTCCTCTTGCATAATTTCGGTTTAATACAGCCAGCCAAAACCTAGACAGTTGTTCTCAGTAAATTGTATATATGTTATTTTGGCACACAATACATATTGCAGCGCTGCATCTGTGACTCATATAAAACCCGGTGCAGAAGAGCGGCGGTGGAGCGCGCTTGACTCATACGTTATTTTACGGTTCAAGTTTATGATGCTAGGGGAGGTTTATTAAATTAGGTATTGTGGGGGACGAGTTTGATATCTTGTGGGTTATCTGCTATTAGGGATTAACGTCATTGGATGCTAGATGCATTTATCTAAGTTCATATTGGTTGGGTCTATGATTTAAAGAGATGTCAAGCATTTAATTTGAAACCATGTAGTAGATGAACTCTCAATCCTTTTTAAAAGTTTCTCGTTTTGTTGCAACTAACAGCTTCCTGAAGGAATTCAATTTGAATTTCTTGAGTCTAGACTAATTTCTTCTTTAGTCTTTAGTTATACGCCAGATCCAATTGCCTTTAACTTCGAACTTGGCTGAACTCAACCCAACTCTTAAGTGATCCTAAGTTGGGGCTAAGTGAATAGATAGGCGGTATTGTAACTTTAAGTAGCGCTTCAGAACTAACCCGTTCAGTCTGTTTTGAATAGTGAGTAACTTAGAACTTGATAGGCTAAGTTACCTAAGGTTTGGCATTGAAGGAGGCGAGGTTGCAAGTTGGTCTTAAGTTATTTATAAACTCATCTATATTTAAAGCAGAATACGTTATGAGAACACGTATTTCTTACATTGTCTGCTATCTGAAATATTTAATATCAATAAAGGCTGAAGTACACATGCTATTAAAAAGCATGCTTGTTTTCTAGCAAGTAGTATGCTTATATATTGTATATGCTCTCCGTGTTTTTAAAATATCATCCTCTTTTAGTATACACATGGTAATTGTGCTATTAGGGAGCATCTGTTCGAAATGAGTGCTTTTGTGCTACTACACAGCCTGTGTATTCTAGGCTTTAATATAATTTTAATGAATATCATCATTTCAATTCAAAACGTTATGGAATTAAAAACAAGCTTTTCAATGCAGAAAAGTGATGAACACAAAAGCAAGCAATCAAGGTATTCACAGCAATCCTAGCATTGACATATTCTTTACAAAGAGCCACTCTTTCGCTCGTGTGCACCAGTCCTTACTGAATGCAACCGAATGGCGCCGCGGCGACGTCGACGGTCGATACTTACGTCGCGACGCGACGCCTCGGCTACTCACATTTGTGCGAAATGTAAAATGTACAAGCATCTGCACGTACTGCATGCGCCGTAGTAAGAAGTTGACTTTGACAGCGCTTTTATTTCGAAGCAGTAAGGATCGTTTTCGTAATTCAAGTGTTACTAGCTGATAGTACTGACTTACGAGTTTGCGAGCCTGAGTATCTCGTCTAGTGGCAGACGGAGCTGGTTAATGACGGACTTGAATGGGGTTATGAGGTTTGGTGCTGCCCGTGCAGTATTAACGACTCTGTCTTGTGTCTAGAATGAACTAAGAGGATCAAACTCACTTGTAACCACAAACTTTTCATGAGACATTGCCTCGCATGGTGTTAGGTTCAATTTAGGTAGTCCATTATCAAAGGGCACGAATTATATTAACTCAATCAATCTGCTTGCCTTTTCCCAACTACGTTGGGGTCGGCTTCCAGTCTAACCGGATGCAGCTGAATACCAGTATTTTACATGGAGCGACTGCCTATCTGACCTCCACAACCCATTTATTGGGTAATACGATACCTCTTGGTAAGACTGGTTATCAGATTTTCGGGCTTCTGACGACCCGTAACCACTGTCAAAGATCCACTAATGACAGCCGGGACCAATGGCTTAACGTGCACGAATTATATTAGCTACGAGTATTAATTGTTTCTTACGAAGGTGAATGGCCATGTTGCCCTTGTCATGTTTTGTTATGTAATGTAATGTAAGGTGAAGTTATTAAATAGGTATGGGCCAATTCCAGTATTTTTAATAACGTTCGCATTCTGTTCTAATCTCATTCTCAATCTGTCAAAAATACCTTTAATTTACATACATTTTTGACGAGTTTATGACATTGATTGTCGCTGATATAAGATTTTGAACGTTTTTAAGTACGGGAATTGGCCTTCAGAGATGTGTACCTACTTTTTCAATAACACTACACTTACGGATTGTTGGCGACAACTACAATATAGATAAAACGTTAAAGAATTTCAAGTTATTTTGTATGGGACGTCCATTAACAACAAAACGCGAGTGCAATTCTTTGTAACAATACATAGTTAGGCCGGCTACTTCGGCAGAGTCGTGATGATGATGTCAACACTCGAACAGATCGGGGCGCGAATTTTATTTTCTTAATATCTCCGAAATCCGGAAACCATTTTCTGGGAAGTGTTCCTTTTCAATATGTAGAGAATACACAGGCTTGTTGAAGATAATACCTACTTATGCTAAAATGTGTTTTCTTTTGTTTCAGTGATAGTAAACCCGAAGGCACCCCCTGGCAGCAAGGATGGCGCTAAAAGCTTCAACTTCGATTTTTCATACTGGTCACATAATGTAAGTATCTTTTGAATTACTTTGATATCCTTGCAAATTAGGCTGTGGCCTGTGATCTGCGTTCCAGACTTCGAATCATTCCCCTTGAACTAAAACCATAGGTTCTATTCAGTAGTTACCTGAAACCAAGATATGCAAATAAACCTATTCCAAAAGCAGGAAATTGCGTAATAATCTAATAAGTTAATTAAATTGTACTGCATACATGTCATAATAATTTTTGCCTAATGGAGGCGTATTTGGCATTTGATTTCAGGAAATAAATAATATTCCGGAAAAAACAATCATAAATATGTATTTATATTCCTTCCTTCCTTATAAACAAATAATTAATCATTCATTGAAATAAATGATTGCGTTTAAATGTAAGGGCCTAATAAAACAGTAAAACTTTTTGTCTTCTATTCTCTTCTTCGCGTATTGTGAAATACTAGTACATCCAGATCCGGCTCGAAGGACCATGTGGCGGATTTATATTCAGGATTTTGCAGATTTTAGTAAATCTTTTATGTTTAATAGAATCGCGTATTCCGGGAAAGAATCTATTTGTGAGATACAATGAAATACAATGCCTGCTTTAATTCGTTCCTTTTAACAATAAATCCATCAAATTCATCAAAAAACACACACAGCAACAGCTAAATATAACCTTAAAATCGATATAACATTAAACATTTACACAGCAACTCGCTCAAACAGACTCGGTGTTGAACCAATCGCGTAGCCGTTGGATCAATAGTAAGTAGATTGGCTTCCCGTGGCTCCGGTTTCCTTGCACCGGAGATGCGATACCACAGTTAATCAGTCCGAGATTCTGATAGCTATTGGTTTTGCAGTAACCACCTACACTAGTACACATGTCGAAATAGTATTCTATTTAGTTCAACGACGAATATACTGAGCAATAGCCAGAGACTACATTAATGTATGTTTTTCTTTACTTTTCCTTTTTGGTAAGTAATATATTAAATATGGCGCATTGAGATTTGGATTTTGAGAAAATGAATGGGTTATTTTTTTATTTGTTTTATTTATTTTTTATTTATCATTTATACAAAAGAACACAGGATTACATATTTAATAGCAACCAAAAACCACTAAGGTTTAAACTTGTGCTATGTGTGTGTAATTAGTAGCATTTGTTTATGTAATTCATACCGCATAAGTTTCTTACAAAGATGAAGTCGTTCTTACTTCTTAGTGTGTGAATGGTACGAAAACTCAGGGTTTTTGTACTATGTTTCTTTACCAAATAATAAAGAAAAATTCACTGTATGCAGACAAAAACACTGACGGCATATCGTGGTCATTGGTATAATACTTTTCATGCATGTAAGAAAGACTTGGACAGTCATCTTTACTACAGCTATTTTAAAATGTATATGAAGGTACCAGAGTCTTTTGTCGTGTGAACCTACCTAATGTGTGTAGTCTCTACACGTGATGGACTCCTATGTTAACGTGTAGATCGATAGCTAATAGCAGCCTCGTACCTAATGCCCTTGATTTACGTTTAATAAATTTGAATTTCTATATCAAAGACCGTTAACATATTGTTGATAGATACTTATTACAACGTCTGCATTGATCCTGTTTATAAAGCACCGTAGCTCCTTATTCTGATAGATATTGTAGACATTGATTTAATTACATTTACTATATCTACTTGGGCTAATTCCTTGATTGATGAAGTCCACTATCAATGTTAATTTGTGAGTAACGCACAGCATATAACCACTACAGTGTCCTTTATTTGTAGCAGTCATTCCCAAAACAAGAACTTGCAGTAACTGCAAAATTAGAATGCTCGTTGTGACTATAGTTAATCTATATATCTATACAAATAAATAAAATGGAAGTTTCTGTTTGTAATGTCAAAACAACAACTTTTTACTAAATGCATAAGAAAGTATATACGGTACTTATAACAAAAAAAACAATTTTTTACATTTTTGTCTGTCTGTCTGTTTGTTCCAGCTAATCTCCGAAACGGCTAGCCCGATTTTGACGGGACTCACTGGCAGATAGTTGATGTTACGGAGAGTAACTTAGGCTAATATTATTTTAGACAAATAATTAGGGATCCACGCAAAAAAAATTAAATCCATGAAATTGTGAACAAAAAGTCGGATTTGAAAAATTTATTTTGCATTTGGTAGCCCGATTCTCGAGGATAGTAATTGGCTATACCTATAACATCACGCTACGACTCATAGGAGCAGAGCAAAAAGAAAAAAAAATAAGAAAGAACACTAAGCGAAAACGAAGTAATAGCGCGGGCGAGCGATGCAACACGACTGGTCGGGGGACGAGGGAGTTTTATTAAAATGTGGCTGTTATTTTAGTTTATTGCGTATCTTACGACTTTCACGCGAACGAAGTCACGGGGCATAGCTAGTATTCCCTAAGAACTAATCACTAATATGGTGCATTAAGATGCCATCTTCAGCATATGGCGCTTTCGAGCTGCTATACGTAATAATGATAATGAAGCACGTTATTACTTTACAGCGCCATCATCGAACTAACCGATCAATTCTGATGTTAACGGCTACCCGGCTGGTAACACGATTGTCCGCCAATATTACTGCTTGTTCGGTTTTGGACGGCCGCCATATTGGATGCAGGCTATATTGTTATCGGATTACTAGTCCATTGGCCATAGCCATTGGCCATAGCCATTGGCCATAGCCAATGGACTATTAATCCTAAATTAATTTTAGGATTTGCCAAGTGTTGCGATCCTTGTATCCTTTTATCAGCTTCCTGTACTGCCATAAAACCAGGGCAATTTCTTTTCGTCTTTTAAAATGTAAAAGCCTGTTTTCTGCGATATCTGACCATGTTGGGACCCTCAAAAATTATCAGACCGTCACAACACCTTCGCCGCGATCGACCACGACGGCGAATAAACTTTTAAGGAAGTGGGAGGCTTTAAATTCGTTCTTGCAATTAGTGTAAGACTGTTTTACACCAATCAATACTTCAAAACATAACACAATAATGTATGCGTTTACCAAATAATAATACATAAACAGCATCAGAATTATTGGCAAATGACGCGTAACCGCAGAAACCACGTCCATTTGATAGCCCGGAGATTGCGTTGTGATGATTAATTTGTACCATTCGGACGCAATCGGGCAGCCTCGGTTTGTGGTCTCATCTCACTACGACACATGGTTTGATATTGGCAATCATAACCATTCGGGAATGATCGGGGGATGTACACTATAGGTTATTCATTTATCTACTATGAGTGACCACTAGGGCCAAACTACAGCTTTGTTTTACTAGAGTCACAATCGTGTTATCATAATAATTATATCTTATCTACAACCCGCATATAGTGCACATGCCAATCAAGTTATAACGTAAAACTTTTAAAACTTAAGTAAGTATATTAAATAATGAAAAATATCGAAAAAATACATTTGTTACAAAGTTCACACAACTACACACACCTACTGAAAATAGACTTTTATTCAGTTCAGTATCTAAAAAGGACAGCTTTGTTAGTAAACATACAAAAAAAGTCGCATACATTTTACAAAGTTAACGGCAAAGAGCAGCAGCATTTACTTAATTTGCAATTTTAACGAGTGGATTCGGGGATGGGTTTAATTCATACAAATGTATGCGTCTGCAGTCACAGATGTTACTATGATAATCTGGTTTACTTAGTTTTGCTCATTTCGTTATTGTTGAAGTTTTAGATAAGTAGGGACCTACTTACTAATAGAATTATCAAATATTCCGATAATCATAAATAAAAAGCATATAGTGAATAAGAATATTTTGAAAAACACCTAATTGGTTTGTAATTTTCAGTACCTACGTACCTCTTTTAGCTAGTCTCAAGTTGCAAGGCGTTAAAGAAATTGATTCTAATGAAAAATACATTGATTATGTGCTCAGAAACAGATTTTTCATTGGAATAATCTAATTGTTTTGGTGCCAGGACATTCCCATAACATCTTAGCCATTCTCCTTTACAAATATCCATTATTCACCTATGGGCTGTAGGTACCATCGCGGACATTTGCATTTACTAATGTAATAAGGTTGAAAAGTGGTTCACCGCAAATGTCCGCGATGGTACTGTAGTAATCTGCCGGGATGCTACGGCTGGTCACTACGTGTATTGTGTATGTTCACTCGTTAAGGGGTGTGTAAAGGACGTTCTGATTATTGAATGATACACCGGAGTCCCATAATATTATTTTAATGGCTTATGGCAAGCTCGTCACAAGTTCAACGTAAAGTTAGGAGTCAACCAATATAAAACAATTTTACTATATGTCATCTTTCGAACTTATTCTACTATAAAATCTCATGACGTGTCTTAATGGCCAGCTGTAATTCCGATGAAGGTTTCAAGCTGAAGGCAGGCTCGATTAAAGCCTCTACAGTACCTACTATGACTGACTAGTAAGCATCGCTGCTATGAATATCACGGCCAGTCTCCTTTACAAAGACCCATATACACCTGCAGGCTGTAGGAACTCTGTCGTTTCTGACTATTTAAATTATGTTTTTGTTACAGCCAAGTGACCCAGAGTTCTCATCACAAATCATGGTGTACAAAGACATCGGCGAGGAGATGTTGCAACACGCTTTCGACGGTAATGACCATTCGCTTTCCTTCCTACTTTCACCCAGTACACACTAATAATTACGCTTTCTTTTCGCGAATTGCCATATCTGTGCATCTCAGATCGGCGTATCTTTGTGATTTACTTTTGGGGATATGTTTAAAAGTTAAATGAGCTTGAATTAATTGGGAATCGTGTTCGATCCTCGTGTTTAATTGGTAGAAAACTTATAAATAAAAAAGGAAATTAATGTAAACCAAAGAAGAATGAAGTTGATAGATGAAGCATAATTTTAAATCAGACTTACCTACACAAATTATTATATCTACTTACACAAATTGGTTTCCGGCAATCAATCAATGCACGGGGTCAATGGCTTACTCGATAATTAAAAATGTAGGTATTAACTTTCATAGAAATATTAAATTACACGCGTTAGTTTCAATTAAACAGTCATTTTGCCTCTGAATTATAGTAGCGGTAATTACACACACGTGGTTTCCACGATCCATCGTTTTATATCGGTGGATTTAATTGAAAACGAAATATGAAAAACCTTTCTGGAACTTAAAATAAAGCCATAGGATTTGATATTTTAGGTTGGGCATAAATTGAAACTAATCCTGCATTTCAATTAACCAACATTCCGTACAAAACTAGCCAATTGAAAGATAAATGCCCGGAAATCTGTGCTAAATGTTCCAACCAAAACAAAAGCACATCATTTCCAAACATGCTCTACCATTCAAATTTCAACCTTATCTACAACTCACTAAGTGCTAATATCTATTATTCCACAGGCTACAATATATGCATATTTGCGTACGGGCAGACTGGTGCGGGCAAGTCCTATACGATGATGGGCACTGGCAAAGATGGCCAGGAGGGCATCATCCCGCAGATCTGCAAGGATCTCTTCAGGCGCATCAGACAGACCTCCTCCGATGATCTCAAATATTCGGTCAGTGTTATTAAGGCTAATACATAACATATAACATATTTATATAATTAAGAAGCCTTGCTCGATTAAGAAACAAACCAAAGTAGAAACAAATTAATTATTATTACGTCTGTACATCCCAAAGGGCCGTAGGCAGAGGCGTGATGGAGTACAGTCACTTTGAAACTGAAATGTTTATCCAAATGAAGATGTTATGGATAAACTAGACTGATGGATTATCTCAGTTGGGATAGGATTTAATAATGTGTTGATGAAAACCTTCTTGCTACATTTAGGCCGA
Organism: Fissipunctia ypsillon; assembly: GCA_947568875.1. Taxonomy (NCBI): domain Eukaryota; kingdom Metazoa; phylum Arthropoda; class Insecta; order Lepidoptera; family Noctuidae; genus Fissipunctia; species Fissipunctia ypsillon. The sequence continues at coordinate 6,750,221 of OX387660.1, read as the reverse complement.
ATTAAAATAAAACAAAACATGCAGAACTAAATTTTAAGACGTCATTAACGGCCGAACCCAATAACCTATCTATCACCAGTTTTGGCACACTGGAGATAAAAAAACCTATGGTTTTAACGTCCCAATAACCTTTAAAAGATTATGGACTCTGACCGGCCTGACATAAGGACAGATAGAATTATACTGTCTACCATCAATAGCGATCTGTCTTTTACTGAAAATAGGTTGTTGGGTTCAGCCGTAAGTCATACACTGTTTGTACACCGCGCAACGTCAACGGGACGTCAACGAGAAACGAGATTATGCGAACCGAACGTGACGTCACGGTGGTGGTGTGTGGTGGACACACGGCTATAGTAAATGTATGAGTAGCAGAGCTGTGCCTGTAGCTACAATTATCATTAAAGGGAAGCTGAAGAAAAAAATGTTCAGTTCTCATCAACTCAGACAAAAAACTGTAGGTACAAAAATCTTATTATCTTATTATGATACATAGTTAAGCACACAGGTGTACCATATTATTTGGCAATAGTAGACATTAAGAAGAGTGGCTGTTCCGAAGGGCAGCCGATAGGAATCGGGTTGTATGAAGGCTATGCCTCTGAAATGTATATATCGCTACTTCGGTGTCGTCACCTCGGTCTCGTTGACGTCCCGTTGACGTGGCGGTGGACAAACGGTCTAAGGCCGAGATCTATAACGTCACTTAGCACGTACTTTGGTTTAGAAATGTTCCTTTCTCTATCTTACACTTATTGTAGTTTGACAGTTGTGCGACATAGACAGGAATAACGCTCAACCAAACTTAGTGCTAAGTAATGTTTATAAATCTCGGCCTTAGTATGTCCATAAAAAGTGTAATGTAGCGACAGAAAGGGAATAGAACGTTTTAAGGTTTTATACGTGGCGATTAATTATTTCTTGGTGACACAGCTAAATGTGCACTGAAATGGTTTCTGTAGGCACGCCCTTGTGCAGTAGTGTGTACATCATCAATTTACTGCAAAAATAGTTAAAGTACTGAAAATATAGAAGACCCCATTACGGTGTACTGTTAAAGCGGTTTTAAAATTGATTGTTATGTAAGGGTTCTAGAAATATCGCCGCCCACCTCCCTTTTCAACCCCCACGTAAGAGCTCTGTATGACGTAGTTAGATTATGGTTTATTTCTTTACTTTGGTTTGCCAACGAATTATGTACAGTCACGAGCACTTATATGTATACACTTAGCACAATTCAAAAGCGATTTTCTCGTGGAATTATGATCGCAACTATAAGATAAGACCTGTTTCATAATAGTATGGGTTTCAAAATACTATGTTCGTAACAACATAAAACTACAATTAACACAGTAGGAAAAAATGACTCAAAAGTTGCTCAGTGTATACGTATTAGTGCTCGTGACTGTACATAAGAATATGTTGCTAAGAGCAGTTTTTGCTGAGACAGTTCTTGTTGTTTTCAATTTTTTTTTTGTTTTTGATTTAATGAATTATATTTGATTACTAGTTTATCTATTTATTTATTTATAAGTATAAAAAACGCATTGGTTATGTTGAAACTGTTTGTACTCTCCATCACTTGTCCCTAAATAAAGGTTCATTAGAAAATCAGCGTCAGACAGCATCTGTCTGGCATTAATGCTGAAATGAACCTTTTTGGCGCAGCCGTGAGGCACACTATTGTTGTTTAAAACATTATTTTCACTTTTTTATTTTGTTATTTGTATTTTGTGTTTCACGAACTCTGCCCAAATAAACGTTATTCTTTCTTTCTTTCTTTACATATTACTTTGCACGCCTGTACATAAGGGGGAAAGCAAAGATGTACTGTACACCCACATTTCGCCAGTTACGTTTAAATCCTAAGTAATATAAGCCTTTCGCCATTTACCGGGTACACGTCCAGACTTCGGGCTGTTACTAGGACATAAAGGGTGTACGGTAATATAAATATGGATAACCTTGAAATGGATTACAGAAAAAAATGAGGTTGTAAAAAAAAATATAGCTCAAGTATGTTTTTTATAGACAATTTAATCACTTTCTATTAAATTCTTGCACGCCACGGCCACAAATTAATGAATTTCATCGGTTTTGTTGTTAAAAGGCTAGACTGAGGCTAGTAAGGAGTGAGGGTAGTAGTAGGGAGTGCTGTATGACTAGTTTTTTTCCTACACATCAATAAAATATAGTTTTTTTTAAACGCCCATTCGTTTTTATGCAAGCTGCTTCAAGGTTATCCATCATGGTAGATTCCAGGGGCGAAGCGTTCATACAACCCGATTCCTATCGGCTTCCCTTCGGAACAACAATTTTTCTTAATGTTCACTATTGCCAAATAATATGGTACACCTGTGTGTGTATCACATCTCATTACATAATTATATTTAATACCAGTTTAATACATCATAAGATTAAAAACCTACAGTTTTTTGTCTGAGTTTATGAGAACTGAACAATTTTTTCTTCGGCTTCCCTCTAATGATAATTGTAGCTGCGCGCGCCACTGGTAGATTCCTAATACAGTACAGTTTACTTGAATAATTCAATGTAATCTAAGCTCAACGTTTTATTTCAACCGACAGATGTTTCGGACTGTCCGAAATATGAACGGTTCTTCTTCGTAAAGCAAGTAGGATTCTTGCATGAATATTCATATTCATTCTAATTATATCGTTAGCAATTCAAATTGAGTTTATATAAGGTTAATAACACTTCCGAAATACGAGAAGGAAATATCCTTTTAAGTAATTAGTATTTTATGAATAAGAGAAACCGTTTTTCCTGAATAATCTAGAACTTTCATAACTGTAAGGTTTCACCGTTGTGTGATTTTGGGACGTTTTTAGCCCAGGGTTTAACTGATAATGCTTTGATTTGGTGTTTAATTTGCCAAAGGTCATTGTTAGCCTGAAAGCGCCTTAACTGAACATGGGCCTCTCAACGCTACCATTTGTGGATATAATATAATAATCACGATTAGCGAACTGAAGCCCAATTCCCGTAACTAAAAACGTTCAAAATCTAGTCGCAACCTTATCTCAGCGACAATCAAATGTCATAAACTTGTCATAAATGTAGGGAAAATATAGGTGTTTTGACATGACGCCTGATGAGACTGAGATCATAGCGGCAATTCTCGTAATTTTAAGAACATTCACAGTCTGATCTCAGTCTCAATATGTCAAAAATACCTATAATTTCCCTACCTTTTTGACATTTGATTGTCGCTGAGATGAGATTGCGACTAGATTTTGAACGTTTTTAGTTACGGGAATTGGGCTTCAGACTGTGAACGTTCTTAAAATTACGGAAATCACCCCTCTGATAGGTGACCATAGTTTCTTATTTTAAGGTCATAGGTCATAGTTCCTTAAGGTCTTGTGCCTAAAAACACAATATAACACTTGCCTTTATACAAAAACAGGTGGAAGTATCCTACATGGAGATATACTGCGAGCGAGTCCGGGATCTCCTCAACCCTAAGAACAAAGGAAACCTTAGGGTGCGCGAGCATCCAGCACTTGGACCCTACGTGGAAGACCTTAGCAAACTCGCTGTGACGTCATACCAGGACATATACGACCTTATTGATGAGGGCAACAAGGCTAGGTAAGGATTAGATTTTGTTCGTATGGCTTTTATAGAGCTTCCAGCCAAGTGTTTCGTCTTACAACGGTACAAGGATCTTTTGCCACGTGGCCAATATAAGATGCTGTTAGTGCCGAACTAACGGCATCCTGTTTTGTCAGTACAACTTCTGAGACAATTTCACACAAAGTTTACCAATAAAGCCGTGTCAATGTCATTCAGAGGCCGACAGATCCTTGTAGCATTCTATATGTAGGTATCAGCTTTGTATCCAGTCAGGATTTTTTTGGGATGCGCAATGTTGGCCCAGTGGGAACGGCCGCGACTTACGAATTGTAGGTCGTGGGTTCGAACCCAAGCAGGCACTTTACTTTGTGTAAATAATTTCATTGGCCACTGCTATCAAAACGGTGAAGGAAAACATCGTGAGGAAACCGGCATGTCCTAGAACCAAAAATTCGACGATGTGTGACATCCACCACCCCGCACTGGGCCCGCGTGGTGGATTACGTTGCACTCCCTCTCAGAGAGGAGGCCTGTGTCCCAGCAGTGGCAACATTATAGGCTAATTATGCAAGAATTTTTGTGTGTGTAGAATGGTCTGGTCTATGATAGTAAACCTTTTTGGTAGTAAGTAAGACATGGACTTCTGCTTCCGGTGGTAGAACTTTGCGTTTACCACAGTTTATGATTACGCTGATAAAAATGTTTTTTTCATATTGCTGCGATTGTTGTTGCAATGGAAATGGGTTTACCTAGTTTAGTTGGGTATGAAAGAACTTATTCATGCAAATCTACCTGTAATTCATTTATGAGATTTGCCCACAATCCTAAGCTGATCATGCTGGGAGGTCGCGATATAAACTATTTAAAATATGTATATAATGTAGTTGTACCTACTATCGTAGCAAGCTAAAGCGCCTGCTACACGGTCGCCAACCGCGTCCCGAGAGAGGTGACCTTGGTGGTTTACAACCAAACATTGAAACAGCTCTGACGGTTGCCAACCAAGGTCACCTCTGTCGGGGACGCGGTTAGCGACCGTGTAGCAGGGCCGAATGCCTTTTTAACGTTTGCCCGCCCATCGATATTCGTAAATAGTATGAAGGAACAATTACCGTGCATTGGTAAATGCTAACAGTTGTCGTAACATTTGACAGGACTGTGGCAGCCACGAACATGAACGAGACCTCGTCTCGTTCGCACGCTGTCTTCACCATATTCTTCACACAACAGAGGCACGACCAGACCACCAACCTTATGTCGGAGAAGGTAAGCCACATTATTATTCTTTCGTAACTTTGATGACTTCTGTGTTTGGAGATTACTGCTGAATCATCACATAGTGATCCTCCTTGGAGATACGATGTTTACTTTTATCCCATAAAGTTTTTCCAACAGCTCTTGTATACAGATAACTAAAATGATGATCTTTTATTCAGGTAAGGAGTTCGATTCATTTATCTAGGCACCGTTAATATTAATCTTAATAGTTTTTCATTGGATAATACCTGCAAACCTGAAAATTATCCCACTGCACAACAAAGGCGTACTTCGCTTTGGATAAATACCTATGTATATCAGATGAATGAACAGGTATACCATCGATGATACCGACCTGTTAATGCCTCTCTGCAGGACAAAGGCCTCTTCTCATTCAGCGCTTCATTCAACTAGCTTCCTGACCGACTTCTTGACTATTCAAAAGTGCCTGTAAATGGTTTAATTGAAATTAATAATTTGAGTTTAACATCCTCTCCCTTTCAGGTATCCAAAATCTCCCTAGTGGACTTAGCAGGATCCGAGCGAGCGGACTCGACCGGCGCTAAAGGCACTCGTTTGAAGGAGGGCGCGAACATTAACAAGTCTCTGACTACCCTCGGAAAAGTCATCTCTGCGCTCGCTGAGATTGTGAGTTCATTTGTTTGTTGTAGTTGGTGGTAGTTGAGTAGTTTTTTGTTTAGAGGACTGTTCTTCAGAAACCCATGAGCCCATGACTTAAAAATTATTAATTTATTTGTACAATAAAGAGTTGACAAAAAGAGAAAATGCATGGCTGTATGTCATGATCGCCATTATTAAATATTTAACGGTTAATGGGTTTTCTGAGTTGGGATTTGGTGCTAGGACTACGTAGACAAATTTAATCGTGTGGTCTTATTCTCTAGTGGCAGCACGAGTTAAATTAACAAAACTCATGCTGTGGTGAGAAGATTAGCTGGTCGGCAAAATGGGGAGGGGGGCGGACTGACTGATCTAAGATAGCCAAAGTTGGCACAGTAACTTTGATAAAACGACTGGTCATTATTTCGCTAAATTACAATGAGTTTGGCTATCTTATCCTAGATGTTGTGTTTAGATTACAGTATGTACAACATGTCCCGGAATTAACGCATAACCTCCTAAGGGGTCATTGAACTCAACATTAAGAACAACTTGTACTATGGGACCAAACCTGAAATCTCGAAAAAATAATCGGCTATTACCTAAATTAATATTATTATGTTCGCATAACTCGATTAAATGTAGGAAACAGCTGATTTTTTTTCGTGATTTCAGGTTTGGTCCTATAGTAAAAGTTGTTTATAATGATGAGTACCTACAATTACCCCTTAACAGGTTGTGCGTTAATTCCAGGATATATTGTACCTACATAGTTTTAAGAAAATAATTTCCAACGGATCGCAAGATTTTTGTAATTTTGATTGATTGTTGCTATTTTCTAGATACTCAACTAAAGCACGGTGTGCACTAGTAGGTTTGATTAGGCAAGTTTCCTTTCGCAACCTACTTGCAGTACTTGCACCTTGCTAACACTCACAGTTAGTCAAATTGCGGTAACTGTCAAAAGGTCGACTCTCGATCCGTCAAAAAAGATCTTGCACACATTTTTATAACGTTTTCGAAGTTGTTCAAGAATGTCCACCCCTCATGCACACTGTTCTGGTTTAGAAGTTTTTGGGCCCTGCTCCGAAACGCTGAGTGTCTATATGGCCCGAAGCTCATGCTTGTTGGGGCCCCCCACACCCTCATAGTTTCTAAGGTTACTCTGACGTACACGAATACAGAGCCTGAAAGTTTCCGACCCTGAACTGAGTGTACAGAACTTTACAGTGCAAGTCGGTTGAGGAAGTAAACTTACGCCAGTAAACATGCTAGTCGACCGTGGTTTACACGTAGATGTATGCTAAACTAACAAAACATTCACGTTTGTTTTAATGCCCCGTATCTCCGTGGAAATTATAATATAGTCGGTGAGTTTGGTTTTTATAATAGAATACTAGGAGTGTGTGTGCACATGACTAATATTTTGTTAACCCCTTAGCGAGTGATCCTAGTGTTACGATAAGTAGGTAGTCGTTTTGCCGGTCTCTTTTGTAAAAATCTCACCGCTAAAACTTAAGTGAAGTTGTTCGTATTTGATATCAAAATGTAACTTTACTAACTGTCGATAGTTTGTATGCGTGTTAGCTTTACCGTAGGTTTTAATAGTTGATTGTTTACCAAGAGAGCAAACAACTGTTTTAAAGGCGAGAGTGTTTCATTGAATCCAGAGCGCAGTGAAGGATTCAAAGCACGTCACTTGAGCTTAAAGTAGTGTTGCTCCCGAGGTGGACACTCTACTTTTTATCACCCTTTATGAGAAAATAAGTAAGTGCAACTTATGAATAAGAATAGTACGTTTATTTATTTATTACATACAATTAGAAATAATAAGACATCATAGAAATATTTGTTTAAACAAAACTAAGTAAAATCCGATTTTGAGTAAACAACGAAGGCGGAATGCATTTCGCGCGTTAATCTATTTTCACACAAACTTTTGTTTTTGGCTCGCGCGGTTTACTTTATCAAACAGCCTGTTACTTGTTCATACAATGTTCGTGATTGATATCGATGGTGATTGAAACTTTTATTATCAATATCCACATTCCAAATTCAAATCACTTTTAGTCCATATGGATTAAAGAGCTATTTTAGTCCCTATTTACGAAGAATAAACTAGCTCTTTTTGAATAGATGTGATAAAAAATTTTATTCATTCGTTTTTGGAACGTCTTCCATGCGCTTTAATAGACAAGTGAGCTGTTATTCCATCTGATGCTGGGGTTTGACACTGTTGACAGCTCATTTCAAGTTCACTTCACCTAAGTTTTCACGGTGAGATGTTTACGTAATAGATCGGCTCCACCCTAATTGCGTAATACACAATGACAATACCAATCTCATTTTGACAATTCAATAATATCCATTGCGTTATTTTTGCTGTCGAGCAAATGAAATTGTTCAAACATATAAAGCAATGGGTTTGTTGTACTGTCAAAATGAAGTTGTCGTCAATTTTCTTATTATTTTTTGTTGTTACGACCCAGTGGGAACACTCGCTTTAGATTAAGCTAAATATGCTTGTGCTAAGAGTGGGTTCACTGCACTGTGAGCTTCGAACTCATGGCCTAAAAATTGCGTAACCTACGCCTTAGCCAATCGGCTATTGTTGCTTTTATTCAAACACATTTGGAAATTTGGAATTCAAGTATTTGTATTATTGGATCACTTGCAATATTTGGCTTTTCGTCTAAGCTCAGATGATCATGCGATGGTAAGTTCTGTGCTTTACGTGCATACTTGCAAACTCTTAAAAACGCGCCATGTCGCACAATTGTCTGTACGTGGCCTAATGCTTAAGACTGCTTGATCTTAGTCCAAGACACTTGACTTAGATCATGCCTTATCCGTATTAAAGTTATCGGAAAATAACTGCGTAGAACTTTGACATTTCTTTGTAAAAAAAAAATTACTAGTAAATTATAGATAGGCCAGCCGCTTTTGGACGCGTTTTCTTACGAATTTGAGTAATGCAAACTAGCACGAAAACGCACGAAAGCTCCCGATCGTCCAAGTACCGTGGGAACTCCCACACTGTCTGTTGCCACTGCCATTTGACGTCAGACATTTTGCGTCTCTTAGCGTAGCACAAACAAAATGAACATCTTATTCAAAGTTCGGCTGGCCGTACACCGGTATCTTCCGATAGCTTCACCAGCTTTTTCAACTGTGCTTCATAACAATAATCTTCTCCCATCAGGCTTCAAAGAGCAAGAAGTCGAAGAAAGCAGACTTCATTCCGTATCGCGACTCCGTGTTGACGTGGCTGTTGCGAGAGAATCTCGGAGGCAACTCCAAGACGGCCATGATTGCTGCCATATCGCCAGCTGATATCAACTTTGATGAAACTCTTAGTACGCTCAGGTAAGCGTAGTTGGATATTATGATATTCAATTTGATATTTCTTCGTATTAAAAAGTGGGTCGACCAAAAACTTTGTCTCGTCTACAGACGACCAAACATTTTATATCATTAAGTTACCAGTGTACAAAAGAAAATACTAAACCGCATTCCTTTGCGATTTAAACCTTTAAGAGCCTTTTAGGAAATATGACTAAATAGATGGGTAACCTGTCTTTGCCTTATTCCTTATTTATATCGCAAGAGACAAACAAAAACATTAAAAAGATTAAATTCTCAAACGACACTCACAGCGACTTCAAAAAGTCCTTAAATGTCATGTGAATATATGTCATTGCTACAATAAAATAAATGTCATTCCGTCACTGCTATACACTTTAAAGTTACAGACACAGCATAAGGCTTATCATTGACTTGCTATCGTAAGTCATTCCCTATTAAAACACCATAACACACAATCCTAAACCTTCCTACCACCCACAGATACGCCGACCGCGCCAAGCAGATCGTGTGTAAGGCGGTCGTCAACGAGGATGCCAACGCGAAGCTCATCAGAGAGCTCAAGGAGGAGATACTCAAGCTACGGGAACTACTCAAGGCAGAGGGCATCGAGGTTGAAGAAGGTACGTCTTTGTGTGTACGGGTGTGTGGCCTTGACTTATGGTAGTTGATGGTCGATAAGTAAACTGACGATGTAAAAAACTATCCGTCTTTTGTATTGGTACGAATTATTTGAAAATAATCAGTAAGTTACTACGCTGACTGCCCATGCTAAATGTACTTGCAAAAAAAGTGCCAGTATGAAGTTAGGGAAGCGGTCTGCACAAAAAAGAAAGTAACCGACCGGTTATTTTAGGGGTCAGCATTACAGGAAATAAGAATACTTAGATTGTAGTCAGGGATGATCTTGCTGTAATTATAGCTTTTTCTTGGGCTAAATTGTCTGTGCCATTATTGCTTTAAACTAGACTTTATATAAAGAAGTATTTAATATTACTTTGCCATAATAGAGCGGATTTCTTGTCAATTTATCTATCGACCTTCATGATAGCTTATTCTCGACCTTGTCAGCAAGTTAGGATGTTTAGACGTCTTGTGATGATAGACCGTCTTGTGTGATCGTTCCATATCGAACAAGCCGCACCAGTGTGCTGTGTTACGATTAACGCCACAATAAACATTGAATTAAGTCTCATATTCCTGATACTAAAACTTGATTCTGTTTCCAAAACCCACACGAACTAGGACCAGATGGTAAAGTCCTTTATGAAAAGAAACAAGAGCCCACCAGTAAGTAACAATGATAAAGAGGCTTGCGCATTTTTGCATCTGTACACCCCACCTGTACGCTTGGCCTCCATTTTGAATCGGGGTTGCCAGACACGATAAAATATGCAAACTTTTTTGATACAATTTTCGATCAATGATCTGGCAGCCTGACACTCTAATGAAAAAAAAAGCAATTTATTTTGCACCTTGTCCAGCGCTTGTGGCGTTTGTAGGCATAAAATATATAGTATTATTATCACTTCACGAATACATAATATGAATATTATATGAACTGTGGTGTGGGTCATACCATAAATATATGTGACAATAGATATATAATTGCGCTTATCTATCACTATATTCTATTGGTGTTGGTCTGGGACACTATTGAACATGGTTATATACAGATAGTGTATGTATGTAGTAAATAATACTTGGTGTGCTGTTATGTATTTCTCTGAGCATTTTATTTATCGTATATAAAATGTATTTATCAATAGAATATTATTATTCTACAATGCTCAGTCCCGCATTATGAAAACAATCGATTTTGATTGACCGACCAAATATATTCGACTTCGCATTCTCGGATAAAATATTACATCAACGTGCGGCCTTATTATCACTTCAACTATTTCGCGACCCCTCGGCAGCGAGCCAAACTCTTTACTGTTGTCCAATATCGATTAAACTTCTTCAATTTGCTGTAATTTAGTTAACACATCTTCAAAATCGATTGTCAAACCGTCTGTTGGCGGCCATATCACAAACATTGGCATTCGAAGATTAACTAGTATTGGTCAAAGTATTGGTCAAAATTTTTCGTTGGTCGCCAAACGGCTGTTATATTGTGAATATATTGCATTGCTACAATAAAAGCTTCCTAGCTTCAGAAGCCTTGCATGTTTTCCCATTATATTTGTGTCAGAATAGAATAATTTGGTGTCAAATATTTATTTTGTGTAGTACTTATAATCACTTTTAAAGTAACTTTATTGTAGACTTTTGTCTACCCGTGCAATAATTTGCACAATGAGAACAAACCTGATTTTGCACATTAATTTGCACTATAACCCACATAGTGCAATATTAAGGTGTTTTATGGAACAATATATTATCTATACTTTAGTAAAAAAACGTATCAAATTAGAATAGAAATCCGTAGATATCGACTTAAAAGTCGAAAATATTTAACCAGTAATCAGATACAGCATGCTTCAAATTACAACAATGTTGGTATATTCAAGACCGTATCAATAGTATGGTTGGTAATGGGTCCAGCATAACCAAGAACAATCATCGCAAGTAAAACAATCGTCAGAAATCGATCCGATGAAAATACGACACAGTCTACTATTTAATTAATTAATGAATAATATAAAAAGGTATTAAAAAGATTTGGTGTAAAATAAAATATCGAGTCTTACAAAGTCTAGAAGTTTCTATTTATTTACAAAGCTAACATTCTTTCACATTATGATTAAAACAGCAGAAGAGAACAACTCTTCGCCTCAACGCAAGAAGAGCGAGGCAGAGGTGCTGTCCCCGAAGCTGTCCCGAGCAGCCACGACGATTGCCGAAGAGGCTGTTGACCAGCTACAGGCTTCCGAGAAACTTATTGCTGGTAAGTTGGTCTTTGGAGACAGTTTGGAGATCCTATTATAACCTTGCCTTTGTATAAGAATGATGCCTGAGCAAAAAAAAGAAATTCTATTTAGTCCGTCAGTCAGATAATAAAAAAAAATTAGACACGTCTTTTCTGCTTTATCAATATATTAATAAAAAATGACTTGCATAAAACGCATTAAAATTGAGAAGTGGAGGCTCGTTACGCCACAACTATGTATAAAATCTAGCAAGGCGTGACGTCATGTCACATTTTAACTCGATGTATCGCTGTAATCTTTTGATTACTTAAAAGAAGAAAAAAATATGTGGCCAATATTTTTTAATAATCTACCTGACGGACACAAAAAAATTTAGTCATCATCCCTATTGTCTTTCATCGTTTTAACGATGTAAGAAAATATCGTAAGGAAATCGGCATGCCCTAATACCAAAAGACAGTACCTAGCCTTATTTTGACTCCTCAAGTTAGACTGTTTTTCGTTTTAGTAAAGGCTAAAAATCTTCGAAATGCAGCTATACCTAACAAAAAGGAAATTGGGCAGAGCATAAGGTTTTATATTGAACGCTTAAAAGAACATGACTCCAATTCCATAAAGTTTAGGTGGTGTTCTGTAGTTTCTGTCTTACCACATGAGCCAAATAACACGCGCATAAACTCAAGCCGTGTGCTGTGTCCAGTCCAGACAGCCATGATGACATTAACCAAATAAACCATAAAATTAAATAGATTCGGAAGAAACGAAAACGTTTTGTGCAAATGAATGTAGTATTGACCAGCACGCGTAGCATAAACACAATAGAAACGGGTTTTGTCCCCAGAATAAACAAAATGACAGATTGTAGAAAGATTTCTAACGTAGCATGGCGATGTGTCATTTTGTCTATTCTTCAACAAAACAAAACCGTCAACAAAACCCATTTGTACGGTGGTCATGCAACGCGTGCAGCTAATAATATATAATATAATATAATATAATATATGATATGATATGATATGATATGATATGATATGATATGATATGATATGATATGATATGATATGATATGATATGATATGATATGATATGATATGATATGATATGATATGATATGATATGATATGATATGATATGATATGATATCAAATTCATACATTTAATAATTTTCTGTCACCAACAGAACTAAATGAGACATGGGAAGAGAAGCTCAAGCGTACCGAACAGATCCGGGTACAACGCGAGGCTGTGTTCGCGGAAATGGGTCTCGCGGTGAGGGAGGGAGGCGTCACCGTCGGCATCTACTCGCCTAAGAAGTCGCCACATCTGGTTAACTTGAACGAGGATCCTAATCTGTCGGAGTGTCTCATCTATTATATTAAAAATGGTAAGTTTATAGTTTCACTGTTCTTTTTGAGGAGGTCTTCGGAGGAGCTCGTGGCTAAGTAATAACAGCCGCACGGGTCGGTCCATCAGGTTAAGCTACGCTTGCCGGGGTAGGTCCGTGGATTGGTGACCATCTTTACATACCGAGACTCCTCCGTTCCTCGAAAAGCACGTTAAGCCGTTGGTCACGGCATTCATTCGTGGATCTTTGACAGTCTTTACGGGTCGTCAGAAGCCCGAAAGTTTGCTAACCAGTCTTACCAAGGAGTATCGTATTATCCAATAACTGGGTTGTGGAGGTCAAATAGGCAGTCGCTCCATGTAAAACAATTGTGTAGTTGGGAAAAGGCTACGCAAATAGATTGTTCTTCATTTATATTTCCGTGGAAAACTAAAGGTACAAGAATAGCTAATGCAATTGTAAAATCACTTTGTAGTCAGAAAAGTTGTTTGCGGCTAAATAACCACAGGGTTTACTTAGGTATCGTATTGTCCGAGATATGTTTTCTTTCGATGATTTTCCCGAGACTTCATTATATCTGAACTTTCTGGAAAGAAAGAATGAACCAAGTTATAACTCTTATATTTTCGTGAGTTAACAGCTTGTCCAAGCAAGCAAACTTTGAAATCAAATTACTTTGCTAAGTCCCTTTTCAGGGCAATTCTTCAAATAAAAATCATTTCTCTCACGACTCCTCGAAGTACTTAATTATATTTATTGTTTTGGGGTCTAAAATATCTTTCGATCCCCAGGCGTGACCCGTGTGGGTACTTCCGAGGCTAACGTCCCGCAAGACATCCAGCTGTCAGGCTCGCACATCCTGAGCGAACACTGCATCTTCGAGAACACTGACGGCGTCATACTGCTCATCCCTCACCGAGACGCGCTCATCTATGTTAATGGTAGAGAGGTAAGGAAACACGGTGATATACTTACATATAAATACTTTGAAACTTAATATCAAATGTCCATTTGTTAGATTTCCAGCTGCAGAATCTCGCCATTGTCTTTACTGTCTTTTTCGAATTACCATTTTTTTAGGTGAGAAATCATCAAATGACTTCTACCGCTCTGGGCGAAGCGGAAGGGTGTGTCAGACTTCTACTGACTAAAACCCACTCGTATTTCTTCAATTGCCTGTACCAGGGGCCATGGTAACTATTTCAAACATCCCGCGACCAGTGCAGTGCGTGCAGTTTTCGAAATAGTTACCTACCCTAATGTTGACTTTCAGTCTTAACAGATCCAGCCAAATATCTATATTTTACGTGAAGTCCTCTGACTTTTGCAAAATTGGACGCGTACCCAGAGTTGCCAGTTGCTTATTTATCCAGATTTCTTATTTTATGTAAGACTAGCTGTGTCCCACGACTACGTTCGCGTGGAAATCGTAAGATACAAAATATACAAAAATAACAGCCACATTTTAATAAAACTTGCTCGTCCCCCGATCCGTCGCGTTGCATTGTCAGCCCGCGCTATTACTTCGTTTTCGCTTTGTGTTCTTTCTGACTTTTTTCTTTTTGCTCGGCTCGTAAGGCTCGTAGCGTGATGTTAAATAGTCTATAACTATCTTCGAGAATTGGGCTACCAAATGCGAAAAGAATTTTTGAAATCCGAACGTTTTTCGTTTTTGTGCGCGAAACCTTAATTGTTTTTCTAAAATAAAAGTAGCCTAAGTTACTCCCCGTAACATCAGCTATCTGCCAGTGAAAGTCCCGTCAAAGTCGGTCCAGCCGTTTCGGAGATTAGCCGGAACAAACAGACAGACAAAAAAAAAAGCTTTTTTATTATAAGTACCGTATATACTTTCATATGCATTTAGTAAAAAGTTGTTATTTTTACGTTACAAACAGACGCTTCAGTTTTATTTATTTGTATAGACGACAACTGAGGCTTCCATACAATATGGTCACTCAAAACACGAAATGATTCTGATATAATATTTACCGCAAATAAACGTATTTTCTTTCTTTTTTTCTTTTCTTTATCTTTATAATAATAATGGTCCACTATTCCGAACTAGACTGTTGTGATATCAGGGTATCCTTCGGAGAATCCACGACAAACACCGTTGTCAGTTAATCACGTGCCGTTCACGTCTAACTTTGCCTTTCATCCCAGCTCGCCGAACCAGTGATCCTGAAATCCGGCTCCCGTGTGATCCTGGGCAAGAACCACGTGTTCCGCTTCACGCACCCCGGACAACCGCGAGAGGAACCCATCAATAAGGAGAACAAAGAACTCACTGATACTGCTAGCAATGCTGAGAACGACTGTAAGTTTAATGCGGTTTATTGATGAGTATAATGATGCCTCGTTGGTCTAGTGGTCGAAAGTGCTACTGCTGAGCTTGACGTCCCGGGTTCGATTCCCAGGTTGGGCAAAGTGTTATTGGGTTTTTATATCGGGAATTTCTCAGTAGCAGCCTGGAGTCTGGGTTTGTGCCCGGTGGATGGCAATAAGCTCACCCCCTATTACATGGGATTTAAAGAAACATAACTGGTGAAATGTGGGTGTACTATTGGTACACCTCTCCCCAACCCTTCGGGGAAAAAAGGCGTGATGTTATGTTATGTTATAATGATAATTTCGGGATTTACACAGTGATTTCTAAATTCAACAGTGCATTGATTGCACTCATAATAATATACTGTGGAAGAGAACTGTTGCACTTAATCAAAACGCAAACGATGAACTAAAAAAATGACAATAATCTCGCTATAATTCATTCCAGTCATTACTTATATCTTCGACTACTTCTGATACTGAATTATTGCTCAAAAATTATCTCTCTTTCTCTGTCTATTTTGTATAACTTTTATTTGTCCACCTTTTGAATCATCAAAAACTCAAACTTAGTTAAGAGTTGTGTGCCACTCATAAAATATCTTTGTCCAACAAAACTGATAAAAAAAATTCATGACTTCATGAAAAGTAGGCTAACAACATTCTAAACACCTTTTTTATTAAATACTAGCTGTTTCCCGCGGCTTTGTCCGCGTGGATGTCATACTTCCCTATTTGAATCCGATTTTGTTCACAAATTCATTGGTTTCAATTTTTTTTACGCGGAAAACTAATTCTTTTTTTAAATAAATGTAGCTTTAGGTACTCCTTATAACATCAGCTATCTGCCAGTGAAAGTCCCGTCAAAATCGGTCCAGCCGTTTAGGAGATTAGCCGGAACAAACAGTCAGACAGACAAAAACATTGTTCTTTTGTTATATGTATCGTATTAACTTTCATATGCATTTAGTAAAAAGCTGTTATTTTGACATTGCAAACAGACACTTGAATTTTATTTATTTGTAAAGATTGGACAAAGATGTTTGACCGGCGCCATGTCCCCTAACCTATTGCATTTCTCCAGCCGGCAGTACCGACGCGGACGGTAAGAACGTAGACTGGGACTACGCGCAGTGCGAACTGCTGGAGAAGCAGGGCATCGACCTGAAGGCCGAGATGCAGAAGAGACTGCTGGCGCTTGAGGAGCAGTTCCGTCGAGAGAAGGAACATGCGGACCAGCAGTTTGAGGAACAGCGTAAGGTGAGAAACATCGATATCCTCATATTAAGACTACCTAACCCGGGAAAACAAGACAAATTTAAGGAAAGCAAAATAATATTGTGATAATTTCTCACCGGGATTATGTTTCTTAAAGCATTCGAAATTCTGTTTAAAAAAACTCGAGGTCTTATGTGAAAAAAAAAACGGGTCAAAGGTATCGAAAATCAATTTATCGTAAAAAAGGGTGTGTGTGTCAGCTTCGACGCACGACTGGTGTTTACTCCTAAGTACGATTGTCTTTGAATATGCAATAGGCAAAGAGGGTAAATAAACCCATCTCCTTTAATACTGAAAGCATGTATATTATGTGTATTTTTATTCTATTTTCATTTTTCTTATTGATACTGTACAGCGTCTCCATACGTTATATGTATAGTATATCCTCTCGACCGAAACATATAAAAGTGAAAAATAAAAACATAAATATTTACATGCGTCAGCTGTCGCGCAGCCATACCCTGTACACGTCAGCTGTATATAAGTTTACACATACATGATTTCAAAGCGAAAGGTGAAACGTAACGCTTTTGAGTTAACATTTGTATTAATTTCACTCCCCATAAAATTTCCATACCGGGGGCCTTATATGAAGGAGTCATCTCCAAAAACTCGTAAAGTATTGGTTTTATTAAAATTTTTGATATTACAGGTTTATTCCTTATTAAATTATGCTTTAAAAAGCCCTTCACATAATTCACGTAGAACCAACATTTTTCGAGATATACCGCTAAGATCTGAATCATGCAAAGAGGCGAGCCTTTAATGATATAATTATGTTGAAACCATCATCTAACCATTTTGCTGTATAATTATTATTATATTTGCAATTGATTGTTCTAGAACTACGAGGCCCGTATCGACGCGCTGCAGCGACAGGTGGAGGAGCAGAGCGTCACCATGTCGATGTACAGCTCCTACACGCCTGAAGACTTCCACAACGATGAGGACATATTTGGTATGTCACATTCTCATGACACCCATTCTCCACAGCAGATATTTCCAAAATAAAAACTTTTTTGCAAAAAAAACAGCCGATTTCCAACAAAAAAATCACTACAAAGTGAAAAATAACTTTAATTCGGAAGTCGGTGTCTTTGGATCTGTATTTTAGTTTTTTGCCACTGACTTCCAAAATTAAAGTTATTTTTCACTTTGTATATTTTTTTTGGAAGTCGGTTGTTTTTTTTTTTGCAATTTTTTTTTATTTTTCACTTTTTCGTTGTGGTACCTACCTCGCACAAAGTCGTATACCACTACTTGCAATGTAAATAACAGTGACAGGAAATTATTATAACATCATCAACATAAACTAAGTGGAAAAAATACGTATTATTGAAGCTAACTCAAAAACCACTCATCAGAACTTGACCAAAATATGGGACCAATCTTTATTCTTTCAAATAAAAAATGATTTTTTCAAATCGGTTTAGAAATAACGGAGTTCTGAGGTAAAAAAAATAAAAAATTGAACCGAATTGAGAACCTCCTCCTTTTTTGAAGTCGGTTAAAAAGAAGCTACGTCTGCCAGCAGACTGCTTTGCAGTCTGGCAGAGGTAGATAAATGGAATATTCTTTATTATGTACACCATAAAAATTACAGATATAAATGTAGAAATTTTACATAGGGTGACACAATGGGCGGATTTATCGCTAAAAGCGATAATAAGCGGTAATAGATATCGTATAAACAAATATTTCTCTGAATAAACACTTTTTCATTTTCATTTTTCGTTCATTTCCTGATATCCGGCATCATTTCCGTAGAGCAAAGTGGGGTCGTGGGTTCATATTACATAGGCGGTTTCCTTAGCTCCGATGTTGTGCGCTTGCGCCGCTTCCTGAACTAGACGTAGCAGGCCAACACTGTCCTCCATACCTATTAACAGTATAATTTGAAAACATTGTTCCTGAAAGGCCTTTGTGGCTTTTTTTTTCCGCTTCGTTCGGTTCTCCGCTTCTCCCAGGGTGGTCGTAACAGAGTCCAGTGAGAGCGGTTACTTGATCTGATCAGCGGTTAGGTGACCGGCCGCGAGGTCTTTTCTTCATCTAACTTGCCCACCACCACCAACTTTTCAAGGTTATCTGGTTCCCGACGGTCAATGTGACCAAAGTAACCGAGAGTCCTTTGGTAACAGATTGTGGGTAGTCTATCTCTTATGCGTTGTTCGAGAATAGATTTGTTCGTTCTCTTGGCGGGCTATGGTATGCGGAGCATTCTTCACCAACACCACATCTCAAAAGCGACTACCTTTTTCCGTTCTATTGCCCGAATCTTCCACGACCCTAAGCCGTAAAGGAAAAGCGAGAAAACCAGTATCGGCACTACTCTCATCTTGGTGACATTAGAGGTCTTTCTGTCCTGCCAAATACGTGTTAACTTACTCACCGCAGCTATGGCCATTTGAGTCCTTCTCTTGACCTCTCTTTCGCTTCCAAGGTAAGTAAACTAGCTGACAAATTGTAGATCTGCGAGTTCTCCCGTTCTGAAGAGTTGACTGGTTCTCTTGATGAGCATGACTTTAAAAACATTGTTAAAGCCAATTATTTTTAATTGAGTAACCGTGGAGTTTCTTGCCGGCTCTTCTCCATAGGAACCGACCAATTGTAGCTTCTGACGTTTCTTAAGTGGCCATGTAGGTTTATGTGAAATAAAATATTTTGAATTTGAATTTGACATAAGCCCTAGAGCTCTAAGCTAATAGCGCGTTTGGAACACTTCTATATATATATATGTGACCTATACGAATTATATTTTTTCATCGATGCCTTAATCTATCCTTTTTAACAGTCATCCCTTTTCATAATGTAATGGCTTTGTTTCCAGACAGATATATAAGCCATATGAAATCCACATTTATCCATATAATAATTTTATTCTTTGTGTTCAGTGAACCCACTGTTCGAGACAGAGTGTTGGTCGGCCCGCGAGGTGGGTCTGGCCGCGTGGGCGTTCCGCAAGTGGAAGTACCATCAGTTCACCTCGCTGAGAGACGACCTCTGGGGCAACGCTATATTCCTCAAGGTAAGCGTATGATAACCATTGGTTTATGTCACCTGCTGAACGTAGGACTCCTAATAGACCAAGCTTTTTCTAAGAAGCGACCACCAACGCTGATATTTTTTTTATTGAAGACTTGGGATGAGCTTGACGCCTATAGGCGGGATTGGTTCATGTTGGCCCAGGATCGTGTTGGGTGGGAAGAGGAAATGGAGGCCTTTGCTCTGCAGTGGTACAACAAAGGCAGATTTTTTTTTGGAAGACTCACAGCTAAAAAAGACTTATGCGGTCGGAGGACCCCCGTCAGGAACGAAGTTTCTTCTCACGAATGCTTTAAAACAAAAACAAAATTTTCGCAGCCGCCATCTTGGATTTTCATTTTGACCAAATTTTGAAAGTGAATTTGTACGAAGAAAGCCGTATGAAGGGGGCATACAAGTAATAACGCTTTTTCGCGTGACGATTTCTATCAGTGAACTCCTATAAGTAAGCCGCGTTAAAGAAATTCGTTCTACAAATGAATGAACTTAAACATTATCAATAATTGACATAAACACCATTTGATTGATAATCCAAACTGTTATTAGAGTACACATTCAAGTGGCTGAATTTTTCAGTCGCCTTACTGCCAAAAAAAAAAACAAAAACTCGGGCAAAAGACCGAAAACACACCTCCTTTTAAACCTTCAATACATACTTTTGAAGGCTGCGAATTTGAACTTTTGAAGGTCAAAAGGTAAAAAGTTAAATATTCCGAGATCGTTTATGATTTCATAAATTCTAAACGTTTTTTTTTTTACTAAATCATCATCTAATTCGCACCCCCACAGGAAGCCAACGCGATCTCCGTAGAACTCCGCAAGAAGGTTCAATTCCAGTTCACTCTCCTAACGGACACGCCCTACTCGCCTCTCCCGGCTGAACTCGCTCCTCGCGACGACGCGGACGACGAGTATCGCCCCTCGGCCCCCACTGTTGTCGCTGTGGAGGTTACTGACACTAAGAACGGAGCCACGCACTACTGGACACTTGAGAAGTTACGGTAAGTGGAGGATATGGCGGGATATCGATAGAGAAATAGAAGAGAATCAATAGCACTATAGAGCAAAATAGAACTAGGGAAGATGAAGATAAACAAAGACTTAATCACGTGCGAGATTTTAGCTACAGTAATTTTAACGATATGTTCACAAAGTATAATAACCAGCTGTACCAAGACCAATTCATTCATAGATCAGGCGATTTACATTGTTATGGTAGTTAGGAAAAAACAGTTATCGTCTTGAAATCCTAGATTTTATAAGAATATTTTTATGCGAGAAGAATAGATTTGAGATACTTTCATCCACTTCTCATTACTTCAGGTGGTGTGAAAGATAGGATTTCATGATAATTATTCGGGAATGAGTAGTGGTGGTCCAGTGGGAACGACCTCGACTTCTGAGTTATAGGTCGTAGGTTCGAACCCTGACAGGCGCTTTACTTTATGTAAATTATTTCATTACCACTGCTCTCAAAACGGTGAAGGAAAACATCATGAAGAAACCGGCATGTCCTAGAACCGAAGACATGTGACATCTACCAACCCGCACTGGGCCCGCGTGGTGGATTACAGCCCACTCCCTCTCGAAGAGAGGAGGCCTGTGTCCCAGCAGTGGGAACGTTATAGGCTGATTGATCATGCTATTCGAGAAAGAATTACCTAGCTGAATTTGATGAACATTTCTATAATTGGTCACATATAATTAAGTTTATTATATGATTTAGATTATCCAAGAAAAATCACGTCTATTATAATCATTTATGTACCTATTATTCTCGTAATTATTATTACTTTAATTTTAGTTTTGTTTCTCGTAAAAAAATATGTACCTATATGTATGTATGAGTTCACATTCATTATTTCGTTAATTTTGTTGCATTTTGTTCTTACGTCCCAATATTTTATTCCTCGAGAGTTGAATATAAACCTATTTTGCTGGTGCCGTGTTGAGAATTTTCTTTATGTACGTAATTGTATATAAGGTTGGTTATATATTGTACTATAGACATTGTATATAAGTAGACTGGGTGGGTAAGTACACTTTCTTTTAATAGGACTAAATGTATAGTTGCAATGTCTATCCCATTTCTAATAGCGCTTGTTTTATTTGCTGCTTTATTATTTAATTTCTCATTTTAACGTGCTATTTCTATATAAGTTTACGATAGTTTCCCTCATTTTATGAAACCATTACGTAAGCAAATGAAGAGAATTCATTACATGGTTTTGTTGTACATTTTTGCTTGGTTAAAGCGAACTAATAAATACTCTTTTTAAATCATATTTTTCACCTTATACAATCTAAAAGAAGTTCGCATGATGAAATTCTGATCATTTGCTCTATCAAAATGAGAGGGCATGCCTACTCCTTATGAGATTAGCGTAGAGGGACCAATATTTTTTTACCTTTATTAATATAGAAAAATGTGTTAGAGTTTTCTAGTTTTTTTTAATTATTTAGATACTGTTTATATAAATAATATACTGAGAAAGGCTTCATGAGGATTTGGTCCTAACATACTAGAGAGGCATATCCTCTCAAACACCCCAGATAGGTCCAACGGATAGGTCGGGCAGGGCAGCGGCGGGCTACATGGCTGTATTGTCCGTAGCCATCGGCTGGAGCTCATGCGTCAGATATACAACATGAACGAGAGCGCATGCGCGGAGGACGAAGCAGCGCCGCCAATGGTGCTGGCCCCGCCGCCACTGCCGGCTATTCCCGGCCACACGCTGGGCCAGGCTGGCCAGGCCCCGCCCGCTGACATACTGCACTGTATATCTGCGTGCGCGCAGCAGACGCGCCTCTCGCTAGCCAACCTGCTGCCCTCCAGGTTTGTGAACGCTGACCTGCGCCTCGCTTAAGCCCTTATTCACGTCGAGATTATTAATAGCGATTTAGCTGTGTAAACTGATCTAGTTATACGTTCTCACAGCCCAATACAACTGCTTACAGTCATAAATTGACAGAGAAGTTTGTTAGGAAAACAAAAAAAAAAACCAGTTTAAAAAAAGGGATTTTCATCCAACATTCAAATCTTTATTTACTATTCTTGAACTTCACTTCATAGTAGGTTTGTCCAGTTAAATCGCTAAATTCAATCAAGATGTATCGGGCTTCAAAGACAGACAAATCAGGGTCGCAGAGCTTAGGGCTGACTAGGCTGGGCGCGAAGGATGCCTGGGCCGTAGCAGTGTTGTTGCAATGAGGACGTATGTGTGGCATGCACTGTCAGCTTACAACATGTACATACACACAAACATATGGACTGTGGCAGTAGAATTGAGAAACGTGTATTTTCAACGTAAATTGTACATCATTTAGTATTCAAGGCTTGCAAAGCTTCCCACTTATGTGTATTTATAATACAGTTGCTGCGGATTATGAGCGTGCGTTTAGTTTCTTTTGATCATTGCCTTAAGGTTCAAATTTGAATGATTAATTTTATATGTAAACTGCAGCAACTATGTTGGAGATTATTATGATAGCATTGTGTTTATCATCACGAAAGTAGTTTTATTTTGCGACTCCACGCTTCTCATGTAGCTTGGATTCGTTGTGAAGGATAGTAGGTATGGCTTTGATTATATACTTGTATATAATCAAAGAGGTATGGTGCCTTTGTCACGCAAATATGCTAGTTGGCAGATTTTGAGAAACCAATTGAGGCAAAACATGATGGTCCAGTAAAATTATGTTTCCATCTATGTGTGCATATTCATGTGTGTGTCCTACACATGTTTGAACAAATACATTTATCTTTATCTTTAAAATGTTGCTTGTGGTCTATTTTCTTCAAAACATGAATATTTCAGCGACATATAAATATTAACAGACAGTTGATTTTTGATATTTTTAGGTCAGACCCATTCTAAAAACAGAATTCACAAGGTTTTTTTTACTGTCAACTAGCCTTTTAAACTCAGGGTGAAGCTACACGAAATATTTGCGGAGTGCAAATTAGGCGACACTCTTCAAATCAATTTGTAAAACGTTTGAATGCGCAAAGAATGTTTTTTGCGCATATAAAAGCTAGTCTGGCCTCACGCTAAGTTTAAAACATGAGTTTAGAATTTTCTAAATGTACGTAAAACGGGGTTAATTGGTAGGAATTTTGGAGAGAATTGTGTCTTTAATATAAATAAATAAGTTTAACCACTGTATTGTTAAATAGAGAATTTAAATTCCTAATCGGCAACATTAGGAATTTAAATTCTCTTTATAAAAAATATATATACTCAAATCTTATAATTATTTAATTTCAAATATCGTCCAAAACGCCAACTAGCCCCATTTTGCGGGTATTTAGTAGAACTTAAACACTATTCCTTTGTGTACTTAAATCTGTTAAAGACATCATCAAATGTGGAAAATGATTACTTACCGCCTTTGTATGTAAGAAAACAATCTGTTGAAATGACGATAGACCGAACCCTGCAGCTGTTTATTGAACTACTAGCTTCTATCCACAACTTCATCCGCGTGAAAAATCTTGTTTTAACATATAATGCATTCTATGACATTCGGCAATACTGTAGCTTCCCATCAGTAGTTCCGAAGATTACCCCCCTATACATACAAACTCACAAATAATACCTCTTTATAATATTAGTAGGTATAAATATATATAAGGTGTATCTCTTCCTACACGAAATCTCTTAAGGGGTCATTGTACTCATCAATATGAACAACTTTTACTATGGGACCAAACCTGAAATCGCGAAAAAAATCATCTGTTCCGTACATTTATGTTCGCATAACTCGTCGTGGCTAAGTAATAACAGCCGCACGGGTCGATCCATCAGGTTAAGCTACGCTTGCCGGGGTTGTCCGTGGATGGGTGACCATCTTTACATACCGAGACTCCTCCGTGCCTCGGAAAGCACGTTAAGCCGTTGGTCCTGGCTGTCATTCGTAGATCTTTGACAGTCGTTACGGGTCGTCAGAAGACCGAAAGTCTGACAACCAGTCTTACCAAGGGGTATCGTATTACCCAGTTACTGGGTTGTGGAGGTCTGATAGGCAGTCGCTCCATGTAAAATACTGGTATTCAGCTGCATCCAGTTAGACTGGAAGCAGACCCCAACATAGTTGGGAAAAGGCTAGCCAGATAACTCGTCAAAATGTAGGGACCAGCAGATTTTTATTTCGCGATTTCAGGGTTGGTCCCATAGTAAACGTTGTTCATATTGATGAGTACAATGACCCCTTAAGAGATTTCGTGTATGAATAGATACACCTTATAATATGTATACATTTGGTTCAACAAACGTCGAATGTCATTTTGACCGATTGTTAACTCACCTTGTAGAACATAACTGTATTGATTGTAAAAATTATTTACTATGCGATCAAAATAGGAATTATCTTTCCCTGTAAGTATTGCAACATTTCAAGTATTGAAACTAAATTCCTTTGAATTTGTTTCGGCAATATTATGAATGGATGTGTTTTTCATCAACGGATAGTTAGAATCTATGTTCTATGTTAGAGCGGATGGTTTCCGCACTTAGGCCCGTATTACATAACTCAAAACTAGTTTAAAGTCATTTGATTGGTTGAAAATAGTTTTAAGTAAGGCTTGATCTTGAGTGAGGTTCTGTAATACGTCTCCTAGTCTTTCAGGTGGACCATTGTGCGTGGGCTATGGTGGCCGTTGGTCCAACCAGCCCACCTCCCTCCAGAAGTTAGAATCTACTAATACTAATTCTTATTCTAATCGCATAGTATGTGAAATCTGTGCTTTATACCTGTAAACATACCTACACATTGTTTTTAGATAAATCCACGTTAATATAGCACTAGATGTGATTGTGACTATTATCTTCTGCATACCTACTATTATTTTGCAAAACGACTACAACTTTTTTTTCAGAGTTCAATTGTTTTCCAGCTTGCAATGTGCTAACGTCTATAAATTTACCGTGTACATGTATTGCATGTATAATATTAAGATATGTAGCTACACACGAAAAACTACCCCCTTTGCGAAATTACGATTTTATTCGAAAATTGGATACTTTTATCAAATGTAAATCCTTTACACAGCCCTACCATCACATGTATCTTTAGCTCCACTGTTATGAACCTTGCATACAGTACGAGTTACTTAGCGTTCAAAATGGCGTGTGACACAATTGCTGCAGAAAGAGTAGCTTAGTATTTGTAGAGATCATTCCCACACATACACTAATAAAGCTTCTATTTTCACTCTTCGACGGATAGAACAATATTACGCTTAGCAACTTGCAATCTCAACTTCAATACCTACACCAATGACTAATTTCGCATTTCAGTTAAGTCGCATTTTTCACCTCACTCGCTCACACGGGACCAATTTTTTAAGAATGTTAAATGAAAAGATGCTTTCTTGAAAAATAGGTAATTATTTAAAAAACATTTTTATTGTGGCATTTATTTACCTCATCTCAAAAGCAGATCATAATATGTACTTATTGAGCCGAGTTTATTAGATAACACAATAGAAAATCTGTTTTTAATAATTACCTAATAAATTAATAGTATTTATAAGTTCGCCAATTGATTTAATTTTTCAAAAAAACATCTTTTCATTTTAACATTCTTCAAAATTTGGTGCCGTGTGAGCGAGAGAGGTGACAAAATGCGACAGCCCTCTTAAGAATAATTAAAACAATCTTACAGCATCAAGTTATCTCTACCGAAACTACAGTCTACTATCTCGTTTTTAATCCAACAAACAAATAAGCAGCGTTACACAACTCTCACCCTTACCAAAAACACCATAAACCATAACATACCGTGTTTATTCACCAGACAAAGGCTGGAACTTATGCGCGAGATGTACCACAATGAGGCCGAGTTGTCTCCCACATCGCCGGATCACAACATCGAGTCTGTCACCGGAGGCGATCCTTTCTACGACAGATTCCCATGGTTCCGTCTAGTTGGACGGTAAGTCATACATTATAATAATTAAACATATTACAATTCTTTCAGGCTTCTGTTAAATTGCTCACACCCACGTTTGCCATTTCAAATAATTGACTATTTCAAGTATCATCATAACATAACGCCTGTAATCCCCGAAGGGTTAGGCAGAGGTGTACTCATAGTACACCCACATTTCCCCAGTTATGCTTAAGTCCCATGTAATAGGGGGCGAGCCTATCGCCATCAAGCGGCAAGTAATACCTTTGACAAAGTCGGGCAGTTTTTTAACGACATCCAAAACTCAAAGCTTAACAGCAATGTTCTTGTTTACAACAACCGAAGAACACTAGCGGAAGGAACAATTTCGAGATCACACACACATTGCTTTCATTCATTCATTCATCCACATCTAATGTGCTACAGGGATCTCTTGACGCTTGGCTGGATGACGTTAACAGGAGGACGTTGACAGGAGGACGTTGTTAGTAAACATTTGTGAAATGGGGAAAAAAACTGTCAAGCACACAGCGCTCTCTTGCGGCGAAGCTTCCGGGAAACAACCCCATTGTCACAGAAATTGTATTGAAAAACAAAATGGCGGCGTTAGTTCCAACTTTGCCCACGCGCCAGAATTTCCTTGTACATTCATACATGTATATTTTTTTTATAAAATATTTCTTGTGGCTAAGTAATAGCCGCATGGGTCGAACTCAAATTCAACCCAAACTCAAAGCATTTATTTCAATTAAACCAATTACAGGTACTTTTGAATTGTCAAAGAGTCAGTCAGTTAGAAAGTTGAAGCTAGTTGCCCATTCCAAAACGTAGATCTCTATGGAGATGAACGGGCAAGAAACTCCATGGACACGCTTAAATCAAGATTATTACAAAATCCTGGGTACATTATTCTTGTTGCTACTTTTAAGTGAGAACAATGTAAAAAAAATATGAAAAACAATTCAAAATATAAGATTAGCCCTGGCAGTAAGAGATCGACCAGGTTAAGCTACTCTTGCCAGGGTTGGTCCGTGGATGGGTGACCATCTTTACACACTTAGACCCCTCCGTGCCTCGGAAAGTACGTTAAGCCGTTGGTCCCAGCTGTCATTCGTGTATCTTTGACAGTCGTTACGGGTCGTCATAAGCCCGAAAGTCTGACAACCAGTCGTACCAAGGAGTATCGTATTACCCAGTAACTGAGTTGTGGACCTCAGATAGGCAGTCGCTCTATATAAAATACTGGTATTCAGCTGCATCCAGTTAGACCGGAAGCCGACCCCAACATATTTGGGAAAAAGCTAGGCAGATAATGATTCCTTGTTCTAATCACATACTTAATTTTTACAGGAGCTTCGTTTACTTATCGAACCTGCTGTACCCGGTTCCGCTCATTCACAAGGTGGCCATTGTGAACGAGAAAGGAGACGTCAAGGGGTACCTGCGGGTGGCCGTACAGGCTGTTATCGACGCTGAGAAAAGTGAGTACTCTCTTAATTGATAAGACATAACGAAAGTATTGGTCCTATAAAAAAAAATTGGTTAGTATACACACGACTTGGTAACTAATGGCTAAACCTAAAAAGCTTTTAAGTCATTCAGAATTTGAGATTCTAAATTCGTCTTTTCTGTCCAAACTTTAGATTATAGGACCAACAATTACTTACCCAACCTATTCATATAAAAATACTAACTCAAAATTAGATCATGACGATAAAGGACAGTTCAATGTAAAGTCAGGGAAATAATTAATCTGCCAGGGTCGCGGTATATTCGAAAGAGTTACCATGGCCCCTGGCACAGGCAACTGAAGGAAAACGGGTGGGTTTTAGTCAGTAGAAGTCTGACACACCCAAAAAAAGGAAATAATAATAATATTACTATACTATACTATTAAGCAAATTCACTATCAACTCAAATTGTCCCTTTATTCAAATCAAAACTGTCATTTTTAAAAGTTGTATGAAACGACTTAACAATTTATTTCTCTGACTGTGCCTTGTTGTAGTTGCCTAACTTATCGGACTTCAATTATTATTTTTATCAACCTAACACAAAATTATCACATGTAAAATAATAATATAAAGTAAGAAAACTCCTGCCCTACTATTTCAAACTCACTCTTTGTCCACTAATCACCTAAAACTCCCCACCAAAAACCCTCTACAATCTCATCCTTCCCTATTCTGAAGCCTTCAAACGATTTTGTAGACAACGCAGAATTCGCAGCGGGCGTGAAGCAGTCGGCAAAGATATCGTTCGATGACGACGTGGCGCCGGCGCGTCGCAACAAACTGACAGCTGTTGACAAGAACAACGCGATCAACCTCGACGAGCGCATCACCGATGTGCCCGACTCGAATATTAAGATTGAAGGTTAATCATTAATCATAATTTATTATCGTTCGCGAATATGGGTGGACAATACATGAATTTTACGAAAATTAAATATTTTACCATTCGGCATGCAAAACACAGACAAAGTTACAGGATTTTTTATCATTGGTGAAATTCATAATTATACAGGGTGTAAGGGACAGCCCTCCGCAAACTAACAGGGCGCATTCAGCTCCTTATTTTGAATCATATTCCACCGTTAAATTTCTCAGAAAAAATTTCAATTTTTTTTAATCGTTTTTTCGGTTACTATTCCTTTATTTCAATATAAAATTACATTCTCTGTACGCAGCACTCCATTTATGTAAATAAAACAGCTAAAATAAAAAAAACAGCAATAGATGTTGTAAGACTCGACGGCCGAAGGCTCGCTGCGCTGCCGTTCGTTACGCGCGTTTTGCCACGGTAACGATACATTGCGTGTGAGGTAATAAAACAAATCTGGTTTATTGGATTCCCATAACGTTCCTGAAATAATTTCATGTACTGGTCATCTTAGTATGGTATACTGAATTCACCCCCTCAGTCTGTGAAAGGGCTGTCTCTTACACCCTGTATATTTTTTTTGTATGTGCATATACGGGACAAATTTTTGTGTATTTTTTGAGATCACTGGGTTTTGTCAGACAATTTTTACTTAGCGATCTAGGTGTCCTAATATGTTTGCAAGTAACCCATACAACAACAACGATAACTTTAAACTTTCTATTCAAAAATTGTCCTGATAACGGTTTACTGTGAATGAAGCCTTTTACTTTTCTTTTCATCGTAATGTTTTTAAGCAGGTTGAACCGTTGGCCATGCGCCTGATCTCTCTCCGGTCGTGTCGGATTGCCGTCCCATCGGACTATGAGAGTGAGGGAAGAGAGAGTGCACCTGTGTCTGCGCACACACTTGTGCACTATAATGTCTCCCGCGCCGGAGGCTGGCCTCCGCTGAGATTTGTTGCCATGGCCGAAATTGGGTCTGGAGGACTATAAATTAAAAAAAAAAATACTGAAAAACTACTAAGCTAATGCGAGCATTTTTGCGGGCTAGCTTTGATTGCTTATCATTGAACATTTGTTATTATTTGTTTTATCCATGACAGAACTGGCAATGGGTGAATGCGACGCTGACAGCGGTCGCGGTGACAGTTCCCTCGCCTCAGAACTAAAGGAGGAAGAGCTTCCCGAACACCTGACTCTTGGCAAAGAATTCACTTTCCGAGTCACTGTTCTGCAAGCACACAGTGTGTCTACTGACTACGCTGACGTCTTCTGCCAGTTCAAGTGAGTTTTATAGTTCTAGTGAAATGGTTCATAATTGCTTGCCAAATAGAAAAACTGACCCTAGGAGAGACTGAAAGAGACTATGCTGACGGTTTTCAGTTCAAGTGGAGCTGTAAATAGGGTTTATAATTTCTTGGCAAATTAAAAAAAATGTCGTTTGCCAAGCAATTGTTAATCTGAGTTGTGTCGACATAATAAGTGTTTATAACACACTTAGGTTACTTGAGTAGGTACTGTCAAAAAAGCAAGGCGTTCTGAGGAACGGGTTTACAAGACCATGTTTTGTTTCAGCTTTTTACACCGCAACGAAGATGCATTCTCGACAGAGCCCGTCAAGAATGCAGGAAAGAACACACCTCTAGGGTTTTACCATGTGCAAAATGTAAGGACAGATTCTTATTCACCTTCTTGTTACTAGTTTTAATTTAAGGTCCTATTAGGTCTTAAGTCTATGTTGGTCCTTCTAGTCGGTTACCACAAGGTATTATTTAAATATCTAAAAATATGTTGAAATCTTTTATTTATTTCAAAGTATATTTTTTTATCCTTGCAGTCGGATTCTATTTATTTTGGTCCTAATAATATTTTCTAATATGTACATGGATATTTTGTTGACAGATCACAGTCCCCATCACGAAATCCTTCGTGGAATACATAAAGACGCAGCCGATCGTGTTCGAAGTGTTCGGTCACTACCAACAACACCCACTGCACAAGGTAAGCGCAATTGTACGTAACTTTCTACTATTACTGTGTCATTTGTGTATACCCATGATTGGTTTAGTTATAAAATGAAATATAAGTTAGTTTATCGAGTTAATCATCATGTTGTGACTCAGATAGCGCTATTTGCATATGCAATAAACGCTACAAAGTCGGTAAACACGGGGGTAGGCTTTCCGAAGCACAGTGGTTGACAAAGTTTCAACACAATTTTGAAATTTTATGTCCCGCCTATTTTACAGGCCTTTAACGAGAGGTCAATGTCATGACCATTGCCATGAGTATATTATTTTGGTAATTTATCTCGTACTTATTGAATGATACATTTTTTTTTAGTCCTTGAATAAATAACCTGTTTATTTTGGTCCATAAAGTCGAAAAAATTCCCTTTGGTCCATTCAGTCGGTAGGCTATTTAATTTGGTCCTTCGATTCGCATATTTTGTTTATTTTGGTTCTTCGAGTCAGATTACTATTTATTTTGGTTCTTCCATTCGGTTACCGTTGTTTTGGTCCTTCCAGTCGGATGCCTTGTTATTTTTGGTCCTTCGAGTCGGATAACTATTTACTTTGGGCCTTCGAGTCGGATATTTTGTTAAACGTAGTTAGGTGAGGGTAGAAATAAAACGATAGGTAAGAATAAATCAAGACGTATTTATTTCAATATTTAACCACCTCTGATCAGTTTTACCTCCTCTTCACCGCAGGACGCAAAGCAGGACGGCCCCGTGGGTGGACGCACCCCTCCCCGGCGCATGCTACCTCCCTCCATCCCGATCTCCGCCCCGGTGCGCAGCCCCAAGTGGGGCGCCGCCGCCGTGGCCGCGCCGTGCTGCAGCTCGCACCTACACTCCAAGCACGACCTGCTCGTGTGGTTCGAGATCTGCGAGCTCGCGCCCAGCGGCGAGTACGTGCCTGCCGTGAGTATCAAACATGATTTAAAGCTTAGCTTTTCTAACCAACAAGAAAAGGAAATACATTTTTTGCTGTAAACATGACACAAACAAAAAAGAACAAGTTACGGGAAAATATGCGTCACATCCACGCTAAATGGCCAACAAAAAACAAAAAAGCAAGAAATCTTTTTAAGACAGAGCCAGACTTATTCGCCCGGATTCACATTTTACCGAGCTCTTTCTGTCGCTCAAAACATCCTTTATCTCGCTCTTCGAGAAAGAAGTACGCCGAAAACTATTCACGCGGATAGTTGGAAGCAATCTGGGCTGAAGTCTAGCTCAGTCCTTTTGAAGAACCATGAGAGAAAAACAAAAAAAAAATATTTTTGAGCCGGTAATGAGCAGGCTTTTCACCTTTCACAATATGACCCAAAAATTAGCGTACATTTGTAACCATGTGGACCATCCTAAACAAAATATTAGTCGATGAATTAGAGTGCATCCCAGCGCGTCGAAAAAGCACACCGTTGGATGTTCAACTCTCGGCGCTAAGCGGAGCGTTGAAAATCAAGTGCGCGAAAAAAAATCGCCGCGGGAAAAATCGCTCGTGCGAACCTGGGCTAAGACACTCTCGACCTTATTAAAAAAACTAAATCGACAAAGTTAGTCAAAAACTGCGACAAAAACTGACGACAAACCCTAGTCTAAGTTTCCAATTTTGTATTTTAAACTTTACGTTTGTCTGAACAGAATTCAAAATACAATAACTGGCTCGTAGGTTATGTTTTGTAATGAAATGGTTTACTTTAAATCTCCAGGTGGTTGAACACTCAGATGAACTCCCTTGCCGCGGGCTGTTCCTGCTGCACCAGGGCATCCAGCGCCGTATCCGCATCACCATCCTGCACGAGCCCTCGCAGGACCTGCAGTGGACCGACGTCAGGGAACTGGTTGTTGGTATGTTCATGTTTATTACGACTTGAAAGTTCTTTCGCAAGCGAGGTGTGTAATTTTAAGGAAGTCTGAAAAATAAAGAGAAATTTGAGCCATTCATTTCTTAGACGGAGTACAGCTCGATTCAAACATTATGGCGGCCCGGATCATGAGGCAAGTCGCTGCGCAGTAACAAATTCATTTGTCAGCTGGGGTTAGGGGTGCGTACTGCGCAGCGAGTCTTCACAGCCGCAATAAAGTTTGTCGCGTACTATATGTATTTTTTTATTTTTAACTGCGAACTTTTAGGTTAAAATAACATAATTATCAACTTAAACTGGGGCAAAAATTAAAAAAAAAAACATACTTCGTACTAAGACATGTATGGCTCAAAATGCTCAAAATGGCGTCAACTATCACCCCCTTAAGGTTTTTCACCCAGTTTCCAAACACCCTGTATTATTCAAATTATAGTTTTAAAAGTAAATACTTTGGTTTGACAATGGAGTCAGTAAAATCTTGATTGGTAGAAAAATATCATAAACATAACATCACGCCTTGTTTCCCCGAAGGGTTAGGCAGAGGTGTACCTATAGTACACCCACATTTTGCCAGTTATGTTTAAGTCCCATATAATAGGGGGCGAGCCTATTGCCATCTACCGGGCGCAAATCCAGACTCCGGGCTGCTACTGAGAAATTCCAGATAGAAAAACCCAATAACACTTTGCCCGACCTGGGAATCGAACCCAGGACCTCATGCTCAGCAGTAGCGCTTGCGACCATAAGACCAACGAGGCAGTCAAAATATCAGTTTTTAAGAATCCAAATGACTAAAGACGGCCCCAAAATAAAGTCTGCGAGTGGTTTAAGCTAGGAACAAAAATATAAATCAAAAACAAACTACAACATGACGGCAGAAAGAGGGACGAACATTTCATATTTAAACTGAAATACCCAATGAGCATACTGGTCATATTGTACTGTTAATTCAGAATTAAAGCTATATCGTGCAATGGGGTGGATAGGGATGCAGGGGCGAATCGGGACGAAACTTTAAAGTGGATTTTAACGTTGAAATAATATAGTTTGTTGCCAATAAGGCCACATAATCGTTATTATAATACAGCAAACACATTAGAGTCCTTTTTGACAACAAACTATATTATTTCAATGTTAAAATCCCTTTTAAAGTGTCGCCTCGACTCACCATCGCTGATTCCTTCCATTTCAAACGAGATTCCGTTTTCTTTTCACAAAAATATACTTGTCACAATAGTATGTGATGTCGCAGGCCGCATCCGCAACTCGCCGGAAGCGAATGAGGACACGACGGACGGAGATGAGGATGGTGCGCTGTCTCTTGGACTATTCCCTGGAGAGAGGCCTACGCTTGACGACAGGGCTGTTTTCAGGTGAGGACGTTGTCATCAGCAATCATCAAAACACTTTCGGTTTTCAGAACGTCAATTCGTTATTAATAACGTGCAAAATAGTCGCAATTTCATCTCAGCGACATTTAAGTCGAAAATGACTGAAAATTAGAGGTATTTTTGCCAGACAACACTTAAGGTTAGAATTCTAACGTTCTTGAAAATACAGGAATTGCTCTTCAGACATTAAAACGTCTTGGCTTTCAGAATATGTTTTATATAAAAAGTGGAAAAATTAATAGAAACTATGATAACAAAACTAATTGCCTTTTTTGAACAGAATGAATTGGACAAATTGCATTGTAAAAAGTAACTTCGTAAAGCTGATTTCAGACGCTTCACTCGAGTGAATGTTAATTTTTGTTTCATTCCACGTTCGACACGACACCGAGGAAATTTCATTGAAATGAACGTGCATCTATTCATTCCATTTAATTTTTCCATCTTCAGAGTTCGAGTGAAAGATGCCAGATAAAAAACATAAATGAAAAAAAAAAGTGAACCGTCTGATTTCCTCCTTTGTCGTATCGATGATTCTCCTTTATTAATTTTATGTAAGCTTCGACCAGAATTCGGCTACCGTCTGGTATCAGCTTTAAAAATGAATACTTAATTGCTTCAGAAAATAATATAATTTTGGTAATGTTAGGTTCGAAGCGGCCTGGGACAGTAGCCTGCACGGATCCCCGTTACTCAACAGGGTCAGCGCCAACGGAGAGGTCGTGTACATCACGCTTAGTGCTTACTTGGAGGTCAGTATACCAATCAACTGATGAATTAGTTCCGATTCCGTGTCACAATTTAGATTGCCATCTTCACGCTAAATGTAAAATGCATGCTAAAGAATTTGTTCCGATATTGCAATGCTTGCAAAAGACTGCTAAGTCACAAGTACTAACATAACATA
The DNA here is from genome assembly GCA_947568875.1 of Fissipunctia ypsillon. Classification (NCBI taxonomy): domain Eukaryota; kingdom Metazoa; phylum Arthropoda; class Insecta; order Lepidoptera; family Noctuidae; genus Fissipunctia; species Fissipunctia ypsillon. Next base: position 6,715,041 of record OX387660.1, on the reverse strand, counting down.
AGACCAATATTTTTGTACACTTAGTTTGCAATAAACGTTTTGACTTTGACTTTGACTTTGAGTCTCGTATTCGTGGCAATCAAGATGCGTAACATCAGTTGCCCAATTTTTTATGGTTTTGATACTTGTTTTTATAAATATATTTCTGATTCCCTTTGACTTAAGGCGAAAGCGCTAAGGTAGCCCGCGAAATTCAAATTTTCTTACAATTTTTGCAATTTGCACCTTAGTGTCTGGGCTTATGTTGATTAAAGTATGATCCGCGACCGTAACTATTAGGTATTTACAGAATTATAATATTAGAATCAGTAATACAATTCCTTAAGTTAGTATAATCCTGAAATGTCAAGATTTCATGAAATAATAGTCATTCAATAGGATTACTTACTTGGTCTTAGAGATGTGTATTGATGACTTTAATGATTATAATTCTATAAATACATATTTGTTACGATCGCGAATCATATTTTAATCAACGTACAACTTACTACTGACCTGCAAATTGCAAAAAACCTAAGAAAATTTGAATTTCGCGGGCTACCCTGGCACTTTCGCCTTAAGCAACAGCCCGCTAGGTGAGGAGAGGGGGTGAGAGAAGCGCAGCGTGTCTTGCATCTCTTTTTATGAGCCCGGATTGGTTTTCTGGGTTTTTCGAGCAGACCGAAGGCCTACCTGTACCTGTATTATATTAGTTTGAATGCCCTGTGTTTTGCCTTAGGTGGACAACTGCAGCCGCCCGGCCATCATCACCAAGGACCTATCGCTGGTGGTGGTAGGTCGCGAGGCGCGCACGGGCCGCTCGCTGCGCCGCGCGCTGTTCGGCTCGCGAGCCGCGCGCGCCGACCACATCACCGGCGTGTACGAGCTCAGTCTGCACCGCGCGCTAGAGCCAGGTACTGTAGTGTGTAGTGTGTGTAAAGAAACAAAATGTATTCACTGGGACTCGCACAGGAAGATAATTGCACAAACTTAATGTTATGACTCAAACAGAAAAAAATTAGTAAAAAAAAGTGAGCTTAAAAAAATAACTCTTCGTATGAAAGCCAAACCAGGTGAACCATACGCCCTGGAACTGTAGGCTACTTATTTAACGAACGCGTTCATACATCCAGTAATAATGAAAAAAAAAAACGGACTTTGTACTATCCTTGCACAGGTGTACAACGTCGCCAGCGCCGCGTGCTGGACACGAGCGGCACGTACGTGCGCGGAGAAGAGAATCTACACGGTTGGAGGCCGCGCGGGGACTCGCTCATATTTGATCACCAGGTATGAACTATTACTTCTAACGGCCGAACCCTATTTTCAGTAAAAGACAGATCGCTATTGATGGTAGACAGTATAATTCTATCTGTCCTTTTGTCAGGCCGGTAAGATTCTATATTCTCCTTTAGATTATTGTGGACGTTAAAACCATAGATAGATAGGGTTCGGCCGTTAATCATCAACGTGTGCCTGTAAAACAATAGAAGCAATGAAGTGGGTGAAAGTTAATGAGGATTTTATCGAAATAACATATCTAGGTGCAACTAGCTACATTGTGGCTGATCAACGCTGTCCAGTCGATATTATTCGGCTCAAAACATAATCGATGGTCGATCTATGACTGTAAAGCGCCGTTTACACGATGCAAGTTTCTTGTCTATGGCTTACAATAAAATTGAAGCCACTGACTTGCATCGTCTACACCCTATTTAGACGGTGACATTTTTATTGTTGCTTCAAGCTATGGTATGCCACGGTATGTACGGCATGGTGTGGTATGATTTATTCGAAAATGCGCGACCGCAATCTTTATCAAACGCCATCAAGACTTTTTGAACAAAAATCAATAGCATTTTTTTCCAATATGATTGACTTTCTGAAGAATCTAACGCTAATGTTTGCGTATTGCGAGTGAACGGGATATAGAAACTAGTAAAAAGTCTGCATTTTTGGAGCATGATAGTTCTAAAGAATCGTTTTTTTTTTTTCATAGAATGTGTAAATTTAAATATTGTTAATTGTTTACATTATGGTGAAATTACGGACCCTGTAGGGCCCAGCAAAAAGGCCCTACAGCCTCCGTAATTTTACCTTACCTTTAAGCTACTGTAACACCCTTAAACATTATGGAATGCAAATAAAGATATGAATATCAATAATAAATAACCCGTCATCCCGTCCCAGTGGGAGCTAGAGAAGATGACCCGCCTGGAGATGGTGGGCCGCACGCGCCACCTGCTGGCGCTGCGCGAGCGTCTGCGCCACGGACACGAGAACACCGTCGCGCCCAACGACTTTACTAAGACCGAGAAGGTACGGGGGTATTATACAAACACAAGTAGCAATTCCCGTTACTAAAAATGTTTTACCCAGATAAGCCCGACACTATTATTTCTAAAAATTTTGAAAAAAAAAATATTATTTGGTTTTATAGACCTTATGTGTGTTTTTTTTATTTCCACTTTCCTACATATAGGGCAGTAGTATAGGATATCTGGGTTAAAAGCCAGTCGCAATGTCATATCAGCGAGGATCAATGTATATATTGATATTAGCGGATATTTTAGGTATTACCTAAAATATTCAATTATATTTTATTTATATTTATAAAAAAATTGGTGATAGGTCCATTCTCTATGTTTATGGTAATAAGTGAAGACGTTTCTAAATTTACTCATAATTATTGGTATTTTTACAAGTCCAGTGAAGACAGACAATGTATGATTATTTTTTATTTTTTTAATAAAAATGTTTCGTATGATCTATGATTGTTCTGAGTGTACCCAAAGAGCAATATTGTCTAGCGTGTAAGTTTTGTTTTGTTAGTTTGATAAGAATATCTGCCGTACAAAAACAGTTGATGAAGGCCAACTGAACATAACTAAGCTAGAACAATAAAAATGATAACGATATTTGTTAAACAGGAGGTATGCAACATGGCAGCTAAAGCGGCTGCGGACTGCGCCCGCGACGAGTCGCTATACGAGCCATGGGACATGACGTCACGCGAGAAAGAACTCTCCACCAAATACATCAAACTTATACAGGGTATGTCATGGATAAGACAAGATAATCAATTATTAGCTCAAACATGAGTACAATATAGACAACACAAATAGTCAGCATGCAAGAGATGTTAAAAATAAAAGCATATCATCACGTTTGCCTTAGACAATGGCATGCGGTTTACTTGTATAATTGTGTCGATTACTCCAATTTATCGGTTAACTAAATGTACCTGGTGTTTCCTGATTAGATGAAAAACCACGCAAATAATGCAACCCGCATTACTTTTTACAACGGCCATTGTCACTTTCGTATTCAATATAAAAACAAATACGTTAAATAAAAATTATAATCGTAATTGTTGTTTGTTTTAATCTGATTACTTTGTAATAGTCAATATGGAAAAGATGCCAGGTGCGCTTGTAAGGCAGGGCCTGCGCAAACCTGGCAAAGTGCGACCTTGCGGTTCTCACTGCCAAACAATTATCAACTTTCAATTTACCAACATCATCATCTGACTGACAGTGAATGTGAGTATAGCTCGATTCAAACTTTATGGCGGCTCGGAACATGAGGCGAGTCGCTGCGCAGTAATGAATTCACGTGTCAGCGGGGGTGAGGGGTGAGGTACTGCGCAGCGTGTAGCGCACTTCAAAGCCGCCATAAAGTTTGACGCGTAGTATGGATTGTGGGGGGTCAGATAGGCAGTCGCTCCATGTAAAATACTAGTATTCAGCTGCATCCGGTTAGATTGGAAGCCGACTCCAACATTGTTTGGAAAAGGCTCGGCAGATGAGGATGTTGATATTTTTTTGGCAAACTAGACTAACAGTGTAAATGATCTGTTATCTTTACAGGAAGGATAGGCTCCTCAGGCAAGGAGGTGGAGGCGGCTGCATCTCCCGCCACCCCAGTGGACGAGGGTGTCTCTGCAGACATCTCCACCCCCAGCCTGCTGTCTTCCATACACAGTGCTAGCAGCTTCGAGTGAGTATCTAACACAGTATCTTATTGAGTTTCTGTTTTTGTAAATGTAGTTCATAGATTGCTTTCCCGTAGCGGACATTGGATCGGTCCACTCAAATAGAGGCGGTAAATATTCGCGCATCGCGGTAGTATTCAATGGGCGCTACTGTTTAAGCGGATGGATTGTACACATTGTCCCATCTTTGACTTATAATAAAAAGAAATATAATCGATTCTATTCTCGATTCTGAACAAACTAGTTTCGGCTTTTGAGTTAAGTCTTATGCATACCAATGGCGATGACCAACTCGGCTGGTGCGATGAAGAATTCTGTGACGTCGCAATGTGTCAACCTCATTTGTTTAGTGTCTGTTTATTATTTTTAATTTTCACTTTTCCTCGCTTTCCAGGCTCTGCTCCCCGGAGCGCGGCTTACTAGAGAAGTCGATGTCAGGCTGGGCGGGGTCGCACGGGGCCGCACTAGGAGCCCTCGGGGCCCTGGGCGCCATGGGGCCCGGCGCGCTGGGGCCCGCGCTCTACGTGCCGGACTGCGAGGAGGTGCGCGTTTCGGCGGCCGTGGCACGGCGGGGCCATCTGAATGTGTTGCAACATGGAACACACGGATGGAAGAAGCGTTGGCTGGTATGTTCATACTGAGTTTTTTTTTATAATATCTAGTTTGGTGAGTGATTTTTTTCTTTTATAACTGAAAAAAAAAACAGGAATCAATCACCCAAAAAAAATATTTGCATGAATAATTTTTATTTTTTTTACCCGACTGCGGCGAAGTCTACAAGGAGGGTAATGTTTTTAACCATACCTTCTCATTTTTAGGTGGTCCGACGACCCTACGTGTTCATATACCGCGACGAGCGCGACCCTATCGAGCGCGCGGTCATTAACCTCGCCAACGCGCACGTGGAGTACTCCGAGGACCAGGAGCAGATGGTCCGCATGCCCAACACCTTCAGGTACGTGACGTCACGCCTACGTGTTCCTACACCGTGACCGATCAGAAACGAATCGTTTAAAATACAGACAAAAACGTAGCAGCGCCATATTTTTCTCTGTTCCCATGTTTTGTTGTAGTATTTTGTGTAGTATATGCAAAATTGGAAGGAGGACGCCTGGGCTCGCGAGCGATGAAAGGAGTGGAGGGGGACTGCGCAGGCTAATACAAAAAAATATATACATAAATCCATCCAAAGGTTTTTTTTTTATAACAATCGTTTATTGGGAACAAAAAACAAATACATCCCACCCACATTTCGCCAGTTATGTTTAAGTCCCATGTAACAGGGGGCGAGCCTATTGCCATCTACCGGGCACAAATCCAGACTCCGGGCTGCTACTGAGAAATTCCAAATAGAAAAACCCAATAACACTTTGCCCGACTTGGGAATCGAACCCAGGACCTCATGCTCAGCAGTAGCGCTAGCGACCACTAGACCAACGAGGCAGTCCGACGAGGCGGATGTGGGTGTACTATAGAGGTACACCTCTGCCTAACCCTTCGGGGAAACAAGGCATGATGTTATGTTATGTAAAAACAAATACATTCAAAGATAACAGTGCTAAACGATGATAGCTGCAAAAGTTAAAAACTGTGACGCAGCTACCAACGCCCGACTCCAAGTGAGAGGGTAGGTTGTTCCAAGACTGATACATAACAAAGGTATTAAGAAATATTTAAAGAAATACAATAATATATTAGTAATACATTTGTAAAAGTAAAGGTTGTCTGTAAAAGATCGCTTTTAGCGATAAGACCGCCCAATGTGTAAAATTTCTACATTTATATCTGTAATTTTTATGGTGTACATAATAAAGAGTATTCTATCTATCTATCTATCTACATAATTATATGCAATATACAATGGCAAAAGATGAAGACCAAAGAAACGATGGATGGATTGTGCGAAAGATGATGTGGCTAGAAGGGAGTGACTACCGAGATGACGACTAATAGAGAAGTGTGGAAGAAAAAGACATGTTGCGCCGATCCTAAATAAATTGGGATAAGGACAGGAGAATGATGACAATGGCAAAAGATGTCGTTGATACCCACTTGCGCAGACGCATGCCTTAATTAACTCGTCAAGCGAGTTGCAGAGCATTGGTGTAATAGAGCTATTCAATAATCGGTTCAAAGTTGTTGATATCACCTCAGTCCCCAATTAAAGTTATTTTAAGAGGGCTGTCGCATTTTTTCACCTCTCGCTCACACGGGACCAAATTTTTAAGAATGAAGATACTTTTTTAAAAAATGTAATCAATTGGCGAACTAATAAATAATATTAATTTAATAGTTAATTATTAAAAACATATTTTTATTGTGGCATTTAACTCATCTCAAAAATAAATCGTAATACTTTTTGAGCTGAGTTTATTAAATAACATAGATTGTGATTGTGATAGATTGTGTGTATATTATTGTTACAGCGTGGTGAGCAAGGAACGCGGCTACTTGCTGCAAACACTCGGCGACAAAGAGGTACATGATTGGCTGTACGCCATCAACCCACTGCTTGCCGGACAAATCAGGTGAGTTGACCTTCTCTGTTACATTCACTACCCGTTCATTCATATTAAGAACATGCATGACCTGACGTAGTATGACAGTTCTTGAATTTACTTCTAAAATTTACTATTACCAAATAATCATATTCTGCTTATCTCTTCATTTTTGGGCTAAGACTCCAAGCCATACTGCCACTGAGGCAAAAGCACCAACCCCTACAGCCAAAGGTAAAACCTTTACTGTCAACTTTTAGGCATAGGTACTCGACCTTTACAGCCACTTTTTTAAGGCAAAAGTATTAAGCCCATACAGCCAGTAGTGTCAAAAAATCCCTGTTGTTAAGGCGAAAGCGTCAGGGTAGGACACGAAATTCGAATTGTCTGAAGTTTTTTTGCGATTTGCAAGTCATTGATAGGTTGTATGTTGATCAAAATCTGATTCGCGACCGTAAAAAGTATGCATTTACAGAAATTATAATCATTAAAACCATCAATACAACTCTCTTAAGTTCAAATTAACCTATTGAATGTCTATTTTATGAAATCATGGCATTTGAGGCCAATTCTAACTAAGAGAGTTGTATTTATAATTTAAATGATTATATTTCCAATGATCCATATTTACGGTCGCAAATCAGATTTTGATCAACATACAACCTAACCTGCAAATTGCAAAAACGTTACAAATTTTGAATTTTGCGGGCTACCTTACCGCATCCCCCTTAAGTAGGTTAGTTGTGTCGGGCCTGTCAATATACACGTGTGAAGTTGTGTCGTGTCAGGTCGCGGTCGGCGCGACGCGGCGACAAGGCGGCCGCGGCACCATGAGACGCCCTCATCATGGAGTCTATCCTCGTTTTTTAAGTGCGTCTCCAACGGAACGCTCGCTCACAAAGCCTTGCAAAGGTATTGAAACCGCTCGGACGTTCGGTTTGTGGAATTAAACTTGGGATGAAGTGAGAAATGAAAATGTAATTTAAATGTAATGAACAAAGGCAGCTCTATAAATGTAATGTTGGAGGTGAAATGAAGACTTCTGAACCATTGCGAATTTAAAATGAACATGAATTTGAAACGATTAAAAACTTCTGTAAGTTACTTATAAAATCTTGTAGATTATCTGTTGGTTTCATGTATGAAAAGAAGTTAAGAAATATGCATAAATAATATTACTATTATTAACTATTGTAATATTACTTAAGATAAAGTGAAGTCTCTAAATTCACTGTGTTTCAGAAGTGTTCAGCAAAATGTGATATCTTTCTGCATATCTTATATTGAAGAGTTAAAATCCAGACTGACTACGCTAGCAGATAGTTAGGGTAGTACACAAAAAGTACGAAGTATATACTTTTAGGCTGATTTTAACGACATTATTTATCATAATAGATCGCACTGTGCGAACAGTTGCACAAATATTATGTCGAATTAAATATACGATATGCACGAAGACTGGAATGAGGTAACGGTATTTTCTACTGATTATTAGCCGCATTAGTAACAACAAAATATCTAGATATTGTAAAAGATCCCTTATCTGGTTGAAAATAAAGGTTTAATTCCAAAAGACCGAGTGAACTAATCTTTGATAGAGAGGAAATATATCCGTGACTGGTTTGGTGGGGCATAGTCATTCTATAGTCACTGAGCGCTCAATGAAGAGCTTTTATTTACTGTGGTCCATTTATATAATATTTAGTGAGATAGTTTATTTCGTATTCAAAGTTGCCAAAATCGAACCGAAGGTGGTGTTACCAATTTGAAAAAAGATTGAATACCAAGACTTGATGTTTTATATAGCCATCACTATTTAATAAGTGAGAATTTTCATACTTTTTATACGAAGTTAACTATTTCTATAAATTATAATTTTGTTTCGTCAACTCTGGGACCACAATGATAATATGAATAAAGTCAGAGGACATGCAATTGAATCAATTAATTTAGCATATCTAAGTTTTATTATCAGTATTATATGAAGCAGCTGCATTTAATGCGATATACGATATATACGTAAATAGATATATATGTATATATTTTATTTATTATAATATTTGCTAATTGTATGAAAGACCCAATCTTTGGCACTGACATTGGACTTACATATTTCTGATTAAAACAATTAAATGTCTTTATAAATTATACAATATTGATGTAACTTAATTCCTATTTATATTACAAAGTAATATTATACTCGTGAAAAGTGATTTCATTATTTTAACCAAAAATATTCAAGTGCCAAATATCTTGCCAATTGCTTGGTCAATAAATCCTGGAGTTTAGAATTTTATAGTTTAGTGCGAGGGTCGATCGAGACGGGACCAAACCGGTGCACTGATAATAACAGGAACGGGGTAAAGTTAATATTTACATTGATTATAAATACGTACTCTATATTATGTACGTCTAGTTGAGATTACGAGCTGTTTCAATGTCTTCAAGGCCTATTTAAAGCTCTTCTTTTTATCTATCTTGTAATGGCAGCTTTGGACCACGATACTAACATAATTCCATTAAAATATATAGTCAAAAATATATAATAACGACACCTTAAGAGTATAATACCAGCATTTATGTAACCTATCTGTCGTGGTCCATCGGCCAACTTGTAGAAAATGTTAATGCGTATGTCTACGTACAATTTCTGTGCAATAAAAATAATAATTGTGTTGCGCACAAATAAAATCGGCGATGTGTGATAGACTCCATTTGTAACATGACTATATACCTAAGAATTTAAAGAAAAAAAACATTGTACTTGTGAAAAGACAAATTACTGAACTATATAAATTTTCTTCTAATGTTGGATACATTTATTAATGTAATTTACCTTGTATATACGTATGACCCGAACGGGAGTATAAAATTATATTTTGAGGCTCAACAGGCCGTGGTGGCGGTAGTCCGAACTCGTATGTCGTCGTACGTAATCGTTTCACGTTTTAGTATCGATTGTAAATACATTAAATATTTGTAGTTAAATGTAGACTATGCATTATAAATCATTTACGCTACGGTATGTAGTTGAACGATGTTTTCTTTCATATTCTTTATATGGGATGTATAAAGTAGGTTAATGTGATGTTACTCAGGTATATCTCGATGATTTCTCGATTACCGGTGATACCGTTCGGAGCATTCCGTACGTTCTAGTCATATACTTTGTAGGTACATGTATGTGATAGAGTAGCCCCATGCTGTGCTGCGAACAATCACAAAGTAGTGTGTTAATACGTGTTTCAGTGTTACGTTGTCCCCCCCCCCTCCCTCTCCCCCGTCGTCTCACCAGTCCATAGTACTACATATATTTATACAGATTCGTCATCAATAACATCTTAGGTAGAAAATGGATGTGACTGTAGTTTTATATGGATGATCTTTATAGGCATTACTTTTATCTCCAACACTGTTGTAAGTCCGAGCAATTGTTTACTCTCGTTACCGCTTTGATAAATGTGGAATAAATATAATAATTGTCACTATACTATCGCTTTTAGGTGACTATTTTTCATTCGAAATCGAGCATACATAGTTATTTAACAAACTTGTAATCTTAAGACGTATTAGTCTTTGTAAATATTTTACTTCCTTTGGTACTTACATGGGTTACAGAAAAACATTAAAAAAAATTAGCTTTCTCCTGTTGAAAGTCCAGTCACACCGGCTTACACACTAAACTGTAGACTTAACATATTCGGCTAACACTAGAGAATATCCTGATAATAATTTAGCGTATAATAACGTAGCTATAAGAACAAAAAGTATTATCCAAAATTTAGACATGCTGTGTGTTATAGGTAATGTTTCTTGAAATTGAAGTTAATACAATTGTCGTCGAGATTATTAAATGATTATGTACCGTTTCAGTTTGTACAGCACAACGTCAAATGTTGCTAAATTATTTTTCATTCGTGTACTGGTTCAATATTTTGGCGGTGTGCTCTATTGAAACACGAAACGCTCTTACAAATATAAGAATCTAACAGATTATTATGTCCAAGTACTTCTTCACCAAAATTAATATTTGTGTGACTTCTTCAATAGGTGTGTTGTAATGGATGAACGAGATCTCAAGCTGAATGACATGTTTGTTAACCTTTCTTTTCTAGTCATTTTTTTTTGTATTTACATTACATTCCAAAGTTTTGTATATTACTTATTTCCTTTTTTTAAATAAATAGGGTAATGTATTTTGCATAGCAAAATGGTGTTTACGTAGAGTAATAGCGAGCAGAATGATAAAACCACGAGTGTGTCGAGGCGGCTGTAAAGATATATTTTATAGCTTTTTATTTCCATTGACGTTTCGTTTGCTAATTCGCGTTTAGTTGTTATATTATTGTAATACTATGGAAACAAAACATTTTAAATTAGAGATACAGCTGGACGCTGGATTATATTTTTTTATAGAGTATACTGTTTAAGCTATACTGCTATTTTTATAGGACTAGCTGTTGTTTTGATTACGTTTGTTTGTTTCTCAACTTATTTATTTGGTATGCGTCGTTGTTCTGTGGTGCGCGGCGCGGCCGTCTGTGACGTCACAGCGGCTGCGCCGGCGCCGCTCTTGTGATTACGATAGTGATTGTTGATTGTTGGGCGAGAATGATATTGAAAACAAATTATATATTCTATATATAATTTATGAATTTCATTCAATTTATGAAAATAAGAACAATGTAATGATTGGTAATATTACTCATTGCTCTAAATGTACTATCAAAATATATTATACACAGTGTTAAAGGTCATAAATAAAATGCTTTGAAAATTTCCAAATCGTTGCTTTCTTTTACACCTATACCGAACACATAGACATCTTAATTACGATGTGAGGAAGACTCAAAATAGTCCTGAATATTTGAACTGAAAGAAGCAAAACTGTAAAATAAACTGAGATCAAATCCTAACTAATATTATAAATGCGAAAGTGAGATTGTTTGTTACGCTATCACGCTTAAAGGGCTGAACGGATTTTAATGAAATTTGGCACATGAGTAGACCATGACCTGGACAGACAAGGCTGGAAGGACATAGGCTAATTTTCATCCTGGATCGCAGACGAATTCTCGGGCAACAGCTAGTTGTCTATATTTTAACCCTTAAACGACAACGAATATGATGAACGTTTCTGGGTTCGATTCCCAAGACGGCCAAGTACACTTCATAGACATAGACCACACGGGGTCTAAAAAGACACAACGAATCCTAAAATCTACGCATAGGTACTGTATATGTAATATCAGCAAAAAAAAACGACTTATTGTGGGCATTAATAAACAACTGTTATCTGTAGCGCGTAATGTACAATACGGTCGACGTGTCTTTGGGGGTCTACCCCCTAAGCACGAAGTCCGTAGTTTCGGCCGAAATTTCGGGCGTTTTCTACTCCGTATCACTTACGGACATAAGATTAGTTCGGTTTCGGAACTAAGAATGAATGACAACACGATTTTATAGTTGTCCCTACGCTACGCCCGATGTGGTTTTGCCCGTCCGAAAATTTTAATTTTACACTTGTTTTGACGGATTAACTACTTTCGGATAGGCCCGTATCTTTGTTGACGGACTTAAGGAGTAGACCCCAACATAGGCTCTCCGAACTTTCGCGCATGTTCTCTCACTCACACTCGCCACCATATGGTCATAAAAATGTTACTGCGCAGCCTTCTGCGCGAAGTTCGGAGTTGCCAAGATACGTCGACCGTAGTATAACGGACGCAAGTCATATAATAGACTGTGCTTTGGTGTTTACAGAATGGTAATATTGAGATGGGGCAGGTATCAAAGAAAGAAAGAACAAGTATTACAGTCAAACCTGGTTGAGCGAGAGTTCAAGGGAAATAAATATTTTTCGTGCTTAACGAGAAGCGAGTAGAGCTAGCAGGGAGTCCGCGATGGTAACGAGCGATTTCTTGTTGGTATGTGTATGTATATATCAAGCGTGAGTCTCTCAGTAAAAGTTCTGCCCGCCAAGCGAGCGTCACTCAACGAGTACTCTCTTTGATAGCTCATGTCCCTGCGACAAACGAGTACCTACTCGGCGCGCGGCAATCGGCGATCAACTACTAACACATTCACCACCGCCACAAATTTTGAGCGTAACACGGATACCGCCTACATATTCTATGGACTCGCTAGGCGGGTAGCCGGCATCTAACGAACATTTTTAGAGAACTCGCGAGGCGGGTCACTGGCATTAAATGTGTTAATACATAAATTATATGTATCTCTTTTACTTACATGGGGCCTACAATCTTTTGTGTTGCTTCCTTGTCGGCGGTGGGACAGAAGCCTAAATCTGTTTTTAGCTTGAATCTTCTGGAGTAAGTATACGCTAAATAATAAGATGAAACAGCTCTATTTAATGTTCGTACGTGTGATTGCTGTGTACAAGTATACAGGGTGTAAAGGACAGCCCTCCGCAGACTGATGGGGTGAGTTCAGTATATCATACTAAGATGACCGGTACATGAAATTATTTCAGGAACGTTATGGGAATCCAATAAACCTTGTTTGTTTTATTACCTCACACGCAATGTATCGTTACCGTGGCAAAACGCGCGTAGCGAACGGCAGCGCAGCGAGCCTTCGGCCGCCGAGTATTTCAACATCCATTGCTGATGTTTTGATTTTAGCTGTTTTATCTACATAAATGGAGTGCTGTGTACAGATAATGTAATTTTACATTGAAATAGTAACTGAAAACACGATAAAAAAATGAAAATTCTCCTGAGAATATTTTCGGTGGAATATGATTCAAAATGAGGAGCTGAAGGCACCCTGTTAATTTGCGGGGGGCTGTCCATTACACCCTGTATTATTCAATCTTATTGTATGTCAGTGAATCGGTTACCGATGCTGGTGGGCTATATTTGAAACGTTATTTACCTACAGTGGCGGCGTAGCGTGGGTCGCCACCCGGGGCGGTTGACTATTGAGCATCCATTATAAATAGTTAAGTACTACTCTTTGTGAGCAACCCCCAAAAAAATCGGTTGCAATGTATTTAGACTTTGTTATCTACGACACTGAGTTAGTTCAAATATAGGCTTACCTGTCCTTTGCATTTTACGTATTTCTTACTAATGATAAATGATTTTATTTCTGTAAGTAGGTTTATACAAACACGTCAAACATTTTTTTTTTTAAACTAGATCTACTTATTCCGTTTGGGTTGGGTGTTTGGTATTATGAAACTCAACCGAAGCAGTATTAGCGACAGTTTTAAATGACGAGCGATCTCTAATCGCAGTTTCGGGACTTTTTGGTACAAGTCGGATCAACGACTTTTATTTTTTTCTTATCTGGCGGGGACCTTAGTAGAAAAACAAGCATATCTTGAATTATATATTTATTATCACATGCAATCATGATACAAAATGGATATAGCTTACAAAACAATACATAGGTACTTTCCATTATGAGCATTTATATTATGTACCTAGGTACATAAAATTATAATAAATTTCTAAATGAGGAATGTGATAATTTGTTACAATACATTTTGAGACACGATAATAATATTTATGGGAATATCATATTTACTGTTTTGACTAGTTTGTTTGATAAATAAATTCGTACAAGTCAAAATCAACGTGAAAAATAATAGCGATAAGTAAACGTAATTACAAACATAATTTTGTTTAAAAGGAAAAAGTCAGACCTATATTTACATAAGTAAAAATAATATATTACGAAAATAGTATTCCAGTAAGAAAAATAACTAACAATTGAACTATTATTTTTTACGTGAAAGGATGATCTATTGAAAAAAGCATGCATTTTGTGGAAACAAAAATTATTTTGGATCGAAGTTCCTTATCGGACGTTATAACCAGACGCTTGACGAATGAGAGCTGGACCGAAAAAAGTGCAACATTTTGCCCGTCGCGACACTTTTTTTAGTTTAGTTCAAGCTTCGTTAATTTATTTCATTGTGCCTGTTATTTAATACATATTAATATACAGCGAAGGGAACTTCGTTCCAACCGAGTGTCCCACGACACCTCCAGACTTTTTTATTAACATAAAATGTTTTTACTGCTGTAAACATCAATTGCAGTCTTTTAGCGTTTCTTTCATTGCATGAAAAAGTACATACATCAGAAAATAAAATCGAAATTACAGAGATGTATTGCGGTAGTGATGGCGTTTTCAATTCTGTTTCATCCCCGAATAAGGACACAATAATTATGTGGGAGGCAGTTATACTCGCACCGCTAATAACTAAATACGTTTAGCGCTAACCGAATTTAAAATATCGTGCCGTTTCGTTCAATTGTTTGAAGATGACAGAGACAGAATGATCTTTTGAATGATGATTATCGCGATAACCCGAACTACACTTCGTGCGCTCTCTGTTTACAGCGAAACGTCGAGCGGTGTGCGAAAGAGAGAGCGTAAGTGTAGTTCGCGTTCGTTCGCGAAATAGTCTCGAGGAAAGATTTTATTTCTAATCCGAAGCGTCAGCAGTAAATTGCTCAACAGCTAATATTATAATTTGTGCCAATGCAAGAAAAGAAATAATTTTAAAATACCAGCACCTGTGCACGTTTGCCCACATTTATCTAAATAGATAATCTAAGCTTTTTGGCAATACTAGCGAGAGCGACCCGCTCCTGCTCCACACGGTTTTTATGAATAAACATCGAGATTTCTTTATTATACAGGGTTATTTTAAATTAGCTAGCTAAACTCCGCAGACGTGATGGGTAACGATAGCTAAACGTGATAAAACAAAAAAAAAAAAAAAAAAATAATTTGATGACTTTTTTGTGGGGTCATCGACCTATTGTAGTCACTTGAAATATCAGTTTGTGTAAACTTTACAGGCGTGATGGGTATCGATATCTAAACACGATAAAACAAAAAAAAAAACATTTTTTCTCAACTCATACTTCAAGTAACAACACTAACAGCAGTCGATGACCTCCCAAAAAAAAAACATCAAATCTTTTTATTTTTTATTGTATCGTGTTTAGGTACCGATACCCATCGCGTCTGCGGAGTTTAGCTTAGCCAATTAAAAATAATTCAGTATGTAAGTTTAATACAAATAAAACCTGCTGGAATAAATTCTCTAAATTATGGTGAATTCCGCATCGAAATCTGTTGCGTCCGTGGTTTAGAAGAACAACGCCGGCGTCGTCACACGAAGAGCGACTTTAATTTATATCATTCAACCAAATTGATTCACTTATTTCAGATTAGAATAGACAATGCTTACACATACCGAAACACTTTGTACATTAAATAATAGTACATCGGGAAGTCGAAACAAAAACATATAAACTAGCTCATTTATCCATCGCGAGTTGTTGCAATCGACGTCTTCTCAGTTCGTCGGCCGCATCCACATCAGTCTTGTCCAGGTATAGGTAGGGCTGCTCCATCGTCGAAGCCGAATAACTTGGCTGTTGGTTTAAATGTATGCCTTGTGCCACGAGTGCGCATGCCCGTCCCACGGATTATTGAGATGATGATTCTTGATCTCAGCCAACCCATCACTACGCTAAAGAACCTATTCCAGCGGTCAGCGATTGCAGGTCCAAGATGTTTTACGAAAGTAGACATTTGTGGAGCGAAGACTCCGTCAACGTATGCAACAAGGGGTGTGAATTTCGTATGTCGCAAGATACATACAAAATTGATTCACTTTGATTGTAAGATAAATAAACTGTATGGTGGTCGACCATAAGTTTGTATCATACATAGTGTGGCTAAATTGTTAACCCATTGGCCGCTTGGTTTTATATAAATTGCTGTGCCCCCAGCGCTCAGCTCAAAAATCTTTCAAATCAATCATTTGTCGATAATATCGGGTCGTGCAATTAAATAAAGAACAAAAAAAAAACGAACATAGATTCTCAATGCACGCAACATTGCTTAGCACGAAAACATTTGTCGTGTTAATCAGACTGGGGCAGTCAATAGGTTACAAGGATAAATACAAAGCAAACATTGAAATTATTGCTTACTACAATGTTGGTGTACGTACACCTCTGCCTAACCCTTCGGGGATTACAGACGTGATGTTGTATTAAAATCATTCATTGCTATTTCTCGTGACTTAAGTACGAGCGCATAGTACACAGTCCAACTGCTATTTAGCACACCACAGGGCCACGCATGGCATCAGTTCATAGTTTAACACAAGTCACCTAACACTCGCTTCATGAAAACGGGTTGTAATTACTGTCGTAATCATCTTCCTCGTTAAAAGGGTTCGTTGGTTCCGTAGCTTCTTCCGCAAAAGGGTTTTTGGCTTCATCATAGGTTTCATCTTCGAATGGATTTTTGTTTGACCCATTGCTTATGGCTGCAGTAATATTATGATGAACGACGGGTGAGACTCCCGTACTTCGAGGCTTCTCTTCAAATCGTTTCTTAGCCGTGATTGGTGAGGAGTATGGGGATCGTTTGTGGACCGGCTCGAGTTTGTTCAGGTTGGCTTCGAGGCTCGAGCTGTATCGTTGTTGCTCAATCAGCCTCATTCTACCCTCTGGAACGGGGACGACGGTGGTGCCCTTTGGTGCCACTTGTTTTGCTGTGTTTGATACGAATACTGGAAATAATAATAATAGGCATTATTAGTGAATATATAATTGAATAAAAAAATCGAAATGATCAGGTTTTTAATGGTGAGTTTGTTGGGTTTTGATAAGAGAATATTAATTAATGACATGGAGTCGATAATACGATGGGAAAACAAGTTTAAAATGTTTTATTCATAATTTCGTATCTATTTTTACCAAACATGTAATAACGATGTTGGTGAAATTTTGCTATACTTTTTAGAATATAGATTTATACTGGTTTGATATGATTAAATTACAGATATTTATCACATAACATATTTTAATACAATATAATTTTCATAATTCATTGACTATATTCAACTGACTTTTTAAAACTAGCATTGCAGTAAATGAAGAGCAACTATATGATATTTTATTCAGTTTTCTTGTACAAGGTTTAACTTAAATAACGCACAACCTCTTAAGGAGTCATTGTACTCATCACTATAACTTTAAATATGGAACCAAACCTGAAATCGCGAAAAAAATCAGCTGTTCAGCATTTTGACGAGTTATGCGAACATAAATGTAGGGAACAGCAGATTATTTTTTCGCGATTTTAGGTTTGGTCCCATAGAAAAAGTTGTTCATAATGATGAGTACAATGACCCCTTGAGAGGTTGTGCGTTATTTATGTTACATCTGTATATCTAGCGCGCGCTATGCTCCAAGTGGGAAACAACATAGATATTCTTCAACAGTCCTTTCACTATTGTCAACAAAAAAAAAAACACAATATTGACGAACATTTGTCACAGAATTCAAAATTAAATTACCCCCCTCCTCCGTTTTACCTCTGATTTTGCATCACTGTCGAAATGACAGTGATCTTTATTTTCGTTGTAATAAGGTTGCTTTCGAGTTGCTGCTGTCAGTGGTAAAAAAGGAAAAGGTCTGTAACGTACAATTAAAACTATCTTTTCATAATCTACGTGACGTAAGAATACGGCTTCAGTTCAACTCACTCTGCTTGCTCTGTCCCTCCGTTTGCCTCAGCTTGGCCTCAGCGCCAGGCCCGTACGGCTGCGGAGCCGGCGCGGGCGCAGGCGGTGTCGGCTGAGCGGGCCCGACCGGCGTGTGGGGCTCTACTGCCCCACTCTCTGTTACTACCGTCAGCTTGTTGAACAGGCCTCGTCCGTAGTATTCGGAGACTACTGCGTAACTGGAAGATGAAAAGAGATATTGGTTAAGGAAAATAGCCGATGATATACAGTATACTAGTATCTATAAACAACACCATCATTTTCGTCATTTTATTATTTTTCATTTTTAGCCTAAGTTGTCCTACGGCGGGGCAAAGGCCTCCCTTTCTCCTTTCCAACCCTCTCTGTCTTGAGCTAGTGTGAACCAATCCTGTCTATAGGCGACAAGTTTTTTGGGGTAGATTTGGCCCATGACTCGTTCGACATGCGACAAACGTGTTCGGCCCAGACCCGCTTAAGCTTGGCTGCGTTTTGGGTGACGTTGGCGATTTGTGATTCGGAGCGCCGCACTGTATTCCTAACACGGCCCGTTAATCTGACTCCGAGAGTGCTGCGCTCCATTGCTCGCTGGCAAACCTCAAGCTATAGTAAAAGTCATGTTGCAGTGACAAATACGATGCGAGATAAACTCTGATTTTGCCCTCTTCCTCACTTCATGTTCTATATCCGACAATGATCTTTAGAATTTAAAGTTTGGTATCTTATACAACATTGTGGAATGCAATAAAATATAATAAAAATATAATATCTTAACCTAACTAAAACTAATAACAAATTAAATTATGGCGTCGAAAAAATAAATAAATAAACTTTCGAATAAGATGTCTGCTTTTGTTTTGTTGTTATTAAAAAGTACTAGTAAGAACAAAAACTTTATCGATGCGATATGACGATAGCGGTTTAGCATTTATTTCATTTAGATCACTTATTTAACATGGTGATAGCAGAAAACTGGATAGCGCAAACGAAATATGAGCTTAGGGCGAAATGGGTCCCAAAGCAGATATTTTGACGCATTTCGGCTGCAAGGAAATTCAATTGTTCTCCTCAAAAACTACATTTTTGGCATTTTTTTTTTCATGGTTTTCTTGAGTGAATAAATAAATATAAATAAAAATCTTTTAATTCAGACAAGGTCCATTTGGTTAGTACAACACACAACTTAGAAACTAGTGTTAGTACTTACATCTACTAGAAAAAACAAAACAATTATTAATTATACGCCACAGTGGCATGTAGGCGTATCCAATGCCCCAGTATAGGACTGTCCCACCTGTCCGCTACAGTGCTAATTATGAGGGCCAAAACACGACTGATACAGTGTGGCTCGATACAAAAAAAAATCGCAGCTTCCTCAAAATTAGCATTTTTTATGAGAGAAAACTGTGTTATTCGATTGTAATTAAAGCAATTTCAATCAAATTTCGTCACACATGCACCATTAAAGACATTAAGGGATTATGGGTTTATTTTAGTGTAGCAAAATTCTAAAAATAAATATTTTTCAAATACTATATGGTCTGTTAGGCCATACCAATATGCTCCAAACCCCGTTACGACACCATTTCGCCTTATAATAAAGATTGAATATAAGAGTGTCTTCTTATAGAAATATTGAGCAAAGCATTTAACAATAACCATTGTGAGTGCGACGTATCAAGTTTGTTTATAAAACACGGTAACGCACAATATTAGCCGGACTGAGGCTTGACCGATGGCTTGCTAACAAAACAGCCGAGACCGAAATCTTACTGTTGAACAAGACAATGACTGATGATGACACAAGGCATCCAATTTTAGCGAGGTATTAAGGTGGACGCGCTAATGCAGCCCGCGAAATTCAAATTTTCTTACGTTTTTGCAATTTGCAAGTCAGTGTCAGGTTGCATGTTGATCATAATATGATTCGCGGCCGTAACAATACATTCTGACCGCATAGCTATTGCACTTTTGTACGAAACAGCAGATTGTTTTTTTAAACCGACGAAAAATTTCAACGCAGGGTTAGAGATGCCGAGTTGACGGCGCGTTGTGTTCCACGCGCGCCTCAAAGAGATGTCAGCAGCATTGAAGGGGTCCGCTAGGACCGATGCCAGCCGGGGTTGCGGGATGTTCGAAAGAGTTACCGTGGCCCTGGCACAGGCAACAGAAGGAACACGGGTGGGTTTTAGTCAGTAAAAGTCTGACACGCCCTCCCGCTCCGCCCAGAGCGGGAGAAGTCATTTGATGATTTCCCATCCACAAAAAAAAAAAGGGTGGTCCAGAATCATGTACTGAATCCATGGTAACAAGCTGTGCGTCGCTGTCCCTGCCACCCTGTATAAATGCCTGTTATATTGTTACTATGTTTAAATAGCAGTTACTGATAAAAAAATATGGCGAATGTTTTTATGGCGATTTTAACTGTAAGCGATAACAACTTTTTATAACAGCCTTTATGGGTGAAGGGCGATGGTGATTTTTTCTAAGCGTTCAATTAATGAACGAAGAATGAAGGCGACTAATTTAAACCATGGTCGGTAGATATAATAAAACCTTATTTGTAAAATTATTGGTTTATTAAAATGAGACCACATAATATTTTTACAATCAAAGCATTATACATGGTTGGTAACGTTTAACTAAAACACGAATCAGTTTGACAGGGAACGATAAAATCGTAAATCTTTCCGATAGCGTATCGATTAGTATTAATAAAAACACACGATTTTTTACCATGACTTGGAATTACAATTTTACCATTTTCAAAGTACAGTGATCAGAAATTGTTTCGCACCAATAAATATCAATCAATCTGCCGAGCCTTTTCCCAACTATGTTGAGGTCGGCTTCCAGTCCATGCCAGTCTAACCGGATGCAGCTGAATTCCAGTATTTTGCACGGAGCAACTGCCCATCTGACCTCCAGAACCCAGTAACAAATATCTAATCGAGTTTTTTATTATTTGCTACACATATATATCTACTTTTTATTTAAATATTTTCACACACAATATAAAACTGATTCACATCCGTAAGACGTCCTCGTAACATAAGGTACAGTTGAAAACCAGCGCCAGGCACTAGTTGTCTGGAATTTGTGCTGAACTGGACCTATTTGGCGCAGCCGTTGGGTACACAATACTATTTTAAGTTTTTTTTCTTCTTTTTTTTGTTTTTGTGCGAATATTGTGTGCCTTAACCTGGGCCAAATAAATTGATTTTCTTTCTTTTAACAGGGTAACACGATACCCCTTGGTAAGACTAGTTGACAGACTTTTGGGCTCCTGACTACCCGTAACGACACTATAACAAAATAGTTTTACTTGAGATAATTATAAATTATTGTTAACTCTAATGAACATTTCTTTAATTTAATTAAATAAATTGGTACCGACAAGTGATGCAGTCCTTTTTTATCAAATTAACTTCGCTATATTGCTTAGCGTGACTAATAAGTTACAGCTTGATTTTAATTCCCTTTTAATAGAGTCCACCTTTTCTAATAAAAGTGTTCGAAAAACGAAGTCGATTTTCGAGTTAGTGTGACAGGTTAGTTCTTCTAAACTTCACAACGGAATTTGATGCGGATATATGCAATACATTCATCTTTAAGTTAGATATAACACAGAAATCTTGGCGTTCTGAGATGTCGCCACATCAGTAGATCGCTTCCACGCAGCAGGGGCGTGTCACTAGTTAGAAAATATAATCTGAACAGAATAAGAAACGATGAATAAAATAATAAAATCTCACTCACCCATACCTATCTTCCGTATTATTAGGAAAACACCACGAAAATGGCGCAATTGTAATAGACTTGATCAGTGATAAATACATGTTTATAATTTGTCCACTATGTTCCACGTTATCGCGTTAATATTGTAGTGAATTAAATGCGATTGAGGCGATAAGACGACATGATTGCGTGCGCGCAGCCAACAGACTGGCGGCTCACTTCGATATATGTCAAGTCAGGTGTAAACAGATTACGCTTTACTATCGACTTTCCGTTTTTCTTTGAGGAATAGTTACAAAAACGATCAGTTAAAAAAATAATAAAGAAGCGACTTGTATTTTAAAAATATAACCTTCCATTTAAATCCTTCCCATTTAAACCCTATTTAATTTTGTACGTTTTAATTCTAAAGATAAAGATAATTTTATTTCTTTAATTCTTACGAAATACATTTGTATTGTCCATCTATTTATATTTTAATGAATATAAACGTCAAAAATTTCAAACCGATCATGAATACCGTAAAGAAATCCATTTCTGTTAAGCTTTCAAGATTTACTACACTTCAGTTAACGAGTACCTGTATCTTTTAATAATAAGTTCACAAAAGGTATAAGACCTGGTAATATAGCCAGCTGAGACAACACAGTGACATCAATCGATTGTTGTGGAATAATAGTAGACTTTCCATAGAAAAATTCTTTGATTTTCAGTAAAATGTTGGAATGAATACATCTGTAATTGGACATATGCCTTTGTGCTGAAACAATCGTACTGACGATTAAACCTATTTATTATTGATATATACAGTACACACAGGTTTACAAAGTGCCTGCCTGGGCCTTTTCAAATGATGACATGCTGGGCGAATAGTTAAGGCTTCCTGCCGTTCAAGCGGGCTGCTAGTAGACCGAGGGCTGTTAGACGTTTTTGGGTACGTATTTGAGGCACGATGAAAACTGGTTCAATATTTCTTTTAATATACCTAAGTACAGAACCACAGACCTGGCTGAAAGGTAGCGGGGCTAAATCGACCCTTATATTTTCAAGTAAAAGATTTTTTTTTTGCAAAAAATATTCTCGTGGCACTCTGTAATTTTTATACTTTAACATTTACTATTTAAAGAGTGAAAAAATAAACAAGCCAGATTATTTAGTCGGGTCTAAAAGTTTGCCAGATGCTTGAAAAATTATTTTGAAAAAAAAATGTATTTGAGGCACGCTGAAATTTTAACAGTATTTATTATTTATGACTGCCTCGTTGGCCTAGTGGTCGCAAGCGCTACTGCTGAGCATGAGGTCCTGGGTTCGGTTCCCAGGTCGGGCAAAGTGTTATTGGGTTTTTCTATCTGGAATTTCTCAGTAGCAGCCCAGAGTCTGGATTTGTGCCCGGTAGATGCCAATAGGCTCGCCCCCTATTACATGGGACTTATGACTAAAAACAAATATTTTAAAAAAGACAGATCATTTCGGTGGTACCTGCCAGGTAATCGAGAAAGTTACGTATGAGTCTGAGTGAAGAGTGCTATAGGTAGGTTGCAGTGTGAGAGAGAGCATTATATCAATAGCTGTCTGCCTCCCTGAACACTGCCACACACACCCCCACACACAGAGTGCCTCGAGAATATTTTTTGCAAAACAAAATCTTTTATTTGAAAATATAAGGGTCTATTTAGCCCCGCTACCTTTCAGCCAGGTCTGCGGTTCTGTACTTCGGTACAATAGAAGAAGTATTGAACAAGTTTTCATCGTGCCTCAAATACCTACCTAAAAATGTCTAACAGCTCTCCTACTATAGAGATCGCCACTTATGACGCATTTCGCTTCTAAGTCAAAGCAGAAACATTTACTTAAATTAGACCATAAACGGGTGCTTTTATAGACTTTAGAAAAATGTCGAAAGTTGTGTCCATGTGTGCCGCCAGTAATAGGCATGACGCCTGGGTAAAAAAAAAACTATTTAGTCTGTCAGTCAGATAATAAAAAAAAAATATTAGACACGTATCCTTTAGCATATTAATAAAAAAAATACTTAGTTGTGACGTAGTGAGCCCCCACTCCCCAACTTTAATGCGTTTTATCTAAGTATAAAATTTAGCAAGGCGTGACGTCATGCCACATTTTAACTCAATGTACCGCCGTAATCTTTTGATTACGTAATAAAAGAAGAAAATACGTGTCCAATATTTTTTAATAATCTACCTGACGGACAAAAAAGATTTTGCCTTCATCCCTATTAGACGCGGAAAATCGAACAGTACGAACTAAACATAGATTTAACACTACAGTACACGCGCCTCAAAAAGGTCCATGAGTGCTCGCGTGGGCTACCCTTGTAGCCCATTTTAAATTGCTTTATTATGAAAGATAATGTTTCTGTTTTAAAATAAAACACATTTATTGTTATTAATGACATTTATTAAGTAAACTGAAATTGAAAAATTATCTCCTCTTTCTTAAACTAAAAAATATTAACAAAACTTCAGACTTCTTAAAAAATCACATAATTTTTACTTTTTTGAGATCAATCAACTTTTGGTTAAATTTTTAAGGTTTTTTTAAATAAAAAAAAAATAATTTTCATTACACGGAGGACAAATTAAAATTTGGTGGTCACTACATATACGCCTGTAGCATTTTGAGCAAGTTTTCCTTGTGCTGCGATCGCGAACTCTGCTACAAAACGCACAGCGTGCAACCCCGCCACGAATTGGTATACTTCCTTGTTGAGGAGCTTCTGACAGGTTCAACAATAGTTTGGCTTTTGTTTTGATGCTTCTTGGAACATTATCCTTATAAATACGTTCTAAAATTAAGGGTTTCACAAGCTCGAACCCCAAAGAATAAAGAAAAATGCGTCTGATGATGTTTTCATTTGAATTATTCAGTTGGTGAATAACTAGGCCATTTATAGCGGCAATATTCAAAAAATTGAAAAATAATGTGACAGGCCAACGTCTACTATTTCTAGATACGTCATATTGACGACACATCCTGTCCACAATATCCACCCCACACTTTGAATGATTGTAAAAAGTTATGATTTCAGGCTTCTTTTTTTCGCCGGTAGTAGGATCGATTGCTTCATCGTGGTGCATAGTTGACAACAATAAGACTGTTTTGTTCCTTTTTGGCACATAACTGACTAGTGTACAGTCTTTCTGAAATCCAAATAAAGAGCTATTTATTTGTCGGCCCTGACTAGTCTTAAAATTTGTGGGTATTTCTGGTTTGTTACTTTTGAGAGTGCCGACAACGGTAATTCTTTTTTCCAAAAACTGCAATGCCACTGGATAACTGGTAAACCAGTTATCCATCGTAACATTGCATCCCATATTTATAAGTGGCTCTAGTAATCTGTTGGTGACGTCTGCAACTTTGTTGGATACACGAAGTGGGCCTTCTGGTTGTTCACCACAATAAACTTCAAAGTTGTAAATATACAGGCATTTTGTGTCCACTACCTTCTATACTTTTATTCCAAATTTTGCCGGTTTATTGGGTAGGTACATAATAAAACCACATCGACCTGTAAATGCTACAAGTTGTTCATCCAACGTCATGTGTTCACTTGGAGTATAATATTCTAAGCAATGGTTTCTTATCTTCTCAATAAAGTACCTTATGGCAGCGAGCTTATCGATTTCTTGTCTTTGAGGGCGATCACGGATGTCATCAAATCGCAAAGATCGTAGTAGAAAACGAAATCTATTTATTGACATTGTGAGATAGACAAGTTCAAAGCCTGTCCCAATGGAGTTGTCCCAAAAGTCTTTAAGATTTTGACGTCCTGATCTATTGGCTCCGATTACTATAAGTAACCCAACAAACGCTCTCATTTCAGCGAGAGTCGTTGGCTTCGCATCACGTTCTCTTTAGTATGTAGTCTTTATAGTATTTATATATATATTGGTACAATTTACCAAGGATTCAAAAACATCAGTGTCAAAGAATAACTCGAAACATTGAAGAGGTGTGCTGGCATTACAAGCACTACCTTTTGGCCCTAAAGGTCTTTGTATAATATTGTGAGAACGTACCCTTGTTGCAGGAAAGGGACGTTTCCTCCATTCTGTTTCATTCCGTGACTTATAAGTGGCTAAATCTGCAAGCGGTACACTGTCATCCGAATCACTGTGGTTTTGTTCAGCAATCTCATCATTTTCAACATCTTCCTGCTCGGTGTCAGTTTCATGCGGAGAATGAATTATATTTTCTTCTACTCTTAAATCCTCTTCCTGTTCGCTTTCAATCAAATCATCCTGATCTGACTCCTCTTCTAGCCATCTTAACAAGTTTTCTTCCATTCTGCGTTCCATATTTCCGATCTGTTTATAGAATATCAACAAAAAGTAAGTTTACAGTTCATAAATATAAAATATAATAATAAGAAAACATAGATATTTATCTCAAATTAGGAAAAAAATCGTACCTCAAAAATTCCGCCAGTGCACGCATGGGCTACATACGTAGCCCAACAACTTTAAATCATTATTACTGGCACGTCCGCCAGCGTCGAGCGCTCACGCCACACTAAACGCGTCGAGCAACAACCATTCGGAGCTTAGCTAGAGGCTCAAAGTTAAATCATACGATTTCGTGAAGTAATGAACAAAAACGATACCCTGGGCTACATATGTAGCCCGCGCGTGTACTCGCGTGTTAATAGAAGATATTCGACCACTACTTGTGGAGGCCATCAGGCCAGTAGTGGTTGGCAAGTGTCGCATACTGTACTTATTAGTGAATGAACTATTTCCTTTATTACTCTGAAAGTAGCGTTGAATTACCAATTACGAGAGTAGTAATCATTCAATTGCAGGTCACGTTCGTGCAGTGTCTCGGTGGCATAATATGCGGTAGTGAGTATAAGCGACGAAGACTGTGCGTGTCAGCGATGTACTACTTCGACATCCAGGCAGTTCCAGGAGCTCGTGGCTAAGTAATACCAGGCGCACGGGACAATCCATCAGGTTAAGCAACTCTTGCCGGGGTTGTCCGTAGATGGGTGACCATCTTTACATACCGAGACTCCTCCGTGCAGCCCGAAAGTCTGACAACCAGTCTTACCAAGGGGTATCGTATTACCCAGTTGCTGGGTTGTGAAGGTCAGATAGGCAGTCGCTCCATGTTAAAATACTGGTATTAGGCTGCATCCGGTTAGACTGGAAGCCGATCCCAACATAGTTGGGAAAAGGCTAGGCAGATTGATTGGGGTCGACCTCCAACCTTACTGGATGCAGCTGAATACCGGGATTTTATATGCAGCGACTGCCTAAAGGATATAGCCACAACCCAGTTACTGGGTAACACGATAGCCCTTGGTAAGAAAGACTTTCGGGCTTCTGATGACCCGTGACGATTGTCAAAGGTTTACAAAGGACAGTCGGGACCAACGGCTTAACGTACTTTCCGAGCCACGCAGACGTACTCACCCACAGTAATATATACGGTACACTACTTACGGGTCATGTTCGTTGTGCAGTCTTGCGTGTAACGCCTCTGCGACGTGTGGTTGTGAGTCTGGTCGGCGTCGGGCGCTCGCACACACAAGACATTCATTTTCCGATTCTGCGTATGTTGTGAAACAGCTGAAAACAGAATGAGAATTAAAATTTGTTGAACATCGTCACCTCACGTCATCATGGAATTTCGATCTTAAATAGTGCAAGATACAAGGTTAAATTAAATTAGCTAGAGAAACTGCAGACGTTATGGGTATCGATATCTTGACATGATAAAACAAAAAAAAAATTATGGCATTTTTTATTGGGTCAACGACCGCTGGTTGGATAGTTACTTGAATTACGAGTTTAGAAAATCGTTTTTATGTTTTATCCTGTTTAGATATCGATACCTGTCAAGTCTGTGAAGGTTACACAAGAAAGAAACTGATATTTCAAGTAACCCCGAAACAAGTAATCATATTTAGATATCCATCACAATAGTGGAGTTTCGCTAGCTAATTTCATTTTACCCTGTAGAAGCGATACCCTGGTCTGAACGCAAATGCAAATATTTACAGTCAAGGTGAACTCTTCAGCACGCTCTGATAACTTACCTTTGATGGAAGGAGTGTTGACATAAGAAGTGCATGGTGGGCAGCTCCAGCGGCTTGTTGCAGACGGCACAGCGTGACGACTGGAACACGACGGGCTGGCTTTGAAGCACGGTGGTTTGTTCACGCATTTTTTCGCTTTCGCTGCGGTATTTTGATGAAAGTTGCTGTTCTCTTGTTATTACTTCGTTCTCGGATTTTAGGACGTCTGTTAGATACCTTGAACAAAATAAAGATATTAATGATTTTTTTATAATGCCAAAACTAATATGAAAATAGAGCATGCAAGCTAAGTCGACTTTTGAATTACAAATACAATTCAGCTGTAAATTGAAAATAAACCGAGTGTAATCTAAATAAGGTTTGTAATTGCTGATGAATGAGTGACGTGAGCTAAAATTGAAAGAGGTTCATGTTTGCTTACTTACTTTCGAACATCTCCTAATGTGTATGTAGGTGTGCTTGCGAGGCAGTCGATGACAAGAATAGGTGACAGCAACTTTTCGTTTGCTGTGAACAAAATTGATGAAATCAATACTTACTTATCATTTAGAATTTTGTAATTTACGGACGGATTTTTACTCTTTTTTGTTTTAAGGGCCCGTGCAGGAAAAAAAAACCTTTGTCAATTTATAATCAAATTGGGAGAATGCTAAAAATAATTGAATTTTACAGTCTGTTAGGTTAAACGAGGGACTTATTGAGGGAGGGTATTCAGTATTCCATTATCGTCCCAAATATATAAAAAACCTATAACCTTAATTTATGACGTAATTGTCCAATAAAATACATTACTCATGAACACTGAGCGCGCAAGAAGTGAACTTGTAAACAGTAAAGTAATCATGCGGCACAATACGTGGCCGGTCCAAGAATTCGGGGTCAACGAGCACGAACCACGTGTGAATTTTTGCCGCTGGTTTTTGTCTAGCGCAAGGGTGCATACAGGTTGCGAGACTTTTTGCGAAATTTTTGGTATGGTATATCAGTGTTTTTTTTATTAATATTTTTATTAGTATCATGTGAGCATGAACTATTGTGGGTTTGAATACGTCCCTCGTTTAAACTAACATAATTATTATGTTTCTGTGTGACTATAAAAGTACTGTTTTCGTGGCGCAAATCCATTCGTGTCAGTCACAGCATCTGTTGATAGTTTCATAACTTCTTAATCTTTTATTTTTCATCACTTTTGCGCTCTTGAAAATATGGTCCATTTCGCCTTTGATTATTATTATTGACGATACTGAAGATTAATTTGTGATTCCTACATTTCTTGGAAGTTATGCTAAATAATAGGGAAAAATAAATTTTCATCTGGTTTTTTTAAATAGTTTTTTTAACATAATTTTTCGGCTATGTTTTGCAAGTAGATATTTATTAATATCTATATTATATCAAAATCAATTGCCGTGCGTTAGTCTCGCAAAACCTCGAAAATGGCTCGACCTATTTTTTTTTTTTTTTTGTTTTGTTCGCCTCAATACTGGGGTGGTTTAGGAAAAAAGAAAATTAGGAAAAACCCAAAGCAACAGCCGACAAATCGAAATTTTGTCTCACGTGGCACTAAGTTCACCGCGTCATCTAGTTGATGATATTTTGTATTGTTCAAAATCAATAGAATTGTCTGTAAATTGATGATCAAACATCATTCTTGCGTCATTTTGGGCGGAAACTTGTTGCGTAGGTTAGTGATTTGCCAGTATTATTTAAATTATTTTAAAAATCCGTTCAAACTATCTACTACAAGAACTCAACTTTTCAAATCACAAACGATTTGTTTAAATTACTGTTCTCTTTCTCACAAACAGTAAATAAAATTAATCAAAATTAGTCAAGTCAGTCTACTTCGTGCACGGTCCCTTAATAGTGTATTGGTACTTTATTCGTACTAATTTGGAAACACGACGATTGCCGAGGCGCATACCTTGAAATTGTAGTACTGAAGGTACGTCATAGTAGCTATTTAATGCAGTGAAGATATAGCTACGTAGTGTACTGACAGGTGAGAACAACTAACACGGAGTGTACTGACCGATGACGTTGAGCAGCTCGGGCAGGCAGTGCGGCGGCGGCGGCGCCCACAGCACGTCCAGCCACACGCGCGGGCACTGCTGGCCGCGCCGCCTGCACACGGCTAGTGCTGCCTCCGCGTCACCGCTGCGCAGGTGCACTGCTACTTGGGAGCGCCAACTGCGGGGATAAACAGTCTGCTTTTATTTAGGCATTCATTTAGGGGCCCCTAGTGTTAGGGAAAACGGACACAGAGGTTGCACATTTATTGCGGCGTCAGAAGCGTTGTTCAGATCGTCAAGGGTGCAGGTAAACGGACATTTGGGACACCTGGTGTCATATTTGTTGACCTCAAAAAAATCCCAACACACATATTTTTCCTGATTTCTTTTCCACTAATAAATAACCCTTCAAAAACATAGTAGAGGATACTCATTTTGTTCTCCTCGTACAGATACAACTCGCCCGCTTGAAAGCCTAGCATCATACAGATGATCAGTCTGATCCTTGTGGTGGTTAGCGTCAGGGTTCTTTATAATATAGTAATAACTAATAATATAGTAGAGGATACTCATTTTGTTCTCCTCGTACAGATACAACTCGCCCGCTTGAAAGCCTAGCATCATACAGATGATCAGTCTGATCCTTGTGGTGGTTAGCGTCAGGGTTCTTTATAATATAGTAATAACTAATAATATAGTAGAGGATACTCATTTTGTTCTCCTCGTACAGATACAACTCGCCCGCTTGGAAGCTTAGCATCTGACAGATGATCAGTCTGATCCTTGTGGTGGTTAGCGTCAGGGTTCTTTGTAATATAGTAATAACTAATAATATAGTAGAGGATACTCATTTTGTTCTCCTCGTACAGATACAACTCGCCCGCTTGAAAGCCTAGCATCATACAGATGATCAGTCTGATCCTTGTGGTGGTTAGCGTCAGGGTTCTTTGTAATATAGTAATAACTAATAATATAGTAGAGGATACTCATTTTGTTCTCCTCGTACAGATACAACTCGCCCGCTTGGAAGCTTAGCATCTGACAGATGATCAGTCTGATCCTTGTGGTGGTTAGCGTCAGGGTTCTTTATAATATAGTAATAACTAATAATATAGTAGAGGATACTCATTTTGTTCTCCTCGTACAGATACAACTCGCCCGCTTGGAAGCTTAGCATCTGACAGATGATCAGTCTGATCCTTGTGGTGGTTAGCGTCAGGGTTCTTTATAATATAGTAATAACTAATAATATAGTAGAGGATACTCATTTTGTTCTCCTCGTACAGATACAACTCGCCCGCTTGGAAGCTTAGCATCTGACAGATGATCAGTCTGATCCTTGTGGTGGTTAGCGTCAGGGTTCTTTATAATATAGTAATAACTAATAATATAGTAGAGGATACTCTCAGTTTGTTCTCCTCGTACAGATACAGCTCGCCCACTTGGAAGCCTAGCATCTGACAGATGATCAGAGTCTG
Organism: Fissipunctia ypsillon; assembly: GCA_947568875.1. Lineage (NCBI taxonomy): Eukaryota > Metazoa > Arthropoda > Insecta > Lepidoptera > Noctuidae > Fissipunctia > Fissipunctia ypsillon. Next base: position 6,683,733 of record OX387660.1, on the reverse strand, counting down.
ATCCTTGTGGTGATTACCGTCAGGGTTCTTTGTAATATAGTAATAACTAATAATATAGTAGAGTATACTCACAGCTTGTTCTCCTCGTACAGATACAGCATTCCCGCTTGGAAGCCTAGCATCTGACAGATGATCAGAGTCTGGTCCTTGTCGTAGTTAGCGTCAGGGTTCTTTAGTAAGCGTAGTACTTTCTCTTCGTATTCTTTCTTCTTGCTTTTTGGAGATTTTGCCCTGAGGAAAATAATTGTTTTTTTTCCTATTAAATAGCCCTGATATACAACAAGAAAAAAACTATAAATATCACCCTGTAATTTATTTGTCCTTTTGCCATCTCAATAAGCTGGTTTGGTGGTCTTTTAGTAGCAATAGGCGCGCTTCTTATCGATGTTAATTTTTTTACACAATTCTGTTTACCCTTTCGAGGACTAGGATAAGTCTGGGATGACAGTAGCTGCTAAAGTGACTCACCAGACATGTATATAATGTTCTATCAGCGCATCGAACACAAGTTTAGAGCAGTCGTTCTGTTTCTGCGTCATGTGCTCAAGGAACTCTATGAGCCGCTCCGAGTTGCTCAGGAACATGGGAATGTAGTCGTCAGGGAGTGCGCTGATTGGCTCCTTGACGCCGCCAGAAAGGGAAATCTCGTCAACTAACGGCTTGCTGCGGGGTTTGTAGTCTGTGCATAGTACTGTGGACAAGTTAGAAGTTATTTAAGTTGGTGCCAAATAAGCTGTCAATAGCGGTTATTAACCCCTTTATTTCCAGATTATGGCCTTCGTAAATATGGAAAAAAAGTCATGTTAATATCCGTGAATATTCTGAACCAATACCGATGATAATTTTTCATGAATGAAAAAACGATACATCAACGTTGTTTTCTTTTCCCTACCAATGATGTTTTAAATATGTTTAGCAGTAAACGCATTTAAAAATTATGATTAGAGATCGGATAATCGGATGCATATTTACCTAAAGTAAATTTTTGGCTCAGAAATTATGGAAGCGGCTTCTTATTTTTTTCTTTATTAATATAAATCCCGGGATTCCAGAAAATCCGGGAATGCAAAACTAATCGAATACATGGTATGGACACGAATTCTAAAACATGTGGTATTATTTATTTAAAAAATACCGAGACACCGGGATCAAATATTCTTTTGCTTGTTTACTTGAAATTCATTTTTAACCCCCGATGCAAATATATGTGAGGAAGGGTAGTGCGGGTCGATTCTATAGTCAAAAAGTACTAAATTTATCAATTCCTGAATCGAGAAATTTTTACGATCGATACAAAAGTGCATTCCATATTAGCCAACACCTCAACTTTAGATAAATATGCATCCGATCACTGATTATGAAACAAGCGGGCCTAACAGTGCTTCCGACGAGAACATAGATATTATGAAATAAATTATATTAATATTATTATACCACTCCATATTATTTCATGTTTCGTTCTGCCTCACGAACTAGTCGGCGTCATCAAACTCCAGCTCTACGATACTGTTCAGAGCCTTGCGATAAACCTTCTTATCGTCCAGCATCATCTTCGCGTACCAGTCGTGACGCTTGTGGAAATTAATATTGTCGAAAAGCAACTACCCCATATGACAATTCCCCGACAGAATCATCATTCTGTTGCCCTTATATAAGTTGTATCTATTCATACACGAAATCTCTTAAGGGGTCGTTGTACTCATCAATATGAACAACTTTTACTATGGGACTAAACCTGAAATTGCGAAATAAAAATCTGCTGATCCCTACATTATGACGAGTTATGCGAACATGTACGGAACAGATGATTTTTTTTTCGCGATTTCAGGTTTGGTCCCATAGTACAAGTTGTTCATATTGATGAGTACAATGACCCCTTAAGAGATTTCGTGTATGAATAGATACACCTTATATAGCACGATTCAAACTTTATGGCGGCTCGGAACACGAGGCGAGACGCTGCGCAGTAACAAATTCACGTGTCAGCGGAGGTGAGGGGTGCGGTACTGCGCAGGGAGTGGCGCACTTCACAGCCGCCATAAAGTTTAATGCGTACTATACCAATTAATTTGGGATCGGCGCAACATGTCTTTTTCTCCTATACTTCTCTATTAGTCGTCATCTCCGTAGTCACCTCCTTTCTAGCCATATCATCTTTCACACAGTCCGTCCATCGTTTCTTTGGTCTTACTCTACTCTTATAGCCATCCACATTCATACTCAAAACTTTAAACCGCCGCAGTTCCTAGGAGACAAAGAATCTCTACAAAAATTCATAGCAACATGTATTTTAAACATAACATTTGGCACACTCACACTTCAAAAACTTGGTGCTCTCCTCTGGCTCATGCTGTATGAGCCGATGCCCGTACTTCCTCATGAACTGGTCGGCGTCATCGAACTCCAGCTCTACGATATAGTCCAGGGCCTTGCGGTAATCCTTCTTATCGTCCAGCATCATCTCCAGGTACCAGTCGTGACGCTTGTGGTTCGCGGCAAGCGACAACGCGTCGTCAACGCTTACTTGACGCATTACCTGTTGACATAAAATGATATTTAAAATTAATATAGCTTGGAATGTATGGTTCCGTGCTTGGAAAACTTGCTCTCAGTTTAGTAAAATCGTATTTAAATTATAGACAACAGCAAGTTCAAATAAATGGTGTCAATTCACTCGTTTTCAATGTAAAAATGGGTGTTCCACAAGGCTCAATATTGGGTCCTTTCCTCTTTTTAGTATATATCTCTGACCTAGACTAGAGTCAAGAGCAAACCTATCTTAAATAAAAAAAAAATAAAAAAAATATATTAACTACTATTAGCGCCCAGCGGTTTCACACGCATAAGTCTCGATCCCGCGGGGATATCGGGATAAAAAGTATCCTATGTGTTAACCCAGGTTATAAACTATGTGTGCCAAATTTCATCCACATCCGTTCAGTAGTTTTGGCGTAAAAGAGTAACAAACATCCATCCATCCTCACAAACTTTCGCGTTTATAATATTAGTAGAATCTACCCCATTTGTTAAAACCCAACCAGAAATGGTGTTATTTGCTGAAGATACTTCCTTTTTAAAATTAATAGACGTGATACAGTGAGCTAAGTTTTTATTTGATTTTCATGGTTAGTAGGAGCCTTTTCTAGTAATAAAAACTCATTAGATCTAGCTGAAAAAAAGTTTTGCACCAGCGTTATGTAACTTTGTCAGTAACATTTCTGTGTTTAAAATAATTTTCTCAGATTAAAACCACGGTAAGAGACGGAAATAAATCAATCTGCCTAGCCTTTTCCCAATTCTGTTGGGGTCGGCTTCCAGTCTAACCGGATACAGCTGACTACCAGTATTTTATATGGAGCGACTGTCTATCTGACCTCCAAAATCCAGTTACTGGGTAACACGATACCCCTTGGCAAGACTGGTTGTCAGACTTTTGGGCTTCTGACTGAACCCAAACCACGAAGCGGAAATCATAAATGATTAAAAATATTTCTCACATCCGTCATTGACATTGTAATCACAAAAATTGGTTTACAGGGTGATTGTTAATTGGATGCATTCCTTGAAATGGTTGATACTAGAGCTAATTTAAAATATTTCGGGTTGTTTTGGAAATATCGAACTTAAGTTTTTTTTTTTTGAAATTTCCTCTCCTCTTGAACGAAGTTTAGTGATATGAATTGTTATTAAACTTCTTTTGTTCTTCGTGGCAGTTTACCTAAGATTAATGTAAAAATTACAGGAACAACCAACCAATCACCCTGTACATTCTTTAAACTTTATAAAGGTTCTAATTGACTCAAGGGAATCCCGCAGGGCATTAGTCTCAGTGTGAGTCCAGCTTATAGATTCACACACATTCAGCTTATACTTCAAATATAAATATAAAGTATGCAATAAGTGAAAACATACCTTAATAGCGACATTAACATCAAAATCAATGATTTTATCCTTTGAATTGATGAACTCTTTCAGCTTCCCTTGTTGATCATGCTGGTCTATCTTCATATAGCATGTCAGTAGCAACGTTGTGTGATCCTCCGTGGCACAGCCCTTCTTCTTATGAAGGTCTTCCAAGTATTGGACTAAGGACTCCAAATGGCGAGATTCCAGGTACTTGCGGATTACATATGAGGTTTCTAGCCAGCCAATAGTTTTGACATATTGGTCGATAGCGCCTTTTAAGTCGCCCTGAAAAATAGGATAAACTGTTAAGTGATTCAGGATATTAACTGAAATATCCTGCTGATACTGATCATTAAAAGGACCAACAGTTTATTCCTGTATAGTTAAACTAACTTAAGGAGTTGTATTACCGATTGTAATGGTTGTAAATACATATATATTTGTTACGGTCGCGAATTATACTTTAATCAACATACACCCAGACACTGGAGCTGCAAATGGCAATAATCATAAGAAAATTTGAATTGAGCGGGCTACCTTAGCGCTTCCCTCTTAAAATAGAGAATTTATGACGTACCTTACTATACAAATGATCGCCATACTGTTTATAAATCTCCATCAACCCAGCCTCGTCATAGTGCTGACTGCTGGCGATCCTAATGGCGACATCATACAAATTCTTCTTAAACAGCAGTGTTAACTTCGACTGCAAATCCTTCTCCTCCAAATAGATCATTTCTTTATTCTTCGTGAGAATGTAAAAAGACCCCCATTCTGTCAAAACTGCGTCAATTTCTTCGAAAGTTTTTGAGAAAACTATGAATTTGTTTTGTATGTCTAGGATTGTGATGTGGTGTGATTTCGGCGCAGGCGCAGTACTGGTGGAGGCGGCTGTTTCGTTGGGTGTCTCGTTGGTGGTGATGACCAGGTAGCTACGGAACCAGTCGAGACGGACCTTCTCGCCTTTGAGGGCGTAGCACGGTCCCAGGCCTTCGGTCGTGTAGCAGTATATAGCCTGTGGGGTTAATGTGGTATTAGAGCGTTGTTCTTGGAGGAAAAAAATATTCTAAGAGATAAAAGGACCTGGGGACACCCACAAATGGCACGACGTGCAAGTGAAAAGCTGTCCTTTTATTGGTCACTTTTGATCTTCAAAAAGCACTGATTTTAAGCCATATTGATTGATTTTATTTATTAAGGCCAAGCTGGCACCACTAATCACTAAAAACAAACAACATCAAACAAACACTCATTTAACAAAAATATTCTCATCAACATCAATTGTCTCTGTCGAGTTCAAATGATTGACAGAAATGTAAAATATTTTTGGATTCGTTTAGCACTAAATGTGTTTAGTGGTGCAAGTGGGCTTAGTTATAATTTTGATTTTATTTATTTAATGCACTTATGCAAAAAAAAGTACGTGCCAAACTTTATGGCGGCTGTGAAATGCGCTACTCGCTGCGCAGTACCGTACCCCTCACCCCCGCTGACAAGAGAATTTGTTACTGCGCAGCGACTCGCCTCATGTTCCGAGCCGCCATAAAATTTGCATCGGGCTGTACAAAGGCGGACTTAATGCCTGAGGCATTTTCTACCAGTCAGCCTTAGGGTGATGATTTTGTATTTGTGTGGAACTCTAAGTAAATGCACTTACTTCGTTGTTAGCCACAGTGAGGCGATGGTTGTCGGCAAGCACGCTGCACGCGGGCGCGGCGCCCATCGCGTCCAGCGTGACACATCGCTCCGAGCTCAGCCAGATCACCATCACGCATGCTCGAGATACCACGAATAACTTATCTGCACCCCTGGTGAATGAACATGATACTAGGTCTTTACCTATGAAATTGGAGATTTGTATTAAAATTTTAAAATATAAAAAATTTGGTATTTTTTTTTATTTCAGTTAATCAAAATACTGGGCCAAATTATCTATACAATTTTGCCATTTTGATGGCAGTTTGTTTATCCCTTTACTGTAGAAGTCTGCCGGACGGGAGGTGATGAAGTCAGCGAAAGTGTTTGGTACTGCCTCTCGGGTGTTGAATTTTTACCCACTTAAAAAATTGTCTAAATTTTGAAAAAAGTAGAAATCTGTTGGGGCAAGGTCCGGTGAGTACGGTGGGTGACGGAGAGCTTCCAGCTATAACTCTTGTAGCTTTGCGATAGTCTGTCTAGCGCGTTGTCGTGGAGAAGCAATGGGGAAGAGCGATTGACCAGTATTAGTTGTTGAATTGCGAGCTTCACCATAATTGTTTGTAATTCTTGGCAATAGACATCTGCCGTCACTGTTGTGCCATTCGGTAAGAAGCTGTGATGTACTGGTCCACCAGACAGTCACCATCATCTTCCTATGAGTAATCTTTTTTTTTTAGCGCACTGATTAGGTGCTGTACCCGGGTCGTTTCTATACCGATTCAGTAGTGCTATGCATGCTTCGACGCGTAAGTCTCGCTGTTGGTCGCTTAGTTCGTGTGGCACCCACTTATCTAGCTTTTTAATCTTTCCGATTAGACGCAAGTGCTTCAATGTTGTTTTGACACTAAGTAACAAGCAATGTTAGGCCCGTACACGTCTTTAATGTTTCGTGTCATTTGTGCAGCGGTATTTCCACGTTGGAAAAAAGAATATATTCGAAAATTGCACGAATTTTCAGTTTATCCAATGGTGCCAAAAACTACCACAATTTTACAAAAACAAAAAACTATCAAAAACCAATGACTGAATTTGATATTAAATTACTATTATTATTTATTGGCTTTCGAATAAAATTTATTTGAATTTCGAATTGCGCACCAATCCACAGATAATTAAATCTGAAAACGCTGGCTATAGAATCTCCAATTAAAATTAGCACTACCTATTCCAATCACTGGTTATAAGACATGATGCAGAGCCGACCTCAGTAAGAAGGAAACTGACTTACTTGAAAGCAAGTGCAGTAATAGGGCTGGTTCCTGACTCGGGCAAGGTCCTCATCTTCCCGCTGCGTTGTCGAGCGATAACACCGCGGAACAACGAAACTGAGCCGTCTAGGAAACCAACGGCCAGGAGACTCTGGGAACAGACACATAACATCACACTTCAGTGGTGCAGCTACAATTATCATTAGAGGGAAGCCAAAGAAAAAATTGTTTATTTCTCATAAACTGAGACAAAAAAAATTTAGGCATTTTTGTAATGTTTTTAATCTTATGATGACTGTATTAAACTGGTATTAAATATATTATAATGTGATGTGATACACAGTTATACACACAGGTGTACATTATTTGGCAATAGTAGACATTAAGAAGAGTGGTGGTTCCGAAGGGAAGCCGATAGGAATCGGGTTGTATGAAGGCTTTGCCACTGTCACACTTGTATTTTACTCAAAATCGTAAAGTTTCTTGCCGGCTCTTCTCCATAGGAAACGACCACTTGGAACCGTAGCAACTAGCTTCTGACTTTTCATAAGTGCCCATATAGGTTTATGTGATATAAAATATTTTGAATACTAATAATTAAAATTAAAATTAAGTAACATTAGGCTTGAGCCCATTGTTATATACGGGCACAAATTCATTTTAGATTTGTACCTAAAGCACCCGCTGTTAACTAGAAAATCCAATAACACTTTGGGAAAGAACCTAGGACTTGATATTCGGCAGTCACCTTACCAATTTTAATTACTCTTTAACACATTAACTGCCATGGGGGTCACCGGTGACCGGCACTATTCTATTCCATTTGGGCCGCGACGGTCACCGGTGCCCGGCAAGATGGACCGATTTTCGCAAGCAAAATTCAATCTGCACGCCGCGACGGCCACCGGTGACCGCAAACAAAAAATCTTTTATAATTTCCAAAATATGCATATAATTAAAAAAAAATATTGTGTACATATATACCAGAACATATACTATGTATATACCAAATGGCCCAAATGAAACATATATATCAAATTTGCTTGGCGATTAATGTGTTAACAGGTTCACGCGCGATGGACGAGACACTGAAGACACAATAGAAGCTTTATTGCTATGACTGCTATAGCCGTATAGTGTCCTAGAAAGTTTTAAATAATTTTTTTATTTTTATTTTTTACTTTTTAGTATCTACCCCACATAAATACGTATTATTGAGGGTAACTCAAAAACTACCCAAGCAAAGGTAACAACATTTATATGGGACCACCGCGGGTGTTTCCTCTGCTAAATGAACAATAAAAAAAAATCACATAAATCGGCGCAATATTCACGAAAAAATCAATGTGCCTACAGTCACGAGCACTAATATGTATACACTGAGCAACTTTTAAAAGTCATTTTCTCCTACTGCATTGATTGTAATTTTATGTTGTTACGAACATAGTATTTTGAAACCTATACTATTATGAAAGAGGTCTTATCTCAAAGTTGCATTTGTAATTCCACGAGAAAATCGCGTTTGAATTGTGCTAAGTGTATACATATTAGTGCTCGTGACTGTACATACAACCTCCTCCGTTTTTTGAAGTCGGTTGAAAAGTACCTTATTTTCGTGCACGGCGAGCGCGGTAGCCTGCGTGGGTCGCATGTGCGAGGGCACGGCGCGCGACACCCTCGCGCACGTGGGGTTGCCGTGCCGGTCGCTGCGGGACCAGTCCCATACCTTGATCAGAGGGTTCGTGCCTGCTTCGTCATCCTGAAATTACATAGTTTAGATCGTATGAATCTGTACATATCATAAACTAGCTGTTGCCCGCGGCTTCAAACGTTGATGTTGATACTTCCCTATTTGAATCGGATTTTGTTTAAGGGTTTTAATTTTTTTGCATGGCCCAAATTATTTTGCTAAAATAAAAGTAGCATATGTTACTTCTTATAACAACAGCTATCTGCCAGAGAAAGGCCCGTCACAATCGGTCCAGCCTTTTCGGAGATTAGCCGGAACAAACAGACACAACAGACAGACAATAATTTGAAAAATTGTTTTTTGTTATAAGTACTGTATATACTTTCTATTTATTAAAAAGCTTGACATTAGAAGCAGACACTTTAGTTTTATCAAACAAACATGCACAATAATTAGTGAAATATCAAGAAAAGATAAACTGCCATTACCACACAGTGGGTTACATTTGAAGAGACAAAAACTCATAAAAATTTATACTTACACCAATAGTAACAAGATAAGGGTCATGCGGTAGCTGCTGAGCGAGTGACACTGTCAGCTCGTAAGCCTTGAATGAGGTGACCTCCCAGGCGCGAGAGATGAGGTGGGCCCAGCCCGTATAGTCGCACAGCACAACGTGACCATTGCCACTAGTTGTAGCAGTCACTTGTGTATCCTGAAAGTGCACAAATATTGGATAACACAAAGCTATATGAGCTATGGCGATAAGGGTAACCAAGAAGTTTAAGAGTGTGGATGATATTATCTTATCTTTTTGTATGCACGTTTTTCTGTGACAAATAAACCTATTTTTCTTTCTTTCTTTACCTAAAATTAAGAAGGTGAAAGACAGACTAGCTTTTGCTCAATAACGCCAAGACTTTTTAGTAAAAGTACTACAAGATTTATGACAATAAGGTTAATGTTTATGTTGATAAAATTACAAAAACAATTAGTTTATGTTTCAAATTCATGTGATATAAAAACAACAAGAAAGGAAATAATTTATCTGTACGGCTGTGACATCAGATTAATACAAAACAGTGTACACATGAACTGTAAACACTTACTTGCAAACATTCAGCTACTTTCCCATTGTCAACGTTCTTGTGGAGGTCGAAAAATGAAAACCTTCGCCACTGTAAGTCAAGTACATTTGATGAGGTAAATATAGGGATTAAGGGTTTCTTACATTCACTCATTATGGCTCGCTGGTACTCTATGGAAGGTTAATTTCATAATGTAAATAAAATCAACAAGGTAGGTACTATTTTAAGAATATTTTTTTGCAATTATTCAAACAAAAGATACAGAGCAACAAGACAACCAATCGATATATTAGTTTTAAAATCAATGTCCTTTTAATTACCTCCAAAAAAGCCATTGTTATCGTATTTTTAGTCACGCACTGATCATGTTATCGATATAATCACTGAAATTAACAATTTTCAGCGTTTTCCTCATGCAAGTTTTACATTGGACATAATACCATAGTTATTACACACTACACAAATGCAATTTATAATCATTTGCCGACGGCTGAAGCAATATCTCTCTCTGTTACACGTAACTTTATTTCAAAGTTTTCGTGTAAAAGAAGGACAAACATACGATTTCTTCATGAGCGTGACAATGAAAAAACTAGCCAATAAAAAAAGAAAATACAGATTTAAATCGTTAATCGTGTAACAGAGTGAGAAACACCTCCCCGCTGACTCATGTCAACTGTCGATGTCAAAAATAATGTTGTCAGCTCAAAATGGTCAATTTTACCAATTAAGGTCTCTTGGGTACATTACCAGCCGACAGCGATGCGGAGGAAATTTTCGACGCCATATTTTAGTTTGTGAATAGTTTTAGTTATGCTAGGATATAATTTTACAATTTTTTATGAAACATAAAAATACTTTACACCAAAAAAAAATTACCAATTCATTAGTAGTAATTTCTATTATTTACATGTTTTATGCATGTCTTTTCAACAAGTCTACTCACCCCAGTTTCCACTAATGGAATAAAGTAGCTTTTACAGACCGTAGCCTGTGGCGGTGACTACTTAGCCGAGCCGTTGCGAACACTTATAAGGTTTATGTCCGACCGCAACGCATAGCGCGGTAAGCGCGATAATTATACCCATGAGTGCAATGAGTTGCCTCATCATCCTAGCCTTTTGACGTAAACTTGACTGTCCCTGACTAATTATGATTTATTTAATACTCCAAGCACAGAAATCTACAGAGGCGGACTTAATACCATAGGCATTTTCTACCAGTCAACCTTTGGGTGATGGAGAGACAAACATCCTGCCCTGCTGACTTGCTTATGAAAGAAAGTATGTTACGCAATTGGGGTACGGGTGAGAAAATACTTTTTAAAATATTAAGTACCTAAATGAAAAGCGTTAATTGGCAAAATTATTTATTCAACATGTCATATTGTTTCAATTGTGGTGTGGTTTTGAATGTGACTGGATTCAACAGTTTACTATACATTTTAGCTCTTGTTTCAGTTTCAACCACAGTATCAATGTTTACTTGCAAGTACGTAAACAAGCGCCTTAGTTCGAAACTATCCACACTATAAGTTAGAGATGTTAAGCCATCCAATAAATACAATGGAGATGGGGTTGACAAACATTCAGACCTGCGGGGAAAATAATTTTACATTGATTAGATTTTTATGCAATAAAATATGGCCCATCTTTAAAAAAAAAGTTGATTTAAGTTGGAAATGAGCAAGTTAAGAAGTAGAATTTCTACATTCCTTAATAATGGCAGCTGTACTTACTTATGCCATAAAGCTAAACCTTTTCTTATCGTTTTGTATTTGCCAACAAGAGGGAAACTGTTTTCAACATAATAGTTTGTGGCATTTATTCTGAAAACCGAAATAGGGCAGTTAATTATATTATAAACTTACAAGTGTTCGCCACAATATTTTTTGTTGGTAACACAGGCAACCTTGGGAAGAAAGGTAGAATGTGGAGGTGAACTGGTCAGTGGGTCGTCTTAGGGAACTAGTGACCAGACCAGGCACTGTCTTACAGGTGCACTACAAGGATGCTCGAGGAAATACCTTGGTTCCCCATAGAGGATAGTAATTCTTATTACGGGTTTCCCTAGGACTGGAGGTACCGATTAGGTTTTACTACACAGAGTAGGCAAATATTGTCCACGATTTTTCCATTAGGTACGCCAGTTGAGCCGAAAAATTGTTTGTGGACTTGTGGGATGTATAGTAGGCAATGATGAACCGTTTTTCCGTTTACCTGTTAAACAAATCGTAATAATCCGCATCGTTTCCCCAGTACACATTAGAAAATCCGTTAAATTTGAGAAACTGCTCTGGTGTCATGGCGATTGCGCCTCCGAGTAAGGGTTGATAAGGCGCTCTGGGGGATAAGAAATTAAGAAAACTACTCCAGTAACTTTTACTCCAGTAAGCTCTCGTAGTTCTCGCTCTCGCACTATACAGTATTAGTTCGTAGCTATACGTTTATAAAAGATCAAATCAAATTAGCTACCGAAACTCCGCACGTGTGATGGGTACAGATATCTAAACACGACACTGATGCGGTCGTTGACCCCATTTTTTTTTGTTTTATCATTTTTGGATATCGAAACCCGTTACGTCTGCGGAGTTTCGTTAACTAATTTAATTTGACCCTGTATTTCTGTAATATCACGCTGCAAGGGACTGCTACAATATTGCAATATCCACTGGGCTTTTCTTAGGCGATAATAAAATAGAACCAAGCCAAGAACAGTAACATAATTTGTTCTAGGGTGGAACAGAAAGGATACAACTGTTATGAATACTACTATTACGGCCGAACCCAATAACCTATTTTTAGTAGAAGACAGATCGCTATTGATGGTAGATAGTTAGTATAATTCTATCTGTCCTTATGTCAGGCCGGTAAAATTCCATAATCTCTTATAGATTATTGGGACGTTAAAACCATAGATAGATAGGTTTCTCTATCTCCAGTATGCCAAAACTGGATTTAGATATTTTATTGGGTTCGGCTGTTAGTAGGTAGGAAGGTACGGAGTCTGTTCGGTGCGGTTGAGGTTTAGGTATGTGTGTTATATACCGAGTATCGCGACCGACACTCCCGCAGAAGTAGATACCTACCTACCTATTTTAGTTCTCAAAAGGGCCGCGCTTGGCGCTGATGGCGGTCAGGCTATAAGATATTGGATACAGAATTCATACTTCACAGGTCTCTCAACGACCGTAGCGAGTTGCCGCGGATACCAGCCGCATCGGTACAGGTTTCTGGTGTCCAGAGGCACAATGTGAGGCTCATGTAGGATGATGCAGCGGAACCCGTCCTTGCGATACCGACTGGCTTCAGTAAAGCCAACGTTCAGAAGTTTGCCGCGGTTGTACGGCTGGCTCTTGTTACCTTGGAAAAAGTTTGTTATGTACCTAGTTATTTCTTCAGGTGGTGGTGGAGATGACTGAAAGTAGGTAAGTATTGGGCAAAGAGCCACTAAGTTTTGTTACTAATTTAATTCTACAACGCCAAAGTAAAGTTTGGTCGGATCCGAACCGACCGAACGAAATAGAAAGAAGTGTAAGTAGTAGAAAACTTCCGAACATTCGGCCGATACTTCGGAGTAGGCCCCCTAGTTCGATTTTAGATTGCTAAAATCGCGAGACTCGACTTATGCAGAAAAGCTTAACACCAATTAAGACAATCTAGAACGCACAGGCGAGCGAAGCAAGCGCGAAAATTTTAGCACTGCCTCAGATAAGTTATATTTTTTAAGTACCTAATCAACATAAACAGAAAAATTTTAAGAAAGTCGCTAGGCTGCAACAGCGAGTGAAGCGAGGTTGAAAATTTTGCCAGCAATATATTAATCAAATTTTATCAATCGATAATGCGCCGATCCAACAGGGGAGACAGCGCTGTGGTAAAAAAATCAAGGAAATCCTGTCGCCTTTGCACTTACAGGCGTCGAAAAGGACGCGACGCCCGGCACCTCCGCTACGCGTAGTAATATTTCTAAAATAAAGGATTTTTTCCTTAAATTTTTTACTGGTTCGCCGCGGCGCCCGTGGCCTTACCCCCTCCCCCCTAGATCCGGGGCTGATGAAATAAAATTGTTTTGTTCCTCATTAAAACTTTATCGCTATTTCGCCATTATGGATGCTTACATGATTGATTAATTACTAAGCTTTATGCGGCTTCATCCGCGTGGAGATCTGAAATTATCCCACAGGAATGAACGTACCTACTACTGGGGTAAAAAGTATCCTTTGACCTAACCCAAGTCATGGTCCACATATAGGTATGCCAAATTTTATCGAAATCTGATTAGCCAGAAAGACGTGAAAAGGTAACAGACAAAATCTATGCAATTTCTGCAGCGCGCGCATTTGTGTTTCTACGTGTTACTTACTTTGTGACTGAAAAACAGAATCCACTTACTTTGTTCGACCACGAAGATTTGGTAATCCAATTGTTGTTTTATCAGGAATGGATGTAAGACATTCATAAATGTAGTGAGGTAGTTCTTGCAGCCTCTGCATTTGAAATAAAAATACGTTTACTTTAAAAGTGGCTTCATAATCAAGGCATAGGTACCTAAAGTCCATCCCTTTAAATAGCAACGTCCTTTGAAAACTACCGAGGCGCGTGCCGCTGAACAGCAAAGGAAGCCGGCTCGAGAGCAAACGATACCGCCAGCGACGCTGTGACGTGGGTGAATGTCGGTAATTATTCAAAAAACAATTAGGTTTACAATATTTACCTGTAAGCTATAATAATAGCAACACTCTGCAGAGGCTTGCAGTTTGCCGGTTGGTATACACCACCCGGTTTCACATCAGCCAACTTGGCTTTCAAATAGTGCAAATTCCTAGCGGTTAAAGATCGATCCACTTGTTCAGGACCTGATGGGGTTAGAATAGTTTAAATGTTACTTAAAGTCGCATCTAACGACTGATTTGACAGCCCTACATATCATCGACACCTGCAAGGAGTAACATTGTAACTAATATTTAGGAACTTTAGAGGAGAGCGCGTCAGATTTAAAAAAATCTCACAGCTTTCATTTAAGTCTTAATGCCAACCAACTTTAAAATTATATATCAACGAGGGAATAGCTACACTTGCGTATGATTTTATTATTATATATATGTATATTTTAACCATTTTTGTGAGTTACAATGACAATCCGAAACATATACTTTTTAGAATGACATTGTAACTCAGACATACAATCGCATAAAGTACGATAATAGGTACTTCATAAAATCAAAAAATTGTAAGTCTGAGATACAATCTATAAAATGTAGTTTTATGAGTTTTGGAATTAACATAGATACAAATAAAAAATGTAGGGAAATTATTTTTGAATAGTCTTTTTTATTATTTTATTATAGCAGTCATAACATAAACAAAGTAGTTAAACCCACACAACAACATTGCCATAACAATTTTATAATATAACAAAAAAATAAGAATCAACTACTTCGTTTTTATAAATTTCTTACGAAAACTGTTACGCATATTCAATCAACTAGGCCATAACAATGTACAATGACAGTAAATGCACATGAAAAACAAACAATCAAAACGTGCTAATTATTGAAATAAATGGAAAGTAACACTGTATTAGTCAACAATTACTAACCCTCACACACTATTTTTTTTGAAAACTGTTCTATGTACCTATCTAATCATTTAGAAAGTAACAGTGTAGGTATTCATACAATCAGGTCCTGAAGTTTAATTACCTAACACAACTAAAATGAAATAAAAAAATCTTACGAAACAAACATAACTTTAAAGAATCACAGCAGGTCTAAGTCAGTCTTTGTAAACATTCATTAATTGGGTTTTTAATCGGAATCAGACGCATTATTTGGCTGAGTTGAATTAAGATGTGGTAAATGTATGTAATAATCATGATAGATTGTTGGAATAGCATTGCTTTTGCACAAGCTTATTAAGTCTTTGTATTTTGCTGTAGTTAAAAGCAAAGGCGCATTATAAGCATTCGAAATGTTGATCGGTAACTCTTGTTCAATATTTTGAG
Source organism: Fissipunctia ypsillon (assembly GCA_947568875.1). NCBI lineage: Eukaryota > Metazoa > Arthropoda > Insecta > Lepidoptera > Noctuidae > Fissipunctia > Fissipunctia ypsillon. The sequence goes on along the minus strand of OX387660.1, from coordinate 6,668,137 downwards.
GTCCCTTAGCAGCACGACGAGTAGCTGCCCGAAGTGAAACTGCCCTATGTTGAGCTATATCTATAGCCATTTCACTGTCACTCAGAGAATCATATTGAAACTTAATCATATTTGGTAAGTCACTGATATAACGGATGTGCATAATTTTGCTCCAGGAGACTTTCACATTGTTGGTATCGTATTCCCAATTATTGTAACACGGCAAAAGCTGTTTAAAATCCAATATCTAGTCTTGATTTACTTCCTTGACTACATAAGGCTCACCACTAGATTTCACAGATCTAATCAAAGTAACCCATTGCTGAGGAATGTAAATAATTTTATTCTTTTTTCTCTGCTCAATAAGTGCATGCATTGCATCGCCCTCTGACTGCGAATGTCCAACTTCGAAAAAGTGGTGATTTATGTTTATATTGAATATTGTGCTAGCATATGCATACATTGCGAATACTGTTCTATTTTTATTCTGACCGCCGCAGCTATCAGAATAAAAATTAAAATCCTTGTACCCATTCCTGAACCTTGGTTTAAATGAAGTCGAATACACAACTACTTATTTCGTTTGATCCTTTGCGGCCGATCGTTTCGTCCCAAAAGTAGCAATACCACGGACACTTCTGACTGCGGAGTGTTCAAAATTTTCTGTAAATCGTAACAAACTGCTACAACGGAACCAGAGTGCTCGGCTCGCTGTTTGTCGCTATCTTTTAAAGTCCTAACCACATTTTTATTGGCAGCATGTAAAGCGTGCTCATATTCTAGCTTAGTTTTGTCAGTCTCACAAGAGCATTTTTAAATAAGTCACACCGTGGACATTGGGTCTTTTTTAGGTTTATTGAAATCTATATTAAAATCTGTCTTAAATATCTCCCTGTACTGTCTTAAGGTCGCAACTACTTGATCAGAATATTTTTCATTCATCAAATTATTGCGGAGAAAATAATCGTAACTTACGTTACAATGATTGGACTGAATTTTTATTTGCTATGCAAGAATGAAATAGTTGTATTTAAGATTACGATGAAAGCTTATTTAATAAGTAATAATAATTTCAAAGAACAAGAGTGTATCTTGTACTACAATGTAATACTAATAATGGCGAGCATAAACAACGATGATGATGATGTGTAACTAAATATACCCTTTTATTAATCTACAGTTGACTCTCAGTTACAATGTTTTTACAGTATAAAAATCATTACGTGAAGGAATTTAGACGCAGGGATGAGTGCAAAAAAATCTGCATTTTTTGTACAACAAGAATATGATTGTAACTCAAAATTGCCTAAAACTGAGTTACGATGTTATTCCTTGCAGGTGTCGTTATATTTACAGGGGGATTGATAATTTGATGCATTCCCTGAAAAGGGCACACAAGAGAGCAAAAAAAAATTGGAAATTTTTTGTTAAAAAACGCGTTGATCCCACTATTCCTACCATGAATTCCTACCAGTAGGAATAGTGGGAATTTTCTTCTCATTATTCCTACGGGACATTGATACATGGATTTCACATAATATACTGGTAGTAGGAATAATAAGAAGAAAATTCACAATATTCCTACTGGTAAGAATTCATGGTAGGAATAGTGGGAACACGTCTAAAAAACTGCTCACAGCGCTCAGTTGCTCACTATGAGAAATCTACCCCACTTTGATCGCTTTTAACAGAGTTTTCTGATAGCCAGGATAAACAAATTAATCAGGCAATGAGGCAGCTCTTTATACCAGTTATGTCCACAGAACCTGTAGGTTCTTCGCTTTCCCTTTTGAACGCCATTGTCACATATACGTGACAAGCAAGCGCGTGCCCTGTACGCCAACGACACAAATATGTGACAAAAAATGCGGTGCACTTTATCACGAAATAAACAATTAAATCATTACTTTTGTGTGTTTTTATTTGTATACCTTAAATATTTAAGCTCTTGTCCATATTTAATTGCTTGAAACTAATTAAATTATACCATGGATATAGAGAAATTTGATGACAAAAAAAGAGAAATTAAACGTTTAAAAAGTGTGGCTTGGCGTGGAGGGCACGCGCGTGCGTTTATGCTCTGGCGTTCAAAAGGTTAAAGAGTCTTGTAGGATTTCCTTACCAAGACCAGGAGGTAATTCGGGGCAGTTCTCCATTTCCTTCCCGGCAGTGGTTTCAGGGTTTTTAGACATCAAATAATAAGCAGAGTAGGTGGTTAAATCTAATTCGCTATAATTGTTTCTTCGACTGTCATTTGCGTATAATGTGCTTTTATCATCGCATGTCACCTCTGCTGACCAGTACTTTGGATTTACTGTGCCTCTGCAATCAATAGCCAACTGTTCAAACCTTACTGTATTTTTTCAACTTTAGCAGCCAGTTTTGCCTCTTTGCAAATATACTGCTTCGATATAATTATGTCATACATACGGAGCTGCGTACGGGGCCGAGCCACCGCTAATGTTGTCGACGTCAATGACGTCATTGACACGTCGAAGAAGAAGAATGAATGCTATCGTGACTTTTTACTTCCTACCCTGCTTCTTGTTCTTCTATCGTATCGCTAATACCATACCTATATATTTCGTCCAAACAGCCCAGTATTGCCCAATACCCACTAAGTACACAATCCGAATGCTTGCATACACCATTATAATCGAGGTATGTATCTATTGCCACTACAGAGTCAGCAGATCCTACTGCTAATTTGCTTACTGGTGCTGTAGTATCACGGTAATCATTTGTTCATGTGCTTACAGAGATACATCTGTTCAAGCCTCTTTGGCATGCAACAGCTGCAGTGACAAAAAAAAAACATTGTGTCAGTGGTGTGTGTCAAGTAAAACCGTCAAGTTTTTTTCTAAACTTCTCTACCTACTCTCTTTACGACTTTCATACATATTATATTATTTTCCATTCTATAAGTCTTTCACTGAAAAAGGTACCTGCATTACGTTATGGCCCCAGAATATCCAGTTTACCCAGGTTAAGACCCAGGACATATTAAAAGCAAAAAAAAGTTTTTCGTTGCTGTCAAAATGGAAAATTTTACCACCACCAAGATTCAGATCGGTCAGTTCATGGGTAGCCAGAATTGGGCTACATGGAAGTATAAGGTGCCCATCATGCTGCGGGGCACAGATGGTGCCATGGAGGCGGCAGAAGGAAAACTTCTAAAACCGGTTTTAGGAATAGGCGATGGTGCACTGATGGCCTATAATGCAGAATTGTTGAAATATAGGAAGGCAGATAGCGACGCTCTTCTAATCATAACAAGCAACATGACTGAAGCGAATTTAATTAGATTTGAAACAGCAAACGAACTTCATCGCTTGTTTGACGGTCAATCAGAAGACAGAGCAAACAAATTGTGCATGCAATTCTTTAGCTTCAAAAATAACTCTAAGAATGACGCACCTACCATGATGTCGAAACTTAATTGCAAGCAGTGGATTAATGATGGCAGACCGAAGAAACCTACACAGTCCAAACAGCAACAAGTGCAGAATATAACATTGCTGATTTACACTTGCTCTGAAGATAGCGATATAGAAAATTGGTATGTAGATAATGGTGCCACGACTCACGTCACCAATAGGGGAGACATATTCACATGTTTTGATAACTTTGAATCGAACCACACCGTTACAACGGCAGATGGGACTGTAATTCCTGCAAAAGGGGAAGGGTCTGTGGTAGTCGTCGTCTGGGCGCACACATCCGCGCCAAGAGGAAGCATGAAGAGCTCAGCAACGTCCTGACACAGATGAGGAAGGCTGCCGCACAGGCCCATCACGCCCCATACCCCGCTAAGTGATCAATAGTTCAAAGCAAAGTTAACGACAAAAGAATGAATGTAACTCTAAGTGATGTCCGGTATGTACTAAACCATACAAAAGATTTGCTATCCATGTTAGCTGCACAAGATAAACTGCGAAATAGTACATTTATTTCCACCACGAAAGAGTGCAGGCTGGAATTAAACGGTCAGATTTTAGCAGTTGGAAACAGGAAGCAGAGTGGAGGACTGTATAAATTACAAATGAAGACAGTTCTATCTAACAAACGTGTAGAGATGAATGCTGTTAACCCATCGAGCTTGCTCCAGCTATATCACGAAAAATTTCGTTACCAGAACAAGAAATACATCAAAGATCTTGTCAAGAGAGGGAACTGGGGATTTATCTAAACGATAAAGATGATATACAGTGCGAACGCTATATGTATGGGAAGGCACAGCGTCTTAAATTTGGCAAAAAAAAAAGAAAAAAACTAGTATGCCTGGAGAGCTGGTTCACGCCGATGTATGTGGACTATTCCCTGCAAGTTACTCGAAAGTAAAAGACAAGATTATTCAATTTCTTAAAGAAGCCAAAAATGCTGGACATACAGCCAAAACGTTATTGAGTGACAATGGCGGGGAATTTGATAGTAAAGAAGTTCGGGAAGTACTTAACAGGCAGGGAATAATCCAGCGACTCATACACATCCGAACAAAAAGGTGTGCAGAAACAGAGAACAGCCTAGGACTCTCGTGGAAACAGCTTGATCATACATGTACGCAAGAAACGAATTTCCATAAACCCTGTGGGCAGAGCTTGTCAATAGACTTGCATACGTCCTCAATCGCACGGGACGCATAAGAGGAGAAGGGAAAGTACCGAATGAGCTGTGGCATAAGAAGAAGCCTAAGATCTCACACTTGCGTGAGAAAGGGAGTGAATGTTTATTTCACATTTCTAAACAAAAAAAGGAAGAAGCTAAATAAAAAAGCTACTAAAGGCAGACTTATCGGATACGATAACGACGATGGATATCGCATCTGGAAAGGAAAACAGACCGAAAGATCTCGAGATATCACCTTTTGTCCAACCATAGAATTGAGAATCCCAACGGCCTTGATACCTGGTCCTCAAGAAGATGTAAATTTACCAGTGAGCGGTGAGATAGAGGGAGATTATGATTTGATAGGATAGGAGACAAAGGGATGATGATTTTCCGCAACATTTAGCTTCTCCTGTAAGACAGTCAGTCCAATTAGAGGAAGAACAAGAAAGTGAGACCATAGAAAATGAAAACGTATTTTCAGATTGTGAAACTGGAGAGTTTGTTGATACTATTCCTCCGGATGTTGAGATTCCCATGAATTCAGAGAACGATGTTTCTATACCGGACGTTCCAAGGTATAATCTCAGAGACAGAAGTACTCTACGACCTCCATAAGAATTGGATGACTTTAAATTATTCTTGGTCGATTCAATTATACAAAGAGAACCTTTAACGTATAAAGAAGAAGTATAAAGTAGTACAAGTAAAGATAGATGCTTAGAAGCCATGACGAATGAAATCGATTCTTTACAGAAGTTTAAAGTGTGGGGACTTGCAAAATCTACCCAGAGATCGAAAAGCCCTACCCAGACCGAGATCACATTTGCGGGATGTTCGAAAGAGTTACCGTGGCCCCGGCACAGGCAATAGAAGGAACACGGGTGGGTTTTAGTCAGTAAAAGTCTGACACGCCTTCCCGCTCCGCCCAGAGCGGGAGAAGTCATTTGATGATTTCACATCCACAAAAAAAAAAAAAAAAAGACCGAGATCACATGAACTTTGCCAGAACTTAGGTCTGAAGGATTAGAAGGTCGACTAGCAGCTGAGGGAAAGTGTTAAAGCCTTTTAGGCATGCAACAGCTGCAGTGACATAAAAAAAAAACATTGTGTCAGTGGTGTGCGTCAAGTAAAACCGTCAAGTTGTTTTTTCTAATCTTTTCTACCTACTCTCTTAACGACTTTCAGACATATTATATTATTTTCCATTTTATAAGTCTTTCACTGAAAAAGGTACCTGCATTAACATCGATGTGTGCTTACCCGTTTTTATGAGCCCACTGGTCCCTACAACATACGAAAGTCATTCAACCACTCAACGAAGTAGATACCATAGGAGAAACAGACATTTAGACACCGTAAGGACTATTCTTGCTTGCAGCGCTCGGCCGCTATAGTAACGCTTGCTAACACATGGTTTATAGATTGATAGTACCTAGGTATATAATTTTTATCGCAAAGTAGATATAAATTCATATTTACCTTATAACACTGTATCGGCGTTGGCGAGCCGCGTTGTAAACCCTTACAAACAAATAATTCGAGATATTTAGAACAAGTGCAGCGAATAGGAACACGGTCAATAAACGGAGTGAATAATTCGTCATATTTTAACTTGCATATATAAATACATGTAAAGGAAAAAAAGGATAAAACTCCCACGAAATAATAATACCAATATCAAAAAAAGCGTTTACAAAAATGACACTTCATTCTGTGTTGATATGACAGACTTCTACAATTTTTGAAGCACAGACAACTATTACTCCAGAGTATAATAATAATTACTCCTTAGCGGAGGTTTTTAAGAAATTATCTATATACTTAATGAAATTATCCTAACTTTTGAAAGGTAGATTCAGATTAATGAAATTATCCAGAAACTTTTGAATGCATCCTGGCCAATGTTCAAAAACTTCATAAAAAGCAAAAGCTATTTTTATGTCAGAATTGTTATGTCATTTTGAGATCATCGTGGATGTCGTTCACGTAACATTTTTTGCAAAATTTATATTGAAAGATGCCGAAATACTATAGGTTCAGAGCGACAACGCCGACTCGGAAACCAAAGCGGAGCAAAGAAAAGGAAAAGGAGAGAGAAATAGAGAAGTGAGTCGTTATTCTATGAACTGTAGGTACCGGTAGTAAGCCGGGCTGAGTTTTCATTTAACCACCACATTTTACCAAGGTACAGTACGCGTCATGTAAAAAGAACGCTGGAAGAAAGTGGAGGGGGTGTGTTTGCGCATGGGTACACTCGCGCACGAAAGTACTAGGCATATTGTTTTATTTTTGAACTAGCCTTTCGCTCGCGGCTTCGTATATTGGTTATTGGTAGATATATTGAAAAACATATTGATAGAATATCATTAAATAGAACAACATGTTTGATTCAGTGTAGAATGTTTAATCTAATTACAAAAAATTAAAGTAATGTTGAAAACTCCTTCCATTAAGTAGTCGTGGGTGACGTGAAAACCAGATGAGGACACGGTGCTGGTGCTAGAGGTGACCATTTCATCGTCGTCGCGGGTGTCACTTGAGCTTTCATCGTCATTTGAGTCAGAATCATCATCCCCTACGCGAATAATAAATGTTTCTGTCATCATGTCGACCACATGATCGCTTTTACAAAAATCGGCCTCTATTTCCTTTACCTTGGTACATAATTTCCCCCATTCTGTTGCTCCCATTAAATTTACTTTTTATTGACTAGGTCAGTTATCCGTGTATTTCCAACTTTTTTTATTTGAGATAGGTTTGCGCTTGACTCTAGGCTAGGTCAGAGATGAGAGAGACAAAGTCGACGATGGAGCGAGCTTACCCAGAAGAAGCCTGTTCACTCTCACTTTGAAAAGATCGGGGTTGTATGCGTTCGGAAACATTACATTACAAACTTACATTTTATTTGGGACCAGGCCATTTCAATAGGATTTAAGTCCGGGTGATATGGGGGCAAACGAAGTACAGAATGGCCTGCTTCGTTTAATATGGCATCGATATTAAATTTCTTAAATTGCTCTTTGTATTTTTTATTAAGTTGTACAACTCCGGCGTTAGCATGGATTATTCAAATGCAATTCCTTTTTGACGGAGCCAGGTTTGCATGTCTGCTTTCTTTATATTGGACGTTGGTGTAGCATCGAGTTGTTTATTATGGACGATGCAGTATAAATTCGGCATCAGTTTAATACGGAGCCACCGCTCGAAATTTTCCGAATTCATGTTGTCGTGGTAGTCACCGCTTTTTGTACCGGCTTTGAACGTCAGCAAAGCATTCGGCACAAAACTTGCTTCACTATCCGTGTGCACTATGACCAAGCGGCTACCTTTAGATAGAGGTTTTTTAATGCTTTTGGTGGGACCGTCTGTCCAAGAATGGTGAGACGCATGGGAACTATCGACGTATGATTCATCATAGAAATATAAAAAAAACCAGTAGAAGTGGCAAGGGGGCGTGTTTCGTGTCCGCGCGACATGGGCACAGTGCCCAAGTCCTAAGCAAATAGCCGTCTCCACGAACTAGTGCGCTTTCGACCGAGATCGTGACAAATTATAAGAATGCCGTGTGGTTTCTTGTAAAAACCAAAGGAAAAACCAAAACTTTGTAAATCATGGGATCACTTACCATATGAAAGTACAAGTATTTTACTATATTTGTCTTTACAATCATGAAATATTTCTCAATTAATAGTAAAGTATTTCTTGCTTTTACTATGTTATTTTTGTTTTCAAATATCACAGCGACTGTACTATTTCTGCAATCAATACATCGCTCCTTAACCACTACCTAAGTTTGTCGCAGTGACTGAACAAGTAATGTAAAAATCACAAAACGATACTCTATTATGTGGATGCATCGCGTAGTACGACCGCTGCTTCTTGCGACGATAGTGATGTGCTTGTGCAGATCTACTAACGTAGGCTATCGACGACAATGTCGAATGACGAATGAAATATTGCTATTATAGTTTATTTTTCAATTTGTCAACCGATTACAGGTCAGTGAGTAAACACCATAACTATGGTGTCTAACTAGGCGGAAGAAGCTAGGGTTCAACAATACCTACTGTTTCAATAAGCTATGATAGCCTAAACCAACGTAACAGGATTTTTGATTGTTACATATTAATATATTTTTAGCTACATATCGTTTATTTTTATTATAATATTTTCAGGACCCCAAAATTTTTTTTATACAATAATTGCAGGGTACATACCTACCATATTATTTATTGATTTACATTATATACTTACACAACACAACACATTTATATACAAACACATAATAGTATTTATTTACATTTATTTGTATCAAGAAACATAACTAACAAAAAATTCACATACACCGGCATCAAATATTATAATAATATAATTAAATCTTATTATATATGTCAGTTGATGACGGACCACCCCGTAACGTATACTACTGGACCCGCGCACGCCGAGCTACGTCATTATGATGTAGCCGGTAGGCGCCCAGGTGGGAGTGAAAAGCAGCGAGCGTTCGATCACCTCGCCGCGACCTTCAGCCGGATCTTGCTGATAGCTCGGCTGCGCATGAGTTTCGTGACGCCTTGTTCTCCTATTGTTTACCTATAGGTATAGTTCCAAACTAACTATTATAAATGTGCCGTGACTATTGTGACTGTGTGTGCCTTTCGTATATGTGACTATTCTCCTTCGGACTGTTTTCTGTGTAGTGTGTGTGTGTGTTGCTCAATACAACCGTGAGTACCTAGCAGATTGCATTTATTTATTACTCTGCCTACTACACGCACCTAAGCAACTATATAGTCAATGGTTGAATCGATAACTTTCCGATTTAGTCAATCACTAGCGTATATGTAAAATAAATTGCTTTTGCACAGCAAAACGATAGCGACCGATGCTTTTGTGTGGTAAGTTGTACGGTGCATGGTAAATACACGCTGTGTTTGGTGGCATAAGGTTTATAATTGATCGTGTAGTACGTTCTGATTGAAGAAATGCGGGTGTGTGTGCGACTGCGTATCTATTGCTTTTACTGAACTGTATGTGTAGTAGTTGCCCTGTGGTGGGGCTTAACTGAAGACAGGTTTCCCATATATTTTCGTCTACCGGGCATATCTCCTTGTTTTTTTATATCTATGGGGTAAATGATAGGTCTTCCTTCCTCTCTATATTTTTTATCTCTCTCAGATATTCAATTCTTTGAAATCGAATTTGTGACTGCTCAATTAAAATTTTTCTATAGGTTTGGGTTTTTTTGCACTTAAAACCCATTTTTATAATATTCGCCTGAGACTTGCTGCAGATCCTTGGAAATGTAGGTCACCTGTAACTTCCTTCGCAACTTGCTTAGAGTAGGCAATTATTTTTCAGTGACGTGGAAATTGTGGACCACTCTTTTTATAACACACTGGTCAAAGCTGTCAGTGTCTGATATTGTTTTTTTTTATTATTTTATTTTTGCCGGGAGTTCGGAAGACATCAAGAAATTCCGAATCTTTTGAACCTCTTACAATTTACCTGACTGTAGACTCGGAACATTTTGTTGTCTCTGCGGTCCGTTTCATGCATTGTTTTATATTAACAACTGCACTATTATCTGCCTTTCACTTCATAAAACAATATACGTCATAAATCATTTTTCTCAATTTTCTATGTAAAACCTTTTAATAATTAAAAACTTTTGTGCGCGATGGTATTTTCAGAACGAACGTAACGTGTGGCCACAGCGCGAAAAGCAAAGCTCGACTGACGAAGACGAACCAATAGCGCACCGGCAAGCATGCCACCAAATAGACCGATAAATCGCCTATGCGTATGCGCAGCTTGACCGCCAGCGTTCTTTTTACGTGACGCGACTTGTAGTACTTTCTGGGAAGTCACTACAGTCGATCCAAGTCGTTCCAAACCGGTTAAGGAATGCATTATTTTATGACGAATAGGGTCGTGCAATGACATATAAAACAAAAAACGAACATAGGTTCTCAGTCGTATAGATACGACTGAGGCGGCACGGGCACGAAAACTTTTGTCGAATTAATCCGACTGGGGTTATCAATAGGTTAATTTATAACATAACATAAATTAACATCACGCCTCGTTTCTCGTTTCGTATATGTTAACCTAACCCCCTGGTTAGGTTAACATATCTACCTCTGTAAATGTGAATCTGATGGCCATTCGTCACTTCATCTTTTTCGTCGCCATATGTCGATAGGTCACATTCATTAATAGCACGCAAGTAACTAGATTTCATATTATTGCACTTCTGTAGAATAAGTTAACAGAACTACCTTAAAGCATTTATTTAACTTATTAGGACCAAGTTTGAAGCTGAAAGAAATTGGTTGGACTTGACATTAGCGTGCACACCAGCGCCATCTTGGTACTTGCGGCGCACGTCATGGCGCGAAAGCCCGCCTCTGATGGGCTTGCCCCGACAACTCGCCGCCGGCCTCCGAGCCTCGCTCCAGCTAAGCAACCGACCCATCTTTGTATTTAAAATCCCAGCCGTTCGCTCCCAGGACGTTATGCGTCCATTTTAAAATTTTAACAGTGATAAGTGTACATTTTCCCGCGTTTTTGTGCATTTTTTTTTTTAAATTTACCGTGATTCGTGAACGCTTTTTTGTGTTGAAGTTCGAGTAGTGTACTCCTACTTAGATTTTTTTTTGTGTGACAGTAACTTCCATATTTTGTGATGGTTAATACATTGACTAAATTCCACGATTATCTTTCATTTTGAATATTCATAATCTACTTGCATTGCCGGTTCTCAACAAGTTCACACGGAAACCCAGATGTATTTGCTCTGGGAGATAGAGTTATTGAAATCAAACAATCCAGCTTATATAAAACAAACCATATTTTATTTAAAACAATTTTGACAAAAGAAAAACTATTATATATCACTTTTCTTTAAGTAACTCATGGTCTAAGCTATAGTTATCTAATGTAGACAGGTATTATAACGACCTTTGATGTCTAAGCGGATTTTACACTAGAAACCTATGTTGCTTACAAGAAATTATACAACAAGTCACGGAATTAAATGGACAACCTCTTAAGGGGTCATTGTACTCATCACTATGAATAACTTTTACTATGGCACCAAACTTGAAATCGCGAAAAAAAAATCAGGTGTAGTAGTAACATCTGATTTTTTAGAAGTTGTTTTAGAATGATGAGTACAATTACCCCTTAAGAGGTTGTGCATTTAATACCGGGACATGTTGAATACGCGAGTACTGAAATTCTTAAAAGTAAATATTGATAGTATACATTAATAGCTTAACATTTTATTATTGTGATGTAAGATAGGCCTTGGTATTTTTAGCGCATACATAAGCACACAAGTAAAAGTAGGCATATAAATTCTACTTCATAGCGGCGGTAGGGCAGATCAAGCTTTATGTCGGCTCGCAATGACATGAGGCGACATGCATACATATATACATGAGGCGAGTTGTTGCGCAGTAACAAATCCGTGTGTTAGCGAGGCTGACGGATGCGGTACTGCGCAGCGAGTCGCGCATTTCACAGCCGCCATAAAGTTTGACGCGTACTTTACGAAAAAGCACAAGTATTGACTTCAATTTGCTAATCGAATTACTAAAGAAAATGTATGACTGGTATAATTAAATATTAAATAAGTAAATATATGTACTTATGGAAAGCATCGTTTTTAGGGTTCCGTAGTCAACAAGGAACCCTTATAGTTTGGCCATGTCCGTCTGTCTGGCCGCGGTTTAGCTCAGAGACTCACTCATGCCAAGAGTCTCTGAGCTAATGTATACCCATACATATTAATCACGCCGACAAAGTGGTAAAATAAAATCTTATAAAAAAAAATTGTGGGGTAACCTTTCCTGCACATAAAGTGGGGATGACATTTTTTTTTCTAGTCCATCCCATGGTGTGGGCCCGTATGGTTGGATAAGCCGTGCAAAAATATTGCGGATCTGTGTAAACCATTTTTCGATTCGGGGAACCGTTTGCGTAATATTACGCTTTAAAGTGCTAAACGTTAGAGTCAAGTCCCCCCCCCTGCCAGCTAAATGTTCTTTTTTTTTGGATATGTGAAAAAATTCACGGTAATAGTATATATATATAACGAAGTTAAAAGGAAAACTATCATAGCTAAGTAGGCTTTATAAATTAAGGAGTAATAGTCGAACAACTTACATTTGCAGTTGGAATGCATGAGAGAACATGATTTTCAACTACAATGTGAAGTTTGTTCTTGGGTAAAATTCATACCAACTACGGAACCCTTCATTGTGCATGGTCCGACACACACTTTTCTGGTTTTTTAGTAAAACTAATATGGGTAAAAATGTTTTTCAGAGAATGATTAGTAAGAATTATATTGGAAAATAATTATGTAAATTATAAAGCGTTTCAGTTTAAAATTAATAACCAAAAATAAAATTATCAAATAGACTCACATGTAAGATAACCGTATCGTTTCAAGCATTCGGTTGTCGTTAGGCCTAACGGAAGATACGCCATTGCTCAGTTATAAAATGGCCATTATATCTCTTGCCACATAATTATAAGAAAATAAAAGATGATCATATACATTTATAAATTATTCAACACTTCATTAGGTTTTAACTTTGAGCAACTTACTGTATCAGAGCAATGGTTATATCTTTCGCTCATAAACAGGATGTATCACATTGTATCCCTTAAAACTAAATTCAAAAAGTAAAATTACAAATAAATAGAAATGCTTACACAGAGGGCCCTGACACACTACTATACATCGTTATTACAATCGATGAGCAATCAACCGGGTTTAATCCCGATTACTGGGCTTAGGGTGCTTACATAAAGAAACAGGTTTCCAGGAGCTCGAGTTCTCGGTGGTCAATATTGCCGCATTTGGATGTATCATGGGAGAAACGAGCATCTATACACCGTAAGGACTATTCTTGCTTGCAGCGCTCGGACGCTATAGTAACGCTTGCTAACAGATGTGGTCATCGTGTGCATGGGATTTTGTTTTCAAATTGGTCAGATGTAGGTTTCCTCGATAGTACTTGGCAAAATACGCTTGACCATAATCATTTTGCTTTCAAGCATTTTGATAACCATATGATATTTAATATTCTGAAAAAGCTGTCACAAAAAATACGTATTCAAATTATGTTGTGAAGGGATATACATGAATAGTATTTTAGAGATAAATAAACTATCTTACGTAGATACATTAGAGATAGTTAAACAAAACATTGAACAGCAAGGACATTAATTTCTATGTATAAGTTTTCTACCTATCTAACTACAAAAGCTATTTACAATTGTATTTATTTAGTAAGTAAGTACATAATTATTAGTTTTAATAAAACATTTATACACCATGGAATATTGTTTAGCACTTGAGTGCCTAAATACTAGTCAGTAATTAATTGATATTTCATACAAAATAGTTTTGGAGATTCTTATACTTATTATTAAAAAAAAAAGAAAAATAAATCCAGCAGTCTGTATGTAATAGAAATGTTAATTTTGTGATCTTAAGATCACAAAATAATAATAAAATAAGTAATAAAGATGAACACTTGGCTTAGGCCCGTGCCATCAGTTCCACCCGGCTAAGCCGAGAAAATCAACTGGAGACAAATAATAATAATAATAAGTAAGTAAGTAATAATAATAATATTTTTCCCCGCCGACGTCGCCAACACCTGTACGTCGGCAGGGGAGAGGCCGGCCACCGAGGAGCTTGGGACTTAGGGGCCAACCGGCCCCGAGCCGGGTCCCCGCTGCCGGTGGTTGAGTGCAGCGCATGAGATGGACTCAGTCTATGAACGAGAACGTCATGCGCGCATATTACGGGTCTACACAGGGAGGAACTAACCTCACTGCGTACCGCAATAGGATGCTGTCTCTCTTCCAGGAACTAGAACCAACCGTCAACACTTCGGCCCAACGACTGTCGGATCAGGTGCGGGTCATCCAACGCAATCACAGGTTGGACGATGCTGCACTTGATAGGCTGCGCTCAGAGGTACTGAACAACCATATCGTCTCGACTTCGACACAAACCGCGGTACAAGCGTCACCCATAGATGCAATCCCGCCGCGGTTCAATCATGTTGAAGAAGAATATGATAGGGTTGCCACAGTAAGTAGCCAGTGCAACGTCCGATTGAGGAGCGCACTGGAGGATGCGTTTCGCGAGTATAGATCCACTCCGACCGAACTTAGGACCCGATTACCACGCTTACCTATGCACAAGAAAAATAGGGCGCTGGTGTGTGCCTTGGACTCGCAGCTTAAGAATGTGTTCGAAAGCAGCGAGGATCTTGTTGATACACACTCGATCCTGTATTTCGCGGCTGTTGCGGCGTGTCGTTTAGCTAACGTCAAGTTTCCAAGCTGTGACGTAGCTACTCGACCAAAACCGGCCGTACCAGCCTGGCAGTGCAGGATCGAACGGCGTATCGATGGGACCAGGGTACTCATCGGCAAACTATACTGCTTCAGGGAGGGCAATACACGACCACGAGTGATGCGCTTTGTAAGGCGGGCATTCTCGGGGACTGGAATCAGCCCTCGAGAATACATGTCCCGTGTCACAGAGCGCATCGACTTCCTGAAGCAGAAAGTTTGTGCATGGGCGAGTCGTATTCGGCGGTATAAGCGGCGGGTTGATCGATACACGCAGAATCGCATGTTCCAGAGCGATGAGAGGTGGGTATATAGAGCTTGGGAGCGACCTGAACAAAATGTGACAGACGTGTGCCGCCCGGATGATGCCGCTACGAATGTATTCTGGCGCAGCATCTGGTCGGTGCCCGTCTGTCACACTGAGGATAGCTGGATGCAGGACGTCGAGCGAGTGTGTGAAACAATACTAGAAATGGAAAAGGTCGTAATTACGCCATTTGACGTAGCCAGAGCAGTCCGTCCGTTATCGAATTGGAAATCTCCAGGACCGGACGGACTGCACAACTTTTGGCTGAAATGGCTAACTAGTTCACACACTTGCCTGGCATCTCAGTTCCAGTCATCCTTAGAGTCTGGGTCGCTACCGCAGTTTCTAACAACAGGCGTTACCCACCTGCTCCATAAGTCAGGTAGTCCCGCGGAACCCAAGAATTATAGACCGATCACGTGTTTGTCGACAGTCTATAAACTTCTTACATCCATTTTGAGAGCGAAAATTAATATACACATTGAGAGTAACTTGATTATATCTGCCTCTCAAAATGGATGCAGGAACGGGTCCCGCGGTACTAAGGAGCTACTCCTCATCGACATGGCCATTAGCCAACAGGTTCGTCGATCCCGCAAGGATATGTCGACATGCTGGATAGATTATAAGAAGGCCTACGACTCGGTGCCACATACATGGCTCATGAGGGTGCTTGAGTTGTACAAGATTGACGCAACTCTACGCACCTTCCTTGAGTCGTGTATGGGGCAATGGAGGACGGTCCTTCGCTATCCAGGGTGTGGTCAGATCCAGAGGAATGATGAACCTGTATGGATTAAACGGGGAATATTTCAGGGCGACAGTTTGAGTCCACTTTGGTTCTGCTTAGGCCCTGAATCCTCTAAGCACACTGCTGGAGGATTCAGGTCTAGGCTATCGGTTGAGGAGAGGTGGTCAGGTCTCACCTCCTCTACATGGATGACTTGAAACTCTTTGCCCCCAACAAATTGCGACTGATGGAGCTACTGAAGGTAACTGAAACTTTCAGTAATGCCATCAGGATGGAATTTGGTGTGGACAAATGTGCAGTCATGCATGTAAAGCGAGGCGAGATTATGGAATCCGAGGGAAGTCAACTTTCGGATTCCATACACCTCAGATCCCTCTCCTCATCCGAAAGCTATAAGTATTTGGGTATGTCGGAAGCGTTAGGCATCAATGTCGCTGACATGAAGCAATCGTTGAAGGAGCGCTTCTTTGGTCGCCTGAAGAAGGTATTAAATAGTCTTCTTTCGGGCGGAAACAAGGTGCGCGCCTTCAACGGCTGGGTCATGCCGGTTTTGATGTACTCTTTCGGCATACTCAAATGGACTCAGACCGAACTAGACGCCCTGGATAGGAGGGTCCGTACATTGCTGACCGCAAACCGGATGCATCACCCACGATCATCGGTGATGAGACTGTACATCCCGCGGAAGTGCGGGGGTCGAGGCTTTTTAAATGCGAAGACCCTCCACAACCGCGAGGTGTGCAGCCTCAGGGAATATTTTTTAAAAGCCGACGTGGGTATGCACCGTGATGTGGTCGCAGTGGACAATGGGCTCACCCCGCTCTCCATGGCTAAAGAGAACTGGCGCAAACCTGTAGTACTTACTACAGATGACCGCAAGGCGGTATGGCAAAACAAGGAGCTTCACGGGCGCTTCTACCGGGCTCTTCATGAACCCAGTGTAGATTTCTTAGCGTCCGTATCCTGGCTACGTTTCGGTGACCTCTTAGGGGAAACTGAAGGTTTTGTTTGTGCAATTATGGACGAAGTTATTTTGACGAATAACTACCGGAGATATATTATGAAGGACGGGACGGTTGACGTGTGTCGGGCATGGCCACCGTCCGGGTGAGTCTATCAGACATATCATCTCTGGTTGTTCTCGTCTGGCTAACGGAGAGTACTTGCACAGGCATAACCAAGTGGCCAGGATTATTCACCAGCAACTTGCTTTGAAATACGAACTTGTGGACTCTGAGGTACCGTATTACAAGTATGTGCCCGACCCAGTTCTTGAAAATGACCATGTCACGTTGTACTGGGATCGGTCTATCATCACTGACAGGACTATTGTCGCCAATAAGCCTGATATAGTGGTGATAGATCGATTAGCGCGCCGCGCAATGATTATCGATGTTACCATTCCACATGACGAGAACCTCGTGAAAGCTGAGAAAGAGAAACAAATAAAATATCTCGACTTAGCACACGAGGTTGTTGACATGTGGAATGTGACCTCGGCTGTCATTGTGCCGATTGTTGTAACGGCCAATGGCCTGATGGCCGAAAGCCTCGACCAACATCTCTCGAGGCTGTCGTTAGGCGGTTGGATCAAGAGCCTGATCCAGAAGGCAGTACTCCTCGATACGGCTCGTATTGTGAGGAGGTTCCTGTCTCTGCAGCCCTAACCACCGGTAGCTTGGACTCTGCTCCCGATACCGGCGGACCTCTATTTTTTTTATATTTTTAAATGTTTTTTTTTTGTATATATTGTTATTAGAAATATTTAAAAATGTAAATAGATAAGAAAGAAAATAAATAAACGAATAATAAGTAATAAATTATAATGAGTATGTTTAAGAAATATAGAAATGTTAATAAAATAATTGTTATCGAACTGGGAAAGTAGATCTTGAAGTTAAAAATACTTATCAAAATTATGAGAAAAAAAAAATCTTCGACATTATTTTACACGTTTGATGCTATAAGTTAGGCCGCGAATTCCTCATATAAAATCCTAATTAGCGTTTATTTCTTTTAGTAACCGATCTACATGTATTTCTAACGCATGCTGACGAGAATTATTATATTACTATTATTAATTTAATAATCAGTATTAACTGTACTTTAATAATGAACGCTCTCAGCGCAACAATAACACTAAGTTTGGATTTTATGTACTATATTGTCATTCTGTACTTTAAATATTACAATAAAATGGCCGTCTGTACATTTATCTACAATTTCCGATAATTTACATTTTACACATTTAGGTTTAAATATTACAGAAAAACGATCAAATTGATCTTAAGTTTACATGATATTATAGTCGGCGATGATCATTAAACAAGTTAAAAAAATAAGAAACGAAAGTCCTGGGGAACCTTGATCATAAAAAATCTACAAGCGATACATTATTATAGACATCATACAAATAAAAAAAATTAAGATTCATAACAGATCTAACTAGAAAATAACTGTATGCTTTATTTGAAAAAATACATAATTTCTCAAATCATTTGAAGCTTAGATACTAATTTGCATAGTTATTAATACAGACAATTATGAAATATTTAACAGGTAGATAAAAAGGCCTATTTTTATATTGTGAACCTATATTGTATAGTGCTGACAAATCCCTAGTGTTGCCATACATTGAAAATGGGGTCAAAGTACAAGTCAAGGTATGACATAGTTAATCATGGAATGATTAGACAATTTTTCAGTCGACACCTATACATGTAATAGTTTTATATTTATAACATCATAATAATTGTCGCACAATTACAATTGACTAATGACAGGAATTACATGACACCTTCGCTTGCTCACACATTCAATAAAAACCGTACAAAATATCACCCAGTAGTTATCAAACACCGAAGAAACACATTCGTTACAATTTTACACTGGCAACACTAGTGAACTGTCACTCGGTAATGAGAAAGAGATCAACAACACTGGGTAACGATCGTATTTTTTTTAGAAGCGTCTCTGCACTGAACTTATGTTACTGGTCATCGCCAAACAAGAGCTTGGCGAAATATGTCCATCAGCTACGCTCGTCTATATTGGCTAGGATGTGCGTGTACAAATGGTATTGCATTACTTGCACTATTTCGTATCGGAGGGTGGACAGACCGTCTCTGCCGAATGTTTTCCCTTTTTGTGACAGCAGCTGGTACCTGAAATGAGTTAATTGAAAATCAATATTTTGTTGCGTCAGATTTATACCGTGATGCGGCAATCAACATTTATTTTGTGGCCCACATGATTTTATATAAATAATTTATGCAATGCATGACAATTATTAATTAAGGTGATTCTCAAAACTGCCACACAGAAATGCAAGTTTATACTAGGCAGGACAATCAATAATACAGGGTGAAATTAAATTAGCTAGCGAAACTCCGCAGACGTGATGGGTATCGATATCTAAACACGACAAAATAAAAATAATAACTATTTTATGATTTTTGCTTTTGGATCAAAGCCCACTGGTAGTATTGTTACTTGAAGTGTGAGTTGATAAAATCTGTTCTATCGTTTTTAAAATATCGATACCCATCACGTCTGTGAAGTTTACACGAAAAAAAAAAACTGATTTTTAAACTGATATTTTAAGTGACTACACTACGGGCGGTTAATGCCCTCCCAAAAAAAAAAAATCATCACATTCTTTTTTGTTTTATCATGTTTAGATATCGATACCCATCACGTCTACAGAGTTTCAATAGCTAATTTAATTTGACCCTGTATAAATTACATAACATAATATCACACCTCATCGGCGTACATAGATGTAACACTTAACCCGATCTGGGAATCGAACCCAGGGCCTCATGTTCAGCAGTAGTGCTTGTGATCACTAAACTAGCGAGGCAGTAATATAAATTAATTTTTATAAAAACATTATGTTAAGACTCTATGCGCCATATTAAGGCTCCCGCACACAAGCGTGACGCGACGGTGCGACGTGATTTTGGTAGAACAATTTCCATGAAGTTTTCATAGAAAATTTTCTAGTATACTCGGAATTTTAATTCGATTCCAGATTTGACATTAGCTACTGTCATTTTGTGAAATAATGATACCACATATAATAGTGTAGTGATGAACACAAAAATCGATAAACAATCAGTGTGTGTGCCATCAGTATGCCAATTAAAGACTAAATTATTGATTTTTATTTAAATAAATACATAATTATTCATAATAATTATTTATTAATTAGTAATCGCTGCTCTATTTTATAAAAAGTTAATATTTTTGTTTTTTTATTAAAAACAAAACTTATAATAAAAGAGCCTAGATAGTTTTCAGTATTGGCAACCCGTGCGCGCTCGTGCAGCTATCGCCATTTTGTTTATCGTGTCATTCGGCTTCATTCTCCCAGTCTGACTGCACGAATATCTTATTTCATTGCGAATCGATATTTTGTTATTTTGTTGGGTATTTGTTAAAGTGTTGTTACGTTGTGTTTGTTGTTACGTTTATAGTTTTTTGTGAACTTTGAGTGAATCTATTTGTTTTGGTTTTCCATCAAAATGGATCCTCAGCCAAGTACATCACAAAAAGACGTGGATGTTTTCTTGTCCCCAAGAAAAAAACGTCCACGAAAAGCTTTCACTGTTACTGAATAAGTAATGATCCGCAACGCCTACAAATACGTGAAAAATGAAATTTCTGCGCAATTGAAGGCCTTTGAAGTTGTGGAAGAAAATGAATGTATGAGCAAAGTTGCTGACATATTGGGAATAACCTCACGCTCTGTTTGTAACGTTTAGAAGGAAGTAAATAAAGGTGCGCCGCCAACTCCTCCTAAAAAAACTGGACCAAAGCGAAGTTTCAAAGATAAAATTGATGAATTTACATTCTCTGCAATACGAAGAATTGTTCATCAGTTCTTTTACCGAAATGAACCTCCAACCACTGCAAAGGTTAGTCAATCAGTCAGACAGTATTATTTTATACCTACATCTTTTATATATAAGTAATGATTCCAAGCTATTATAAAATTTACTATTTTAGATTTTACAAGTGATGAACGATGATTCAGAAATACCCAAGATTTCCAAAGACACCCTCAGAAAAATTTCGAAGCATCTTAATTTTAAATTTGTTGCACGGTCACGCAAGAGCACACTTATTGATCGAAATGATATAATAACATGGCGCCAGCGTTACTTGCGATCTATATGTCAGTTTCGACGAGAAGGGAGACATATATATTATCAAGATGAAACTTGGGTTAACGCAGGTAGGCTAACATTTATACACAAAATGAATTTATATACATTTTACATTAAATTTAATAGTAATATTGAATGTTCATGTACTATATTTATTTTAAGGTCATAACTGTAAAAAAAACTTGGGTGGACAAGAAAGTCACATCATCTCGACAAGCGTTTTTGGAGGGACTGACCACTGGATTAAAAAATCCATCTGGAAAAGGCAAACGTCTCATAATTAGCCATATAGGTAGTGAAGAAGGCTTCCTGGAAGAGGGGCTCATGATTTTTGAAGCAAAGAAAAATTGTGAAGATTACCATGATGAGATGAATGCAGTTTATTTTGAGGAGTGGTTCGCTGGAGTCTTACCAAAATTAAGACCAAACTCAATTGTGGTGATGGATAATGCACCTTACCACTCCCGAAAATTGGAAACGGCACCAAAAATGAGCTGGAAAAAAGCTGCCATTCAAGATTGGCTTTTAAATAAAAATATTCATTACGAACCAGATATGGTTAAAGCTACGCTTTTAGAACTGATTCCACATAACGAGTCTTTTAATAAGTACGCTGTAGACGAAATGGCAGCACAACATGGGATCACGGTTTTAAGACTGCCCCCTTACCATTGCGAGCTAAACCCTATCGAATTGATATGGGCGCAGGTAAAGGGGCATGTAGCTCAAAGTAATAAAACCTTCAAATTGACAGACGTGAGAAATTTATTTCAGGAAGGCATTCAAAAAATTACGGCTACCGAATGGTCTAAATGCGTATCCCATGTTGTCAAAGAAGAGGAAAAAATGAGTAGGCTAGATATGTTAATTGATAATATCACAGACACATTTATAATAAATGTTACAGAAAGTGACAGCGATAGCGATAGCGATGACGGCGACAATTTATAAAATAAATTATTACCATAATACATCTATCTGTTTTATTTGTCATGTTCCTTCATGATCACATTTTTTTATTTATTTCACACACAATTATAAAAGAAAAGTCTCAGATCGTTAACTAATCGTCAAAACTAAATTATCAGTTCAGAAATATTTAATTTCCTGATATACTTAGTTTACGAGAGTAAAATTATAAACGAGAAGAATCGATCTGGAAATATTCCATTTCCATATCGAATAATTTCGCAACGTCACTATTTAGTACTTGTCATAACGTTGCAACACTGAAATTGTCAAATCTGGAATCGAATTAAAATTCCGAGTATAGTCTCGTCGCGCCTGTCTGCAGGAGTCTTTAACGTGTTACAAAACAAATGGCTTACCTCTTTGGATTAGGCGTTGACCTCTTGTGTTCTAGACTGGCGTAGCGCGCGATAGACATCTTATACCTTGCTATGTGATAATTCTTTTTGAGTAATCTGGAACAGGACAAAAAAAACAATTCACAAATCAATTAAATTAGCAATGGCTATTAGAGGACCCCATATTTATTCCGTACATGAATGCTTGGGTTTTTATTTTTGCCATAGTTTTCGATTAAACTCATATAAAAAATGTAAATTACACCCATTTCAAAAACAGTGTGTGTATGGCACTCCTCCTCAAGATATGTCACCGTCCAGGCTTTAAATGGGGTAAACGACAGAGCTGTCGAAGTCGCTACATATCGGACAGCAAAAAAAATTGTTAATCTATTGATACTAAACGAAGAAGAGATGCTTACCTATAGTACATATCGTCATCTTCTCCGCCCCAGCCCCAGTACTTGTTGGAGAATCCGTTGACCGTCAGGATCTGCTCTAGGGTCATGGCCGACACTCCACCAAATATAGCGCTGTATGGTAACCTGCAACAGTTCGGGTATATTGGTTAACACATATTGTAGACACTTAACTTTTATTGCATAAATCCTATTCTACTAATATTATAAACGCGAAAGTTTGTGAGGATGGATGGATGGATGTTTGTTACTCTTTCACGCAAAAACTACTGAAAGGATTTGGCCGAAATTTGGCACACAGATAGTTTATAACCTGGATTAACACATAGGATACTTTTTATCCCGATATCGGCACGGGATTGGGATATGTGGGTGAAACCGCGGGGCGCTGCTAGTACTACATAAAAAGGTGAAAAAAGGACAAAATATAATTTACACATAAGGCCAAATTGCGACAAAAAAACGAGTGCAAGATTTCGTACCGCAGTTTTTTGCACACCTGTATTTCGTAAATTATTGGTTTTGCGTCGATTTACTTTTTTTCAACTTCTGCACAAAATGATCCTTTACAAAATCCACGTAGTTCCCAAAGATGGCTGATGAAAGGTAAGCGTAGCTATGCATTCCTTTCCGCATCACTTTTTAGTTAGGCAGACCGCACACATTAATCAAAGTCAAATCATTTTGTTCAAATAGGCACATAAAAGGCACATGAACGTCAAAATTTACAAAATTGATTCTAGTCGCCCCTTCCAAAAGGTAGTTTCGTATGGAGAAGAATGAGCAAGAAACTCCACAGTTACTCTCAGTTAAAATGTTTTACAATATTTTGTATATGTACATTTATTATATAATTATATGTGAAGACGATGCACCTAGAATGAAATTACTATACCACAATAGATAAACAATTAAAAATGAAGCAATGACAGATAAATTAAATATGTGTTAGATACACGGTGCTCACAACCTCAATCAAATCTTCCAACTTGTATTTTCACTCCTGCAGAATACTCAAAAATTAAACTTACTTGAATTTAAACCTATCTATAGAAGCAGACATGTGCCTAGGCTGCCGCGTGCAGGAGTACAGATTCCTTGTATCCAGCGGAAGCAGGTCAATGTCGTGGAAGATGAAGCACTGGAACCCACCAGGCTCCAACTTCTGACTCTCCATGAAACCCACGTTCATCAGCTTTGCGCGATTGAACTGTTTCGTACCTGGGGACAGTGATGGCTTTTAGATTAAAGTTACTTTAAAAACTTGGTGGCGAACAAGCCAACCTGATTGTATACTGCGTTCGCTATTTAGTTTCCAAACATTTAAACTAATGTGTTTTTTGGAAAAACAACTTTGAATGGCACATATGGAAGTTCAGTTTGTGCTACCACCTCAAACATTTTAATGACTTTTTCAATAGTACTAGTCATTCTGATATCAACTTAATTTACACGTAGATAAAGTTGATATTCTTTTAAGTGGAAATGACTTCAATTGGAAACAAGAATTTGAATAGACTTTATGTGTAACCGCTGCATAGGGACATCTGCAGTTCCGGAGGTATTGCAGGTGCGTTTCCATCTCAAAAATATAGCTGATTAGGGTATCACTACTTTTAAAGCAGAATCCAGAATTTTGTGAAAGAAATTGAAAAAGACAGAAAATCGCATTACCTTTTTGCTCAACAATGTATATCCCGTATTCGATTTGTTGCTTCATCAAGAACGGATGCATGTGATTTAAGAAAATTGCTAAATGCTGTTGGCGGTCTCTGGAAATAAATTAGATATTTTTTATTAATAAGCCACCCTTATTCTAGCCGCATCATTTTTCACACAATCTATCCATCGTGTCTTTGGTCATACAACACACTGTGTACCCAAAAAGAAATCATTATCATTTAGGCGAAAAACGTCCACTGCTGGTCATGGGCCACCCCCAAACATCGCCACAACGCCCAGTCCTGTGCTCGCGTCCAGCGGATTTCCGCTACCTGCTCATCGGTCCACCTTGTCAGTTTACCACGCTCTTCCGGTACGCGGTAAAAAAAACCTTTGTGACTTATGAAAACAAAAGTGATCGTATTAAGGTTCCGTAGTCGGAACACTAAAAATAAACATAAAATGTTGATCATACCTGTATGGCACAATAATAGCAACTTTATGTTTGGCAGTGCAGTTGGGCGGAGTATACCGACCCCCCCACTGCACCTCGGGGAACTTCTTCTCCACGTCATCCAGTTCCATGTCGGTTGTGTTCGCTGGTACGGGACCTGTGACAGAATTTCATTGAATTGAATATAAGTTTTGAACGTTAGCATGGCTCATTAGAGACGATGGTCTAGAGACCTTTCGCTTTACTTTTATTTTACGGTTAACCTTTAATTTTGCATCACAGTGAACTTTGTTCTCTTTGACATAAGTTTGCTGTTTGGTTATTGTCCAAGGTAGAATAACTGTGAAAGGACTATACACTGTTGAGCAAAACCGTGCCAAACTTTTCTAAACTAGATTTGCCATATAAACGGCAGCGTAAACTTAATTGTAGGTAGTGTCGGAAAGAAAAATTAAAATTCCTTATTTGTTGATCAAAAACATGTTACATAAATGAGAAAACAATTTGCTAACAAGCTTGTAACTTGATCGATATTAGTACTTAGCTTTTAAACTGAAGGAAAAATGAGCTTACCTAAATCACTCATACTCTCACACATGGGCAGGGTCACTGGAGCAGAGTCACTCTTATTCACGACTTCACTCCCGTTCTTCATCCCATCCAATAGCTTGGTGATCAACATAGAAGTGGGAGTGGTCTCATTTTGAGCAGAACTGTTCATGTCTTCCACAGACTTCATTTTCGTCACGTTGAGGTCGATCGGTCTTCGCATCATGATGTTGGACACAGTGTGATTGTTTCCAGTTAAATTCAGAGCTGGAGTTTCTGTATATCCTTCGGCATAATTCATATTCATAGTATCTGTGAGGGAGATTCTTTTTAAAGAAGCTGGTGTTCTTTCGGCGTTTCTGGAAAAGATAAGATAGAGTTAGGGAAACTTATCAGTAACCATCTTGAACTGAATATTTTCACAAACAGAAATTGTGGCGTAAATGATTTTTAGAGCTTCTCAAGACCACATAATCGGGCCATGTTTTGGCCAGGATACTCCTTTCATTATTTCAGCAAGCAGGCAGTATTTGCTGCCACATTTTTGCGTACATGTTATAGCAGATTCGAGCGGTACACCCGCGAACGTTCCCGGTCGCCCACTTTTCGCCCTTATTCTCTTAGTAATAAGGTTGAAAAGGGGTCGACCGGGAACGTTCGCCTACGTACCATCGAGGAAACTTACATCTGACCAGTTTGAAAACAAAATCCCGTGCACACGAGCGCTGCAAGCAAGAATAGTCCTTACGGTGTATAGATGTTCGTTTCTCCCATGGTACCTAAGGCACTCCTGAATTGCAGCTTAAAATCAGATTCAGATGGTTGCACCTAGTGCTGCATGCCATGTGACATTATGCTGAGCTGAGGGCCTTTTTGCAATTAAAAAAAAAAAGGTTTTCTTTTGTAATTAATGTTAGGTTTTTTTATTGACAATAAACGTAATTTCTTCCTTACCTGAGTGTAGGTTGTGTGGCGTTATAAAGCGGGGTGTACAGATAAGTCCTGAGGGGAGACGCGTCCAGGATGGACCCGAACAGGTACTCCACGGCCGCTAGGGCCAGCACGAGCAGCAGTAGCAGGCGAAGGGCGCGAGTCGCCCGCCCGCCGCCCGCGCTCGCGCCGCCGCCCATCAACGCATGCGGTGCTGGCGCGTGAGCATAGACTCCTGGAACAAAGATATATTGAGGTCTTCATCATCTGCCTAGCCATATCCCAACTATGTTACGGTCAGCTTCCAGTTTAACCGGTTGCAGCTGAATACCGAAGATAGATTGATGTAATATTTTATTTATTGCAATAACAAAACAACAACGTCATCGTCATTATAAAGGCTCCCGTAGACAGGCGCGACGCAACAGCACGACGCGACTCTAGTAGAACAATTGCTATGAAAACTTCATGGAAATTGTTCTACTGGAAACCTCCTACCCGAATCCCAATTTATTTGGGAGAACAACATAATACTTATCTCATTTATTTGAGACTCGGAGGCCCTTGCATGAATGCGCTTAGGTAAACGTAACGTAAATTCTAAAAAAAATTGAATTGAAAAAGTATCATAGAGCACTTTGGTTTCAACTTTTGCGACAAGAACGATTAGTATCACCCATAAACATGCGTAAAGTCTTAAAATTAAGTAAATACCTACACTGTGCGAAACGAGTAGGTATTTTCAATTTTAAAATCGTTCGAATTTATTTCGCGCGTTCGTGCTAGATCAACTTAAGCGGGCCCTAAACGATCAATTATATTGCACAATATCACGGATTGCGCAATGTTTTTGATCGTTCTAGATTGCGCAATGATGACTGAAAAAAATGTTGAGCGAATTTAATTTTTATTGCACCATATTTTAATTGCACCGTGTAGTATAAGTGTTGCGCAGGTTTTGCGCACGCGGAAACATTGATATATAATATATAATATAATATATATAATATAATATATAGTTTATTTAGAAAACAGCCAACAACTGATGCCTATGGGCCGTCAGTGTTATTGAGTGAAAGTAATGGATCGTTTCAGTGCAAGGGTTGATTTAATCATATTGCGCAAACTTATTGTAGGTGTATGGGCCGCTTAAAGTTTTCTGTAATTTGTTAATTTTTACGACGACTGCTAGTTGCTAGGTCTCAATAGTAACGACTAGAAAAGTGTCAATCGTGTGGAAGTTCGAAAATACCATTGACACGTGCTGGGTTGATGAAGCAAACGATGTATTGGCGAAAAGTATAGCTTACTTGGCAGTCCCATTAAGGCGAAAGCGCCAGGGCAGCGCGTGAAATTCTGTTTTTCTTACGTTTTTTGGAATTTTCAGGCCAGTATAAGTTGTATGTTGATCAAAATATGAATCGCGACCAAATATGTATTTACAGAATTATAATAGTTAGAATCATCAATCTCCCTGAGTTAGAATTGACTTCAAATGTCATGACTTCATGAAACAGTCATTGAACAGGGTAACTTTAACTTAAGAGTTGTATTAATGATTGTAATTCTGTAAATACATCTATGTTACGGTCGCGAATCTTATTTTGATCATTATACAACCTGATACTGACCTGAAAATTGCAAAAAACGTCAGAAAATTTTAATTTCGCGGGTTACATTAGCGCATCCCCCTTAAAAGTTTGCAGAACAGGAAAACGGACAATCGATTTGATTGAGTGCCTGTCTACATAATATTAAATTTACCAAGTTCTAAGTATTTTTAATTAGTTAAGTGCACTTTATAAATACCTACTCAAATTTAAGCAGAGGAAGGCAGAAACGTAAAAATCAAATTCAAACCAAGATTTAATTAAATTAAAAAGCTTGATTTTATTAATTGATAATTAACTTTATTCAGTCTCCGAAGACGTATAACTTTTAACAATATTTGTTTTGCTTTTATGAAACAAACCTTCGAAGATTAAGAAGGGGAACGTATCTAATTTAATTAATTAATTTAATTTGAAGTGATTTTAATTATAAATTTTTGTATAAAGCGTATTTGTTTAATTAGCATTATTTATTTATTGAAGTGAATCTTAGGTGGCGGATTCGATAATAATAGAGAGTGAAATTTCAAGAACGCGTCACGTTTAGGCACATTTCGTTACATGAGAGAGAAGAAAGATATAACTCTCTCTCTCTCTCACACTAAATCTCTCTTATTATTTATTTTTTCAGAAGTTTCACTCCTATCACGTGTACAGTGCTGACGCGCATTTTTTATACATATTGCACATGTACAAACAGTTACATGCTATAAATTGGCTAAACTTAGAAGTACATGACTCTGTTAGGGCGCAGCAAGTACATTTTAGTTTTTTTTAAAGGTTATAATTATAGTTCTTTTTATTTAAAATTAAAAAAAACCCCGACACAAATAAAATCGTTTAAAATAATGAAATAAAATGTATTGGCCCTTTAAGTTTGATATAAGTTGTTCGTAATATTTTGATCCAAGCGTCGTCGTCGCTTCGGGGCACGGCCAATGAAAATAGGAAGTTAACAGCAGCTATCCTTTCTACAATAGCATACATTCATAATTGCTAGGTACTGTTTAGCGTTTTCATTAGCCTACCTATGCATTGAGACCATTCCAATGAGCCCAAACACGATACCTCTGCTGTAAGTTGGTGAGGGAGTTGAGTGTCCCGCAAATTCCAGGTGATGCTGCAGCATCAGTTCAAGGTTACTATGTTATTCTAATATCATTGAAGTAACAGAATACCAAATTTCGACTCGATAAGACTTGTGGAAGATGCTCAAATCCATTCATCAACTAGAAAACGGCTGATAAAATTCAAACGGCTGAAAAGATTTTCTTGAATCATAGCTAAGAACACTCTCGATCAAGTCACTTTCAAACAAAAATCTTTATCTGAGTATTGTGCGTACGCCTGCCTACTGCTGGCTAAATTATGGCATTATTCTGTAGGGAGAAAGTACAGACTTGGATCTCTTCATCCAACAAAAGAAATGTATCAGAATTTTAATGAAAATAGATCAACGAGAGAGTTGTAGGCCACATTTTATTAAACAACAAATTCTTACACTGCTAGCAATATCTACAAAGTTGTATATTCGTTAGGAAAAATAGGCACCTGTTCAAATCTAATGTCGAGCTAAAGGAAAACTATCCGACGGAACAAGAATTAAGAATAGACTCATACCTACTACCCATCACTAACTTAAAAGTTATCGGCCCATATTCATGACTAGCTAATATACAAGGTGTAATTTTAATCAGTGTTAACCTCTTAAGGGGTCATTGTACTCATCATTATGAACAACTTTTACTATGGGACCAAATCCGAAATCGCGAAAAAAAATCAGGTGTTCCCTACATTTTGACGAGTTCTACGAACATAAATGTAGGGAACAACCGTTGAGACAGATCTGACAGTACCTATTAGATAGATAGGTACACCAATGCAAACCAAACCACACAAGATCTCAATCTCAATAAACATCCTTGAGGTAGGTATACATCCTGATCCTGGTATTCCTGAGGGAAGGTCGTAGAGACCCAGTTAATTTACTTGCCGACTGTACATGACAGCTAACGTCACGCCTGTCAGATGACGTCACACATTTTAACACACGTGCGAGAAGCCGGAAAAAGGGTTTAGGGGGCGATCCGGATTTTACCCTGGCAAATCTGATACGCTTAAAATCGGTCCACTAACTCGTGAAACGGAATTTCTAGTGAATATAAATAATAACCGAAGTGTTTTTTCTACTGTATTGGCTATGACGTCATGTTTTTATTATTTAGCGAAAACCTAAAAATGTGTAAAAACTACTTCATGATTATGTTGCCAATATAAAAACAATGGAGTTTCCCTACTTGCCCGTTTACAGCCAAACCCAATATCCTATCTATCACCAGTTTTGGCATACTAGAGATAGAAAAACCTATCTATCTATGGTTTTAACGTCCCAATAATCTATAATAGAAGAATATTACAGGCCTGACATAAGGACAGATAGAATTATACTGTAACAGTATGAATGTAGCGATTTGTCTTTTACTGAAAATAGGATATTAATGGGTTCGGCCGTTAATTCATTCGTTAGGTCATTATTGTCTTAGAACCAAATGTAATTAATGTTCCTATCCCCTAAATTAACGTTCCGATAACATTCTTAATCCTAAATTACTGCCCACTATCGCCGATGGTTATAAATCAATTGTTCTTTAGTAGAAAAATGTTATTTTATTCTTCGTTGAACTCCATTATCTACTTAGGTATTAGAAACCACTGGATTTGTATCTTAGATTTGGGTTTCTGGGTTTCTTTCTACCTAGGCACCTGTCCCACCGCCGCGCCGACGAGGAAGTGACTAGCTATCAACGATTTTCTCGCTCAAGAAACGTATAAAGGATTGTAAACTCCCGTATAAGTAAAATCGCCGACTGTTCAGACCGTCGTCGGCGAGTACCTACTCGTTTGTGGCAGCGACAAAAGCTATGAGAGTGGAGAGTTCTACCCGCCATGCGAGTGTCGCTGAGCGGGCAGAACACTCGCTTGGTACTTACGCATACTAGCGAGTAATCACTCGTCGCCGTCGCGCACTCGCTGCTCGATAACTCGTTTTTAGTTGCTAGCTCTCCTCGCTTCTCGTTAATCGCCGGCGGTGGCACAGGTGCCTTAAGCTTGACTAACCACAGTAACCAACTTATGAAAAACGTTACCCATCCAATCTGGCGTGGCATTTTGCTTATCTTCATAGACAAATGTTTATTAAATTCGCGACGATAAATCCCTTGACATGGGACTCTACATATCTTCTTAGCTAGATAGAAGCTTTTGATTCGCCATTCACGACACCTACAGAATAAAGGGTAGGTAGGTACTGTAACAATCCGCCCGGTACGTTGGGCCATTTATAGCACCTATTCTTCACAGGATCGTCAGGCGTGATATTATGTGAGGTTGAAAAAACATAGATGCGTGTGTACTCGTTCAAATAAGTCCGTCCAAGTACCAGCGCAAGGGCTTCAGTAAATATGAAAAACGCCTACAGTCCTGTCACGTCCGTGACGCAGCACATATTTTAGTGGAAAGTCCTTTTTTAATAAACCTAAATAGAACCTACTCTGACTGCTAGATAATACTCGATTATAAATGGAAGTAAACAAACTGTATATACAACAAAATAATTAAAAGGTCTTGCATACCACGTCGAGGGGAACATTTTACATTTTTTTTTGCATTTCCCAACGGTCCGCGGACGAATCCGATTTGGCGGCAGCGAACCAACAAAATAAAAATTCGGAAACTGAACTTCTATGTAGGTGGTCGAAAACAAATGTTTAAATTATGTTTTTAATTTATTTTAGGTGCATGTATATGTGGAACGGAATACGGGTATGAGGTAAACAAAGGTTTTTTGATAATCGGGTACTTACATACATGTTATGTTTTTAAATTGTTATTACTGCATTTCAGCGTTATATGCTAGGAATTACTCGTCTTTCCCAGCTAAAAGCTAAGAAGGAGTCAGAGTGAGAGAGAGAGAGAGTTAGATAGTGATTAATTTAGCAGCGAATTAAGTACTTACTACAGCCGAATGCTACTTCTTTCTATTTCATTCTGTGGTTTTTAAAACGGTGTTACCGGCAACTTGAAGAAACGTATGTTCGTAAAGATACGCATATCAGCTAACTAAATGACTATCATTGAGGAAGTCATATTTTCGCAGCATGATATTATCTGTGCACATGGATGCTTTCATCCTTTCCCTAACACAACCGCTTCCCTTCACCCTCTATCTGAGCACATGGGGCTGTTCGAACGGATAGTGGATACCTACCTCTGAGAAAGTGATGAGCAGGGAAGGCGCCCGGTGAAATTGTCCCATTCTTTTCAATGACAACTTGTATAATGCATCATTACACCCGTTCTATCTGAAACAAGGGAAATACAATTTGTTAATATAACAATAATCATCATTGAAAAATCGAGAATAAATCGGCCCCATATAAGATTTGGTATACAGCCTTGAAAAATGTATGCTCATTCTTCATAGTGAAAACACAGGTATGTCCATAGTGGGGTTTTATCAAAAGTCAGACTCAAAACTATTTTAAATTAAACCATTTACAGGCACTTTTGAATTGTCAAAAGTCGGTCTGTTAGTCAGAAGTTGAAGCTTGTACATTCCAAAACGTAGATCTCTATGTAGAAGAACAAGCAAGAAACTCCATGGACAATCTTTTAAATCAAGATATTACAAAATCCTGCGTACATTATATTTTCAGTCAGTCAGTGGAGTGACAGTCAAAATCAAAATATTTCATCATAACATCACGCCTATATTCCCCGAACGGTTGGGCAGAGGTGCACCTATAGTACACCCACATTTCGCCAGTTATGTTTTAGTCCCATGTAATATGGGGCGAGCCTATTGCCATCAACAGGACTCAAATCCAGACTCCGAGATGCTACTGAGAAATTCCGGATGGAAAAATCCAGTAACACTGACCGAGCCGAGAATCGAACCGAGGACCTCATAATCAGCAGTAGCGCTTGCGACCACTAGACCAACGAGGCATCAAAATATTTTATTTTACATAAACCTACATGGGCATTTATGAAACGTCAGAAGCTATGTCCATGGTTCCGGTTGGTGTTTCCTAAAAAGAAAAGCTGGCAAGAAACTCTAGTGTAGGAAAATTTTAAGAAACTTGGACATAATTATTATAGCATAATCAGCCTATAATGTTCCCACTGCTGGGACACAGGCCTCCTCTCTATGGGAGGGAGTGGGCCGTAATTCATCACGCGGGCCCAGTGCGGGTTGGTAGACGTCACATGTCTTCGAATTGTTGGTTCTAGGACATGCCGGTTTCCTCACGATGTTTTGAGAGCAGTGGCTATGAAAATATTTACACAAAGAAAAGCGTCTGCTTGGGTTCGAACTCACGACCTACAACTCGTAACTCGGGGCTGTTACCACTGGGCCACCACTGCTCTCAATTATTATAATACTTTAAAATCGCCAGCCCTCACTAAGCAAGCATGGTGATTTATGCCAGTTTCATACTTCCATGTGTTTATGAGAAGAGGCCCTTGCTCCGCAGTTGAATAATTAAGATTACATTAATTGCGTTAATTAATATTACTTGATAGTGTTGTTGAAGTTGTAGTATTCAAAGATGATTACCCCTTTTTATGGTTTTATCGACCCTCTTGTTTACGATGAAATCTAACCGCGGATCGGTGTTACAACGAAAATAGCCTAAAATAAAAATTGTTATTTGGTTTTATGATTCTTTTTATGAATTTTCGGTTTGCGAATCGAAATAAAAGTATCCGGTCTAGTGTTTATGGGCTGTTTATGGTAATTCTTAAGTAGGACTGACGTTGATGTTTTCAATCCACTTCACTTTTTATAGTCTAATCTATTTTTTGTGTCTAAAGCGTGAGCAAGCGTGAGCTATGCCCTTCACATTTAAATTCTTCTAACAATTAGATAACACATCTGTATTAAGACAACAAAATATGTTTGTGTGCAGAATTTTGATTAATAATACATGTATTATATATCTAATATATGTCTGAAAATAGCATCAGATATTCGGTAAAAGACGCCATGCCCCGTAAGCATTAAGAGCCATACCAAATGTTTATTAAAATAAAATTACGGATTCAGTCCGAACCTCCTATTAAAAACAAAAGAGCGATAAGAGCAAAGAAGTAAGTACAATAATTAACGTATTATAAAAAAAGCGCAATTATTTCTGATGGGATAAAAATGGTGCCGGACGTGCGTCGACGCCTTAATGACGTTATTTGCCGCGTGGTACAAGCAGACAGAGATATTCTGCTGTCATAAGTGATGGTCCTGTTTTATCATTGGACTTGTAATGACTATAATGTGGGTAGGACACATTTATTTTGGATTTTTTTGTAATACTTAGTAATTTAGGAGTAGAAGGAAGTAATGGACGCTACGTTGTTTTGATATAGAGAGATAAAAAAGACAAATTATCTTTTGATTCGTTTCAGGCGCGGTAGAGATCGACTTTAAAACTGCACGCTCCTCCAATAAAATTTCTATACAAACAGTGGAGGGTGTGCAATTTTAATTACCGGCTGCGATAAACGAGTTCAAAGATTATTAGAAATTAAAGCAACCTTCGCTAAGTATGAATTGACATGGCTGACATCCAAAAAAGTGTTAAAACGCCAAAAACAAAACATTCCGGCGGAAAATGTGACGGAAACCGAAAAATGTTACTGACTACCCGGAAAGTCCAAAATTCACACGCGAAAAGGTTCAGCGCCATTTTACGGACAAAGGGTACTTTTAATGAGGGTATTTCGCGAATTTACGAGTATCAACGAAAATATTCATGTGTGATCTTTAATGGTTTTAAAATCGTAGGTACTTTTATAAGTACCTAATTACAATTCTGTAGTTTAAGATTTGAATTAAGTATCTTTTTAATATAACATAACATAACGCCTTGTTTCCCCGAAGGGTTAGGCAGAGGTGTACCTATAGTAGACCCACATTTCGCCAGTTATGTTCGCCTTTTTAATATAGGTCGTTAAAATACCGATAAAACGAAAAGACTCATCACCTCCGGAGAAGTTCTGGTAAAAATCAATCTGCCCAGCCTTTTCCCAACTATGTTGAGGTCGGCTTCCAGTCTAACCGTATGCAGCTGAACTTAACTGGCAGCTAATTCCCACAAATTCTCCAGTTTTTTTCTGTAATAAAACAAAGTACTTAATTACTTAAATACCCCGAAAGTATTAGTATGAAAAAGGTTGTATTAAACAACAACATAAAAATCCTACATTTGTAATTTTCCTGACTTACATGTACGGAATTTACAAAGGCCTACACGAGATCAAATGAAGAGAAATACCCTTACATTGGAATGGGATTCTTTTTGTTAGAACTACTTACGTATTTAAGTAGCTATAGATAGGTGCTTACAACCGTGAAGAGCCCCAGTAAGGGCGCGTACCCACGAACGCGATTTTTGCGGCGCGACGACACCATGCGCGCTTTGTGCATTCGCCGCTCTCTCCTATCTTTGGAATTTATTCTGTATCTCCTTGTCATAACGTACGTATGTTTAGTGATCAAGCACGCCGCGCACGATCGGCGCCCGAATAGCAACCACGTTGCCATCGCGACGCGTGTGCTTGGTCATTCAAAATATACCAGGGTGTAAGGGACAGCCCTCCACAGACTGATGGGGTGAATTCAATATATCATACTAAGATGACCGGTACATGAAATTATTTCAGGAACGTTATGGGAATCCTATAAACTTGATTTGTTTTATTATCTCACACGCAATGTATCGTTACCGTGGCAAAACGCGCGTAGCGAACGGCAGCGCAGCGAGTCCTCGGCCGCCGAGTATTTCAACATACATTGCTGATTTTTTTATTTTAGCTGTTTTATTTACACAAATGGAGTGCTGCGTACGGATAATGTAATTTTACATTGAAATAAAGGTATAGTGTAACTGAATATACGATAAAAGGAATGAAATTTTTCCTGAGAATATTTCCGATCGAATATGATTCAAAATAAGGAGCTGAATACACCCTGTTAGTTTGCGGAGGGCTGTCCCTTACACCCTGTATAGGTACGTTTAAGTAAGTTATGACAAGAGGCAAAAAGGCGACTGCACAATGCGTGTACAATTCAAAAGACATTCGAACGTGATTAAATTTGTGTCATATGAACGCGCCCTAATGAGATGTCAGTTAAAAGGGTTGTTGTAGTACTTACTATCCCTTTGTTGTCAAAGTAAGTATTATGTTAATCACAGACCTTTTATCGGATAGAACGGAGTTTTCATAAGATTACTTCGGTTTAGGAAATATCTTCCTTGAATTCTAATTTTGATAGATTTAGATTAGATACTTAAGTAGCATGTACTTAATTATTTTGTAGCCCTTTTTAGGGTTGCGAACCTATTATAAAAGGTGCGAACAGGACCGGCACCCTAAGCCTACAAACTGGGACACGGCACCGCTGCTTGGCGGCAGACAAATGTATGGTGGTCATTAATTCTCCGGACGAGTTCTACTGCACTGCCAATAACGCGACGTCGAAACATTCTAGTGCATAATCAGCCTATAACGTTCCCACTGCTGGGACACAGGCTTCCTCTCTGTGAGAGGGAGTGGGCCGTAATCCACCACGCGGGCCCAGTGCGGGTTGGTAGATGTCGCATGTCTCCGAATTTTTGGTTCTAGGACATGACGGTTTCCTCACGATGTTTTCCTTCACCGTTTTAAGAGTAGTGGTGAAATAAATTGCACAAAGTTTCAAACATTCTAGTGCGCTAGTTCGCAACTATAGCAAACACAAGATGCTGTGTCCCATTGCCGCACCAATGCTGGTCTGCGGGCGCCTCTACGTCGCTTGTGCAAAAACTATAATGATTTTTGTTCAGAAACTACAGAATTAGATTTATTCTCAGTGTCAGCAAATAGATTTCGTTCTGCTTTGTTAAATAAACTAAAGGATTCCGATATTATTTGAACAGTCTTGTAGTTTTACTCGCATAGATTGTTCATTAGTAAAGTTATATGAATTGTATATGCTGTGGATAACGGTGTATCACATTTATATAATATCTTTGTTTATATTATTTGCGCAGATATAATGTGTTACTGTTTGTTTGTCCCAAATAAATAAATAAACACAAGATGGCGCTACTAAAAGAGAGACTGCCTCGTTGGTCTAGTGATCGCAAGCGTACTGCTGAGCATGAGGTCCTGGGTTCGACGGAACGCGTGAGGGAGAGGCAAGCTTTGCGCCCTCACGCCCCTAATCGCCGCAGGAGACGCCTTGGGCGTCGGGAATTGGTAGCCGATTCCCGACCACCGTAGGCGCGGGCTTAGCGGACGGCGAGCAATGGGTAGGTCGCCGTCCGGTCAGGACCAGGCCCGAGTCGACGCCTCAAAGAGATGTCAGCACTATTGACGGAGTCCGCTAGGGCCGATGCCAGCTAGGGTTGCGGGATATTCGAAAGAGTGACCGTGGCCCCGGCACAGGCAACTGAAGGAACACGGGTGGGTTTTAGTCAGTAAAAGTCTGACACGCCCTCCCGCTCCGCCCAGAGCGGGAGAAGTCATTTGATGATTTCCCATCCAAAAAAAAAACACGGCCGAAGTGTTATTGGGTTTTTCCATCAGGAATTTCTGTAACAGTTTGGATCTGTGCCCGGTTGATGATGGCAATAGTCTCGCCCCCTATTACATGGGATTTAAACATAATTGACGAAATGTGGGTTTAATTAACCCTTCGGGGATTACGATATGCCAAAAGGATGTACCTACCCAAAGAGTAAATATTGACCACAAAACAACGTCAAGTGTTTGCGGTCACGAAATTCGAGCGCTGCGGTTTTTAACGCAAATATAATATTTTAATCTTCTTTAGTTGTCCGCTGATGTGTACAATAGGACATTTTTAGAGGTCAGTATGTTTTAGGTACTTAGATAAAATTCGCAAGTAGGTTATTTTTAAATATATGTTTATGTGTAATCTTCGTGAAAATTTGTTTAAGTTCAAAAAAATCAAAATCAAAAGTCATTTATTCAAACTAGGCTGAGAATCAGCACTTTTCGAACGTCAAAAATTACATAAGACAGTACCTACGCAAAAACACCCGCCCTTCACCACTTCCTAGTGCTTTAGCTGGGAAGAAGTTGCACAACAAACCTCCCAGCAGCACAGCTGTCTGCTTAGTTAGAAAAACTTGATTCTATACAGCAACAGCATGCGTTTCAGCAATCATCGTCTATTTTTGGAAATACGAATGCGCAATGAAATCTAATATACATAGAGCTGTTACAACTATGGAAGTTCTTGCCTATTTTGTATTACCATAATTACAAATTTTGAGATTAACAACTCTATGCAATTCCAAAATACTTTTCAAACTTTTGAGTGACATATGACAAGATGCGACCAGCACGCGTAGCATTACCACCATAGAAACGGGTTTTGTCGACGGAAGAATAGACAAAATGACACATCGCCATGCTTAGACGTCAGAAATCTGTCTACAATCTGTCATTATGTGCTTTCCTAAAACACAGCGTTGAGGTGAAGAAAGCTGATGTAAATTCGCCTTAAATTGTTTATCTATGGTTAAAACTTACCAAATTGTCCATGGTTTTATACCTATCTCTCTCATTCACCAGCGTGCATCCTCTTCTAATCGGGAAGGATGCTTGTCACGAAGCTGTCAATGTCATAGCGTTTGTAAATTTTGCCGGTAAAACATCGAAAAATTTTCCAAAGTTAAAAAAGTGTTGAAATACAATAATTTATTGTATTAAATTGACACACAGCGTTTATTTAGTGTACGTGTCGTGTTTTCTCGTTGAGATTTAGTGTTTTTTATGATGAATCCGGACCTGGAGGATCCGGAAGAAATTGTGCGGGTAAGTGTTGGAGGTGAACAAAGTTCGAATGTTGACGCTTCGGATGGAGATCAGCACTCGAATGGAAGGAGACCTGATGACTTGTCATCATCTTCTTCATCTTCATCCTCGGAGGATGAAGAGGGCATAGCTTCACCTCCACCCAACAAAAGACGAAAAGTTTCACGTAAGTACAAACAAGTTCAGACATGTACGGACCCGCGTGTGGAGACACTTATTCAACAAGTGGGGTTTATTTCTAGTTACCTAACGAACTTACCTCTTCTACCGACTAATCCTAGTCAATCAGGACAATTACTCGAACAACGAGAGAGTGATCCTACTCCATCCACAGCTAATTTTTTGAGAAATCCGACGATTTCATCTTGTAAGCTCTCTTTAGGTGAACTTGGTACAGATTTTGACGAAAAAACAATTATTCCACTCGCTGACAAAGAAAGATTACAAGAACTGGCTAACCTGCAAAGATTTGATACTCCTTCTTGGAAAGGCATTCGTTACAAAAAAGCTTTACAATCTTGCATTGCCAGTCCCGGTTTTGTAGGTCTTAAACTTAATGAAGAGTTGTGCCATTTTAACAAGAACAAAGATTATTTAGCTCCAACTGAGCAGTTATTAGCAGGCTTGTCTAACAATATTTTGGAACAAAGACAACTATTAAAGTCAGGATTACAAGATTTGCTTGACTGGGCATCGGCTAACCCTAATAATTTAAATACCAACACATTGTTTGAAAAGATTTCTAGTACTTTTGGTCCAGGGTCCCCGTCATATAAAAATTCTGAGACTGCAATGCAGATTGTGTGTGGTAAAAGGGCAGAGTGCATTGAAGTGAGACGGGACCGTATTTTAAAAGAAATTGCAAATCCAAATTTAAAAGCTACACTACAAAATGTTCCACCAAGTCAAGAATATCTGTTTAGCCGAGAGGCTTTGCAACCTATCATAGCTTCTTTAGGTGGTTCTCAGGTTTGGCTTAACACTCCAGGTTACATTAGGGAGAAAAAAGCTTTGAACACATCTTATGTTCAGAACAAAAGACATCACGGACCTTACAAAACTAAGAATAAAGATTACAAGACAGAAAAGAAGCAGAACCTAAAGTTTAAAAAGAATCAGCCCTTTCGTAAAAATTACACAACAAATAACACACCCCCCAATACCAATAATAAACACATCTGACAATCAAACCAAAACTTTCAGAGCGGGTTGTCTAAAAGACCATGCCCATTTATGGCAACAACAGGGAGCAAACAATTATATTTTGAAATTAATAACAGGTGGCCGCATTCCATTTATAAAGAAACCTCCCCTTCGGTATCTAGACAACCATGTGTTAAAAAAGTTTGCAACCAGCACAACAAAGGACATGACAGACATGATCTTTCACTTAAAACAAAAGAAAATATTAGAGACACCGCCAATCCTCAACCCGGGCTTTCTATGTCGAATGTTCTTAGTAAAAAAATCAGATGGAGGGCTTCGTCCCATCTTCGACCTCAGAGGTCTCAACTCATATGTGGCAGTGAAACATTTCCAGTTAATTTCACAAACAGATGTAGCCAATTTCTTGCAGACAGACGATTGGTTAGTGAAAATAGACATTCATCAGGCCTACTTTCATTTGCCAATTGCAGAGACACACAGGAGGTTCCTCCGTGTGATTTACAACAACGAAGTGCTGCAATTAACAGCCTTACCATTTGGCCTGTCATCGGCTCCAAAAATGTTTGCCACAGTAACAAATTGGATTGCGGAAATCCTAAGAGCACAAGGCTTCCGCATAATTGTGTATTTGGACGATTTTTTCCTGGCCAATCAGGATCGTACAGTACTAGTTTCTCAGGTTGCGGAAACACTGAGAACATTGGATACCTTGGGATGGCACATAAATTATCACAAGTCTGTTCTGGAGCCCTCTCAGGAAGTAGAATATCTTGGCCTGGTATGGAATACTCAGCAAAACTGGGTAAAACTTCCTTCCAAAAAGATAATAAAGATAAAACTAATCATTTCCAAAATGTTGAGCAATGGAAACAGTTCTCTGCGCGAAGCTCAGATTTTATTAGGTTTGCTGAACTTTGCAAATTACGCAGTATCAGGGGGTCGACTACACTGTCGCAGGACGCAACTGTTTCTAAAACTATTCAATCAAAACAGACAAAGAGAAAGAAGAAGCCTTTCTCTACCTGTTCAGCAAGACCTAAAATGGTGGCTAAAAGTCTTGGATTACAGCTCAATACCAATAGTCAAGAAAAGTGTGACTCACTTTTTGATCACGGATGCAGCAGACACAGGGTGGGGAGCTCAATTAAACAGCACTTACCTATCAGGAAAGTGGACTCCGTTCCAAAAACCCTGGCATTCAAATATAAAAGAAATGTATGCCGTGTTTGCAGCCATAAACAGTCAGCGGACGACTCTACAAGGTGCGCACATACTTGTTCAATCCGACAACAGGACTCTTGTTGCATACCTCAGAAACGAGGGGGGGACACATTCCCTTGCACTATTAAGGCTGACAACCAGGCTCCTAAAAGTCGCAGAGCAGTTACAAGTAACTCTCTCAGCCACTTACCTCCCGGGGAGTCTAAACGGAATTGCGGATCGCCTATCAAGGGGTCGCAAGGTACCAGAGTGGCATCTTCTGCCCCAAGCCACGGAGGCTATTTTCAAAGTGTGGGGCGTCCCGGACGTAGATCTGTTCGCGTCAAGAGAAACGGCTATCGTACCAAAGTACGTAACATTAGATTCCAGAGACTGTTACGCAGTTTTCTGCGACGCTTTCAGCCGACAATGGGACTATCAGCTGGGCTGGGCATTCCCCCCACCCAGCTTAATACCAAGAGTATTAACTCATTTGAACAATGCAAAAGGAACGTACATCCTAATAACACCAGAGTGGACCAAATGTTTCTGGCTGCCCGACCTGCGAGCGAGAGCCATAGCAGAGCCACTTCCGATAAAGAACCTGCGGAAGGTCTTAATAGATCGGACTACAGGAAATTGCCCTGCACAAGTGGACAAGTTGACTCTCCTTGCCTGGAAAATTGGGGGTGGGCTGACCAAGTCGCTCACTGGTCCATAGAGGAACAAAACTTATTAAAAAGTAGTTGGCGGACATCTACTTTAACAACATATAATGCTCCAATTAAAAGATGGTTATCCTGGTGTGACACCAATAAAATTAACCCAAAAGCACCTGAAGGCCAGCAGGTTGCTAGATTTTTGGCAAAATTATTTTTAAAAGACAAACTAGCTTATAAAACTATTCTCCTGCATAAATCAGCTGTCTCAACTTACTGTGCAACATCAGAAGTCGATATCTCAAAACATTTTTTCATTAATCAAGTTCTAAAAGCCATTTCACTTGCTAATCCAGCAGTACAAAAACTACCAA
The DNA here is from genome assembly GCA_947568875.1 of Fissipunctia ypsillon. Classification (NCBI taxonomy): domain Eukaryota; kingdom Metazoa; phylum Arthropoda; class Insecta; order Lepidoptera; family Noctuidae; genus Fissipunctia; species Fissipunctia ypsillon. The sequence goes on along the minus strand of OX387660.1, from coordinate 6,625,717 downwards.
TATGGGACACTGCTATATTATTTAACTGGCTAAAGACTTCAGCAAATTCAGGTTCTTTATTTGAAATAGCTAGGCGAACAGCTTTAATACTCTTGCTAGCCTCAGGTCGTAGGATTCATGATCTCACATTATTGGAAAATAGCCCTGAAAATCTAATTTCTACGGAGGATGAGATTAGTCTTTGGCCAAAGTTTGGTTCAAAAACAGATTCAAAGACACACAGACAGTCAGGTTGGTTGTTGCGGAAACACCCAGACTATCGTGTCTGCCCAATCAAACACATTAATAAGTTTATAGAAAAATCGGAAGATAGAAGAAGCACAGACAGAACTGTCACAAGTTTATTTATTTCTCTATCAGGGAAATTAAAACCTGCTTCAAGAACAATAATTGCAGGTTGGATACGTAGTATTTTTAAAGATGCTAATATTGATGCTCCACCGGGCAGTATCAGGTCAGCTGTAGCCTCTAGAAGCTGGTTGGAGAATTGACCTGTACAAGAAATACTTGACAGAGGAAACTGGAAGAGTATTAAAACATTTCAAAAATTTTACTGTCGTCCAGTAAACAAGGTTGAGAATGCCTACTCCAAGGTTGACTTATTGCATTTAAATTTTTCTAATATCGATTAAATTTACATACTTAACTTTTTGAAAACATAACTTTTTGTTGGATTTTATTTTCCTGTCCTTTCAATCAAACAATCAAAACTTCTTTATTAGGACAACAGAGATCCATAATGTTAGTAATACCTTATAGCTAGTGTTAGTAAGCGATTTATTAAAATTATCATTTTTATTTAAGCCTTTGATATTAGGTTTAATTTAGAATTATTTTCTTGCAACTCTAATATTTGTTTGTTGTTGATTTACTACAATGAAGCAAGGAATGTTATTGGTTACATAAAATTACAATAAAAGTCATCATAGCGTTTGTGTTTTATCACCAGCAGATACCAAACAGGTCTTCACCTCAACGCTGTGTTTTAGGAAAGCACATAATATGACTGTTTTGCATTCCAACAAAACAGGTATTATGTGTTGAATAAAACACAGCGTTGCAGCAATTCTCTTGCTGGTGAGCTGAAGACACTATGACATTGACAGCTTCGTGACAAGCATCCTTCCCGATTAGAAGAGGATGCACGCTGGTGAATGAGAGAGATAGGTATAAAACCATGGACAATTTGGTAAGTTTTAACCATAGATAAACAATTTAAGGCGAATTTACATCAGCTTTCTTCACCTCAACGCTGTGTTTTATTCAACACATAATACCTGTTTTGTTGGAATGCAAAACAGTCATATTTTGTCTATTCTTCCGATGACAAAATCCGTTTCTATGGTAGTCATGCTACGCATGCAAAGTAGGTAACGCAACATAGAGAAAGCTCTATAAAAACGCGCAATGATAGGATACTCTACGACAAAGCGCGGCAGTACTGACAAAACTCAGAAGCTTTGTCTCTGTGGAGGATTACTCTGTGGCGCGAGGTTCGTACTAATTCGGAAACACGAAGATTACCGAAGGCCATATTTTTTTGGTTTACCTGTATCTACTACCTATTGTTCCGGTTTACATATGTACAGCATTACATCTCGCTACATTTTAAACTAAAAGTGAGAACTCGATGGTGAAAGTACTGTAGAGGCCTTAGTTGAGACCCGACAGAGAAACTATGTAGTGACCTGCCTGTGTATCGTGGCTGGTCACTATAATACCTACTTTATCGATAGATAGAATACTCTTTATTGTGTACACCATAAATATTACGGACTACCAGCGCCCCGCGGTTTCCCCCGCGTAAGTCTCGATCCCGTAGGGATATCGCGATAAAAAGTATCCTATATGTTAATTCAGGTTTTAAACTATATACAACGTGGATCTGGACGTACGACATTAAACTAAAACGAGCACAGTACTAATCCATCGAATCATATTAAAACACGAAGATTAGTAGTTAGTGGAAAATTAAAAATTGCAGTTTTCAAACAAAATAAATAGCAGAATCAACTGCATAAAAAGTAAACACGCTTTATCTACGAAAAGTCACTGACCAACGGTGCGGTGCGGGGTTCGGGGCGCGGCGGCGGTAATGTTTACCTGTTATTACGGACTCAGATCTAAATCATGTTGAAAAATAGAAAATGAAAAATAATTTCCTGTGGCTAAAGTATTCATTGGATTTGATTGATTTTTTGTGTTCGGGTAAAGAACATGATTCTCTTTACGTGGTTTAAAGGAATGTCAATCGTCCTGTTCCACCTTGTATGTGACAAATTTCATCCAAATCCGTTCAGTAGTTTTTGCGTGAAAGAGTAACAAACATCCATCCATCCATGCATCTATCCATCCTCACGTACTTTCGCGTTTATAATATTAGTAGGAAGTAGGATATAAATGTAGATGTTTAACAATCGATGATACTGTTTTTAACCGACTTCAAAAAAGGAGGAGGTTCTCAGTTCGTCGGAATCTTTTATATTCTTATAGTTTGCCCAGCAGACCTTGAGACACATAAAATACGACTTGACCCTTATTATAATTCGACTTATCCACTTGCCAAAGACATGAATATGCTAAATCAAAATCGGCAATTTTGTGGGACAAGACTCCCTATAAATAACCCCCTGGGGGCTAAATCCTGGGGGGGACAGGTGATAAGTCATGAAGGATCGTATGTGACGTCACTATCCCATATAAAAGGGTAGCTAAAGGGTGCGTTTAAAGTGTTATTGATACTTATTTAATAGTGCCAGTTGATCTAGGTCGCTAAATTGACAAAATGGTTTATTTTTGAAGATTGATGTATGCCATTTTGTTAGTTTAGTTGTCGCGAAGGTTTGCAAAAAAAGTTTAGATTGTAATTCCAAATAATGCAAATTATTAGTAGTGTTTAGAAAGGAATAATAAAATATGTAATTCAAAAGGTCGTGAAGAAAGTACCTCCATTAGGAATCCTAAGGATGATCTCTGAGAGACCAGAGTCTGCAGTGCTGGGGAGATTCGTCCAGCTTCATGTGACGAGATGACATTATTATATTATTGACTTTGTTGACATGAATGATTTTATTAATTGTATTTTTGAATTATGTTGTTTTAATTTTATTTTTATGAATGTTTGAAATACTAACATAAATTTAAGACCATATAACTTAACAACGAACAAATTAATTTAGTCTGAAATAAAAATAATTTAATTTAATTAGATTTTCTAGTATCTAGTAATCTTTTATCTTCTATATGTATGTGTAAGGTCTATCTATTAATACACAAAATCTCTTAAGGGATTATTGTATTCATCATTATGAAGAACTTTTACTATGCGACCAAACCTGAAATAGCGAAAAAAAAAATCTGCTGATTTGCAACAGTCATGTTCGCATAACTCGTCAAAATGTAGGTAACAGCTGACTTTTTTCTGGGATTTCAGGTTTGGTCCCATAGTAAAAATTGTTCATAATGATGAGTACAATGACCCTTTAAGAGATTTCGTGTATGAATAGATAGACCTTATATATAATAAAAATGATATGTTGGTCGTTGGTAAGCTCATAAGTTGAGAACGCCTGGACCGATTATGGCTTTAAAAGGCTTTTCCAATAACACAATTAATATCGAAGGAAACTTGTTTCTAGCTGGTGGACCGCTAAATAACCGTTACTTTAAATTTATTTTAGTTTATTTGGTAAGTAGTTTTTAGTTTGTCGAAGGAAAACTGTAAGAGTAATACATCCTATTGGGCCAAGATATTTATCGTTTCGTGTTGAATTAAGTTGGTTTTCCGGTCAGGATACGGATAGATATCAATTTTATACTGTATCCATGTTAGTTTGAAACTCATACATTAAAATATTTATTCCAATATTATACTTTTGTATTGTCCAGCAATTAGGTACTCAAGTGGTGTTAAGGAAATCCGAACCGACTTTCTAATGGATACTGTAAGAGTTTACACATTAGTACATCAAAAGCAAGCATACGATTGATTTTTTACTTAAAGAAAACCCTTTAAAAAAAATCGTAGGCATCTGCTACGCGGGCGCCGTGTTCGGCCACCGTTTGTATTTCGTAGCACAGTGTACTCTACGCCGCGTCGTAGCCGTAGCCATGCCGTAGCTCACCGTGCTACGAGCTACGAGGGAACAGCGCCCGAACGAAAACACAGCGGTAAGGAAAAGTAAACATTAGAATCTTCATTTATAATAAAGTTCTCTATAGAAAAGTTTTCCTACATTGAGTATTGTACATTCCTGACATTTAAACTCGTACAAATTCAAACTTAACCACATTTCAAAAGTTTGACATCTATAAGAATGATCTAACACGTTGAAACACTAGGTTCGAGTGCTCAACGAGTATTTCGGGACATCGCCAAACGGTTGGTCGACTCTTCATGTGACCAGAGGGCTGGCCAATTTTTAAGTCAAAGTAATCAGCATTGCCATCCAACATGGCAACGCTGCCAGCTTTTTTGGGCACTTTTCTCACCGACAGCATGATACAGACGATTTTTTGATGCCCAACGAGCTCTTCCTTTTTTTTCTCTTTTATATACTTGTACATAATATTTATATATTTTAGTGTTAGATTGGACATGGCTGGCTCGTTCTTTGGCCAAAGAATTAGCATTGCCATTCAACGTGGCAATGCTGCCAGTCTTCTGGGCACGTTTCCTGATGACAGCGATGCGGACGAGTACTTCGACGCCTGTCCTTTTGTTTTTGTATATTTATTTGTAGAGTTTATTAGTTAGTGATTGTATATTGTATTTAAGATTAGAGAAAATAAAAAGGATATTACATTCTCCTTTGGAAAGAATGTTCTAGAAACTAAACTACCAATAGTTCTCCGTACAACTGCCTGCCCGTGCTAGACTACGGCTTTAAAAGAGAACAATGGTGGGCTGGCTGTTTACCTGGAACAGGCCGGAGTCGTTTGTTACGGCTATTTACGAGCCGAAAACGTGTCAAGTTTGGGTTTCTTATTTAACGTTTTACCTATGTTATGTTTTGGTGCTTGTTTTTTCTTTTTAATAAGTCTATTGGCTTTCAAACTGTCAGGAATATATTGGGCTTCTACTGTACGTATTATAAATTACTGTCTGTGTGACCGCGTTGTTCTTCTAAACTAAGCAACGAATTTTGATGCGGTTTTCACCATCATTAGGGAATTTATTCGGAAGAAGTATATGTGTATACTTCTTACCTATATATAATAAAGGAATCTCGATATTTTGTGAAGTCAAAATACCGTGCAAAGCAAAGGTAGGTCACTAGTTTTTTTGGAACGAAGTTCTTTAAAGCGGCTTACGGTAGGAGTTGAATGGTAGAAATCGTCGCGTAACGAAAAAGCGCCATGCCCGAAACGGTATTTAAAGTTTCAAGTGTCAATTTTTTTTAATACAGTGCCATCTAGAATAAGTTCTTAGCTTTTAAAAACTTATACTAGATGGCGCTGTATTAATACATAATAGCGAAAGGAACTTCGTTCCAACCGGGTGTTCCACGACACCTGCCGACTTGTTTTTATACAAAAAAGAAGTTAAATATGATTTAAGACGGAATTAAAAAAGTACTTCTCTTCAAGAAGTTCTACGAGGAAACACAACCTGTTTTCCTACGAAAACTATCTTATAGAAAACTCGAACTTAAGTGTTGCACTTACATTATTTACTCTATAAACTTAGTTTACTGTGGCGGAGAAGCTTACAGCACGTACTCTACAGCACGTACTCTACAAACGCTGCAGGAACTTACTATAACTATGTACATGCAAAACTTGTAAAAACGAAGATTTTGGAAAACGGTTTGTCACCTGTTTCACTCACATCTGTGTGCAAACTCTTTCTAAAGCACAATGAGCCAAATTAACCTCCAACTACTGTCAAAACACTAAGTTTTTACAGTAGCCAGCCGGATATTAATTTGGCTCATTGCTCCTTGCATTTCCAATACTCCTCTCACATCTTAAACACCCTCACTCTTGCTAAATTAGGTTCAGTCAACGAACGCTGACTTTCCACCGCGCACGGACACTAATTTAATTAATCTCTTGAATAAATCTAATAGACCCGGTCAGCACGAAATGTATGCAACGTTTATCGGAAAATGCGCTAAGTTATTTCTAATTAAAAGAAATGCGAGGTGCGGATGTGAGCGAGCTTTCATTGTATGTCGAGTAATTAAAATACGGTAAATGCTTGTGGTTCTGTCTCTAAAAATAATGATGTGTTATTAAATTAGAGACTTAATGAGATAATAAAGCAGCATTATGTTTGATAACTGGAGCTAGACCACCACCTCTTAAAGCAGTATTATTGTAATCTTACTTCAGTGTGGGAAAGAGATGGAGCTAGACTTCCTGTATAGCTCCATCTCTTTCTCACACTGAAGTAACATTAAAATAATACTGCTTTATTTTAGAAACGTTCAAAATCTGGCTCGCAATCTCATCTCGGCGACAAACAATGTCAAAAACTTGTCAAAAATGTACATAAATTCGTGGTATTTTTGACGGATTGAGACTGTGATTGGAAAGCGAACGTTTTTAAAAATACGGGATTTGCTCCCCTGCTCAATTAAATCGCAAAGGTGTTTAGTTTTCGAGGAAAACATCTTATAACAATATTAGCTTACTTACGGAGTTTGTGTTGTTTTGCTGTTTGCAAGGTGTAAATAAATAAGAGTCGGTACCTGATAACCTCTAGTTAACTTATCTGGCGGATACTTTTATTCAAATTATGTTCCATGTCTTAATTTATCTGGTTAATAGTACCCATCCAGATCTGTAACCATCTTTTAAAAATCAAACCAAACTAAAGAACCAATCCCACACAAACTTATGTCGTAATGGTAGAAACGCAATCTAAGGGGTTCCACACAAAACTGCGAATTCGCATCACATCGCAGTTTTGTGTGGGAGCCCTAAACACAGCCCTGATAACCGGGACAAGCTCAGCTTTGAATGATTCCCGTATAATTCCGGCATGAATATAAAAAGGTGGGCGTACCCTACCCGGGCTTATCCAGGCAGCGGCTGAATTATATTCAATAAGACGTTATTACCGCAAATGGTAATAAAAGTAAGTCTATCGGCAATTCTACTTCAGCAGTTCTATTGGGAGCTTTACAAAGATTGCTTGTAAAAGTATGTTGTAGCAAATTGTTATGAGATCAATGAAAAGTTACTTACAAGGCCTTCTTTTTACAAATACGTGCTTACAGAGGGCGTAATTATTCTTGATTTAAAAGAATGTCCTTGGAGTTTCTTGTCCGTTCTTCTCCATAGAGATCTACGTTTTGCAATGGGCAACTAGCTTCAACTTTCTGACTAACGTGCCTAAAACTAAATGCCTGTAAATGGTTTAATTGAATTAAATGGTTTGAGTTTTAGTAAGTTCATCGACAATACATCAAACAACAACTTTCTTTGGAAGACTTCTAAACTTTGATCTATCGTCAGAAATTACTGATTTGAGTATAACCTATAGAATTAATAGCGACATCTGAAGGCAATAAATCAGTTTCCCGTATTTAATAACGTTTAAAATCAAGTCGCGATCTCATCATAGCCACAATCTATGTGATATCTATATATTAATAACAGAGCTGAAGGGTTTGTTTATTTGTTTGAACGCGCTAATCTCTGGAAGTACCTGTCAGATTCGTACTTAATAAAAATGTAGGAAAATTAGAATGCAACTGTTTTTAAACATAGCTCAGGAAAATAAATATATTTTCTGCGAAAAAAAAAAATCCAAATGAAGAATTTTAACAAGGATTATCTTTATTTAGGCATTAGAAATACTGTGTGCAAAGTCTATTGTGATACCAATTTCAAAAAAAAAATTAAAAAAATTTGCTCTCAAAGGTCCCGAAATTTACACAAGTTTATTCCTTATTAAATTTTGCAGAAAAAAGTCCTCCACAAGATAAAACTAGGACCGTCGCCCCCGCGACAGCCCTCTGATAATCAAACCCAAAAAATCGACTCAAGGTTAGAAAAATAAAATAGAAAACCGAATCTACTTTAACGAATAACTACAATTCACGTCCAAATAATTTATGTAGGAAACGGATCGGATGTGATACCAACCCGTATCACTTCTTGCCCCCGTAGTAGGTACGTCCCTGATTAATGTTGTACCCCGTCAAAGGCTGCCATTCGCACTCGCCTTAACGATTCATTACTCGACGAGTGTTGCTGAAAAATCGGCTAAATGTAGTGGACAGTAATCGATTAATCGGTGCGCGATATCTCGATTGTTAAAGTGTAATGGAAGTTTAATGATTTTTGTGATAGTATTAGTTTTTTCTCTATATTAATTATGTTGTTTTTTGTTGGTTGTGGTGATAATATACCGCAAGGCTGATGTAATTATTATCTTCGACTTTCGCAAATTATTCGTCGAAATGTTTATTGAACTAACTTATTACATACATTTTTGATCTTACACATAGCCGCTAAATAAACTTTTTTCTTTCTCGTAATACACGCAATATTGTAAGGTTATCAAAACTTGTAGGAGATTTTTTTGGAGAATTTTCTCAAAATGGCTTTTTACAAGTACTGCATCTGTTAGATACATAAGTAGTACTTATTTCTCATTAGCTTCTCCAAAAGCAAAGCTTTAGAGGTAGAGAGAAAGAAAGAAAGAAAAATATTTTATTTGGGAAATGCACAGGAAATATAAAGAATATAAAAGGACATTAAAACTAACAAAATCATGAAATAAAAAAAGAAGACCTGTGCTAGGACCAGCATGAAGCTGCGATATTAAAAAAAAATAATAACGACATGGCGTCATCAAGTAAATACCGTTAAGGCTCCTACAAAAAGGAGCGACACGCGACGCGAATCGCACCGCGTGTCGCGCGACGAGCGGTGCCTTTGTGTCGCGCCTCTTTGAAGGAGCCTTTACTTAACCTTCCAAAATAATCATACCGATGACAAGCTATTTTTAACAAAATACATAAAATATCGAGACCGCAGTGAACAAAATATCTAAAATATCGAGACCACAGCGAGCCGCGAGCGTTGGGTTCGCATAACAAAATTATTTAAGTACTTGCGTGGGTTTCAGAATTGCGAAGTAAATTACTTCCGTATACCCCACCTACGTTGTACATAGTTTCTATATTCATTTTAATTATTTTGCTTCAAACTGCAACGAAATAACGCGAGATAATGGTATTTGCTGGCCTATTCTTTATAAATCTCACCGTGGAAATTTAGGAGAAGTGAGCTTGAAGTGAGATGTCATTCCACCTGAGGCTAGGGATTGACATTAACTATTGACAGCTCACTTCCCCTAAGACAGGTTACACGCTCATTCTGGCGTCAGTTCAGTCTATGATTGATGTCAGAATGACGGAAAACTAAATGTATACGCGCAGACTGATGGACTGATGGTCCGGAGTGATGGTTATTTAAATATTTGTGTTAGTCTGTTCAGACTGACGCCTGACTGAACGTGTTTAATAGCTATTGTCTGATGTCAGTCACCGCTTAGACAGCGATGGAGTCGCACGCCGAGGGTTTAGTGTCGCCGCCTGCGCCGACTTTCCCGCTGCCTCCGACGTCTATTCGACGTTCTCAACCATTAGCCCCGGAGAATGAATTTATTCTTACATTAAAAACATTACCTATTCTTTAGAATAGAACGAATCTCCAATAATGTAATAAATATAAGAGAAATGAGGCGCTGTAGAAACTTTTAGTAATTTTGAAGAAAATAAAACCCCAGGCTAATTTAAACACGTGAAAAAGAAAATAAATAAGTACGTTGAGATCCAACTATCGCCGTGAATTAAAAAAAAAGTAAGTTCGAATTCCTCGTAGACAGGTATTATTTTAGCAACACAAGCTTTTGTCTTGTTAAAATCCATAAATAATGCGTATGCGTGTTATCGCGTAGAAGTTTTCGGTTGGACTGATCGCCAGTCTGACTTACCGTCTAATACCGCCCGTCAGTCCCTTATACAGCCATCAGTCTTTTCATGATGAAGGTCACGGACTGAACTGATCGTGTAACCTCAGTCTTAGTTTCCACGATGAGATCTTTACAGAATAAGATCGTTTATTGTTTGTTAACTACTTGACAATTTGTTTTGAAAACGAGAATTAAGTGACGTTATTTATGTACAAACATAGATTTTTAGGTATGCGAGAGTTGACGTACACTCACATTTCGCTAGTTATGTTCCCGTGCTATAGGGGGCGAGTCAATATTATTACCATCATTATCAGTCCTATATATATATAGAGGAGCTCGTGGCTAAGTAATAACAGCCGCACGGGTCGATCCATCAGGTTAAGCTACGCTTGCCGGGGTTGGTCCGTGGATGGGTGACCATCTTTACATACCGAGACTCCTCCGTGCCTCGGAAAGCACGTTAAGCCGTTGGTCCCGGCTGTCATTCGTGGATCTTTGACAGTCGTTACGGGTCGTCAGAAGCCCGAAAGTCTGACAACCAGTCTTACCAAGGGGTATCGTATTACCCAGTAACTGGGTTGTGGAGGTCAGATAGGCAGTCGCTCCATGTAAAATACTGGTATTCAGCTGCATCCGGTTAGACTGGAAGCCGACCCCAATATAGTTGGGAAAAGGCTAGGCAGATGATGATCAGTCCTATATATTGCCGTTATGGCGGAACTAGGTCTTAATCGATTACCTTCATCTAAACCATATTCCAACAGAAAAGCACTTCACTTATCAATTAGGGTTAAAAGGAAATCGATCGTCATGCGCGGCTATAGAATATGGTATTCCATACTACACCCTTACGCCTTTGTGCGTTTCTACCAAAATCCGGCAATAACTATCCATTCGTTTACATACCGGTTTTAACTATTTCTAGGGATTGCTCAGTAACAGCCCGGAGTCTGGATTTGAATGTCACCTTCATATAACTATATAATTAATTATAGGCCTATGATAACATCACGCCTGTATTCCCCGAAGTGTTAAGCAGAGGTGTACCTATAGTACACCCACATTTCGACAGTTATATATAAGTCCCATGTAAAAGGGGGCGAGCCATTTGCCATTAACCGGGCATAAACCCCAACTCCGGGCTGTAACAGAGAAATTCCTGATGGAAAACCCAATAACACTGCCCAACCTGGAAATCGAAGCAAGGACCTGTTCAGCAGTACTTCTTGCGACCGCTAGACCAGTTTTAACAGTTTCTCGGAATTTCTCAGTAACAGACCGGAGTCACCCGCGACTTTAGTGGTTTAAACCCCACATAGCTGTGCTGGCTTACGCAAAGCTATGAAGCTCTTGCTGGCAAAACGATCATCGAAAACCTCCTTAGTAATGTTCTCATATGAAAAAAACAATGCATTTTGTTTTTGTGTCGTCACTATCAAGCAGACGGCTCACACGGGTGAGTGATCACCGTAACCTGCCACCGACATCTGTTCCACCAGGAACGTTGCTATCCCCGAGGCAAAGCTAATTACACCAAGACCATAGGTGGGTTAACTGGAACGCAACAACGCTGCTTGGCGACAGATATGTATGTATGTGTCGGAAATACGTTAGTTGTCGTTTGACTAATCGGAACGCCAGCGCCACCAAGCGGCGCTCGACAGAGTCCACAACATAACGCTCGTCGACTGGTCACCGGAGTTAAGCAGAGTGGGTTGGTGGATGTCGAGCAGTTCCGTATAGTTGTGTCGTGTACCAGTGTGTGAATAGTTAGCGTGATTAATTTGAACGTAAATTATAATTTGATTTGAACTGCAAACGGTTTTTTCTATTGCGCAATAACCAACACTACCAATAGCACGCCCACAGTAGTTAAAATATGGCTGCCGATAACTAGAGAGATGTACCGTCTGCGTCATATGCATAATCAGCCTATAACGTTCCCACTGCTGGGACACATGCCTCCTCTCGGTGAGAGGGAGTGGGCCGTAATCCACCACGCGGGCCCAGTGCGGGTTGGTAGATGTCACAAGTCTTCTAATTTATAGCTCTAGGACATGCCGGTTTCCTCACGATGTTTTCCTCCACCGTTTTGAGAGCAGTAGTGATAGCATTATTTACACAAAGTGAAGCGCCTGTCTGTGTTCGAACCTACGACCTACAACTCGTAAGTTACGGCCGTTATCACTGGGCCACCACTGCTCTAAATATATACATATGACGTTTTAAGAGTACTGCGACCATAATAGATTTCAGATAATGATATTTCAGTAGTGAAAGCCCTAGAAGAGCTCCTTCACTCTGAAATATCATTTTAATTTTCTCTCCCTCTTATGTTTCAGTTTTTTAACCCCAAAGAAGAATTTTTCAACACGGCTTTTTCAGTCGAGTAATGAAATTCCTTCCGCGTCAACGACTTGGAATATTAAATTATTACTTTAATTTAATTCGGGTACTGGTTTATCCTCTTCTGTAGGGCTGTGCGTTGGTTTTCAATGAAATTGGGTATAGACGGGTACCGAAGGCTTAGTTTGAGAAGAATATGGAGAAGACAAATAAAGATACTTTTCACAAAGGAATGGAATCCTTAGATTAGAAAATCTTTTTCTTTAAATAGAATTTATCTTTGTGTGAAACGGTGAGTATCTGATTGAGATAAAGCATTCAGTGAAAAATTCTACATATGTATTTTTATTAGGTAGATGGAAGATAATGCTACTGAAATTCAGAAATAAGACGAGAGTGAAGTGACATGGAGAAAAAATAGATTGTAAATAAAGATTAAATTAGGTAAGTCATGCGTCAGCATAAAAATTCTTCGAACAATTAATTATGCCTGTTTCCTTCTAAATAAATAAGTATTTACACGTGTCAAGGCTTAGTAATCTTCTTTGGCCTTAGTTTGTGACGGTAAGTTTTCAAACTATCGTATCGTTGTATCGTATTAGTATACCTAAACAATTTAAAATAATTATATTGACGTGGAGTCAATATAAATGATAATTTGTCGGAAACTCAATAAGAATTGTATGTTGACTCTGAAAAATCTACTTGCAAAATTGTTTTGTTTGTATATATTTCCGTTAAGATACGAGTATTTACCGAACTATTCTCATTTAGGTATATTTTTACCACCGTTTAGTTTATCTTACGGTTTATAACGATCATAACTCAACCCCAACTTTTAGTCTTGGACTCGTGACACCTAATTATCATAGATATAAAAAGAAGATGTAACAAGAAGATGTAGTGACAAAAATTAAAAGAGTATGCTTAGATGGTTTGGTCGTGTTGAGAGAATGAATGAAAGGTGACTAACAAAAGGTATTTACACGGCAGATGTCAGTGGAAACGCCGGAAGGGGACGCCCTAGCAAGACATATAATGATCTTATTGGTGATGTTTTCAGAAAGGTCAGGTGCGTAGTACTCGCAACCGGCGTGCGTGTATGACCAGATGTATCACGTAGACGAGGCAAAAGGAGTAAGTAAGGATCGTAGCAGGTGGCGTTCTGTAGTTTCTGCCTACCCTTACGAGAAGAAGGCGTGAGTTTATGTATGTGTACAAAATGAATAACTATGTGCAGCATCTATATCTACGCCACTTACGATCTTCACATTACTCCTGACGTCACGCAAATCCTACAACGCGCATGTAAAGTTTTCGCGAGCCTTCCAGACAAAATGCCTGGTCGGAGGATCCTCCCTTTTCAAAGGAGGATGAAGAACTTTTCCAACCCATTTCGCACACTTATAATACTTCTATGTAAGTAGACTTAGAGCAGCAGATGTATGTAGAGCAGTAGTGTCCCAGTGATAACGGCCGTAACTTACGAGTTGTAAGGTCGTAAGTTCGAACCCAGACAGGCGCTTTACTTTGTGTAAATTATTTCATCACCACTGCTCTCATAACTGTGAAGGAAAACATCGTGAGGTAACCGGCATGTCCTAGAACCAAAAATTCGAAGACATGTGACATCTACCAACCCGCACTGGGACCGCGTGGTGGATTACGGCCCACTCCGTCTCATAGAGAAGAGGCGTGTGTCCCAGCAGTGGGAAAATTATAGGCTGATTACGCTAAGTAGATGTACTTTTTCAGTAGGCCTGGATCACTGTCAAAAGTCAAAGTCAGCGAACATGATGTGTTTTTCGAAAGCGGACATATTTAATTGCAAATTAACGCATACAAAAGGCTTGAATAAAACATTTCTACAGTTACGTAGTTATAATTTTTAATTAAGACCCATTTAAAACACGGGATATTGAAAGGTAGGATACTTTTAGTATCCTAACGTAGTCCCGTGAAGATACAGAAAAGTATCATTGTTGTGTCTTAATTATGCTGGGTTTAGAAGGCTGTGGTCATTTAGATATATAACCATTACTTAAAAGTTCACTATTTGAATACGAATAGAATTCTTACTTACACTTTCATACTTAAATATAAAAGTACGTCTGTCTGTCTGTTAACTTTTCACGACTAAACCACTGAACCGATAGTTATGATATTTGACAGATAAGTAGCCTGGGACCTGGAGCAGGTCATAGGCTAGTTTTCATCCCGGATATTTGTATAAAAACATGATGAAATACCAAATACACGCACTTGAAGTCGCGGACAATAGCTAGTTCCTATCAGAGGCATAGCGCGGTAACAACTCCATTCCTACCGGCTTCCCTTCCGACGATCGGAAAAGCAACTTCACGAACCACCATTGAAAAATAGCACATACAGTAGTGTCTATACGATAGCCAAATAATATAGTAGGTACTACATGTTTTTAATACACCATAATATTAAAACAAAAAAACGCCTATTGTTAGCTTTGAATTCCAACAACAACACAAATTGTTCTAAATAAGCCGGCGCCACGACGTGATAATCGCGAACTAAAAATTCATACAAAAGCGATCCCGTGATGACGTCACATAAGGTCACGTGGCACGGCTTGATATGGGCGAAAGTAACTCCCTGACTATCGGATTATGACCGAGACAGACATAGAAAAATGCGTCGGCGAGAACGAGATAGAGAAATATTACGCATTTTATGTTGTTTTTACCTGTTGAATTGCATTTTATTCGATTCGTTATATTCCAATAATAATTTAAAATTATTAGTAAAATTAGAAGTTTATTTCTGTAAAACATTGAAAGTTTCCCGTTGGTTCTGCTACTTAACGACAGATGGTGTTAAATTCAGTAAAGTAAAGGAATGATTTTTATTTCTGCGTAAATAAATTTATTTTGACGTAATTATAAGTATGTCTATTTATAGAACTGAAAAAATTCTTCTCCCGTTTCCCTCCTACGAAATGTCTAGCCTCGCCACTGACCTATCGACATAAAAATTAGCCTAAGCAAGCATTCAAGTCCTTATAAAGGTAAGCTATTAATTATATCAAGTGGTTTTAACCGTATCCACTTTAGCCGAAAGCCCCCTCTTCAGACAAAAAAACGTTTAAGGACTAATAATAAATTATGTTAACGGTAACTGGTACTTAGATCCTACACCCACTGGTAAATAGATACCTGTTGAAAGATCTGTTTGGATGTTCTGCCTGTAGTTCTTTAAACATAATCAGCCTATAATGTCCCACTGCTGGGACACATGCCTTCTCTTTGTGAGAGGGAGTGGGCTGTAATCTACCACGCGGGCCCAGTGCGGGTTGGTAAATGTCACATGTCTTCGAGCATTTGGTTCTAGAACATGCAGGTTTCCTCACGACGATTTCCTTCACCGTTTTGACAGCAGTGGTGATGAAACAATTTACATAAAGTAAAGCGCCTGTCTAAGTTCGAACCTACGACCTACAACTCGTAAGTCGCGGCCATTACCACTGCGCCACCACTGCTCAGTTCTTTGAAAACAAGCTTTAATGAATGCTGCAGGTCATTATTTAGAATCATGATTAACACACATACGTACATAAACTCACGCCTTCTTCCCATGGGGGTAGGCAGAAATTGCACCTGCTACGATCCTAACATACTCCAGGATTAAATGATCAAGTTCTGCTATTTAAGCTCTATGGATTTTCTACTAATGCGGAGGTTACCAGTAATCGTTCCAAAGTTCAGTCAGACTGCAAAACGATCCCATCTGTTGCAAAAGGTTATAATTATCTGCTACTAAATAAACGAAACGGAGAGCAGTGGTGGCTCAGTGGTAACGGCCCCGATTTACGAGTTGTAGGTCGTGGGTTCGAACCCAGACGCTTTACTTTGTGTAAATAATTTCATCACCACTGCTCTAAAAACGATGAAGGAAAACATAGTGAGGAAACCGGCATGTCCTAGAACTAAAAATTCTATGACATGTGAGATCTACCAACCCGCACTGGGACCGCATGGGTGATTACAGGCCACTCCCTCTCGAAAAGAGGCCTGTGTCCCAGCAGTGGGAACATTATAGGCTGATTATGCTAAATAAACCCACTAGCATATATAAAAATTAACAATTATACAAAATTACAAACAACTTGATAGACAAAGAGCAAATTGAATAAAATTAGCTTGCAAACATCTATTCATTATTCTAGTGAAACTAATTAAAACCTTGTAAAAAGCACTTACGTGCACGACAAAACTCAGAGGTTCAGTTAAAACTTTCTCTCTACTCTTTCTCTCTCTTCTGTTTCCCTCTACTCAGCTTTTGAGATAAAAGTGTCTGACGCGTGAATTTTCAAGTAAATTGTGTGAAAGTTTGATGCAGTTGGATGTCATACGAATGCCAGAATACGCTATAATTATTATATTCAAACTAAACGAGTTCAGAATTCAAAGTAGCTTTACGGAAGTTGTTTTTGAATGAAAGAAAATGGAATATTAAAATCAAAATATCGCTAACAATTTTACATTTAGAGAACAACATTTTTATTTTATAGCCTAAATATGAGTTTCGTAATAAAACGGTTGAATTTTAAGCAATAAAAGTACTCGGACGTAAATATTAAATAATAAAATGAATAGATATCTACGCGCCTTAAAACAATACATGGAAAAATTATCAAAAAGAATACATTTTACCCTACACAGTCCGGTAAACTCAAACAAACGTTATACGAATACTTTTCTCACAATTTTACCCCACACAAATGTTTCTTTTACACAAATCTGAAACATTAAATGGACAGCCACCCCGATTGTTTACGGCCAACAATCCGTATATCTTTCGGACCGTACCTTTTTTCTTTTACCCTTATCTTTTTGATTTTATCTTTATTAAGGCTGGAAAGGATAGATGACGAATTTAGCTGTGAAATATAAAAGGTAAGTGAGATGCAATAAGAATTACATTTTCTTTTGTCTGTTGATGTTTATTTTTATTTGGTTTGCAGTGTTCTCGCCGCTTGCTTCTGCTCATTTGTGTAATTATTCAACGTAACGGTTGTGACGGCTCGTTCTTTTGAATTAGAAAATGTATTCTATTAGGTATTTGTTTTTTTACAAAAATATGCTTTATACTGATGTCCATTAGGAACATATTGATAAAATAAATTAGAGCGGTTATGGAAAGACATTTTGAGAGACTAAGTACGGATCACTGGATGGTATTCAATAAAAATCCGATATTGTGCTAAACCTGTCGGCATAAGAAAGGCGATAGAAGCATGATTTATAAAATAGAGCTATATCATGAGGGTTTAGTGGCGAGTATGGTTTTTATGGAGTCCCTGGGGGTCCTATCCTCGGCCTCGTGAAAATGAAAGAAAGGAAAAGTACCTACTTTAGTATCGGGTTTCGATACGAGAATCATTTTACGGATCGTGTGTTTTAAATTAACGCTTTTTAACCACGGTCTGTGTTTTTAGAAAGGATGGTTTTATAACATTCAACCTTCGGAGAATGCAGGTGTTTTTATGATGGTTTGATATTTTAAAATTAAGCCAATATTTATTCTGGTTGATGTTAAAGATCAACATATAGATTCCAAAAGTAAAAAGCGTAACCCTTCTTGGCAGTCGGGGAAAATATAATAATCATTATTGTCATTTACCTATTTCATTTCGCATTTAATGACCTACAAACAAAATCAATCTGCCTAGCCTTTTCCCAACTACATATGTTGGGGTCGGCTTCCAGTCTAACCTGATGCAGCTGAATACCAGTATTGTATATGGAGCGACTGACATCTGACCTCTACAACCCAGTTACTGCGTAACACCATACCCCTTGGTAAGACTGGTTGTCAAACTTTTGGGCTTCTGACGACCCGTAACTACTGTCAAAGATCTACGAATGACAGCCGAGACCAAACGGCTTAACGTGCTTTCCAAGGTACGGCGGGGTCTCGATATGTAATGGATGGTCATCCATCCACGAACTGACCGCGGCAAGCGTAGCTTAACCCTCGATCGACCCGTGCGGCTGTTATCATTTAGCCACAAGCCCTACTACCTCCTGACCAACAAACTGAGGTAAGTAAATAAGATTCTATTCACTTTAAAGTATTCCAACAAGAATGTTTTCATTTTAAAACTAACGGAATTTTGTTTAGCTAAGAGAGTTCTAAATATTTCTACATTTCCACTTGAGACAGGTATTCCGTGACATATTTTGCTTCAGTAATTTTACTAAATACCAAACTACATACTTTGTAGATAAAAGAAAGGATAATTATTATTTTAATTGAAAGAATTTATGTTAAATAGTCATAGGTAATTAATTTGTTACGAGTATGAAGTCATAAACTAAACCACAGCTACAAATCAAGCTATATACAAATTTCCAGTATAAGCTGACCTCTCATTGTACGGAAATCGTATAAAATGTGAGATCAGTTAATACTGGAAATGTATAGCTTGATTATGTAGCCGGGTGTACCCAAAAAACTAAACGTGTTTAGACGCTAAACAAATTTAAAACATCGTTCTGTCGCTGTCATGTCAGAAGTGCTCGTGGCTAAGTAATAACAGCCGCACGAGTCGATTGATTAGGTTAAGCTACGCTTGCCGTGCTTGATCCGTGGATGGGTGACCATCTTTACATATCAAGACCCCTCCGTGCCTCGGAAAGCACTTTACTCCGTTGGTCCCGGCTGTCACTCGTGGATCTTTGACAGTCGTTACGGGTCGTCAGAAGCCCGAAAATCTGACAACCTTATCTTACCAAGGAGTGTCGTGTTACCCAGTAACTGGGTTGTGGATTTTAGATAGGCAGTCGCTCCATGTAAAATACAGGTATTCAGCTGCATCCGGTTAGACTGGAAGCCGACCCCAACATAGTTGGGAAAAGGCGGCAGATTGATGTTCCGTCGCTGTCATCTTCAAACGATTGACAAAAACAGAACGATGTGATTGATACGTTTAGCGTTAGACGCATTTACCTAAGTAAATGCGTCTACTCTAATTACTAATAATTAGAGTATTCAATCTTTGTAGTACTTATTGAAACATACTTACGCGGAATTTACCAAAACTAAACAAGGAATTAGAGATTGAAAAAAAAAACGGTGATTTCAACTTAACTAAAATTGTATTCATAAACATAAAAACATGTTAAAACTAGTCGTAAGTTCTTTTATTTTGAGCCTTCTGAACATACCATTTACGAGAAACAGACGTAAAGCCAAAGAAATGAATTCGATAAATACTTGGGACTGTCAATCGTTCGTCTGTAAGTGAATCGTTCAGACACTCGCTCGACGCCCAATTACATTTGAGTATTCGGTCAATTGGCCAAAAAACTGTCCAAATGGGTCATACAGAGATTGAGCGTGTCAATTGGTATTTGACCATTGATTCACTCGTGTAATTTGGAATCTTTTGAAGAACGAGAACAAAAAAAAACATGTGTGTTTCTTTTAGTCTGTTTATAAGTAGGTATGTTTGTGTATATGTGTGTTGTATAAACACGATCCATTATTGGTTCAATCGTTTTAAATCTGGAAATTTGGAGTTGAAGAACGAGCCTCGCGGTCGGCCGGTAACTATTGTCGACAACGACGAATTGAAGGTGATAGTGGAAGCAGATCCAACTCAATCTATGACTGAGCTTGCTGCGGGCCTTGGAGTTAGTGTCAAAATAACATTGAAGCACTTGCGTCAAATCGGAAAGATTAAAAAGCTAGATAAGTGGGTGCCACATGAAGTAAGCGACCAACAGCGAGACTTACGCGTCGAAGCATGCATAGCAATACTGAATCGGCATATTAACAAGGGAATTCTAAATCGAATTGTTACCTGCGATGAAAAATGGATCGTGTACGACAACCGTAAGTGTTTGTCTCAGTGGTTGGACCCGGGTACAGCACCTAATCAGTGCGCTAAAAAAAAAGATTACTCATAGGAAGATGATGGTGACTGTCTGGTGGACCAGTGCCGAACTTGTACATCACAACTTCTTACCGAATGGCACAACAGTGACGGCAGATGTCTATTGCCAAGAATTGCAAACAATGATGGAGAAGCTCGCAATTCAACAACCAATACTGGTCAATCGCTCTTCCCCTTTGCTTCTCCACGACAACGCGCGAGCTCACACTTCACGACAGACCATCGCAAAGCTACAAGAGTTACAGCTGGAAGCTCTTCGTCACCCACCGTATTCACCGGACCTTGTCCCAACAGATTTCCACTTTTTTCAAAATATAGACAATTTTTTAAGTGGGAAAAAATTCAACACCCGAGAGGCAGTACAAAACACTTTCGCTGACTTCATCGCCTCCCGTCCGGCAGACTTCTACAGTAAAGGGATAAACAAACTGCCATCAAAATGGCAAAATTGTGTAGATACTTTTATAAGCTGAAAATTAACAAAATTTTTACATTTTAAAATTTTCATACAAATCTCCAATTTCATAGGTAAAGACCTAATATTTCAGACACGGATCCCATAATCGAAAAATTATTTTCGCAAACCCACAATATTTTTGAAACACCTATCCAACAACACCCCGCACTATAGGGTAGCCAAGAAAAAAAAATCGCCACTACGTGTAAGTACAGGAGGTACCCTAATTTTTTTTTTTATTATTTTATTTTACCACTTTATCGACGTGATTAATATGTATATCCATTCCAAATTATAGCTTTCTAGTACTAAGAATCTCTGAGCTAAGCTGCGGACGGACGGATGGACGGACATGGCGACACTACAAGGGTTCCTTATTGACTGCAGAAACTTAAAAAGGTCGAAAATTATGGGAACACTAACATAGACTCTTAAAGAATGTGTAGGCAATCACAGAGTCAATGACACTACCGCCGACGGACGGCTCAAAAGTACCTACTCATGCCTCTTTAATCATAATGGAAGGTCAGAGAAAGGATCAAAGGGAACACCCAAAAGAAATCTAACAGACAAATAAGATCACGGCCATCCAAGAATAATAGCAATCACAAAATCTCAGGGACAAAAGCAAACAGAGCGAGATTCTTTTTTTCTTCTTTCGATTAAATTAAGGCATTTTCAAGAAAATCTACTGAATATGTACAAAATCAAATACTTAATTCAGTAAACTTCGTCAAAATATTCCTATAAGAAACGTTATTTTTCTACCTGCCTTTCTGCCACGTTAATTAATTTATGTTGTAAACGGCGAATTTAACACTTACCCGCGAGAAATGAGCCTAGGGGTGCCGCCATTTTTTTATGGACGAATATTTTGGCGCGAAGTCGAAATGAGGGCATTTCAGCAAATATTGCGTTTCGTTATTTCTTTCGGTGGCAACATTTTATTAGCTTTTTTATGCACAACATTGAACAGATACGAGTGAAAATGTTTAATGAAAGCAAGTCTGTGATTTGCAAGTCGCATAATATTGGAAATATCTTGTGTCTAAAAATAGATTTCAATTTAGTAATTTCTATAACGGAATTATAGATTAAATTTTTATTTTATTTTATTTATTTATTTATTTACTTCAGATACAGTGATCCATATTTTTGTTAGTAGGTATACTTACGAATTATGTTAGTAGCAAGATTCAATACACACCACAATCATGCTATTATAACTAAGATTAAAAACATTGCATTGTGTACAGTCATTAAAGATGTCATTTTTTTCCAATATAGCCGGGTAAAAACATATTTATAATAAAAGAGGATTTTCACGAAAAGCTGGAAATACTCAAAATAAAAAAGAAGAAAGAAAAGAAACACCTTATTTAAATCATATTACCTATAAAATATGTATATTATGTAATCGAATACACATATGTAAGATAAAATAAAATACGTAGATAGGTTCGCTCAAGGGTTCTGGATCCTTTAATCCGAAACAAATAAAATGGAATATATATCCATTATTACATTTTCGACTTTATTGCTTAGCCTATTCCATTCCTGGAGTCAATCTTCTTAATGCTTTTAGCCAGCTTTTTGAATATCTAAACAAATAAATAAAATTGAAGTGGCGGGCGATTCAACGCGGCGGATCGGGGGACGAAGGAGTTTTATTAAAATTTCGCGGGGCACAGCTAGTATTTAATATTATCGCATTATTTAGGCTCTGAATATTTTTTATATTGTCTTGGTGTAATTCGATTTTATTTCGATAAGTATACCTACTTGAACATAACATCACGCCTGTATTCCCTGAAGGGTTAGGCAGAGGTGTACCTATTATACACCCACATTTCGCCAGTTATGTTTAAGTCCCATATATAATCCAGGCTGCTACTGAGAATTTTTTTTTTTAAACGTTGCCCCACACTAGGAATTTCTCCTGTGTCGTGGGTGCGTTTACAAACATAGAAACTCACAAACAAACGCCCAGACCCGAAACAACTACTTGAAGATCATACAAATATTTGCTCCGTGCGGGAATCGAACCCGCGACACGCAGTGCAGCAGTCCAATCGCTCAGCCACTGCGCTAACCGTGCCGTCATTCCAGGTGGCGTGTTAATAAAGCTGCCTCAAAACACCGAATCAAGGCTCGTACAGACTGGTGCGATGCGACTCCAAATTGTTCTACTGTCGCACAAGTCTGCTTAAGCCTTTAAAAGTTCTATCAAACTACTTTGCAATCCATTAATAGACATCGAATTGTGTCCAGTATTTAAAATAACCGGAGAACTCTATTCGAAAAAAAAATAGTTTTCATACGTCAAAGTTTGAAAAAATAGTTATTGACTGCAAAGCGTTGAAACGATAAATCATTGTCATTCTAACCTCCGCACATTCAGGTTTTAATGTCGTCTATTAATGCCCAAAAATAACTTAATTCCACTAGCGCCTGCTATTAGGCACCACAAAAATATAATACGGAATATATTTCGCACTTTAGGCGAGTCCAATTTCTCGAAGTGGGAGTTGGAACATTCGAGATTGCCATTTGCCCGTATAGAACGGAATTGTACCTGGGTTCCGTAGTCCATACGATTGGCTTTACGATATTACGTCGCTTCCTTACGTTTAAAAACAGCGAGGTAGAAAATTACATCGGCTTTTGTTTTCTTAATTCCGATTGGGAAAGCAAATTCCTGTTTCCTAAAAGATTGAACGGAAGATTTGCGGTGTTGTAGATAGTAGAATTGTTTGCCAATCAGCTTCGATAAGAAAATCGAGTCGAAAAAGTTGGAGAAAATTCTAAGTGGGTACTAAGATTTCGTATTCATGTGATTGGAAAATGGAAATGAACTAGATGACGCAGTTTTCTTTAAAGTGATTACATGCCAGGGTAGCCCGCGAAATTCAAATTTTCTTACGTTTTTGCAATTTGCAGGTCAGTATTAGGTTGTATGTTGATTAAAATATGATTCGCGACTATAACAAATATGTATTTATAGAATTATAATCATTAAAATAATCAATACAACTCTCTAAGACCAAGTAATTCTATTGAATGACTATTTCATGAAATCTTTACATTTGAGGATTATATTATTATAAGGAATTGTATTACTAATTATATAATTATAAATCCGAAAGTAAGCCCACGTTCGCATGGCCGTAAGTGCTTGTTCACGTAGAACACGCAGGCGCGGGGGCGGCGGCGGGTGCGGTGATCTGGGCGAGCTCATGTTCACATTGGCCGCCAGGCGTTTGCGCGAGTGTGACGTGTTATCAGAGGTGGTAAACATGGAAAGATGGTCTTTTATTTTTAATCGAAAATTCTTACCTAATGTGGGAGATGACAAAAATTTCCTACCATAGCTTTTTAAGAACGTTTCTGTTCATATAATTACGGTGTTTGCTTTGTCAAATTGAAGTTCTAGTCTGAACACTGATTCTCAAACTCTCTCTCTCTCTTTCTGAGTTTGAAACTCTTTTGTATCGAACGACATGATGAAAATGTGCTATCGTTTGCAGCGATAAGTTCAAACTAGTTGAACTTACCTGACGCCGCGAGTGAAGCGCGCGCGCCACCGCTAGTTCGACGTGAACACACACAGACAACATTACACGTTTGATATAGCCGCGAGCGCGCCGCACGCGCCAGTCGCGAGTTTACCCGCTACTTCCACCACACCTGCGTTTTGTACGTGAACACTTACATATTATGCTATATCGTTTGATATTTCGTAACCGCGCCCGCCATCGCGCCCGCGATTTAACGTGAACAAGCACTTAAAATATCGCGGCGGGATTTTATCGCGCACTGGAATTTCAATTCTCAGTATTGAGCATTGAGAATCCAACAGAGTGCATCCTAGCTTGTCGAAAAATAAACAGTTGGATTTTCAACTCTCGGCGCTAAGCAGTGTGTTGAAAATCGCTCGTGCGAACCTGGGTTTACGGTCTGTCTGTTATGAGGACATAGCGCCGTCCCCGGAGAATCAAATGATAACTGTCATTATCTTAGTTTTAGTGTTATGTCATTTTTGGGATCTTTGTGGTGTATACATCTGCTAAATTTTTTTCGTAATTTTTATACAGTTATTTACGAAGTTACAAAATATTACAATAGGATTAAAAGATTTAACACAGGCCTTAAATTACGAGAATAAAGTGTTATTAAAATATCATCAAAATGTATTCCCAATTATTGTTAGTATGACAAATAGTCATCTCGGAGGAGCTCGTGGCTAAGTAATAACAGCCGCACGGGTCGATCCATCAGGTTAAGCTACGCTTGCCGGGGTTGTCCGTAGATGGGTGACCATCTTTACATACCGAGACTCCTCCGTGCCTCGGAAAGCACGTTAAGCCGTTGGTCCCGGCTGTCATTTGTAGATCTTTGACAGTCGTTACGGGTCGTCAGAAGCCCGAAAGTGTGACAACCAGTCTTACCAAGGGGTATCGTATTACCCAGTAACTGGGTTGTGGAGGTCTGATAGGCAGTCGCTCCATGTAAAATACTGGTATTCAGCTGCATCCGGTTAGACTGGAAGCCGACCCCAACATAGTTGGGAAAAGGCTAGGCAGATTTGATGACAAATAGTCATAGAATTATGTTCTCGTGAAAAAAAATATTCGACTAGATAATGCAGATAATGCAATCGACGAAAACATGTTTATTTTTTATTTTTGTAATTATCATTTTATTCTCCGAGGACGGCGATAGGTACTTATCCCTGTAGTACGTTACCGTGAGATAATTCCCGACCTCCACTCGGGCGAAGCCTCATGCTAGCACTAAAATAAAATTGATGGTAGACCTACAAAAACAACCATTTTCAAAACTTCACTAACAAGCTAAATAAATCTGAAAAGTTCAGACACACGTCTAACAGAATGATTCAGATGAATAATAGTCTGGCATCAGATAAAGATATTTGTCTCGAGGGTGCGTGAGGACATCAGTCCTACGTAATACGTCCCTGGGGGTGTATCTGTCTTCTTGAGGACTGGATACAGGAAAAACCGACGCCTAATGATCCATTGTATCTAAATATATCACTAGCTTGTTTTCAAAGCTACCAACAATTCTTTAAAGGACATGGTCAGCCCACGTGATCGGAAAATGGGCCTTGTCCAATGATATTATATAAATAAAGATGATATCGCACTAGCGCGCGCAAATTGTTGCAGAGAAATGACAATGTTCACGTATGTATGGAATTCCGTATTAAGTTGTTGCACAAAAAATCTTTATTTATTATTAATCACGTTTTATATATGATTAAATAAAAGTGTTCATTTTCCCCCAAATATCCGGATGTTTATGTAATTAGACCAAAACGGAGAAAACCTACAAATTATGTTTAACCTACTCGCAACTTATAAAAAACAAAACATAATAATATTCATACCTATTACCTTTTCATGACGTTTTGGTGTTACGACATCGAAATAAAACAACTTCAATATAATATTAACTAAACGTGACATTGGCTAAATGCACAAACCGTGTGTCTAAAGGCTCATACTTACGTAACTCGTACAAATGAAGAAAACGAAACGTCAATATCATGACCTTAAAAGTAAATAATAAGTAGCAATTGTTAATTTACTATTTTTCTTAAAATCATAATTCCGGATACGAAAATAAAATTTCTGAAGTGAAAATGTTATAAAAAATAAGAAAATAATTTCTATATCATTTTGATTTTGTAACATGAAACTTTGCTAGACTACTTTTGCTCAATCTCCTTTAGACAATTGTTGTAATTTGATTTCGTCGGCTAATAGCAGCGAGCGAAACGAAGCGGTTAAGCGCAACACACGACAGATAGCTATCTCTTTCTGTATCATACGTTCCGTATATCTGAACGCCGCTCAGTTCGGTATCTTTCCTTTATAATATCATTCGCCGCCTTGTCGCCAGTGGCGTGCCTAGGGGTGAAAATTAGGGCAAGCCAACGATTAAAAAAAAAAAAAAAAACGGATTTTCTTACGTTGTTCATACTAAAACCATTATTAAAATGTCGGTTACATAACCTTTACAATACGAAGAGTACTACGTATATTTCAATCATCAGATGGCGTTTATGTTAATTGGTACATAATTAACATAAGCGCCATCTATATTATTGGATACGCATAACTACATTGCTTACCCGCACCTTTTCACCTTAATTCACAATTCGCTTGTCACATGCAAAATTTTTCAATCAAATGCCACTAGATGGCCTCCAAATTATCGATTTGTTTTTCTATTTCCGTATGCATTGAAAATGTTCCCCTAAAACATTTATACTTAATTTCAAAACACCTATGAAGAACCTCTTCGATACGAAAATTAATGTGTTTTGTCTCGATTAGAATTTAGTTTTTCAGTGGTATACAAAAACTACAAATGCCATAAAAAAACACCATTCATGTCATTTCATGTGCAACATATTCATGCCTAGTAAAAAATCGAATGAGTAGGTAGGTACCTATTTTAATCTGTTCTTCGAGTAACAAAAATACTTGTTTTTATTTCGGAGAAATACATTCAGTAATTAGAGGTTGGTTACGGTGAAGTAAAGAGTTACTTATTATCAGAAAACCTAATGTATTTACTTACATACCTTTTCGACGACAGTTTCCGAATTCACATTTTGATAAAAATACTAAATATATAATCACAAAATCACAGCACCGCACTAGCTATCACATCATTTTAAATAATAAAACTAATTCATAACCTCAGCACCTGAAAAATATTATTCGTAAAATACCTATCAAAACAAATAACAAACTCAGTATATCAAACTGTCTTCACGTGGAATCCCTCTCGTTACTCACTTTACGCGGGTCAACGCGGATAGTGCATTTGCGCGAACTTAATGCCTCTCAAGCTGGCTTTTGATTTCATAGAAATCTGCGTATAAGTACTTACATGGTACTTACCAATATATCAACAAATGTAAACGTTTCTATAACAATTTGTAGGCGAAAACTGCGAGACAAAGACAGGTATAAAAAGCCCGATGCCAAGCCGAGACGAGTGTGAGCGAGAAGGCGCATTTGAACGCGTAGTTCGGCAACAGAGTTATGAATGATCGAGTTCCAATGAGTGCTAGTGCGCGCGGCAAATTACGTGGAATTCGAAATTTTATTATTAAGACATGAATGTTTGAGTTCGAATTCATTGACTTGGTGTTTTTTGGAATATTTTTTTTTTATTGATAGGCTTACGTTTGTTGTTGTAATTTAAGATTTTATTAGGGCAAGCCCGGCTTTTTGGCTTCTATGAAGGTACCGCCACTGCTTGTCGCAGTTTTGGTAGGGTATACTATCCATAATGGTTTAAAAATGCTGCTTCTTTGTGGTCACTGTTGTTCATGAGTGGGAGATGAAGCTTATTTACTGTTGCCATAATTACTTTACAGGATCCACGTACAGGGACCTACGTAGATATCGATACCCATCACGTGTGTGGAGTTTCGCTAGCTAGTTTAATTTGACCCTGTATTAAATTTTGTAATTGTTGTTAAATACTCAGTATACTTGAGCGTTCTTTTAATACAATAAAGTAAGTATAATAAAGCATAATTATTTAATCTATATATACTATCACTAACTACCACTAAACCAGCAAGCACCATTGTGTGAAGGATCCTCGGCCAGCCTAAACAAGCCACTCCCCTGTATTGCATGTTTGTCCATCGTGTAATCGTATCATTTCGTGGTGTTAATTTATTGGACCATAGAGTATTGAAGTGCGAGGTCAATCGAACCGGCGTGTTCGCTCAACTAATTACTTTATTTAGATGTGTGAGGATACAAAGAAAAGCTTTTAAGGCGAAAGCCTGCGAAATTCAAATTTTCTTACGTTTTTTGCAATTTACAGGTCAGTATTATGCTGTATGTTAATTCAAATATAATTCGCGACCGTAACATTTATGTGTTTACAGAATTATAATATAATTATATCACGAATATACCTACCTACTTCTTGTACCTAATCTTAGGCAAATTTATTATAAGGTATGAAACGAAAAATCGCACTTTCGCTACTGAAGATATTTAGGTTGGTATTAAGGCGGGTTTAGATTAAACCAACATAGAACCAGAACAAGAGCAAGATCATTCCTTTTTTTATATTCTTGAAGTTTTTGTATGGACAAACCCCCGAACGTCAATGAAGTCTAAATACAAAAAAACAGCAGGGAAAAAAACTAAAACAAGTTAAATATCTCAAACCTTTGAACCCCACCAAAACACAGCTTTCATAATCATAGCATATTAATAGCCATCATAAAGCTAAATGAGATGAAAATACTCCTTCATAAATAACAGTAACAAATTCTGTGATGGCAATTTTATGCAAGACCACTGGACTGGCATCAAATATGCCATACGTTGTTTTCCCTAACGCTATGTTAAATATTCTCACCAAGTGTGTGAATAAAAAATAATGCAGAACAAATCCGACGATATGAAAAAAGAAGGTATGAAAACACGTCATGACACCTGACACAATACAAGTACCTACTACTGACGCGGCGATGACACTCACTGGATGGATAAAGACAAATCCAACGTCACCTTATTAGTTGATAATGATAGCTATATACGTTACGATTTTCGGGAATTGGCAGCCGATTCCCGGCCACCGTAGGCGCGGGCTTGCGGACGGCGAGCAATGGGTAGCTCGCCGACCGGTAAGGACCAAGCCCGAGTCGACGGCGCGTCGTGTTCCACGCGCGCCTCAAAGAGATGTCAGCACTATTGACGGGGTCCGCTAGGGCCGATGCCAGCTAGGGTTGCGAGATGTTCGAAAGAGTTACCGTGGCCCCGGCACAGGCAACAGAAGGAACACGGGTGGGTTTTAGTCAGTAAAAGTCTGACACGCCCTCCCGCTCCGCCCAGAGCGGGAGAAGTCATTTGATGATTTCCCATCCACAAAAAAACAAAAAAAAAATACGTTACGATTTGCGCAAGTAAATCGTTACGTGTGTGGCTAGCATAAAACTTAGATGAAGTGAGCTGTCAACAGTGTCAATCCGTAGCTCAAGTGGAATGACAGCTCATTTCAAACTGACTGAGACCAAAGTTTTCACGATGAGATCATAACAGAATAGATCGAGTGTTTATTACGTATCTGTCGCAACCAACTAGCTTAATTAGCCGTTTAGTTAACAGCCTAGCCTAGCCTTTGGAAGTAGCGCTCGCCGGCCGCTACCGCGGCACCGCTCGCTTCGCTCGGCTCGCGCCCGGTTGGTTGCAATTCTAAGTTCTAACCTAACCCATTTGATCGGGGGCCCCGGCTTAGTTACAGCGACCAATTCGGCTCGCGCGTGGTTGGTCACAGATCCAACCTAACCTATAATTGTATATCATTCAGGCTGCTAGGTGAACAGCTTCCTTTAGTCTTAATATAGTTGGCTGCGAATCGGGTAAAAAATAAATGTCGGTAAGTGCTGGGCCTCTTCAGTGAACAGCTGCAGTGCGCGTCGGCAAATGTGTAGTTTTTGATATCAATAAAATCTTTCATAACACAAGTGGCAATAAATAGGGTATGGTAGGTAAGTAACGGTATTTTCAAGTTATCACAAATGTTCCGAGTTTCTATGACGCTGAAATATGAAAGCCATTTCGAATCTTTGCGCAAATATACTTTTCCATTCCGCAATAATACATTTGTAGTTTTATTCAAAGTTGGAAATATCCTTGCTACACGTTCAGTTCCGAAGACTTTAAAAAGAGGCATCGCTTTAACAGTCGCTAGTTCTTTGAAAGCGGCACTGACTGTGTTCCATAACTGGATTTAAAAGAAAGGCATGCATACAATTCGGTCGCAACGCCATCCAGAACCGATCGACCAAAAGCTGCCCGAGGCTGTCCTTTGTCTAGGTCCAACTTCAATCCACTGTGTGCCGACGATTTGAGTGGATAATTAAACATTTTTCAACGACCCAACCCATCTGCATGTGTAGACGTGGACCCGAGTCACCAGCCTTTGAATTTTAAAGCGGGGTTACACGAAAATTCTGTTTCAAGACCTTTTATTACAAGTGAAGACCAAAACCGTGGAATGGAAAAAGGACAATCAAGGTAGAACACCAGGATTTTCTATAATCCAAGCCTGTCTGCGGCGGGAATGATCAGGGTCACAGTAGCGTAAAGGTAACGTTTACTTATTCCGCCCGTACAGCTCCCTAATTGTATGGATTAAATAATTGCTTAGCTGTACATGGCCGGACTCTAAAGTGTTTGCTAAGCACAAATTGTATGGATGTAACAAAGAATTAATTTAAATTGTGTTTTTTAAAATTCTGGTACTTTTTTCGTTTACACGGCGAATATTTAATGGCTTTGCTTTTTTATTCTTTTCGAATATTCTACCACAATGAATCTTTTTCGCTGATCCAACTACGGCCTTAATCCAAATATTGTATAGAACTGAATCATACAACGGTGGAATACATTTATCAAAATTGAGCAGGAATTCTCTGAACCTCTCGCGCCGCACGGTATTGTGGGGCGGCTTGGGGGATTAGATTGATATCTGTTCATTCCTGTTTTGATTTATTTCGACCCCGAACCGAGCTACTCAACACCTGTAATCAACACGGTAATGAGAGCTTCGGTGTTGCCGTAACACGGAAATTGGTCGATTTAATTTTATATACATATGTAGATGTAAGTATACAATTTGACAAATTTAATATTAGTGTCCCTCAAGACCATCTGTCTGTGTAACGAAACACAAATTGATCACACTAAACTCAATCCCTTCAAAGTTTCTTCAATCAGCGCATAACGAAACTATTATCCAACAAAAACTGTCCCCAAACTTGTAACAACATACAAACGCTTTTAGTTAAACTCAGACCTTCCCCGGAAACCTTTCGGCTACAAATGGCGTTGATAAGTGAAGTACATAATAATAGAAACGGGTTTGGACGTGTAATCGCAACAGGCGTGTATCCTTCGGGCGCTGTTGACGGACAATTTATGCATATATGTAGAACTACCCACCCTACCTGAATAGAGCGGAAAATTTATTTTATCGAACGTCAGCCTTTAATCGAATTGAGGATTTAAATTACGGAAAGCTGTTTTGGGAGATCGTGTAGGGAATATTTAAGCTTTTTAAAGTAACAAATGAATTAAAATGTTGTTGTCCCATGACCGTCTGCATTCTGTAAAACTATGCCAAGAATGAAAGGAGTGTCAACAGCGCGCTCCAACACACGTCGACCGTGGACACCCTGCCTCTTTACTGAAATATAATAAATTGGATACCTTGTCCTTATTTTTTTGAAATACCTCTAGACATAAGCTTTCATTTTGCTTAAGTAACAATAATACAATATAAAATACACTATGACATAATATATAAAACATATTCAATTATCCTGTCAATATTAATCTCAAACGGTAACGCGATGTAGTAAGTCATTAGGTTAATCGATCAGCTGAGGTTTGCCAAGTCAATCTGATTCCGTGTCCCGAAGGTTCTAGGTTCGTGACGCATGACAGAATGGATGTGACCGTACGACGTCTAGGTAATTTCCCTTGACAATGGATTGAGGCTGTTCGGTGTAAATTATAGGCGGGTCAGGTCCCATGCTGGGCGCCAATAAGCCTCCGTAATGATAATTTGCAATATTGCTACGTCAAATTTCCTCTGCGGTGTTTGTTAACTAGAAATTGTGTTGTAGTTATGTAAATCTATCTATATATATATCTACGTATTTTGCAAATGATTTAACAAACTAAAGTCCCACGCTGGGCGCCATTATTTAAATGTGTTGTGAATATAAATTACGCCGACTTGTTTCTACTTAAAAACTATGAAATACAACAAAACTTTAGCCGTTCCTAACTTATAACATACACCACATGCTCATATGACAGCCATTTGAGTCGAGGCGTCATGTCGTCTTTATTACAGTCCCTCAAACAATCAAACATTGACACCTTCATATAAAGTTGTGCAAAGAAATAGATGAAATCCACTCATTTCTTGGAAAACTCGTAACTTTCATTCGTATTTTCTCGACTTTAAGATTCCGTACATATTTATTAGACGCTAATGAAAATGGACCGTGTAGGCCCGACCATGAATACTTAAAAAGGTTAAGTAAGTTTGCAAGAAGGTTTTTTTATGATAATAAGGTGGGCAGGCTCGTTGACGTGTGATCGATTGGCAGTCTATCTTTGAAGTGATTGGATGAGTCGCTGATAGAAAATTAGTTTTACGAAGTTTATTTTTAAAAAGAGAGGGGATAAAAAGTGTTTTAAAGATAATGAAAGGCTTTGGTCGGCTGCTTTGCGAAAGTTTCTCGTTGATAGCTATTGAATCTGTTATTTTGATGCGTCAATATTTACACCATCGTTTTACTCATCGTGACTCCACAGACGTAAAAAGTTTCGCTATCAAATCCCACTTTTATCACCCACAAGACACGGAGACGAAACTATCTAGTTTCATTTAAACGCAACTATGTATCGTAAATGTAGCGAAATCCTTCCTAAAGTGTACATGAAAACTCTTAAATACAGTCGTAAAAGTAAGCTCTAGAAGTAAACTTCGTAGTTAATGTCCTATTAATCAAAAAGGGTAAATACAACATTGTAAATGTTTAAATATAAATTGCAGTAAGTAGCTAAGTTGGGCTATAAGAGAAATAAAAGTGAGCTATATAAAATGAATGTACTGCGTTCGAAGAACTCCGCTAGCTCAGGATTTACTGAAATGAGGTTTCTTACTTTATACGGTAGAAAGGCAATTATTGGATTCTCGTGACTTCAAAGCGGTCTGTTTTTAGCGGCTTCTTTAAATTAATCCTTCAAATCCTTTGGGTAACAAATGAGATATTAGCAGATTGGTTTCCTAAGCCACCTTTAATTTCATCACTTATGTAACGTCGAAAGTTAGGTGCACGATTCCAACTTGTTTACTATGGACAAGAACCGGCACAAAACTATGGTAACTCTTTTTAACATAACACAACATAACATCATCACGTCTGTAATCCCCGAAGAGTTAAAAGTTTCTTATACACTCGCATCGACTCAACCCCATAGAACTGGTACATACAAAGTAGTTTTTTTTTCCTATTTATGAAAAAAAAAAAAATTTAAAGCCAGATGTTTTAGCTATAAGATGGTACCATAAGTATTAAAATCGGTTTACTTAGTTGTCTTCGAGTAATTGCTATTTCAGTTGAAATGTATGATTAGGAGTTGAGTCGATTTGGTTGCTCGCAAGTGTATTTTGGAGTCTGCCTTTTAGGAACTTATAAGGATTTGCAGATCTTTCAATTTCGATCAAAGTAAATATTGATATGCAATTTTTTATGAGATTCTTTTAAGTCTGTATTATCTATAATTTGTATTTGTTTATTTGGAGCGTTTTTCCTGACAATCTCTTATCTCACCCTTCGTGCTTAATGTATTCTTGCTCGAATCAAGTTATCGCCGACAAAAAGTTTAATTGCTCAGCAGTAAAGTCCGAGGGCAAGAGCAGTTGGGTCCCCCAAGAGACGACAGGAAAAAAATATGTGCAAACTTTTAAATGGCGCCGTTCTCAACGGCCCCCTTGGGAATTTGTACAGATACACAAATTAGCTTGTTTCCAATGTGGGTCGGAAAACGAATGGGAATGTCTCTGGTTTTCTACAATATTGGCTGAAAATAGCAGTTGCCATAAACGGAAATTGAACGACGAAATTAATTTTAAATTCAAAAAGAGAATTCGAAGCGAGAACGTTTCATTTTGAATCTGGAAATAGTTTTTGGACTTGGAATAGCCAAACTAGTTATTTATACAATTATTTGAATATAAAAATAAGGTCGTGCAGATAAAATTCTGGTAAATCCTCTGGTAACATTAAATATTTTAATACAATGCAAAGCAAAAGAAACATGGAACTTGGGTTTAATAAAAGAGATGCAGCTGGGACCGGCTAGCCGTAACGACTAGTTTGTGGCACAATTAACTCAGAGATAGGTGTTACGGGCAAACGGCCGTCGAGCCAAGTACAAACAGCCTTTGTGTACCGTTGTTACTATAATAATTTTAGTTGTGCAATGGTTTTATGATTAAGAGTAAATATAAAACTGAGACCCCCACTTTTTTGGATGTAACATCCGCCATATTGATTTTGTTCGAGTAGAATGTGTAGCATATGTCACTAGGACTATAATAACGAATTGATTGATACCTCATTCAGAAAATCGGATAAGTAGTTTAACATACATCTAAAAACATAACCCTTGCTTTTGGCTTCACCGTAGTTGGGTAAAAAAGGGTTTAATTTGTTAGAAGGTTGTTCAATTAAGATTTAATTAAATTCGTTCTCAAAAATATCCCACGAGACATTTTTAATGATAAACAAAGTACCGTATATTTGTGGGTCACAGCGCCTGTTTTACAGTGCCTCAACAAAATAATACAACAAAATTTGTATGAAATTATCTGCCAAACAAGTTAACTGGAGCACACACGGTGGTTTAAACTGGTCATAAGTGCCACAATAAGCAGATCTCAAAAATATAAAATGTCTCTCCAGTTGAATAGTACACATTAGTATCAATAAACTTATGCCGATGATCGATGTTTTCAGACAATTCACGACGGCAAGGCACGATCTCCTTTCATACGAGTTGAAAAGAGCTCGGAGTAATATGGCGATATTGCTTGAGTCTTGGATCAGACGTGTTGGAATTGTTGAAAACCACGTATTTAAATAACATGTGAAGCTTTAGGTGGCGCTGTTTAGACATACAAGTTTTGTATGATACAAACTCATTGTGTGCATAGACAAGTAACAAAAAGTTTTTGATATGCACTCTACAACGTGCCGCTACAATGACGACATTAATTTAACACACGGGTGGCCACAAAAATTATAAAAATATAAAATAATTCGTAAATTGAAAAATTAAAATTTTCAAACTAAATAATAAAGCTCTCTCTTTCCTTCAATTCGCCCACTCTTGGCAAGTTATTCGTTTTAATTTCATTGATGCGATGTCATGATCCGTGACCCCGGCAAACGACCTCTGCGCTACAGTTCTTTAAGTACAGGTTGCTCCAAGATGCTATTTTAGAAAATTGTAAACAAATCAATAAATAATAATAACATAACATAACATCACGCCTTATTTCCCCGAAGGGTTAGGCAGAGGTGTACCTATAATAGTACACCCACATTTCGCCAGTTATGTTTAAGTCCCATTGTAATAGGGGGCGAGCCTATTGCCATCTACCGGGCACAAATCCAGACTCCGGGCTGCTACTGAGAAATTTCAGATAGAAAAACCCAATAACACTTTGCCCGACCTGGGAATCGAACCCAGGAACTCATGCTCAGCAGTAGCGATGAATAATAATGTTTAATGAAATTAAATTATCTTTATAAAACGAAAACGCGAAACCGTATACGTGTGTTAAATTAATGTCGCCATTAAAGCGGCATGCTGCTGTATCTTTTATTTGTTCTATGTCTGTACTGTAATAAAAATTAAATAGAGTGATGTCCTGCTTTTCCTTAATGAAATATTTATACTATTCTAGTCAACTCCGAACACCTCCTACAAAAAGTAGTACTTAAGAAGATGGTCGCAATAATGAGAGCAGTTTATGAGCGGATGGATATAATAAAATGAAGTCTCTAATTCGTCTGGATTTTCGGTTAGAATCGTAAATACGAGTTGATATTACGTAAATCAATCGTGACAGCATTTTATTACACTGTTGCCAAGTTCTTAAAACTAAAGCAAAAAAAAAAGGTTTTTGTATCAATAAAGATTTATTTATTTTATAAGTAGTTGATACTCCCACAAAATTAAAAGAAATTTGGAGTTTTGTCAGACTGAGACTAGCTCGGAATAGAAATGATTATCATGTGACACTCAACTCCTCTGACTGACCACAAAGAAGGTTTCTATATTGTAAATACTACGTATTTCAACATATTAGAATTTATAGTTTCTGCAAAGCAGTAACCGGTTGAATAAAAGATTTTGGAAGAAAACTTTACACTACTCTTCAGAAAGTTAGATACTTTCTACCTTAGAACCTTTTTGGCTGTTCATTTTGAAAGGATATTTAATAATAATTTATGGTGTTTCATTACTGCTAAGGGTAAGAGAATTGTCCGTAGAACTTTCTGAGAGTGGGAAAGCTCTTAAAAAGTTCTACGGCCAATTCTTTTAATGAGGAGGTTTTAATCTACCAGTAAATTTTGAGTTTCGGAACTTTTGTCGGAAAGGAAACCGTTTTTTATCGGAAAGAGGCTGTGAATGCAAATTGACCGAAATTATTTGAATGGTCTATTAGCTTTCTGTGGTAAAGTTAGGAGAGCTTTTGAGTAATAAGTTATGTATTTATCACTTGACATGAATCTGCAAAAACAAGATGGCAGTTGAGATAACCTAATCCGACTCTCTCAAAACTCAAGCCGTTCCAAGTTGTAACATGCAAACTAGAAATGTCAAACGCAAATTATCTCATAGCCATGTTTTCATAATAAAGCGTGTGTGCACAAAAACACGTGAAAAATAAAACAAAAATGAAATTTTGATAATCCCATCATGTGTTGTCTGTCGTAAATGAAAAGCCGTTTATAACGCTCAGTTAAATGATTAAAGCGTTGGCACACGACAAAGGGGTTTTAATTAAAACTAACTATGCGTGCAGGTACTCGTATCTCTACGTTGCGATATTGTTATAAACTGGGGCGAAACTTTGGCGCGCATAAAAATGTCATATTTGACAGCTGCCATTTTGGTTTTTTAAAATAATATTACTAAAGAAAAAAAAAATTGAACATGACAAATATTTAATGAACCATGAGATTTTAATCCTTAGATTCCACTTTGAGGTCATTTTAGCGAACTAGGTTCTTTGTTACTTAATTTAACATGATATAAATTTTATGAAGAAGTTAATTTAAGTTATATCTTTCTCAACTAAGCGAGAATAAGGTGTCTACACTACAAGATAAAAATTATGAATAATTGTCAAAACTTTTGTTCCTACTTTCTAGAATCACTGCAAATTAATAACGAAGTTTATCAAATTTTTTGTTTGATATTCAATGAAAGACTTTCTCTATATATATACCTACACACAAGAGTAGGTATATATATAGAGAAAGTTTGAAACCGAGCTTTCATACAACCAACTGTATCATTATTTAAGTAAGGATTATGGCAAAGTAATGAAATAATAATCTATAATAGGGCAAAACTTGGCTAATTCGTGATATGCAGCTATTCGGTGATAGATAATTGTGTTTTATTACCAAGTTACTACTGACTTGATAAATGTACATTTTTCAATCATTATAGTATTTGCCACATTTTTAGATATAAGTTAGCAAAACTTATTTTGTCTACTATATCACAGTAAATTTAAAAAATAGTCTGATCAATGAATCGAATTTTACAAGTAAAAAACAAAACTATCACCGATTACCCAAGTTTTGCCCTACTATCACTTACTGCCACAGTAATCAATACACCGATTTATCACCAAAACACCAACGTTACCTGTAATAACAAAAAGTAATAAATTAGTAAAGAAATGATAAAACCATAAAAATCTGACGTAATTTATGAGCCAATAAAAGTTTCCTCCTTTTAGTATTAGTTACGTCTGGCAACACCGCTTCTCAGTTGTCAACCAGCAGGTAAGGGTTTTAGGTTAGAGCTTTAGGAAATTACGTTATGTATTAAAAATAATGAAACTTTATGAGGGTTCTAATAGCCTTTATAACTCGTCGTTAAAGTAAATTATGCGTTTTGTACTCAAAATGGATTTATATTTTAGCTATCCAAGATAGTTTAAAACTCGGATTTAACTTTCAAACCTCACTGACCGGCTTTAAATTGCAGAAGAGGAGCTTTAAATGGTATTTTTTTTTATTGCTGGCAGTTTTGAAACGATGAGATTTGATAAATTTTGTTGCATTATCAAATTCGGGGACTCAACAATCCCCGAATTTTTGCTTCACTTAATTTCGTTTGAAATGAAACGGAACACAGTTATTACTTTTGAGTTTTGATATTTCCCATTCCTTTTAAAAAGGAATTTTGAGTTTTCGATCCTTAATTTTCGGACGACATCATAGAGGGGTCTAAACTTTTACCTTCTGATTACTTGTCATAGAATATTAAACGTTATTCTTTAATGCTTAAGATTGAAAGGTATTAAACCGTCAATCCAGCCTCATTTCGTAGTTATGTCTTATTGATTTTTTTTAATAAAATTATGGCGGAGTTTTAATATAACTTTTAAGTATTGTACAGTACAGTAAAGTACACCTACTATATCGCATGTCGCGTTTAAGAAAAACTTTGGCGTTGTAGAGCATTGTCTATGTCACTCATACCTGGGACAATCTCTTTCTAATTCTCGAAATGTCATATTTACTGCCAGGTGCTGTAATTAATAATGAATTTATTACAACATTAATTTAATTTGTCTGTTGCGTGTTGGTAATTGGGATGTTCGCGTTAAATTTGCTCGTTAGTGGAACAAGGTCAGTTAGCAACGAATTTGAATGACACGACAGTCATTGCTTCCTACACGATGAAAGAATGTCGACTTTTATTATAATTAACTAGCGATCCGCCCCTGTTTCGCACGGTTTTGACGACTTGACAAAACATCGAGATTTTTTATTGTAGGTAATACTAGCTGTGCCCCGCGACTTCTTTCACGTGGAAGTCGTAAGATATACAATATACTAAACTAACAGCCACATTTTAATAAAACTTCCTCGTCCCCCGACCCGTCACGTTGTATCGCCCGCCCGCGCTATTACTTCGTTTCCGCTTAGCGTTCTTATTGACTTTTTCCTTTTGCTCGGCTCCTTAAGGGTTGTAGCGAGATATTAAATTTAATAGCATAGAACCATCCTCGAGAATTGGGCTACCAAATGCAAAAATAATTTTTGTTTACAAATTCATGGGTTTTAATTTTTTTTTTGTGTGGAACCCTATTTTTTTTTCTAAAATAAAAGTAGCCCAAGTTACTCCTTATAATATAAAATCAGCTGTCAGTCAGTGAAAGTCCCGTCAAAATCGGTCCAGCCGTTTCTGAAATTAGCCGGCAGAAACAGACAGACAAAATTTTTATTTTTATTTTATAAGTAACGTATATACTTTCATATGCTTTTAGTAGGTATTAAAGGCAGACTTACTTTGGGTTATACATATGTAGAAAGGAACACAGATTACACAGACGCTGGCAGGCTATTTTCAATACCACCAACTACCTAAGTGTTTGAAAGAAGAAGAAAGAAAGAAAATACGTTTATTTGCAGTAAACATTACGCAAAAAAAAGAACACAAACACAAAAAGAAAAAAGTTGGGGGAAAATATGCGTCACATCCACGCAAAAAGTGTGTTTGTGTTTTTGTTTCTTTCCTTTTGTTTTATTTGTGTTTAAGATATTGTTAGTTTTAATGTTCTTTTTATTGTTGTATTTCCTGTGCGTGTCCCAAATAAAATAGTTTACTTTCTTTCTTTCTTAAATTTCATCATCAGTAGTTTCGTTCGTATTAAGGATGATTAATTACTGAAAAAATTATCTTTCAATTAAACTTGGTTTACCTGCATGAATAATTTAAACACGGTGAAAAAATTAGCATCTAGGGCAGTATCACTAATTAGATTTAGAATTCGGATTAATTGAGTTTGAACCGGTTGAGGATCGTCTCCTGAGATTGGTGATGTTAAGTTATTCATTTATTCGGAACTAGGTTAATCTGGTATAGTACGCGTCAAACTTCATGGCGGCTGCGAAGTGCGCTACTCCCTGCGCAGTACCGCACCCCTCACCCCCGCGGACACGTGAATTCGTTACTGCGCAGCGACTCGCCTCTTGTTCCGAGCCGCGATAAAGTTTGAATCGAGCTATTACAACTGTAAGTGGGATGTTTGGGGTTTTCATTAAGAGTGGGGCAAGTAGGGTCGTGACAGTTTAAGCATTTGATAAGCAAACATGCACCCAAATAGTGGTTCTTGTCACATGTGCTTCAAAGAGCACACAAGCATTAGCCGTAATTTTAGTAAAATCTTTATATGTATAAATAACTAGCCGCACCCCGCGGTTTCACCCGCATAAGTCCCAATCCCGTAGGGATATCGAGATAAAAAGTATCCTATATGTTAATCCAGGTTATAAACTATCTGTGTGCCAAATTTCATCCAAATGCGTTCAGGAGTTATTGCGTGAAAGAGTAACAAATATCCTCACAAACTTTCACGTTTATAATATTAGTAGGATAGGATTCTTAAGTGGATTCTAGTGGTTACATTTATTTAGTCCTCCAAAACCATTTAACAGGCTTAAACCGGGCTAAGTACAGTCAACCGCACATCAGTGGCAACAATTTGAAATTCACAGCGCCCTATATGTCGATGTCGTAGCAGAAAGAGTGATGTTCGTAATGCTTGTGTTACCACTGATGTGCGGTTGACTGTAAGTACGTGTTTGTACACCAGCGAACGTTCCCGGTTGCCAACTTTTCGCCTTTATTCCTCTAGTAATAAGGTTGAAAAGTGGTCGACCGGGAACGTTCATCTACTTACATTAAACGCAAACTATCAACGCTTAGGTACACTTTACACAAAACTAATCAGCAACTTCCAATTCCTCCTTTACCATATTCAAGCACTTAAAACGACGTAAGTTAGCTAAACTTCGTCTTACATCGCTCCATTTACATACAGTAAGTCCGGCAAGGTACTTACAAATGTAGCACTGGACGTTGAAGTAAGACTACTTCACAAAAGCCATTTGTGTTACTCGAACAACTAATTCCTATTATTTAAATTGCAATTGCCAGGTGTGAGGGCAATATTGAGTAATCTGAAACTTGTTCACGATAACGCATTGCAGGCAAATCTGTCCTTGTTGTAGAATGAATACTGGAAGAGCTAAGCTAATTTTGTAGCTTTGATGTTCATTTGTTTTAGCCATTAGATATGTGAGTTTAGACTGGAAGATAGTTGGGAAAAGGCAGATGATGATGATAAAACTTTCTACCTGCGTCTGTGTTTCTGAACGCATACAACCCCGATCTCTTTAAAGTGAGAGTGAACAGGCTTCTTCAGGGTAAGCTTACCCCATCGTCAATTTTGTCTCTGTTACCTCTGACCTAGACTAGAGTCAAGAGCAAACCCATCATAAATTAAAAAAAATGATTATGTAAGTTTAAATACGTGTTAAAAACTTCCAGTTTTTTTAGGGCTCATAAAAGGTCAACTTTTTAGTTTAACATTAAGGCGCTGACCAATCAGGGACACCGTAAAACTTCCACTTTTTCGTCGCACAGTTAGCTGTATTGCTACATATTACAACCCAAAAAATACAGTGTAAAGTCAAGTGTTTAAAAAATGACTTAAACAAAGATATTTTATAGAAATGATCTAGCATCTTGAAAAAAAAAATCGCAAGAAAGAACTCGAAATGCTCAATATTTTGTACGACAACTATTCATATTTTTCTAACTATAACAAAGGAAATTAAATCAACTAAAGAAATATGTAAAAATGTTGTAACTTATTGGTGAATTTATTTTAAAATATTAAAACTGCGAAATAACTTTCATAGCGGCGGACACGAGATTCGAATAAAATCAAACGCATCGCCATTTTCAATCGTATTTGTCTACTTCCTGAAATACCTAAAGATTTGCGTCTTACCGCGCCTTAACAATATTTTCTAGCGTTTTCTACGCTAGTATATTAGACACTTCATTGATTTCCGAAAAGGTGGTTTTACGTCTCTGATGTCTTAAAAGAAATACAACAATTAATTTGTAAAGATCTCCCACATTATAATATATATCTTCTTTTCTATTATTCCTTTTCAGCACAATTCCAGTCTTTCACGTATTCTCTTCCTTACAGCTAATTACTACACAAGGGAGTCAGTTGTTACTCTATTAACCTCCCAATATCGCGTGCTATCCTCAAAGGAGTTCTTATGCGGTGTTATAATGAATTAATATAATCACTTAGCCGACATGCTGGCTAAATGCAGTTCCGAACTTCGTGGTACAATATTCATTTGTTACTGCATTGAGGAAGTTCTTGTAATATTTAAGAGTAGTGGTTTCACTTGCGTCATATGGTCACTACCCGAGTAAAATGTAGCCCATGTGGTAATACAGGAAATGGTCTACTTGTATTGTATGCCTAATTTTTAACCGACTTCAATAAAAGGAGGAGCTTCTCAATTCGCTATATGTTTTTTTTTTGTATGTTTGTTACGCGATTACTCGAAGATGGCTGGACCGATTTGGAAAATTCTTTTTTTGTTTGAGAGGATATACTTCCCAGGTAGTCCCATTGTCATCAGGTCAGGATATGATGATGGGATCCTGGAGAAATCGAGGGAACTCTTCAAATATTAATAGCGATTTGGGTATTTTTTAATTTAAATCCGTTCAGCTATTAGTGTTATCGTAGATTGAGCAACATAAATCAGTAGGATTGGTTATCCAGTTGGTCTAGAATAATGTCGATCTATATTGTTCTCGAATGATAGTGTAAGGTTTTATTGTAAAGGCTAAAATAATATCCATACAATACATCCACCCACCTTATATTTACAATTATAGGTAATAATATAACATAAGAGGCACTAGCCTCTTATGTTAAGCCTACTAGGCTTTCCCTTTCAAATTAAAGCCTACTCATTTAATAAAGCCCCAGTTATAAGGATTCCAAAAGGGAACCTAAATGTAGCTTCAGAAATCCATAGAAATAACGCTAAGAATCGACTCTCGATCTCGAAAAACATGTTTTCTCAAATGTCGGCACTTAGTGCTTTTACTTTGAGGGAGCGTCTCTGAGAGGAAGGGGAGGCGTTACGTACCTACTCGATACTTCAATGGGTTCCGTTCAACCCACGATTATAATAATATGAAAAAAAAAACCGTATTTTTTAGCATAAGAAGGTTTTGATACTATATTAAGGATACAGCCTACTTATAATTAAATAAGTGTGTTTTGGATAACTACTTACCTACATGGCAATAATAAAATATAATAGACTAACATTTAAATTAGTTTGTAATTTAATTATGTATTTCAGTTATTTTCTAATACGGGGTAAATAGCTTCGCAAAAAAGCTGCTTGAATAAAAACTGGTTGAAGCCCGTTTTTTTTTTAAATAAACTCCCAATCGTCTATAAAACTGGCGAAATCTACAAACCTATTTATAGATGAGTTCATCGATATCAATAAATAAATATTCAAAAACAATAAAAGCATAAAACAATAAAACTCATCTGCGCCGCATTTATTGGCGGTATATCTTTGTACCGGGATTAGTTTTGGCGCCAATCCAGCGTCCCAGGTGCGTCCGTGTATGCAATCCGCCATGTTTGAATGTGGCATGCGCGGGAATATATCTGGAATACGTAATTATAGTCCAATCTTTGTTACATTTGGGACTCCAAACACGTATCAGGTGCTTCTGTTTATTTGTTTAGTAAATCTAGACAGATAGGCTCGTTTTAATTGAACGTCATTTACTGTTTTCCGATTTCTAAAGTCATTTATTTGATGGATTTTGAAATAAGAATAGTAGGTAAGTATGTAATATTTGGATTGCCTAAAATAATATGACCATTGGCCCTTAGTGTAGGAATGAAATCATATTAGGTATACGATTGTGTTCCTATTGAATAATAGCCAATGAGCTGCTCGCTGGCAGCCAGCCGTCGAAGCGCCCGTCACTCAGTCGTATACAAGAGAGGTCCATCAGAGTAATTAGTAATCTGTCGATGGATGGACGTGGGATCGTGTCCGGTGTGGACCTAGTTACTGTTCTACATTCAAATAACGACGGTCGGTTAAATTCTCGATACCGGAAATTCAGTTAATAGGAAATACTCGTAGTAAGCCGATTTTCGCACAA
The DNA here is from genome assembly GCA_947568875.1 of Fissipunctia ypsillon. Lineage (NCBI taxonomy): Eukaryota > Metazoa > Arthropoda > Insecta > Lepidoptera > Noctuidae > Fissipunctia > Fissipunctia ypsillon. The sequence goes on along the minus strand of OX387660.1, from coordinate 6,581,114 downwards.
AAGCGTCTATTTCACACGATTTTAAAGCTAGTTTAGGGCTAAGTATAGCGACCGATACACAACATTGTCCGTATTTACGCCGCTTAGTTCAATTAATGGTTCCCGACATTACATTTGATACTGCTAGCCCCAACATGCCTCATTGGATGTTCGGCATAATTACATTGATGTTAAATGATTCAGAACGTTTCAAATAATTCAGTCTGCACATTGATTTGGACGAGAAAGAACAACAAAGAGTATTCAATTAGACTGAATAGATCGTAGTCTTATTGTTGTTTTAAATTTAATGTTAGGTTTGTGATCTATAGCTGCTGCCACATGTTGTGGACATCATATTAAAAATAAGTACAGTCTAAAATTATATCATAATCATCATCATCAAAACGAGCCTATAATGTTCCCACTGCTGGGACACAGGCCTCCTCTCTTCGAGAGGGAGTGGGCCGTAAGCCACCACGCGGGCCCAGTTTATATCATAGTTCTAGGACATGCCGGTTTCCTCAAATTATACCAACACCAATTTCGGTGACATCACGGCATTATCCATTCTATGAATACCAATAGTGTAAAATAGGTAACAAAAACATTTATAAACTCTGTGCAATAAAAGAGAGTCCAGTCAAAAGAAATTGCTGTACGGAAAACGAGACCTATGAAATACAAAAGGAAGTCAGCAACGTTCCTACAAAAGGATATTGATTCAGCAATGAATTATTAGTAGCTTTAGACATCTTTAAAATGTCGTCTTTTACTGGGCAGGTTGCCAACCTTGCTAAGTAAGTTCAAGTTGCCTGGGAAGGCTTTCTGCAGACTTGTCCCGACTCATTAATGCACCTCCTTGGAGACGTTATTAAGACAGGCTTTATTTTTGTTGCCAGCTCTATTTTCAGTAGCGCTTGCATGCGTAAGCAAGTAATTTCCATTTTTAAAGGCTTTTCGTATTTTTTAAATTTGTTATTATACTTCAACTAGGCCCATTAAAAACTATTCACTCAATACGTGTGCCTAACTCCGGTCATTCTGTATGGCAGCCATGTGGGGCAATATCGTTAGTGAACTGAAAACCTTTAACAATCTGATGTGCAACGAAATAATATGGAGTAGAAAATACTGCTTTCCCGGAAAAAGAGCTTTCACAAAAAAAGAGATAACGACGCTAAGTCTGAGCAAATAGTTCGCCGATTTACCTAATGGATTAAAATATTTCCAGTTACCCAGACTGCTAACATACAGATACATAACGAATCACATTCATTCATGCATTCAGCCTTTGGCATAATGCCTAAACCGTTGTTCTAATTGGCAACGACCACGCTAGCGACTCAATCGGTCAATTCATGCGAACTAGGACAAAAATTGATGAACTCAATCAGGACACAGATTTAATGGACTGTAAACTTTTAAATTTATCAGGTTGTTGAAGTGGTTTTATGTTAAAATTTCCATAAAATTCAGGGTTGATCAACGAGGTTCTGTTGAAAGTTCTCCCTATTAATTAAAATGGATGCGGAAGAGTGGAAGAAGAGTGGAAAGCAAACTCCAATTTGCTCTTTGAATCTAGTGTATATTTTGGATTAACTGAAGTGTTGACGGGACAAGTGTATTTACCATTAAATATCCGATAAATTGTCCGTCAAAGTTAAAGCAATAAAATATTCGATAAAGACGTCTGTTCTCTACAAAAATATTATTCTATTTTCCATCCCATACGATAGCAAGAAATGCTATTCACAAGTTGGGAAAAACAACAGTTGAAAAACTTCCTCAAAACAAAACGGTGCAAATATTTTTGCGCAAAAATAACTCGGATTACTATTCAATTTGACGTCAACAGGGAGCCATTATCAGATAAAAGTGCCCCTTCCTTTATTTGGTACGCGGATATTCTTATCCGAAATTTCCTAATTTTTCTTCGATTAAGTCGGTAGGCTGTTATCTTTCCTTACAGCCGGATTCCGGTGTAGATATTAGCGGGATAGATGGTTATTGGGTATTCCATTATGGTAAATACCTATGTAAGTATTTTTCATAGTAGAAAACGGAAGAAAAATACTGTATGAAAAGGTCATTCCGCTCGATTAGGCAAAAACAACTCAGGGGAGTACGTTCTTCTGAGACCGTGGCTCGAAAGTTCCTGAGAATAAAACAGCAGCATTTTCATAACGAGTGATTTAAAAACTCGCTCACATAAAAAAATACATGTGTGACTATTTCGAGCATGTATTTGTATCCGATATATTTTTAATAATTAGTATTGCTATTGGCAAAACAGAGAAGCTTTTTGGTAAATTGATCTATGAGTTTACATGAAAAAATAACAAGAACTATGTTCACTGAATGAATGAATCATCATCTGCCTGCTTTTTCCCAACTATTTTGGGGTCGGCTTCCAGTCAACCCAGATGCAGCTGAATACCTATTCCACATGGAACGACTGCCTATCTGACCTCCACAACCCAGTTACTGGGTAATACGATATCTCTTGGTAAGACTGCTTGGCAGACTTTCGGGCTTCTGACGACCCGTAACGACCATCAAAGATCCACGAATGACAGCCGGGACCAACGGCTTAACGTGCTTTCCAAGGCAGGGAGGGGTCTTGATATGTAAAGGTAGTCACCCATCCTCGGACCAACCGCAACAAGCGTGGCTTAACCTGTTCGATCGAACCGTGCGGCTGTTATTAATTAGCTACAAGTTCCTTGGAACTTTATTCGTCGTAAAAAATAATTGGCTGGTGTAATAAACAAAATAGGTACCTACTTATTTACTGTTACTTAGTTGTAAAGTTCAAATTCCAATAACATGATACAAGATCCTGTTTAGTTATTCTGGTTTTGTGATGAAACAAACATTATATGCTTATTGAATTGTCAGATTACGACTTTCCTTAAAATATCATCAGCTACAAACAAATAAGTGCACATATGTCGCAATCTAAATCTTAAGGCTTCGCGACACTGCCTTTGTGCCTTTGTGTCGCGTCGCGTGTCGCGCTTGTTTGCAAGAGCCTTTAGACCTAGCCACTAACACAGAGTAGTCTAAGTACATATATCGTGTTAATCAATAAGTGGCTTCGATTATTGTAATCCGATTACTTTGGTATTATCAGACTTTCGGTCACCCATCTATGGACCAACCGCGGCAAGCGTAGCTTAACCTGATCGATCGACCCGTGCGGCTGTTATTTCTTAGCCACAAGCCCCTTTCCCCCCTCCACTGAATGAATTAATCCAAATAGAAATAATATTTTTACATCATCATTCTCCTTGCTCTTATCCTAATTTATATGGGGTCGGCGCAGCATCCATACTTCTCTATTAGTCGTCATCACGGTAGTCACCTTTCTAGCCATAATCATCCTTCACACAGTCCATCTATCGTTTCTTTGGTCTTCGCCTACACATTGGCACACATACTCAAAACTTTCCAGACGAAATTTTATTTTTTTATTTTTCCCTGACACAAAAATCATACTCCAGTAATATGAACTAAAGTAAATTAGTAGGTAATTCTAGAAAGACAATATCACTGTTACTGAAAGCAGGAAAAATCTTCAAATAAGTACCATCTTTATTTCAGTGTAAATATTAGATAAGCTTGTAATTTATACTCCAAATTTTTTTTTATACTACTTTTCCCCGTTTTCGCTACTCTTTTCTCGATGGTTTTAAAAGGATATTTTTATGGAAAATGTTCCTCTCGCGACACAATCCACTTTACGATGATGGTCACAGTTTCAGAGGCGATAAAACTTTTCAAATTGGTTAGCAAGTCAATAAAGAGAAAGAATGATCGGTTTCGCGAAACCTGAGCTCGATCGTTGAGGAGGAAGTGCATTAAAAAGGTATTTCATGTCTCCATACAGAATTGTAGATAGGTGGCTTGCAGTGGCACAGCTACAATTATCATTAGATGGAAGCCGAAAAAAAAATTGTTCACTTCTCATAAACTCACGACACAAAACTGTAGGTTTTTAAACTTATGATGTATTAAACTGGCATTGAATATAATTATGTAATGTGATGTGATACACAGTTGCACACACAGGTGTACCATATTACCTATTTGGCAATAATGGACATTAAGAAGAGTGGTTGTTCCGAAGAGAAGCCGATAGGAATCGAGTTGTATGAAGGCTACGCCCCTGGTAGCTTGCACAGTTTTAAGAATCAAATAACTTAAGTACAATTTTCAGGTTGAAATATAAAAAAAGGATTACCTCGAATTTTGAAAATTTATTGGTCAGGCTGCGGTTTCCTAGAAGACTGCGGTGGCCGTTATATTATAACGGCCATCATTTAACTGTGCTCTGTATCCACCAGTATTTGACATTAAGGTGTCAAAAAACGCTCTGTATTTGGATGACCATTATACTCGTAGTGTGACCGGTTACCGCTTTCTTAGGCAACCAATGCTTTGGACTGGAAGCCGACCACAACATAGTTACAGGCACAGGAAAAGGCTGCAGATGATGAGTATTTCAACGAATTAAGAAAGATTCGTTGGAGTATTTAGAAAAAAAACTAAGTCTAATAGTAAAGTTTTTTTTTAGCATGGCTGTTCTTATTTCTGTCACTCAATTTTGTAACAAAAACTAATCTGAGATTGGACGAAGATTGATCAGGTTTTCAAGAACAGGTTGTAGATCGTCAATATTATTTTGCCTGAAAAAGAGACGAAAATCTTCACCTAAAGAGAGAATAAGGTGTAGAGTTAGTTTAACAGCACTTTACTAGACAAACATTTTTTCTATTTTGCTTGAATCTCGCTGCGTATTTTAATAAATAATAACAAATTGGAGGGTGGTAAATAGGCTCGCCACGAATTAGGGGCTTTGGTCCAATTATTTATTGTGGTGAAGATTCATTCAGCGTCGGAATTATATAAATTATTCTGCGTATAATTGACGGTAAACGTACATAATTACGTACATCTGCATGTGGGTTGGTCGTGCTGACAAAAAAGAAAAATACTGTAAAATATGGTATTAAAATTATCTGAAGGTACGAGTACCTATAGTCAGCCTCGTAATTGTTTTACCACTCTAAGTGCTTGTATACACGTGTGGCACGCGCCAACGGCAGAGGCAACTGGAGCCGCCGACGCGTCTACGGCAGGCGCCGACGAGTTTCGTCGGTTGTAGTTGCCGCATACACGAGCGGCGACGTGACGTGTCGACAGGCTGCAGTCGCCTTTGCCGTCGACACTTGTCGACGGCTGCAGTTGCCTCAGCACAGTGACCATAGAGACCATTTTTCGGACGTCAGCTTTTTATTAGGAATACAGACATAATTAGTCATTTAAAACGTGAGAGTAGAACTCCCGAGTGACAAAACGCTTTTTCGTTACGTGACGATTTTTACCAGTTTACTCCTACCGCAAGCCGCGTTAAAGAACTTCATTCCAAAATTGGCTTTGCATTAAGTTTGTTACAGTCTCTGGCGGAGATTAACAAACGTTACTAAGCTCGTGCTTTGGCTTTGACATGTTTCCGTCTCTATCTTGCACGTGTAGTTTGACAGCTGTGCGACAGTGACAGGAATAAAGCTTAGCCAAAGCACGTAGGTATTAAATTTCAGCGACAGACTTGACTTTGAACTCTTTATCTAATGTAAACTGTACATAACTGTCTAACAGTACCTTAATAGGTAAAACAAGACTTTTAGGCAAGTGGCCTAAATCGGAACTAGCACCGCCATCTTGTATTCCAGTACAATTCCTGTGATAATTTCACAAATCCCTATCAATGTCATCAGGCGTCAAAATATCCTTATATAGTCCGTTCGCATTAAGAAAATAGTGAGTCATTGTTGTCCGCCGGCCTAGCTCCGCCCCTCGACCAATAGAAAGATCTGCCGTTAACTGGTCACTGTGAACTTAGCTTTCTAATTTGTTGCGATCTGGTCGAGGGACGGGGCTAGGCCGACGGACAACGATGACTCCCTATTTTCTTAACGCGAATGGACTATAGCTATAAACAAGGTGTAACTTAAATAACGCACAACCTCTTAAGCGGTCATTGTACGCATCATTATGAACAACTTTAACTACGGGATCAAACCAGAAATCGCGTAAAAATATCAGCTGTTTCCTACATTTTGATGAGTTATGCGAAAATAAATGTAGGGAACAGCAGATTTTTTTTCGCGATTTCAGGTTTGGTCCCATAGTTAAAGTAGTTCATAATGTCATCATTGCACTCATGCACAATGACCCCTTAAGAGGTTGGGCGTTATTTACCTTGTAACTAAAGTGTTATCATTATTGTCCATAAGAATATCGTAATTGCTTACTAGGTATTTCCTGCGCAGACTGCAGAATTACTTCTTGACGGAGCGATCTTGTGACTCAACGGAAGCCACTAAACATCTAAGTGATTGTCCATTTTCCTGATAGGTACGTAAGAACTTGTTTTTGTAAGGCTTTTCTCTATTTCCTTCCTTATTCTCTTGCAGGTATGTACCAGTGGCGAAAGCGGCTTCCCTTCCGAGGTTCGCATCAGCAACTCTACCGCTATTGAAAAATGACACAGTCAATAATGTCTACTATTGCCAGAAAATATAGTTACACTACGGGTATTTAATTCACCATAACGTTCAAACAACAAAAATGCCTCTTTTTAAGTTAATAAATTCATTTTTACTTTATTGATAAGTAAGTAAGTTAAAACCGGCTTCGCTTCGGCTTCTCTCTTACAAAAATTTACACCTCGCCGCTGATATGTAAAACGAACATTTATACACCGAAAGGACTATTCTTGCTTGTAGCACTCGGACGCTATAGTAACGCTTGCTAACAGATGTGGTCATCGTGTGCACGGGATTTTGTTTTCAAATTGGTCTGATGTAAGTTTCGTCGATAGTACCTAGTCTTTTGTAGTTGTGTGCGTGCAACTAAATAATTCCCTAATTATCCTCTGGTCAGTAAATATATTGTTGGATTAGTACAAGAAGTAACAATTACAAGGATCCAAAAACGTATTAATTATGTGAATTGTAAGAAGAGATAATGAGTGGGCAGTTTGATCGTGTATACCCAAGGGGAGCATTGGAAAGTAATTATGAAGATAATAGAATTTGGGAGAGGATTTTCGATTTAGCGTGTAGGTAATCTCGGTTATAGAATGTACGTTAACATAGATTTTGTTAGAAGTTCAACAGCGACATTTTTTTTCTGAGATAATCAGAAATAGATATTGTGGACTTTATAACAAAAAAAAAACATCAACAGCCACTTCATAATCCACATCAAATCCTTAGAGACAAAATAAAATCTTTTTATTTCATTAGATTGTTAAATTATCACCTGTCAAAATATCCGGCCACAAAATGGCGGCTCGTTTAAATTGAAAACAATAGCTATCTATTCATCCAGCATGAATCCTACGCAACTTCCAGTCCAATTGAAACATAAACCTTTTTGCTTTGTGACTTTCATCGATGTTAATTAAAGCTCACTGAATCGAGACACAATGTACGAAGAGTTAATTGTGTTTTATTAATAAATTGAGTATTATTAATAATTGTATTGCTGCGCGAGCCTACCTGATTGCTTCGGCAATAATGTAATAATGTCTGCTTTAATTATTTCGTTAATATTTGTTGAGGAATCCCATTGGGATGGAGGGGGATTAGACATCGGCTGGTTATCATTTAGAGCATATATATGTTGAATACAGACGTTGAATATAGATGTTGACGGATGGAGAAGTAGAGGAAGGCCAAAGAAAAGATGGATGGATTGTGTGAGGAATGATATGAAAGAGAAGAGAGTGAATGATAGCGTGACTTTTGACAGGGGAAAATGGAAAGAGAAAACGTGTTGCGCCGACCCCAAGTAACATGGGACAAGGGCAGGAAGATGATGATAAGCCGTAGCAATAAATGTATACTAATATTATAAACAGGTAAAATTAGTGAGTTTGTATGTAGCAACGAATGGTCGTTGATATGTAGTAATCTTCGGAACCACAGATTCGATTCCGAAAATTCGTTCACTAATGGAAAATTACACATATTGCCAAGTGTCATAGGATATTTTATGTTAAAACAAGTAATTCCACGCGGACGAAGTCGCGAGCAGAAACCAGTGTTGAAAAAAATAGCTGATCATTTAGAGCCAGAGAATGAGTTTTAGACATTGACTATGCTTTAATTATCAAACGTAAGTATATTGCATTATATCCAGTGGCGAAAGCACCATATAACACGATTCTTACCAGCTTCCCTTCGGAGGTTCGCATCAGCAACTCTACCGATATTGGAAAATGGCACATTCAGTAGTGTCTACTATTGCCAAATAAGTTAAAACCGGCTTCGCTTCGGCTTCTCTCTTACAAAAATTGACTCCTCGCAGCTGCATTATATATACTACTTAATCAAATAAACATACATGCGCATTAATGTACACAGTACCTATACATAATATTTTACGATGACAAATGATCTGCACTGATCATTAACAAGCTTGGTTAGCTGTTAATTTCCATACATGTCCATCCATTTAATTAATTTATTGTTTACGACTGAACTGATTTAATACCTACGCACGTTAAATGTGTAACATATTATGTTAAGGGGGAAGCGCCAAGGTAGCCCGCGAAATTCAAATTTTCTTACGATTTTTGCAATTTGCTGGTCAGTATTAAGTTATACGTTGATTAAAATATGATTCGCGGCCGTAACAAATATGTATTTACAGAATTATAATTATTAAAGTCATCAACACAACTCTCTAAGACCAAGTAAACCCCAAGAATTACTATTTCATGAAATCTTGACATTTGGGGATTATGCTAACTTAACAAGTTTTATTACTGATTGTAATGATTATAATTCTGTAAATACATATTTGTTACGACCGTGAATCATATTTTCATCAACGTACAACTTAACACACCAGCAAATTGCAAAAAACGTAAGAAAATTTGATTTTCGCGGGCTACCTTAGCGCTTCCCCCTTAACGTGGCTGTACTGAAGCTATAAGGGCGCACCGAGTTTGCCTTTGTCTCTGTCTTTTTCTTTATGTGTAAAGAGTAAAGAAAATAACCACACTTTTCCACTTTTTTAATGTTTTTCGTTGTTACTTTCATCATATTGCTCTTAAATAAAAAAACCATCATGTATAAACGCTCCTAGCATCTATGAACTTTATTTTAGTAAAGAATCACAATGTCAAATTACATATTTATTTTAAAAAGTTGGGAAATAGAGGAAAAAGTTACTTGAAAGAGGTAACTTCGCGAGTCTATTCTATCGAGCTAACTTTATAATATATTCTTCTCTTCTTGTTCTCACACACTATTGTCTACATTTCTTTTTCATTTCTCCTTTCGCAGGTCTGCTGAAAGAAATTTCTTAAGAAATAAGGCAGTACCTTTGTATACTCAATACTTATAATGTCGTATCTGTACTTATATGTTTTATTGTGTGTACATAAATAATAAAATAAATATATTCCAAATAATACCAATATATTTCCTTAGATTTAAATTTAATTGTTTACTACTTCAAACAAGGGTTATAAAAACGTGTTTGTGTCTATAAAAAGCTCCAGCCCGCTGTTGTAAACAGCATCTCATTCACACGAGTAGTGAGGTAGCTGCTGTCAATTATGTCATCTGTCAATCACCGAGAATGGCGGGAAAAGGTTGACAGTCAGGTGGCCCTGCACGAGAGGCTTGGTTAGAGAGCCAGTGTTGTGATATAACCAACTTAAATGCGGGATGAATACGATTCCACGGTGGCAATATAAATAAAAGGTTCGATTAGAGTTTTTTCTATATCAATGGATTAGAAGCCAAGAGTCACTTATTTTTTAAATAGGAATAGGCCTGATAAACATTAGATTTTGAAAAGAAAAACCCCATATTTAAAAAGCAAACGACAATCTAATGGTTGTTCCCCTGTCACCTTAAACCAGGACTACCACTTTGCTAAAAGATGAAATTTTACAACTCAACCGCCAGTTTAAAAAATCATCTTTAATGCTCAGTCAATAGGGTGCACAATAAAGCGTTCACTTATGATCTTTCTGTTTGTTTGGGGTTAAAAAGGGTGGCGAGGTTTTAGAAGATTTATTATATTATGTTAAATGCTATCGGAGCTCCCTGAGTAATTGCTGCGGACTTCCGCGCTGATAAAACACAATTTTGTGGCAGCCCCATAAGCTGCAGGTTGAGATGGCATTTATCAACATTTTGGCGGGGTATTTTAAAATTAAAATAATTGCGATGTTTCGTTGCAATTTTTTTTTTATAGTATGTAATCCGAATGAATTCTAAGCACGGTAGGTAGGTAATATCAGTAGACAAAGTTCTCAGAAGGCTAAAAGGTCTTCTGTAAAAAGGAATTTCTAGTTAAAACAATTACCTATAAATCATTGTTCTGTTTACCACTAACACTCATTGTATTTTCTGCTTAATATTTTTTCTGCGTAACTCTTTTAAACATATTATTAACTAGCTGTGCCCGCGACTTCGTTCGCGTGGATGTATTCGGATTTTGTTCACAGTTTCATGAGCTTAAATTTTTTGTGCGGGACCCTAATTTTTTTCTAAAATAAAAGTTACTCCTAAGTAAGTACTCTTTATAACATGAGCTATCTGCCAGTGAAAGTCCTGTCTAAATCGGTCTAGCCGTTTCGGAAATTAGCCGGAACAAACGGACAGACAGACAAAACATTTAAAAGTTTTTTTTTTGTTTTAAGTACCGTAGGTGTACATACTTTCATATTATGCATTTAGTAAAAAGCTGTTATTTTGAAATTACAAACATACACTTCAATTTTATTGTTGTAAAATATAGAAATCTCGATTTTTGTCAAGTCGTAAAATCCGTGCAAATCTGGGGGCCTACTCCTTAAACACGAAGTCCGTAGTTTCGGCCTTAGTTACGGGCGTTTCCTACTCCGTATCACTTACGGACATTCGATTACTTCGAGGCCTGAAGTAAGAATGAATGACAACAAGATTTGACAGTTGTCCCTACTACCGATATATTTTTATCCCGAACGAAAAATTTAATTTCACACTTGTTTGAATGGGTTTACTATTTTCGGACGGGCCCGTATCTTCGTTGATGGACTTAGGGAGTTGACCCTCAGGGGTGGGCGCTAGTATTTAATAAATCTGCATAAAGTAAACATTCTGCACAATATGAAATAACTGTATTCACTGCTATTGCATTTGATCACGGTACATTTGCACATAAACTAGAGGAAATGAACCCATTTACTCAACTGATAAGCTCTGCAATATTTTTATTTTAGCAAAGTTTTAACAATTATTTTTTTTTTGTAAAAATGATTTACTATTAATAGTCTACTTCACTATATTTCTTTGAATACTCCTTAGGGCCAATTTCACCAATGAAACTTAACAAGTTTAGCGCATCTAAACCACGTTCAAGACCTGTCTGTGTCAATATTTCACAACAAAGATGGACACTGTCAGATCTTGAACGCGGTTCGCGGGTACGCTGATCGTGTTCAGTTTTATTGGTGAAATTCGCCCTTACCGAGTAGTTACTTTCTACCAAACTTTCTTCGAAGAACTACACGCACAATGTTTCATGCGATACCAGAAGCAGAAGCTCGGGAACAACACTATTACCAGAAAGGAAAAACCAACAAAGAAAAGTTACATAAGGACAATAAATAAAACTGTTAACATTAATAATATATCATACATACATAGCTAGAGGCCTGTGGCTAAGTAATAACAGCCGCACGGGTCGATCAATCAGGTTACCCCAGATCAGGGTGCCGCGTTTGGTCCGTGGATGAGTGACCATCTTACCATACCAAGACCTCCGTGCCTCGGAAAGCACGTTAAACCGTTGGTCCCGGCTGTCATACGTAGATCTTTGACAGTCGTTTCGGGTAAAGAAGCCCGAAAGTCTGACAACCAGTCTTACCAAGGGGTATCGTGTTACCCACTAACTGGGTGGTGGAGGTCAGATAAGCAGTCAGTCTATGTAAAATACTAGTATTCAGCTGCATCCGGTTAGACTGGAAGCCGACTCCAACATAGTTGGGAAAAGGCTAGGCAGATGATGACATAGCTAAAGTCACTCGGAAAGTTGCCACAGTCAAATTGATTTGAGCTGTTGTGCTGGACACATTTTCCGCATGTCAAACGATCAGTGGGCCACACGTCAATTGCGTAATTTACTATCAGTCACAATCTGACGGATTTTGAAGTAATATAATATCCATTGCTCCATATGTTAGAAAATTCATCTGCTCGACAATGTAAATAACGCAATGAATCTTGTAGAACTGTCAAAACACATGGGCATTGTCTTACACAATTACCCCGCGGATAGGTCCCTTTACATGGTAAGCGACAGCGCGGCAGGCACAGGCGAAGACGCCCGGTTGAGTGAGCTGGACTCTTTCAATAAGGACTGGTTCCAAGTCCCAAGTAGTCTTTGTTAGAGAGAAATGGACGAAGAGTGCTATGTGGGGGGAAAATATAGGTAGGCTTATAATAAAGTCCATAGACGAAAATACGCAATACACATTTCTATTTATACGAAAGCTAAAATAGAAATACAAATGGCGGAACCGATACATGTTCAATATCTTGAGATCTATTCGATCCACTGATATTGGATTGTATATTGCTGTGTCGGGAAATTGAATGCAATTTTAAAGCCAGTATGAACGTTGCTTAAAGGGCAGAACTATCCATATAGTGTGCAATACCAACGCTCAAGCGATTGGATCGTTGGGAAAGCCGAACATTTCTAGAAAATAACTTAAGAAACTTTTCGTGGTTGTAAACATTCCAGAGTTGAAAATGTCGGATAAGTACCTAAAGTTTATTAAAATCCTTGTTTCCATTTGATGTTATTTCCACATAAATGGATATCAACTTTACGATGATGTGAATTAAGTTAATTGTAGAATGACTAGAACTATTAAACAAGTCATGTTTGAAGTTGTAGCGCAAACTGAACTTTGTGTGTCGGAGTTAAAGTTGTTTTTCGACATACCTATTTGTTTACTTGTTTGGAAACCAAATCACGAACGCAGTGTACATCGCTTCCGAAATAATATTAGGGAGTTTTTTGGTTACTCAGCTTGTTTTCGAAACAATTAGCTGTAGGTATCTAAACCATAAAGTTTTGTAACAGTTTTACAGAAAACGGGTGGGTCGCTTGTGCTAAAAAGCAAGATGAATTGCAGAATTACAGGCATTTGTTTCAGGACTGTTCGCTGACATTAGTTTCAGGCCCTGTGCTTATTTACTTTTCCGCTTTTTATATTTTTCTTTTATTTGAAGCCCTACCCTGACATAAAGCAATAGAATATTGTACAAAAAGTTTTTCTGAAATAAAAAAGTTAATTTTGTTTTTTTTTTTGTGCGTCTTATTTGTGCAGAATAAACAAATATTCTTTCTTCTTTTTTTTTCCTTTAAGTCAGCAAGAGCGTGCGATACAGGATAGGATAGATTTTCTTTTGACCATTCATGTTAGTAGTGACAGTAGATATGAATGGTCAAAATGGATTTTGGTAAATATTTTTCATGAGTTAAAGAGGGGATGCTATATTTCGTTGTTTGCATGGAGGCATGAAGTGGACTTTCAGTCTCTCTGTCACGGGGGGTGTGCTGCGGCTGGATTTGATTAGAAGCTACAAGGACATGGCTGTGTTGTAAATTAACACTCCACAGTACCGCGCATGAGTATAATTTATTTGAACAATTGAACAATTAAACTGTATCGTTTGTTTTCTCATCGTATTTTAGCTTGTAGACTTCTGTTATATGTTTTTCGAGTGTTTTAGACGGGGTTTTGCTGTAACCACTGCTCTAAGTAGGTACTTTTAGACTCAATAATTAAAAGTGTGTTAGGTGCCGATTACTTTGATGTCTTTCACTCACACACATTTTATTTTGCGGCTAAGTAATAACAGTCGCACGGATCAATCGATCAGGTTAAGCTACGCTTGCAGCGGTTGGTCCGTGGATGGGTGACCATCTTTACATACCAAGACCCCTCCGTGCCTCGGAAAGCTCCTTAAGCCGTTAATCCCGGCTGGCATTCGTGGATTCTTTGACAGTCGTTACGGGTCGTCAGAAGCCCGAAAGTCTGACAACCAGTTTTACCAAGGGGTATCGTGTTAAGCAGTAACTCGGTTGTGGACGTCCGATAGGCAGTTGCTCCATGTAAAATACTAGTATCGAACTGCATCCGGTTTGACTGGAAGCCGACCCCAACATCCTACACCCACCTATCCTGCATCAGCAGATGATGATTGATATCCAAATCGCCTGGTCAAACCAACATAAGCGCCATGCAATTGTCACTTTCCAGTGACAGCTCGCTCAGCCAGAGATGTACGACCCTACTTGTAGGGTTGGGATTCGATATGCGATCTTCAGAATTCCGTTTATCAATAGTTGGATTGGTGATTGCCGAGAATAAACTCACTTACAAAGGTAGCAATTTTACTGGAAACTGAATTTTATACCACAAACAAAAACGGGGTTGCGAAAAAACTTCTATTGTTCCCAAACAATTATATCCATTGAAAAAAATACGCAGTTAACTTCATAAAGCGCTGGTTTCCTATTTATTTTCCAAAACGAACTCTTCATATAAAGCGAAATGACCAATTAAAATTTGGGTAGGTACTACATAATAAAGGAAATAAATCCTCAATTCCGGGAATTTGGGATTTAAAATGTGGCAACATTTCATCATTGACAAAGGTCGCGGGCGGCCGTTTGTGTTAATTTATGTGTCGGTGTTGCCATAAATTGCAGTGTTTTGGTTTGCTTTAATTACCAGTCGTGTCGTCCGCAAATAACGGATCTTGGTACGATTATAATTAATTGTCTAATTACTGGAGCGACGCCCTTCCCATCTCTAACAATTGACTATTATTTTGCATGCTTTAGAAATATAATTACGAATAGAGTTTTATCTTAATTACTTTCCAATAAATGATGCCCGGAGTCTGGATTAGTGCCCGGTTGATGGCAATAGGCCCGCCCCCTATTACATGGGACTACAACATAACTAGCGAAACGTGGGTGTAAGATAAAATAAATAAATTAATTTTGTTTTATAGTGCTACTATTCCTATTATTTCCTAATACTCACCTCGTATAAAAATAGGAATGACAAAGTATTTCGCATCAAAATAACCGAACCATTTATTTTTAAAGCTTTTCAATTCCCATCAAAGTCCAAACCTTTTTCAAACGTCATGTCATCAAACGCACCACAGATTAAAAACTCCATCAGCTTTTCATTGACTCAAACAATCACTTCGAATTTCGAACATTCATCAAATCGCGCTCAATATTTCGGTATCAATTTATTAATCGAAATTCGAAGTTTCGAACCAGCGATCAAACACTAATCTGTGAGTGCATCGGTTTCGAATAGATTGTGTAGGACTTTGAAGCTATTCCGAGCTTCATCGATCACGTACGAACGGTTCCGATTCTGCAGGAGTCCGCAGGTGATCCATTAGAACAGTCAATACATTGAGGATATTAATAGCTCAGAAAATGGCAGGAAATGTAGGAGACGATGTTGCGATATTGCTTCGTAATTACTTGTTTGTGACTCAGTAATTGAGTGTAGGAGGTGTGCAGGCTTTATTTAATTAAACCTGTAAAGGAGCTTACTGCCAAGCGTACCACTTCGTGTTCGTAGTTCGTGTAATGAATTGTCGCCCGATGTATTGACGTGAATCCCACAGCAACAGATTATTTAGTTTGCGTGGCTTCCCTATAACCTAAAAAAAATAATGTCTGTCCTGTCAGGATTAATAAGCAATGGATTAAAATTTAAAGACTACTCAAAAAAATCTTCATATTTTTTTCAATGGGAACCGTAGCGGTTGCCATAGGCCGAAAAACCAAAAACGAAGGATCTCTAAAAGCTCTATAAACTGAATCCGATAGTGAAGGTTTAATGCCATTCCGTTATTGAGATTTAATCGAACTAAAAAACAAGGGACGAGCAGATTTTTCTTTATTAGTATTAGAAAACAATTTATTTTGATGGATAGCCATGAAAGTGGATACCATTGACCTTTAGAATTTTATTTTCTGTTTTGCTGCTGTAAAAATTCCACAATGTTTGATTGAATTTGTTCATACAGAACAGGACATCTGTCAAATTTAAATAAGGAATGACTTATGAAGTCGCGTGTAATAATTATTTATTTAGAACACGGATAAATGGGTTTTTTAACCGACTTCAAAAAAGGAGGAGGCTCTCAATTCGGTTGTATTTTTTTTAATGTTTGTTACCTCTGAACTCCGTCATTTATAAACCAATTTGAACAATTTTTTATTTGAAAGGATACTTCCAGAATGGTCCCATATAAATTTGGGCAAGTTCTAATGAGTGGTATAGTTCTGATTAGTGGTTGGAAATTATTATAACATCATCAGCATACACCGAGTGGAGAAAGTACGTAGGTATTATTTTTCACTTTGTAGTGTTTTTTTTTTGGAAGTCAGTTGTTTTTTTGTCAAAAAAAATGTATTTATTCAAATTCTGCGAAAAAATCGCCACTAAATCTAGAACGAAATAATAAGAACACATCTTCCCATTGAATGGGTTTTGTAACTAAATTAAATATCTTCTATACCTACATAAATATATTACGAGTATTATAAATTAAAGTCGCTTTTCGTGTCTGCCTGTGTGACCGCATTTTTTTTCTAAACTGCGCAACGGATTTTGATGCGGTTTTCACCATCACTTAGGCAATATATTCCGGAAGGTTTCTGTATATAATACATTAATATTAAGCTAACATGTAACAAAGAAATCTCGATGTTTTGTCAAGTCATAAAACCGTGCGAAGCATTAGCAGCTCGCTAGACATAGTGTTTCCTTTCACAGAAAAGGGACAACACCAAACTTTTCGAGTTTGTCAAGATTATTTATCTCCCACATTGTAGGCCAAACTATTCAGAATACCGGAACTTGGCGACAGCCGCTCGCAAGGTTTTCATAAAACTTAGCAATTCCTAACCAGATGAACACGCTGTGAATTTTATAGCGTAAAGGTTTTTGTACGTTGGATAGTAACAAAATAGGAAGGAACTTTTATTTTTGGACTATACGAAGTATTGTTCGGTTAAGACCTTGATTGAAGACGGAAAAATAATTCGTGAAACTACACTGCGAGCAATCAAATCGACTGAACCCCATACACTCCGTGCATACAAGCAGTATATTTTTTTTTTTTCAAAAAATTTCTTATCTCATTTATTTATGAATAAGTTTTTTTTTTAACGCCTGACTGACGTTTCAGCTTTAAGATGGTATGTACCATAAGTATTAAAATTGGTTTAGTTGTTGTCGAGTAATTGCTTTTTGAGTCGAAATGCATGATTAGGAGTTGAGTCAATTTGGTTGCTCGCAAGAGTACTTATTGGGCAATCAAATGTTTTAAAAGACGTGAGATGTAAAGAAGCTCGCTTAAGCCTTGTTAACGCTTTCAAGGACACTGAACGAGACACAATAGAAGTTTTATTGTTAAGACATCAATGAGCATGTCCTTCAAAAAAAATAATATTAGACCAGTCAACAAACTGTGCACAACTCTTCTTCAAGACGGAATTGTCACTTCTAGAATACCAGAACTTGACGACAGACGCTCTCAAGGTCTTCTTAGCCATTTTTAACCACATTTCCTGACCAGTTTTTGCACGTTGAACCGTAACAAATAGTATGAAGGCGTGAATATTTATTTTTGGACTGTACGAAGTTATTTTCGGTTAAGACCTTGGTTGAAGACGGAAAAAATGGCGTAAAAGAATTGGGTTTAGGAAAATGTGTAATGCAGGGTTTTCATCAAATGCTGTTTTAAAAGACGTGAGGCATATAAAAGCTAGATTAAGCCTTGTTTAGCTCCAACAGAAACTAAACCCAAGGTCTTTAAATCAATAAAATTGGAAAACTATGAAGACGTTTGACCACTAGACCAACGAGGCAGTCAAGTACACCCACACTTCGCCAGTTGTTTACATCCCATGTAATAGGGGGCGAGCCTATTGCCTCCAACCGAGCACAAATCCAGACTCCGGGATGCTACTGAGAAACTCCAGATGGAAAAACCTCTGGCTCAGCAGTAGAGCTGGCAAAGTTTGGGTGTACACCTCTGCCTAACTTTTCGAGGAACACAGGCGTTTTTGTTGTATGAAAACTTGGTGCCATCTTGGATTTTGATCCTATTTTTATTTTCAGCGCCCTCGAAAACCTTCAAGACGGAAGCTTCAGTTTTAGAACTCAAAACTATTGAGTTCTGTCAATGCTTCGGGTAGGTGGTGACAAGACCCTTATCTCCCGTTTACCGGGATAGTTTTCAGAGCAAGTTTCGCTGGCAGCCAGCCAGATCGGGGCCCACAATAATTATACTTGTTCGAAAGCACTGCGGCTGTACATTATCGGGATTTGCACTGAATTCCCAATAGTTTACAACGCTTTGTTGAAGTTCAAGACGGATAACTAAATATTTGTAAATATTGAGTATGGTTTTCGTCGAAAGCGTGTAGATCAAACAGTGAAACGGGAAACCCGAATTAAATAAATGGTATGAAATGGATTGGAAGCTACGTATGTATTTCAATTTTTTAAATTGACTTCCATGTGTTTGTACTTAGAAAATGATGTTTGTACATCATGTTCTGCTGCAAGCGAAGTGAAGTTATCATTAGGTTTGTGTGTTACTCGGTCAACACTCCTATGCATTGGTCAAATTACACTTTTCATTCGCTACTTATTTGATTTCGTATGAGAACGTTTGTGTTTTCCTACTTGGAAGTATCCAAGCGCCATTTTTGGATGTAAAACATCCAAAAATGGCGTGGCCATGCTATGATTCATTTACAAACATTGTTTCTGGCGACGGCAGAGATATCAAAACATTCGGCATAATATGTATTTTTGTTATAATCTAAACGAGCCGTGGTTTGGTTAAGTAGGAACCGCACATCATAAAATATTTAAAGATTTGTCGTTAAGAGCGTGACTACACTTTGGTGAGGATCGTAAGATCTTGTTCAAAACAACCACAGAACACAAAATCACAGGATTATTTATGACTTAACGACTTGTCTGGCTACACACATTCGGCAGTAAAACTTATTTTATTCATCGTCAAAGATTTTGATTCGGGAATTTTACTTTTATTGTTAATGTTTATTTCATTTGTACAGACGCGATGCTGTCTGCTTAGTAAATTATGTATTTTGTTAGCCTTTTTCGGTTATTCGACACGGTAATTAGCAAGAAATTAGAGATAATAACAAGAAAGAAAACATTATACCTACATATAAATACATTCATACAGACAGTTGTTTAGATTTGTCAAGATTAGAACACCCTATGTTCTGAAATTGTTGGAAAACTGTGACCTAGGAGTTTGCCCGATAGAGGGGTTTATAATGCCCCAGCGGTAAATGTAGGCGTATCGAACTATTGCACGCTTAATCCGATCAGAATATACACCACACAATACACATGGTACGGTACGGATCTAGCGATAACAGTTGCCGGGTATCGTAAAGGTAGCTATATTTATTTATTTATTTATGTAGACTTTATTGTACACCAGATTATACATTACGTAAAGATAAAATGTATATACAGGGCATTTTTTAATCACTATCCAAATTTTCGCAGGGTGTTCTACCCATGAATACGAACAACTTTCACTATGGGATCAACTCTGAAATCACGAAAAAAAATCAGCTGTTTCATACATTTTGGTCGAGTAGGTATTGAACTTTTGTATGAATCAGCTGATTTTTTCTTCGTGATTTCAGAGTTCGCGCGATTTAACTCAGCGGGTCGGGGGATGAGAGAGTTTTAATAAAATATGGCTATTATTTTAGTATATTGTGTATCTTCGACTTCCACGGGAACGAAGTCGCGGGGCACAGCTAGTAGTAACATAACACACATAAAATCACGCCTCTATTCCCCGATGGGTTAGGCAGACCTTTTATTACAGTAGTATGATGTGTTATCGTATATTTGCCATATTGGAAATGAAGACCATGGGCCCATCTTTCATCTTGCGCCACTTGTCATCTGTAAAGGTGAGGACCTAATATCTGCGTCAGTGAATAGTGTTAGCGTTGCTGAGTACAGGGCCAGACAAAAAATAGGGACTGCCGAAAGAAGTGAAAACTAAAAACTAACAGTTGCATGCGATTATGACATCTATTTCAAAGACATTAGCGTGCTCAATAGAATAATTTGGTTACAGCGCCCTCTAGCGTTGAGTCGTTGAACTCGTTGAAGCATGTCGCATTTCGCGAAACCGTAAGTTTTTCCTCTACCAAAAAGTGCTCAACCGCGCCTAAACTAGTTTTCACTTCAAAAATTTACTTTTCTCAAACAATATTTGCCACTGCCAGAATCTTCCTCTTAGCGTGTCGAAGATTGGTAATCATAAGGAGGGTAATGTTGCCAACATTATTACACATAGACATGGCACTTATTATCTGTATCTGAAGCCACAGCCGCTGAAACCGACATGTTAGTTACTGTGATTGGCTAACCAAAATATCTCAACCCAATCAGACTAGACATCAGGAGCGAAGCGTTCACACAACCCGATTCCTATCGGCTTCCCTACGGAACAACCATTCTTCTTAGTGTCTACTATTGCAAAATGTTATGGTACATCTGGGTGTGTAACTGTGTATGACATCACATTACATAATTATATTTAATACCAGTTTAATACATCATAAGATTAAAAACCTACAGTTTTTTGTTTGAGTTTATGAGAACTGAAAAATGTTTTCTTCGGCTTCCCTCTAATGATAATTGTAGCTGCGCCACTGCTAGACATGCGATTTGACAAGAATTTAACTAATAGCCAGTATGTCGAGTTAGCTAAATTGAGGCCAGTAACCACACTGCGTTTGCCAATTCAGCTATCGGAATGATCTCCCTTCACGATCAAATTTGAATTGACGTAAAACCACAGTGAAACCATTAGCAAGTCATTGCAATGTAACTCTTATCTCGTTGTCTATACATATAAATAAAATTGAATTGTAATGTCAAAATAACAGCTTTTTACTAAATGCATATGAAAGTACCTATATACGGTACTGTCGTGTTTGTGTATAGTGTGTGGGGCGAAACAACACTACTAGAGCTTAAACTCAAATATTGCTTAATATGTTTTATATTGGGTTTCTTTAAGAATTAATAATTAACACCGTTATTTTTCCATGTGACTTTTCATTGAACAAAAGGCATATCATTCAAGTTCAAAAGTAATAGGTAATTGCTCAACAGCCAGTGCAGTACAACCAAAGGTCGCCTTCGGCATTAAACCTTTATAGTACTTATAATAAAAAAACAATTTTTTTTTTTATGTCTGTCTATTTGTTCCGGCAAATCTGCGAAACGGATAGACCGATTTTGACGGAACTTTCACTCGTAGATAGCTGATAACATAAGGAAAAACTTAGGCTACTTTTATTTTAGAAAAAGAATTAGTATTCCAAATGAAATTGTGAACAACATCCGATACAAATGTGGAAGTATTGACATCCACGCGGGCAAAGTCGCGGGCAATAGCTAGTTAGGTATAAATTAGAATGATTGCCATGAGTTTGATAAAACTCTCGGCAATAATTCAAATTTTATACCTTTCCTTACCGAGATAAGAGTTACATTGCAATAACTTACTTATCGTTTTACGTCGATCGTGAATGTCCTGAGTTACATCACAGAATGCGGTATACTTGCAAGTGCCAAGTGTAAGCAGCTTCCAGGGGCCGTATTATCCAGCCGGGGTTGCGGGATGTTCGAAAGAGTTACCGTGGCCCCGGCACACAAGGCAACACAAGGAACACGGGTGGGTTTTAGTCAGTAAAAGTCTGACACGCCCTCCCGCTCCGCCCAGAGCGGGAGAAATCATTTGATGATTTCCCATCCACAAAAAAAAGGGGTCGTATTATGAGGTAAATGCCATCACGATTCCAGTCGTGGATAAGGATAGGGATGGCGTTATCGGTCATGTATTGCTAGGTCTCTCTCTGTCGCACTGGAATCATGATGGCATTAGAACGTCATAATCCAGCAGGGCATTTCCGTAACACATTACCAATCGGAATCTGTTTCATTTTGACAGTTCAACAACATTCATTGCGTTATTTACGTTGTTGAGCAGACAAATTTCTCGAACTTATGAAGCAATGGATTAGTAATTTGCTTCAAAA
This sequence comes from Fissipunctia ypsillon, assembly GCA_947568875.1. NCBI lineage: Eukaryota > Metazoa > Arthropoda > Insecta > Lepidoptera > Noctuidae > Fissipunctia > Fissipunctia ypsillon. The sequence continues at coordinate 6,558,878 of OX387660.1, read as the reverse complement.
TGATTCAGATTCCGATTAATAGTGTGTTACGCAATTAGGGTGCAGGTTCCCCTAAAAAATGGCATGGAGCAAGCGTTCTGTTCATTTGACGAATTTGCAAGAATCAAGTTTTGATATGATTGTTATAAATTATCGAATTTATTTATTTATTTTAAGTTTGATAAAGTTTGGTTATTATTTTGACATATGTTTAAACTGTGACTTTTGTTTATTTATATTAATTGGCATTATGTTTATTTTGATATCCTTTTGTATCTTTGACTTGTAAGAATCTCTTACCAATAAACTACAATGACAATGGCTACTGTGAGCACTTAAGCAAGTTCGTCTGCATCAAAGTGTCGTCCAAAGCTCCGTGTCCGGTTATTTTCCGGGTCCGTTAATGCTAGCACTTCCGATTACTACGACGGGTGTCAAGGATGGCGACGGCGACCTCCCATAACAGACATGAGGAAATTAATGCAGGCGGTCCTGGAAAGTGAGTTCATAGGAGAGGCGATATTTTGGCTAAAAAGGAAGTGTTTTGGCAACTGAGCCGGTGTTGCATAGGCCTCGAGTCCTCGAGTCGTAATTTTAAAGATTCGACTCAATTATGCAAGACACAGTGTGCTAAAAAGGGTCAGAGTCTAGAGTCAACCCGAGCACGAGTCAGTACACTTGATTCTTACAAAGGACTTGAGTCTTAAAATTAAAATTAACTCGAGTCTTCAAGAAAAATTCGGAGCATGAAGATGAGACTTGAAGCTCAACATAACGAAAAGACTGGAATAGGTGATAAGTTTAAATTAGTGGTTATGTGTATTAGCAGTTGTGTGTGTGTGTGTGTGTGTGTGTGTGATGTGTTTGTGCCTAGAAAAAAAATGTGATAAGACAAAATCATTACAAATCAGCTAAAAAATGAAATAAATTATTAAAAATATCATTAACAAATACTGTAATCTCTTTGTCTCAGCCTTTCTCCCCGTCCTGTAAATGTGACAATTAAATTGCTAGACTCATACACGAAAAGGACTTGAGTGCGACTCGCTGCATAAAAAGGACTCGAGCTCTCATGTAACATTCAAGAGTTCGTAGAGAATTTAGTTCTCTAGTCTTGGAGTCCTGTTTAAATGAGTCGAGTCTTGTAATTCATCATCCGAGTCCGTTTTAGGACTCGAGGACTCGAGTTCTTTGCAACACTAAACTGAGCCAATGTCTACTATTCTGCCAGCGTCATGTGGTGACGGCAGGACAGCAAGATGAGCCGTCGAACCACTTTGTGGTAGTTATTAATGTTAGTAGCTGAAACGACAAGACATGTTAGCTATCGCGTTTTTTTTTTTTTTTGTTTGAATACAAATTATTACTCTACTATAAAACGACACAGATATTTACAAAGTTATAATTATTACTACACACCAGGAGCTAGACCACCACCTCTTAAAGCAGTATTATTGTAATCTTACTTCAGTGTGGGAAAGAGATGGAGCTAGACGTCCTGTATAGCTAGCTCCATCTCTTTCTCACACTGAAGTAACATTTAAATAATACTGCTATAAGAGGTGGTGGTTGGCCCCTGACTACATTTTTATATCACTGTCATTTAAAAATTTTGATAGGACTTGGATTAATTTAGGGCAGTGCTTTTCAAACTTTTCATGGCGCGGCCCCCGTTTCATGGAAAAATATTTCGCCACCCCCCACCCTCCGCTGTTTCTAACTTGGAATTCCAGTTTGTCACTTTAGGTACCTTTTGGTAAAACAGAATACCCACAATTAACGACGGAAGCTTTGAAGTGTTTAATTCCATTTGGAACCTCCTACTTGTGCAACTTAACGTTTTCATCGATGACTCAAATAAAAGGCAAACAGAGAAAGCGCCTAAATTTAGAAAACGATTTCATCCTTTGTGTAGCAAAACGGATCCGCGATGGGATAAATTTGTTAACGAGAATCAGGCGCAACTATCACATTAATGTGAATGGGCTCCTCTGTTCCTCGTCACATTAATGATCATGAGACTTGTAACATTTGTTGATTTGTGTTAACCTAAGCCTTTAATTAACTTTTTAAAATAAATATAACATTTTGGATTAGTATGGTTTTATATTTATGAGCTTTACGGCGACCCCCTTAAAGAGGCTTGTCGACTCCGTAGGGGATCGCGACGCACACGTTGAAAAACACTGGTTTAGGGGAAAAGTTAGTCTAGTCGGAATGGAAGTTAGTAGGAAGGATGATTTTAATTTTAAGAAGCGTAAGGTACAAATCAAAAGATTGTGAATTTGAAGGACAAGAAAAAAGATAACCATGGTCCAGCGAACCCTCATCAAGTCCGCATTTTGCGTTAGTAAAGTAACGAGTTTAGTTCAAGTAGCAATTTTATTTGTGTCAAACGTCAGTTCAAAAATGACAGTTTTTCATTGTGAAGTGTCACGTATAGACGTCACGGGACAATATAAATTAGCGTTACGGGACGAGTATAATGACGATCTGACGATGGAGTCACTAAAGGCACTAACACGTACATAGCAGACATGTGACAAAAACTCTCTGTTGTCACTAGTCTAACTAGTTTGTAAAAATATGAAAGACTGACCAAGCATGATGAATTCGGTTTGCTTTTACAATCATTGTTTTATCTCTAAAATATATTTTATTCTCTAATCTATACAAATAAAAAAAAAAAAAAAAATGACTGTTTGTAACGTCAAAATGTTCCGGCTAATCTCCGAAGCGGCTGAACCGATTTTGACGAGACTTTTACATTTTGATAGCTGATGTTATAAGAAGTAATTAAAGCTACTTTTATTTCAGAAAAATGATTAGGGTTCCGCGCAAAAAAATTAAAACCCATGAAATTGTTAACAAAATCCGATTCAAATAGGGAAGTATTGACATCCACGCAGGCAACAGCTATAGTAATATTCTACGACTCATTCTGGACCCCAAAATAGGTGATTATACAAAATAGGTGATCATACAAAATAGGTGATCATACAAAATCGACGCCATATTTTATCCTACGACAGAAGCCAACAAATTACGCTAACTCAGCAAATATTTATTTGAGAGCTGTGGAGGTTTGGCTGGGCTATACAAAAAATATGTAATTTAATTCGTATATTTTCTATTGGCGATGTGCCAAATCTTTGCGGATTTCATAGCTAAGCTTCAAATGTAGGAACATTGGTTGGTGGCCTGTTATGTCGTCAAATCTGGGTATTACAATGTTATTGTGTTCGATTCTAGTTATTCGACAATTGTGGGTGGATTAAGGCTTTGCGGGGAGTAGATATTGGTAACGTAGGTATATTTTAAATATGAAAGGCGACTAACAGAAGGTATTTTACAAGGTAAATGTGAGTCGTTAACGTAAACGCCGGGAGTGACCTTATTGTGATGTTTTTCAGAAAGGTCAGGTGCGTAGTACTCGCAACCAGCGTGCGTGTATGACCAGATGCATATGAACGTAAAAGAAGCATAAGGAGTATGTAAGGATCGTAGCAGGTGGCGTTCTGTAAAACTGACCCCCATGGGAAAAAGGCGTGAGTTTATGTCTGTATCAAATTCCCTTTGTAAACGTTTGCCTTGATGAGTTTTCACAGAAATTGTCCCACCAGTCTCGTCGCGCCTGTCTGCAGAAACCTTAAATGTATGAGAATGTTGACACATTATAAGAGAAGAGGAGTTTACATACATACTTACTTACATAAACTCACGCTTTCTTCTCATGCAGGTAAGCAGAAAATACGGAACATCAGCTGCTACGTTTATGTTCATACACCTGGTCATACACGCATCTGGTCATTCGGTCTTACTAAAAACTCCTACTTGTAAGGAGTTTCTTGTAAGTAACGTTCTTTGTCTTCGATAAGTATGTATGTTATGTATCTTGTATATATAGAAGTATGAGGAAAAGGGTGCAAAGTTCACTCATCCTCTACAGAAAAGGGAGGACCCTCAGACCAGACAGCTGTTGTGTCTAGTGTTGCCCGACGATTGATGTCGGGACATTGTGTACATAACAGTCGCACGGTAAACTCTGCTTGCACGATGCAGGATTTGTGTGACGTCAGGTCTTTGATGCATAGTCCGCATGTGTTGTAGATGCCGGCACATAGGAAAAAGTTGTCTTCTTATGTTTTGTGACGTAATGCAGTCACACAAGTCTAGACATTATGAACGCGAAAACACAAGACTTGGATTCTAAAAATAGCATGAGAGTTTATCCATTTTGTTCGAGGCCGCTAAATATCAAGGTCGTAGCCAGAAGTATAAACATAACATTAGTAAAAAAACACTCGACGAAATAAACAAAGGAAAACCTGATGTGAAGAGCTTCTGAAGCTTCCTAGCCTTTTCCCAACTATGTTGGGGTCGGCTTCCAGTCTAACCGGATACACCTGAATACCAGTATTTTACATGGAGTGACTGCCTATCTGACCTCCACAACCCAGTGACTGGGTAACACGATACCCCTTGGTAAGACTGGTTGTCAGACTTTTGGGCTTCTTCACCCGCAACGACTGTCAAATATCTACGAATGACAGCCGGGATCAACGGCTTAAGGCGAAAGCGCCAGGTAGCCCGGGAAATTATTTTTATTTTTTATTTGAGATTGCTTTCCGAGGCACGGAGGGGTCTCGGTATACACTATCGTACACAAGTTTAAACAATACACAATATTCGGTAAAAATGAATGTAGTTATAAAATAATCGAATCGAAAAATCGTAAAATATCATAAATTGTAATTGTTGAATATTGTCGGTAGTCATTTATATTGTTTAAAAGCCAAGTTCTTCCAAACTTTTGTATGGTAGTGTATGTAATGGATGGTCACCCATTCACGAATTGACCGCGGCAAGCGTAGCTTAAACTTCAATCGACCCTTGTGGCTGGTATCATTTAGCCACGAGCCTCCCCATTTCCCAGCTTCTGAAGCTTTCTGAAAACTAACGCAACAGCCTTGAAAAAAAAAACTACATAGTATACCAATTTATGTAAAATAATACACTAGCTAGAGAGTAGTCGGACTGCAACGCACGCTTGCCAACGATGACGTCACAACTGCATTCACAGCGATCCCGTACGATCCAGCACGATTAGCGACGGTGCACTGCGATTCGGTGCGGACGCACGCTGTGTTAAAATTATAACTAGCCCGCTATGAGTATGGGACCCATTAACATTAATGTTTTGTGTGTTTTGCATCCGTACTCATTTAAGTTTATTATTAAATGCTTTTGTCTTTGAGTAGAGTTGGCAAAACGAGGCGTTATGACGCTGTCAAGGTAATTACGTTACAGTTAAAATTTTGTAAATTTAAACTAGACTACACACATAGCATCACGCCTGTATTACCTAAAGAGTTAGGCAGAGGTGTAGGTACTTATACTACACCCACATTTCGCTAGTTATGTTTAAGTCCCATGTTATAAGGGGCGAGCCTATTGCCATCAACGGGGCACAAATCCAGATGGAAAACCCAATAACACTTTGCACGACTCGGAAATCGAACCCAGGACCTAATGTTCAGCAGTAGCGCTTGCGACCACTAGACTAACGAGGCAGTTAAACTAGGCTACATTCACAGAAATCTCAACGTGAATGACTAATAATTGGGAGTAGTGAGAAGTGGACTTGTAATAGGGTTATTAATTATTGATCTAGGTAAGGTAGGTACTTGGTCAGATACGGAAACAGTAACGACCCTATAAACAAGATGTTAATGGTCTCTTTTTTAACGGTTAGGTAATCTATACAATAAATAAATAAACTTGAAGGGTCTGTTTGTAATGTCTAAATAACAGCTTTTTACTAAATGCATATGAAAGTATATACAGTACTTATAACTAAAAAACAATTTTCAAAATTTTTGACTGTCTATCTGTTTGTTCCGGCTAATCTCCAAAATGCCTGAACCGATTTTGACGGGGCTTTCACTGGCAGATAGCTGAGGTTATAAGGAGTAACTTAGGCTACTTTTATTTTAGAAAAAGAATTAGGGTTCCGCGCAAAAAAAATAAAACCCATGAAATTGTGAACAAAATCCGATTCTAATAGGGACGTATTGACATCCACGCGAGCGAAGCCGCGGGTAACAAGCTAGTGTGTAAATAAAAATGTACATAATACACTGCTTGAACAATAAACTATACTCTCCTGAGAATCAGATTTAAGTGATTTCACTCAATTAGGTACACATCTCTATCTCAATTTTCAACCAACCTCTGATTTTCAAATCTCCTTCGTAATCCCACGCAAAGTTCTTTTACCAAAACCAATTCGATTATTATAATTGATTCAGCAGTTCCAACCAGAGCGCTGAGTATGAATTGAATAGCACTATCAAACCCGGGCTGATTCTGAACAGTTTGGAACCAATATTGATAGCCGACTTCGAAACTATTGCAGAACTATAATATTGTGGGTAGTAAAATACGGGCCGATTTAATTTATGTTGCCTCAATTATTTGTTGGTAGATTTTGAATTTGGAGCTATTTGAGTAATATTGTCGATGGTTGTCTGGTACCTGTTTTGAGGCTAGGTTTGTTTAAATGATTTGCTAACACGGCAGTGCTTCGACAAAACGAATAAACAGTTCCTATAATTTATATCTTAGGTAGGTAGGTAGTACATGAATCAAATTCCTGCCTTAATATAATAGATAACATCACGTCAGCCATCCGTTCATTAGGGAGTGACCATACTTATCGATGCGGAATCGGCTTGAGCCGGTCAGAAAAAGCTTTATATAAAGGCGTCATTCGTTTCGTTTCGAACAAAGGGACTCGACACCGACAAGTGTGGTGATACGTTGTGTTCTCGGTTCAAGTTCAAGTGTGATCACTCCCTAAAGAGTTGTCAAGAACTGATCCTTTCCTGGCTTACATTTTTTCTTTCCGAAATCTTGAAAATATTTCCAGAAGTTAGAATGCCTGATTAGACTACAGTATGGAATCTAACTAAGCCGAGTATAAGGTACTTTATATATCGTAATCTTTGTATGTAGGTAGGTAGGTACACAGATTGTCAATACACGTTCCATATAAATCCAGATATGAGCCTACCCAAGGTTTAGTCCTGCATAATATTTTATCGACGCTCTTTGGCGACGATTTTATAGTTTCCCAAAGTGCTAGTAGTAAAATCGATCCCGTCTAAGTACTATATATATCGGTACAAGTCACTTATAGAGCCGGCTGCGAATTGTACTATTATTTATTAGAAATCGTGACTTGAGAAACGAGATAGGTAGATGAGCAGAATAGCTGCTGATACTAATATCCACTTAGAAGACACCTAAATGATGCTTAAATGCACTGTTAGATTTTTAACTCTCGGCGCTTAGCCAAACGTTGAAAATCCAACAGTGAGTATTGAGGCGTTAGTAAAAACGAAAACATTGGTTTGACAATCCTGCGGCAATTCACTCAAAATCGCATCACCGGGCGACCGTTCTTTACCGGATTCTAATGAAGATAAAACTGTCAGTTTTTTTTTTTTGTATCTTTTACGTAACACTAAAGGATCTGTGTAACTTTATGGATCAGTAAATTATGCCAATCGGTCATCATTACTAATCCCAGGTATGTATAAGTACCGTTCTACGTGTAGGTTATCGTAGCCGCTAACCTACGCTATCCCTTAATCGCCTATTATGATAGTACAACGTACCTACAGTCCCATTGCAATCTCTCGCGTTCCTGACAACTGTCATTTGGACCATTTCTAGTTGTAAATAAGGATCAAATTCGCAAAACACATATTCGTTAGTACGAAACTGACAGGTGTCAAAAACGCATTCTCTGACGACCGGACTATAGGAACATGATATAGGTAGGGTAACCAAAGAGCCAACTACAAGTCCTTATTCTTAAACCTTCTTGTATTACACCATACATGAGACTTAAAGATAACAGGAGAATTGTGGGTGTACAACTCTGCCTAACTCTCCCGGGAATAACAGGCATGATGTTATGTCATGTTGCTGTGCGTGTGCTCAGTAGTTAGTCACTGTTAGTCTAATTGAGTTTTATTATTAAAAAGTTATTTATTAGTATTACGTAAGCAATTTAATAACTGGTTACTTAATTAATCCTTTTGGTGACTGTATGTCGTAGCAGCAAATCGGTAACTACGGAACTAGTTCTGAATTTGAATAACAATAGGTAGGTAACAAGGTGGTACTTAGGTTGTCTGCGAAGTTTATACAGATTTCACGTTATTAGTTCTCGAAACTCATCTCGTAAATGAGACCGTTATGTACCGACTCTATTTTCATTGGTTCTTAAAACCACATGGAGAGATATAAAGAGACGTTTAATAAAGTTTTATGGCAACCTCTAATTTAATTGGTTTGGCCAACTTACAGTTAAGTATATCGATAATAATGGAGCAATCCAGATTCTATTCTAAATGTTTAAAAAAAATAAGCTGAATTCTTAAAAAAGTGTTTTTTTTTTTCAAAACTGGGTTTTAAACGAAGTAACAACATCATGAAATATCTTATTAAAAAAAACCCACTGATCAAAACTCAAAAAAAAAAAGAAAAAACCTCTCAAAAGGATTTTAATCCACTCTCCCAAAGCATACGGCCACCACAAAGAAAAAGTAATTTATCAACCCACATAAGTGTTTATAAGAGGTTCGCAAAAAGAGGCTTACATCAAAAAAACATCTTTTCAAGACAAAGTTTAAAGGGCTTGAGACTGGTACCTTCCACTTTGTACTGAAATATTTTCTCTAAAAATATTGTCTCAAAATATTGTCTTTACTTATATACAAGATGTAACATAAATAACGCACAACCTCTTAAAGGGTCATTGTACTCACCATTATGAACAACTTTTACTATGGGACCAAACCTGAAATCGCGAAAAAAAACATCAACTGTTCCCTACATTTATGTTCGCATGACTCGCCAAAATGTATTTGATATTTTTTTCACGATTTCACGTTTGGTCCCATAGTAAAAGTTGTTCATAGTGATGAGTACAATGACCCCTTAAGAGGTTGTGCGTTATTTATGTTACACCTTGTAGAAGTGCCCTAAAAAAGTAAGAAAAGAGGGGACATCGCGCGTTGTGTCGCCATTTCATCATGCTCTGTACGTTCAGAATTAAGTTTAAGTTTCAGCAAGTTAGGTTAGTACTTATATTGACTTTTGACTACGTTTGGATTGTCGCAAACTAAGTTTTGAAGCTCTGGGAGGATAATTATCACGTCGAGTGTGATTGTATTTGCTGATCTCCCGGAGTCATGTCTTGTAGCTTTTAGTATGGCTGTTTGGTATCTTTTAGAGTCCTTGAGATACTTGCTGAAGTTCTTGAATAACTTTATGGAGTCTTAGTTGTTGTATTTTGGATGGGCAGTGCCGAAAAGTCTTCACAAAGTACACTTTCCAGATTCTCTATAAAAAAAAAATGGCAGTTACTTGTGACTGAATTACTGAACGCCTTATTCAACAGCCTTCACATATGAAAACTGCTGCCCCGCATCAATTCCTATCGTCAAAACCAGCGTCACATTAATGCTAGCCCAACTGTGTAGACTATAGACAAACGGCAAACAAAACAGTCCATACACACTCCAAAAATTCACACAAAAGGCCCGACAAAAAAATAGAGCTCCAAATCTGCCAATACAGCCAAAAAAAGCGCTGCCCACTTTATTCTATCCACTAGACACCTACAAAGGGATTACAGCGCTGCGTCAAAGCGAAACACTCCGGTGTCCGTCCGTCGCGCTAAGTTATATTAAAAGTCGCAGCTGTCGCTTACCAACTACCCACATGCATTGGAAGAATTCAGCAATTTGCTGCTGGTGCCCGCTGGTGCGATCGTAAGTTTCGAGGGTTTGAGAATAGGTATTGTACGGGTTTATACAGGATAAGTTTAAAAGGAGTGCGGATATTTTAGCAGGTAATCAGGTGCATAAAACTGAACAACTTTCCCCACGGAACATAGGTCGAAATCTAAAAAATAAAATTCAACTTCTCATACAAACATAAGTCATGTGACCAGTCACTTTGTATGAAAAGTCGATTTTCAATTTTAAGATTTCGACCTATGTTCCTTGGGGAAAGTTGTCCAGTTTTATGCACCTGATTACCTCCTGAAATATTCGCACTCCTTTTAAAATTATCCTGTATTAGTACGCTTTTTAGGGTACATAAGTACTGTAAAGGTTTTAACCTGGCGTGTTTTGAGCATGCAACCTTCACGAATTTAATTAGGTATTTGGTTTAAGAGACAAACATTGAATTTCAAATACAGATGAGATAAAAATAAGATAGATTGACAGTCGACCCACGGGCTCTGACTGGTGGTGATATAAAAATATGTATTCAGAGGTCCTTTTATGAATACAACATTACTAAGTGGCCCAAAGTGACTCACAAATCCCCCATTAATGTAACGGTTCGTTCTCGAATCGAGCGAAAATAAGTAAATATGTACATTATGCAATCACTCGCTAAAGTATATAGCAACACATTAATCTGTTTTTAAAAGGTTTCAACTTAATATGTTACCACTTTTTAAAAGAATTATTGTTTGAACAACATGAAATTGTAATTGAAAAATCACCGACGAAAATTGAGGTTATAAAATTAACCTCAGTTGTCAAATGAAAATAGTCTTAAGGTGATTTATAGTTAGAATTTCGGATTTAAGTATTCAAATATCATTAAATGAATACTTAAACCAGAAATTCCTAAAGTATCTCACGGAAATGTAAACGAATAGATCAGAAAATGTGTGTGTATTTCAATAAAATTTATAGTGTCACTAGTGTAAACGAATAGATCTATCGACCTTTCTGGTCTATTCGTTTACATTTTCATGAAATACTTTTGGAACAGACTACGTACGTTTGTACTTGTGTATGACCCAGGCAAGATGGCGAGCACGAATACAAGCAAGTAAAAGCGAGGCAAAACATCGTGAGGAGACCTGCATAGCTATTCACAACCGATCGAACATCAATCAATGTTATTAAAAGAGTCCTATAAAAGCTGTTCACAAATCCAAAACCCAAAAATTTTGTCAGTTTTCATCAAACAGTCGACCACCATTTTATCGACAGCTATTTGCTGTCGGGGACAAGGCAAATTAGTGATTGAAAATATGTCATTTTCGATTCGACAACCTGTCGTGTGGTTGTTAATAGCTATGCTAGACTTATAAAGTAATATACCTACATAAGTTGGAAATCGCCAAACCTTCTTGAGCAAGCGTGATCATCAATGCTCGTGCCTTCTCTGTATGAGAAGAGGACTTTGCCCTGCAGTGGGACAGTAATAGCTCATTATCAGTGATAGGAATAGGTAGTGCTAATTTGCCTAAACTTCGAGGAAGGAAGTAACATAGAGTGGATAATACCTCCTCTAAAATCCCGGAATAATTTTAATGACGTTTAAATCCCGTGATTCAAAAACCATGATTTTTTATCGGACTTTATTTGTAGTTACAAATTATTGATTTGAAAAATCATAACATTTTTTAGGGTTACACACACACACACATTTATGTATGTAATTTTTATGGTGTACATAGTAAAGAGTATTCTATCTATCTATAAATAAAGCCCAATAAATAATTCGTGGTTTTTAAATCCCGGGATTTAAACGTCATTAAAATTATTTCGGGATTTTAGAGGAGGTATTATCTACTCCATGTTACTTCCTTCCTCGAAGTGTAGGCAAATTAGCACTACCTATTCCTATCACTGCTCATTATACTTAATATTATTATCATAGTCTATATTATTAATATATACTGGTTTAATAGGCTGGCAATATTATTATAATGTATAAAAGCAATTATATCGCAATACCCTATGTAGTTTAATAACTAAATAAACAGACATTCAAGATGGCGGCGCAAATATGGTCCTAATAACGTTTGTATTATATTAATTAACGAACTAAAGCAAATGTGAATTAAGGAACATTTACATTTCTCTCGTAATTTTGCTCTAATAACGTTGCATTAGCGATGTTTTGTTTATGATCTACTAGCTTCCGCCCGCGACTTCGTCTGCGTGAGCTTTACAAAAGTATGCTATGTGTTAATCCAGGTTATAAACTATCTGTGTGCCAAATTTCATCCAAATCCGTTTTTTGCGTGATTGAGTAACAAACATACTAACTTTCACATTTATAATTTACTACCAGACCTGACAGACGTTGTCTTCTCCAATTTGCAAAAAAAGACGTTCAGTGAGCCAACCACCACCTCTTACAGCAGTATTATTTTAATATTACTTCAGTGTGAGAAAGAGATGGAGCTATACAGGACGTCTTGCTCCATCTCTTTCCCACACTCAAGTATGATTAAAATAATACTGCTTTAAGAGGTGGTGGTCTAGCTCCAGTTTTTCCGAATTTGTAAATTTTCCGGGAAACTTTTCAAATGTTTCGTTCCTTATAAACCTAATTCGTACTATAACAAATATTTTTTATAACAAAAGATTGCCAAATCGCTCCAGCCGATCTCAAGTGTTGCGCTTACCAGCGAACAGCATTTCATTTTTATTTTTATACAGCGTGCCGTTTTAATGGCGACATTAATTTAACACACGTATACGGTTTCGCGTTTTCGTTTCATGAAGATATTTTAATTTCATTAAACATTATTATTTATTGATTTATTTACAATTTTCTAAAATGGCATCTTGGAGCAACCTGTACTTAAAGAACTGTAGCGCGGAGATCATTTGCCGGGGTCACGGATCATAACATCGCATCAATGAAATTAAAACGACGCGCAAAGAGTAGGCGAATTAAAGGAAAGAGAGAGCTTATTATTTAGTTTGTTTGAATATTTTAATTTTTCAATTTACGAATTATTTAATCTTATTATAATTTTTATGATTACTGGCCACTAGCCCTACCCGTGTGTTAAATTAATGTCGTCATTGTAGCGGCACGTTGTAGATTAGTAGGATTTAAGTATTTAAATGTCCTGAATTTCCACGTTATAATGCTAACCTCCTATACTCAGTAAGTTATATTCAATTTGTACTATAATTAAAGGTGTGTGTGTGTATAATATGATTCGTTGCTCTTTTGTCTACCAATCAACCAGTCATAAAAGTTAACAACGACGGGACAAAATTACAGGTTCTTTATTGTTGAACAGTCTTTCTTTATAAAATGACGTATTAAACAACATGTCCCAGAATTAACGCACAACCTCTTAAGGGGTCATTGTACTCATCATCACGAACAACTTTTACTATGGGACCAAACCTGAAATCGGGGAAAAAAAATCTGCTGTTTCCTGCATTTTGGCGAGTTATGCGAACATAAATGTAACAGCAAATATTTTTTTCGCGATTTCAGGTTTAGTCCTATATCTAGTAAAAGTTGTTCGTGATGATGAGTACAATGACCCCTTCAGAGTTTGTGCGTTAATTCCGGGATATGTTGAGCACGTCATTTTATAAAAAAGGGCTGTTCAGCAATAAAGAACCAGTAATTTTAAAAGCCTTAAAATAATTATCTCTCCACCAAAATTCTCACCGTAAACGGCAGTTAAAACATACAATACAAACGGGTGTTTAACTCAGTACAATAAGGGACTTGGCTGGAGTAACATGGCAACACACTCTTCGCCTTGCTTACGTCATTACGGCACATTAGGCACAGAATTGTGTTTGGTTTACGCTTTGTGCTATTTACTTGAGGTAAGCGCTGTGTACAGGATGTTCAGTGTTGATATTAACGTTGGGTAAGGCCGTAAGGCGTATTCAGATCTCTGAATACTGTGGCGTAAGAAGATCTATACTGGATGATTTTTTTTACCGTCTCGAAATTTTTACAGGGTGTTCTACCCATGAACATGAACAACTTTCACTATGGGACCAACCCTGAAATCGCGAAATAAAAATCTGCTGGTCCCTACATTTTGACGAGTTATGCGAACATAAATGTACGGAACAGATGATTTTTTTTTTGCGATTTCAGGTTTGGTCCCATAGTAAAAGTTGTTCATATTGATGAGTACAATGACCTCTTAAAAGATTTCGTGTATGAATAGATACACCTTATACAGGGTGTCCGGTAATTAATGGATAACCTTTTTTTTTTTTTTTTTTTTTTGTGGATGGGAAATCATCAAATGACTTCTCCCGCTCTGGGCGGAGCGGGAGGGCGTGTCAGACTTTTACTGACTAAAACCCACCCGTGTTCCTTCTGTTGCCTGTGCCGGGGCCACGGTAACTCTTTCGAACATCCCGCAACCCTAGCTGGCATCGGCCCTAGCGGACCCCGTCAATAGTGCTGACATCTCTTTGAGGCGCGCGTGGAACACGACGCGCCGTCGACTCGGGCCTGGTCCTTACCGGACGGCGAGCTACCCATTGCTCGCCGTCCGCAAGCCCGCGCCTACGGTGGCCGGGAATCGGCTGCCGATTCCCGACGCCCAGGGCGTCTCCTGCGGCGACTAGGGGCGTGAGGGTGCAAAGCTTGCCTCTCCCTCACGCGTCCCGCCTCCTCCTTCACGAGCATTACTGCTTCGCAGAAGGAGGTAATGGCTTCCCATGCACTCTCGCTCCGTACCATGGCCTGGACCAGGGCCGGACGCGAGAGATCGCCGCCGCCGATCGCTTCCGCGAGGACACGGCGGTGCCCCGCCCAAGCCGGGCAGACTTCCACCGTATGCTCCACCGTGTCCTCCGGGCGATCCACACAGTGGTGACACCCGGGCGTTTCCTCCCGCCTTATCCGGAACAGGTACCTCCCGAAGCACCCGTGTCCGGTGAGGACCTGCGTCAGGCGGAAGGTGAGGACGCCGTGGCGCCTCTCCAGCCACTCCTCAAAGAGGGGACTTATCGCCGCAATTGTGGCGTGCCCAGCGCTGGGTTGCGACAATCGCACTCTCCATGCCGCCATGAGATCCTGCCGGAGCTCTGTCCGCCGTGCCACGATTTCTCGCGGCAACAGAGTTACGCCCCGGCGTCCTGCCTCCTCGCGCCACTCCCACATGTGCGCGAGGACTTTTGCCTCCAGATCCCATGGCGGTAATCCGGCAAGGAGGTTCGCCGCCTCCCCGGAGACCGTGCGGTATCCCCGGGCTAACCGGATGGCCATGACCCTCTGGGACGCGTTCAATCGACGTACCGGTCGTCGCCTCACGGAACGCGCCCACACCGGAGCTCCGTAAAGGGCCATGGACCGCACGACCCCCGCGTAGAGCCTCCGGCAGGAGGCGTTTGGACCCCCCAGATTGGGCAGGAGCCGCCCCAAGGCAGCCCCGGCCCGCTCCAGTCTGGGAGCCAAACGTCGGAAATGCTCCACGAAATTCCACCGGCTGTCGAGGACGAGTCCCAGGTACTTCATCGTCGACTCGACACCGATGAGAACCCCTCCTACCGTTATTTGGGAACCCGATGGTGGCGCGTTCCGAGGACCATGAAAACACATGGACTCGGACTTGTGCAAGGCCACCTCGAGTCCCAATTGCCGGATCCTCTCTACGATTGTCGCAACCCCGCGTGCCGCTAATTCGGCCGCCGCCTGGTGCGACCTCCCCTGCGCCAGAACCAGCGTGTCGTCAGCGTAGCAAACTACGCTGACGCCACCAGGGAGGTCGGCGCGCAGCACCCAGTCGTACCCGATGTCCCACAGATGCGGTCCCAGAACCGATCCCTGCGGGACACCGCACGACATCTCTCGCCGGTTCCACTCTCCCCGGTGACCGGGGTAGATGACGGCCCTGTCCGTCAGATAGGCCTCGACCACGCGACAGAGGTAGGTCGGCACTCGGTGATACCGGAGTGCCTCCCTGATGCAGCTCCAGGGCAGGGTGTTGAAGGCATTGGCGATGTCTAGAGACACCGCCAAGACGACCCCACCCCGGGCCACAGCATCCCCCGTCGTGAGGGCTCGTACGCACATGATGGCGTCCACCGTAGAGCGCCCCTTGCGGAAACCAAACTGGCTCTCCGCCAAATCCGGCCCCACCCTCACCAGCCGCCCGACAAGGCGGTCTGCAATGACTCTTTCAAAGAGCTTGCCCACCTCGTCGAGCAGCACGATGGGCCGGTAAGCGGACGGCGAGTCCGCAGGGCGCCCCGGTTTCTTAATGAGGACCAGTTTCCCTGTCTTCCATTGAAGCGGGAACTGGCCCCTCTCCAAGCATGCGCTTAGGAGCCCCCTTAGTCGAGGCCCGAGAGCCTCCAAGGCCAGGACCCAGGCTTTTCCAGGTAAGCCGTCGGGTCCTGGGGCGGTATTCTTGGCATTCAGCCTGCGCACCGCCACTCTCAGCTCTACCTCGGTCACCTCCGGAGCATCGTCGTCATCGTCGGCTGCGTGGTCCGCATCCGACACCGCAGGAGGCGGAGCCATGGGCGGGGGAGTATGTTCCCCTCGCAAAGGGAACAGAGCGCTCACCACGTCCTCCACGAGCTGGGGCCGGAGACTCTGCGTCAGCGGGGGAGCCCATGGGCGGAGTTTGTTCCGCACCATTTTATACGGGCGTCCCCACGGATCCCTGTTCAGAGCCTCCAGCGACTCCTCGCGGGCCAGTCCCTTGGCCCGCAGGATCTCCGCTCGGAGGGCGGTCTTCGCCGCTCTGTACCCCTCGTACAGCTCCGCCTGAATGGCTTCCGTATCCGGAGGGCGGATACGGAGCCTGCGGTGTCTGGTGTACCGGCGTCGCGCAGCAACGCACGCGTCGCGCAGAGACGTCAACTCCGGCGACCACCAGCACACCTGGCGCCGGGCGCGTCCGGGCCGGACCCGGGGCATTGCCATGTCGCATACTTCGGACATGGCCTCCCGGAACCACCCCGCCTCGTCATTGATGTCAGCAGGCCTGTCCGGTGGTGACACCCAGGCCTGCACGATCGAGGCTTCCAGGAGGAGCTCCCGGTCCAGCTGCTTCAACGCCCACCGCGGACCACTCGGGGTCTGTCGGACCGGCGCGCTCGAGGTCTGGGCGGAGACGTCAAACCGGATGTACCGGTGATCGGAGTAGGTCTCCACCCCCTCCATGACGCGCCAGTCGAGGACACGCGGCGACAGAGCGGGGCTGGCGAACGAAATGTCCACCACTGACTCACCCCGCATCCGCACACACGTGGGGACAGAACCCCGGTTTAGGACGACCAGGCCCGTCTCCAGAGCCCAGTCCTCCACCATCCTGCCCCGTGTGTCCGTAAGCCGGGAACCCCAAGCCACATTCTTGGCATTGAAGTCCCCAAGGACGAGCACAGGCAGGGAACGGAACCCGACGACGACGACTCTCAACTCCGCAAGGGAGTTGTGGAACTCGGCGAGAGTTCGGTTCGGGGAGAAGTATACCCCTACCACGACAATCTCCCCGAACCGTGCTGCCACGCAACCCCGTCCCCTCTTGACCGCCTCGAGGGACGGGGTACCGGCGGCGGCCGATGAAATTAGAGTCACTGAGCCGCTCAGGTCCTCCACCCAGTCATCCCTGGGCGGGACAAAGTACGGCTCAGCGACCACGGCGATGTTAATCGACCACTGCGCCATGCTCTGAAGCAACAGATCCTGAGCGGAGGCGCAGTGGTTGATGTTCGCCTGGAGGAGGCGTAATGGGGCCATTATTGGCACTCCATATCAGCCCCCTCCCGAACCCCCTGTGAGGGCCCTGCCGCGGTGGTTGCGGCGGCGGCGACAGTGGAGGCGGCGGCGGCAGCGGTGGCAGTGGCGGCGGCTGCGGCGGTGGCGACGGTGGCGGAGGGCTTGCTGGCCCTGGGTTTGGCGGGTGGAGTGCAAGCCTTGCTCCCAGCCCGGTGATTGGCCGGCTTGCCAGCTGCCGCACACGCGAAGCAGTGCGGCGTGGCTTTGCACGAGCCGGCCTTGTGACCGGGCTGACCACAGCAGAAGCAGTGGCTGCTACGATCCACCTCCGAGGTGCATTTAGCTCCCACGTGGTTGCCTACGTGGCAGCGGAAGCACCTCAGAGGTCTGGGCTCCAGCAGTTTCACCTGCGTGGAAACCCAGCCCACCTTGAGCCTTTGGCCCTCCCCGGTAATTTTCCGGGCCACCGCCACGGGGCAGCTCACCGTAACGGTTCGCATCCCCGTGAAGTCAGGACGGATGGTGCCTACCCTAACCTGCTCGGCTGAGCACCCTCCAGTCCTAACAACGGCGGCCATCACCTCTCCCTCCGTCGCTGAGTCGTCCAAACCCAGTATGCGCATATCAGCGCGCTTGGTGGATCTGGACACTCGGGCCTCGTCCGCATTTAGGGACGCCCTAAGCCTCTCGGCCAGAGCATCAGCGGTCGGGCCGCTGGCCGCACCGGGAACCTCCAGCATCCGGGCCCCAGTCGCAGTGACCCTTATCCGGATGCCATCGGCAACGCCGAGCTCCTCGAGGTTCACCGCCTCTAATGGATAACCTTGCGATAGCATATAATAGACCCTATGGCCGTTCTAAAAAAAATACAAAAAAATGTATATCCCAAGTAGTAAGTACCTAGGATATAATTTTTTTAGAAAAAAATTCTGTGTAATTTCTAGTGACATTATTTATTGCCTCTCTGTCGGCGGCATAGTCAACGTACAATATTATAACAACAGATAACCGATGGAATTCATTCATTTGTGGTTGTGGTGATGAAAAATGTAAAAAAGTTAGTATTCTTTTTCAAAAAAATCTTAGTTATTACTTGGGATATATTTTTTTTTGTATTTTTTTTAGAACAGCCATAAGGTCTGTTATATGCGATTTCAAGGTTATCCATTCTTTACCGGACACCCTGTATACACTATAGGTTATTGGCCTACTAAATAGAATACCTAGTGTAATTAATGCTGTAGGTATTTGGTGTATAACAGTGATAGGAATAGGTAGTGCTAATTTGCCTAAACTTCGAGGAAGGCAGTAACATGGAGTAGATAATACCTCCTCTAAAATCCCGGAATAATTTTAATGACGTTTAAATCCCGGGATTTAAAAACCACGAATTATTTATTGGACTATATTTATAGATAGATAGAATACTCTTTACTATGTACACCATAAAAATTACAGATATAAATGTGTGTGTGTAACCCTAAAAAATGTTATGATTTTTCAAATCAATAATTTGTAACTACAACTAAAGTCCGATAAAAAATTCATGGTTTAAATCCCGGGATTTAAACGTCATTAAAATTATTCCGGGATTTTAGAGGAGGTATTATCCACTCTATGTTACTTCCTTCCTCGAAGTTTAGGCAAATTACCACTACCTATTCCTATCACTGGTGATTAATGCTGCCACTAAATCAACACAACTATAAAAAGTGGATTTTAAATGCGTTACAGACCGTTCAGTAGGTACGAACAAAGTTTCCAGTTGCATCATTCCGTCTTATTTCAGGATTCTCTCGAAAGACTGCATTTAGTTGATGTAGTGCAATGTTGAAACACTTAAAACAGTTTCATTTCTAATACCACGAACCCATTGCCCATTTGCTCAGTAAAACGCAACACATTTCTAATGAATGTAAATACAGAGCATTCCGCTTATTATCACGTAATATAGGAGCTAGATAGGTGCTCATCAACATCAAAGCCAAGGCGGACTAGATTTCGAACGAGCCGTAAGATCCGATGTGCACTAGAGAACACAATTATTGCAATTATTAGTGAAGTTTAGAGAGTATCCCAGAAACGGACGGCATTTACGTGGGAAATACTTGAATACAAGTATTTCTTGGTACTTAGGCACCTGTCCCACCGCTGACGAAGAAGCGACAACTTATACTCTATCTAGGAGCATCCGGGGCTATTGTAGCCAGGCAAATGTACCTAACTGATTGACATAAGTCGTTATTGTCCATAAGTTTCACAACGAGTTACCTTAATCAGTTACGTTTGCCCCCTGGCCACAATAGCCCCGGGTGACCTTATACAAATAAATAAAATTGAAATGTCTGTTTGTAATGTCAAAGTAATAGCTTTTTACTAAATGCATATGACAGTATATACGATACTTATTACGAAAAAGTAATATTTAGAATTTTTGTCTGTTTGTCTGTATGTTCGTTCCGGCTAATCTCCCAAACGGCTGGACCGATTTTGACGGGACTTTCAATGGCAGATGTTGATGTTACAAGGAGTAAATTAGGCTACTTTTATTTTAGAAAAATAATTAGGGTTCCGCGCAAAAAAATTAAACCCATGAAATTGTGAACAAAATTCGATTGAAATAGGGAAGTATCACTGACATCCACGGGCAACAGCTAGTTTTTTTTATAGTCTGTTCAACCGATTTTGACTTCTATTCCGTAGGAATAAGGATGGCATTAAAAGCAAACTGTTTAGTGCAGGTTGATCGCTAACTGTTCGCCGGCGAGTACTCGCTACCAAAGAGCTATCAAAGAGAGTACTCGCTCAGGGACGCTCGCTTGGCGGGCAGAACACTCGCAGAGAGACTCACGCCTGGCACATACCAGCGACTAATCGCTCGTCGCCGCGCCGTCGCGTACTCGCTTCTCGTTAATCGCCGGCAGTGGGACAGGTGCCTTATGTATCTACCTAGGTAGGTAGGTATATAGGTAAAGCAGGCTTTGCTTTAAACGTGTTCATTGTAAGTTTCCACTTTGAACATTTCGGGAGTTGCAATTGTCCTATTATTCGTAGGAACTGTAGGAAGCTTTATTTTGGAGTATAGTTTTAGTAACCGTTAGTTAACTTAATTAATCTTCCGTTAACGTGTAATTTTAATACTGGACAATTTTTGGTTAAGTAGAACGACACGGTAGTTTTTTTTTAAATTAATGGAATGTTCAGGACACTAATAAAATTATCATGATGAGTTGTGATTTCTAGCCCCTGTTACGAGTTATGGAAGGTCGAAGGCATTGTAAAAATTCTACCTTCAAGTCGGTAGAAATCTTCCTTCTTCGTTAAAACAACGCAGCCTTACCTGAAACAAAGAACGATACTAATTAGTGAATGAATAACAATATCATTAAACCAGAAACAAAAGGTTAGAAATCGAACAATACATTTCCAACACAGCATAGAGTAACAATGAAAAACAATTGAACGTGACGCATCAAGGAACTCCAATTAGGACCCATCATTACAGCGAACTTTGCCAAAGTTTAGGCAGGTGTATCGTGAGTCCAGGTAAAAAGGCAGAGGTCACGTTCTGCCAACTTGCTGGCTGAATGGCCTTATTTCCCTTGACACGTGAAAAAAAAAGAAAATTAAAGGGCGATACAATAATTGAGCGGCGACATTTGAATTGAGAATGATATTATTGTCACCTTTGAATAAGCGTTATTTTTTTTAGAACCGGGTTTTTAGAGAAGCCGGTTAGATTTTGTGTTTGTTAGCGTCACCTTTATTTGGCCAATATAATTTCGATAGCAAAAAGTAAAAATTATATGCGATTTTCCTGTTAACATTTTATAGTCATGTTTTTCTGCCCTCAAAGAATAGAACATTCTACAATGTTCTAAACACGTTAACTTATAACAACATTTTCAAGCAAGAATCACATTTTCAAACTACTCGTAAACACAAGTCCTTTTGAACAGCGAGACACAGTTAGCAGTAAAATGAGATCAGATCCGGCTGGCTGGCAACGCTGGGATTACGTCTGCAAGTCCACAGGCAAATAAAACTGCGTTACAGTGTTCCGGTCTGAAGGACAATCGACCTCCTTAGAGCTGGAAAATGCAACGTTCGCGAATTTAGTTCCTTTTTCAAACAATAGATGGTGTTCTTTTGACCCGAGGTTTAAACTCTGTTTAAAGAAAAATGAAATACCACGAAATGGAAAATTTATAAGAATGGAATTAAAAACGGATTTAGTTATAACAACTTCCGTGTTCGCTTTATATCATTGTAGTTACGTTTAAAACAATTAGTTTTCTATGTTTTTGGGGTTATCTAATGTGGGTAGCTATCTACGTGTGGAAGTCTCACTATAGCTTTTAATTTAACTATTGGCACCTACACTCAACACATAGATCTATGACATATACGTATACAATATGCCCCGGAATTAACGCACAACGTCTTAAGGTGTCATTGTACTTATCATTAAGAACAACTTTTACTATGGGACCAAACCTGAAATCGCGAAAAATAATCTGTTTTTCCCTACATTTATGTTCGCATAACTCGTCAAAATGTAGGGACCAGCTGATTTTTTTTTCGCGATTTCAGATTTGGCCCCATTGTAAAAGTCGTTCATAATGATGAGTACAATGACCCCTTAAGAGGTTGTGCGTTAATTTCGGGACATGTTGTAGATGCAGGTCGAGGTTACCCACATAAACTGCCATTTTACGAAAATCCTGTCCAGGAAATACAATAAACTTGTCACTACTTTTCCAATTAAATCATTTCATACTGTGGCTCCATACACTCTCAACAAATATAATTACTGAGTCTGTTTTATGACATCATTGACGTTAATCACAGCAATGTGGTCGCCACAACTACACTGCCCAATATGATTCCCACGCAATTGTCATAAATATTTATTAAATTGTTATTTTAAGTAGTTTTTGGTGCGTAAAAGATAATGAGAAGCTTTCATTGCAGTAAGTTTGTGTTGACACTATACATAATACTTATAAGTAGGTACCAATAGTCAAGTCTAGTTTAAAAAAAAAAATAGTGGTTCTAATATTATTGGAACGAAGTTCTTTAACGCGGCTTGTGGTAGGAGGTAACTGATAGAAATCAGCACTAAGCGTTCATACTTTAAAAGCGTTCATACTTCAGTGGAATCTCGATAACGTTCATACATGCCTTCTCCATGCGACTTTCTTCTTTCGAATTTTGGTCAAAATGAAAATCCAAGATGGCGATGGCGGCTGCGAAAGTTTTCAAAATTTCGTCATGGGTGTTGTTTTCATAGTTTTCGAGGGTGTTAAATTCGATAGTGAGGTCAAAATGTAAATCCAAGATGGCGGCTGCGAAAATTTTGTTATTGTTTAAAATCATACGTGAAAAGGAACTTCGTTCCTGACGGGGATCCGCACACGTTTTTTCATTTAAGGGTATTTTTTACTAATGTTATTTTAACATTAGGTAGGTTATTATGATCAGTTGAAACAATTTACGGGCAGTCATTTTATTTTTCGGTGGTTTGTAAATTAGTGTGACAGTAAAACATGAAGAACAGTAATAAAAAGTAATTGTAGAAATAGTTCGCCAGTTCATAGGTAAGGTTGGAACTGTGACCAACCACGCGCGAGCCGAATTGGTCGCAGTAACTAAGCTAGGACACCCCGACCTTATGGGTTAGATTAGGTGTTCCACGCGCGCCCCTCTTAGACGTCGCGGGGGGAGTCAAACACCTCACTCCCCCCCTCGACACGAGGAGAGACCTGCCGTGGCGGGCCGACACCAGCCGGGGGTTGCAGAAGGATCGTAAGTTCCCGCGACCCTCGGCGTAGGTGTGAGATGGAACACCGGGGTGGTTTTTAGTCAGTAAGAGTCTGACAGACCCCTCCGCCCGCCCCAGGGCGGAGGACATCCATGAGAATTTTCCACCCCGAAAAAAAAAAAAAGAAGGTTAGAACTGTGACCAACCGCGCGCGAGTCGAGCGAGCGCTACTTCTAAGTTAGATTTCTCACCGACTAATTCCAATTTATTAACTGCCCACACATAACTGCCCGTGAAGCCATTTTCCTGCTTAATATCTATTAAATTACCGGTGCGGTGGACGGTGAACGACTTTAGCCGATGTTAAAATAAGTTTAATATTTCAAAGCCATCTTTGAAATATTAAACTTATTTTAACATCGGCATCGGCATTTGGCTTTCGGAAGTCGACTTGAAAACTACTGCGGAAGGGACATAGAGGAGAAAAACTCACGACTGTGAGCTATGGGAAACCCCGGGGAGCCCTATGCTAAAGAGCAAAGAAATCTCGAGATATCTGATGTCTAAACCTTTAATTTAAATAAATTGTAAAACTAGTTTTAAGACTGCTATTATGTATAGGCTATTTGAAATTGAATGTGTTGGTATTCTTTTTTTAAGTGATTCTGTACGTGTGCACGCATCTCATTAGTGTAAAGCCAGGTGCACATGGCTCTATAAAAACTATTGGTAGGTCAAAACGCGTTTTCATACTTGACCCTGTTTCAAAGCTGTATTTTTTTGTACTTTTGTATCATTTACAACACAAAAGTAAAAAAAAACAGCTTTAATTTATTAATAATAATAATTTTACTGAAGAGTCTTCTGTGTCTGAAGTCTTTAACTTCATAAGATTTTTGTAAGTTGATTAGATTTTTTCATTATATGTATAGCATCAAGTTCTTCTAACTTAACAAACAGCTGTGGTGTTGGAGAGTTTGTTGCGCCCGTTTTTCTTCCCAGCTAAAGCACTAGGAAGTGATGAAGGGCGGGCGTTTTAGGGGACTGTCTTATGCAATTTTGACGTTCACAAAATGCTGATTCTTAGCCTAGTTTGAATAAATGACTTGATTTTGGCTTTTGAAAGAGAAAACATCTATTCTTCACATTGGATTATCCTCGTACAAAATGAAAATGGTCAAACTAAAGTGAATCGTTAAAAATGACAACAGATCATAATGTAGCGTCCATATTGTTTTCGTTACAAATAAACACTTATACTATAAAACTACAAAGAATCTCAAACAGTGTTGTTAATCTGTTAATACAACAAGATATCGTAAAAAGTAACAGAAAACATCTGAGTTACATTTCTTTCAAAAACAAAGGAATCTCATTAAAACATAGTAACCTATCAATCACGAACAACAAAAAAAAAGATACACATGGAATTCGCAAATGAAAATGTCCGAAACACTTCTGAAAACCTGACAAAGCAAATTAAACTTTAAACAAAGATAACAGGATTTATTTTCTTATGGCTGATGTTGTAGCAAGAGCTTCATGTGGTCCTCCTTGGTGAAGACAGACAAGGGAAATTAAACTGTAATGAAAGATGACAGAGTTTGTTTTCTATTGGCTTTTTGTTGCAAGTTCTTCGTTGAAGACCAATAAAGATTGGTATTTCATTAAAATAGTATTGAGTACGAAGGCATTTCTTTGGGTTTTGGCGGCAATAATACGTCGTAAGAGTATTTTGTCATCAACATTAATTATGTCAGGCATTTCTTTCTTTTCCATGCAAACGTTTCGTGTTTTTTTTTTTTTTTTTTCAGTAGCGCATTATTATTTCAAGGTTTGGATCTATGCTAGAGATAATAACTTGATAGCCGATACCTAAAATAACTAGGTGTGATGCACCTCTTTTTAACCGACTTCAAAATAAGAAGGAAGTTATCAATTCGATACGTATGTATGTGATATTACTGGAACTGCAGTATATTGACATACTTAATATAATAATCTACTAAGGCTTGCAATTAAATATACAAAATTTTATAGGTGTATGTATGTTTGTCCACGCATTTCTCCGAAACTATTAATCGGATTGTAATTGTGTTTTTATATTGGCTTACATTTGCTTCAACTTAGAGAACAGCAAGTTTCATCAAAATCGGTTCAGTCGTTTTCAAGAGATAAACTAATACATGTAAGTGTGACAGCCAGACTTATTGATACCAGCTACGGATGTGGTGTCAATGGGAAAACATCTCTAAACCTTGGTGAAATTCTAGTGTAATATTTACAACAAAGCTATTATTAAACAAACAAACTATTATTGTGTCGCCCCCATGTGAAATTTCTACTTTATATCTATATTATTTATGGCGTGCATAATAAAGAGTATTATATCTATCTATCTACTAATAAATATTCCAGGTTTTACATACTTATAACTAAAAATTACGAAATGAAAAAGTGGTAAAAAACTAAAATACCCCAAGACACCGACTTCCGAAATTAAATTTGTTTCATAATTTTGAGTTGATTTCTTTTTGAAGTCGATTTAATTTTTTTTTATTACTTTTTTTTACGTCTGGAAAATAGGATAATAGCTAGGTTTTTTTTTCCAAAACAGATGTTTATTCCATGAAAAAAAACATGTATTACCTTCGCTCTTCATTATTAATTGTGCTAGCACGTGTACGACCGCTGTATCTAGGCATCGTCACAGAATACATAGGTAACAGTACAAGTAGTATCGTGGGAAATTCTTAGCATATTGTAGTGTAGGAACATAATAATATTTCATTGAATGTTGGACGACCAGTTTACGGGTAAGATGACTGGTGGCGCCACCTGCGCCATTCACAAGGTGCCACATAGAAACGACCCCTATCTATTATTCAATTGTGGAACGCCTAACTGTGTATTGGAATTTGAATATGGTAATGGTTATCGTATAGAGGTAATTTATTGTGGATACTTTTTTACATTTTTTAGATGTGTTACTGATGTTTTTAGATATGACGAAATGTTACTTGAAACTAGCAATTTGTCGGAGCATTTAACACATTTAATTTCCAAGAATATTTGGTAACATTAAAAAATACGTATTGTCTATGTTTAGGTAAGTACTTCAGTCAGCCGCATAAAACGGAAACAAATATTTTGTTCTATTTTTAAAAGAAAGTTGTAATAATGGCGGGGAATTGTTTGACAGACTCGTCTCCGTCTCGTATAGGCGTGGGCAAAGTGTATCATTTTTGCGATTGGAACATTTGCATCTGGCTCACTAAAATGATCCGAAACACTGATATGTTTCATTTGGATCATTTGTATCATCGTCTTTGTAGTTGTTAGTGCAAACATTTTATGCAAAAAACGACCTTATAGTATTTGATATGTAAGCGCCTTAGTGGTCATTTTTATGTGCATGGATAACGACAACAAAAAAATGTGAGAGTATGAGTGATACACATCTCATTTGATATCTCTTTCCGACTTGTATAGATTGTAATATGTCGTCCGCTCACTCGCGACTCGAGAGTCAGTAGTGAAGTAACTCCGTGTGTCTCAGTTTCCCTCTCTCGCTCACTGCTCAGTCGCCTCGCAAGCGACGCGTCACGCGGAAAGAGCACAGAGCAAAGTAATGTTTCAGATCCAAATGATGCGTTTGAAACGTTGCTACTGAACCAATCTTTTGAATCACTTCAATGATCCGGATCAGTGAGTCGGCTCCGCAAAGAGTTACACACGCCTAGTCTCGTATTAGTTTGAAACTAGCTTGGAACATTATCGCTACAGAAATATATAGCAAAATTATAAAAAAAGATAGAGCTTTCAATATTAAATTAACATACTCCCATTAATATACGGTATTTAAGGTTCCAAAATAATAAATTTTATTTGAGACTTTCAAATAAATAGGTACTCTAATTTTCACAGAAAGAAACCACATAATATACAACAAAAACAACCACCATTTTCTGCACAATAAAAACAGAACCGAGAGCCTTAAAAGTTACTATTTTTAACGATAAGACTATTCATAGAGCACAATGACTGTCGGGCACAAGACCTCGGGCGGGTTACAGGCTACAAGGCACAATGGTGGAAAAATAACGTGTTTCTCCCTTGTTTTAAAACGTAACAGCGGACTGTTGAAGTTTTTCTTTCTCCCACTTTGATTTAGACGACAAGCTTTCAGAACGAGTGTTGGTTTAGAAATAAAGGCGACAAATAAATTTTGTTGCGAAACTGAAAAGTGTGACGTTTAAGGTTCCTTTTTCTTGGTTTAAAAATGTTAAAAGCGTGGATTTTTGCTACACTATGTCTACTCTGCAAGATAAAAACTACAAACACAATGCGTAACTAATAGCTTATTAAAGAAAAATCTTATCCAAAATTGTCTCATTCAAGATGGTCGAGATTTTTAAACCTTTGTTACCCATAAGTTTAAAACTATGGTATCGTTTCATTTTTTAAAACAATCTCTCACTAAAGAAATAAAAAAACGTGTGCGGTCGGGGGACCCTCGTCAGGAACGAAGTTTATTCTCACCTATGATTTAAAACAAGAACAAAATTTTCGCAGCCGCCATCTTGGATTTACATTTTGACCTCACTATCGACTTTTTAGCACCCTGGAAAAATATGAAAGCCCCACAAAAAAATTCCGCCCATGGTGATAATATACTTATTTGAAAATTTTCGCAGCCGCCATCTTGAATTTTCATTTTGACCAAATTCGAAAGAAGAAAGTCGCATGAAGAGTCGTCAACGTCATGTCATGACATTATCGAGATTCCACTGAAGTATGAACGCTATTGAAGTATGAACACGCTTTTCGTTAGTGACGATTTTTACCAGTTAACTCCTACCACAAGCCGTGTTGAAGAACTTCGTTCCAAAAGAATAGAAGATTCAATTTTTGTGTTCCAACACCATTCACACCTCAGATAAAATCCAAAACAAACGAACTACAATCTATCTCACCTTGTATTTAGATGAAGTCTTTGTCACACCACAAACAGTCACACAGAACAATGAAATAAAACAATCCGACAGTAGCATAGCTCTATGCTTTATGTATCCGACACAATAAAACTTAACCTTTAACACCGCTAACGAGCTCTCACCGAGTAATCTAGTTTTCTACAATTCCAAAGTGCGCTTGTAAATAATGCATATAGGGCAATTGGATTGTCTGTCAGTCTGTCTGGCTTCCTGCAACGACTCACTAATGTGCTACTGTCGATACTCGATACTCATGCAAAGGTTAGCTGTAATCAAAATTTTAGATTTCCCATTTTCCACGTGAAGCGTCTAAAAATTTGGTAAAAGTTGGTGGGAAAAGGTTACTTCACCAAAGACTCTTCGATCTCTAGGTAGAGCAGATATGGTCCAGTGGTAACGGTCCCGACTTACCGAGTTGTAGATCGTAGGTTCGAACCCAAGCAGGCGCTTTATATAACATACATACATAATCAGCCTATAATGTTCCCACTGCTGGGACACAGGCCTCCTCTCTGTGAGAGGGAGCAGGCGCTTTACTTTGTGTAAATAATTTCATCACCACTGCTCTCAAAACGGTGGAGGAAAACATCGTGAGGAAACCGGCATGTCCTAGAACCAAAAATTCGGAGACATGTGACATCCACCAACCCGCACTGGGCCCGCGTGGTGGGTTACAGTCACTCCCTCTCGAAGAGAGGAGGCCTGTGTCCCAGCAGTGGGAACTTTATTAATTGATTAGGGTGCGTTTCCACTGAAGCGGAGACGAGCGGAGCTGAGCGGAGACGTGCGGGAATCGACCAATCACAATAGTTGAAATCCTCATCGAGTCTCTCGTCTCGTCTGCGATTGGACGATTCCGGCACGTCTCCACACAGCTCCGCTCGTCTCTGCTTCAGTGGAAACGCACCCTTATGCAAAGGTTACTTTTAGGTATGGGAGTACGGCGTGTTCCATCATGCGTCATCAAATGCGTCAAATGTGAGTCTATCCAATATAAAAAAAATGTATGAAAGTTACAATGACAGGGCAGGAAACAGTGCGTCATGACTTTTTACTAAGCAACCCGCGTATGACGATTTAGGGCAGATTTTTTTAATATTCAGACCACTTTTATCTGAGGAATGAATATGGCGGTTTGACAGCTAAAAGTATTGAAATTATAATTATATACTCACTGTCATATTTAGTTATTTGAAACTGAGAAATCAGCCCGAAAACAAACGCAAAGCAATTGGCAATTTCTTTGTTCATCGATAATTATGTTTTCGTACTATCCATTGCACAATAATTTGAGAAATCACAACGTTACCGCAATATTTATCGTGTAACAAAGAGACTTACGGCCGAACCCAATAACCTATCTATCACCAGTTTTGGCATACTGAACGTTTTAACGTCCCAATAATCTATGATGTAAGAGATTATGGAATCTTACCGGCCTGACAACATAAGGACAGCTAGAATTATACTGGCTACCATCAATAGCGAAGAAAATTGGTTATTGGGTTCGGCCGTTAGAGAGACAAACGAGGAGAGAAAGAGTGAGACAGGTAAGACACATTTTAAATCCCAGCAGTATTTCTCAGTCATCTCCGTTGTAAAGTTTAGTGCCATTAAGATTTAGTAGACAAGCGTAAAGGTTTATTTTTATATTTATTAGCATTGTTAACATTTATCTAGATTATTTATTTTATGCTGCGGTATTTAGTGTAATTATTTTGTTTTATATTAATAACACAATTCCTGCTGATAATTGTTAAGAGCGTTGTCACATTTTGCACCTCTCTCGCTCACACAAAACCTAATTTTTAAGAATGTTAAATGAAAAATGCTTTTTTGAAAAATGTAATCAATGGGCGGTCTACAAAATAATATTAATTTAATAGGTAGTTATTCAAAAACACATTTCTATTGTGTTATCTAATAAACTTATGTAATTAAGTGTTATGATCTGTTTTTGAGATGATGTAAATAAATGCCACAATAAAAATGTGTTTTTAATAATTACCTATTAAACTAATATTATTTTGTAGACCGCCCATTGATTACATTTTTCAAAAATGCATCTTTTCATTTAACGTTATTAAAAATTTGGTCCCGTGTGAGCGAGAGAGGTGCAAAATGTGACAACCCTCTTAATAAGGACTAGCTGTTGCCCGTGGCTTCAATACTTCCCATTTGAATCGTATTTTGTTCACAATTTCATGGGTTTTAATTTTTTTTTTGCGCGGAACCCTAAATATTTTTCTAACATAAAAGTAGCCTAAGTGACTTCTTGTAACATCAGCTATCTGCGAGTGAAAGTCCCGTCAACATCGGTGCAGTCGTTTCGGAGATTAGCCGGAACAGATAGACACACAGATGATTTTTTTTTTTTTTTTTTTTGTTATAGTACCGTATACACTTTTATAATTATGCATTTAGTAAAAAGCTGTTATTTTGACAATACAAACAGGCATTTCAATTGTGTTTATTTGTATATGTTACGGCTAAAATCCGAAGTGCGGTTACACCTAGTTTTAGCCGGATACAACTAGTTGTGGCCGGTAGCAGTTGGATAAACTTAGATGTAGGCTGAAAGGTTGGTTAGGTTAGAACTGTGACGACACAACGGCTGCCGTAGCACCGCTCGCTCCGCTCGTTCGGCTCGAACGTTGTGTAGTCAGGTCACAGTACTAACCTAACCTAACCTACTTTTCAGCCCACACCTAAGTTTAACCAACTGCTACCGGCCACACCTAGTTGAAGCCGGCTAAAACTAGTTGTAGCCGCACTTCGGGTTTTAGCCGTAACATATAGATGTATAGATAGCTGTTGCCCGCGGTCTCGCCCGCGTGGATGTCAATACCTACTTATTTGAACCGGATTTTGTTCAATTTTATTTATTTGTATAGATGATACACCCTACGGGTACTTTCAATTTGATATAGCATAGCTGACACAATCCCGATATCGTTGAGTTTCATTCAAATTGAGTTTGATTTGATTTCGATTGATGTCAATTTGTTGCTTCTTTTCGAAACATTAATTTTCATCATTCATTTTTATAAAAGGAAAGGGAGGCCTTTACCCTGCGGTGGGACAATACAGACTGTTATTTATTTATATTCGATTCCATTCGGAAATTCGAATATCATGTTGAGAATATCTGATCTGTCTGATCTTAAAACCGGAAAAAACATTGCCGTTCACATGAACAAAGAAGGGTAGTGAAAGATAGAAGAAAACGCTCTTCGCTAAAATATAATAGCTACGTTACAGGAAGGTTTTCTCGTAAAAGGATTAGTTACAAAATGGGTTGAAGACGCTGCAATTTTTAAAACTATCTCCGCTCTCACTGTGATCCTGCCAGATGAGATCTAGTAATAAATTATACTCGTCTTTTGTTATTTTTGATATAAGGATTTAACACGTTATACTTAATGACATAATCATCTTGAGAAAGGACCTTCATTAGGGAACTAGAAAAAAAAAAACTGTTTCACGGACATAATCACCGTCTGCCAAGAGAGTGGCACGTGGTGACCGCCAAACTTAGGTTGGCAACAAAATAAATCAATATTAAGATACTGCGATTAACCGAATGAAGGGGGAGTGGTAGATCAACGAAAAGACGGATGGATTGCGTGAGGAATGATATGAAGGATAAAAGGAGTGAATGGCAACGCGCGGATGACAGAGATGAAGTAACATGTGACTATTATGTCAGATAGAGGATGAAAATTAATAGCACAAGTGAAGCAATCACGAGAGAGGAAATGGATGAAAATTCGACTATAAAGCAGCTGTGAAACTGAACCCATTAAGTAATATTAAACCACATAATATTAAGGATTCGATAGCCTCGTACGTTTTTCAGCAGCCACGTCGTGGGTACAACGGCTGCATTTTAATGTTAACTCTGATAGCTTGTTCGAACAGCCGCTGAAGATGTGAAATATTCAATAGCTGTTGAAAAACGTATGCTGTGCTTTTGTTACAGGATTTCTGATACGTTTTCAAGAATCGGAAGTTTTTGTTGAATTGTATTTTAAGAAAACGGAGCTGAAACTTCACCTTCTTAATAATATCTTTTCGGAGAGATTAATCCTATACAAGGTATAACATAATTAGCGCACAACCTCTTAAGGGGTCAGTGTACTCATCATTATGAACAACTTTTACTATGGGACCAAACCTGAAATCGCGAAAAAAAATCAGTTGTTCCCTACATTTTGTCGAGTTATGCGAACATAAATGTAGGGAACAGCTGATTTAAAAAAAAAAATGTTCATAATGATGAGTACAATGACACCTTAAGAGGTTGTGCGTTAATTATGTTACAACTTGTATAAGTAGGTTTGTTACACAGTAGGTTTGTTATAAAAAAACGTGTTTAAAAAGACAGTGCAGGTTTATGGGAAATAACAGAACGGCCATGAAAGCAGGCAGTATAACCTAAAAACTGTGACTAAAACAATTACAAAAGTTATAATAACTTAGCTAAATACAAATTCCGCCCAAAGCATCTTATTTCAACATTATTTACTTCGATCTATCCAAAACTCGGCACTATCTCCCAAATATCCAAAGATACACCTCTAATCAAAATACCAATCATGAATGCAAACATTACCTACATTAACCACGTATCTAGTACCTCATATCCCGACGCCAATCTACATGAGCCATGTTGTCCTAGCCCGCACATATGTCATCAGCAGCAATAAAGGCAATATCCTGGGATTTCACAGCTAAGCCAGCCTACGCTAGCGGCAAAGTTGCCAGTCCGCAAAATACAAATGAACTTGTCTTATTTACCATAGACAGGACGTTGTCGAGCAACGAGTTTGCATAATGATTTGTGATTGTCGTGGTGCGATACAAATTTTTGTTATCTGTTGCAAACTTGCGACAAAGTCTTGTCCATAATAGCGTTCTTAATTTGAATTCTAGATTTCAAGTAACAACCGCTTTCGAATCCAATTAAATTATTTTACATAAATAATGTTACTTATTAATATTGAAGCCACATTTTACCTATACCATTAACAGCGTAATTCAATTTCTAATTTGCTGTTTATTGGATCGGGTCCAATTTATTAAGCAAACACCCATTCCCAGCAAGTTTCGCATAAATTATGTTCTGGCGAAATTTAATAAAACTTCGATCGCGATAACAGATTGGACGGGCGCGAATTCGATATTAAAGCTCTCTCCAATCATTGTTGATATCGTTTGCATTGATAATAACGCACTTAAAACCCGCCTGTTTGTTAAACCGTGAAAATTATTGTATTTAAGCCGGATTAATCCGTATTGACGGATGTGGTTCATATTAAAAACATTGGCCAAAACCACTGAATAAATTATTTGTTGTAACTGTTTGAATACAAAATTTTGATTTATTTTACCATCATGTTTGTTGGTGTATGTCTGTATATCAATTTTACGTACTTAATTCAAAAACATAATAATATTATTTTAATATAAAAACATATTATTCATTATGATTTTATTTGTTTAAGTTCTATTTTACGTGTTGGCGCGAATGTAACTCATAGACAAGATAGACCGCCATTTTGTGTTAGAGACGTTAGTGGTACAATCTGCGCTTTTTTATAACGTCACGATATTATTACTATCGTGGACGTCCACGTCACGATATCACGATGACACAGGGAAGTAAAATATGGAAATTTATAAAGACGCTTTTAAATTTCCGTCCACGAAACGTTATGTGCACTTATTTCCATACATTTCATGGACGTGGTCGAAATTATAAAGCACACATTATCACTATTTACCGATCGATCGTCATTAAATAAGCAGAAAGAAGTCTGAAATACGAAAAGTAAATGAGTGAAGGCAATAAAATAAGAATACATTGCATATTGCGTTCAAGCCTCATTAAAAGGCGCCCCTTTCGCAGTAATTACATAAAATCGTAAATTCTTAATCGTCGGAAATAAATTGATTCGTTTGAGCCTGCATTGTAATTCTGAAAATGTCATGCATTGCATGGCAACCTGCCAATATTATTGGGATACTTTGTTACATAACTTTACGACATAAAACGAATAGGAAAACTGATTACTATTTATTGTATAAGTAATTAATGTCTGATGTTAAAGACGTTGCTTGCCTAAGCCACGTATTTATTCTATTTCTCTATTAATAATATATCATTTCATCAGCGATTTAATAATTTAACATAAAAATATCCGGTGGTACAATTAGTGTGTTAAGGACAAATGTTTCCTTATACCTAATTAAGAGCATTATGTAGGTACATTAATTTTGAGGAAACATAAATAATGGATACATTACATAAATAATGAGCACTAAACTACAAAAAAAACTAATAATGCCACTTAATAGTGAATGTAAGAAGTTTTGAAGTCCAAACGTCAAATCGTAACACGAACAAAGATTGGAAGAGGGTTTGACAGCTTCCTAATTATCCGCTGCTTTGCTGTCAATGTCATATCGACTAGTCTTCACTCTCTTGCTTGTCAGGTTGACAGCAGCCCATAGATTTGTAAACGCCTTTGGTGGGCCGGTAATTTATAAGATTAATTGTTGATGTAATTGTTTAGGGTAAACATAACTATTATGTTTACCCTAAACAATGAATTACATAGTAAGGGTAACTACTAGCTCATTTAGTGGTAATGACCCCTAAACAATGGACGACAGTCACAGACCCATAAATAATACGATTGACTCCTCTCAAAATAGAAACACATTCTATTTTTTTTATTCTATAAAATACTTTTAATTTTATTTTAAGCAAAATTAGGAATACGCTCATAAGATTAATTATAGTGAAACTGAAAAAAGATATTTATTGTAAGTGTTTAAAAGGGAAAGCGTTTAAGATATAACTAGACGTTTTATTAAATGGTTACCTTCCACCATTACCAATTACGAGTACGACTTACCATAATTAAACTGTAATAATTAAAACCATACATATTCCCGTATATTTCGGCACACCTGTGCGTAATTCAGCCAAAACATTTCCTACCGGAATTAAAACGTTCTCAAATTCGGGTTACAAACATAACAAAAGTAATTACAGATAACGGAATAAAAGAAAATGGGGAAATCTTCCATTCTGAATGTGGCTTCCCTAAAATGTTGCCATTTGTAATAAAACTTTCCACAGCGCGGTCAGTGACAACTTTTTGAATTCCTTCATGCAAATTGGTTCTGGTCGGCGTTGCGTCGATTTGCATCGCCATTTTTCATTTCCCTAAATTGTTTTACATTAACATTGCTTGGCGTTTTAGACAAATTGTCGCCAATTTTTTATTTTTTTTTGTAATTTGATCACGTCATTTGGAAGCGGTGATTGTTTACTATGTGGTAATTAGGGATAGGGATTAGATTAGGGATTTGATTTCGTTAATAAATATTGAGATTTGCGAGACGGAAAATTGTGTCGTCTACAGAATTACTTATTTGCATTTAATTCTGTAGGTATGTGTCACTGTTAAAAGGAGCCTCGATGTAATTGTCTGTACTGTGACCAGTGTGAAATACTTATTTACATAATGTTTTTCATAGAGCTCGTAGCTAAGTAATAACAGCCGTACGGGTCGATCCATCAGGTTAAGCTACGCTTGCCGGGGTTGTCCGTGGATGGATGACCATCTTTACATACCGAGACTCCTCCGTGCCTCGGAAAGCACGTTAAGCCGATGGCCCCGGCTGTCATTCATAGATCTTTGACAGTCGTTACGGGTCGTCAGAAGCCCGAAAGTCTGACAACCAGTCTTACCGAGGCGTATCGTATTACCCAGTTACTGGGTTGTGGATGTCAGATAGGCAGTCGCTGCATGTAAAATTTTGGTATTCAGCTGCATCCGGTTAGACTGGAAGCCGACTCCAACATAGTTGGGAAAAGGTAGGCAGATTGATTGTTTTTCATACTTGGAAAGAAGTTTAGAAGTTTAGTTTGGTTGGCGGCATTATCTACATCGCCACAATGGAACGCGTCACACTGACGTCACGCAAAATCCTGCATCGCGCAATCAGAGTTTACCGCGCGACTTGCATATATACAACATCCCGACATTAACCGTCGGACAGTAGCCCACCAGACACGACACCCGTCTGGTCGGAGGATCCTCCCTTTTCGATGGAGGATGAGTGAACTTTACATCCTGTTCCTCATGCCTCTATACTGGTGACCCCGAACATGAACGTCAGCGCAGCCTTCGCGCAACTACTACAGCGTGACGTCATCAGCATCACTTCCTCGAGCTTTCGAACAGCGAGTCACACAGCCAGCCAGCACCCACGGCTTCAACGGGTATCCTGACCACCAGCATGCAGCGACCGCGCATACCTGGTCATCACCCTCAGCCTCATCAGCAACCTTGGCACAGCACACTGCACTCTCGGCAAGTCAACAAGCAGAGCCCTTCAAACCTCTCCTGGTCGACGCCAGCAGTCAGCCTCAACACGGCGCTGTACCACATCCGACGCACTGGAGCATAACGCAGCGCCACCGCGACTCACAGGGGGCATCTCCGCAAACAGTTCCGACTCACCGCGAACTATGCGGCACCCGGTTCCGACTCACTGGAACCTCAACTGGCCCTGGCAAGCATCGCAAGATACACGACTCAGCCCACTATCGACCTCCGGTCTCCGGAGTTTAGTTTGGTTGGCGGCATTATCTACATCGCCACAATGGAACGCGTCACACTGACGTCACGCAAAATCCTGCATCGCGCAATCAGAGTTTACCGCGCGACTTGCATATATACAACATCCCGACATCAACCGTCGGGCAGTAGCCCACCAGACACGACACCCGTCTGGTCGGAGGATCCTCCATTTTCGATGGAGGATGAGTGAACTTTACATCCTGTTCCTCATGCCTCTATAAGTTTTTTACACATGTGATTGATATTATAATCATTGTGAGATTCTTTCTTACGGGATGACACACATGACAAGTCATAAACAATCTAGAATCTAGGTAACCTTTTAACAATCTAAGATTTACTTCCATCCATCGCTTTCCACTGATATTCTAGCATTCATTCATTCGTTCATTCAATATCTTTTCATCCTTAGCCTTTACTGTAAAATCGCTCAATAACTCCACAACTCATCACTTATGAGTTAGCCAGAGGCTGTAAATGGACCAGCCTATTTGTTATTCAGATCGGACGGATAATACCGCAAGATATAACTTGTAAACAACCCTTTAGGGGTTAAGTGACAGCGTAGTAGTAACTTCAATTGTTCTACGCATAATCAAGTTTTGGCGTAAAAAATATGTACCTTGGGAGCAATGAACATCTACACACCGTAAGGACTATTCTCGCTTGCAGCGCTCGGCAGCTACAGTAATGCTTGCTAACAGATGTAGTCATCGTTTGCACGGGATGTTGTTTTCAAAGTCAGATGTAAGTTTCCTCGATAGTATCTAAGTAATCTTAAGACCCTGAGGAACCTTAGTTTTTAAATTAGGATTTTTTTTATTCAATTTGTATTGCCCCACTATTGGGCCAAGACCACCCACCCTCATAGCATTCCATTTCCGTGAGTGCCTTTACTGGCCTGTCTCCCATGAAAGTTACATAGATGGCTACCTACGCAAAAAATAAATCTTGCACCTACTATTTCTCACTCGCATATAGTATTTCTCACTCGCCCTAGTATTTCTCACTCGCACCCAGTATTTCTCACTCGCACCCAGTATTTCTCACTCGCACCCAGTATTTCTCACTCGCACCCAGTATTTCTCACTCGCACCCAGTATTTCTCACTCGCACCTAGTATTTCTCACTCGCACCCAGTATTTCTCACTCGCACCTAGTATTTCTCAATTTTAACAATTATTTCTTACTCGCACCCAGTATTTCCCACTTGCACCTAGTATTTCTCACTCGCACCCAGTATTTCTCACTCGCACCTAGGATTTCTCAATTTTAACAATTATTTCTCACTCGCAACTAGTACGTAGGGTGTTCTGAAAGTCTTGAGATACTTAATAATACTAAGGCGAATGGCCGACGCGAGCACGTAGTTTAATTGTTTATGTTATGATATACGTTAGAGTCAGTTCTCATTTGATTGCAGTCAGTATTGCCGCAGATCGTGTTCGAACAAATTCACTATAATGGCTTCGTGGTCGACTATCGAATATCGCGCAATTTTGCGTTATAACTTTTTACGTGAATTAAGTACAAAAAACTGTTTAGAAGAAATGAAGCCTATACTTGGTGATGACTGTCCCTCTCGTGCAACCGTCTACAGATGGTACAAACAGTTACGTGGCTGTTTTAACCTAGAAGACGACCCGCGTTCAAGACGACCGGCGAAAGCAGTTACCAGAAAATATTTCTGCAGTTAAAAATATAATTGAAACTGACCGCCGAATAACCTACCAGCAAATAGAGTCCTTACTGCAGATTGGCTCAGAAGCGTTACATTCAATTATTCACCATCATTTAGGTTATAAAACAGTTTGTATTCTTTAGATTCCACATAAACTTACCGATGAATTAAAGGAATAGTGAGTTAAGTGGTGTAAAAAAATTATTGCAAACTTTGAAAACGGAAAATCTAAAGACATCATTTCAATCGTCATGGCCGATGAAACGTGGCTTTATTATTACGACGTGCCCACAAAGCAGCAAAATAAAATATGGGTGGGTGGGATGGAAGGCGAAGAAACTCCGACTGAAGTAAAAAAAATCTAAGTCGATAAAAAAGAAAATGATAGTGGTTTTTTTCGGTATTCGGGCA
Organism: Fissipunctia ypsillon; assembly: GCA_947568875.1. Lineage (NCBI taxonomy): Eukaryota > Metazoa > Arthropoda > Insecta > Lepidoptera > Noctuidae > Fissipunctia > Fissipunctia ypsillon. Next base: position 6,519,824 of record OX387660.1, on the reverse strand, counting down.
ATTATTGAACAAGTAGTTCTTCGTGAGCAGAAGACTGTAAACGCTGCTTGGTACACCACTGTCTGCTTTCCTCAACTTATTCAGGAATTCAAGAAGCTTCGTCCAAAGTCACAACTCTCCACCTGGTATCTTCATCATGATAATGCTCCGGCACATCGTGCTGACGTTACATGCCAATTTTTGCGAGATGCCGGCTTGAAACTTCTTGAACATCCGCCTTACAGCCCAGACTTGGCGCCATGTGACTGGACTGTTTCCTTTCATGAAAAGTAAATTGAAAGGGCAAAGATTTCGGGACGAAGAAGCTTTACTTTCGGCCTGAGACAATATATGTGCGGAAATTCATAAAATTAAATGGAAAGACATTTTTAGTAATTAATTTATAAGGATGCAGAAGTGTATTAATTGTGGTGGCAATTATTTTGAAAAACTGTGAAAAATAAAGTTAAATCTCAAGACTTTCAGAACACCCTACATACCTATTACTCACTCGCACCTAGTATTACTCACTCGCACCTAGTATTTCTCACTCGCACCTACTATTTCTATAAAAGATAAAGTTGCAGATGAAAACTCCATTGGCTGCATCCAATGTTATCTTTAACAAAGTTTAGTGAAAAGGCGAAAGTTTTCCGCAAACCACATTTAATGTGATCGACAAAGTTAATATAAAACGAACTAAATTTAATCACAGTTTAGACCGAACGGAACCATGTTTCGAAAAGCTTCAGATAAATCCAATATAATTACTTCTTATTGATTTAAATTCTATTCGCCTAAGCAAATACAAGAAACAGTAAGTAGAAAATATTTATACAGGACTACAGTAGTTCCTGTTTGAAGGGTATAGAAGGGCCAACAATTTATTCGAAAGTATAGGTGTTGTCAATCGTGACGTAAGAACATTGACATAAGCTTTAAACTGCAACGGTCGACGACCGTTCGTGAAATGCAACAAACTATGGGTACCTATCAATATTGAAAGTACACAAAGGGATAGAATTGAGTTATAAATTATCATAGATAGACCTTTTTATATACACCACGGTGATATAAACATAACGAGGTCGTTGTTATATTCGATTAGATCAAGTCTACATAAACGCAGAGATGCGGAAAGCGGAACTAAAATGAGCGGAGCGGAGATGAGTGATACGTGAACTACTTAGTGTAATTTGAAACGGAGATGAGTTAAGCAAAGATACAACAACAGGGAGGCTAGTTTCTAATGCTAGCTTATTTATATATAATTAGGTATATATTATTATATTTATAGTTTGTAATAGGTATATGTGTATCTTTATATTTAAATAAATATGTATTCCACAATTTCTCATAATTGCACCTACCACTGTTTGTCTCTGCATCACCCAAAGGTTGACTGGTAGAAAATGCCTATGGCATTAAGTCCGCCTCTGTACTTTTCTGTGCATGAAGTATTAAATAAATAAATAAATAATGGAGAGTTAGCAAAGACATGAGAAATAGCCTATCTTGGAACGGAGATAAGTGAAACGATGATAAAAGTATCGTAGTTTAATTAAAACATAGATTATTAAAGCAAAGATTCAAAAAATGGCATAGTTTTAGAAATGACCGCAGATATCAGAACCAATGTAGTTTGTTACAGAGATGAACGAAAGAAAGTTACAAGAAATAGTCCACATTCGAACGGAGGTGAACGCAGCAAAGATAAAAGATATCTTCTAGTTTTCAGTATAAGTATCCACAGTTCTATCAAAGTAAATACGGGCTGAACTGTAAAGAACTAAGTATCCGAACTTGGGAGTTCTTGTTACTTGCAATGAAACTGGATCCTATAGAGATGAATAATATTAATCTCAGATAATACACTCCCGGATACCTGAACCGACCCACCCTGCATATTTTTGTTTAAAGGTCTCTATATTTTTAAATAATTGTAATAAAATAAAAAAGGGATTTTGAAGCCAGACTTACTATTAATTTCCGTTTGTCATTGTTCCATATTTGAAATCGGAATTCTAAACAATTTTTTTAAGAAAACAATGATTTACATTGAGAAAACGTTTATTTAGAAACTTGTATTACCTCCAAGAGCATTTACGACGACCGTCATTCGGTTCGGCATGGAATTAATAATGCCACTATGACGCGCTGTGGCATGTTTTCCCAAGCTTCCAAGATGGCAGTTTTAAGCTCTCGCAAAGTTTCTGATGCTGGTTGGTTAGCTTAGCTCAAACACGCCTCTTCAGCTCATTCCATAAGTGCTCTATTGGATTTATATCAGGGCTATTTGCTGGCTATTCCATTACTGCGATACTAACGTCATGCAGGTATATATAAATCCAGGCCCACTCCGCATATGGCATCACATAAGCCTTTAGGCATTGATGAATGTTTCGGTCGCAATTTAGTGGCGGCAACCGCGGTCCCGTCACAACCTCAAGGCCAGTTTTTACTTCTGTGGAAATTTCGCCCCAGACTGTCCATGACCCACCGCCATAGCTCACCTTCTCTTCAATGCAACATTGCTGAAAACGTTCTCCCTGTCTTCGACCTACCACGATCTGTTCGACCTGTTTTTCCTACGTTCATCATTATCATACAGCATAATCTTGGTTTCATCCTAAAGAACCTGGATCGTTGAGTCCAATGCAAATGTTCGCGTGCAAATTGTAGGCGCACCATTCTCTGAGCCCGTGTCAGTTTGGGACCATTGGCTGGCTTATGAGATTTCACGCCACGTTCTTTGAGTCTCCTTTTAATAGTCCGAGCGCAAACAGTCAGTCCATGAAAGTCTCGAAGCTGTTCTTGGACCTGTACTGAGGTCAGGTGACGATTACGCAGGTTGGTGGTAAAGATAAACCGATCTAGTAGTGCTGCAGTGAACCGGTTTCACGATTTTCCTGGTCGGCGCACGAAGCCGAAGCCGCCAGTCTCCAGGTATCGATGGTAAATTCTTTGAACGGCAGAACTACCTACATGAAGTTATGCGCTTACGTTCCGCTGACCAAGCCCAGACTGAAGATGTGCCAGTGTGGTTATTGCGCGGCTACCTCTTTGAACGTCAGAATGGATTAAAAATTATGGAAAAACTACTTTGATATTCTTTTTATGCAAACCAAAACAAATAATGAAATAACTTTTGACTTAAAGATGTTCTAATCAGAGCTTGGTGCTTCTTCAAGAGCGACCAAACTCAGATTTTCTTTTCTTTTTCAAATTCGTGTATTCAAATTAGGAACAATGGTGATACCGAAATGATGGCCAGTATGTCAGCTTCAAAACTGTATAAAAACTTTTTCTCTGACATATGATTATTTTGATGTTTTAGGCCTATAAACATAAAAATGCACGGTGGCCCAATTTAGAAGTCCGGGAGTGTATTTTCAGGGAAGTTTGTGTCTGATGAAACTTTCAATCAAAACTATTGGTTCAACTATCTTGTAATACTGAAATTCCAAAATGGCTTCCAAACTCTCCAATTAAATTGTTCTTTGTGTCAAATAAATTCGTTCACCTTTTAGAATTCTAGAAATCAGGTATTTGATCATCGTCGCGCAGTTTTTAAAGCTTTGTTACCGGAATCTAGGATTCGCAGGAAATTCAGGTCCTTACCGGCTTTCGCTCCGTTAAAGCGTAACCTAACTTGCGAGATGTCGGTATAAAGGCAGTTATGTCCTGGCAGTTAAGATCAATGATGCTTGACGTCGTAACGAATCACATCGGCGATGTAAAGGTGCGTTTCGTTTACGTGAACACGATATTATTAAGCACAAATGGCACGTTAAGGAGCGGATATGGAGCGAAAAAAATTGTGTTTTGGTTGTAAAGAAGTTGATTTAGTTACAGAAGTTTATAGTGGAGATTTTAGCGTGAAATGAGCTGTATTTTATTAAGGAAATTAAAAGCATTTGAAATGCGGATATTTCAAGCGGTATCATTACCGCACGAAATATCCGCAAAAAAGCGCCTCTTTTGGAAAGTTTGTTCAAATACAAGAACCTGCCGAGAGAGCTTACCAAGATACCTAGGAAAGTTAACACATACGTGTTTTACGAACATGAACCATCTGCTTCGCTTCACGCATCTTTCAGTTTTCCGCATTTGCTGAAAATGTGCTCATACATTCGCTCTTCATGCTAAATTGAACTTTCTTACAATTTTCGGGACCCAGAGTACAAGACGACTCGTGTGATTTAATTTAAATAACAATGATAATTTTGTGTCTTTTTTGCTAAATAAATGTTTTACGACGAGCAACGATAATAAGCGATGTAAGAATACCGGCAAATATTTATTAACACGCTTTTATTAGCTTCACTTGTAACTAATTAACAAACAATGTAAAAAAATCTTGGAAGTAAATAACCTACTTACCTATAATTGTCGTATCAAATTGAAATTTTATATATATATGTAGTTCAGATGACAATACCATAATTTGTTATCTTGGAGCTGATCTGATGCTGGAGCCAGGAGGTGGATAGTGGAACTCTTCAGTGGCTAATAATAAACCCCTCGAGTTTGGACTCAAATGATTCGGTTTGACGAGACCAATAGATTGGGCTTGGTAACGACGGTCTGATGATGGAGCCAGGAGGTGTATAGTGGAATTTATCAGTGGCTACTAGTAAACTCATGGAGTTTGGGGTCATAATTATGATTTGTTTTGATGAAATTTTGTACGTATATGTAGTTCAATACGATACAATAATTTGGTATCTTGGAGATGATCTGATGATGGAGCAAAAAACCTAAGAAAATTTGAATTTCGCGGGCTACCCTGGCAACTTCGCTTTAAGCTCTTTATCTGGGTCTGAACAAGAACCTAGAATCTAGTCAGACTATGGTTAGAAATAAAAAAAATCGATGGAACAAAGTTTTGAAATGAGTCGGAATAGATCGTTTTAAATGAGTACGGCCGCACTTCAGCACCGCCATACCTACTATAACAAACTGTCAATAAATATTAAATTGACGTTAAATCTTGTGACTTTATTTATTTACGAAAACGTTCACGTTGGATACGTCAAAGAGGTCGGATTCTCAAGCTCCAGTGCACACACGTACCTTGTTAATACTTGTGTTGACAACACTGCAAGAGGAATTCCTTCAGATGCACAGCTTGCCTCGCAAAATGATAATATTCATACCATTTCGTGAGGATTGAGGTGTGAAAACCGTAAAGGCAACGCAGTTTTTACCATAGGGAAACACGATAACAGCATCACATTATAAATTAACTATTTTGTGGTTTTTACTAACCACACACAAGGTGTAGGTAATTCAAAGAACACCTCTTGGTCATTGTACTCATCATTATGAAACACTTTTATTTTACTATGGGAAAGAAAAAAGAATCAGCTGGTTCCTTCATTTCGACGAGTTATGCGAACATAAATGTATCAGATTTTTTTTCGTGTATAAGACTTATTTTACAGTTTTAAAAATTGTCAAACCTTGCTCAAAAGTAAATTCTAGAGCAAAATAGAATACCTAATGTATATTGACAAAAATGTGGTCCTACAAATTCTGACAACAATCTAGAATTTGCCAGCTCGGGACCTATAAGAACCTGCAATTTAGATACGGTTTGATTAATCTTATTGCATTTGTTGGCACCTGTTCAACCGGTTGTTATTTATTGATTTGTACGACTTGAGAGGGAATATGTTAATATACTTATTTAAGGCATGTGTTTAGTCGAACCTTTAATCGTTCCGATTTTGCGCTCCTAAAAATATTATTGGACACTCTAATAATAGAGTGTGAATTGTTTGAGGTACATGAATCTTTTCGTGTGACGAATCTTTCTCTTTTTGTGAACCTCAAATAATTCCTTTTTTGGAGTCCTAAAAATACTAAAATTTAGCCAAGTAAATGCATACCAGTTCCCTTTACTTGCTATATAACAGTTCCATTTATTTAATTCTATTCGACAACAGATTCTATATTTTACTGAAAGCAATTTATCGCTCGTTGCTCGGCTATAACTGCAAATCGTTGCTTGAAGCCATGGTCATAAGAAGTTCAGGCTTCCTAAGCCACTAAAACAAGCTACAAGGCTGACTGCACAACAATTTTTCTATAGTTCACAATTTAGTTTTCTATAAGTAGTCATGAGACCAAAATCATTCACCAAATAGGAGTTTCTATTTTTAACCGATTTCAAAAAAGGGTAGAGGTTCTATGACGTCTTTACACTGCTTTTTTATTGGCTAGGGAGCTGCCACGAAAGTGTTGTACTCATCATTATGAACAACGTTTACTATGGGTCAAACCTGAAATCCCGAAAAAAAAAATCTGCTGTTCTCTACATTTTGACAAGTTATGCGAACATAAATGTAGGGAACAGCTGAATTTTTTTCGTGATTTCAGGTTTGGTCCCATAGTAAAAGTTGTTCGTAATGATGAGTACAACACTATCGTGGCAGCTCCCTAGCCAATAAAAAAGCAGCATGTATATATTTTTTAATGTGCGTTCGTAATATTTTCTTCAACTGTCGACCGATTTTAAAAATTCGTTTTCATTTGGTAGAGGAAGCTGTTATTAAATATGCTTGGTTATGTTTTATGCTTATATGTTTATATATTGAGTTAGTTTGAATAATACGAATTAAGTTCACTTGATGTAAGTACCTAATAATGTTGATGATGTTATAAAATTTCCTGTCACTGTTGTTTACATAGAACGTAGTGGTATCCGAATTGGTATGGGGTAGGTACCACAAATAAAAAGTGAAAAATAAAAATAGAAAAACGATAGACTTCTTTTTTTTTTATTTCACGAGACACTCCTTTTTTTTTGGATGGGAAATCATCAAATGACTTCTCCCGCTCTGGGCGAAGCGGGAGGGCGTGTCAGACTTTTAGTGACTAAAACCCACCCGTGCTCCTTCCGTTGCCTGTGCCGGGGCCACGGTAACTCTTTCGAACATCCCGCAACCCCGGCTGGACGAGACACCCCTAGTGTTTCCTCCTTGTAAGATTATATATTAAAATCGTGTGCGTTTTGAAGATATGCTTACCGACGCGTAACGTTCACGATCACGACGTGACTTGTGGAAACTCCGTGTTTTCGCTTTATTTGCCCGCCATGCATAACGTACTGAATGACAGACTATAAATATTAATAATCTGTGCCAGACACGGAGGAATTATCATAATTCCAACATCCGAGATTCTGAGGAGTTTGGAGAGATAAGTTGAAGTTTTTCTAACTAAACAGACAGCTGTGCTGCTGGGGAGTTTGTTGCGCCACTTCTTCTTCTCAGCTAAAGCACTAGGAAGTGGTGAAGGGCGGGCGTTTCGGGAGACTGTCTTATGTAATATTTGACGTTTGAAAAGTTCTGATTCTCAGCCTTGTTTGAATACATGGATTTTGATTTTGAATAGTATCGGAATTATCGCAAGTCAATGATTAGATTCGAAACAATGTTAAAATTACTTCATAAATAAAGCTGTACAAGAATCTTCTGATGCGCGGCCAAAATCAGAACACACGCCGCCATCTTGTTTTTCCAATACATTTCACGAAACAATTGCACAAATGTTTACCAACAGGCGCTTGAATGACGTTGACAGGGGGACGCCCTGTCAACGTCATTCAAGCGCCAAAAGAACCTTGAAGTATTGTACTTATTTTTCAGCTAAGTCAATAGGTTTATTAGGTTTTTTTTCTGTTTTTATCATAGATATACTATTTATAGTCCGACCGTCGAGAGAATGCGTTCTTGACACCTGTCAGTTTCATACTAACGAATATTGTTTTGCGAATTTGATCCTTGTTACAACTAGAAATTGTCCAACTGGCACCTATAATTTGTAATTCTATGAGTCCCAATAAATTCTTGTTCTTTCTAATAATATAAATGTTTATTTTCAGAAAAACTTGTTATTCTTTCTTAAGAACGGTTGTTTACCTAATAAAATATTATCCATATCATTTTATCTGAATGAATACGAGGCACGAAATCCAATTCTATAAACATAATATATAAACAAAAATATACCTATTTTTATAAGGTCACTAAAAATAACTTGCTTCTTAGAATTACACAACATAAACATGCATGCTGGACTCAGGATGGCATTATTGTCATTAGATCCCCCGATGGAACACGGCATAAGATTTGTACTCTGGAGGAACTCAATCCCTTGTTGGCTAAGTACCCTAAGAAGACCGGCGAATCATCCGCTGGTACTGGAGGCAAGCCGGATAGTGGAGTGCGTAAAATCTAAATGCTTGCAACCTGTTTGTGCGGTTCTCCAACTTAACAGTTTTGTGTGCTTGGGACGTCAGTTCATGCCATTATTATGGTTATCGTACATGTCTACCTGCTTACTTTTTCTTTTTTTTTTACCTCAAAACTACTAAAATCACATTCTGCCGGTAATTTGCGTATTGTTTGTGTTACTAAAATATTAAATTGTTTCGTCATTACTTGTTACTGTCACCTGTCAATCTTGAATTTGTCTATGACGTCCTATTTTCCTTGCTCCACATTCTTGTGTTCAGTTTCGTAATTTACTTTCCGTTTTTGCTCATGTAACTTTGTCATTAAGTATATAATTTTGTTCTTTATTTGTTCATTTCTTAAGTTTATGTTTGTGATACTGTATCCTATTCTTAATTCATGTTTTTTTCCTGTTTAGTATTGTTACTTCTGTACAGTGCTGCAGGGATCTTTTGGCGCTTGAATAAACTTTAACGTTTTTCGAAACAATACACCTTAGTTCCGATTTTGGCCACGCGTCAAGAGATCCATGTACGTCTATACTGGTACTGCTGGTGGGTGGTGCACAGATAGTGGTTGTTGCACCTAAAGCGTAAGCAATATTAGCTACTTTTAGTTTATTTACATATTTAGCAGTTATTTATATTATTATTATTAATATTAATTGTATTTGTATTTTATGACATCTGATGATGATTCTTTTTACTCTGCCATTGATTCCTCTAGCTCATCTGTAAATGCAAGTTTTAGCTCCTTGACTGATACCATTGGTGACTTTGTGCGTCGGAGCTTCAGCCAACAAAAAGGCCACTTATTTAATGTCTGCCACATAAATGCGCAGAGTGTCCCAAGTCACTACAGTGATCTGTTGGACACCTTTACCGGCGCCAATGCCCATGCCGTTCTGGTTTCTGAGAGTTGGCTCAAACCTCATCTTCTCTCCACCACCTACTCTCTTCCAGGTTTCACTCTTATCCGCAATGACAGAATTGGAAAGGGAGGGGGTGGTGTAGCTATCTATCTTCGTAGCGATTTCCCTTTCAAAATCGTTGCCTCATCCCTCTCACAGTACCATGCCTCCGCCGAGTACCTCTTTTTAGAAGTCTACGTCAAAGGCGTCAAGACCCTTCTTGGGGTTGTCTATTGTCCACCCGCCGTTGACTATTTTTCCGAGCTCGAACTGGCGCTAGAGTCCGTGGGGTCAGAGTATGCACATTGCGTCATCATGGGCGATTTCAACACTGACCTTGCTCACCGCACCCCTCGATCCCGTAAACTCCTTCACATCATTGAGTCCGTCAGTCTCTATATACTTCCACTGCAACCTACCCATTTCAATACCTCAGGCGATGACACTTGGCTCGACTTAATTCTCACGTCCACTCCCTCCCTAGTTCCCTATCATGGTCAGTGTCCCGCTCCTGGATTTTCCCAACATGACCTCATTCTCCTCTCCTATGTCCTAAAACCGCCTAAACCTGTCCCAAAAGTTCTGCACATGCGGAGTTTTGCGCGCATGGACATTGAGAAGCTTCGTCAGGATGCGTCAGATATCAGTTGGGATCACTTGGCAGCGGCGACAGCTGTAGACGATAAACTGCGCATTTTCAATCGGGCGGTCCTTGCTCTATACGACAGACATGCTCCTGTTAAAAAAATTAAACTTCGGCGTCCTCCTGCTCCTTGGATGACGACCGGGGTTCGAATGGCGATGAGGCGCAGGGATCGGGCCTTTCATAAATTTAAAAAGGATCGCTGTGAAGCAAATCGGAACTTTTTCAAAGTTGCTAGAAATCGGTGTAATCAGATGATACGTAACGCTAAGCGCCGCCATATTCTCGAGAACATATCTTCTTCTTCACCTGCTGATATCTGGAAGTTCCTTGGTACTCTTGGTATCGGCAAACCACGTCATGTGGATTTTCCTAATACAATTGGCCTTGATGATATCAACCGTCACTTCACAACCACTTGTCATTTGGATTCCCAAATGTTGTCCCAGACGGTCAATTTCATTACTGGCTTAGCTAGTCCCATCATAGAACCATTTCACTTCTCTCCGGTCACCTTGGACGAAATTAAAAAGACCATCCTGTCCATAAAATCCAAGGCTGTGGGGGATGACGGCATCAGTCGTAGTATGGTCGTTTGGATCCTCGATACCCTACTTCCTCCGATTACCCACATCATAAACTTTTCTCTTGATTCCGGACAATTCCCATCCCTTTGGCGTATGGCCTATGTCCGCCCGCTTCCTAAAGTTTCAAACCCCTCCCTGCCCACTCACTTTCGACCCATTTCCATTCTCCCATTCCTGTCTAAAGTGCTTGAGGCCTGCGTTCACAGACAGTTTACGGGGTTTGTTCACCGGAACAACCTTGTTAGCTCGTTTCAGTCTGGATTCAGGCCTGGGCATAGTACAGCTTCCGCTCTCCTTAAAGTGACTGGTGACGTTAGAGAAGCGATGGAGGATACTAAGGTTACTGTTTTGGTTTTAATTGATTTCTCCAATGCCTTTAACGCTGTCAGCCACGATATTCTCCTTGCTATGCTCTCTCATCTCATGGTTTCGTCCGAGGTTCTGGAATGGTTCTCTTCTTATCTTCGGGGACGCCGGCAGTCGGTTCGCGTTGATGAGAGCTCTTCGAGTTGGCGTGACCTGGATGCTGGTGTTCCACAAGGTGGTATTCTTTCTCCATTGTTATTCTCCATCTTCATTAATTTTATAACTCACTGTCTTCGGTGTTCGTATCATCTTTATGCCGATGATCTTCAATTGTATACAGCTGCGCGGGTGGAAGGTTTATTGGATGCTGTAGCAGATGTAAACCGAGACTTAGATGCAATCAAAAAGTGGTCTGATAGTTTTGGGGTATCAGTGAACCCCTCAAAGTGTCAGGCCATTGTAATTGGAAGCTCGCGCATGATGGGTAGGGTGACGCTTAGCTCTCTTCCTCCTCTCATTTTCAATGGTACCGTCATACCCATTACCCCTACTGTGAAAGATCTCGGTTTGCATCTTGACTCGACGCTTAGCTGGCAGCGCCAGGTCTCTAATGTTAGTCAAAGGGTCAACGGTACTCTACGATCTCTGTATCGTCTGAGAAACTTTTTGCCCGCTAAGACGAAAACTATGCTTGTGCAGACTTTGATTTTCCCTATCATTGACTATGGTGACGTGTGCTACTTTGACTTGAATGCGGTGTTGCTGGATAAGCTTGACAGACTGCTTAACAATTGTATCCGGTTCATATTCAACCTCAGAAAATATGACCATGTGTCGAGCTACAGGTCTGAGCTCAAATGGATGCCCATTCGCCAGAGAAGAAATTTGCGTGCTTTGACCACGCTTTTCTCCCTTCTTAACTCTCCCACTCCTCCTTCTTATCTAGTGTCTCACTTCCAATATCTATGTTCTTCACACGCTAAGAATCTTCGTTCTTCTAACAATCTTCTCCTACTCTGTCCTTCTCATACTTCTGACTTTGTTCATTCTTCCTTTCATTTTCAGTCCATTCTTCTTTGGAATGCGCTACCTCTTGACATCAGGATGGCCACCAGTCGGTATGCATTTAAGCGGAGATTGCGGAGTTATTTTCAAAATAAATAGCGTAGAGTCATCTCAAAACCTCTCTCTCTTGAATTTATATATAATATATGTATATAATATAGGTATATATTATAGTAAATATGTATGTATGTGTATTATAAGTTTATGACTTATTTATGTACAAATTGTTCCATTTCTAACAGAGCACCTGCCATCTAATCTCTTCACCACCCTTGGTTGACTGGTAGAGAATGCCTAAGGCATTAAGTCCGCCTTTGTACTTTTTTAAGTGTGAAAAGTTTAAATAAATAAATAAACAGTATTCAAGATGGAGTAAAATAGACAAGAAACGACATTTTTTTATAACGCTCTTAACATTTATCCAGAGACAAAACAATCAAAGCCTCCGCATTACTTACGTAAAACTTATCTGCTGCCGTCAAAGAGGCTTATACTCATTATGATACAGAAAATAGCTCTCAATATTGCCCACGCTATTATTAATACAAAAAAGACGCTACTAGAATTCTCGAGAAGCTTAAGTAAACAAAAGAAGGAATTGGAAATACGGAGAAACGAAATTAATAGAAATAGGTTGATGACGTGATATTATGACGTGATTGTCTGCCATATTGGATTTCCTATGATGTAACATGGCATATAAAAATTAATAAAAAACCTCATTCGTCGAAATCGGCCCAGTAGTTAAGCCTGTGCAAGATAACCCCTTGGTCAGTGACCCCCCGTGACTACCCGTAACGACTGTCAAAGATCTATGAATTACAGCCGGGACCAACGGCTTAACGTGCTTTCCGAGGCACGGAGGGATGTCGATATGCAATGGATCCATCCACGAACCGACCGCGGCAACCCTAACTTAATCTTCGGTCGACCCGTGCGGCTGTTATTATTTAGCCACGAGCCTCACAGAAAAAAATAGTAAGTCAAATAAATCAGAAGTAGATTTATTTTCTTGTGGCCGAACAAAAATGCAAATAGCACTTTCCCGTCGAAATTGGAACATGAACTTCACAAACAGAGGGCGATCGATTCATTAGCAAGTCAAACGGAGACCTATCTGGTGCGATATCGAATAATTCGAATGATTCATCGAGAATTGATTATCTCCCGCTATGTGATCGGAACACAATTACCAATCACGCCTGTTGCTAAACTTCTCGATTCTCGTTGGCGACACATACGACGCCAAATTATGTTTGATTTGGGGGCTTGTGCGAAGAAATTTTTATATTTTTTTTTTTCGGATGCGAATCTAATTTCTCGATTTTTGTGTCTGTCTGTCTAACGAATCGTATTGTAAGTTGATTTGTTGGGCTCAGAAAAAAGATGAATTTCCAACAAACAAATGAGACAGAATATTGTCAGCATCGCCTCAAAATAGTGTATGTCTTCTAATTCTGTGCCAATTTTAAAACAATTCATGTACTGTACCCATACCTATTTGCAAAATAAAATATCTTTTATCTTTTCTCAAAGATTTCCTCCGAAAAGGCATCTTAAGAATAACTATATTGAACTCAAACAATTTCAGTATCACTCGCTTCACGTTTCGTTTTCCGCTCGATAGAGCCAGAGAGTTCAATTCTGCCGTATTGGGCAAACACAAACATGGCCCAACAATAGGTTGTACAAGAACACGGAAAAGAAAAAAATGGCGAAGATAAATCAAGAAAATAAATCAAACTAACATCGACTTTTGATCACGATAAGACGGCGGGTACTTACACTACAAACCATCTAGAAACAAACAAATTTTGTCTTGTGTGAAAACAGAAAGCAGTCAGGGATTTCTTTTTTTATTGGTGGTTTAGGTTTATTGTTTAAGAGCGACTTGCAGCAAAATGATACAAATCTCGATTTAATTAAATACTCGACTTAACTTAAATCTTACTAAGCATGTCTTGCACAGTCACATTTCACAAAACTGGGATTAAGTCAATAATTCATTCGCCGTTCATTCTTAGCGTTCCGTTTTCAAATAAAAAGTGATGGCAACTCAGTTCTACATATAAAGAAAAAAGAATTTGATTTGTCAATTATGTCAATGTTAAATTGTCAATGTAATGAAGTCAGTGTTAGTTGTATTGTAGTTGTGTTCTTGTGTTATTTTCTAGTTTTATTTAGCGTCAGTCATAATATACCTATTTAACATAAATTACAATGAAGAGATCTAGGGTACCTTATTTTACCACAGCAGAAATAATGCATTTATTACGTCTTGTGAAAAAAATCCCGATAAATGTCAAATGTCAAAATGTCTCTAAAATCGTGATTTAACAACACTAAACTGACCTAGATGCCGATTTAACTTTGATTTTTATTTAAATCGAGATTTAAGCTAAGTCTATGACATGCAAGTCGCTAAATTAAGTTTAAGCGTAAGTCGAGTTTAAATCGAGATTTAAGTAAAAGCTGCAAGTCGCCCTAACGAATTAACTACTAACTTAAATTGTCCTCTATGGCACACTGACACGGCTAACTGACTGGAATGGAACACGGCAAACTGACGTAAGATGTCAGTTTGAAAAACTATGAATTTCTGATTGTACATTTGTAAACGTTGACTGTTTTGTTGAGCGTGTGCGTGCCATCATTGTTTTCAAATTCAAAGTAATTTATTTGCCAGAATCTAGGTTTACAAAGTATGATCTTAAAACTATACTGACCCCTTTACATTCTACCATTACAATATGGTGTGCAAATATTTAATTGTATCCTACCCAATTATATTATTTTAATTAAATAAAAAAAGATAACAACAACTATGCGCTCGAACTCATGCATTAGGATTTTTATGGAACAAATTTTAATTAATTAATTGATGTCAAAAGTATACCTATGTCAGTTCAGGAGATAAATTTGATCATAAAGCGACATTAGTCTGACTAATAGACAATTTCGAACAAGTCTGCCCACAGCCTATCCTACTCTTTACGAAACTTTTACTACAAAAACACGTTGAAAATAAAAGGTGTCCCACTAGACCATTTGCCGCTAGATAAGTCCCTGGAGTCTTATTCGTCTTGGACAAACAAACATTGGCCCAACAATGGGTTCTATTAGATAAAACGCAATTACTTGGACTAGTTCGGAACATTGTCGTAATACCCGCTTCCTTTCCGTTAGAGATTCAAATGATCCTTTGTTGTCGCAGGAAAGAGTTTGGGACGAACGCTCAGTTTCGGCACTGAGTTTGTTTTTTATTTCCTGTTGGATTAAAATGCTGGGAGGAGCAGTTTTTGTTTGCTGTTTTTGTTTGACGAATAGTTTTGCAAAGTATATGTATGTTTGGGTAGGTTTATAGTAACTGGTTGATAGTAAGGGCTTCCACACAAATCTGCGAATTCGCATCGCATCGCATGGCTCCCTTAGTCATATTTGTTTCTACGATTCGGCTTATTACGATTCGGCTTATTTCTACAGATAAGACAAGTGTAGGTTCTTAAGTCCTTCTGCAGTAGATAGAACTGAAGTTTTTCAAAACCTCATGAGTCATGACCATATAAAACGAAGTGTAAAGTGAAGAAGAGAACGACACCAAGCAAATAAAACAAACTCTCTGATCCCGCAAATTCGTCGGAAACAGGCGATCTTTTATTCACATGCAGCTGATGCTACATATCCAGACAACTCGTCAGCTCTCGCCTGGTCCACATGCGACACGTGAATAAGATAACAAAAGTGAACATTTAACAACCACAGTCGGTAACGAAACGGACAAAGACCACAGCTTGCGCTCAAAACAAATGTGAAAACAATGAAACAACTAAACTGGGAAAAGTTCACGAAAACCCCACAAAATTTTGAATTGGGATAACATGTTCAGTTGAAATTTATAGTTTTATTATTCTACAATGGTTAAAGCCTTTTATGATATTCATACCTAGATTAATTAACAATAATTAATTAATTAATTATAGGGTCGTGGGTTCCAAGTGCTCATCGAGTATTTCGGGAATCGCCAAGCGATTGGTGACGTTTTATGGAACCACAGGACTGGCCTATTATCACTGGGCCACCACTGCTCTTCCTTTCATAGTCAAGTAATAATTTAAGCAGTAGAATAACGGCCCTGAAACAACATCAGAACAGAAGTACATCACTTTGAGGAGAGCTAAAACCGTACATAAACCGTTTTTAATTGGCTTTCAAACTAAAAGCAAGCATATTGCGTGGTAGTAAAATAATTAAACAACAATTTTGCTAACATTACAAACAATTTCATTAGCTAGGTTCTCTCATTACAGGCGTGGTGTTTGGATACATGTATGTATATCTACATACCTATAAATTCCACGCACATAGCGCTCAACGCTCTCTTGGACGCTAAAGGCCTACGCACACCGGGACGGAATGGCAGAGGATTTAAATTTTTACCAGAGGACATTCAAACTTATCTAGTAGGAATACGACACAAATGCCAATGTTTTAAATTGATTCCGTGGCATTTCTTGACGGATTCAATTTCAAACGGATTTCTTGACACGGCATTGGAGAGCGCGCTAAGGGATCCCGCGACGGGATGCCGCAACGCACTGTGGTATGCAACGGCACGCCGAACTACGCCGTGACATGCCGGGGGGTGAGGCAGTGCAAGCGGGAGTACCTACATGCACACCACATTTGCGCTCGCACCGCTAGCCACTTCGCACGTATTTATTTTGAGGAGACAAGACGTGGTGCAGCATGCCGCGGGATGTCTTGGTAGGCCGCCGGAATGCGAGTAATATCTAAGCGGCTAGTGTGCGCTGACTGGTGGCAAAATCCTCTGCCATTCCGTCCCGGTGTGCGTATGCCTTAAGCCTGACTGTGATGTGTTCGCGGATGAATGGAAAAAGATCTTGTCAGTATGTGGAGTATTGTGAGATGAGCGTATGACTATCGAGCAGTTATTTACATGTGTTATTGTACTCAAATAATGAGTTTATGTCTTTAAAGCGCCTGCTACACCGGTGGAGGTGACCTTGGTTGGCGACCAGCAGAGCTGTTTCAATGTTCGGTCGTAAACCACCATCTACACGGTTTTAAACTACCAAGGTCACCTCTGTCGGGACGCGGTTGGCGACCGTGTAGCAGGCGCTTAGCTATTGTAATTGGTCTTGGCCGTTTTATAAAAATAAATAAATATTATAAATTAAAATCGCTGTT
The DNA here is from genome assembly GCA_947568875.1 of Fissipunctia ypsillon. Classification (NCBI taxonomy): domain Eukaryota; kingdom Metazoa; phylum Arthropoda; class Insecta; order Lepidoptera; family Noctuidae; genus Fissipunctia; species Fissipunctia ypsillon. The sequence goes on along the minus strand of OX387660.1, from coordinate 6,502,883 downwards.
TGTGTCTGTCTGTGTGACCGCGATGTTCTTCTAAACTGCGCAACGGATTTTGATGCAGCTTTCACTATCATTTGGAGAATTTATTCCGGAAGGTTTTTATGTATAACGCTATAGTTTTAAACTTACATATAATAAATAAATCTCAATGTTTTGTCAAGACGTAAAACCCTGCGAGGCAGGGGGTGGTTCTAGTAAAGTATACTTTAAAGGCAAGCGCACACTGCAGACGCATCAGACCGCATCGCATAGCATTTCAATACAAAAACCGCCCAAGTGCGAGTCGGACTCGCACACGAAGAGTTTCGTACCACCGTACAATATTTAACACTGCTCATTTTAAAAAAAATACTTAGTTTAAAAAACACGTTTCTTGAATGGAGACCCCCCCCCCCCCTTTAATTTTTAATTTTATTATTAATTTTTATTATTTGTTGTTATAGCGGCAATAGAAATATACAATCTGTAAAAATTTCAACTGTCTACCTATTAAGGTTCATGAGATACAGCCTGCTGACATACAGATGGACGTATAGAGGCATGAGGAACAGGGTGTAAAGTTCACTCATCCTCCATAGAAAAGGGAGGATCCTCCGACCAGACGGGTGTTGTGTCTGGTGGGCTACTGCCCGACGGTTGATGTCGGGATGTTGTTTATATGCTAGTCGTGCGGTAAACTCTGATTGCGCGATGCAGGATTTTGCGTGACGTCAGTGTGACGCGTTCCATTGTGGCGATGTAGATATGCCGCCACATCACTCCCCTCCGGAGACCGGAGGTCGATAGTGGGCAGAGTCGTGTATCTTGCGATGCTTGCCAGGGCCAGTTGAGGTTCCAGTGAGTCGGAACCGTGTGCCGCATAGTTCACGGTAAGTCGGAACTGTCTGCGGAGATGCCCCCAGTGAGTCGGGGTGGCGCTGCGTTATGCTCCAGTGCGTCGGATGTGGTACAGCGCCGGGTTGAGGCTGACTGCTGGCATCGACCAGGAGAGGTTTGAAGGGCTCTGCTTGTTGACCGGCCGAGAGTGCAGTGTGCTGTGCCAAGGTTGCTGATGAGGCTGAGGGTGATGACCAGGTATGCGTGGTCGCTGCATGCTGGTGGTCAGGATACCCGTTGAAGCCATGGGTGCTGGCTGGCTGTGTAACTCGCTGCTCGAAAGCTCGAGGAAGTGATGCTGATGACGTCACGCTGTAGTAGTTGCACGAAGGCTGCGCTGACGTTCATGTTCGGGGTCACCAGTATAGAGGCATGAGGAACAGGGTGTAAAGTTCACTCATCCTCCATAGAAAAGGGAGGATCCTCCGACCAGACGGGTGTTGTGTCTGGTGGGCTACTGCCCAACGGTTGATGTCGGGATGTTGTATATATGCTAGTCGTGCGGTAAACTCTGATTGCGCGATGCAGGATTTTGCGTGACGTCAGTGTGACGCGTTCCATTGTGGCGATGTAGATATGCCGCCACAGACGGACCGACGGACAACGGAGGCTTAGTAATAGCGGGTTCCGTTTGGCATCATTCGAGTACGGAACCCTAAAAAACCGTGGTGCGGCCCGCCCAATTTACGTAAGTCTTATAGGCTCTTCTACAGACACGACGCGACTCGAGAAGGAATCGTGGTATCTCAAGAGTTGTATTATATAAAGCTAGGGTTCCTGGCTGCGGTGGCCGCCATATAGCGTAGTTTACCGTCGAATGACGTCACTGAAACGTTATTTAGCGTTAGCGTTTTTTTGACCCCGTAAAGTCATCCCCCGGTGCCATCAATTTCAAGACCGCCATCACTGCGAGCGTTAATATGTGGCGGCCAACCACTCTGACAAAGAATGACAGTTATAATTCGAATATAAGAACAATTTAAGTTGCTACCCAATTAGATAAGCAATTAATATCCCTCAATTTACATCAATAAAAAGCTACAATATTAACTCCTTATTTAACTTATGCAACACTGAGCTGTCTAGAGGGTAGTCAAACCCACATAACGCGAGTTTAACCCATCGTTAGACAGATCACTTCACACAGGTTAGCACGGATGGTACATACAATGGCATATAGAGATGATAGAACAGAAGGTTGGGTTGGAGGTTTATCGAATAAATATGAACCTCCTTATTACATACACACAATAACACATACATACATAAACCCACGCCTTCTTCCCATGGGGGTAGCCAGAAACTACAGAACCCCAACTCCTCCTCCTACCTCCTTATTAATAGATGCTTCATTAAGTGAGTCATCATGGTTGGCGAATAAACTTGAGCGCTACCAGAGGTAGGTAAAGGGGACTGTTACCTGCCACTAGCATGCTTAGTTTGCTAAATCCAACAAATCGCTGCTTTTGTATGCTTTAGAAAACTCTATTTTCAGTAGCCTAAGTTTTCATTATACTATGAAGAATTAATGCTATCACTTTTCCTGTGTCAGAGAGAGACGGAGCTATACTTGACATATAGCACCATCCCTTTTTCGCAACGGAATGATGATGGCATTCATCCTACTAATATTATAAACGCGAAAGTTTGTGTGGATGGATGGATGTTTGTTACTCTTTCACGCAAAACTACTGAACGGATTAACACATAGGACTTTTTATCGCGATATGCCCACGGGGTCGAGACTTATGTGGGTGAAACCGCGGGGCGCTGCTTGCACAATGAACCGTAGTTTACGTGTAGAATCTGTTGTTAATTATTCTATGCTTCCGTGCTATAGCATGGGTATAATTGCTACATTTAGTATCTACTAGCTTTGCCCGCGACTTTGTTCGCGTGGATGTCGAAAAACTACTTCCTTATTTGAATTGGATTTTGTTCACAATTTCACTGGTTTTAATTTTTATGCGCGGTATCCTAATTCTTTTTCTAAAATAAAAGTAAAAAGCCGCCAGTGAAAGTCGTGTCAAAATCGGTCTAGCCGTTTCGGAGATTAGTCGGAATAAACAGACAAAAAGTTTAAAAACTGTTTTCTTCTTATATGTATACTTTCATATGCATTTAGTAAAAAAAGCTGTTATTTTGACATTACAAACAGATACTTCAATTTTGTTTATTTGTATCTATAGATTGCTCTGTGGCCGATTTTAGCTGAATGTGCATTCAGCTAAAATCTGCCACAAAACCTAAAACTAATCTAAATGTAACTGGACTTTTTGTGGCAAATACAGAATGAACCTTCTTCATATCTTTATTGAATGTTACCCGTGTGTTATTGCAGTGGCATTTGGTCAAGTAAACCCACGCATGTCAAGTTGAGCAAACAAAAAACTTCAGCTCAGGCTTTCGCGGCCTTCTCATATTTGCGAGAGCTGCCCCTTAAATTATTCATTGCTTTTTACTCATTTCGCCTAAGCTATGAAACGGCATTTTTTATGTGCAAGTAAATAAATATTTACTACTTTTTTATGAGGTTTTTTTGGTCGTTACATGGAAATTGTAAGTAGATTGAGTAATTATTTGAATATAAGGTACCTATTTAAATTATTCACGGATAAAAATGTAGTACAAAGATGATATCGTCTTGAAAAAAGTCTAATTTAATTATGTCTGTAATTACTTAAGTTTATGTGTAAAACGTCTTTTAATAATAATAAAAGAGAAGCTCGTGGCTAAGTAATAACAGCCGCACAGGTCGATCCATCAGGTTAAGCTACGCTTGCCGGGGTTGTCCGTGGATGGGTGACCATCTTTACATACCGATACTCCTCCGTGCCTCGGACAGCACGTTAAGCCGTTGGTCCTGGCTGTCATTCGTAGATCTTTGACAGTCGAAACGGAAAGTCAGAAGCCCGAAAGTCTGACCACCAGTCTTACCAAGGGGTATCGTATTACCCAGCTACTGGGTTGTGGAGGTCAGATAGGCAGTCGCTCCATAGAAAATACTGGTATTCAGCTGCATCCGGTTAGACTGGAAGCCGACCCCAACATAGTTGGGAAATGGCTAGGCAGATTGATTGATGTATAAAACGTCTTTTACTTGTAAAGTCAGGGAAATGAACAGTTAAGCTAATTGATTACGAACTTAAATCGTCCGTATATTCAAATCTGTCATTTTTTGACAGTTGTAGGAAATAGCTGTAACACGGCAAATTGACGGAGTGTGTCAATTTACTCGACAATTAATTTCCCTAACTGTAACTGCGCCCAAAGAAACATGGTTTCTTAAAAAGTCACAGAACGAAAAGTCAGAAGAGTTGGCGACGTAAAACTGGTGGATGCCAAGCTTCACAGCTTGGCTCATCGCCGCAAGGTTGCCTGCTTGTCGGTCTTCTACAGATTATACTTCGGTGAGTGTGCTCGAGAACTCCACGACCTCATTCCGCCTGCCCCCTTCTACCATCGGACATCTAGACGCACTGCAGGTTACCATCCCTACCTAGTTGCTATTCCACCAATTCGCACTAAGCGTTTCCAAATGTCTTTTGTGATGCGCACAGCAAAGGAGTGGAACTCTCTGCCTGCGTCTGTTTCCGAACGTATACAACCCCGATCTCTTCAAAGTGAGAGTTAACAGGCTGGGTAAGCTCGCTCCATCGTCGACTTTGCCTCCGTCATCTCTGACCTAGACTAGAGTCAAGAGCAAACCTATCTCAAATAAAAAATAAATTAAAAAAAAGAACCTTATTACCCGTCTAAATACTTTTCCTCAGAGCCCACATAACACGACGTCTGGAGGGTATAAGGATCTAAATTTCCAAGCATTTAGTGCTTTCATGAAAGCACTTCACATGCGACGGAAATTTTAATAGAATATATCGAGCTAATGTAATGTAAAGTTTCAAACTTCAGACGTTTTCCCTCCAAACCATTAGGAATGTTAATCATGGAGTTGGGTGCTGTCACTAACTGTGGACGGGTTTTTAATTAGTGGAGTATTTGAAACTCGATTTTTGTATAAAAGTATTTATATATTTTCCATTAAGTTGGTACTGGAAATGTGAATTACACATTCCGAGCAGGTTTTAACTAACGCAAATGGGGTTATGCAGTGAAATTGGTTTTAAAACTAATGTTTATACGTCATTTTCCATACAAAGAATGATTTCATAAAGCACACAAAATATCCCTATGGCATTGCAATGTAGCCTCACATTAGTGAAAGAATTTTCGGAATCTGATCAGTAGTTCCGTAGATTACCCCATACATACAAACTTACCAGGTCGGGCAAAGTGATATTGGGTTTTTCTATCTGGAATTTCTCAGTATCAGCCCAGAGTCTGGATATGTGCCCGGAAGATGACAATAGGCTCGCCCCCTATTACATGGGACTTAAAGATAACTGGCGAAATGTGGGTGTTACTATAGTAGGTACACCTCTGCCTAACACTTCGGGGAAACAAGGCGTGATGTTATATTGTGTTATAATACAAAAAATAAAAAAAATATTGTTAGTAGGTATAGATAAGATGGCAATTTGATAAAAAAAAAATAAGAATTCTCACACATTTTCTTTCCAGTAAAACCCACCATATTTTCATAAACCCGTTTCAGGTGACCGATGTAACCACCTTTCAAAACTCGTAACTCACAGCGAACAGTCTCATATGGCGGCGACGAAAGCCCCCATTTTCATATGAAATTGCTGTAAATCTTAAATATTATTTATAGCTGAAGCTGAATGGTGTTGAAACACTAGCGTCTTGTGGTGATGCTGTAATATTAATTTTGTTACTAAGTGTAACAAGTTTGCATGTTTCGGATTCTCTTTTGTGAGATAGCGCTGTTCCAAAGGGAAGTTTTGATGAATAATGTTTGGTAGGAAAGTTTTGTACGATTATTTTATTAAGAATTGTCAGATGTTTAATAATCTTTATAGGGTTCCGTACGTTCGAATGAAACAACAGAACCCTTGTAGAATCACTCGTGTGTCTGTCTGTCTGTCCGTGTCACAGCCGATTTGCTCAGTATCTGCTGGACCGATTAAGTTCAGGGTACACATATGAAGTTTTGTGACCCAACACGAACGTGTAAAAAAAATAAATTAATTTTGAATAATATGAGTTTCACTTTTGAGAGGAGCTCGTGGCTAAGTAATAACAGCCGCACGGGTCGATCCATCAGGTTAAGCTACGCTTGCCAGGGTTGTCCGTGGATGGGTGACCATCTTTATATACCGAGACTCCTCCGTGCCTCGGAAAGCACGGTAAGCCGTTGGTCCCGGCTGTCATTCGTAGATCTTTGACAGTCGTTACAGGTCGTCAGAAGCTCGAAAGTCTGGCAACCAGTCTTACCAAGGGGTACGGTATTACCCAGTTACTGGGTTGTGGAGGTCAGATAGGCAGTCGCTCCATGTAAAATACTGGTATTCAGCTGCATCCGGTTAGACTGGAAGCCGACCCCAACATAGTTGGGAAAAGGCTAGGCAGATTGATGAGGTTCACTTTTGGTGGACAAATTAGAAAATTTAAAAAAAAATGTTTTGCAAACTGTACCGTGTGACATATCAAATGAAAGGGCTTATTATGAGGATTTCAAATATATTTTTTAAATAAGCAGTTTTAAAATGATTGAAGAAAATATATGAAAATTGACCATCACCCCCATATCTCCGAAATTGCTGAGCCAAAAATTTTGAAAAAAATGCCGTGAATATTTCTATACTTTTAGATAACAGGAAAATTTATAAGAAGTCTATGGTCTTAAGATAACATGGTAAATTACTCAATATTGAGCGTACAAACTTACATTTGCAGTTAGATTGTATGGGGGAACATGTTTTTCAACTGCAATGTTAAGTTTGTACTTGAGATAAATTCATCCCAACTGCGGAACCCTTCATAGTGCGTGATCCGACATGCACTTGGCCAGTTTTTTAAAAATTTAAATTAGAGCTCAGGGAAATTTTAATCAACTGTTGTTTTTTTATCGATTTTCTCTCAAAAATATAAAATTGCAATAAAACATAATTTGATATTTTCTTTCATACTTTTATAAACGAATAATAAAATGCACCCCACAACTTTACAACCTTCATTTTAACATGTCCAAATCTTGGAAAATTTCGCGAATCGCACTGGAACTTTGTACAAAGCAATGCGGTAAGTATCTCGTTAGTGTCAGGCCGTACTATTTGAAGTTAGCCGACCACCGTTTAGTGCCCATCAAAGTCACATTAGGCCAAAAATCAACATTTATCACCATAACAGCCTCTATAACGCTTAAATTGATACTTATTTTCGTAAAGATGTTAAGATATCATAAATATTCGTGTGGAAATATGGTTTTAGCTACTTATCTCTGGCTTTTATTGAATAAAGAAGAGTATTTAGGAAGCAGCGTGAAGTAAAAATGGCAAAAAGTTAAAATAAGTATACGTAGGGTATCAGACACAAATGACAGGCGTTACTTTTTATGCCTTACAAATCCTAAAAGATACTATTTTCAAATGCAATCAATTATGTTAATAAGTACTGACCTAATAATCTCTGTCCTGTAATAAATATTTATGTCGCAGTAAAATGGTTGTGGCCGTGATATAGTTATATCCCTAGAGATATAGCTATATACCGTAATATAGTTATATGAAAGCGGTTCAAACTGTCGGGTGCCCTAATTTTGCTACTGCAACCAATTTCGAAGTAGCGTTCGCTCGGCTCGCGCGTAGTTGGTCAGAGTTCTAACCTAATCTATTTCAAATATTACTAAATCGTGCTCGTATCATAGTTATATTCCTAGTAAGATAGTTACGAACTGCTTTCATATACTTAACATATTACCGTATATCGGTATATTACGCTAAACCTGCCGGTGGCTCTAAGCTGAAAATGCACTCAACAAGCACTTTAGTAATGTCAGTTAAAATATATAACAAATTACCGGAAGTAATTAAAAATGAACAAACATTTAATATATTTACAATTATACTAAAAAAATACCTAATCCATAAATGCTATTATAATATTAATGAATATTTTAATGATAAATTAAATGTATAATTAAAAATGAATAGCAAAAATAATATATAAAATCAAAGTCGAAGTGAGTAGTAGGAAAGCATGTATATTTTACTATTTTCAAATAATAATATAATAATAGCCCTCTTCCTCTATCCTACCTCGCTGTGCCCGACAGGGTCCACAATGATCTACAATTATGTATATTTTATAATGTACCTACCACCTAAGTTTACATTGTGGAATGCAAATAAATGTATTGAGTATTGAGTATATCCCTAGATTTCCTTAGGGATATAACTATATCACGGCTCAACCATTTTACTGCGACATATGTATCTATTTTTTGCACGCCATACGTGGTAGAATGTGTACATTATTTTATAATACAAAACACTATAAATAAGTGTACTTTACTTTAGTATAGAACTTAAAGAAAAACAAATCTCCACAACCGTAGCCAAGTTAAAGCCGATTCTAAAGTTACACAGATTGTCAAGAAAACCAGAATTATTCAGTTCTAGTCAGTGTTGTTTCTCCAAACTATATAAATATTTAAAAGTCTTTGACCGCGTGGTTTTAAAAATGATTTGGTGGACGGTTTGCCAGATGTCCCGGCTTTTACGGGACGACATTTTCTTTTTACCTGTCTCGGGGACTGGCCGCTCTGGTTTCAGGAAACGAGTGGAACTTCGGTTTTGATTTGTTACCTGAAACAGGAAAATAATATTTAGTCAAGTAAATGTCAGTATTAAAAAGTAAAGATTAATTATTAAACGACCCGTGGACCACATTAGCCCTGGATCGAAAGTGCTGGCAGTCATGGGGAGAAGCTTATGCCCAGCAGTGGGATGATGCAGGCTAAGTAGCAGTAACTTATCTGGTGAAAACTGGTGGTGGATTTTGTTACAGATAACAAGAAAGAGGGATGAATACTAAGATGAGAGACGGCTGACAGAGATGCATGGAAGAAGATGAGAATGTATTTCACTCCGCGCATAACAGTTTGTCACAACACCAATTGTATTTATCTCGTCTGCTCGACGTCCGTATGTCACTGCACTTCACTGCAGGGATTCAGCAGAATATCAGCGTCACGTATATTTGCCTGACACATGCTGAGCTGGACTCCCATTTGATGCAGCCTTGAGACGCACACCGTACCTTGTTTCGTTATTTGATTTGAAGTTTTTCATCGTGTCACTATATTTATTTAAATACTTATGTTTTCTTTTTTGTATATTGGCACATTGTTTTTATATGTTGTATATTCATGTAATTTGTTATCATAATTTAATTGTGGTTTGTGTGTTTTGCTATGTCTTTTGTGTGCACTGAATTAATATTTTATCTATCTTATTTTATGCTTAAAAAAGGAGTTTCTGTAAAACGAAGAGGAACCATAAGTACCACTTTAATATATTTTATCAAAGCCGCACTGTAGCAATAATAAAAAAAAAACTTGTATGTCGGTTTTTTAAATTTAAGGAATTAAAGAATAGTTTTGATCCCTTTGAGTTTGAAGAATAAGTGAAAAAGTATCGTTATATATTTTTTAATGTTTTTAAGTACCAAAAAAAAAGAAGATACGTCTGCCAATACACTGCTTTGCAGTTTGGCAGAGGTAAATATATCTTGTAAAAAAATATTTCTGTGAATAAACACTTTTTAATTTTATCTTCTACCATAGCTATTCGAAAGAAATTCTGACTGTTTGCGAAGTTTGAACTATGTTTCCGTTTGTAATATCTTCAGCGTAACTTTCTAGACGATAATATATTTTCTTTCTTATGTTACATTTTATATTCCACTAGCGACGCACCGCTGTTTCGCAGTGTTTTGAAGACTTGACGAAATATCGAGATCTCTATATTTCATGTAGGTAAGTTTATAATAACGTAGGTATTAATAATTTATCTAAACTAGTTTTGTTTAGAAGAACAACGCGGTCACACAGACAAAAACGATAAGCTACTTTATCTATACAAGGTGTACTTTTAATCATTGTTAATCTCTTAAGGGGTCGTTGTACAATCATTATGAACAACTTTTATTATGGGACCAAACCTGAAATCGCGAAAAAAAAAATCTGCTGTTCCCTACATTTATGTTCGCTTAACTCGTCAAAATATAGGGAACACCTGATTTTTTTTTTGCGATTTCGGTTTAATAATAAAGCTGAAAAGTTTGTTTGTTTTTTTTGTTTGAACGCACTAATCTCTGGAACTCCCAGTCGGATTTGAAAAATTCTTTTTGCAATAGATAGTCCAATTTTTGAATTTGATCACGCACTGGATTTTCAACTCTCGGTGTTGAGCCGAGCATTGAGATTCCAACAGGAGGCATCCCAGCGCGTCAATAAAACCCACTGTTGGATTTTCAACTCTCGGCGCTAAGCAGTACGTTGAAAACCCTGTACGTGAAAAATAAATCAACGCGAGGAAAATTCGCCCGTGCGGAACTGGGCTTACACGGGACTTAAACATAACTGGCAAAATGTGGGTGTACTATAGGTAAACCTCTGCCTAACCCTTCGGGGAATTCAGGCGTGATGTTACTTATAATATGTTCAGATAGTTTACCCGTTTCCCGGGGGCAGTCGTGTAAAAATGCTTATATACAGGGCATTTTTTTAATCACTATCCAAATTTTCACAGGGTGTTCTACCCATGAATACGAACAACTTTCACTATGGGACCAACTCTGAAATCACGAAAAAAAATCAGCTGTTTCATACATTTTGGTCGAGTAGGTATTGAACTTTTGTATGAATCAGCAGATTTTTTTTTTCGTGATTTCAGAGTTGGTCCCATAGTAAAAGTTGTTCATATTCATGGGTAGAACACCCTGCGAAAATTTGGATAGTGATTAAAAAATGCTCTGTATATGTTACCTACTACATATGTATATGTATGTTACTATTCACTAATGTATGTATGAAGGTACCCAATGTGTTTATAACTAAGCAGACCCTTTTAATACCGACTCGATCCCTCTTATTTACGCTAGCTTACACGTTTTTATCCTCGACACGTCACGGCTTTCCTCAAAGGGTACTTGTGTAAACCGACATTTTGTCGATAAGTATCCTGTGACCCCTTTTATCCCTGACTGCGTGTTCTTACCTCCCAGTCGGCTATAGAACTATACTACCATCGATTAGACTTAGCATTATCAACCTATAATGTTCCCACTGCTGGGACACAAGCAGCATTATCAGCCTATAATGTTCCCACTGCTGGGACACAGGCAGCATTATCAGCCTATAATGTTCACACACTGCTGGGACACAGGCAGCATTATCAGCCTATAATGTTCCCACTGCTGGGACACAAGCAGCATTATCAGCCTATAATGTTCACACACTGCTGGGACACAGGCAGCATTATCAGCCTATAATATTCCCACTGCTGGGACACAAGCAGCATTATCAGCCTATAATGTTCCCACTGCTGGGACACAGGCAGCATTATCAGCCTATAATGTTCCCACTGCTGGGACACAAGCAGCATTATCAGCGTATAATGTTCCCACTGCTGGGACACAAGCAGCATTATCAGCCTATAATGTTCACACACTGCTGGGACACAGGCAGCATTATCAGCCTATAATGTTCACACACTGCTGGGACACAAGCAGCATTATCAGCCTATAATGTTCACACACTGCTGGGACACAAGCAGCATTATCAGCCTATAATGTTCACACACTGCTGGGACACAGGCAGCATTATCAGCCTATAATGTTCACACACTGCTGGGACACAGGCAGCATTATCAGCCTATAATGTTCACACACTGCTGGGACACAGGCAGCATTATCAGCCTATAATGTTCACACACTGCTGGGACACAAGCAGCATTATCAGCCTATAATGTTCCCACTGCTGGGACGCAAGCAGCATTATCAGCCTATAATGTTCCCACTGCTGGGACACAGGCAGCATTATCAGCCTATAATGTTCCCACTGCTGGGACACAAGCAGCATTATCAGCCTATAATGTTCCCACTGCTGGGATACAAGCAGCATTATCAGCCTATAATGTTCACACACTGCTGGGACACAGGCAGCATTATCAGCCTATAATGTTCACACACTGCTGGGACACAAGCAGCATTATCAGCCTATAATGTTCACACACTGCTGGGACACAGGCAGCATTATCAGCCTATAATGTTCACACACTGCTGGGACACAGGCAGCATTATCAGCCTATAATGTTCACACACTGCTGGGACACAGGCAGCATTATCAGCCTATAATGTTCACACACTGCTGGGACACAGGCCTCTTCTTTGTGAAAGGGGGTGCTAAATTACTCTGATCATAAATATTTCTCTTTTTATCAATGTAGACAAAACATGTTTTGACAAAAAAGTTTAGGTACACGCTTGAGCAAAAACTGAAATATGATAATTTTGTTTTCAGAAAACAGACGTGCCAGATACAAAAAAAATCGATTGTTTCGCATTCCCAACACATTAATAAAACATAGCCATTTCCCCTAAAAATGTATGAAAAACCAGTATAAATATAAAATAAAACCAAAACAAAATATACGGGGCTATATATTCTGTATGAACAGACTATAAAGACCTATCTAGACAGTCGTCGGTTACCGCATTGCGTCTGAACTGAGATTCGCTCTTTACCAACTACCTACCGCGCCGCGCCGCGATCCCGGAAGAAAGATACTTTTAAAAACTTTGCAATAAACAAACTTATAAAATTCTTTGTATATACCTCATTCTGTCCCTCGAATGAAGTGCTAAAAGTTTTATATAAATGTGTGAATTTTTAAAAGCATTTTAGCTTATTTTCTTTAAGTTAGGTAAAAATCATTGAAATGTTTCAGGAAAGTAACTGAAAAGGTGATAAAATATAGAAGGATGATTGTTGCATAATCAGCCTATAATGTTCCCAATGCTAGGACACAGGCCTCCTCTCTTCGAGAGGGAGTGGGCCGTAATCTACCACGACGGCCCAGTGAGGATTGGTAGATGTCACATGTCTTCGAATTTTTGGTTCTAGAACATTGCGGTTTCCTCACGATGTTTTCCTTCACCGTTTTGAGAGCAGTGGTGATGAAATTATTTACACAAAGTGAAGCGCCTGCCTGGGTTCGAACCCACGACCTACACTCGTAAGTCGGGGCCGTCAACACTGGGCCACCACACCAATGCTCTTGATAGAAGGATGATTGTTGACTGACAATTAATTCAAATTAATAAAAAATAAATCACAACCAAATCATAATTTTGACAAAAAAAAACATTCTCTATTCTGTATTTAAAAAAGTATTTTCACAAGCCTAAAAAACAGCCCTAAGCCGTAGTATTGTCCTGAAAGATATTTACTTGCCTATCTGTATTTCTCAAGCCAATATTAGTAAAAACTGGGTACTTTACATTGTATATTTCAAAGAGATAATAAAGGAATAAAATCTGTTGACAAAGCAATACTTTTCCGCAGTTAAAAAAATATTTTCTTATAGATTTCATCTTATTTAATACTTGCTTTTTGCGGAAAATATCCCACGGGAGCGTATTACCGGGATTAAAAGTACCCTATAAAATATGTTAATCCAGGGTATAAACTATCTGTCAGCCAGGGTCGCGGGATGTTCGAAAGCGTTACCGTGGCCCCGGCACAGGCAACTGAAGGAACACGGATGGGTTTCAGTCAATAAAAGTCTGACACGCCCTCCCGCTCCGCCCAGAGCGGGAAGAAGTCATTTGATGATTTCCCATCCAAAAAAAGGGTATTAAACTATCTGTATGCCAAATTTCAGCCAAATCCGTTCAGCCGTTTTTGCGCCAATCCGGAACATACATCCAGACAAACGAACAAAAGATCTTTTTTATTTGAAAAAATCGTTTTGCATTTTGTAGCCCAATTCTCGAGGACAGTTATTGGCTATTTTACATCACGCTACGACTCTTAGGAGCCGAGCAAAAAGGAAAAAAGTCAGAAAGAACACTAAGCGAAAATGAAGTAATAGCGCGGGCGGGCGATGCAATGCGACGGGTCGGGGGACGAGGGAGTTTTATTAAAATGTGGCTGTTATTTTAGTATATTCTGTATCTTATGACTTCCACGTGAACGAAGTCGCGGGGCACAGCTAGTATTAGTACAAGATACGTGATATTCACATACATCATTTCAGCCTGTCTTTAACATTCAGCTTATTTCCATTATACAACGTGTATCTGGATGTACGACATTAAATGAAAACGAGCACAGTACTAATCCATCGGAACATTTTAAAACACGAAGATTAGTAGTTAATGGAAAATTTAAAAAAAATCAGTTTTCAAACAAAATAAATAGCAGAAGGAACTGCATAAAAATAAACACGCTTTATATACGAAAAGTCACTGACCAACGGTGCGGTGCGGGGTGGGGGGCGCGGCGGCGGCAATGTTTACCTATTATTACGGACTCAGATCTACATCATGTTGAAAAATAAGAAAATGTAAAATAATTTCCTGTGGCTTATGTATTCATTGGATTTGATTGATTTTTTGTATACGGGTAAAGAACACGATTCTCTTTACGTGGTTGAATGGAATGTCAATCCTCCTGTTACACCTTGTATTCGTTCTGAAGTCACTTAGCATATTTATGAGACCCAAGTGTACGTGTATGAAAATAATTTGGTTACCGCAGTGTCAATCGAATTTGGGCTCGTAAATAGAAAAGTGATATACTCGTAATTTGATTATTTTTGTAGGGCAGAATGCGACTAACAAGACAAACTCAAATGGGCGCAATATAATCGACAGATACTTACATGAATTCCGGTATAGTAAAAGAAGAAGAGATATTTAAAGATTTCTTGAGCATTTTTATCCAACAAAGCAAGTGACACAACCCAATACTCCCATATTTTCCGGATCTTAACTCCAGATCTGTTCACAAAAAGGATCTTCGGTGTACATAATCCGGTAGTCTCCCAGGTCCGGTACCTTCGGGTGGAAAATAAGATCTGTTGGTTGCGGACACCACCCGCATACGTAATGCACTACCGAACTCAACTGTACCACAGAATAGAAAGATACAGAAGGCTGTCTCCATACAATGGCCGAAAATAGGACGCTCGCACACATAGACGCGTACGGCGACAGAAAGTTAGACTATACGATACTTAGGGCTCGTTATTTAGGTGATTGAGGGGCTTGTGGCTAAGTAATAACAGCCGCACGGGTCGATCTATCAGGTGAAGCTACGCTTGCTACGGTTGGTCCTTGGATGGGTGACCATCTTAATATACCAAGACCCCCATGCCTCGGAAAGCACGTTAAGCCGTTGGTCCCGGCTGTCTACCTTTGATCTTTGAACTGTCGTTACGGGTTATCAGAAGCTCGAAAGTCTATTACCCAGCAACTGGGTTTTGGAAGTCAGATAGGTAGTTGCGTCATGTAAAATACTGGTATTCAGCTGCATCCGGTTAGACTGGAAACCGTCGCCAACATAGTTGGGAGAAAGCTAGGCAGATGATGTTTAGGTGATGTGTTTTTTTTTTAATAGGGGTTCCTGTCTTTCTTTTATTACATCATCCCGATTTAGGGAAAGGGTCCCTGCATATCGCGTAGTGTAATAAGGCTTTAAGACGCGACTGAGCTTGCTGTACTGGATGTGAAGCCTATTTATGTGTGCGTGCGTTATCGTATCGTTGCATAGAGCCAACCTTCTGTGCGTGTCTATTGCCGCTGTCCTGTTATCAGATCCGTGTCTGGTACAGTAACAAAGAACCTTAGTTGATTTACAATTCTTTTTCTAAATTTCTTCGCTTTGGACGTTCTGTTTTTATTTTGATGTAACATTGTCGAGTGTATAATGTGGAACGAGGACTGCGACAAGATTGAAAAAATATACAAAAGATACGTTTAGCAACATATCATTGTAAGTTTGTAGACCAGGTAGATATGAAGGTAAACAATGGGCATTGCGGAATGCAAATAAATTATTGAGGAAGGAATAAGGAATAAAAAAAGGGCTAAGTAATATATTTTTAGACCTTGCCAGAATTGAATGAGTTCAAATGAATTTTAGTGAAAAATCAAGGGGTTTGTTTTGTCTATAAATTAATTGAAAATCCCCAAAAATTCAAAATATTTAAAAGTGTTTTCCATTCAATTGCCCCGGTTACCCGGTTTGACAACGTATGTATTCAATTGCCCCGGTTATCCGGTTTGACAACGTATGTATTCAATTGCCCCGGTTACCCGGTTTGACAACGTATGTATTCAATTGCCCCGGTTACCCGGTTTGACAACGTATGTATTGGAACCATAACCCTACATTTTCAAACCGGGTGTCATTATTCCTTTAATATATATATCTAGATACATCAGACATCGTTTACTCCTAGACTAAGTAGTTAAGACTATTTAACATTCAGAATGTTCTAGTAAATCAATTATCCCCAAACGCTAGCTTTACCATTTAAACCGACATAACCTGACAATGCCAGCATTGTTATTACGTCCCATTAGATACGAACAGAGACACTATCGCCGACAGTCCCCCGGGAGCGTCTTGAGAGACTTAACTGACATCCGGAGGCTATTTTACATGTTATAAACGGAAGATTTAGTCTAACGTTAGTTAAGGAAGATAGATGGCTAGAATTAGGTGGAAATGAAGACGTTATTTGCAGCCCTGGGAATGAATTTGTGACAGTTGTGGTCCGCTCGCCACTGTTTATTTTTTAGTTGGTCAGCTACGTTGCGTCCAGAGGTACCTATACCTCTATAATCAATACATAATTATTTTATACTCGCTGTGCCCTGCGACTTCGTTCGCGTGGAAGTAGTAAGATACCACAATATACTAAAATAACAGCGACATTTTAATAAAACGCCCTCGTCTCCAGATCTGTCGCGTTGCATCGCACCCGCCCGCGCTATTACTCCGTTTTCGCTTAGTGTTCTTTTTGCTCGGCTTTTTAGAATTGGGCTACCAAATGCCAAAAGAATTTTTCCAATCCGACTTTTTGTTCGCAATTTCATGGGTTTTAATTTTTTTTTTTGCGCGGAACCCTAATTATTTTTCTAAAATAAAAGTAGCCTAAGTAACATCAGCTGTCTGCCAGTGAAGTCCCGTCAGCCATTTCGGAGATTAGCCGGAACAAACAGGCAGAAAATAATTTAAAAAAAATAGTACAGTGGTAGGCAGGTGGTAGGCAGGTGGCAGGTGGCAGGTGGTAGGTGGTGGTAGTAGTTATAAGTACCGTATATACTTTCATATGCATTTAGTAAAAATTTGTCATTTTGACATTACAAACAGACACTACATTTTTATTTATTTGTATAGATGTATAGGTTATACATCCCAAGAATAAAATACAATACGGATGATGCCTGGGTAAAAAAAAATCTAGTTAGTCCGTCAGTCAGATAATAAAATAATATTAGAAATGTATTTTTTGCTTTATCTCTACATAGTATAAAATAAAGTCGCTTTTCGCGTCTGTCTGCGGATTCTGATGCGGTTTTCCCGGATAATTTTTCACGGAAGGTTTAGATATACATGTAATACTACCTAATTATTTTTTTATGTAAGTAGAAACAATACTTTGCAACCAAGTCGTCGAAAAATAAATTTAGGTACATGGCTTGCGTAGGCAAAACCTAAAATCCTAAAGAAAACTCCGCGATGGCATATCTCTATCTGTTAAATCAGTTACGGTTGTCTCACAGTAACCATTTCTTTCATTAAAACTTTAATAAGAAATAAAATAATGTAAAAAAGACTAACCGAAACGTATTACGCGAGTTTAGAAGTGATTATACTGTGAGAACTCCCTCTCACAGAGAGGAGGCCTGTGTCCCAGCAGTGGGAACGTTGTAGACTAGTTATGCTATGTTATGGTAATATTTTTTTTGTATTTTATGTACTTTTATTTCATAATGGGCGTCTCATTTGTGCAGAATTTATACCACGTGTAACAGGAGGATTGACATTCCTTTGAACCACGTAAAGAGAATCATGTTCTTTGCCCGTATACAAAAAAATCAATCAAATCCAATGAATAACTTTAGCGACAGGAAATTATTTTTCATTTTCTTATTTTTCAACATGATGTAGATCTGAGTCCGTAGTAATAGGTAAACATTGCCGCCGCCGCGCCCCGCACCCCGCACCCCACCGTTGCAGTTGGTCAGTGACTTTGCATAGATAAAGCGTGTTTACTTTTTACGCAGTAGATTCTACTATTTATTTTGTTTGAAAACTGCAATTTTTTAATTTTCCATTAACTACTAATCTTCGTGTTTTAAAATGTTTCGATGGACTAGTACTGTGCTCGTTTTCATTTAATGTCGTACGTCCAGAAACACGTTGTATATGCAATTTTTTTTTCTTACTTTTTGCGTAAGATATAATTATGTATTCACAACCTACCTTTGGTTAATTTTAGACGCACTTGATCACAAATTGAATCAGAATCACGATAATCACACTAAAACCACATTCTAAGTATCGTTAAATGTGTAGAAAATTAATAAACTAGAAAATATACCATTGATAAGTCACTTAAATATTTAAAAAAAAAATACTTCAATACTCGCTAGAACCACACTAAATGAACTCATAGTACAAGGAAACTGAGCTTATTAACAGTAATATCAGAAATGATAATAAAACTATTTAGCATAACTATTATTCGTGTAACAGAGGAAAAACATGAATTAAGTAATTACATACCTACCAGTGGCGCAGCTACAATTATCATTACAGGAAGCCGAAGAGACAAATTGTTCAGTTTTCATAAACTCAGACAAAGAACTGTAGATATTAAACCGGTATATAATATAATTATGTAATGTGATGATGTGACACAGTTACACACACAGGTGTACCATATTATTTGGCAAAAGTAGACATTAAGAAGAGTAGTTGTTCCGAAGGGAAGCCGATAGGAATCGGGTTGTATGAAGGCTACACCCCTGATACCTACCATACCATCTAAACTAATATTATACAGAGAAAAGATTTTTGAATTTTTGTTTTTAACACGCTTTTATTAGCTTCACTTGTAACTAACTAACTGATTAATTCAAAAAGCGTGGAGCGTTTTTTTAGTTGTGCGTACTTTTAATTAATTTAAACAAAGCGCTTCACGCTTTTTGAATTAATCATTGGACATAAAAGAAGTGACAAGTTGTACTTACATCTTAACTACGAGTCAATTTATTTTAAAAATTTCAGTGCGTGATAAAAGCGTGTTTTTTTTAAAACCACATATTATTTTATTAATAGATATAAACTCAAAAAATACTTAACCGATTTAAAAAATTCTTTTACATAAAAAGCTACATTATTAGCGAGTAACATGGTCTATGTTTTACAGACTTCCACGCGAACGAAGTCGCGGGAAGAAGCTAGTGATTTATAAAAGCATAGCAATAAATACCTATTAATTCAAATGTAATCATTTGAATGAATAGGTATTTACTCGTTTTTTACTCATTTTTCCGTGTCAGTACTCACCAGTTAGGTACTCCAGTTAGCTGATGTTGAGGATACGAATGTCAATTTTAAGTTTCATAGTTATTTAAATGAAATTTAATTCGCTAAAACTAGCATGCAAAATTATTGATTAAGAACACACAGCAAACTAGATAAGTTTGCACATAGATGTTGGTGTGCGTAAAATCAATGGGTGTATTACTTCGCCTATTTATTAGTGTTTGCTTCACAATAACCCGTTGGCCACACACACAATTGCAATGTTTTGTCACTTTAATGTTGCAGGGAATATGAAGCACAGATTTAGCTAAGGTAACAATCCTCTCCGTGGCGCATTGGTCAAGCGTGTGGTAAATAATATCTTACGCCGCCGGGCGCCGTAAGATCGAATCCGACTGCCAACGGCTTTTTGTATGTTTTAATAAATAGACGAAGGCAAAAATATTTTACATTTGTTCGTTTAATTCATTGCTTAACTATTAGCAAGTCTTCTTTATATCATATTTGGGTTGGAATATATTAATTGTCTACCCTCTAAAAATGACAAATCATAATAATTTAGTAGTTTAAGTTCATCGTCATAATGCTATTGATCATCGGGCTTTCGTTACGTTTTTAGACATTATACCCTGCGTGTTTTGAGAAGTGCTTTTGTTTGTGAAACAATATAAATCACTTAACTACACTTTTAAGAGCTGAGATAATTATTTTGCATGAGCAAAACGTTTCAATTTGTGAAATTGCGAGGCGTTTAAAGATATCCGTGAGTAACAAAATGTTATTATTACATATGTTTAGAAGTTTAATATGTTTTAATAATCCACCCACATATTATTGATTGTTGTTTTTTGTAACAATATTTTATAATTGTTCACAGACCTGAACCCCATTGAAAACCTATGGGGTCATATGGTGTTAAGCTGGGACTCATCGGAAGTCAGATCTAAATCGAATTTAGATGATGTCGTCACCTCGACATGGGAATCGTTTCGTGGCACTGACTTGTGTTGGAATATGGTTGCTAGCATGAGGACACAATTGCAACAAGTAATAGATAGTGAAGGCGCATCAATCGGCTATTATAAAAATATCAGGGGGTAATTAAATTATTTTTTTGTGAGTGATGTTATTGTTAGTGAGATTAGAATTTAGGATACCTGTATCTTAATATCTAACTTACTAACATGTTTATTCATATCACTAATAAATAAATTACCCACTTGTCCGACTTAGAATATTTGTCATGCACAAAACTTTATTATTTTTAATTATAATTTTTAAAAAAACCTAGTCAATAAATATTGTTCATTTCTTATTACAAATTGTTTAATTTTTACTTCCATATGTTTTTTTTATCGAATAATGTTCTTATTATCAGGTAAATAACAAAAATAAAAATTCAACAAAATGAAAAATATGTTTTTAATAATGCAAAAAGTTAATGTCGGCGGTTAGATTCGATCCTAAGACATTTAATTTACCAATCGAATGCTTATACACCTATGCCACGAGACCAGTTAGACAACTAGTTAAATGTATGCTTCATATTGTTTGCTTCATAAATATTGTGAAGCAAACACTAATAAATAGACGAAGTAGTACACCCGTTGATTTTACGCACACCAACATCTATGCTAGTGTGCCCTGCAAACCTATCTAGTTTGCTGTGTGTACATTAATAAATAAGTGAAACTAATTGGTAGGTACCTTATCATAATTTTTATATTAAGAATGTCAAGCATTTATCAAATTATAATAGAAAAATGTTAGTGTAAATCTTTAAAGTTTCAATACTCAAGGTACAGATGTATCGCCGCAGGAGACGCCCTGGGCGTCGGGAATTGGTAGCCGATTCCCGGCCACCGTAGGCGCGGGCTTGCGGACGGCGAGCAATGGGTAGCTCGCCGTCCGGTAAGGACCAAGCCCGAGTCGACGGCGCGTTGTGTTCTACGCGCGCCTCAAAGAGATGTCAGCACTATTGACGGGTCCGCTAGGGCCGATGCCAGCTAGGGTTGCGGGATGTTCGAAAGAGTTACCGTGGCCCCAGCACAGGCAACAGAAGGAACACGGGTGGGTTTTAGTCAGTAAAAGTCTGACACGCCCTCCCGCTCCGTCCAGAGCGGGAGAAGTCATTTGATGATTTCCCATCAAAAAAAAAAAAAAAAAGAGTACGGATGTATAGATAATATTATCTCAAAGCTTAAACTTATGATGACAGGAAAAATAAAGGTATGCAACCAATTAAGACTACCTACCACTGTCTGAAAGGCGACGGGACTTTGAAAAAATCTGGACTTTATGAAAACTTTGGCCAAACTGAGGCAAATCCCGCGCGGGATGCGGGACGAAATTAGCTAGTGCTGATTGTGTCAACTAACTATTGTATATAGGTGTCTAAAATGACGCGAATAGTCGAGTTTTTTCGTCTGTGGAGGGTTCCTAGGGGCTCGTAGCTAAGTGATAGCCGCGCGGGTCGAACGATCAGGTTAAGCTACGCTTGCCGCGGTCGGTCCGTGAATAAGTGACTATCTTTACATACCAAGAAGACCCCTCCGTGCTTCGTCAAACACGTTAAGCCGTTTGGTCCCGGCTGTCATTCTTGGATCTTTGACAGTCGTTACGGGTTGTCAGAAGCTCAAGGGGTATCGTATTACCCAGTAACTGGGTTGTGGAGGTCAGATAGGCAGTCGCTCCATGTAAAATACTGGTATTCAGCTGCGTCGGGTTAGACTGGAAACCGACGCCAAACTTGTCTATTAGTCGTCACCTCGGTCAGTCCGACGCGCGCAGTCCCGCGTCCTGCGCGAGATTCGACTCAATGTGGCCAGAGCTTCATGGTGTGAAAACACAGAAATGCGGGAAGGAATTAATCGTGATGATCTAATACTCTTTTCTTTGTGTGAGAGTGAGAAGAACTCCTTTTCTGCACCATGTAAGATAAAGACCGATATTATTTCTAAGAAACAACGCAAACATTTCTATTTTTATCTTAAAAATAGCCTCTAGGTTAACAAAACGAGTCAAGAGCACGTACAAGTAGGTTCTTACTAAAAATATTTTCTTCAATAACACAATTCAAGTCTACGAATGTTGTACCTAACTTAAGTAGTGTCCGAACTCCTAAGGGTCACTTCACACCAGGACGTGACGCAACGTGATGCTGCGCTTAATTTCTAAGATACCGACACAATATCGATCTTATTTACTACACGTAAAGGTACCATTGCGCATTCAGTGCGAGCGTGAACGTGTGTCGAAGTACGCTGAGATGCGCTGTGCTGCACAGCGCGACTTACCTTATTCTGTAGTAAATAAATTCGATTTTGTATCGCCATCTATAAAAATGCGTGCAGAGTCGCGTCGCTTCACGTCTCAGTGTGAATTGACCCTAACATAACCTCGGAAAGAAATACTGTTGAGAATATTCAGTATAACGTGGTATGAGTCTATTTTCACAAGTTTTTGTGACACCTGTTTGCTGTGTGATGTCGGTATATAAGTTATGTCATCATACATAAGGTCCAAATTGCAATAAATAATTAACAGGATTACGCGAAAGAGTTCAAGGATAATAATAAGTTTACATATTTGCGATAAGAAGTTGTAATAACCGCATTAATTGTGCAAGATGGATTTGAAAAACACTATGGATGATTAGGTACCTACCCAAAGAACACTTATCTTTAAGGGGGAAGCGCTAAGGTAGCCCGCGAAATTCATCTTAAGATTTTTGCAATTTGCAGCTCAGTGTCGGAGTGTTTCTTGATTAGAGTATGATTCGCGACCGTAACAAATATGTATTTACAGAATTATAATCATTAGATTCAGTAATTCAACTATAATCCTTAAATGTCAATATTTCATGAAATAGTCATTCAATAGGATTACTTGGTCTTAGAGTGTACGAGCTACGCTGTACATTGACCTTTGTGGTAGTTTGTACGCGACACTCATTTATCCCCATCAATTTTGTTTATCTGTGCATTCCTCTAACATAACATTTAAGTGTAACAATTGTGTAATTATATTCAATAGCAATAAATCCATCACGGGAATCGTTCGTCTACTCATTTACATAACATAACAAACCTAACAAATTTATAAAGGGTGTCTCAGTAAGAGTGCACTTTTCATTTTAAAATAAAAACAAGTATTTTATGACAGAGTTGTGATATTTTTATTGTATTGTAAAGAAGACATGTTCCGATTAAGTATGGAATAAAATATCCGGCAAATGACCCCCACGGCTCCGATGACAGGCCATTACTCTTTTCATGAAATTTTCCATGACTTTTGCACAGAGATGTGGCTGTAGCTCACCGATGATGCTTTGGATTTCCGATTTGAGCTCAGGAATTGTTTCGGGTTTATTCGCATAAACCCGAGATTTCACAAAACCCCACAGAAAAAAATCGCACGGCGTTAAATCGCACGATCTTGGTGGCCAGTTGACATCAGAATTTCGTGAAATAATGTGTTCTGGAAATCGTTGCTGCAATAAGTCGATTGTTTCATGCGCGGTGTGGCAGGTTGCGCCGTCCTGCTGAAACCACATGTTGTCCAGACTCATGCCGTCCAGTTGAGGCCACAAGAAGTCCGTTATCATATTCCTGTAACGAATGCCGTTCACCGTTGTAATGAGTTTTCATAATTATAACGCGTTGTTCTTTCGAAAAGCGCTCCATTTTTAATAATCGGAATAAACAGAGGTGACAGCTGTCAAATTTCAGAGTTGTCACTTGCATGAGAAAAAAAAAATTCCAATTTTAAAAAGTGCACTCTTACTGAGACAGCCTATATAACAAGTACATAACATTTTCAATGTTGGGCATTACACCTCAATATAGAGGGTTGTATTTATGACTTTAATGATTATAATTCTGTAAAAACATATTTGTTATGGCCGCGAATCCTACTTTAATCAACATACAACCCAAAACTGACTTGCGAATTGCAAAAAACGTAAGAAGATTTGAGTTTTGCAGGCTACCCTGGCGCTTTCGCCTTAAGATGTTCTTTAAAGCATTTCTGTATTCTATTAAGTCGCTACTAAATACCATAAAGTAGAACTTAATACAAGACGTTGTTCTTTGTGTTCTAACTATTTTCCAACAGAGAACATAAGGCTTAAAATAGAATTGGCTCTTAATCCCCAAAAAACTAAATGAACCTATTAAGTCCCTCACAATAAAACTTCAGCAGCAAAATACCCTCCGAACTAAACCAATTCTCTAACAAGTAGGCAATAAACAAACGGATTAATTAATTCAATCACCTAATGCGCATCATTTTGAGTCAGTAACAGCGCCCGGCATAGTGATACAAGAAATAAATTGGGAAGAAACGCTGCTCGCCTTGCCCGTCACGCAATGTAAAGTAATTTTAAAGTAATGACGTTCAAAGAAATTAGTTTTCACGTGTGTTTATTCGGTGTAATTGATTTTGGATTTAAGAGCTTTAGAAATATGTCTTTTTTTCTGAAGAAGACCTCTTCCTGTATCATGTGATCTCAATTGCATAAGCCTTCGTACTCTGACAAACTGTCTGTAGCCTAAACAAATATTTTCTTAAGGGCCTATACTACCTCAAATGGTTTAGCATGATCCTCCGTTATGTCGAAAATACTGCAGCATTAATTCTGAAATAAATATATGGTAAAGTTGAGGATTAGTGTTAAGTACTATGTTTGCCGAAAACACGATTCCATAAAATTTTCTCGATAGAAAAAAATTCCAAAGTTACCTCCAAATCGAAAAATAAACCGCTGGTATTCAAAAAATACTTCAAACTAGATCATGAAACTTTGCATACTGACTGAACTAACTATAAAGCAGGTCTTATGTTTTTTTTTTTTTTATTAAATTACCATTATTTTCATCGTAAAAAGCAATTACCTAAACTATCGGCGCTGCCTGCCGCCCAGCACCGCACTCAGTCCCGCTCTCACTCATACCGCGCGCAGTATCGTGCGAGCGAGATGAAGAGTGAATTTTAGCTGAGGTAGTATAGGCTCTTAAGCAGGAATCGAAACTGTGACCCGTATTACCGAAGTTTGCTACTCGTAAGTCGCTGCAGTACTATTACCTACACGTAAGACATAAAACGATTTTGAAAATATGACGCGTTAGGCCCGGACCATCGGCCGGAGACGAGACGAGAGGAGAGGAGATTTGTTTTAAACAACCAATAGAATTTCGTTATTCACACATCTCGTCTCCACTCAGCTTCCGTGGTTACCACTGAGCTAAGATGTGTCATATTTGTATGACGCGATCGTAGCGGAGATGTGAGCTGTGTGTGCAGTACACATCTCCAGTCTAGGCAGTACACATCTCCGCACAGCTTTGGTGGATACACCTTAGCTGAAAAACATCTCTTCTCGTCTTCGCTTCGGACATCTCCGCACATCTCCGCTTTGGTGGAGTCCGGGCCTAACTCACAATAATCGAAAGTAATGAATGATGATCACATTAATGTTTTAGCCGATGTTTATTTTATAATCGCCTGACTGCCTCGTTAGTCTAGTGGTCGCAAGCGCTACTGCTGAGCATGAGGTCCTGGGTTCGATTCCCAGGTCGAGCAGAATGTTATTGGGCTTTTCTTTCTGGAATTTCTCAGTAGCAGCCCGGAGTCTGGATTTGTGCCCGGTTGGTGGTAATAGGCTCGCGCCCTATTACATGGGACTTAAACGTACCTAAACATAACTGGCGAAATGTGGGTGTACTAAAGGTACACCTCTGCCCAACCCTTCAGGGAAACGAGGCTAGATGTTATGTATGTTATTTTACAATTATTTGGAAAACTTACAGCAATACAAATGTAATATTGTACATACCTAATGTACAATATTACATTTGTTAATAACCATTTACAAGTTTTCACAAATAGGTTAATTACGAGACAGTGTTAAATATTGTTGATTTAAAACGTAAACAAAATAATATTGATCCTCACGTTGAGCGGGTCCCTTCTAAGGATATACCTAATCCATAAGCATTATGTTAATTGTTCGTAATTTTCTAATCTAATTAATTAATTAACAAGTCACTCCTAGATTATTCAAATTCATGCAGATGTTTCCTGAATACGACGTCAAATAAAATAGAATTAAAGTTAAGAAGAGCACAGTGTAACAGATAAAGAGTTTAGTAGGTACAGGACTGAATTTAAATCGAAAAGCTTAAATTAAACGCCTTCTTAGTGGAATTAACTACGTACAAGTATCACTGGCGGGGAGTGACTTTTATTGAATTAGTCTGTTGAGAACTTTGTTTAAGAACTATTTAAACATGACTCATTATGTTAATTATTGCGAGTAAGTCAGTAATGTGAGTAATATTTAATTATTCTTATTTAATTAGGTATCATCAAAAATTAATATGAAGTAGTCATGTTAATTTTTGAGGATACCTACATTATAGCATCGCTTGTTATTGATTATTTTCAAACACCATTCAAAATAATCAATCTTCTTTATTTTTTAATTTTTCAATTACTATTTTAATTATTAAAGTACTACCTTTTTCACGGCTTGGCTCGCGTGGAGATCGGAAATTATCGATATCCGTTCAGCCGTTAAGGCGTGAAAAGGTAACGGAGCGAGTTACTTTCGCATTTATAATATTATAGTATGGATCAATTTAATAGCTACAGTCAAAATACACGTCCATTAAACATGAAAGTTGAAATAATAATGAGTCATCGCCTTATCGGTTGCCCGCTACGAAACCGTAGCTTGCGTAGCGGCTACGTCATCGCGTCAGCTACGGCGTAGCAAGACGGTAAAAACAGCTTTAGTCTACGGTAAAATTGTAAAAAGATTGCATAGGTGTAGCAAAAAAAAATGCCTAAAGTATTTATATGTTACTAGCGACGTGCCCCTGCTTCGCCCGGTTTTTACGACTTGACAAAACATCGAGATTCCTTTATTATTTTTAAGTTTAATATGAATATATTATACACGTAATTTTCCGGAATATATTCTCTTTATTATGGTCAAAAACCGCAACAAAATCGTTTGAGCAGTATAGAAGAACTCAGCGGCCATATAGACAGACACGAAAAGCGATTTTGTTTAATACTATTTATTTATATGTAGATATACAGGGTCAAATTAAATTAGCTAGCGAAACCCCGCTGACGTGATGGGTGATACCCATCACGTCAGCGGAGTTTCGCTAACTAATAATTTGACCCTGTATAGATTATAGGTTAGGATGATAAAGGCTTTTTACAAGAGACGGTCAACTAGGTTTCTGTAGGACATCTATATTGCAAAAGCGTATTATGTCCGATGCATACACAATATATAATATTTGTGGAAATAACCCAACTCCTCGGTAGCGCTACATACATAATTTATGACTACCAACTTGGCTGGTGTCGTGGCCAGCTACTGCGAAAAATAGAAATGCTTTCGTATTTTTCTAGTTTATGTTTTGAGCACTATAATATTTAAGGATTTCTGGTAACATTTGTCCGTATTTACGATGTATAACCTACTCTTGGTAGATACAATTGTTATTCCAGAGATACAAACTGCGTGTGTACCAAACACATCTAAGCCTTATTTAGTGCGATTAAATTCCCTGTGGCATACCATAAGTTGGAGTAACAATCAGTTGTGAAAGCACCATATAACACGATTCCTACCGGCTTCCCTTCGGAGGTTCGCATGAGAAACTCTACCGCTATTGAAATATGGCACAGTCAATAGCTTCGGCTTCGCTTCGGCTTCTCTCTTTCAAAAATTGACACCTCGTCGCTGGTAACAATACAAGTTCAAGTCATAATATAAATATGTTGCTTCAATTTTATTGTATGCTCCAGTCATTAGACTTGCATCAAGTAAATGGTGCTTAAAACATCTAATTTGAATGACAAACTTTTTTTTCGTGTGTTCGACCATTGTTTTTTCATACTTCTTGAAATGTGTTTTATTTTTGTTGTTCAAAATGTGTATCGCAGTTTAAATTAAGTATATGCTAAAACCACAGAAGCTTTTGATGGCTCATACAAGGTGTAACATAATTAACGCACAACCTTTTAAGGGGTCATTGTACTCATCATTATGAACAACTTTTACTATGGGACTAAACCTGAAATCGCGAAAAAAAACCAGCTACTCCCTACATTTATGTTCGCATAACTCGTCAAAATGTAGGGAACAGCAGATATTTTTTTTTCGCGATTTCAGTTTTAGTCCCATAGTAGAAGTTGTTCATAATGATGAGTACAATGACCCCTTAAGAGGTTGTGCGTTAATTATGTTACACCTTGTATATGGCTAGTGAGTTCGGAAATACATTTAGACGGTAAGTTTGTAAGATCAAAGAATAAATTATTATTAAATGGTGTATTAGCTGTTTTTGTCTATACGTTTAAATCGTCTATAGGTAACATGCATCTGCGAAGTTTTTATTTACTATATTTTCCAAATAAAACATAAACAAATTTTACAAAAAAGCTCATATAACCCGCTAACCGTAAGCGTACCATTACACTGGGGTAACCAACTGTGAAAATCATTACTCCCCTACCCGTGACCGCAGTCGGGAAACAAAACGCATCAGTTACGTGAGAGCAAAGGCAGTTTATCAAAGATATAAAGTTCGGTACATACGTGGTATGGGCCGGTACACACCTACGATTTTAACTTGTTACGCCGTTTGCACACTTGAAACTTTTAATTTTATGCTACTGTTTTGCCATACTACCTTTAACACAGGTTTTCGAACCATAAAAAAAACACACACAAAATGTGAACTAGATTCTTTTATTAACCGACTTCAAAAAAAGGAGTGTTTTATGTGTGTTCCCCGATTACTCGAAGATGGCTGGACCGATTTGGAAAATTCTTTTTTGGTTTGAAAGGGGCTTCTCAGGTGATTCCATTGTCATCAGGTCAGGATCTGATGATGGGATCCTGGATAAATCGAGGGAACTCTTCTAATATTATGGGCACACCTATAGCGATTTGGGTATTTTTTATCTCGTGGATTTGCTCTTGGAAAGCACCAATTGGTGAAGTGGAACTGATGATGAAGGCCACAGGTGGCCACCTAAACTGTTCAATAATAAGTATTTCACAGGTTGCGATTCGATTACTTTAATATGGTTGCTAAGCAATTTATGCTCGTCACAATGCATATGGAGAAGCGGAGCTGATGGTAAGTACCAGAACTCCTCAACCACTAACGTCCCTGCATCGGGAAGAGCAATATCTTGTAAAAGGTGATGAGCAGTTGACATTAGGCTATTGTAACTTAGATAAATTACAAACTGACCCACTAAAAAGTGAAAAATAACTTTGATTACTGAGATCCGTGGCAAAAAACTAAAATAGGTACAGATCTAAAGACACCGACTTCCGAAATTAAAGTTTCTTTTTTTGGAAGTCCGTTGTTTTTTTTTTTTTTGCAAAATATGTTGTGAGCCTATTAGTCAGAGAGTCTATGTGACTATCTTCCTAGTAGGTATATTTTTGCGTCTCTGTCAGAGACTAGAAGGATAGCCGAAAGACGCGAGTCTCTGGACCAAAAACCAGATATGTAGACCGTTTTAAAGTCTGAAAATTAATTGTTTACCAAATTGACTAATTAAGTTTCCGTAGACAGATAATCCATTTACGCAATTTTCCAACTGTCATTCTTTGACAGTTGTATGATATGCCTATAACACGGCGAATTGACGTAGTGTGTCAGTTTTATAATCATTTAATTTCCCTGACTATGCATGCAAAGTAAGGAGCCCCGTGTCGTTGTCGAAAAGTACTTTAATCCAATGACCGCTTGGATTTATATCAATCGTTGTTCCCCCAGCGCCCAGCTCAAAAATCGACGAATCGTCGATTTGTCGATTTATGATAATATCACAAAAAAAAACGAACATAGGTTCTCCGTCGTATAAATACGACTGAGGCGGCACGGACACGGAAACATTTGTCGAATTAATCAGACTGGGGCGGTCAATAAGTTACACAATTGCATAGCTCACGAATACTTTCATAAAAAAAAAAAGAAGTTATTGAGCTAACGGTCAGCAACATGGCAAGGGCCCATATTATTTTAAATGCCGATAGTGTTGCATGACAGATAAATAATAAAAGTGGTGTAATACCTGACACTTTACTTGTTGCATGACGACGAATTATCATGCAACCCTCATGTGCCACAGCCTAACGAAATTCTCGATACCCATTGTGATTTATCACTTTTAATATTGAAAGCCTTTTTAGTATTCCGTACCCATAGGGTGCCAGCGGGACCCTATTACTAAGGCCGTCCGTCCGTCTGTCACAGGACTGTTTCTTTTGAACCGTATTAGGTAGACACTTGAAATTTTCAGAGAGTATCTACTACTATGGCCGCTGTGACAACAAATAATAAAGATAAACATTAATGGGGACTCCATTGGTAGCAGAAACGTGTTTTTTCGGCGTTTTTTGCTCGATCTTGTTAAATATTGTACGGTGGTACGGTCGCTTTTTTCATTAACACTGACTCTATAGAAATAATATAAATTGGAAAATAGCAATAAAACCCTCAAACAATCATACTAAAGTCGATGTTAAAGTCACCTTGTGGACTTATAAAGCGGTTGGAAATATAACCACCGATCTGTGCCGATAAAAAAGAGTAGGTACATAATTGCTTACATTAAAACGTTGGCAGACCAATAGCCAGGTGGGTGGATGACCTACAGAAGATCGCGGGGATGACCTGGATGAGACTCACATAGATCAGGGGAGCAGGCACAAAAGGGAGGAGGCCTATACTCAGCAGTGAGTGAAACAAGGCTACCAATGATGGTAATGATAATGATGATCATGACACCAAAACGTGGCGATTAACGATTAATTATCACTTGACTTCTAGAAGTTTAAAGAATGGCCTACCGGTCAATGTATTATAAGAACCACAGACAATTCTAAACATAAATTTTAATTGGACTATTTCTGTTTCGTGCTCGTGATTATATTATGTAGATCTATTTTGTTTTATTTTTGTATTACTGTATCACTCGAGATAAATAAACTTATTTTTCTTTCTTCTTTTTAGAATCGTTCCACGAAAAGGACCGCTTCGGCCTACTGCATAATGTTAGACTGTGGCACAACTAATCACATATGAAACAACGGATGTAAAGGCATGTCACCTGTTTTGATTCCCGCACATCGACGGCAAATTGAATGTTTGATAAGGATGCCAGCCTTGGTGGACATACTGTAATATTTTTTTTACTGCCTTTTTATTGCTTTTTTAATGTCCATTTGCTATAATATTCGTCCAATCAATATCAAAGGTATGAGTTACCATTTTTACGATATAGAATTAAAAGGTATGATAATTTTTTCCAGAGGCTTCGCCCGCGTGGATGTCATAAATTATCCCACGGTAACGTACTATCGGGATAAAAAGTATCCTGCATGTTAATCTGTGTGCCTTCATCCAAATCCGTTCAGCCGTTTTTGTAACAAGCATCCAAACTTTCACATTTATAATACCTATCAAGTAGGATACATTACTACAACATTAGGACCACTTTCTACAAAGAACTGGGCTTAATTACATCCTAATGATTTTCTTTCCGTTTAAGTCGACCACACGGCAAACATTTCGCTATAAAAGGTAGAAAAAAAAATACAAAAGGAAAAACCTCGTTAACTCCCTCAAAGGAACTAAATCAGAATAGACGTACAAAAGTTACACAACAAAAGCTTTTTCCAACAAATCAGCATTCAGTTTGCCACGAATTCCGTCTGCCTTTATAGAGAACGATACGAAAAGTCGTGATGTCGTCGGTCTGCAGTCAGCCTTACACGAGCCAGGTAATAAATCAGCACCGGGTGCGTATACGCGTACCGTGTGTACGTAAAATCGCGGGGTTGCACCGCCCCTAACATTACCATGGCAAACGGTTAAATCAGGCAGAAAAATCACAAAATATATAGAGTAGAATGTTAGGAGCTATTCTGCTGTATTTGTTTCAATTGTGTATCAACATGAGTTGTGTATCTTGTGTGACGGGGGACATAAAATATGTTTTGTTAAATGGGTTAATATCGTTTGGCTCTAAAAGCTTTAGACGTTTCGCTCCAGATTCCGTGGAACACTCATTTGCATGGAATATAAATTATCATTCTACTTCTACCATATTTTATTACTAGCTTTCTTAGCACGCGGCTTCGCCCGCATGGATGTCGGAAAATATCCCACAGGAACGTACTACCGGACTTAAAACCTTAGGTGATAATCCAAGTTATAAACTATCTGTGTGCCAAATTTCATCCAAATCCGTTCAGCCGTTTTTGCGCCAGTCCGGAACATACATCCAGACAAACAGACAAAGGGACAAAGATTCATCGTTACTATTTTATTATGTGTATTTTATATTACTATTTTATTACCTATAGATATTAGAGCAATGCCTAATTGCTCTGATTTGGAGTTCCTGCCGAGGGAATGTGTATTGCAAAATATTCAAGCAATGTTTTTCCGATAACTTCGCTAAACACAATATGACAGCTTGTATGGAAGATAGAAAAATATTGTAAGGTATTAGACAAAGCAGGTCGACTTCTTGAAGAGGCTGGAGGGTTGTTGTCTGGAGCTACTCGAGCGCCGTTCGCTTTGAGATGGATTTCTTTAGATTTATTCTTTAGATTACAAAAGTATACAGTATTCTAAGTGCATGTTCAGAACCGCCCCGAATGTATTAAAACAAGTTTTGGTAATACTATTAATTAATTGAAACCACCTTTAACTTGTTCCTCTATCGTGAACAAAAATCATATTGACGACATGTCTATTAGCTCCTAGTAAACACCTTATGTGACACGGTCTATTATTAATAAAATTAAGCTAGCTACAAGCTTTTACAAGTTGTCTTGTACAAATAATAGCCTTCTTTCAGCAGACACTAAGGGCGGATTTCACCAATGAAACTGAACGCGATCAGCAGATCTAAACTACGTTTAAGAGCTGTCAGTGTCATTATTATAGAGAAAATAATGACACTGACAGTCCTAAAACGTGGTTTATGTGCTGATCACGTTCAGTTTCATTGGTGAAATCAGCCCTAAATGAAGTGAAATGTTTATTTCTGTAAGTAGATCTTTTAAGATACTTTTACACTCAATATTTTAAATTAAAATGGCGCTGACATTTCCTAGCTTACTGATCCCTGAGAAGAAATGCCGGAACAAACTCAGAGGTCATGGTATCTTTAATTTAAAGTCAAACATTATACTATTGGGATTATATGTGAGTCTAACAATGCAGGGCCATGTCTGGAAGGGCATTTTGAAGAAAGAGCCATTGCAGCTTTGAGTTGACCTGTCCCAATAAACGACATGCATGCATTAGTCATTGCTCTGGTGACATAATGAAACCAACAAGCCAGCTTAGTTCTTGAACTCGCAAAATAAAACCTAAAACCACTTTCGAAGTATCCAACTAAACAGAACACCTGTCCCCAAATGGACTTAATTTCAGTCATTCAGTCAGATAAACCCAATTTTAAAATACCACGAGGCTAAGTTACAGCTTAGGCCCTAAAGTTAGGTTTTATACCCAAAACTTTTCGGTATAATTTCAGTGTCCTTCAATATTAAAGCCCAGGGCTGCCACGAGAGACATTTAAATAAATTAAAGAAAATTATTTATTTTCCGAGTTTGGCGAGGTTGGTTTCTTTTATCACGATAATCCTGAGGTAATCTTGGGATTTATGGTAGAAGCAAACTTTTTATCCAAGCAGTGGTTTTTTAACACAATCTTTGTTCTTTATTAACTAATAATATTAGTTTAAGCAACAGTAGTTTAGTTAGTATTATATTAACCAGAAATCGCGAAAATAAATTCTGATGTTCCGTACATTTATGTGCGCGTAGCGCGACAAAATGTAGCGAACAGTTGATATTTTTTCACGATATCAGGTTTGGTCCCATAGTAAAAGTTGTTCACAATGAGGAGTACAATGACCCCTTATAAGGTTTGGCGCTATTTAAATTACACCTTGTTTTATGTATGTGATACATTGAATTACGGCTTATACTCAACTGTTAGATACGACGGACGTAATAAATACATAGGTATGTATCTTCATGCTGCTTGCTGTGAATTCGGCTATATTATGTGAATTTATGAACGCCATTAGGAAAATTATTGATTCGGTTTATTGTTCTATTAGTGTCTGTAATAACTAATGTTCCTAATAATAAAATTCACAGTATATTAAGATATTATTTATTTAAAATAAATACTTATGGGGAACTCGTTTTAGCTTTGATGCCGCCTCGCAGTTAGTGATATTACCAAGTTTATATGAAATGGAAAGGTAGGGGTAACTAGTGTTCATGTATTACATTAAAACAGTCCTGGGTTTGATTCCTAGGTCGGGCAAAGTGTTATAAGGTTTTTCCATCAGGAATTCCTCGGTAACAGCCCGGACTCTGGATTTGTGCCCCGTTCATGGCAATAGGCTCGCCCTCTATTGGATGGGACTTGCATAACTGGTGAAATGTGGGTGTACTATAGATACACCTCTGCCCAAACCTTCGGGGAAAACAGGCTTGCGAAGGCGGTCTCTGTTATAAAATAGAGGACAATAGCTCAATGTAATATAACACTTGTCATGCACCAATGCGGTTACGAAGAAAAAGTTATGAAAACATTGGATTGTGGTGTGCGCACTGCACGTGTTGAATTGTAACCTATATTCTTTAAAAAGAGCGAATGGAATACTACAACGATATTGATACGACATTGGGACATTTCATTCAAATTCAAAATATTTTATCTTCAATACTAATATAACGCTAAGAGTTTGTTTTTTTGTTTGAACTCACTAGTCTCTGGAACTGTCAGTCACATTTGAAAAATTCTTTTTGAATTTGTTAGCCCAATTGTTGAGGAAGGTTATAGGCTGTTTATCATCACGCTAAGACTCTTAGGGGCCGAGAAAAAAGAAAAAAATGTCAGTAAGAACGCTAAGCGAAAAAGACGTTATAGCGCGGGCGGGCGATATTATTGCGACGCGGTGGGTCGTGGGCCGAGGTAATCTTACGGCTTCCATGCAAACGAAGTCGCGGGCGGAAACTAGTTTCACATAAACCTAGATGGGCACGGTATTTTTTCGTTGAATGGGACTGCTCTTAACCTCGATCACGCCTGATGGAAAGCGATGGATGAGGTCTATGATGGAACGAGCGTGCCCAGAAGATGCCTGTTCACTCTTGCTTTGAAGCCAGACGGGTTATATGTGGAAGGGAACATAAACGCTGGCAGAGAGTTCCACACTTCGGCTGTGCGCATAATAAATGTGATGGAGAAGTGCTTAGTACGACTGGTCGGGACCAACGGGGTATCAACCAAGTGCGGATAGTACCCTGCAGTACGTCTGGTAGTCCGGTAGTAAAAGGGCGATGGTGGGACCAGGTCGTAGAGCTCCTGCGCACACTCTCCGAAGTACAGTCTGTAGAAGACTGACAGGCAAGCAACGTTACGCCGAGCCAGGCTGTGAAGCCTAGCCACCAACATCTCGTCGCAAATAAGCCTTTTTGCTCTCTGTCCCACCGAGTCAAATGCATCAAACGGTATGAAACGTCAGAAGCTTGGTAAACGGTTCCAATCGGTCGTTTCCTATGGAAAAGAGCCAGCAAGAAACTCTCTCTCACTGTTAATAGGTATTCCCGAGGACAGTGTAGGCCTGTCAACAAGTGCTTAACAAAATAAAAAATGGTCAGCCATGGGTGATATAATCTGACTTCGTTCTTATTTCTATCCGATTTGGTTTGTTTGAATAAAAGTTATAATAAGTAACAGTAGCTTGTAATCTCGTTCTACTGTGCAAATACCTCTACTTTTACAAGACGCTTAGATACTGTAGAGGTTTTAACTAAGCGTGCCTTAAGCATGCAAACTTCGCGGGTTTAAACAATTATTAGTTTATGAAGACAAGAACTGATTTTAAAGATGGAAGAGTGAAAAGACAAGATAGGTTGACAATCGGTCTTCCAGCCCTGACTGCTGTTGATATAAAAATATGTAATAGATTCTTTCATGAATAGACTTCAGTTAAAAGTCCTAAGTGTATCAATTAAACACATAACTATCCGCCCGGCACCATAACGTCCGTGCGGGTTGTTACAGTAACCACTCTCGGAGTTTGGAGAAATCTTCATCATCATCACCGTCATTGGCAGCCTTGTTCCACTCACTGCTGAGTATAGGCCTCTTCCCTTTTGTGCCTACTTCCCTGGTCTGTGCGAGTCTCATCCAGGTCTTTCCCGCGATCTTCTGTAGGTCCAAAAGATCATAAGGTTCGGGTTCATTAAGGTATGTGCCATGAGTCTCGCACAGACTAGGGTTCATCATCTGCCTAGCCTTTTCCCAACTATGTGGGGGTCGGCTTCCAGTCTAACCGGATGTAACTGAATACCAGTATTTTACATGGAGCGACTGCCTATCTGACCTCCACAACCCAGTAACTGGGTAATACGATACCCCTTGGTATGACTGGTTGTCAGACTTTCGGGCTTCTGACGACCCGTAAGGACTGTCAAAGATCCACGAATGACAGCCGGGACCAACGGCTTAACGTGCTTTCCGAGGCCCGGAGGAGTCTCGGTATGTAAAGATGGTCACCCATCCATGAACCAACCCCGGCAAGCGTAGCTTAACCTGATGGATCGACCCGTGCGGCTGTTATTACTTAGCCACGAGCTCCTTGTATGACATAAAAGGAAGGTGGCCTTATACTGAGCGGTTGGGGAACAAAGCTACCAATAATTATGATGATCGAGTTTGTCATTACTGATCCAAATTAAGGAAACAAGTTTTAATTCAAAAAACACCTCGGAACTACCCAGTTTTAAACTAATTCGTAAAATAAAGCCAGGCAGGCGATATATTTTTTGCATAGTGTCGTGTTTCCCGACCATTAGCATTGCTTCTTATGCAACAGCGTGGTAATCTCTTGCAATCTGGCGACCATCGGACTGTCGCTTTGGATTCACGTTGTAGACACATGCAAGCGGACATTGTCCTCAGCGTTTTGGCACTGCAATCCAAAATGTAGGTAGGTAACCTACATGTATACTTTAAGGCGTTTAATCAACAAATTAAATTAACTATCATAACTTCACAGACGATTTTTTTTTATCTAGTCATCTTCAAGGTTTAGAAAGTTTTTTTTTTATCGTGTTTAGATGTCCCATCACGTCTATGAAGTTTCGATAGGTAATTTAATTTAATCCTGTATTGACCCAAAGTTCGTGAGCCGATGGTATTGTCAAATCCTAAAAACGCTCTACACAAAGATAAGGTTGTACATAGAAAAAAATAAACCATATCTAAATCATGGTCATGGGGATTTAGGGCTTGATATATATTATACCCAAATAACCAATAAACCGAATATACCTGCTAATAATATCTGTTGTAAAGAGAAGTCACTAATAACTCCAATGAAGTACGAGTATGCCAGTGTCACACTGAGAGTACATGCTTTTGAAATACTGTTTACTTCACATTACAATATAAACGACACAATATTAAGCAATAATTCTCCCACATAATCGCGTTCCCGAGAAACAACAGTGACATCACTATTAAGAGAGTACGTTCCTAATTTAAATATTCTAATTAACTACACTACTCTAGATTATACAATACTTTTAAGCAACTAGCAGCACAACTTCGCTACAGTTGAATTTGAAAACGGAACATAAATCAAAATGGCTGAACGTGCAACTTGCACGGTCGGAACATTGTTTAGAGATGAAAGTATTTGGTTAACAAATGGTTTGCTCTTACTTTACCTTCTAGTTTTAGAGGAAAAGGATGTGGGGAGCAAACGTTTGAATAGGATAACTATGCTACTTCCTTATTTAAACTGAAATCTAATGGAACTAAATTAAATACGGTGAAGGAGGGAAAATACTTCTGCGAAAAAAAATTGTGTTTTTAATCACTTCTTTAACAAAGTATAAAAAAATATTCTTTTGTTCCATTTTGCCAATGATGCCACAATTAACGTTTAGCCTTTTATTCAATTAGCAACAGGAATAATATTCATTGGTAATAGGAAATGGTCACACCACAAAATTGTCTTTATCATTTTGATTTTGTGGTGTGAATTTTATAATGTTAATAAGCAAAAGCCTAAAAGTATGTTGAAAGGGTTGTATCTTGTGCACCAACGCCTTGCCTTGCCCAGCTTTGCCTTGTGCCTTGTGGATTACTTACAATTCTTTTCGACATGGCATCAAGACAGCAACAACAAAACATAATCACAAAAATACATTTTGGAATATTAGTAATTCCCATGAGTAGCATTTACATAACTGGACGCCTGTATTCCCGGAATACTAGTAGCTAAATACTCCTAATACTACTAGAGTAGCTAATACTCAAAATTCCTGACAAATATACACACGCTACAATTGTCGCCCAACAGTGTTGGCATTAATCAATTAATTTTTTCATCAATTAATTAATTTGATTAATTTTAATCAGATTAAATTAATCATGATTAGAATAATCATGATTAAAAAAATAATCTTAATCATGATTATTGACGTTAATCATTAATCATTAATTGATTAACTTGATTGTAAACTAATACATCCATCAATGTTATTAATTCTATATAAAAGAAATGATGGAAAATAATGACACATTTATTAAAATATTTTTATTAATTATTCAAAGAACAAAAAAATAATTTATAACTTTCAAATACACTGAATTCTAATTTTGAAGAATATTTTCAATCAACTAATCTCCGATCTTTACATTTCTGATTTCTTGATGTTCAAGTTACATTTCATAACTACTTTTTTTTCAAATAAGTCGTCAGATAATTTGTGTGACCTAGGTTTATTTAGCATAGTTGCAAAAGAAAACATTCTTTCTACCGAGCCAGAGGACGGCATTGGTGTATTGTTCTTAATAAACACTTTGCCTATAACAGGATAACTTCGTAGAAGCTGAGAGTTCTTGGCTTCCCTCGGCAAAAAAAATTGAAATTATCATATCCGCTCTCTTTTTATCATCAACTGATTCCGCTTCACTGCCAGAGTCGGAATTGAAATCAAAAAACTCGTCTTCTTGGTGGCGTGTGTTATTGGCTGCATTGTTGACTGTTAAAAGCTCTGGGATTTCTGATATTTCCTTCCTTATAGTAGTAGTATAGGTAGGTTAGTTTTTCGCGTTCAGAGGTTCAGACAGACAGACAGACGCGGCGGGAGGGACTTTGTTTTAAAATATGTTGTGAAAAAATCCTGTTTCCAAAACTTTATTTATACTGTGGGTAAATAAAGAAGACTTAACATAATTCAAAAAATGTTGCAGAAAGTTTCGCGCTGTCGCAAGATTAATTCTCTTGTTATCCTTGCGCAGTTATTGGACTTTGTAAATAAGAAACAAACTTTGTCATGCTTCTGTACGTTTGTTAGAAAAAGTTGCAAACTTGTTGAAACAAGTTTTGACGGGGTAATTGATTATCTAAAATTAAATCGCCGAAGGGGTTCAGGACTTGAGAGTCTTTAGAATATTAATACAGTCAGTTCGGTTATTGTTTTAAGCTATTGATTCTCGCTGTAAGGATGTGGCTGATTTGCCTTGAGGGTTCTTGGAAAATGTCGGATAAACAGGGAATGATAAGGTTGATATACAAGATGTAACATAAATAACGCACAACCTCTTAAGGGGTCATTGTTCTCATCATTATAAACAACTTTTACTATGGGACCATAGCTGAAATCGCAAAAAAAAATCTGCTGTTCTCTACATTTATGTTCGCATACAACTCGTCAAAATGTAGGGAACAGCCGATTTTTTGTCGCGCTTTCAGGGTGATACATTTACCATAGCATCAGGCAATGCTGTGGTAAATTTATCACCCTGTCAGCAAGGTATCAGGGTAGTTCTTTGACGGAAATGAAACTATACGTAACATCTTTAAACAAATAAAAACTACTGTTTTGTACGCTAGCTCTATTCAATATTGCCCAGCATTAAGGCGCTACCCCGAGCTTTATCCGATCCAGCCTGTCCCTTACTGTCTTCCCCCAGCGACGCCCTAAGCTGAGGCCCGTACCCCATACCAAGGGCAACCCCCTTAGCGGGTAGTCGCTTAGTTTATAAGTTTTTATGTCCTGGCTGGAGGCCTTAATTTATTGAGGCTCCCACAGGAAAGACCGGTTAAGCAGCCTAGGTTGAGATGTCATAAAAAAAAAATCTACCCTGGGCAAAACCTTGCGATAGTGCGTTATTGAGCGGCTATTAGCTCACTGATTAAGAGAAATAAACTACATCTAAAAGCACAATATTAATGTTCGATATCCTATTATCCGCAAAATTTCTGGTTTAAGTTTACCGGCGTTCCTGTCCTCGGTCCACAGCACCGAAAAGTTAACCGCAAAAATCTTAGCCCCTTCTCAGGTTAACTCTGAAGTGCCGTGTTTGACCGATGCGGTGAACGCCTGGAAAATTGCTTGCCCGGATACGGTTCTGCCCGAGAACCCGTCCTCCCAGAGACAGTGGGATGAGCCGCTCTGCAGGTTGGTACGGAATAAACTCATTAACACGTCCACCAATACTGCTGAGTGTGCCCGCCTGCTGGCTGTGGGTGAATGGGAGTCGGGCCTCTGGCTTCAGGCGCTACCATCACCCAACATAGGCACTATGCTGGGTGATACCACATTCCGGCTCGCTACTTGTTTGCGTCTGGGCGCTTCTTGCGGAGCTCCACATCGCTGTCAATGCGGTGAAGGAGTCGACTGCCTCGGACACCATGGCCTATCCTGCAGCAAGAGCGCTGGTCGTATGGCACGGCACGCTAGCATTAACGACATCATCCGTCGGGCTCTTGTCACCGCCGGGGTGCCAGCTGTTTTAGAACCCAACGGCTTGGCACGTGACGATGGGAAGAGGCCGGACGGAATGACCATAATGCCTTGGAAGTTGGGTAGGCCTTTGGTGTGGGATGCAACCTGTGTGGACACCCTCGCGCCATCCCATCTTCCTAGCACGGCGGGCTGTGCTGGGGCGGCTGCTGCAGGTGCAGAAAACCTCAAACGGCGCAAATATAACAACCTCATTGGGAGCTATATGTTTGAGCCGTTTGGTGTTGAAACACTAGGGTCGTGGGGTCCGAGTGCTCATCGAGTATTTCGGGACATCGCTAAGCGGTTGGTCGACTCTCTATGGGACCAGAGGGCTGGCCTATTCTTAGCCCAAAGAATCAGCATTGCCATTCAGCGTGGCAATGCTGCCAGCCTTTTGGGCACTTTTCCGATTGACAGCGATGCGGACGAATTTTTTGATGCCCAATGAGCTCTTCCCCCTTTTTATTTTTTATTGTATACTTGTACATAATATATATATATTAGTGTTATCTAGTTCCTATCATCACATTGCACTTTTTTTTGTTTGTATGTGTTATATAAATACATTTAAAATCTCTTTGTAAAAAAATTACTAAAATTATTGATTACTATTAATTTGAGGATTACACTAATGGATACCTCTAGATAATTTAAAGATTTAAATAACTCACGTTTTATTTTATTTAAAAAGAACGCTTTTTTAAAATTATAATAATTTAAAAAAAGTGTGAGTTCTATGATAAATGGGCGTGCAAAGGGAGCGGGACAGATCCTTATCTGTCCCGCTAACGCTAAAGGTCGTTCGGTTGGAGAAGCGCCTTAAAACAAGCGTACTATGTTCCCTCCGTTTCCATGACAAATGAGTTCAATATGGGTGGCATTGCCAGTGTACGGTCTCAAGTGCCCGCGTCAGGTAGGTAATCTGCACGAATGCGAAATTAGACGAGTTTGTTCGAAGCGACGACGCGACTACGTGTGAGTTATGGCAGGTACAGATCTAAGGATCTGTGCTGACTGAGCTTCTGAATAAAATGTGAGGGTTATATGTCAATGGTTGTTGGGCGACAGTGTAGGCCCAAAGTTAATCTGATTAACGATTAAAAATTAATGATTAAAAATCATAATCAAAAAATTTGATTATGATTAATTAATCGTAATCAAATTTTTTGATTATGACTTTTAATCATTAATTTTAATCGTTAATTTGATTATTTGATTAACTATTAACTACTCATTTATTTATTTAATTGTTTTCCTGATTTTTCTACCGATTTTAAGTTGGCAAACCTTTTCATGTATGCTTAATTTTACGGGGAAGCCCTCAATAGTATGTATGGATGGACCTAGTGCAGAATCTTCCATATATTTTGGGGAATACCCTTGTGTCCTACAAGGGGGCTTCCCGCTCCGGGATTTACCTGTCTAGTCTATATAAATAGGAATTCGGTATTATTTTTTTCATTAATTTTCTTAACTTTGGAACTAACAGTCACGTTTTAACACTATCTGGCTGACACACGCTCGCTTGCACTCGGTTGGGGATAATTTTTCCAGATTTTGCAACATTTTGTGATATTGTTTCACTCAGTGAGTAACTTAAAAACAAACCTGAATTGTGATCATGACTCTAATAGTAGTGGTGTTTCAAATGATCCGTCGGTGTCGGGAAACAATTCCGAGAATTTAACAGTGCAATCGGAATCAGATCTTTCTTCTTCTGCTTTATTTGACGGTACCTATTATAAGCTTCTACTAGACAAATGCACAGACAAGAACACAGTAGCAGTTTGTATGAAGTGTTCGGACCATCAAAGTAAAGAAGTTAAGGGCTATGGCAAAACGACATCTAACTTTTTGGGACACTTAAAACGGAAGCATGGCGCTGACACAGAAAAGGAATGTAAAAAATATATGAAAGACAATAAGCGAAATAAAAATAAAAATAATACAGTTCTGACTTCAAGGCAAACTCCGAAAACACCTGTAACTCAAGAAACTTTTGACCGTAACTTAGTAAATTATTTCGTTAACTCAATGATTGCTTTTCGAGTCGTGGAAGACCCCTACTTCATTAAGATGATGGAGGAATTAAATGTGACAAATAGTGGAATCAAGATACCCGGGCGACGTTCTCTCAGAAAAAAAGTAGCTAAACAATCATTCGATCTGATTTGCGAAATAAAACAAAACCTAGCTGCTGTGAAATATTTGTGCACCACCGCTGATATATGGTCTGGGAAGAAAATAAGTTTTTTAGGTGTTACAGTGCACTGGATTGATAATAACTATAAGAGGCGTTCTGCAGCTTTAGCTTGTCGCCGATTTAAAGGGGCACATACATTTGACCGCATAAAAGATTTGCTTCTGGAAATATACTCAGATTTTGATATTGACCCCACTAAAATAGTATGCTCTGTTACTGACAATGGGTCAAATTTTGTGAAAGCCTTCAAGATATTCGGAATAAATACGACATCCTTAATCGAATATGATGAAGATAATGAATCTTCAAGTCCAAGTAGCAGCGAGAACGAGTTAA
This sequence comes from Fissipunctia ypsillon, assembly GCA_947568875.1. NCBI lineage: Eukaryota > Metazoa > Arthropoda > Insecta > Lepidoptera > Noctuidae > Fissipunctia > Fissipunctia ypsillon. Next base: position 6,459,085 of record OX387660.1, on the reverse strand, counting down.
GTGGAGAAGAACTCGAAGTGACTGAAGGAGAGTTCGGCACAAGACAGGAACACGAACATGATGATCTTCTGTTAGAAGCAAATATAGTAGACGACCATTCACAAAACAATTTGTTACCATTCTTTAACCGTTTACGCAGCGCACGCAACGGAAACTCTCAAAAGGAATAAATTTTTCCCGTTTTTGCAACATTTTTCATTGATGCTCCGCTCCCATTGGTCGTAGCGTGATGTTATATAGCCTACAGCCTTCCTGGATAAATGGGCTATCCAACGCTAAAATATTTTTTTCATTCGAACCAGGAGTTCCTGAGATTAGCGCGTTCAACCAAACAAACAAACAGACTCTTCAGCTTTATAATATTAGTAGATATAGATAATATAACATCACGCATTGTTTCCCCGAAGGGTTAGGCTGAGGTATACCTATAGTACACCCACATTTCGCCAGTTATGTTTAAGTTTCATGTAATAGGGTCCCATGTACTATATTTGTTATCTCTGCAAATATCGAGGCCCTTTTCTTGAACATTTATTTACATGCGAAAAGTTTGGCGGACCGTCTCATGGCAATGTTAATGAGATGGCTGGAGGATGTGGGCTGAGACGAAATTTGAACCAACATGGAAATTGGATGTATTCTTAGGATCTTTCTTTGTTGGGTTAATTTGGGTTCTACATTAGGAGTTGGAAGTTACTTTGTCTGTTCTAGTTTGATTATATGTTGCGTGTGATTAGCTGTGTAAGGCCGCGGGCCCACAGCCCGTAAGGGCGAAGCGCTAAGGTAGCCGTGAAATTCAAATTTTCGTACGATTTTTGCAATTTGCAGCTCAGTATCTGGGTGTATGTTGATTAAAGTATGATACGCGACCGTAACAAATATGTATTTACAGAATTATAATATTAGAATCAGTAATAAAATTCTTTAAGTTAGTATAATCCTGAAATGTTAAGATTTCATGAAATAGTCATTCAATATAATTACTTGGTCTTAGAGAGTTGTATTTATGACTTTAATGATTATAATTCTGTAAATACATATTTGTTACGGTCGCGAATCATATTTTAATCAATATACAACCGAATACTGACCTGCAATTGCAAAAAACGTAAGAAAATTTGAATTTCGCGGGCTACCCTGGCGCTTTCATCTTCTCACAGACCGCGCAGGGCGTTGCTACGCCTGTCGAGGCCTGTCGTGGCCCGTGCCGAACATTTCATCGCAGGCCTCATCGCATACAACGGTCGGCTTGGCCTGGCGCGATCTGGCCTGTGAAAAAGCGAGCCGTGGGACCGCAGCATAATGGTTGCAATATTATGACGATGTTAAAACCTTCTCCTTGGTCACTGATCGCAAGCGCTACTGCTGAGCATGAGGTCCTGGGTTCAATTCCCAGGTCGGGCAAAAATATTTCTCAGTAGCAGCCAGGAGTCTGTCTGATTTGTGCTCGATTGATGGCAATAGGCTCACCCCCTATTAAATGGGACTTAATCATAACTGGTGAAATGTGGGTATACTATAGATACACCTCTGCCTAACTCTGTGGGGATTACAGGCGTGATGATGTTATGTTAAAAAGGAGTTTCGTGCCGATTCTTCTCCATAGTCAACAAATTGATACCGTGCACCTAACTTCCGACGTTTCATAAGTGCTCAATTTAAAGGTGACTTAGGAAACCAATCTGCTAATATCTCATTAGTTACCCAAAGGTTTCGAAGGATTAATAAAATAGAAAAAGGATATACCTAACTCTGCTTCATTTTCTGTAGAATGCTTTTAATGTCGCATGTTACGAGGTTGTGCGGGATAACTCGGAGCTAAAACCCCGGGATATGCAAATACTGCAGTTAAAGGCGGTTAGACTATGAATCTGTCCGAAAATCTCATTTACTGTTGAATCAAAGCAGAATTTGATAACATGTTTGAAAATATTTTCAGTGCTTTGAAATTGTGAATAATTTGTTTTACTGAACGTGTTTTAGATTTTATTCGCAATTTTGTAGGAACATGTCCTGTACAAACCCGCAAACAAGCAATATAAATTATGTACTGACAAAAATACATCCACATTTTTAGCTTAATTTTTACGACAAGCTAATGAGAATAAAACAAAAATCAAAGGGTCCATGTATTTATAAAGTGTTGAATCTATCATTGCTCCGTCGCGCAAACGTGATGATGCTATTCGCCCTGGGTAGGTGCTATTCTCTCTTTCACGCATCAACAATGATAGCCCTGACACATCATTATAGGGCCCCGTATTAATCAACAACACCTAAACACACCACCTTGTCACACAAACATCAAAATTCAAACAGCAATAATCAGCTCACACCAACATAAGTTTCCCCAACAAAAAGGGATGAATATCGTCCCCTACAATGATACCGTATGAGCGAACACCAAAGTTCGCGGTGTTACCAATTAGTGGTAACTGTAGACACATTAATTAGGAGTAGTCAAGGACGTAAAGTGGGCAAGAAAGGATGTCTCGTGTCAGAAACATTTGGGAGCTGCGCGGAGACCAAGTCTTATTAAGTCGAGTGGCTTAAGTTTTGGGAAAAAATGAGGCAATTGTGAAAGGTGTCTTTGGCGGAATTATTGTATGTGTTTTAGACAGGCAATCTGCCAGCGGAGCTGAATCGGTGAAAGTGAGTGAGTAAGAGGAGTAAGGAGGATAGCAATGTTGACAAGATACTTATCTAGCAGAACTGGATAATGCCGCGGCCCGTGCCTGTTGAGGCCTGTCGCGGCCCGTGCCATGCATTCCCACAGATCATCCCATACATTCGATCTGACGGGCGACGACAGGCCACCGCAGGCCGACTGATCCCACGGCCTATCGGCTTGATCTGGCGCGCTCTGGCCTGTGAGAAAGCGGGTCGTGGGACCGCGGCATAACACAGAAAAATCGAAACAGTATGCCGCGATTATAAGAAATATGTAGGTGAGTGAGTACACCTCGGAGTAGATATTAGGTATTATGAAAACCTTTTTGTTTTTAATTGTTTTTCTACTTACCTAAATGATTTATTGTTGTTATTTTAGAGTTAGTTTCACCATACCATGTTAGTTAGTTTAATCTTCTGTTAAAATGTTAACGGGACAGTAAGAGTAGCGAGTGCTTCACCAAGCGCTAATCTGTCTTAATCAGGCGTTAAATTTAATTGCTGTGTTAACTTACTAATCGACATTTAGTCAGTTGTCAAAACCATCGAAATCAAAAACGCGAGTCTATACTATACGGCTAGCTAAAATGATGCATTGTCAGTGAACATTGACATGTGACATTGCGACTTTTTATTTTGGTTGCTTTGACCATTGACCGATATAAGGGCATCCTAACGCCAGGTTTGTTATTATGTCTGGTGGAACATAAAACCATTTATTATCGATGTTTATTTTAATGGCTGATTTACTAATGTTTGATTATGTTTGGATACTAGTTTGGTAAAACTACACTACCGCTCAAAAGTATTTCGCCACCTTGTAAAAAACATTTTGTAAAAGTTTGATTCAATGAAACTGTTTATTAGCATTTTTAAACATAACAATAATACACTTTTTAAATTTTGGACTCATCTATGTGTCCACCTTTATTTTTAATGACAGCCTCACAAACCTTCGGCAACCTAGGTACAAATTTTTCCAATGTTGTCTTGGTTATCTGCCATTCGTCTTGCAGTTTTCTCAACAAGTCTTCCCGAGATGTAGGACAACGTTTCCGCACCTGTCTATCCAGCTGATCCCACAATAGTTCTATCGGGTTTAGGTCTGGGGACTGTGGAGGCCATATCATGAGTTTCGACACCTGTTGTTGTTCTTTTCCTTTTAAAAAATCCTAGCATAGTCTTGACGTGTGTTTCGGGTCATTATCCTGTTGAAATATAAATCCCGGACCAATTAAATGGGTTCCAGAAGGCACTTCGTTATTCTCCAATATCTTTTTATAACCTTCTTTTTTTAAGATTCCCTGTATTCGCACAAGAACTCCAACGGCGGAGCCATAAAAACAGCCCCAAACCATCACAGACCCTTCGCCGTGTTTAACTGAAGCTACAGTACAAGCGTCATTCACCCTTTCGTTTGCCTGCCGCCGTACGAAAACTCTTCGTTTGGATGCAAAAATTTCAAATTTTGATTCGTCCGTCCAGAGGACCTTTTCCCAATCTGCTATTGTCTAGTTCTTGTATTCTCTAGCCCAATTAAGTCTCTTCTTTTTGTTAATAGTTTTAAAAAGTGGTTTTAACACCGCTATGCATCCGGTTTCCGGTTTTTTTCCGGTGCAGTTAATCGTCTATTCCGTTTGCTTTTAATAACTATACTCAAATCTTCACTCGAAGTTGTGGCTCTCGGTCTGCCTGAACGACGTTTGTTGCAAATTGTTCCTTCAGTCGCAAATTTCTTAACGATGTAGTCAACAGTTTGCCTCGGTATCTTCTGCAGTCTTGAAATCTCACGATTACTTTTACCAGATTTATGAAGGCCGATTATTATGCCTTTGATTTCTTGGGAACATTCCTTAGTTTTACCCATTTCCTTCAAAAAATAAAACTCAGAAGTGAAAAACAAGAAAATATTATTAGACTTTAAGTACTGAGCTACGGAGAGCGTGTTTTCTGGTCAAATGACATCAGATAACTGACGTAATAATATTTGTAATAGTTATACTACATTTTAGTTATGTTTATTTCTCAATAACTAAATCAAAACAAAACTGTGACTTCAAAGATTAACTTCGAAGAAATTCCGACAATATCACTATATTGGTTTTATAACCAGGAGTTGGCAAATAACAACAAGTTGTTTACGATTTTACCGTAGATAAGTATTTGGCGGTGATATACAATCAATGAAACCTAATAAATGATTTTTTTTTAAATGTAGGTATTGTTTGTAACATAAACAAAATGCAGGTGGCCAAATACTTTTGAGCGGTAGTGTAGGTCTTAGTCTGTCAATGACAAAGTTAACATAACATTTGATAGTTGGTTTTCTGCTCAGTTTTGATCAGGCTTTTAATAGGTATGCGGGTGTACTTCCATTGCAGTATATAAATATCTAGACGGCGCAAGAAGTAAACTTTGCATTCAGAACAGAATCAAGCGCCACAGAAGTTTTCTAGCATAATACAGTATAACTTACTCACTTTATTGGTTTTGTAACTTAAAGTTACAAATTCTACCGACGTTGGAAAAGCCATTAGATATAATGTTCATTGCATCGGCTCTCAGATAAATAAGTTATAAAAGTATAGAAACTTTGTGTAAAGTTCATAAGATGAAAGGTTTATGCCTGAGATACTCGACTCGTTATTTAAACTCGAACCAACATAAATGGCGTAACCGCATAACTTGTAATTCTATTTTGACGGAATTTGGGTCGTGAGTAACAAGGAGAGATGCGATAATGAATGATCCTATGAGCACAATGGCTGGGCACCAGATTTCTTTGAGGGTATCGGTTCGTGGCAGAGTTTTGGAGTAAAACTACGTAGGATGTTCTGAAAGTCTTGATATTTAACTTTATTTTTCACAGTTTTTCAAAATAACTGCCACCACACTTCTGCATCATTATCAACCAATCACTAAAAAAGTCTTTCCTATTTTTCTATTTCTGTTCCGGAATTTCCGCACATATATTGTCCGAGGCCGCAAGTAAAGCGTCTTGGTCCCGAAATCTTTGCCCTTTCAGTTTACTTTTCACGAAAGGAAACAGTCCAAAGTCACATGGCGCCAAGTCTGGGCTGTAAGGCGGATGTTCAAGAAGTTTCAAGCCGGCATCTCGCAAAAATTGACAAGTAACGTCAGCACGATGTGCCGGAGCATTATCATGATGAAAATACCAGGTGCAGAGTTGTGACTTTGGATGAAGCTTCTTGAATTCCTGAATAAGTTGAGGAAGGCAGAGAGTGGTGTACCAAGTAGCGTTTACAGTCTTCTGCTCACGGAGAACTACCTGTTCAATAATTCCCCGAATACCGAAAAAAACCACGATCATTTTCTTTTTTATCGACTTAGATTTTTTACTTCAGTCGGAGTTTCGTCTCCTTTTATCACCCATATTTTATTTTGCTGCTTTTTGGGCAATAATAAAGGTTAATAATAAAGCCACATTTCATCGCCGGGACGATTGAAATGATGTCTTTAGATTTTCCGTTTTCAAACTTTGCAATCATTTTTTTACACCATTTAACTCGCTGTTCCTTTTGTTCATCGGTAAGTTTATGTGGAATCCCTTTGGAAGTTTGTACTCTTTAGTACAAACTTTTCTATAACCTAAATGATGGTGAATAATTGAATGTAACGCTGCTGAGCCAATCTGCAGTAAAGACTCTATTTGCTGGTAGGTTATTCGCCGGTCAGTTTCAATTAAATTTTTAACTGCTGAAATATTTTCTGGAGTAACTGCTTCCGCCGGTCGTCATGAACGCGAGTCATCTTCTAGGTTAAAACAGCCACGCTCAAACTGTTTGTAACATCTGCAGACGGTTGCACGAGAGGGACAGTCATCACCAAGTATAGGCTTAATTTCTTCTAAACCGTTTTCTGGACCTAATCCACGTAAGAAGTTATAACACAAAATTGCGCGATATTCGAACGTCGTCCACGAAGCCATTACATTGAACTTGTTCGAACACGATCTGCGGCAATACTGAATTCAATCAAATGACAACTGACACTAACGTATATCAAAACATAAACAATCAAACTACGTGCTCGCGTCGGCCATTCGCCTTAGTATTGTTAAGTATCTCAAGACTTTCAGAACACCCTACGTATTTTACAATGTGCGTCTGTAGAAGCACCCATAATACAGCACTTTCTAAAATAATGTCGGAACAAAAATCCTTTTAAAAAAACCTTTCCAGACATGGCTGTCGAACCTTAGAACTTCTGTTATACCATTTCATTAATGAGATATTATTATACACTTGCAAGAAAATTATCCCCGTAAGTATTCGATTTAAAATCTAAAAGCCATAATATGAAATATATATACTTTTTAAAATGGCGAAATAGCGTAGACATATAACCGAGAAAATCTAATGAGAGAATTTGCGTGAAATATTGAATTTGTTCAGAATACATTTGAATATTTCAAGAGAAATAGACTCGCACCGATATAGGTAAGTAGGTAATGTAAAGTGTAAACTCATCTACCTTGAATATTTTCTGTCAGTCTATGAGATGCTGTTGTAAAGATAATTACTTAGGTAGTTTGAATGAATGTGATGTTGTTACTCCAACATTGTTAGGTATTCATTTACGTGTGGTAATCATTCTCATTTTAACTTACGTACAGTTCTTTATATAACTATGTAAATAAATCGGTTTGTTTACCAAAAGTAACTTATTTAAATGTTTAACTAATCCTTTACAAAGATCCGAGACAATTATACGTATGAACACTACAAAAATATGGTTCAAATTTTTTTTTAAACCGGATGTAAGTGATCCTTTGTATACCCTGTTTTTTAACCTTAGTATATCGCACCGTTAAGTTCCAATGAGAAACAATACATAGTTTATTGTTCGGGTTCCTACGGAAAGATATTAGGGAAAGAGCAATGACTGCTATTGCCATACTTAAAGCGGGTTGCAGACTAAAATTTAAGTTAGTTTAGCTTAGCTCACATCGCTGGCGTAGTTTTTCATAGTTGTGTGCAGATCGCAAACTATGACACAAATCAATCTGCCTAACCTTTTCCCAACTATGTTGGGGTCGGCTTCCAGTCTAACCGGATGCAGCTGAATACCAGTATTTTACATGGAGCGACTGCCTATCTGACCTCCACAACCCAGTAACTGGGTAATACGATACCCCTTGGTATGACTGGTTGTCAGACTTTCGGGCTTCTGACGACCCGTAACGACTGTCAAAGATCCACGAATGACAGTCGGGACCAACGGCTTAACGTGCTTTCCGAGGCACGGAGGAGTCTCGGTACGTAAAGATGGTCACCCATCCACGAACCAACCCCGGCAATCTTAGCATAACCTGATGGATCGACCGGTGCGGCTGTTATTACTTAGCCACGAGCTCCTCGCAAACTAAGACACAAATATGAAAAATTACCTCAGCTGTGCGAGCTTAAGCTCTTGGTCTGCAACCCGTTTAAACGGGACAAAAAATAATTATAAATAAATAGATTGCCTTAACCTATGGGTCGATTAGGGTCAGTGGAACGTCAAAAATCGTCCCAAACATTGTCTATTTTCGTTATATGTCCTTCGTAACGTACCAATCATGTCCGAGTAATATCGAAAGGTCTTCGTGATTTATGAAGTTACGAAATAGAATTCCTAAATAAGAAAATCATGTCAAACCTGTCAACTGACAAATGAGAAAGCCGTTTCCTATTTACGGCCGAAATAATGGTTCTTATTTCAAACGGTTACTATTTGTGTTGGGCCAACTCGTGCGATCGAGTTATGTTCTAGTAATGAGGTTGATGTAGAAGAGTTTTGCCTTATGTAGGTAGTTATAGTACCATAATCAGCATAGATAGCTTTGTTCTACACCTCTTCTAAGCATATATCTTTCTTCTATTTTTTGTAGAAAAGCGGTTACGCACGGATGAATCAAAGAAATCTGAGGATTTTTTTTTTATGAAAGAAAGACATTGTCGATAAAGAACTGAGATGGCATATCTCCAAAATGCGTAAACAGCCTCCGGGAGGCAATTTAGTTAACGCCTCAACAACTTCAAGTAAATATCTCACCTTACACACGACAAACGAAAGTTCATTCAGCTGTAAACGCCGATTTTCACCGTCCCTCTACCAAAAATCATCCGTTCACTCCCCTTCACAAGTGGGTCGCAGTCTCGCTCCGTCAACCGTTCACACAGTCCCTCGACCTTCAGAGAAGGTCATGCTTACATTTCCTCCCCTCGTTACGTCATATGGTCCTCTGCATTTGACTCACTCAGAATTAGGATCTCTTTGGTTACTCAGTGCTTTGAGGAAAATACTTTTGTGCTTTTAGGGACTGTCATGAAGCATGAAATACTCTGTTAAGAGTACTTTACAAGTTAGGATGAAAGCTTTTTGATTATCTTTTAAAGTTCTTTAGGATTTTGGATAACATATTAGTGCTGGCATTGCTGTCTGTTTTTTTATTAGTAAATGTTTATTTGTATTGAAATATTGTTTAGTCTACTACCGGACAGGTGCTAATTTAGATCAATTTCAATTTCAGTACACAGCTGTACTGTATGATTATTATTTTATTAATGAGATCTCTTGCGCGCGACTTTGTTTGCGTGTATTTTGTATTTTTTTAATATATATTTTTCAAATTTCTCCACGATCGGTTCAGTGGCATGAAATGGTTAGAACAGACAGACAGACACGAGCTACTTTTATAATTTTAAGGACCTATAGGACTAGCGTTTAAACGAAGCACCCCTGACCTAAAAAAAACTGTTATGAAAGAAGTAAAATGGTCATGGAAAAATCTATTTGCATGCTTTCACCCATTGTAAGAACGCTTATTTCAGGCGATTTCAGATGAGAATGACTACGACCTTAAAATAAACACACGAGTACCTTCTACCTTAATTAATGAACTTAAGGTTGCACTAGTCGATATTTTTTCCATACAAATTTCGGGAGGGTAGGTTTCTTATTATTCACTTTGTCTATTCGTAAACAGAATAGTAAAATAAAAAGCCATAAAAAGTTATGAGCCAACAAATATTCGTTTTTCTTGCTAATTTTAACGCAATTTTGGGCGTAAATAAGTAATAAAAGACGTGTAAAACCTCCAAAACCAAGTCGGCACCGACAAAGCTTAATTATCGAAGAGTTCAATAAACTTTATTTGTAGTTGATTTATGCAGTGGTTTTTTCATACAACCCGATTTTCCAAAGGAATTTTCTTATTTTTTTTTTTACGTTCATTGCGCTATTTATGTTGTTGAGCAGACAAATTTTTCGAACACTATAAAGCAATGGATTAGCGATATGCTTCAAAATCATTCAGATTGTGATTGATAGTGTGTTACATAATTAAGGTGCAGATTCCCAATGACAGCAAAAAGTTCTAAGCATCAAATCTGTTGATGTCAACGTTATTATACAGCTGGTCTTATTGTTAGCAAGAGGAAGCGATAATTGAATGCCAGCGGACTTTAGTTATCAGAATACCTACAACATAATATGTTCCGTTCAGTGAACTTTGGATGGGTATGTGAATTACAGAAATAGTTGTCATTGATGATAACGGGTGTTCTCGATGATATGCTTCCACATACATTCAGAGTGTTCAAATAGTAGGAATCCATAAAATTATTTTTTTCTGTATTTTTCCCTGTTCATGAAATACTGATGGCTATCAAGGTTAATAAAGGATGGAAAAATGCAGAAGATATGAAGACGCCTACCCTAGTGGGAAGAAGGCGAAAGAAGGCGAGGGTGTATTTATGTATCAAGACAAGATGGCAGCGGAAATCAAAGTTATTTTTTTCCCGCCGGGTTAGAGGCAACCGACGCCGAAAGATATGTTTTCAAACGCCATGAGCCAAGTCATGGTTATATACATCAGTGGCGCAGCTACAATTAACTTAGAGGAAAGCCGAAGAAAAAATTGTTAAGTTCTCATAAATTCAGACAAAAATCTACAGGTTTTTAATCTTATGATGTATTAAACTGGTATTAAATATAATTATGTAATGTGATGTGTTACACAGTTATACATACAAATGTACCATATTATTTGGAAATAGTAGATATTAAGAAGAGTGGTTGTTCCGTAGGGAAGCCGATAGGAATCGGGTTGTATGAAGGCTACGCCCCTGATATACAGGGCGTAAAAAGATCCGTAACCGTTATCTACGTATTCTGTACATCAAACTAAATAATATTGAGCAAAACATATTGCTGGAAAACGATTTTTATTTTTGGTGTGAAAAATCGCTGTTTACGGAAAGTAACGCTCGCAAAACATTGTACTTTTGAGTGCTTGCAACGGTACAGGAGATGTGGGGTTATTTAAAGTTAAGATAAGTATAGCTATAGCACTTAAAACTTATTTTCGTGAAATAAAGTTTAAAAAAAATTGGAACTTTTACCTTCAATATCTCTATAAATTAATTAAATAAATATCAGTGGTGGCCCAGTGGTAACGGTCGCGACTTGCGAGTTGTAGGTGTCTGGGTCCGAACCCAGACAGGCGCTTTACTTTGTGTAAATTATTTCATCACCACTGCTCTCAAAACGGTGAAGGAAAATATCGTGAGGAAACCGGCATGTCCTAGAACCAAAAATTCTAAGACATGTAATCTACCAACCCGCACTGGGCCCGCGTGGTGGATTACGGCTCACTCCCTCTCACAGAGAGGTGGCCTGTGTCCCAGCAGTGGGAACGTTATTGGCTGATTATGCTATCTCCATAAATAGAAGGCTATCTATCAGGTATGATCCAGTACAAAAAACTATCACAATGACGGGAAGTATAACAAAGAAGATATTTTGACGCATTTCGGCTGCACGCAAAATCAATTTTCGTCTTCAAAAACTACAAATTTACCTTATTTTTTTCATGATTATAAAAATTTAAGTCTTTAGTGAATTGTGATGGCTAAAACATAATTAAAAATTCCTCAAAATTAGACTTTTTTATGAGATAAAACTGTTTTATTCGATTATAATTAAAGCAATTTCAATATAATTTCATCTACACGTTCACCATTAAAGACATAAGGGGATTTTGGGTTTATTTTAATGTAACAGAGCATACAATTATAAAAAGACATATTTTTAAATTTTACATCCTTCGTTTGCCAACAGCAGTGCTCCAAACCCCGTTACGATAACATTTTTTACGCCTGATATGTATAATTTTTAAGTATTAGGTCTACTGCCTCGTTGGTCTAGTGGTCGCAAGGGCTACTGCTGAGCATGAGGTCCTGGGTTCGATTCCCAGGTCGGGCAAAGTGTTATTGAGTTTTTCTATCTGGAATTTCTCAGTAGCAGCCCGGAGTCTGGTTTTGTGCCCGGTTGATGGCAATAGGCTCGCCCCCTATTACATGGGACTTAAACATAACTGGCGAAATGTGGGTGTACTATATAGGTACACCTCTGCCTAACCCTTCGGGGAAACTAGGCGTGATGTTATGTTATTAGGTCTATTATGTAATTTAAAAGTTTAATTAAAAGTAGTTACATACATACATGTTTATCACTTTTAGGCGGCCGACCGGTCAAGCGTTGGATTGATAAATCATTTTCCTTACCTAGAACAAAAACAAAATTGATGAATATATTAATATAAATATATAATATATTAAATTATATTAAAAATATTTTTCCCTATTGTTGATCACATTATCTAATAGGTAACGACAGTTTTTAAATAGCTACACATTTTATAAACACCTACAATAACCCAACACCTAGGTATAATCCTATCCTATTTCCTACTAATCCTACTATCCTACTAATCTGCTGATCCTACTATCCTACTAATCCTACTATCCTACTTACTACTAATTCCTACTAATATTATAAACTCGAAAGTTTGTGAGGATGGATGGATGGATAGATGATTGTTACTCTTACACGCAAAAACTACTGAACGGATTTGGATGAAATTTAGGATTAACGCATAGCCTACTTTTTATCCCTGTATCCCCACGGGATCGAGACTTATGCGGGTGAAACCGCGGGGCGCTGCTAGTATTCTAATAAAAACCTACAATAAAATTATATTTTAAAATAGTTTATCTAGGTTTACATGGCTTAATTTAGGTATACGTATTATATTACAAGTAGATATCACACTAAAATGAATACAACAACAACAAACAATGAGTACATTTGGGCATTGAAGTTTTGTATGGGACAGTAGAATTTTTCCGCGATTGCGATGTTGGTCCCATGGAGAAAGTTGTTCAGTTTGATGGTCTCTACCACACCTTTCTATAAGTACATCCTGTTAATATACGGAACGGAAGTATCATACTATAATTATACGCAAAAACCCGTTTTTGTTATCAATTCATTATTATAAATTGTACGTAAAAAGCTAAAATTTAACTTTAAATTATCACACGACCGTTATCTCCATTGCGTAAAACTATTATTTATACAGGGTTATTTTTCAATAACCGGCCAAATTTTCACAGGGTGTTCTACCCATGAATATTAACAACTTTCACTGTGGGGCCAACTCTAAAATCACGAAAAAAAATCTGCTGTTTCATACAAAAGTTCAATACCTACTCGGCCAAAATGTATGAAACAGCTGATTTTTTTCTCGCGATTTCAGAGTTGGTCCTATAGTGTAAGTTGTTCATATTCATGGGTAGATCATCCTGTGAAAATTTGGCTAGTGATTAAAAAATTGCCCTGTATATGCTAAAAATTATTAACAACAATACTTTTGCTTCGTTTACGTTACTATGCACGGAGTATGTACGGAAGCTGCCTACCCGCAAGGGAAGAAGGCGTGAGTTTATGTATATATGGCAGTATGTATTATATTAACTATAACTATTTTTTGAACAATTTATTTGCTACGTTATGATTGATATTTGTGAAGATTGTAGAAAATTGGTTAAACATAGAGAACTTCCTAACCAAACTTCCAAGGCCAAACTCTCTTTTAAAATACGTTTAGTCAATTTAATGGTTCCGTACCTAAAAAGTTAAAGACGCTTTTCGAGTACCCATTGAACAATGTACTATCGACGAAACTTATATGTGCCCTATTTGAAAACAAAATCACTTGCACACGATGACCATATCTGTTAGCAAGCAGCCGAGCGCTGCAAGTGTATGCTCGTTTCTCCCATGGTACCTACGTTATTGAAAATGGCGCAAAGTAATCAATTTTCTTTTTGTTAAATACTACGTTATCAAAGATGTTGTTTATTATTGTAATATGTACACAAATCTTAAATACAATATACAATTTAACACTAAAATATATACAGGGTGTCCGGTTTCGGACTAGTAAAAATTAAAGGGGAGGTACAGACCATCAATCTGAACTACTATTTCCCGGGGACCAACATCCTAATCGTGAAAAAAAAATCCGTCATCCCATACAAAAGTTCAATACCTACTCGACCAAATGTATGGGACGACTGATAATATTTTCTCGATTACGACGTTGGTCCCCGGGAAAAAGTTGTTCAGTTTGATGGTCTGTACCTCACCCTTAATTGTCGCTAGTCCGAAACCGGATGTGTGGTGTAATATACAAAAGGGAAAAATATAATAAAAAAGGGAGAGCTCATTGGGCATCAAAAAATTCGTCCGCATCGCTGTCAGTGGTAAAAGTGCCCAAAAAGCTGGCAGCGTTGCCACGTTGGATGGCAATGCTGATTCTTTGGACTAAATACTACGTAATACACATTACAGTTATTTAGCCTGCTATTCTTATAAGGAGCCGAATTATGGCATGTATAGAAAAGCTTGCCTTTTGTTGCCATACCCAAAATGGAGGCCTATGGAGCGCCTTTGTCCGTACATATCCGCAGCGTTGGCAGTTATTATTATTACTAGTGTGTAGAATCGCAGTGAAAATGTACGGTAGGTATAGCTTTAAATATGAAAGGATCTATTCGTGATGAAATTAAGGTAAGTACCTAAAAGAAAAATATTGTTGATAGGTGGCGTTCTGTAGTTTCTGCCTACCCCCATGGGAGGAAGGCGGGAGTTTATGTATGTATGCGATTGTTTTTCTTTTTACTTAGTTAAAACTGTCCATAATTATTTACATTTTTAGGGTTCTGTACCTCATGAGGATAAAAAGGAACCCTTAGAGGATCACTTCGTTGTCCGTCCGTCTGTCAGTCTGTCGAGACCCTTTTTCTCAGTAACGAGTGGAGGTATCAAGTTGAAATCAATATCAAATACGTAGGTCTACGGTCCCTTATAGCTCTAAAAAAAATCAAGTCAATGCAATAAAAAAATACGGCCATTTATGCGACATATTTTTATACTCGCAAATAAATCAAAACCTATAGGGCACTTCCCGTTGACTTAGAATCATGAAATTTGGCAAGAAGCAAGGTCTTACAGCACAATTAAAAGAAAAACTCCGAAAATCTTAATTTGTAGTTTTATTACATTTTTTTTTTGCGATTACAAACTTACATTTGCAGTTGGAGAATTGACCGTGACGTATATCGACTATCTGACCTTGGCTTAAGATTAACACCTGCCTACATCAAGCTAAAGACAAATAACATTACACAGATCTCCGAAAACAAGAAAGCTCTTCACAAATTGCATTTGGACATTCCTATTAAGCTGTTAACGAGTACAAGAAGAACAAGGAAAACTCTGAGAAATAACTTACGAGGTTAACTAAATGTTGGGTAAGTAATTCGACTGGCCGGACCCAATTCATCATCAAAGATGGCGACGTTGTGACGTCATTTTCGGAGATAACGTCAACCGAATAAATTGGATAATTTTGAAGCCAACTTTTGATAGTGTAAGTTGAGCAGCCTGTCTAACAACATCACGCCTTGTTTCCCCGAAGGGCTGAGCACATGCGTGCCTATAGTACGGGTCCACATTTCGCCAGTTATATCCCTTCGTCCGTTGACTTATCTTGAGAAGGTCGGTAACAATTGAAATTTAATTGTCTCGTGTGTCACAGTTAAAGGGATACTTAAGTCCCTTGTAATAGGGGGCGAGCCTATTGTCATCAACCGGGCGCAAATGTAGACTTCGAGAAATTCCAGACAGAAAATCCCGAATAACACTTTACGCGACCTGAGAATCGAACCCAGGACCTCATGCTGAGCAGTAGCGCTTGCGACCAGTAGACTATCGAGGCAGTAAGTCTATGTCTGTCTTTCTCTCTGGCTATGTATGGTTTGAGCCTGTGGACATACCTTTGGATAGAAATTGTATTTTTTTAACTTGTCTTGAGCTTGGAGAGATAAATCCCGGTTGTTATTAGGGTTTCAAGCTCAATTTGTTCCAAACCTATCTTCTAAAACATTCATCTTGAGTATTTTTGTTGAGACCCTTTACATAATTCAACCATCTCTTTGTTTTGCGCCTAAATGTGAGTTGTTGTTTTTTCTTTAAGAGAAAACTTCTTAAAGGCGCTCCCCTCACCGGGGACATTCGCCTGTAATGTAACAGTACACATTCGAGTATCAGTGAGTGAGGTCAAGCATTACATCAGTGAGTGAGGAGAACCGAGCATTACAGTGCGCAACCTGTAAAGATACAATTTGTAACTTTACATGCACTGGAACCATTCGCCTGTAATGTAACAGTAGTGAGTGGCAGCATCCGTGATACAATTTGTAACATGAATGCGAATCTTATCGAATCTTGGATTGTTACAGGCAAATGCTCCGGTGAGGGAGTGCCTTTAGGCGTACTTTGCGCTCTTTCTGAACAGAGGACGAAACTGGACCGTCACACTTGGGTCGATGACGCTGAGTCCGGTATACTCGGCTCTAGACGGTCGGTGATGCTAAATCGTGTATAAGTACTCGGCGCTGATTCGCGTATACTCGGCTCCAATTGTAAATTTGTCATAAGAACTATTTACTAGTTGTTTAGATAAACTAACTCGATACAAATTCGTTCAAGATGCAAATAGAACAAAGTTCTTTTAGCTTATTACATTACCTAGAATTAAAACTTAATAGAGGCAAACGCACACTTGTCCGCGTCGAACGAATCGTGGTTCTTCTTAATTCTTCCAGCGATTCATCCGATTCGGCGCGGGTAGGATTTCATACAAGTAATTCTAAAACTCGATTCTTTCGGCTCTCTCCCTTCCTTTGGCTCTGATAAGTGTGCGTTTACCTTTGGGTGGCATCTGACGGAAATATAATTATCTATAGTCTCCGCCAGATAAGAAAAAAATAAAAGTCGTTGACGCCTTCTACCAATGTATTCCAATATTTCAAAACGATACGAAAAAATAGTAAGGCAGTGTCGCTAACACGATCAAAATAAACTATGTTTTTTTTTGTTTGTATTTAAGTTTCGAGACTTTAGTACAAGTGTGGGTTAATGACTTTTATTCCACGCTTATCTGGCGTAAGGTTCACCGTTGTATCTCAACACATAAGTATTACATCACATTCCAACGACCTATCGCACGAAATCAAAGAAATAAAACATTAAGTAGGTAATATGAATATAGTACTGATGATATTACTGTTTATGACACGATCATTATGGTCTCAAGCATGTTGACACGCTCGGGAAAGGATTTTTTCACGAAAAAATGGTGCCTTAAATATGATTCGGTACAAGTAAGTAGTTGTAAGGCCACAAGAATCTTTCATAATACTAATAAAAATACTTCATTTTTCGCGCAGGTTCTTCTATTCCATTATGTAACAGGAAGAGAGATCATCAACCTACGAAATCGTTTCCTAATCTACCACACAGCGTCAATTTCGATTTTCCCTTTAGCTGCTAAAAGGATTATAGAAAGTGCCAAAGTCCGGAGAACTGCAAGAGGCCGAAGTTGGGGCACAATTTCCGCTGACTGATTGCTCGGATCTCATTCGCCCGAAAACAACAACGTTTGTGCGATAAACTAATTATAAATCAAACACTGACCGCCTCGTTGTTCCAGTGGTCGCAACCGCTACTGCTGAGCATGAGATCCTGGGTTCGATTCCCAGTTCGGGCAAAGTGTTATTTGGGTTTTTTCATCTGGTATTTCTCAGTAGTAGTCCGGAGTCTGGAGTGCCCGGTTGATAACAATAGGCTCGCCCCCTATTACATGGGATTTAAACATAACTGGCGAAATATGGGTGTACTAGAGGTACACCTCTACCTCGTTCGAGGATTACAAGCGTGATGTTATGTTATGTGTCAAACACTCGCCAAGGACCAACGTGACGTCTTTCACACAGCTCTTAGGACTGTCCGGGGACCCTTTTAGTTAATGTCCTCGCAATAAAAGAGACCCACATAAACGAAACTGTTTATTTTATTACCGCTATCAAGATTCATCTTAACTATCTCTGCACTGGATTAATTATTGCAACATACATACAATACTTCCTCAAAGTCTTGTGAGTTCTGACAGTGTTTTGTTTTGCTTTCGCGAAGAGAGTGCGGTATAATATTTAGCTTACGAAAGCATCAGCACCCTAATTGCGTAACACACTATCAATCTGAATCATTTTGAAGCAAATTGCTAATCCATTGCTTCTTAAGTTCGAAAAATTTGTCTGCTCAACAACGTAAATAGCGCAATGAATGTTGTTGAACTGTCAAAATGAAACCGATTCCTATTGTAAGTATGTTATGCAATTGTCCCGCTGGCGCATCTACTACTGAAACTTTTGTAACACGCGTGCTACGGCTACATTGTTGCGTTAACACGAACTACACTTCGCGCGCTTTCTGTTGGACAGCGAGAAGTCGAGCTGTGTGCGAGAGAGAACGCGCGAAGTACAGTTCGCGTTATCGCGACAATGTAGCCATAGAATTATGGTTTGTTGATTATGTCGGGATAGATATCCTGTTGTCCTGTGATATGACAAAATTTGAAGCCCAAGCTGTTGCTAAAAGTTTTCTCATCTCAACAACACTGTCCAATACAATATCAGAACGCCCCACTTAGCCTTTGTGAAATCCAATGGAGCTGTGTGAGGATCCTTATTTGAGTAATTTATCTTCATGTTAAATGTTTGACCTCTGACCTCTCGCCCCGGGGTTTAATTTAAAGGGACATGTTCCAACTTCCTCGTATATTTAATGTGCTTTACCAAAGGTGGATTGTTTTTCTTTGGGTCCTAAGTCAGCACCGGAATGTGGACATGTTTAAATTGAATGAATTAGATTTGTTTGTACCACATCAATTGGCTCTTGTTTAAGGGACCATTGTACTCATCATTATGAACAACTTTTACTATGGGACCAAACATGAAACCGCGAAAAAAAATCAGCTGTTCCCTACATTTTGGGTTTTGTACGTTCTATATTTATACTGACATTGAAATAATTAAGACTGAATAGAGAATTGACTATTTTGTTGTGAAGACGGGTTGATGTTACTTATACCGTTAAGACGGAGAATGACTTGCAACGTTAGTATGTAATGTATCATTCGACACGAGGTTGGTTACAAAACGGTGTTACACAAGACGCGGCGAATGCTCGCTTCGAGCACATGGGCTCAAGCGCGCTCCATGTCTTGTTACAAACGTGGCGAACGGTCGCTTCGAGTACTTGACCTATAAAATCGGCCTTTCTTTGTATTAGTCAATAAATAAATCCCATTGCATTTTTACTTTGTAAAGTATACTTTTATTTTGGAATTTTTTCCAAAATAAAAATATACTTTTGCAAGCACGACGACGACGCATCAACCTTGTTTGTAAGTAAACAAGCAATCGCAATGCTCACATCGAGCGGCGCGCGTCGAGCGGCTCGGCTCGCTGCATTGACTATTGTAACGCGTTACAAAAAGTCGATACATTACGAACAAACGTTACAAGTCAGTCTCCGCCTTAAGATGTGCACACACATTTTGACGTCAGAGGACAGAAATTCAATCAGAGAATAATCAAAAGCTAACGAACAATGATGGTGATAAAGATAGCCACTCAAAAAGAAGAAAAGGAAGAAAGCAAAATAGGTTTATTTGTTACAGAAACACGTGCATAGAAAAAAGGTAAGTTAACTCAAATAATAATAAAAGAAAGAAGCATAGTATAATATACTGTGACAGAAGTGAAAGCTTAAAACATTAAGGCGCTGCACAAACGTGGACACTTTTGTGTCTTCAAACTCAAACTCAAAGCATTTATTTCAAATAAACCAATTACAGGCACTTCTGAATTGTCAAAAAGTCGGTCAGTTAGTCAGAAAGTTGAAGCTAGTTGCCCATTCCAAAGCGTAGATCTCTATGGAGAAGAACGGGCAAGAAACTCCACGGACACTCTTTTAAATAAAAATATTGGTTACATCATTCATGTTGAAATTAAGTACGTGAGAACAATGTAGAAGGACGTGCACGTTAAAAGCGTCCGCAACAAAAAGTTAAAAACCAAAAAGGATTCAAACGACACTTCTTGACATACGACACACGAAACGATTCTTGTTTCGGATGCAAGCTACCAATGCATATTTGATTTCTATATAACCAGTATGAAATCAGCCACTCCCTGCGCAGACGTGAACATTTTATTTTGTCCAGTTGCTTCCACTTAATACATACTCGTTGCCGATCTAAAAGTGTTCGGTGTCGGTAACTGGAAACTAAGAGTCGTCAGTTGAAGACACAAGCAACATTAACAAAATTCCTTACAATTGCACTGAGTTGTGCAAACGGACGATTTGCAATCGGTGTCCGTATCCTATGTGCGACACAAGCCACGCACACCGAGCGGGTGGCGCGTGCGCGGGCGAGCCAAAAACAATCTCACCACAACAGTCACGCCACCTGACGCGACAACTACGGTTACTAGAGGCCAGGAGTAGCAACCGGTGACTGTGTCCGATCGCCGCTATAGGACACAGCAACTACGGTTTCCTGTGACGGTGTGCCGTGTCGGCAACAAAAAGTGTCTACGTTTGCGCAGCCCCTAACATGTACACAGGCCGCTGCGCATCGGCAGTCTGGCGCAACACGTCACATAAGAGTTATGACTTGAGCATGTCGCAAGTCACGCATCCGTAAGATTTGCCCCCACTAAAAAACAAAAGGTATTAATTTAAAACAGGTACACTAAAAGATAAATACTCGTAGTTAAATTATCTTTAAAATGGAGGTTTCATAAAAATACGCTTGATAGTTTTTGCGTAATTCTCAGTTTTTTATCCGCGTTAGACGTAACTTTACAAATTATGTAATATAAACATAATGTAAAATATTCACATATTAAGTTATTAAGAAAATGCTTTATCTTAACATATATTTTTTTCCAGATCAATAACACTACTCGTTTAGAGATGTTTTTTCAGTTTAAAATCATTAAAAGTTGGTTATCGTCGCCTTAAAGATGAGCTCGTCAAACGCCACAAAACTTCACAAACTCCTCAGATGTTAAGTCACTTAAACCAAGACCACGATTAAAATATAGTAGCACCCTCTCCTATCGTTTTCGGCGCCTAAATTATACATTCAGGATTACTCTTAAAACTGTATCATCACAAGTACACAGGCCCGAGACTGTCCATAAGACCACTACAGTTGAAGGATCCCAAGGATCCTTTAGAGAGGACTTGGCAAAATCCCTCCTTACAAGTTTACATTATGATGGTTAAGGCCTACGCACACCGGGACGGAATGGCAGAGGATTTAAATTTTTACCATAGGACATTCAAACTTATCTAGTAGGAATACGACAAATGCCAATGTTTTAAATTGATTCCGTGGCATTGAAAGGGATTTCTTGACACGGCATTGGAGAGCGCGCTAAGGGATCCCGCGGCGGGATGCCGCAGCGCACTGCGGTAGGCAACGGCACGCCGCAGGCCACTGGGCCATCACGACATTCACAGAGGATTAAAAAAAACTAAAATATTATTCAACTCCCCACTAGGTAATGCCAATGGTGTAAACTAGGGCGCTAATGACCTTGTTTTTCACTTGAACCTTTGTGTTCGTTCAAGCGATATGTTATCGCCCTCGAAATCGCAACGATTGACCACTGTATGCGTTTATCAGAAAGGTGCGGTCATATTTAAACAATAAATGGTTTTATTTCTGTAAGTAGGTTAGTCAAACACTTTTACACGTCAATCATATTTTTTTTTAAACTAGATGAGACCAGCGTTTCTGATATGACTGCTCTGAGAAGAAAGGCCGAAACAAACTCAGAGGCTTTAAAGTCCACATATAATCTTAGTCAGATCATATGAAGACCATGAAGATTGGTGTCTGAAATGGTCTTTTGAGGAAAGAACCACACAGATTGAGTGAACCTGTCCAGTCAGTGCACGCATTTGTCAGTAGTCGTACAGCTCAACTCAGAACGTAAGGAGCTCAACGATTCGACGAACCCGCATAAATTACTCAAACTGCCAGAGGTAAAGATGTGGTACAGACCGTGAAAGTGGACAACTTTCTCCATGAGACCAACATCGTAATCGCGAAAGACCTATCGACCGTCTCATACAGTTCGGTCGAGTAAGTATTGAAGTTTTGTATGGGACAGCTGATAATTTTTTCGCGATTTCTATGTTGGTCCCATAGAGAAAGTTGTTGAGTTTGATGGTCTGTATCACAGCCTCACCTTTATAATACACGCTGTATACACGTGGCACGAACACAATATAATACTTTTAAACTAACCCTTAGTTCCGATAAAACGGGGAAGGAACTTGCGTGATTTCGACTGTTTTGGGCTGATTTGTAAATTACGTAACGCATTGTAGGAAAATAACTGATTGTTTTGAATAAAGAACTTGAAACTTGAATGAATTATATATTGCACAGACATATTATATATAGAGACCTTACAAAATATATACCTTATAAATATACCTTACAAGTCGATGACAAGCAGCCAAATTGACAGATTTTTTTAACAACGGTTGCTTTCTATTAATATTATTTAAAAATGTTACCTAGAGAGAATGATGGAAGGTTTGGGTACATACTTACGCAGAAACAAGTGGACCATAATTCGTTCCTAAACCATCCCTTATTTATTTTATACATCAGCCTCAGCAGCTCTCATTTTAGAAAGGAATGCGTAGGATTATAGGGGGCTGACAGTGAGGATATCTTTTCATGGCATCACGCTCATAAATTCAAGTCTTCCTTATCTCGGCCTGCAA
This sequence comes from Fissipunctia ypsillon, assembly GCA_947568875.1. Classification (NCBI taxonomy): domain Eukaryota; kingdom Metazoa; phylum Arthropoda; class Insecta; order Lepidoptera; family Noctuidae; genus Fissipunctia; species Fissipunctia ypsillon. Next base: position 6,436,342 of record OX387660.1, on the reverse strand, counting down.
GTGATACAGCGTATTATCACCGCACTATAAAACCAGACAACTGTCATTTATCATCAACACACTTAGAAATACCCCAAAGATTCCATCGCACCCCAAATCCTCTATCTTTCACTCTAAAAATGGCAACACTAAAAGCATTCCGAAAAACACCAACAAAGAATTTTAAACCTTAACCGAACTGATTACAATTCAGTTTAGTTCACAGATGTGGAGACAAGAACAATAAATAAAATATACTAGCACCATCAGGTTCACAAAAGTACCTCAGATTTCCGCCGATTCATATTTCATTCAGATGAAAATCTAAACTTGGAAATGTCTTGAAAATTAATGGTTTCAAAATTCAGTGACGCAGCTGGTGTGAACGAATGAGAATCCTCATCAGATCTTGATTGAACTGATTGAATGGATCGATTACATCTGAATGAACGTTTTCCCAGAGTTATCAATGCTGGCTGGATTAATTAGGAATATTGAGAAATAACGATACTAATTAAAAATCGGTGATAAATCTGGTTGCTTAGCAATTATGCTCATAAAGGCATAATTAGTTTCAAGATGCTTATCACTGAGGTGGTAAGTATTAACCGGATTATTGTAGGTATAATGGCAGGTTTCTGTTACTTTGCACAATAGACTCTGTTACCTAGTGTTACACGAATGAAAAAAATAAGAAATGAGTACATAAGACGAAGTCTGAAAGTGACACCGGTGACGGAAAAGTTGTGTGAAAATCGTTTGTCATGGTATGGGCATGTGATGCGGAGGAATGAGGAAAATGTCGTGAGGAAAGATTTTGAGTATGAATGTGGAGGGCTATAAGAGTAGAGAAAGACCAAAGAAACGATGGATGGACTGTGTGAACGATGATGTGGCTAGAAAGGAGGTGGCTACCGAGATGACGACTAATAGAGAAGTTTGGAAGAAAAAGACATATTGGAATAAGGACAGGAGAATGGTGATGATGACAAGACTTTATTCTTAACTTAAGTACTGCATGTAACTTATGATTAAGTTTTTTTTTTTATTTAAGATAGGTTTGCTCTTGACTCTAGTCTAGGTCAGAGATGACAGAGACAAAGTCGACGATGGAGCGAGCTTACCCAGAAGAAGCCTGTTAACTCTCACTTTGAAGAGATCGGCGTTGTATGCGTTCGGAAACAGACGCAGGCAGAGAGTTCCACTCCTTTGCTGTGCGCATCACAAAAGACATTTGGAAACGCTTAGTGCGAATTGGTGGAATAGCAAATAGATAGGGATGGTAACCTGCAGTGCGTCTAGATGTCCCATGGTAGAAGGGGGCAGACGGAATGAGGACGTGGAGTTCTCGAGCACACTCACCGAAGTACAATCTGTAGAAGACCGACAAGCAGGCAACCTTGCGGCGATGAGCCAAGCTGTGAAGCTTGGCATCCACCAGTCTTACGTCGCCAATTAACGTTATGTATACCTATAGTTTATGTAACTTAACACTTATCAATAGCGAAACACATTTCTGCTTTTGCTAGACATCTATTGATATTTTTAAGCTACCTACGTCATTAGTTCAATACTGCTAAAAGTTAATGTGATGACACCGCAAAACATTCTAGTTCTCAGAATAATTTGTCTGACAAAAAGTCTATTTGGCTCGCTTGGAACTAAAGTGTTGTATGATACAAAATCAACATTTTGAGAAAATGAACACTGTGTGCTTATGAATGTATGTTATATTGACAATTGACAATAAAATAAAAATGTTACATAGGCCACTTTAGCTCCAGGTTAGACATTTCAATTAAAAATGAGACCGCATCGTACCATCGGTCCTACCGCTTATTACCCTTCTTTCCTTCGCAACTGGCAACACTGATGTCTTCCAAACAGTACAAAATAGAGTTTCCTGAACGTTTTTTTCAGGCAATAAAAAGATGTAGTTAGAGGCAAATGTGACCGTTGTTCGAGAACTATGTGTCATTACTGTGCGTCGGAGAGTACTTGCTACTAAACGACCGACCTAAAGTGGTTTCAAGAACACAAATTGTCAAAGTTTCCAAAGTATAGTATAATAGTTTTGTTTCCAAAGTAAAGGGTGCTTGGGTCAAAAACAGAACGGCTGTCAGTCAAACTGATAAATCTGCCGTTTTGAAACAGATTAACCTAAATGACGCTTTTAAAAGGTTAAGTTGAACACTTGTTATGGCCTAAAGCAGAAAGCAGTTGTCCGTCAAAACCATAATATAAACTAGCTGCTGCCCGTGGCTTCGCCCGCGTGGATAACAATACTTCCCTCTTTGAATCGGATTTTGTTCACAAATTCATGGGTTTTAATTTTTTGCGCGGGACCCTAATTCTTTTTCTAAAATAAAAGTAGCCTAAGTTACACCTTATAGCAGTAGCTATCTGCCAGTGAAAGTTTCGTCAAAATCGGTCCAGCCGTTTTGGAGATAAGTCGGAATAGACAAACAGTAAAAAATTGTAAAAATTGTTTTTTAGTTATAGTCGTAAGTGCCGTATACACTTTCATATGCATTTAGTAAAAAGCTGTTATTCTGACATTACAAACAGACACCTCAATTTTATTTATTTGTATTGTATAGGTGCGAAAGTAACTGTCTAGCCGTCTGTTACCTTTTCACGTCTAAAGCATTGAATCGATCTTTATGGAAGTTGACAGGTAGGTAGCCTGGAACCTGGAGAAGGGCATAGACTACTTTTCATCCTGGATATTAGTATTGTTGATAACGGATTGAGAAGTCATGCGATCAGCTGTCAACTGATGGAAGGTTAGGAGGAGGCGCGCGGTGTGGCAATAGTCTCTTTTTGCTTGGACGGCGTTCGGAACAGACGTGCTATCTGATCATTGCCGTGTGCTTAATTATTTTTAGGTTATGTTTTGGTTCTTGTACCGATTATTACTTTTGGCTTGTGTGATTTCTATTTAATTGATATTTACAATGTTTCTTTTGATATTTTTATAATTTTTGTAAAGTGTAATTTAAAGAAATTAAATATTGTTTTTTTTTTTTACTTATTTCACTTCTGATTCCTAACAGTATTATCAATCAAAATCAAAGCCTATCCCAGTCCACTGCTGGACATAGGCCTCTCCCAAGCTGCGCCACAACACTCTGTCCTCCGCCTTCCGCATCCAGTATGTCCGTCTGTCCCAGTCACCTTCTTAAGGTTGGGTTAAGGTAACAATATTATAAAATGATGAAATACAAAAGCAGACGATGTCACAGGCAAAAGCTAGTGGACGATAAATCTGCCGTTTTGGAACAGATCAGCCTTTAGCCAATACGCCCACCCCTTATTACACGGGATTTAAACATAACTGGCGAAATGTGGGTGTACCTATAGTACACCACTATAGGTACACCTCTGCCCAACCCTTCGGGGAAACAAGGCGTGATGTTATGTAAAGGTTTAAGGGCCAGATAAGCCCTTAAGCAGTATTTTCCTCAAAAACATAAGATTACGACACTAATGGGGCCTCCTTATCAGGCCGGTTAAGACTTTATATCTCGAGGCCCTGATGACGTCAGCCTAGAGAGAAAGATGAGATCACACGCCTGTCAATCATCTTAACATCCTCGAGAAAAAACAGCTTGCGGCAAATGTTTAACCAGAACTTAAGAATAAGAGATAGGACTACAGCCTCTATTTTTCATGAAATAGGGAGTAGTATCCCGTGAATGTTTTCTCTCGTTAATCTATCTAGTAATAATTTTGTAATGGCGATAAAAATCTCAGTGAAAATGGATCTGTCTACTCGCTAATGACTTTTTTCCATTTTGTAATGGTAAACGAGTTTATTTCCAGTATTGTTTGCCAGGAGGCGGCCATTGTGACATTTCCTCAAGCGTGGGACGTAATACAAAGGTAATTATGAACGTAATGGAAACTTTTCTCTTTTCTTTAGAACCAGATCATATTTTCCTGTAATTATCTAACTTTTTAGGATGTTTTTATGTGACATCATTATAATTTTAACTTTGATGTGCTTACAATAAAAGTAAATTAATTAAACATTCATCCAACATAGCCGTAAAAAGACAGAAAATAAAGTCTGTTCCTATAATAAAAGATACACATGGCGGCGTCAGCGGTGGCTGAGCGAAACCACCGTCATCATCTCGATTCGGTGGTACGGAATTCATAGTGTAGGTTTACAATCAAACACGAAGATACTTACAGCAAATCAGTTAGTATTTCACTTTCAGAATAATTATCATGGTAGGCACAATACTAATAACATTCACGCACTATTTTCTAAGTACTGAGGGCCAACCACCACCTCTTAAGGGGGAAGCGCCAAGGTAGCCCGCGAAATTCAAACTTTCTTACGATTTTTGCAATTTGCTGGTCAGTATTAAGTTATAGGTTGATTAAAATATGATTCGCGGCCGTAACAAATATGTATTTACAGAATTATAATCATTAAAGTCATCAACACAACTCTCTAAGACCAAGTAAACCCCAAGAATTACTATTTCATGAAATCTTGACATTTGGGGATGTACTAACTTAACAAGTTTTATTACTGATTGTAATGATTATAATTCTGTAAATACATATTTGTTACGACCGCGAATCATATTTTCATCAACGTACAACTTAACACTGACCAGCAAATTGCAAAAAACGTAAGAAAATTTGAATTTCGCGGGCTACCTTAGCGCTTCCCCCTTAAAGCAGTATTATTTTAATGTTACTTCAGTGTCAGAAAGAGATGGAGCTATAAAGGATGTCTAGCTCCATCTCTTTCCCACACTGAAGTAAGATTACAATAATACTGCTTTAAGAGGTGGTGGGCTAGCTCCTGGCAAGCCGACAATATTCTGACAAATAAATAAAATTGAATTGAATTGCATTGACAGTTACCTGTAGGAGAAACGGAGGTCTACATCCGTTCGTTGCCCTCACAAGACTGACTCGTCGTTCAGTCACCACTTCCCTTCACATGTCTCTGCCATCTCTCTCTTGAAAGACATCTACTGCGGAAACTGAATGTGCTTGAAAGACTTACACAATAGGTAACGAAAAACAAAAACGATTTTCGAAATTCAAACTCAACTGACATTCGAATCGAAATGTTACATGACAGCCGTCATTGTGCAATTATTATCCACGTAGAAATAGTGTATCGACTATCGACCATATATCGAGGGAATAAAGCCAAAATTGATTATTTATTATTCAAAAATATGCAAAATGCATGTCACTCGTAAAAATGTAGGCCGTCATATGCGAATGCGATTGAGTTTCAATGTTAAGAGATTTGACACACTTTCTGAACAAGTATTAAACTATCCTGTTTTTTTCATGGACTTTTCTTTTGTTTTATGAATAACCCATTCCAGCCTATAATCCCTACCAAAAAAGATCCAACTGAAGACAGTTGTCTCTCCTAGATCAGCAAGGCAATTCGTTTTCGATTTTATCGCCTCCACTTTGTCTTGGTAAAGATGTCTGAGTATATTATTCAAGGCAGTACAGGAGAGACACGCTAGGCATTTGTCTATACAGGGTTATTTTAAATTGGCTAGCTAAACTCCACAGACGCGATGGGTATCGATATCTAAACACGATAAAATAAAAAAATTAAAAAGATTTTGTTTTTTTTTTGGAGGTCAACAACCGCTGTTAGTGTTGTTACTTGAAGTATGAGTTCAGAAAAAACAGTTTTCTTATGTTTTATCGTGTTTAGTTATCGATACTCATCACGTCTGTGAAGTATACGAAAAAAAAACAGATTTTTTAAACTGCTATTTCAAGTGACTACAATACTGCGGTTGATGATCCCACAAAAAAATCATCTACCATGTTTAGATATCGACACCCATCGCGGCTGCGGAGTTTAGCTAGCCAATCCTAAATAACCCTGTATAAAAGAGACTAAGATCTATTTTCACCATACCATGTGAGTTTAATCTTCTGTTAAAATGTTAACGGGACATTAACAGTAGCGAGTGTTTCACCATGCGCTAATCCACGATTAAATGTCTTAATCAGGCGTTAAATTTAATTGCTGCCCTAGACCTCCGTTAACTAACCAACCGACATTTAGTCAGTTGTCAAAATCATCGAAATGGAAGCAGCGTATTTACGCGAGTCTATATTATACGGCTAGCTAAAATGATGCACTGTCAGTGAACACTGACATATGACATTGTGACTTGTTATTATGGTTGCTTTGACAAATAACCGATACAAAATGAATGAATGATATAATTATATGAATGGATGAATGATACATCCTAACGCCAGGTTTCTTATGTGGTTTTATTTTTGTCTGGTGGAACATAAATACTATTAACATCGATGTTTATTTTAATGGCTGATTTACTTATGTCCGATTATGAACAGTTTGGTGAAATCAGCTCTTATGCCTGTTTTGACTAACGTCAAGTTTAGCAACGTTTAGTTTGGTAATGTCTAACGTAGTTTTAACGTGCACGTCTTTCTACATCGTTCTCCCAAGAATAATTCCAACATGAAGTGATGAACGATGTAACCAATATTTTGATTTAAAAGAGTGTCTGTGGAGTTTCTTGCCCGTTCTTCTCCATTAATTAAACATTCATTAAAAAGACAGAAAATAAAATCTGTTCCTATAATAAAAGAAGCTATACAGGACGTCTAGCTCCATCTCTTTCCCACACTGAAGTAAGATTACAAAAATACTGCTTTAAGAGGTGGTGGTTTCTTGCCCGTTCTTCTCCATAGGTACCTACTACGCTTTGGAATGGGTAACTAGCTTCATCTTTCAGACTGACGACCCCTTGACAATTCAAAAGTGGCTGTAAGTGGTAATTGAAATAAATGCTTTAAGTTTGAGGTTAAGCAGATCCCTAAGCAACCACATGCTAGAAAATGTGGGTAGGTCAATGACCGCTATTGCCATGCTAAAACATGACAACTATACATGGTGTTAGAGAAAACGGGTATTAGATAACAGTAAGTACGTAGCCGAAGTTTTACGCTAACATGTTAAATTGCTAATGTTAGCTAACTCCTTGTGCTCTTTATCTTTAGCCTGGAAAAGTCTATTTATTATATAGATCAGAGGCGAAGCGCGCTAACAACTCCATTCCTACCGGCTTCCCTTTGGAAGATCGAAAGAGTAACTTCACCTACCACCATTGAAAAATAGCACATTCAGTAATGTCTACGATTGCCAAATAATATATATTCGAACAACATGATTATCGTATTTGTATGACTATTTATAACTGAACAATTTCTTCTTCGGCTTCCCTCCTACGAAATGTCAAGCCTCGCCACTGATATAGATAGATAGATAGAATACTCTCTCTCTATTTATTGTCAGACGGGTTCCATTAAGAGAATTAACAGTTCTGAGTCAGGCCAAAACAAATAGGCAAAGCTTGCCAGAAATTTTGTGTGCGTAAGTAGATATAACTTGTACTTCCATAGAAACCTTTGTTCTTGGCCTTCATTATAATAAAATCTGTAACGAAATTGGCTTACATTTTCTTTCTCTCGATGTGTTCAACTTTTTCTAACAGTCCTATGAATGTCCCAATAGATAATTTCCTTTGTCCTGTTCTTCAGACAATCATAACGGTGGGCATTTACGATAGCGCCATTTGGCGTGGTTCCAAACGACTACAGTCAAACGGAGCGATTGGACATCCAGAGTTTTAAATCACGTCAACGGATTTTACATTCACGATCAAATTTTGGATGTACCTATATCACGCCATTTGGCGCGATGGACTGACCGTGAATGACTTTTACGTATGGATGAAATTGAGACAAGAGAGACTTGTTAAAATGGTCCCCTTCAATAAAATACCACTCAACCTACAAAAAGTAGGTTAAAACCAAGTCCTATAAGTTTACGCATCTAAGAACTCTCGGCTCTCTCACGTAGAAAGGGCTCTCCAGTCTTCAAGAGGACGCAAAGTACTTGCTAAGAGTCTATCAAATTACTAAGAGTACGGTCAACAGAACTCTTGAAGTACTAAAACCAATCTTACTGTGAAGACATAAGGGCGTTATCAATGTCAAATTTTTACAACCTTATTTAGCCATCGATACGCTTAGAAGAGAAATGACAAATTGTTACCATCGACGCGCTGGTGAAGGTACACAGGGGGACGAAGACGATAGGTAGGTATTACTTTACAGAATTTTGCTGATTAAGGCGATAGCGCCAGGGTAGCCCGCGAAATTCAAAATTTTCTTACGTTTTTTTGCAATTTGCAGGGCAGTATTAGATTGTATGTTGATTAAAATATAATTCGCGAGCGTAACAAATATATATTTACACAATTATAATCATTAAAGTCATCAATACAACTCTGTAAGACCAAGTAATCCTACTGAATGACTATTACATGAAATCTTAACATTTGAGGATTATATATTACTAATTTATGGAGTTGTATTAATGATTCTGTAAATTCATATTTGTTACGGTCGCGAATCATACTGTAATCAACACAAGCCCAGACACTGAACTGCAAATTGCAAAAATCATAAGAAAATTTGAATTTCGCGGTTGCCTTATTTATTTATTTATTTAAACTTTTCACACTTAAAAAAGTACAAAGGCGGACTTAATGCCTTAGGCATTCTCTACCAGTCAACCAAGGGTGGTGAAGAGATTAGATGGCAGGTGCTCTGTTAGAAATGGAACAATTTGTACATAAATACGTTATAAACTTATAATACACATACATACATATTTACTATAATGTATACCTATATTATATATATATATATATATATATATATTATATACAAATTCAAGAGAGAGAGGTTTTGAGATGACTACGCTATTTATTTTGAAAATAACTCCGCAATCTCCGCTTAAATGCATACCGACTGGTGGCCGTCCTGATGTCAAGAGGTAGCGCATTCCAAAGAAGAATGGACTGAATATAACTTTGCGCTAAGTCTTTACTTTTTAGTGCTTATTCTCAAAGCAGTCAGTCTTCAGGCTAATTGATGTGAAGATACTAACCCCCATAGTCATAAAATACTCAAACGCTTATTAAACCTATTTTAGTTAAAAGTATTTTGTCAATTTCTTTCGAATTATGATTTGAATTTGAAAGAAGAAGACAAAACACTATAATTAAAATAGGTTTATAATACGTTTTAGTTTTTTTTTTATGAACAGAGGATCATAGAGAGCCCAATTGCCAATAAAGAAAATCTTTTGGCGCTTGAATGACATTGACAGGCCGGGAGTTGCTGGTAAACATTTGTAAATTATTGTCACACAAATTGCATTGCCATGAAAATACAAGATGGCGGCTTTAGTTCCAATTTCGGCCACACGATATACTTGTTTGTAGAGTTGTATTTTGTTTGATAAGGGATGCGTCAAGTACAAATTTTACCGAGTAACCAAGTACCTAGTATTGCTCGGTATTATGTTTACCGAACCGAGTATTCTGTCAAGTAATTCGGTTTAGTCGAGGTATTGGGCTCTTCTAAACGGGTCCAGGGACGGCGGACTCGGGGACGTCCACCGGCCCCTATCATATAGGACCCGAGGTGGTCGCGCGTAGTGTTCCACGCGCGCTCCTCTTAGACGTCACGGGGGCAGTCAAACCCCTCACTCCTCCCGCTTGACCAGACGGAGCCCGCAGATGCGGGCTAGCAATTGTCAGGGGCTGCGTTGAAGAGTGCTTAAGTGCGTAGCCCCCGGTGCAAGTGTGCGAGGGAACATGGGGTAGTTTTAGTCAGTAGAAGTCTGACACACCCTGGAAAAACTCCATGAGAATTTCTACTCCTTTACCAAAAAAAAAAAAGGTATTGGGCGGGAAAAGCCGTTTAAACATGCTCGCAACAGCCGTAACGTGCGGCCGGCGAGCGAGCGGTAAGTACGGCGCCGTTCCCCGCACCACGCAACAGATACTTGCCATTTGTTTACATATCACACGCACGGAGTGAATTACGTTGTTACTAAATTTGTTTTTAGGGTAGAATTATAAGTACCTAGTGTTTATTGTGAGTTTGTTTGTAACTATTTGAGAAATGAATGGGCTACATTCTACATTAATATTGTAAAGAGGTCAAGTTAGTTTACGAGTTCTTTTCCGAGTACCTCGGCAGTCAAACCGAGTTATTCGACCGATTACGATTATATTCGGCTAACAAAATGGCCGAGTACCGAGTAATAAACGAGTACTCGGCGCATTTCTATCGGTTACCTAATTGGAACACACCTTAATACTTACTTTGATTACCACTGTGTTCGTGTGAGCTGTCATTCTGAATAAGAAAGGTCCGTTTAGCTTCTACATTTGTAAAAATACCGTGTTTTCTTCTTCGCTCATGATAAAAAATACAACACACAATAATATTCTCAATTTCCTGATCCTGATCATCGGACCTATTTCATCTACGGGAAGCTGGAAATTCAATCAATCAACATGGGATCACGTTATGACTTATGAGATTCAGAATTTCAGATACCTACAGGCGGCAAGCAAATAATCACATTTGGACAGATTATCCCTTCCTTATAACATCAGCATGGCTGATGGCATTAACTTCTTTAAATCTTATACTAAGTGGTCATTGATTTCTATCTCAGTACAGCCGCTTTCATATGACTAAGACGCAGATACTAGCGGCCTTGAGTATATAGCTTGCGTGTTCTGTGCTGAGGTCACGCAACGCGTCGTACGTCCACCCAGTAATAGGACTCGCCCATCAAGGAGCGCAGTCCCATGTTAGACACATTATTAAATTATTACACATAAAACAAAAGGTATTTTAATAAAACACTTATACTAAAAGATAAATAATTAAATTCTTTTTAAAATGGTGAAGGTTTCATAAAAATACGCTTGATAGTTTTTGCGTTATTCTCAGTTTTTTAGCCGCGTTAGACATAACTTTACAAATTATGTAATATAAACATAATGTAAAATATTCACATATTAAGTCATTAAGAAAATGCTCTAATTTAACATATATTTTTTTACAAATCATTAACACTACTCGTTTAGACGTGATATTCAGTTTAAAATCAGTAAAAGTCGGTTATCGTCGCCTTAAACTACACCCAATCTAAACAGAACTGCGCCCCCATTTCAATCACAATCAAAAAGATTTTGAAGGAAATTCATAATCCTTTGCTTCATAGGTTTGAAAAATTTATTAACGCAATGAATATTGTTGAACTGTCAAAAGGAAAGGCATTACCATTGTAACTGTGTTACGCAATTACCCTGCAGTTTTCAACATACACCTAAATGCTTCTTGCTCGAATATGATACCCTAGTACCCAGCACAACGTATACTCAACTTTAACATCACTTAGAAATCCAATATAGGAGAGAATGGCTGCGTCTACTGCTAGCCGTTATTAACCCCTTAAACTATGCACAAGGGTTAGTGCATGCGGTGAATAGTTCAACATGGCGGTACCTTCCAACCCCTTAGCTCGGTAACTTCTACTGGCATTATCGCTTTACAGATTGTTCGCAGACTTGGTTCATTGAAAGCTGCAAAACATGGCTAAATGTCGAGCTTGTGGTTTTAGTTTAGACTAGCGACCCGCCCCTGCTCCGCTCGGGTTTTACGACTTGACGAAACACCGAGGTTTCTTTATAATATTATGAATGATGTGAATGAATGAAATGCACCGACCACCCCAGCGTGGTTTAACCAGACTCGATTACTCGAATGAACCCAAAGATTCACACTAGCCCCTGTAGCCTCATGTTTCATGGGGCTACATAGGCCATTGCATATCAAGGAGTAGACCGGGGGGCGCGGTAATGGTAGAGAAGACGTGCCCTTACGATATGGAAGGATTATTAGAGTCTACCGAGTATGCACCCTGGAGTAAACATTGGAATATTGGAAAGACGGGTAATATTTATCTATGGATGGGCATCTTTTAACGACATCGCCGTCACGTTGTTTCAAGTCCGGCTTCACCGGTAAGTCTTTTTGCGGGGTTACTGCTATCTTTATAATATTAAGTAGTTTAATATTAATGTATTAATGTAATGTGTCACGCTGCAAAAGAACTAAAACAAATAGGCCAACTTAGTTATGCTGGTGTGCGTGACAGCTGACGTCATACACTGGCGCCAGTCATTGTGCTTTTCTAGTGTGCGTGCAAATTGCGGCCAACAGTTAGACGCTATTTTTTTCGACGAGTTCACAGCTTTGACTGTCTATCTAGACATATTTATATATTTGATTAATGTATAATAGTACACATGAACCTATAGGAATAAATTCTCTAAATGATGATGAGAACCGCATTAAAATCCGTTGCGTAGTTTTGATGAACAACGCGGGCACACATACTGACACGAAAAGCGACTTTAATCTATAACACAACGTGTTCCTCTTGATATCCCATATCTCTAGGAGGTCATTGTACTCATCATTATAAACGACTTTTACTATCGGACCAAACCCGAAATCGCAAAAAAAAATCAAGTGTTCCCTACATTTTGACGAGTTATGCGAATATAAATAAAAGTAAAAGTTGTTCATAAAGATGAAAAGTTGTACAATGACCCCCTAGAGTTATGGGATATCAAAAAGAACAAGTTGTATAATAATAACTAGTGAGTGCGGCTTTGCTCGAGTGCAATCTACTAATGTTGCGACATGTTGAAAAATTAATATTTCTGTGCTATATCGAAGTTAAATATGAATGAATTATACACAAAAACCTTCCAGAATAAATTCTCTAAATGATGGTGAAAACCGCATTCCGGTTCGTGGATGGGTGATCCTGATCATCCATTTTCGTAGATCTTTGACAGTCGTTACGGGTCGTCAGAAGCCCAAAAGTCTGACAACCAGTCTTACCAAGGGGTATCGTATTAGCCATTTACTGGGTTGTGGAGGTCAGATAGGCATTCGCTCCATGTAAAATACTGGTATTCAGCTGCATCCGGTTAGATTGGACGCCGACCTTAATTAACACTGTTGGAAATGGCTAGGTTGATTTTTTCAACTTATCGCCATATTTTTCCGTTCTCCGCTTTGTTAAGTATTTTGTCCGTAGCCAGATTAAGATCCACTTTACTACGATTTCAACGCTTAAATGGGACATTTGATTCTATAATAATATTATAATCGTAAAAGTTTGCATGTTTGGATGTTTGTTACTCAATTACGCAGAAAAGTCTGAACGGATTTTTGATAGAATTTGGCACATCGATAGTTTATTAGGATTAACACGTAGGATACTTTTTGTCCCGGTAATACGTTCCCGTGGGGTAATTTCCGATCTCCAAGCGGGCGAAGCCGCGGGTAAAAGCTAGTTCCCTATAAGTATCGTCAACAATTAAAACAGTATCATCAATCACGAAATTAATCGCTTTTAAAGTTAACTACACGATTTAAATGTTCAAATTACTGTTAAATGTAATTAAGTTTTATATTGATTGTTCGGTTATCGCCATATAAATCATTTCAGATACATTATAGGTCTGACATTTTAGTATTTATGGGTTTAATCACAGGGTTTAATCTACAGCTCTATATTTTGACAAATGAAAATTATTGCAACAGTTTTCAAAATGTTCGGGTTGTTTGTGCGCCTGTAGAGGTGTCACAGGCAAATTGCATACTGGATGATTTTTTTTACCGTCTCGAAATTTTTACAGGGTGTTCTACCCATGAACATGAACAACTTTCACTATGGGACCAACTATGAGATCACGAAAAAAAAATCTGCTGTTTATTAGAAAAGTTTAAACCTACTTGACCAAAATGTAGGGAACAGATGATTTTTTTTTCGCGATTTCAGGTTTGGTCCCATAGTAAAAGTTGTTCATAATGATGAGTACAATGATCCCTTAAGAGGTTGTGCCTTATTTATGTTACATCTTGTATATTTTTCTATATATCTTTTTCCCGTGTAACCAGAGCCCATAAATGAATCCGCGATAATGCTCATAATACAGTCAATCGAAAGTCCATGATAATAATTTGACTTTGAAAGCGTCTGTATTTAGTAGCAGTAAGGGCTGTTTTTAACCTACGTCAAAAGTAGGAGGTTATCAATTCCACACGTATGTGTGTAATATTATTGGAACTGCAAGATATTGTCATATGATAATCTATTAAGGCTTGTTAAAAGCTGTAATTATGTTTACCAATTATCAATCCGTATGCCAAAAGGTAATTTAATTTTAATAAAAGTTGCACTAGGTAAAATATTCTTAACAGAAAGGTATGGTATGGTAGGCACGTCAATATTAAAACTTGCCCTAAGAAAAAAGTCATCTCAAAATTATAAATTAAAATAGAAAAATTCAACAAGTTAAATAAGTTTGATTTCGGAAATCGGTGTCTTGAGATCTGTATTTTAGTTTTTGTCACCGACTATCGAAATTAAACTTATTTCATAATTTTGAGTTAATTTCTTTTTGAAGTCGATTTAATTCTTTTAAATAACTTTTTGTTTCGTAATTTTTAGTTTTAAGTAAAAACTGGAATATTTGTTTGTAATAAGTAGTTAATAGTTTTGTTGTGAATAGTCCACTAGATTTGACCAAGGTTTTGAGATGCCTTTGACACCACACCCGTAGCTCGTATCAATAAGCCAAGCCGTCACACTTTCACGTATTAGTTCCATATCTTGAAAACTACTGAACCGATTTTGATTAAACTTGCACTGTTCCCTAAGTTGAAGTAAATGTAAGCCAATAAAAAAACACAATCACAATCCGATTAACAGTTTCGGAGAAATGCGTGGACAAACATACATACACCTACAAAATTTTGTATATTTGATTGGTAAGGAAGATACTCCAACTGAAAATTATTACTGAAAATTAATTTCACTAAATATTTACAGTCAAAGGAATTCTGAATTTTTACAATAATATGACTGTGCTGTGGACAATTTCGGTTGTTTTCCGCCTTTTGATCTGAGCGCACAATACATTTTCCGATAATTATTATTTTACCGCCATTCAGAATTTTCGCGGTAAAATAGACACTCATTTAAAATTACCGAAATGAATACCTCTACAGTAATTGTCGTATTGTAATTGGCGTGTGCATTCTTCCCATCCTCACATATGGTTCTCAAAACATGGTCTTTGACAAATCAGCAGAGGTCCACGCTCGGGGTTTACCAGAGGGTTATGGGACGGAGTATTCTGGGTATCCAACTAACAGACCGGGTTAGGATCAGACGACCAATGGGCCAAACTTATGACCCAATGGGTCCCTCTTAATGGCAAGCGACATCGCGGCAGGCCCAGACGGAGATGGTGGGATGAGCTGGACTCCTTCAACAAGAACTGGTCCTTAGTAGTTTTAAACAGAGACAAGTGGAAAGAGAGTAGGGAGACCTTTGCCCTGCAGTGGGACATCACAGACTTTTAATAATAATAACAGTAATCTCACGGATCATGTCTATTTTTCGCTGAAACATTCATTTTGTTTTAAAATGTCATTTTGGACGCTCATCATCTGCGTAGCCTTGTCCCATTCCAAGTATGTTGGAGTCGGCGGCCAGTCTAAGCGGATCTCAGTATTTACTGAATTATGGTGTTCGAAGTATTTTTCGTCTGGCTTTTGATAAATTATCTACATAGGTACAAAATGTTTTATTGGACGCTTAGTGGGCGCACCATTAGAGCCACGTTTTTTTTTGCGTGACATAACTGCTTGTATAATCCCGTGAAACACTTAAAAAACGTGGAATGAAAACTAAACAACACCGGACTAAGTTTAAATTGCAATATCCGACGAAAATAATAGTAAGATCGCCCGCCAGGAGGAGCTGACGCCGTTCGGCAGAAAAGATGGATGCCTTAAAATTTTCTTTTTACTCAACGTAGGCGACAATTCCATACAACCTAGTTTTAAACTCTTGTTCGACGCACACGAAAGAGTTCTTTCTCAAGATTTTAACACATTCTAGTTGAGCTAAATCGACGTTATTTTCGCGAACAATTTCCTGCAAAGCTCCAGTGAATTATAGAGATGATGTTTCTTGTGGTACTTAACTGGGTTATTTTCTGCTATGAGCTTCTGTGAAATGAAAATACTGAAAATATTGTAGTATTGTTTTAAGAAAGAAAAATATTATATAAGAAGCAGGAATAAAGGGCATTATATTTGGTACGTTACCACTAACTATAACACTGTGAAAATATATGTGCACCTCGCTGGAATGCAACGCCCTCGCGCTTTCCCCTTCACCTCGCTACGCTCGCCCCGTCGCCATACACACCGTACCAGAGCGCCGATATGACGTCATCGACACCAGGTGCACAGATATTTTGACCGGGTTGTATATTATAATGGCCAGAGCCTTCTTTTTTAGTATATCAATTCCCACTGAAATGACAAGGTAATTAAAATAGTGGGTTCAGAACCAAATTCATGCGGGTTTCTAACTAATGCGGATATCCGCTGCATCACTAGCACATGCATGTCATGAATGCATTAACTATAACGAACAAATTATTCAGAAACAGCCACACACAGACGCCACGCTACAGACGCAAGCAGGTCAAGTTACCCGAAACTGTCAAATTTTCCCAATCAATCTTGAACCTAATGTTATAGTAATAAAGTTGAAAATCTTTTAAAGAAATTTGACAGATTGTAGTAGCTTGATGTGCTGCCGTCCATACAATTCTTAGTACCAGTAGGTACTCGAATTATCAAGATCGATCTTTGACCGTCCGTTGGTATTGTAATTTTATTTCAGGTGCATCGTCTTTACATACAATTATCGTACTTATACAAAATATTGTAAAACATTTTAAAAGAGTAAAGGCTCCTGCAAACAGGCACGACACGTAACACGAATCGTACGCGTCACCGTGTCGCACGACGAGCGGGGCCTTTGTGTCGCGTGTGATTCGCGTCGTGTGTCGCGCCTGTGCGAAGGAGCCTTCTAACAGTATAGTTTCTTGCCCATTCTTCTCCATACGAAACTACCTTCTCGATGGGGCGACTAGAATCAAATCTATTTTTTTTTTTTGTAAATTAAGTAAATGATTTTAAGTTAACTTTGTTTAGTGGTGGCGACTACCGATTATGAGGCCCACATGCATGTCAAGACTGGTAATGCATTAATTACATCGAACTGATTCAAATGAGAACAATTTAATAATATTTGTTATACGAGTACTTTGGTCAGTTTCAGTTAAAGCAAAACCTGTATTTTGGCGCTGAAATAAAAGTTTTGGCTAGAGTTTCTTTACGAAGGCTTTCCTAGTTTGGCTACACAGGCTCAATAGGTACCTACATACATCGTCAAAATGCGCATTTTTTTTAAACAAAAGCCTAAAATATTAATTCTGTCAAAAATGATAAAATAAAAGAAGTTATTGGCGCTCCTGTTTTGACCCCACTTGCACCGCGTATAATTTTAATTTAAACCACACCCGGTTTTGTAAAGGCTTCCCGCACACAGGCGCGACGCTATTCTTGAGGATCAATTTCTATGAAAACTTCATTGAAATTGTTCTATCGGAGTCGCGCTGTCTCGACGCGCCCGTCTGTGAGAGTCTTAAAACGGCGAAGGACCATCCTAAACCCCTGTAGGTAATATTTTATTTCTAAGAAACAATGCTGACAAAGGGCCGCAATATAATGGCTTTATTGCCAGTGTTCCTTTGACGAGGTCCTCAATTGTAATTGCTGTTGTAATGTGAAAATCGATTTCCTTGCTTCCTGCTCCGACATCAATTATTTAAATTTAGATCGTACCTACAACTGAATTAGGATTAATTAATCATGGTGGAACATTTCCATGAATTGTTAGATGTGGTTCCGGTTCCGCTTGCTAACAATAGGAAAGTACATGACTACATGTACCAGAGGCGAAGCCTTCATACAACCCGATTCCTATCGGCTACCCTTCGGAACAACCACTCTTCTTAATGTCTACTATTGCCAAATAATATGGTAGATCTGTGTGTGTAACTGTGTATCACATCACATTACATAATTAAATTTAATACCAGTTTAATACATCATAAGATTAAAAACCTACAGTTTTTTTGTCTGAGTTTATGAGAACTGAACAATTTTTTCTTCGGCTTCCCTCTAATGGTGATTGTATCTACGCCACTGAAATGTACAGTACTAAAAAGGTTATTTTGATACTAAATGGCCACAAAAAAGGAAGAGAAAGGTTCTAAACATGAGTATTTCGGTAGTAGGTAGGTAAGTAATACCTATGTAGGTAAATACCTCGGGCTTAGAAATGAAGGTGATCCTCCGATACATTTTCATTTCCAATTAGTCAATTCGTTGTACGCGTGGCCTTAGGTCGGTTATGATGAAATTCTGAAAATTAATACCCAATAGAAAGTCGCAACAGAGCATCTTATCGTATCGCACAGTTTACTTGGCACAAATTCTTTTTAACAGACTTCAAAAAAAGGAGGAGGTTCTCAGTTCGTCGGAATCTTTTTTATCTCCATAGATTAGAGTAACAGACTCGTAAATTAATTCGTTAAGCTAGCTTTTACTAAAAAGCATTGTTTGCGTACAATGAATCGCATATTTTGTCATTATTACGCTGAGTAAAGGTGTTTTGAGTAATTTATTTCAGTGTTTTTCATGAACGCGGTAAACGCTACGCATGTTTTGTCACGCAGAGATTTTTCTCAAATTCTTTTGGCGTTAACAATTTTAATGTTACACGTAATGAAAAATGTTCTTTTAGTTCTCATAATTTATTTTTTAACAGAATACACATAGCATCATGCCTGTATTCCTCGAAGGGTGGGCACATTTTTTTTATTGTATTTTGTCTTTTTAAATTATTATTATGAATTATTTTGCTACTAGGACTTACCACAATCAACAGCCTGTGACTCCATAATATATTAACTACAACGTAAAAGTATAACCGGACATTTAAATTGATATCACAATCAGAACTTAATTAATATTATTAATTTATTGTAACCTACAAAATAGTAGGAGCAAAACGAATTTTATTACACTGCAATTAAAGTTAAAACAAACCGTAGTTTAATTAAACCGTGGTTACGGTAATGATCCTACAAACTGAACTAAACTATTTCAAAATACGGTTTTCGTTTCCATTTTACGGAATTAGAAAGTTTAATGGTAATTAAGCAGAACGTGAACGTTTGACAAATTAGGTGTTAACGACCCAATATTTAACGGAAAACTTGTTAAATTAAAGTTGAATTAACGTAGGATTTGTTTTGTATTTCTATAGCCATTGACTGGATTCGAACTCGGAACTGCATTCAAAAAGAGACAACAACGTTTGAATTTGGAATACGGCACCTGTCCAACCGCCTGCCGAGGAAGCGACTGGCTATCGGCTATCGACTGGCTTCGCGCTCAAGAAACGCACAAAAGATTTGAAGGTCTTGTGTCCGTAAAAGAGATACATACATCAACATTATTCTCTTGCCCTTCCTTATCCCAATTTATTTGGAGTCGGCGCAACATGTCCCTTTCTTCCATACTTCTCTATTAGTCGTCATCTCGGTAAAAAATTAATTAACTAGCTTTTGCCCGCGGCTTCGCCCGCGTGGATGTCTGGATGGATGGATTAGAAGTACCTTATGTTCCGTAGTTACTCTGTTCATTGGTGAAAACCGGATGAAAATCCGTTCGGTAGTTTTTTCAGTTTATCGCGGTCAGACAGACAGACGCGGCGGGAGGACTTTGTTTAGTAAAATTATGCCCGCCACGCTCTAATAACAAATAAGAAATAACTTTTGACCGAAAGTGGACCGATTTTAATAAAAAGTTTTTATAAAAAAAAAAAAAACACTACAACGTGAAAAATAACTTTAATTTCGGAAGTCGGTGTCTTTGGTTTAGTATTTTCGGTTTTTGCCACCGACTTCCGAAATTAATGTTATTTTTCACTGTGTAGTGTTTTCTTTTTTTGGAAGTCGGTTGTTTTTTTTTTATAAATAAGTTTTCATTTTCCACTTTTTAGTTGTGGTACTCAAACAGACAAATAATCTACCATTTCTAAAGACGTTTATCCTAATCCTCTAAAGCTATTAAAGGCAAAATCATATTGACACGACAATACAGTTAGCCAGCTTCCGAAACTATTCAGTTCAGCAGTTTCAAGTTTCGAACGCCGAGCGAAGTTGCCAGCTCAAATAACAGTTGTACTCGCTACCCGTAGACCATAGAGTTAGACTGAATAATTTGAACAGTAACATGTAGATATTGTTTGTTTAGTGTTCATTCAGTGTCAGTGAGGAGATTAAGAATCGGTTATTTTCACTTTGCACTGCGTTTCACTTTGCTATTCGCGGGTAATTTTGAAATGGTTTGGACTTCAAACGACGTCAGACAGTAGGTAGTAGGTAATTCTGATATAAAATAAGGATTTTTTTTTGATATTTACAGCAATCTCAACACTAATAAACATAAAGTTTCTTTATTGGAAAAAAGTATCTGAGAGAGAACTATTAGGGACGTAAGCTTTTCCCTCATTTCCCCTTGTCACCGGTTACCGATTAACGGCTGTCACTCCCCCAGCGCGCTGATTGGATGGCCCAGCCAAATGTCAGGCCCGAAAATAATTCCGTCAATTACGATTCAACATATAGAACCGTTGCGAAGCGAAAAGATAATAATATACAATCGTGGGTACATTTATAAAATGAAAATTCTGCTTATATGGAAATATGAAGATTATAATGAACGAAAGTGCACAAAAGAGGACTATAGAGGAAACTGAGCAAAAAGGCTTAAAATACTGCCGAGATAAGAAAGCGGAAGCAAAAAGAATTTATTTTACGTACAGTTTAATTTTGTTAAGCGAAAATAGCCATTAGACCTCGGATTAGACCAACGGTATCACGTTAACGGGGGTTTGTATCATGTAACCTTAGGTACTACAGACATTATTGAAGCTTAGTTACATAGTTTACGAACAGAAGTATACCTACTATAATACAAAATAGCTCCAGACCTCAAATTAATCCCGTTTTAGAAATAGCTTCATGAAAAGACTCACGGCAGATTAACTCGAAACTTTCTCATTGATTTAAAAACTTTTCACTCGGCTCAAAGCGGGAAAATCTGCGGAAAAAATAGCAGCGTTTGATATAAGTTCGTGAAGTACGATGCCGTTCGTGGACAAGCTAAATCCTCAGAGTAATTGGTTTATCTAAGGAGAGTATCAGAGTAGTTTCCGAGCATTTTCGGGACCAGTACCAATTTTGTTTGGCGTCATCCCTTTGTTGCTTATCTACTGGCTTATCTGTTTACGAAAAGATATGGCTTTGTTGTGTCTATGGTTTGCGGAAGTTTTTTGTACTTCTGAACAAGATATATATAGTATTGGACAAGATCTTAGATAGTAAAGTAATTGGTAAATACACGAACTACCTAATCTATGAAGTAGCGGCAACATACAGAATGATACAGTCAGACTTTTTATTTGTTAATTTACTGTTACTATTAAATAACATTACTTATTTTTTATACGAAAATCATACGATTTTCATACCATGTCTTGAAAATTCGAAACACAATATTCTAAGATCTAATTTGAAGAACAGACGAGAATAGTCTGCTATATAATAATATACCCACAAACAAACCTAATCTAGCTATCTGAACCTGAACGGAAAGCACGCCTTCAATATTCAGACCGGAATTTACGGACCTTTAAGCATTTAAAATTCGAATACCCTGTAGGTACTGCAAACTCATATTTACTCTGTCAGCCAGTAACAACCAACCGTAATGAAATCCGTAGCCCTTTGAAGTTCGCGTACTAGAGCAAATACTTGACGAGAGTACTCGCCACTGACATATAAAAAGCTTTCAATATTGTCACTATGTTCAAGAGGAGTTTGCAAACGAGTTTTGTTTGTTTATGGTAGCCCCGCTTCTCATATTTTACGCTGGCAACATAGGAGTATAGACGTCATTGCGGCTTTTGTTTATGTTACACTTGAAAATATTGTGGGTAGGGTCAACCGTGTTATATAATCTAAGGGTCAACCTTACCCTACCTATATACAGGGTGTCCAGTAAGGAATGGATAACCTTGAAATAGCAAATAATAGACCGTAGGGCCGTTCTAAAAAAAATACAGGAAAAAATATATTAAAAAAAATACAAACTCGTTTACCTTATTTTAGATTCTTCTTCACGACGACCACAAATGACAGAATTCCATCGGTTATTTGTTGTTATAACATTATTAACATTGTACGTTGACTATGCCAACAGAGAGGCAGTAAATAGTGTAACTAGAAATTGCACAGTATTTTTTTTTCAAAAAAATCATATCGTAAGTATATGGGATATATTTTTTTTAGAACTCCCTTATGGTATATTATTTGCTATTTCAAGGTTATCCATTAATTACCGAACAGACTGTATAGTTATGTAGGCTAGCGTGAGTTTATTGACTAGCTCTAGACATTGCTCAAAGATAGCTACAGCATTGTTTGCTCATTTAAGTCTATATCATTTCATACAAACAAATGAATAAAATATTAAAGAAAAACATCGCTACAACATGTTTTATTTGAACTGAAATGAAAAGAACTCAGCCATTCAGCCTCTTGTTTAGTCAAACCATAGACTAACTATAATAAAGGAAAAAAAAATACTGAATGGCTCACAGATTATACACAGTCGCTCTTCCGAAAAGCAAAATATAAAAGCGAATATACTTTTCAAAAGCGCTTCAAAGCGTAGTGTAGGAAATGCCAAAGACTTTACATCAGTGAATAAAAGCTTAAAAATTACGTCGCGTCTCTTGTGATATGAAGAAGTGTACAATGTGCCTAAGCGATTTACTGAACGTCGGTAAATGAAATTTTGATACGAGCGGAGGCTTTTTCAAATTTTAAATAAGGGATATTAATAAGTACATACCACCTACGGACTTTTATGAAAGTCTCACAGAAACGTAACAAAAAATATGAAATGAGATTCAACCGAGATTATTTTAACAGCTGGAAGTACTGTGACGGGAGTAGTGTTGCGAACTTGCGATGCTCATTATTATGCTCAGGTCATCAAGTACCATAGATAATGAAAATTCTAAATTAATATCTAAGTACAGAGCAAAATTTGTTTCGTTTGAAGTATTTCATGTCCACGATCAAAAATGGGGAAATTGTAGGGTTTAATATGCTATTTCAATGCTAGTAAGTAGATCTGATAAACGGGATAAATACGTTTAATTCAAGACACACAACAAAAACGGGTCTTACCGTGACGTCACAGCGTAACAAATGCATCCTGTGGAAAGCCTTCGAGATAAAGGTGATCAGTTAAAGACGCCCCCATTGTTTATCCCGTAATACGATTTCCCGAATCGTTTTTTAAAAATCGATTTCGATCACCACTAATCTATATATAAGTCGATTTCTGTCGCCACATCCTTACTCCTTAAAAATAATAGCTCTATTTGAACGGCAATTCGAATTCTATTCGGAATTTAAAGTGATTTGAATTTCATGGCGCTACTATCGGCTAAAAGATATCATTTTTTGTGCAGAATGCATGCTGCTATTAATTTAATCAAATGAAAATAATATTAATATTCACCATTACGACGAAATAGAGTAATTTGTAGGTAGGTACTTCAATTTCGTATTTGATTGCTGTTGACATGTCATACAGCATTATATTCTAGTAGGTTCTTCTATATTCTACGTACCTAAACAGCGAATCAATTTACTATACTAACGTTAAAATATTCAGTTATCGGATAAGCTCGGTCCACGCGTTCAACCTTTGTGATTAAGAAATAATTTATTAATAACACTTGATCCACGTGTTAAAGCAGCTCTGTTATTTTGGTAACACCGGAAAGTAAGTTCAAGGTAATGTTAGTAGTATTTTAAGGTGTTTCACGTCATTTTGTAGGTAGGCCTAATAGCCTAAGTACATGCTGCAAATAAACCTTTATAGAATTCTATTTAATAGTAAAAATCGCAAACTACTTAGGCGGGTAATAGAAAATACAATACTAAACTAACAATTAAAATTAAAAAATGCATATTTGTACATTAAATTATTAGACTCATTAAATTATAAGATGCATATTTGATTGATTGATATACTTTCTAGGTTTAATAACCCAAGAAAATCGTATTAACATTTTAATACATTTTTAATTAACTTCACATAAGAACTGATCAATATGCAATCCCAAATATTAAGTCAAATCATAATCTACCCACTGCTAAAGATTAAGGGCTCGGCACAAGACGCGAACGGTAGCTAAGCTAGCCCAAATAAACAGATTAATGTACTTAGAATAATTTACGAATAAGATAAATTCCAGCGTATTCACAACCATTCGACAGACTTCCAAGCCGAAAATATGACATATTTTAGGTTACTTGTTTTGCCTAGTCCCCGACAGCAAATAGCCGTCGGAAGAATAGTGGTCGTGATTTGGTTTAAACTTGCAACATTTTCGGGTTACGGATTTGTAAACAGCGTTTAGAGGACTCCTTCGATAACATTGTTTGATGTTCGACTCGGCACGGAAGCGTAGCGAATGAATGTAAATAGCCACGCAGCAATATTGTTTACAATCTTATTCCAGTAAGTAAACCAGTGTTGAAAGAGATTTTGTAATGACACTTTCGGACGCCATCTTGGATTAATTAATATCGGAAATCGGATCGGACTGTGTAGGTAACTTGAATTTGATAAAGGTGTATTTACCTAGATAGGTACCTTACCCCGTTACCTTAGACATGTATTAGTTATAAGCAGGGACCTGGAACCTGTACCTGGAACAAACATGCGGTGGGAGTTGACTGGTAGAAATTGTCACGTAAGGAAAAAGTGTTATGCCCACTCCATGCGACTTTCTCCCTCTCTCTCTCTGTCTCTTTCTATTATATACGAGTGTGTGTGTGTGCGTGTGAGTATCGCGTAAGGAACTTTGTTCCTGACGGGGATCCCCCGACCACGTTTTTTTGTAACTATTCACCTTATATGCAAATAAACATTTTCTACTTAGTAATAACTTTACGTAACTTGAAAACCGCCACCGCGTCACCAGTTTAAATCAATTGCCTCGATTATCTAGAAACCGCTAACTCTGCCCTGCTCCCAAATTAAACTCCCAAAAGTTTGTTAAGCTTTCATTTAAGGGAAGAGTGAGACAGCTCCGACACAAGTACTATAGTAACTTACTGGGGCTGCCTCAATTTGCGTATGTCGCAATGTTTGAGTTGATATATTTTGTTTAAAAAAAATATGTCGGAAATACGTTAGACGTCATTTGACTGAACGCCAGCACCACCAAGAGGCGCTCGACAGAGTCTACAACATAACGCTCGTCGACTGGTCACCGGAGTTAAGCAGAGTTTGTCGGTGGCTGTGGAGCAGTGAACACGTTTAAAAACTGTCGCGCGTTCCCTATAGTAGTGTCGTGCACTTACAGTGTGTGAATTACTAGAGTGATTAATTTGAACGTAAATTATAATTTGATTTGAACTACAAACGGTTTTTCTATTGCACAATAACCAAAACCCGTAGTACGCTCACAGTAATTAAAATAAAGCTGACCATATCTAGAGAGATGTACCTTCTCCGTCAAATATATCACCACAAACAAACCAACCACCAAATTGCTTACTTACAAGTAAGCAATTATGTCGATCCCTAAAAAATCATGACAAGACTTTTTATATATTTAACAAAAGCCCATTTCTTGTAATTGACTTTAAGCTCCATTTGAAAACTAAACCAGTTTTGAAATGGAGCTTAGAATCCATTTCAAAACAAAACCGTCAAGAAATGGAGCAACATTACGTCTCCGTTCCGCTCAATGAAGCATGAAACTTTACGCATAGTTACATGTTTGATAACATGACATTATAATGTAATTGAAATCGTGACATGTTCAACATAAACAGACGTAGTTGAAAGCATACAACAGATAACAGGCTTCCAACGTATTGTACAAATAATTTGCAGAAGACTAACTCTATTAACAACACTCATCACATTATAAAATTCGCAATCATCCAATGCACTGCTTTCGGGAAACGGTTTAGGAGAACATCATGAAGAAATCGGCTTGTTCTTTATTCAAAAAACTCGAAAACTTCTGACTCCCTCCAACCCGCGCTGGCCGGCGTGGTGGATTACAGTCCACTTCTCACGGACAGCAGGTCTGTGTCCCAACAGTGAGAACGCTATATAATATGCTATCCAATAAATGCGCTGTACATGTAAAAGTTTTTAAGAATAGCGTTATTTAGAGGTTCTGTGGGCTATTATCTTTGGGTAAGTATAGAGTAAAAGAGTCATAGACTACGACTAATCTAGCCCCAAAAGTTAAAATTCGTTTCAAGTCTTAATAATAACCCCATTGCACGTTTCGACAACTTTACACGCGTTCGCGCTCGTACAGTGCGCTACAGTTACAAATCGCACATGCCAAACGTGAACGTTTTACCGTCGACCTCGGCGATATGGTACTGGAAAGCGTTTTAGTTAAAGCGACTTGCAGCGCTCGATGTCAGTTTAATAATTGCACGTTTTCGTGAAACGATGATGCATCGTAGTCGTATTTAGCTTACATGGAAACTTTTGGTAAGAGCTTGTCGTGATTTTAAATCGTGTGCTGTCGGTCGCTTTAAAGTGTGCAGCAGTGCTTGCAGCTTGTAAGCGACTTTGTGAACTAAGGTTGCTCGATGTTGCCTCTAGTGAAGTCTAGTGGATATGAAGCCAACTAAACGCACGGCTCTAAAATGGCTCTTTTGGGCGCTACAAAAAAACAAAAAAACGACAAAACATGGCTTGAGGTGATGAAATTTACCTAATCGCGCGGTCAGCCTCAGGTAGAGGCAACTTCTCTAGTCGAGGCGCTGTTTTGACCCGAGGCTGCCTCTAATAGATAGATATGCTCTTTAAGATGAATGCGCAAAGGCAGTCCGCGAAATCCAAATTTTCTTGCATTTTTTGCAATTTGCAGGTCAGTGTCAGGTTGTATCTTGATCAAAATATGATTCGCGACTATAAAAAATGCATATTATTTATATTTACAATATATTTTTTATAGGTATTTGACTATGACGTAATCAGGTAATAATAATGACGAATTAATTTATCTAATAAATATAACTATCTAATAATAATGTGTAATAATAATAATGTATGAAGTATTAATTTAATTGAATTTAATTTGTCATTTTAACTTAAGAATAATACCTACTTAATGTTTACTTATTTATAACATGTAGTCACTATGGGTGAAATGTATTTGTATGTACTTATACAATGCCTGAAATAAAAATGATTTGATTTTTTGATTTGATTTACATAATAATAACCATAAGAATCATCAACACATATAGGTGTATAGGTTATTGGGTTCAGTCGTTAGACAGCTAACAACCGAACCCAATAACCTATCTATCACCAGATTTTGTATACTGGAGATAGAAAAACCTACATATCTCTGGTTTTAACGTCCGCGTCCCAACAATCTATAAGAGATTATGGAATCTTACCGGCCTGACATAAAATTCCGTCCGTACCGTCTACCATCAATAGCAATCTGTCTTTCACTGAAAATAGGTTATTAGGTTCGGACGTAAGTTAGATTTGTCCAAAAATGTCATGATTTCCGAAATCACAACACTTTTAGAAAAAAAAAATTCTTTAGAAAAAATGCAAGAAAATTTGAATTTCGCGGGCTACCATGCTGCCATGCAGGACATATGACGGCAATCGCGAAAATGATTCGCTTTATCGATGTCGTGTTTTGTTTCACATAACTGCCCAGACTAGAATTTCTGTCCCTATTCTGTGACATGTCACGTTACCGATAACTGCGTGTGAGACGCCCACTAGCTGTTAACATCCGCGCTTACTGATAACTTGCCTGATGCGATTATGATTGACACACACTACCATTGTTCTTGTTTCAGCTCAGACATCGCTGAATCAATGCTGGTTATTACTCTGTTATCGGGTACTTCGGTAAGTGTGATAATACGTAGGTAGGTACCGTATAGCTACCGTAACCGTACCGTGTAGGTAGTTGGTACCTACACGTTTTCCCTGCCTATCTTAAGAGGGCTGTCGCATTTTCTCACCTCTCTCGCCCACATGGGATCAAGTTTTTATAAATGTCAAAAAAAATCTACAGATGCTTTTTTGAAAAATGTTATCATTAAAAACATTGTGTTTTCTAATAAACTCCGCTCAATTAGTATTATGATCTGCTTTTGAGATGAGTTAAATAAATAAATGCCACAATAAAAATGTTTTTTTAATAATTACCTATTAAACTAATATTATTTATTATATTTATTGAGGAGCTCGTGGCTAAGTTATTAACAGCCGCACGGTTCTATCCATCAGGTTGAGCTACGCTTGCCGGGGTTGGCCGTGGATGGGTTACACCACATTTACATACCGAGACTTCTCCGTGCCTTGAAAAGCACGTTAAGCCGTTGGTCCCGGCTGTCATTCGTAGATCTTTGACAGTCGTTACGGGTCGTCAGAAGCCCAAGTCTGACAACCAGTCATACTAAGGGGAATCGTGTTACCCGTTACTGGATTGTGGAGGTCAGATAGGCAGTCGCTCCATGTAAAATACTGGTATTCCGCTGCATCCGGTTAGACTGTAAGCCGACCCCAACATAGTTGGGAAAAGGCTAGGTAGATTGAAACTAATATTATTTATTAGTTCGCCAATTGATTACATTTTTCAAATAAAGCATCTTTTCATTTAACATTCTTAAAAATTTGGTCCCGTGTGAGCGAGAGGTGAAAAAATGCGACAGCCCTCTTAAGAAGATTTTTGGGGTTAGCTGAAATGTTTAACAGACTTGATTGTATTGCTGTTGAAACTCAGGTCTGTATAAGTGGTTTTGAAAAATAGTAGCAAGATCTTTTAATTCACAAATTGTTTAAAAATTATCAAAACTATTATCTTTTCAACTTGTGGAAATAGGTAAGTAACGAAAGAGGCATTACTAATGACAAGATACTTGACATTTCTTCTTCAATCCTACAGAAGGAGTTTGTTTAGCATAGCTTGTCAGTTTATAACTGGGGGCCAACCACCACCTCTTAAGGTGAAAGCGCCAGGGTAGCCCGCGAAATTCAAATTTTCTTACGTTTTTTGCAATTTGCAGATCAGTATTAGGTTGTATGTTGATTGAAATATGATTCGCGACCGTAACAAATATGAGTTTACAGAATTATAATCATTATTGTCATCAATACAACTCTCTAAGACCAAGTAAGTCTATTGAATGACTTTTTTTTTATGAAATCTTAACATTTCAGGATTATTCTAACTTAAGGAATTGTATTACTAATTCTAATATTATAATTCTATAAATACATATTTGTTACGGTCGCGTATCATACTTTGATCAACATACACTCAGACACTGAGCTGGAAATCGCAAAATCGTAAGAAAATTTTAATTTCGCGGGCTACCTTAGCGCTTCCCCCTTAAAGCAGTATTATTTTAATGTTACTTCAGTGTGAGAAAGAGATGGAGCTATACAGGAATCTAGCTCCATCTCTTTCCCACACTCAATAAGATTAAAATAAAACTGCGTTTAGAGGTGGTGGTCTAGCTCCTGAACGAAATTAACTTAAATGCATAATCTCATAGTTTTCCACATTGTGTTACGAAAATCTCATAAGCTACATCATATTATAACAATACCAGCCTACATGAACATGTAATTATCGCGCCAACCCCATTGAACAACATTCTCAACCGCAGACTGCCCTCAGGGAAATTATTGCTACACAGCAAACAAACCATTGTAAATCATCCCCACTTCGCTATAATAATCGTATCGAAATTCCTGAGCTAGTTCGAATAAATTACGCACTACGCAGCGAGTCAAACTAATCGCCTAACATAACCTGTAAATACCCATAATCGTTTATCGAGATTAAGAGAATACACACCGAGCCACAGAGCGCGCGTAACTAGAGGCAAAGGTAACTATTTTAGGGAGCCTTAAGGGATCCCCGGAGTAATTAATCTTCATCGTCTAAGGATCCCTTTGGATAGTTTGGGGATTGCTAAGTACAAGCGTACACGAATGACAACGAGCGACGGATGATGGTGGCAGGCCGATAAAAGGGAAACAGAGGTCACTCGCATATACAGGGTGTAAGGGACAGCCCTCTGCAGACTGATGGGGTCAATTCAGTATACCATACTAAGACGACCGGTACATGAAATTATTTCAGGAACGTTATGGGAATCAATAAACCTGATTTGTTTTATTATCTTACACGCAATGTATCGTTACCGTGGCAAAACGCGCCTAGCGAACGGCAGCGCAGCGAGTCTTCGGCCATCGAGTATTTCAACATCCATAGCAGATTTTTTGATTTTAGCCGTTTTATTTAAGTACATAAATTGGAGTGCTGCGTACAGAGAATGTAATTTTACATCGAAATAAACGAATAGTAACTAAAAATACGATATAAAAAATTAAAATTTTCCTGAGAATATTTCCGGTGGGATATGATTCAAAATAAGGAGCTGAATGCACCCTGTTAGTTTGCGGAGGGCTGTCCCTTACACCCTGTATTTTACCCAACTTTGGCGCCCGTTGACATGCAAGCTTAGAGAAGGCTCGTGGCTAAATAATAATAGCCGCACGGATCGCTCGAAACTTAACTACGCTTGCCGCGGTCGGTTCGTGGGTGGGTGACCATGACCATCCATTACATAGAGACCTCCGTGGCCTCCGTGCCTCGGAAAGCACGTTAAGCCTGTGGTCCCCCAGCTAGGGTTGCGGGATGTTCGAAAGAGTTACCGTGGCCCCGGCACAGGCAACAGAAGGAACACGGGTGGGTTTTAGTCAGTAAAAGTCTGACACGCCCTCCCGCTCCGCCCAGAGCGGGAGAAGTCATTTGATGATTTCCCATCCACAAAAAAAAAAAAAAAAAAAAGCCTGTGGTCCCGGCTGTCATTCGTAGATCTTACGACAGTCGTTACGGGTAGCCAGAAGCCCAAGTCTGACAACCAGGGGTATAGTGTTACCCAGTAACTGTGTTGTGGAGGTCAGATAGGCAGTTGCTCCATGTGTATTCAGCTGCATCCGGTTAGACTGGAAGCCGACTCCAACATAGTTGGGAAAAGGCTAGGCAAATTGATTAACATGCAAGCTTAGATACAAACAAATACTTAATTTGTGGTTTTCATGCAATGTGGATTATTTTTCTAGGTATAAATAAAGTTAAGTATTAAAATTAACAATGAACGCGCTAATGTGAAATAAATGGTCATCGCCCATTAAGACATACAAATAGTGTGTTTATAATTCGATATGGATTGTTTATAAAATAAAAAATATGCTATCGAAGCTATTTAATGTGACCTAGCACGCAAACACGCCAATATGCAGTAGATATTGATTGACTGTTGTTTTTTTTTTTATGCATGTAGTACCAATCTTTATTAATACATTATTATCTCCTAGAGAGTTTATATTTTGCGTGCGTGTACCTAGAAAAAGCGGTTGCAACTGAATTTCGTCAGGCCATCAACCAAAACAATGACTAAAAATATTTAACCACCGGAGGCGTCTTAAGTTCTTCTCGTGTCATAGTTTAAATTAAATCAACAACCCATTTAAATTTCGATTATCTTCCATTTATTTGCTTTTTATATTTTATTTTAGTTTCGGTGTATTTTTTTTATTTTACCATAATTATACGTGTTACAAGTCAGTGACTTTCATTTTATTTCGCCACAGTAGGTACATAATACATATGTAAAGGATAAAAGAAATATGGTCATTATTCGCGTCAATCTTATCATTATTTGATATCTTATTTTATTTGATGCGATTAACGCGAAATACGACACAAATTATAAACAACCAACCTACACCACTGATCTCTTAATTTTTTTATAGGTAGGTATACCAGTCAAATTAAAAAAAAAATGCAAGTTAGGATTTATTTAAGCCCAGTGGTGACGCTGTGTCCAAGTGGCACTTAGCAAATGTCGACAGTCTCTTCAGTTTCAAGCACTCGACACCCTTTAGTGACCGCGTCGAGAATGTCAGGATATTATTAGATCGGTGACAGTTCGTTTTGACATCTCACAATTAGAATTAAGGAGGGAAACTGCTTGCGGTAATTATGATGAATGAATGAAATGCATCGACCCCAGCGTTTGACCAGACTCGATTAGTCGAATGAACCTAAAGATTCACACTACTCCGTAGCCTCATGATATTGATAATTTTATTAGTAAGTTGGAACACCAGAATTTTGACGTGAGTAAATATTATTTTGGGATATCACCTGCGGTAGGTAAGGCACTGATTTCATTATAATTGATATGTTACATGAGGTTAACCTTTGTCCAAATGAAATAATAACCATCACTTTGAGTACTGTGAGTGGGATCACGTAATTTGAAACAATTCGAATGGCCCTTTCTATAAACCCAAACCAGCACCTTAATTGCGTAACAGAGTATCAATCACAATCTGAATGATTTTGAAGCATATTGTTGATCCATTGCTTCATATGTTCGAAAAATTTGTCTGCTCAACAACGTAAATAACGCAATGAATGTTGTTGAACTGTCAAAATGAAATCGATTCCTACTGTGTGTTAGGTAGGTACGTAGTTAGGGTGCTGGTGTTTCTAATGAAAACTTTTGATTTCTGCCCTTGTTATCTACCTACTTTTCAAAGTTGATTTATTGAGTACTAGCGACGCACGCTCGCACGCTCTTTACAATTTTTCAAAACATCGGGATCGGGACTTCTTGATTATATGTAAGCACTAGCTTTTGCCCGCGGCTTCGCCCGCGTGGATGCCAATACTTCCCTATTTGAATCGGATTTTGTTCATATTTTCATGGGTTTAAATTTTTTTGCGCGGAACCCTAATTATACTTTTTTTTAAATAAAAGTAGCCTGAGTTACTTCTATAACATTAGCACAAGCTATTAGCTAGCATTAGCTTTTATAACATTATTCTATCTGCTAGTGAAAGTCCCGTCAAAATCGGTCCAGCCGTTTCGGAGATTAGCCGGAACAAACAGACAGACAAAAAAATGATTTAAAAAATTGTTTTATTTTTTGTTATAAGTAGGTACCGTATATACTTTCATATGCATTTTGCAAAAAGCTGTTATTTTGACTTTACAAACAGACACTTCAATTAGACACTTCAATTTTATTTATTTGTATAGACGAAAAGCGGCCTTATTTTTTTTATTTTTTTTTATTTAAGATAGGTTTGCTCTTGACTCTAGTCTAGGTCGATGGAGCGAGCTTACCCAGAAGAAGCTTGTTAACTCTCACTTTGAAGAGATCGGGGTTGTATGCATTCGGAAACACAGACGCAGGCAGAGAGTTCCACTCCTTTGCTGTGCGCATCACAAAAGACATTTGGAAATTTATTTTATTAATTTATTTATTTTATAATACTTGTGTATAGATATATAGATGGATACCCGTTTACCACATAAAAGAATTACCAAATTTTATTAGAACAATACGTATCTAAAAAATAACTTTCGTTGCCATCTCGACGGCACAAGTTAATATTTATTTAATTAAAGTAAAATTACGTCAGCAGAACTTTGTTAATTTATCTGCTAAACTTGGGAAATAAACTGAATGGGAGCCATGGAAACTTTTGAGAAACAACTTCATAATTAAAGCTTTAATTATGTGTTAGCTGAGTTGGATACTTAGTCTTAAGTGTTCGAGACTGATATGTTTTGTAACAGTAATCGATAAACAGACAACTTCATAAGGCGTGCTACACACTTGTATGGCGGCCTGTCCACTGGAGCGGAGAAGAGAGGAGAGTAGAGGAGCTGTGCCAATATTAACCAATAGAATCTAAGCTCCGCTTCAGTGGACGTGGATTTGCGAACTAGATTAAACATTCATACATTTTAAACGCGGAGCAGAGAAACGGACCGAGGAAGCGGAGGGCCGCCCGCTTCAAATGAGTCGTCGCGTGCTCTCAGCCTAGATCCGCACAGTACACAGCTCCACTCTGCAAATTCTCTCGCTCCGCTCCGCTTCCTCGCTCCGCGTCAATGGACGGTCCGCTACTCCGCTCCGCTTTACTCCTTCGCTCCGCTACGCTTACTCGCTCCTTAGTGTTGGCATGATTCGGCACAGCTAGGCGGCAGAATATAAACATTCGAATTTGCCGCCCGGCTGTGCCAAATCATGCCAAACCCGAACAAAATGTGTAGCACCCTAAGGACCTATGGAGTAATGTTCGAAGTTCTATATCAACGCCGAAAGTAGGAGAAAACTAGTTGTTTGGCTAGAAATAATACAAATACGCATCTATACAGGACGATAACGTTCAATAAGGTTCCATCGTTTATCTTCGGAAAAACCGAACATTGCCGAATTAAATGTGACTGGTTCAATAAGGAAGTGACGGAATTAGTGCGTCAATCTATAATACCAAATTTAGGTGGGAATATAAATCAATTTCTATTGGTCGATAGTCACATTTTATTCGCTATAATTCGGTTTTTCCGAAGATAAACGATGGAATCTTTGAACGCTGTCGCACTGGCTGAATCTATACTGATGTAATAAAACTGAAGAGTTTGTTTTTTAGTTTAAATGCGCTAATCTATTGAAAAAAACTTTTTGCATTTGATAGCCCAATTCTTGAGGAAGGTTATGGCTATTTAACATCACGCTACAACCCTTAGCAGCCGAACGAGGTGTGTAGAACCGCGAGGCACAGCTAGACTTTCATACTTTCGTTAGGTGAGTATTTTTAATTTTCTCCGTCTTTTTACTCAAAAATTAATTAAAAGCTTGAATTATAAAACAGTCATTGAGATGCTGTGGAAAGGTTTCGTGGGATTAGATGGTCTCTATGCGGTTAAATGGTTGGATAAAACTTATTTTCTTTTATCTTTTTTACAGATTTTTTGCAAAAGAATAAACTACTATTTACATACCACTCCAGAAGGGCCATCCCTGGGTTGTGTAAGTCCTTATTCAAACCTCTTACGTACCTGTAACGAAATGATTATATTATTTTAGGTCATGAAAAATATGAAGATTGAATAAATAAACCAAATAGAGGAAAGGATTAATATAACAAGATTTGCAGAATGTTTGAGATTTGCAGCTTAAGAAACGAATCGCTTCGCAGCTTCGTCAAGCAAAAACGAAAATGACTAAATAAATAATATGTGTTTATTAAACTTAACGATAGTACCTACGGAGCATTTCCTTTAGACAGTTATTGTGATATGTTTTGAATCTCAATTTGTAAATAAAAACAAGCAGGAAATATTCTAAGTAGAGCTATATTATTTAAGCACTTATATTTAGTAATTATAATTACCTAAGTCTATATAATAATTCTATAAATAAATCTAGATAAATCTTGAATTGTACCTAATTTCATAGGAAAATCTGACAAGCTTCCTGCAGGCTACTCGCCTAGCCTAGAGCGAGGGAAAATTGCTAATTTGTTAAATTCTAAGAAAACTAAAATATTTTAGCAGTAATATTTTAGTAGTTTTAATAGTTTATGTGTTTTTCAAGAAAAAGAATTAAAAAAAAAATAAAGGAAGAAAAAAAAGGAAAGAAAGAATAAATTTATTCTTATAAAGGGTGTCTCAGTAAGAGTGCACTTTTTAAAATTGGAATATTTATTTTTTCATGCAAGTGGCAACTGAAATTTGACAGCTGTCACCTCTGTTTATTCCGATTATTAAAAATGGAGCGCTTTTCGAAAGAACAACGCGTTATAATTGTGAAAACTCATTACAAAAATGGGGAAAGTTACGCTGAAACCGCTCGCAAACTTCGCCAAATTTTCAGCCGAGTAAATGCACCTAATGTGTCAACCATTCGAAGAGTGGTCATAAAATTTGAAGAAACTAGGTCGATTATGGATAATAAGAATCCTTTGCGTCAACGGACCGGTCGGTCTCTTGAAAACATTGCTGCTGTAAACGAGTTTCGCCAAAACCCGAAAACATCAATTCGGCATCGTTCTCAACAACTTCAAATTTCACGAAGCACTACGCAGCGAATTTTGACTAAAGACCTCCACCTTCATGCGTACAAGATTCAGCTAACTCAGGAGCTCAAACCAGCAGACCACGGAAAACGCCGGCAATTCGTTCAATGGGTAATGGAGCAAAGTGAAGTCGATGCCAATTTTTCGAAAAAAGTAATTTTCTCCGATGAAGCGCATTTCCATATGAATGGCTTCGTGAATACACAAAATTGTCGAATTTGGGACTCGGAAAATCCTCATGCAATCCATGAGAAACAAATGCACCCACAACGAGTAACTGTCTGGTGCGGATTTTGGTCAGGCGGCGTGATTGGACCTTACTTTTTTGAAAATGAGGCCGAAATTGCAGTGACTGTGAACGGCATTCGTTACAGGAATATGATAACGGACTTCTTGTGGCCTCAACTGGACGGCATGAATCTGGACAACATGTGGTTTCAGCAGGACGGCGCAACCTGCCACACCGCGCGTGAAACACTCGACTTATTGCAGCAACGATTTCCAGAACACATTATCTCACGAAATTCTGATGTCAACTGGCCACCAAGATCGTGCGATTTAACGCCGTGCGATTTTTTCTTTGGGGTTTTGTGAAATCTCGGGTTTATGCGAATAAACCCGAAACAATTCCTGAGCTCAAATCGAAAATCCAACGCGTCATCGATGAGATACAGCCACATCTCTGTGCAAAAGTCATGGAAAATTTCATGAAAAGAGTAATGGCCTGTCATCGGAGCCGTGGGGGTGGGTCATTTGCCGGATATTTTATTCCATACTTAATCGGAACATGTCTTCTTTACAATACAATAAAAATATCACAACTCTGTCATAAAATACTTGTTTTTATTTTAAAATGAAAAAATGCACTCTTACTGAGACACCCTTTAGATGGACACATCGGATAAGACGAGGTTGTAATTACGAGCATAACAGTCAATGTTTGTAAAAGTTTATAAAAGAGTTTTCAAAACACTGGCGTGTGTTCGAAGATAATACAAACAGACAACTACGGGGCTGAGTATAAACATTCTGTGATTTGATACTTTGGCGTCAAGTTCATAGATTTGTACGTAGGTAAAATATCGTGCTTTCCGAGGCACGGATGAGTCTCGGTATATAAAGATAGTCACCCATCCACGGACCAACCCCGGCAAGCGTAGCTTAACCTGATGGATCGACCCATGTGGCTGTTATTACTTAGCCACGAGCTCCTCAACAACACAACAAGACCCCAATCGACAAGAATAATTTACATAATATTGCGATGAGCAATATTATCAGAGACAGAATTCAGAAGCCCAATTCCCGTAACTAAAAACGTTCAAAATCTAGTCGCAATCTCATCTCAGCGACAAAAAAGTCAAAAATGTAGGATAATAAAGGTATTTTTGACATATTGAGACTGACATCAGACTGTGAATGTTCTTAAGATTACGAGAATTGCCCCTCAGATCAAAAGTAAAATACAGTTAAACCAGAAAAAGTATGCGCTTCGATCATTTTCGTGTTTCCAAATTAACACTATCGCGTAACATCATGAGGCAATGTTTCTAACGGCCGAACACAATAACCTATTTTCAGTAAAAGACAGACAGCTATTATTATAGTCTAGTTTTTTGTTATAAGTACCGTATATACTTCCATTATGCATTTAGTAAAAAGCTGTTATTTTGACATTACAAACAGACACTTCAATTTTATTTATTGTATAATAGATGTATAGATTACAGCTATCTGATGTAGACTGCGATACGTTTACCATGTAGCAATAAGTGAATTTAGGACCCTCGTAACTGCGGTATGGCTCCTGAAATTGATGCTAACTAACTTTGGATGTTCTACAAGATATTGCGTCACATTGACTAACTTTAAGGGCTTGGGACACGATCCAATTTGGTCTGACGGCAGCTCGTGTAGCAACGATGAGATATTTTCTCACGTATCGGCAAGACTTAGTTTAACGATAAATAGGTCATGAGGGGGTAAAAAGGATTAGCTAGTTAGCCAGGTTAGTTGTGGAGCTGACAGTTCAAGCGCCGATCGTAGAGGTAGGGTCACGCGGGAAGGTTCTAGATACCTGCTAGCCTATTCTATAGAAATCTCTTTGTGAAGACTTTGGTGAAGTGAGTTTGAAGGAAGCTGTCAATAGTGTCAATCCCTAGTGTCATCACGTGGAATGACAGCTCACTTCACCTGTTTTCACGATGAGATTTTTACAGAATATGTCGGCTGTAGATACTTCAGAAAAGTCTTGAGTTACTGTAGCGTCGTTTATTGGTAAAAAAATCTTTTATCAGCAGGTATGTCTGATTGTGCAAACCTGCACGTGTTAGAAGTCACTGTAACTTTGATTTATGATATCTGTGGCCAACTGGCCATAAATCTTAGTGACGCGTTTTCCTGAAAAAAAAAAATATACATGAACTAGGTACTGGTATATACATTTTTTTTAATGAAAATGTAATGTAGAAAAGCCATACTTATTTGTACCTAATCCCTATGCAGGTACTATTTTAACTTTTCTTTTGTGGTTTTCAAATAATATGGCTAACGATGATGATACTTTTAAGGGGGAAGCTCCAGGTAGCCCGCGAAATTCAAACTTTCTTATATTTTTTTGCAATTTGCAAGTCTATATTCGCGACCGTAACAAATATGCATTTAGAGAATTATAATCATCAAAATCAGTAATACAACTCCATAAGTTTGTATAATCCTAATTGTCAAGATTTCATGAAATAGTCATTCAATAGAATTATCTGGTCTTAAAGAATTGTATTGATCATTTCAATTATTATAATTCTGTAACTACATACTTTTTACAGTCGCAAATCATATTTTGATCAACATACAACCTAATAATGACTTGCAAATTACAAAAACATAAGAAAATTTGAATTTCCCGGGCTACCTGGCGCTTTTGCCTTAAATTGAGTTTCTTACAAAGATCGTTCACTTCACACCCAAAAGTGTCTGATTGATGTGAAAACTCTTTGGTGCCATGTTTGTTTACTTACTAAAGTTACTAAGCTAGCTAGGAGGGGCTCGTGGCTAAACGATAATAGCCGCACAGGTCGATCGAAGGTTAAGCTACGCTTGCCGCGGTCGGTTCGTTGATGGCTGACCATCCATTACATATCAAGACACCTCCGTGCCTCGGAAAGCACATAAAGCCGTTGGTCCCGGCTGTCAACCGTAGTTCTTTGACAGCCGTTACGGGTCGTCAGAAGCCCAAAATTCTAACAACCAGTCTTACCAAGGGGTATCGTGTTACCCAGTAAGTGGGTCGTGGAGGTCAAATTGGCAGTCACTCCATGTAAAATACTGGTATTCAGCTGCATTCAGTTAGACTAGAAGCCGACTCCAACATACTTGGAAAAAGGCTAGGCAGTTTGGTTGTTTACTTACTAAATAAGAAATGTAATTACAGAAAAATACACTGTAGGTCCCTACAACAGAACCTCGATAAAAGATGAAAGGTAAAGAAATACTATTAAGTATGTTTTTCAGGTGTTGTGTGACAGCTTATCAGCAATCAATCACTTTATTGACAATAACAAGTCAGTCAAAATCAACAAAAAAGCAGTGAAGTATAGTAGAGTGACCTACCGTTTTATCAATCAAAGTCAAATAAACCATTCATGTGTCAACATTATTATCAACTCAAAGTTTACACGATTATACCTATATTTATTTGATATGTAGAATAAATAGTCATTTGGATTTATTTATTTATAACCTATAGCTTATTTTTGTGTTTGCGAAGCGATATTTGCAGTTCTGTGCAATGATTGCAAATATTTTCATCATAATGGCTAATTTTTGGCAAGAAAACTGCCCTTTATAGGGTTCTGTAACTAAAGGGCGCCAACGGGACACACACACTAATAATATGCCTCCCTGCCCGTCCGTCTGTCTATCAGCGGGCTGTATCTCATGAACCGTAATAAACAGACATTTGAAATTTACAGTGTCTATTGCCGATAATAAAAGTAAAATAAAATAAAAAATTAAAGCGCCCTCTTTAATTTTTCATTTTATACAACAATCCATACGAGGAACGTGATATTTTCGAACTTAACAATCGCTGTATCTCTTCAACCGTAAAAGGTAGACACATGAAACGATGGTACGGAACCCTTCGTGTGCGAGTCCGACTCGCACTAGCGGCCGAACCCAATAACCTATCCATCACCAGTTTTGCCATATTGGAGATAGAAAAACCTATCTATCAATGGTTTTTTTTTTTTTTTTTTTATTCTAGAAAAAGGCTTTGTCGCGCATGCGATTATGCCGCCCTGGTTAGCTTTACAATTTATAACTAAATCTTTAACCAAATCTTAGCATAGCCAGTCTGTAAAGTGCTCTAGCTGCGTCAGAAAGTGGCGCAGCCAGAACACTGTTGCAATAACCTATTTCTCTAAGCCTACAATCTAATCTATATCTAAACTCTGCGTTGTGGACACACTCGGCCAATAGGTATGTGATAAACATCATCAACGGAATTATTACAAAAGTCACATTTATCTGTTGTTGATTTTCCCATTAGGTATAAGAACTTATTACACGGAATGTGTCCAGAACGAAGCCTTAGTGCAATAACAGTATCACATCTGTTCAACAACTGGTTATCTATCCACGGTGAGTTCAAGGGATGCGGCTGGATCGTTTTGTACCAGATTCCTTTATCTCGTGATCTTTTATTAAAATATTCCTTCCAAAGTAAGTAGCAATCCTGTTTAATTTTTGGTATAAAGTAAGGAGAAAAGTTAACAGGAATTCCATCACATATGGCTTGCTTGGCTAGTTGATCAACAATTTCATTGCCTCTTATTCCAATATGTGATGGAATCCATTGAAGGACTACGTGCTTTCCGTCAGATTGTAACTTCAAAATAATTCTCAGTGTAGTGTAGGCTATCGGTTTTCCTCGAAAGGTCGAGGTACACCGAGCCAAATGCTGGAGCGAGCTTCTGGAATCTGTGAGAATTACAATATGGTTTTGGGGGATTGATTCGACATAAGACAGAGCTTCTGCGATCGCGATCAGTTCAGCTTCCATTATACACACACTGGCATTTATTCGAAATTTCATTGAATTTTCTTCTGCCTCATAAAACGCAGCCCCTATATTGTCACCCTCCTTAGATCCGTCTGTAAATATTTTAACGTAAGTCGAGTATTCGGAAATAAGGTAATCAATAAATAAGGTTCTTAAGCTAACAGGATTGTATTGCCTTTTAGGCCCAGACATGAAGTTAACGTCGTGTTTTATTATTTTATCACTATCTATATTACTAACCCAAGTATTCAGGGAAAACATATCTAATTTCTGACTGCTGTGAATTTTTAAAGTGTGTAGTGAGTCATTAACCAAGATTAAAAGGGGGATTTTTTTGTTTTGCCAATATGAGGAATTTTTACATAATGAAGACAGTTCGGATATTAAATTGATACTTCCGGTATTTGCCTGCAAAGCTTTAGTCTTAAGCCAGAATTTGCTAGCCAAGAAGCGTCGACGTAGGAATAGTGGTTGCAGGCATAATTCGCTCTCCATCACGTAAATTGGTGTGGTTCTAATAAAACTACCCACTACTCTCATGGCTTGGTTCTGTAATCTATCTAATTTTTCTAAGTGAGTTTTTGCACTGTTGTCATAGAAAATGCTTCCATAATCAATACGGCTTCTAATTAAAGTTTATCAATGGTTTTAACGTCCCAATAAACTATAAGATATTATGGAATCTTACCAGTAGCGTGAGGGCGCAAAGCTTGCCTCTCCCTCACGCGTCCCGCCTCCTCCTTCGCGAACATTACTGCTTCGCAGAAGGAGGTAATGGCTTCCCATGTACTCTCGCTCCGTACCATGGCCTGGACCAGGGCCGGACGCGAGAGATCGCCGCCGCCGATCGCTTCCGCGAGTACACGGCGGGGCTGGGATGTACTCTGTTGGATTCTCAACGCTCGTCTCAACACCGAGAGTTGAAAATCCAGTCAAACTCAAACTCAAAGCATTTATTTCAAATAAACCAATTACAGGCACTTTTGAATTGTCAAAGAGTCGGTCAGTCAGAAAGTTGAAGCTAGTTGCCCATTCCAAAGCGTAGATCTCTATGGAGAAGAACGGGCAAGAAATTCCACGGACACTCTTTTAAATCAAAATATTGCGCAGTGTGCGATAAAATCCCGCCGCGATATTTTTACGTCCGTGCGATTGTCGGTTTACGAATAATATTCGTGTCCTAATTTGGCGCAACAGATGAGCGAAGGCTACTTAGCTGTCACCGACATTAAAATGGGGAAGGTCGGGCAAAGCTAATTGTAGATGGCGTGATTATAGCTAGGTCCTCACGGCCTACAATAAGTTTGACATTTCTTTCAGTCATGAGTTTACTGTTATTTCGCTATTTCGTTATTTTCGGTGATTTCAATATTTTAAATCAATTTCTTGATATGGAAAGTCTCAGAATTTAAAACCATAAATATATCCTCAGTCACTTTCTTAAAAAGGTTTCTACTCTGTTTAATTTATAAAACATCTCTACGAATAGCTTTAAGCCACCATCTTTTAATTTTAGGGTCTCTCGGGAAATGGTGGACTCCAATTTCGGAGTATTTAGTAACACAACAACGCGTCATTTTCGCAAAAATAAAATAAATCCACCTCACGCCTTGTATTATTGGCTTGTGCTGGGAACTAGCTACGACAGCGCCATTTTGACAGTTGCCTTCCCCATTGTCACGGGCTGTTAGTGTATAATTGTGACGTTCGCTGACACGCTCGATTTGTATGAAACGACGAGGTGTCTCCGTGCTCGGTGGTATTCAGATCTCGCAGTCTTATATAATTACTGCCGCGACAGGACGCACAGGCTGTTTGCTGTGCCCCCATGTCGCATCGTTGCGTTGATTCTCATCCAACAAACGATCTGTATGCGGATGAATGGACGAAGATTTTGTTGGCATGTCTGAATAGGTACCTACCTACTGTGAGAAGGATTCATGAGTTTTTAAATTATTATTTGTTATGTTTTAACCTGAAGCCCAATTCCCGTAACAGAAAACGTTCAAAATCTAGTCGCAATCTCATCTCAGCGACAATCAAATGTCAAAAATGTAGGGAAATTATAGGTATTTCTGACATATTGAGACTGAGATCAGACTGTGAATGTTCTTAAAATTAGGAGAATTGCCCCTCTGAACTTTATAATTTTCTATTTGCTTTTTATGTGCATATTGGAGGTATGTGTCTCTTGTCTATGTCTTTGATTATTGTGAAGGCTCGTGCAAACAGGCGCGACACGAGACGCGACACAAAGGCGCCGCGTATCGCGGTGCCTTTGTGTCGCGTCGCGTGTCGCGCCTGTTTGCCGGAGCCTTAATTCGTTTTTAGCCGTTTTAATTAAATTTATTATATGAATAATTATGAAAGACAAAAGACACGTGCTAAGATCCCTTACATCCTTATTTTATATTATTATGGAGCACACGAAACAAAAAGTGTCTTTTAAACTGACGCGTGGCCCTTCAATATT
This sequence comes from Fissipunctia ypsillon, assembly GCA_947568875.1. Lineage (NCBI taxonomy): Eukaryota > Metazoa > Arthropoda > Insecta > Lepidoptera > Noctuidae > Fissipunctia > Fissipunctia ypsillon. The sequence goes on along the minus strand of OX387660.1, from coordinate 6,392,839 downwards.
CGAATACAGTCATAGACAATTATGTTGATGTATTGATTTCTTAATATCAGCCATTCGTCACGTCTCAAGGGCTTCCTGAAGTAAACCACTGTTAAATAAAATATTATGGACTAGTTTTCGATGCGTGACAAAGACGTGTTTGTTGGTAGGTAAAGTCAGGAAAATTAATTGTTTATCAAATTGGCTACTTACCTACTTCAATTGTCCGTAGGTACACTACTAGGTACAAAGATCTTTTGGAGCACGAATGACGTTGTCAGGGGGCGCTGTTGATAAACATTTTTGTGGAAATGTATGGAGAACAACAAAATGGCGGCGTTAGTTCCGATCTTGGCTACGCGCTAAAAGATCCTTGTACCTATTAAAAAAAAAAAAAAATTGTTGTAGAAAAAATTATCAGCCGTCCGGCCCTATACATTTGGGTCGAGTAGATATTGAAGCTTTGTACGGAACAGCTGATATTTTTTTCTCAATTACGATGTTGGTCCCACGGAGAAAGTTATTCAGTTGATGATCTGTACAACACCATTAAATTTGACCACACCTTTCTGATACACCCTGTATAATCAAATCACAACTGTCATTCTTTGACAGTTGTGTGAAATGGCAAATTGACGTAGTGTATCAATTTGATTCCCGAACGATCGACTGCAATTGCAATTGTAGTAATATTGTCAATCGCTTCAATTGCATTTTGTGAGGATCAAATTGCGCATCAATGTGTACCAATCACGTAAAAATTGACAATTGCAATAATATAATAATTGATGGTTTGGGGTCCCCTTTAGACATCCGGTGTACCCGGCTGTCTAAAGGGTAACCTATCTATCCAAATAAATGAATGGTTTTCAACAATCTAAAGCAGGCTAAAAAGTATTACGGATCTAGCTGAGATACCTTATTTGATAACTTGTAACTTGTTAAAAATAAAATATCAGTTTATGGCTTATGTACACATCATAATATGTATTTTATGACTTCCTACACTATCAAAATAGGGGGCCAACCACCACGTCTTAAAGCAGTATTATTTTAATAATACTTCAGTGTGAGAAAGAGATGGAGCTATACAGGACGTCTAGCTCCGTCTCTTTCCCACACTGAAGTAAGATTAAAATAATACTGCGTTAAGAGGTGGTGGTCTAGCTCCTGATTGTTCAACTCACACCCACTTATTTCAAAGTTATATCAGGCACAATTTCAGTGTTTTTTCTATGATATTTCTGAACAAATAAACTTAGCGAATATTTTGCGCACTAAAACATAAAATACGAGGTAATTAGCAACGAATGCGGGGTACGGAAACTCATTAGTTAGTCCAACGTAATCTATGGCCCTATGGGGCAGTAAGGATAGCTGTGATAAATGTGGGATTTACTTGAAAACAAAAGAAGGACTTTGTAAAACAGAGGTTTGAAAAAAGAATCACGGTGTTTTGTTTTGTAGATTAGTATTTTTTAGCATGACACACAGTTTACAATTTATTTTATTTTAAAAGCACGGTTATAAATTTAAAAAAAAAACTCTTGTTTAAAGCACCACAGACTTGAATTTATCTCACAACAACCTGAAACAGGACATGACTTACTTCAACAAGGACATCAATTTTTGGATGGACACGGCTGATGAACGAGACAAGATTAAGAAGGCTGCTAGCGAGATCTACAAGAAACCTGAAACAGATAGCAGCGAGACCTCAGACGAAGACTTTGGAAACAGCAACACGTAATACAGCATAGCAGTAACTCCGCCAAAAGACTCACCAATGAAGCCGGACTTGAAACGACTTGGCGGCGACGTCATCCATAGATAAATATTACCCATCTCTCCAATATTCCAATGTTTACTCTAGGGTGCATACTCGGTAGACTCTAATAATCCTTCCATATCCTAAGGGCACGTCTTCCCAACCATTACCGCGCCCCCCGGTCTACTCCTTGATATGCAATGGCCTATGTAGCCCCATGAAACATGAAGCTACAGGGGCTAGTGTGAATCTTTGGGTTCATTCGAGTAATCGAGTCTGGTTAAACCACGCTGGGATCGGTGCATTTCATTCATTCAAAACATTAAGGGGGAAGCGCTAAGGTAGCCGCGAAATTCAAATTTTCTGACGATTTTTGCAATTTGCAGCTCAGTGTCTGGGTGTATGTTGATTAAAGTATGATACGCGACCGTAACAAATGTGTATTTACAGAATTATAATATTTGAAGCACTAATAAAATTCCTTAAGTTAGTATAATCCTGAAATGTTAAGATTTCATGAAATAGTCATTCAATAGAATTACTTGGTCTTAGAGAGTTGTATTTATGACTTTAATTATTATAATTCTGTAAATACATATTTGCTACGGTCGCGAATCATATTTTAATCAATATACAACTTAATACTGACCTGCAAATTGCAAAAAACGTAAGAAAATTTGAATTTCGCCGGCTACCGTGGCGCTTTCATCTTATTAACAATAATACCAGTCAGCCATGTTATTAATGTAGTACGGCAAAAGACTCTTCTCATACAGAAAAGGCACGAGCATTGATCACCACGCTTGCTCAAAGCGGATTGGCGATTTTAGACTTAAATTAACAATAAGTCCAGGTCTCCTCACGATGTTTTCCCCTGATCGTTATCAGTAATTTCTAAGATAAACTCAGAAAGTTCAAATAAATTGAAAAAGTCACATTGGTACTTGCCCGGATTCGAACCCACAACCTCACGCATGAGAGGCGAAGCCTTAACCATGGGCCATCACGACATTATACTTCACAAAACATTATGAAACGGATAAAGCAATTTTCACGCGCATTGAAAAACACGCAAATGGAATTAGTGAATGAACGTTTGTCAGCGTAGCGAAATTAGTGTGAAATTTTGGCTGCTACAATTCACAACCGAACTGAACTCGATACGATGGAAATATGCCTTTAATTCGATAATCTGGCAAAACGTAAGTTTTAATTAAAACAGTTCTACACTTTGATTTTGATAGTACCTATAATAAAACATCTCGCCTGAATTCTTCCAAAGGGGTAGGCATGTGTAGAACCTACACCTAAATTTTGCCAGATATGTTCAAGTCCCATGTATCTTTTATGGGGCGAGTCAATGTCATCACCCAATCTCAAATTCCTTACGGAAAATTCCAATAACACTTTCACCGACATGCACCCTCATTGCGTATCTCTATCAATCAGAATCTGAATCATTTTGAAGCAAATTGCTAATCCATTGCTTCTTAATTTCGAAAAATTTGTCTGCACAATAACACAAATAGCGCAATGAGTGTTGTTGAACTGTCAAAATGAAACCGATTCCTACTGTAAGTGTGTTACGCAATCGCCCCGCAGATAACACGTTCACGTTCTGCTCATGTTCATTCATAAACCAGCCGGTCTCTAATGTAAATATGTGAAGTGAGTGTCATTCCACCTCATGCAACTGAAACCGAGGTAGTTAAAACATTTATTTTATTTACAGGTATTTGAAAGGTTACCTTAATTCTCAAATTGAATACAACCGGTATTCATACAGGTAACCGAAATAAACACTACCTCTTTTTACGTGCCCGTCGGCATTAGTCAAAGGGCGCGCATCGCTGTGTGTGTGGTGTGTGTTATCAGAGTCGAGTCGACCCGCGCGCCGGCGAACGCCGACCAATCACGACCCTGGCCGGCTGGCGATATTCCGTTTCTTTCTCGTAATCAAAGTGAGAGAGGAGAGGTGAGAGGGGAGGAGGGGTGGGAGTGGGAGAGGGGGGGAGTTCCCCGATCTCTTCAAAGTGAGAGTGAACAGGCTTCTTCTGGGTAAGCTCGCTCCATCGTCGACTTTGTCTCTGTCATCTCTGACCTAGACTAGAGTCAAGAGCAAACCTATCTCAAATAAAAAAAAATAAAAAATCAAGGTCATTTTAAGTAACCGGTATTTAAACGGTAACCTAAATAGAGGTAACATGTTTCTTCTTCGTTACACAGATAGCGGTAACCTCAGTCGCAGAGGTAACCTAAATTCTTCGATACCTGTACCGTAATTTATAAAGGTTTTCGGTCCCTGATTGACACTATTGACATTTGACAGCTACAGGTCACTACTCCTTAGTTTTCAGGGTGAGATGTTTACAGAATAGATCGGCCGGAACTGTAAAAGAGCGATGATGAAATAATACCATTAAGTATTTAAAATTAACTAATTACACCACAGATAATGAATCAGGCACGGAATAACGCATCCGTTCTACATGTTGTGTCAAAACCACCAACGAACCTTGTGATAGTTTTAACTAAACAGTATCGTTTCGCTGCGAGTCTGTGATGCAAAACACACAGATTCTTATCTATGGAACCTTGAATTACAATTAGTATGACATTATTTGAATCTGAGCAGTGTGAAGGCCGCTCACACTCGGTGAATAATTTTATCTAAAAATGAGAACAAATACTTTTATATACCTTTTTAGAGTAGATAAGCAGGAATTTGTTTCCGCTTTGTACTAAAAATGTTCATCCGTTGTTCTCATTGCTTAACTGTCGGACTGAAAAGTAATGTTGCTAACCAGACTTCATGATGGATGTTTTTCATCCGGTGAAGTTTTCCTACAATAATTATTTACTGAAAACGGACCACGGACAAAATAATTGTCTGGAACCGAAGGAAGCTGGCTGCGTCACACATCTTGTTGAAACAAACTAACAATATTATCTTTGGTGTTGAATTTTATAAAATATCTTCAGGCAGCCGATAAATAAGTAAACAGAAAACATATTATCTAAAGTAAATGTATAAAACTCATCTGCCTGTTTTTTCCCAACTATGTTGGGATCGGCTTCCAGTCTAACCGGATGCAGCTTAATACCAGTATTTTAAATGGAGCGACTGCCTAACCCAGTTACTGAGTAACACGATACCCCGTGGTAAGACTGGTTGACATTTTAGCTTCTGACTTTCCGTTTCGACTGTCAAAGATACGAATGACACTCGGAACCAACGGCTAACGTGCTTTCCGAGGCCCGGAGGAGTCTCGGTATGTAAAGATGGTCACCCATCCACGAATCGACCGCGGCAAGCGTAGCTTAACCTTCGATCGACCAGTGCGGCTGTAATAATTTAGCCACGAGCGTATAAAACTTAACATTTCACCAAAATACTAAAGTAACCTCGAAAGCATGAAAATTAGGTCGCCATTTTCCTTCCCTAATTTGCTCATACGCACTTTGATTACAAGTGCTTTCCATTCCGCCCGTCTAGGTTTTCGAGCGGCTGCAAATTAGAGGCAAACTAATTATCGATGTTAATTGTGCCAGGGTGTACTTATGTAGCTAATTTTAGTCGTTTTAACTTGAACTTTCTCGTGAAATAGAGTTTTTTGCGATGAGGTTTTTCTCAAGAAATCTTTCACCAATCTTTTAGCTTTTATGCGTCTTGGTTGGATAGTGCGAATAAAGAACTAAGAATACATTTACATGAGAATATTTTTAGAGCAAACGGCCACGCTATGAATGCATGGAAATCTATTTTGGATTGATTGGGAATAACGTAGGTATTGAAAGTCGTAGACTAAAGCGCTTCGCAGATTATTCAGTAAAAATATCACCGTGACAGGTAAAGTAAGCATGAAGTGAGCTGTCAAGTGTCAATCCCTAACATCAGGTGGAATGACAGCTCACTTCACACCACAGTAGGTACCATGGGAGAAACAAACATCTATACACCGTCAGGACTATTCTTGCCAGAAGGGGATCGAGCATGGCACCAGTGGGTCCTGAACCCATCGCGCCACTCCGCTTCGGGTACTTACGCACTCTGGTAAGGAAAAGCACCAGTGACCAACACCACAAGCAATGGTTGGAGCAGGGTGAGTGTAGGCAGGCCAAGGAAGCAGTCCCTACAATTGATGGCCGCCTCGTGAAACAGTTTCTCCAACTAATTAAACAGCAGCTGCGTACAGTTACAGCGGCTATAACTGGCCACGGGTCAGTTAATAAACAGCTCTTTGTCATAGGAGTCACAGACAGTCCGCTGTGCAGGGCCTGCATGGAGGACGACGAGACAGCAGCTCACGTGCTACTAAACTGCCCAGTGCTCGCCAGATATAGGGCAAAGTACTTAGGTAACTCAGGTACCCTACGTGAGATTGTCAGTAACACCAAGGCGTTGCTAGCCTTCCTTGAGGAGCTGGGGTGGATCGAATGATCGATTTTCCCACCCGTTACGCTAAATACGTGAATTGACGTGGAGTTGCGGACACCAGCCCGTATTATCTATTACCTAAACGCTTTCTAACAGATGTGGTCATCGTGTGCACGGGATTTTGTTTTCAAATTGGTCAGACGTAAGTTTCCTCGATAGTACATAGGCCGGTTTTTACTTTCTAAAAATTATTCTCGATATTAATCGCTACAGCTTGAACCTACTCGACAGTCGATATGAGTGGATGATAAAATTAATCTAAACACTCTATTCAGATGGTCTGGATAGCCCAGTAAAGTTAATATTAGATTATAACTTCCCACTGGCTCTATGAACCTTTTAGTTTCCAGCGAGCAATCTAAAAACTTTAAACTCTTCACATAAAAACTAAAAACAAACTGCTTTTCATCATAGCTACACTTTAAACTTTTCAACTTACTTTTTAATTAACTCTGAAAACTAATGCTGAGCATTAAAGCTGACGAAGAATTTCGGACTGCGGTTTTAGTTGCCGGTCAGTTTGGAGTTGGAGGAGACAGAAGAACAACTTTACAAAAACCCACTGAATTATTAAAACACCGGCCGAGTGCGTGTCGGACCACGCACTCTGAAGTTTTCCGTAGTTGAAAAGAATTTATCCCAAAACCAAACTTAACACAAAAAAAAAGTTCTCCCATACATTGATATACGTCACAGTCAATTCTTCAACTGCAAATTTAAATTTAAATTAAAAAATATATAGATATGATAAGACTACAAATTAACGATTTTCGGACTTTTTCCTTTACTTGTGCTGTGAGACCTTGCTTCTTGCAAAATTTCATGATTCTAGGTCAACGGGAAGTACCTTATAGGTTTGATTTATTTGCGAGTATCATAATCTGTGCATAAATGGCCGTATTTTTTTATAAGGCAATAAAATAATTACTAAGTTAGTTAGTGACTTAGAAGCTAGATTTTTTCGAGTTTCAAAGGATCATAGACCTTTTTTTTGGGTGGGAAATCATCAAATGACTTCTCGCGCGCTTCTTGAGTGGGAGGGCGTGTCAGACTTTTACTGACTAAAACCTACCCGTGTTCCTTCTGTTGCCTGTGCCGGGGGTAACTCTTTCGAACATCCCGCCAAAGGACCGTACGTGATCTCGGTAGTCACCCCCTTTCTAGCCATACCATCTTACACACAGTCCATCCATCGTTTCTTGGGTCTTCCCCTACTCTAAGCCCTCCACATTCATACTCAAAACTTTCCTCACGACATTTTCCTCATTCCTCCGCATCACATGCCCATACCATGACAACCGATTTCTACACAAAGTTCACTCATCCTCCATAGAGAAAAGGGAGGATCCTCCGACCAGACGGGTGTTGTGTCTGGTGGGCTACTGCCCAACGGTTGATGTCGGGATGTGGTATATATATGCTAGTCGCGCGGTAAACTTTGATTGCGCGATGCAGAATTTTGCGTGACGTCAGTGTGATGCGTTCCATTGTGGCGATGTAGATATACCGCCACATACTCATTACTCTATTTATTTTCGTTTCGTTTTACATCTGTGACAAATTAAAACAAACGAATCCTTTTCCTCTACCAACGTAATATGGCACTTCGAGAAATAGTCAGGTTGTGGTGTTTCCCGTTAGTCTGCATGAGCACAAATCAAATGGACCACGGTTATTTTTGTTTGTAATTCTTCGTACCTACATACTTAGAGACGACCTAGGTATAAACCTATAAGGTAAAATAGTAGGTAAATGCTGATTTAATGGCCTATAAATACATATAAGTGTGTAATTCAATTATAATTAATGACAGCAGTTATTATAGTGTCCCATGTACGTATTAGTAAAGCGTACCTTATTAACCGCCATATAGGCGGCCATTGTACCAATAAAAATAGCAATATTCTACAAGAGCTTTGTAACAATTTTGGTGTATAATACAAGTATGTATATGCTATACGCAAGAGTACTTACTTCGCCCGACGCATAAGTAAGCGTTCTTTTCTTTTTGTATTTATTTGTATAGGTCTAGTTTTTATTTTATTTTATTGTTTATATATTAATTAAGGAACAAAACAAAATGTAAACAGAGACATCACAAAAACGTACGTTCGTCCGGATGTTGAAACACTTAGCAATCTTAATACTAACGAAATAACATCATATATTGAAATGATACACCTTTTCAATACGAATATTGCTGTATTTATATTCTCACACATTTAAACAAAGTCGGTACTACTTACTACTCAATTTAACAGTGTATATACTTTAGACTTCTTATAGACAACCTTATGGCTCCGAGGCTCGAAGAGAACTAACTTAACAAAACAGGCGCCACGCTCCAAACATCATGTTTCCAATCCCCTTTCGTTAAAAATCTAGTACTTTTACGGTAACTGTCAAATGAGATACTTTTAAACTTCATGACTACATTGATATAAAAATCATTTGAGGCAAATCACATACTTTCAATTTTATATTTAGTATTTAAAATCACTATAAATCTTAATAATACTACTTGGAAATCATGACACTATAGGGTTATTTTAACATAGTTTATAAAACATTGAGGTAGTTCGTAAATAATAACAAAAAAAAAGTACAAAAACGATGACGGCGCGGGTCAGACAGCCCGTCGATGCGAATTACGAATTGAATGTAAACAGGATGATGCATTTTCAAAGAGAATCAAAAGATGTTTTTGTATTTATTTTAATAATTATTATTTGTTATTTCCGATTGAATTTTTGTTGGAACATCATTAATTAGAGTAGGTATTTAATAAGCGTTCGTTCATTTCCCGTAATAGTTTTTGTATCTCGGTACTACCAGTTTTGACTGGGCTGCCTTTCTTGTAGCTTAATTATGATTGAATTTAATTTGCAGTTCTTTGTTAATGAACAGCACCCTGATTGCGTAACACACTTACAGTAGGGATCGGTTTCATTTTGACAGTTCAACAACATTCGTATTTCATTGCGTTATTTACATTGCTGAGCAGATAAATTTTTCTAACATGTGAAGCAATGGATTAGCAATCTATTTTATAATGATTCGGATTGTAATTGATAGTGTGTTACGCAATTAGGGTGCTGTTCTATCAATAATCAATTTCGTATTTTAGTGTTAGTTAGTTGTTTTATATCTTGTATATGTCACCGTATGATTATGATCATCGTTAGTTTATCTCGCGAGATTATAAACTATCGAAAAATTGTGAACTGCAACAAACAAATTACAATTTAACGCATTATTTTTCGTTAGTTTATACATCTATCCATGGCAAACCGACAAATTGTGAACTGGTAATCCAACTTGCATGCGACGAACGCACCTTGCGTTAATACTAAATAGCCAGGTAACTGCCACCGACCTGGAAGATGCGCGGTTGGTCACAGTTCTAACCTTTTTTTTTTATTCATGGATGTCCTCCGCCTTGGGGCGGGCGTAGAGGTCTGTCACAGTTCTAACCTTTTTTTTATTAATGGATGTCCTCCGCCTTGGGGCGGGCGTAGAGGTCTGTCACAGTTCTAACCTTTTTTTTATTCATGGATGTCCTCCGCCTTGGGGCGGGCGTAGTCTGTCACAGTTCTAACCTTTTTTTTATTAATGGATGTCCTCCGCCTTGGGGCGGGCGTAGAGGTCTGTCACAGTTCTAACCTTTTTTTTTATTCATGGATGTTCTCCGCCTTGGGGCGGGCGTAGAGGTCTGTCACAGTTCTAACCTTTTTTTATTATTCATGGATGTCCTCCGCCTTGGGGCGGGCGTAGAGGTTTGTCACAGTTCTAACCTTTTTTATTATTAATGGATGTCCTCCGCCTTGGGGCGGGCGTAGAGGTCTGTCACAGTTCTAACCTTTTTTTTATTCATGGATGTCCTCCGCCTTGGGGCGGGCGTAGAGGTCTGTCACAGTTCTAAACTTTTTTTTTATTCATGGATGTTCTCCGCATTGGGGCGGGCGTAGAGGTCTGTCACAGTTCTAACCTTTTTTTTTATTCATGGATGTCCTCCGCCTTGGGGCGGGCGTAGAGGTCTGTCACAGTTCTAACCTTTTTTTATTATTAATGGATGTCCTCCGCCTTGGGGCGGGCGTAGAGGTCTGTCACAGTTCTAACCTTTTTTTTTTATTCATGGATGTCCTCCGCCTTGGGGCGGGCGTAGAGGTCTGTCACAGTTCTAACCTTTTTTTATTATTCATGGATGTCCTCCGCCTTGGGGCGGGCGTAGAGGTCTGTCACAGTTCTAACCTTTTTTATTATTAATGGATGTCCTCCGCCTTGGGGCGGGCGTAGAGGTCTGTCACAGTTCTAACCTTTTTTTTATTCATGGATGTCCTCCGCCTTGGGGCGGGCGTAGAGGTCTGTCACAGTTCTAAACTTTTTTTTTATTCATGGATGTTCTCCGCATTGGGGCGGGCGTAGAGGTCTGTCACAGTTCTAACCTTTTTTTTTATTCATGGATGTCCTCCGCCTTGGGGCGGGCGTAGAGGTCTGTCACAGTTCTAACCTTTTTTTTTATTCATGGATGTCCTCCGCCTTGGGGCGGGCGTAGAGGTCTGTCACAGTTCTAACCTTTTTTTTTTATTCATGGATGTCCTCCGCCTTGGGGCGGGCGTAGAGGTCTGTCACAGTTCTAACCTAACCTAACCCATTTGGTCGGAGTGCCCTGGCTTAGTTACTGCGTCTAATTCGGCTACCGCCAAGACCTACCAATCATGGACGGTATCAGAGGCGAAGCGCGCTAACAACTCCATTCCTACCGGCTTCCCTTTGGAGGATGGAAAAAGTAACTTCACCTACCACCATTGAAAAATAGCACATTAAGTCATGTCTACGACTGCCAAATAATATATATTCCAACAACAACACAAATTGTTCTAAATAAGCCGGCGCCACAACGTAATAATCGTATTTGTATGACTATTTATAATTGAACAATTTCTTCTTCGGCTTCCCTCCTACGAAATGTCAAGCATCGCCACTGGACGGTATACAATTTTACGAGTGATAAAAACGGTCAGATTGTGAACCCTGTCGCGTTCACAATTTGACGGTTTGACATGGATAAATTAAGCATAAACTATCGAAAATTAATACGTTTTATGTATTGTAAGCATTATGGTACAGTTCACAAACACACACACACACACAGTAGACAATTTACAATCTCGCGAGATAGACTATAAACTAACGGTGTTCACAATCATACAGTGACATAATATACAAGAAATGCTTATTATACATTAAAAGATTTTTGAAATGACAACACTTTTACATAAATGTTGCTCTGTGGGTAATTTGTAATTTATTAGTTGTCATAGGTTCAAGTTAATGTTATGTTATTATTATAATATGTATTTTTGATAATTTATATTCCAAGTATATTTGTTCGAAAGAGTTACCGTGGCCCCGGCACAGGCAACAGAAGGAACACGGGTGGGTTTTAGTCAGTAAAAGTCTGACACGCCCTCCCGCTCCGCCCAGAGCGGGAGAAGTCATTTGATGATTTCCCATCCACAAAAAAAAAAAAAAGTATATTCCTATTATTGCGTAGTGTTAGATTTTTTGTTTTTTTTATTGGTAGATTCACTTACCGACTGTTTTTACTAAATACTAAATTTGAACAGTGCAAATATCATTATAATAATATTAATTTAATTCTAGATTTAGATAAATTCCACTGTGAGAAAATTTTGCATGCCGAAAGGTAAAATGTATCGGGACTATTTATAAAAATTACATCTTATTTGTATACCTACACTATATGCACATAAATGATTTCCATTTCTATTTCTAAGAATTTTAATGTTAATAATAAAAATCCCACTACAAAGTCTTAAAGTTTATTCCATCTATCTAGAGCTCTTTTCTACTTTAAACCGCGCATCGTTCTTAAAGACAGTTATACTTCTGTACTTTCATACCTCGTGTCCCAGGATTGAGTTCTGATGAATGAACCATACCTCTCCCTCCTTCACCCCTCGAAACCCCCGGGCACTCGAGTCTCCGCTCTGATCCATTGTTCGCGGAGATCTAGGTACCTCCACCAACCCGCAGTGTATGCATTTTGCTGGCTTAGCAGACTTTTAAAATTCATATAAGGATTTCAAAAGGACAGATTTGTATTATGTTTACGGTAATGTGAATTGGTGGGGAGTTATATGCAGTTGAAATGCTGGTTGGTAAGCGCATCACTTGAGAACCGATAGTGGCTATTTCTCGTTTTAAAATGTTCATAAGAGTCCGAATTAGGTTTTCATGGAAATACTAGCTGTGTCCCGCGACTTCTTGCGCGTGGAAGTCGTATGATACACAATGTACTAAAATTACAGCCACATTTTAATAAAACTCCCTCGTCCCCCGACCCGCCGCGTTGCATCGCCCGCCTGCGCTATTACTGTTTTCACTTAGCGTTTTTTATGACTTTGTCTTTTTGCTCGGCTCCTAAGGGTATTAGCGTGACATTAAATAGATCACGATTACGATGTTGGTCCCATGGAGAAAGTTGTTCAGTTTGATGGTCTGTAGTACCCACATTTTTAAATATGAGCTCACCTTTCTGATACATGCTGTCATTGACACGATATTGTGGCTATGATACAGTTTTGATAAAAGTTCGTGTTCTCGGTACATAGAGGTTTACGGAAATATAATTATGTAGGTATGTTACTGACTATAAGTATATATATGTATATAATCTAACGGAAATAATACCGATAAATTATAAACTAAACCGACGTTTGCAGAGACGTAAAAATATCGCGCACTGGATTTTCAACTCTCGGTGCTGAGCCAAGCATTGAGAATCCAACAGAGTGCGTTCCAGCGCGTTTTTCAACTCTCGTCGCTAAGCAGAACATTGAAAAACCAGTGTGCGAAAAAAAATCGCCGCGATATTTTTACGTCCGCGCGAACTTACTGTTCTCACAATCATATGACATATTATTATTATACATATTTTACTTAGATAACCTGTTAATGCATCACACATAATATGTTGTCACATTATATTATGTAACCCATTCATAATCAACGGCCATTCATCACAAGCTGTCACAATGCAGTGTTTCCATTATTCAGGAATTAGCATGCAAATATGACAAGGAAAAAGTAAGCGCATAGACAATGACTGCATGCATTATCATACGTTTTAGATATATTACATAATTATGTGCCAGGCAAGTAACTTCGGAATACGTACATTTAAAATAGGTATTTTATGCGATTATTTAGTTAACAAGCAAGTAATTAAAAATGGAATTTTCCATTTATCACTTTATGCTATTTGCATGAGCATTGAAAAAATTAAAAAATAAACAGCAAGTAAGGAGTCCGGACGATTCTCTTTTCCTTTACCACATTGCAGATAACATTTTTTAAATTCATTATTTATTTGTGTATGCAAAACAACACTACAGAAGTAACCCTCAAACGCGAACATGCTTATTTCTCAGCTCTGCAGAGACTACCCATTTTATTCGAAGAAACCTCAATGCAACATAGAAAATGTATTTTATGTGCAATACGTGAGAAAGGAGTTTTCTATTTTTGAAATCTGTGAACTGTAGGGGTGAGATTTGCAGCGAGAGTTGTGGACTTTAGATTAGCGAGACAGGGACATATTTTCACTTACGAGTTTAAGGAGAAATACCTGTCATTTTAGAATTTCTTTATTGTAGAATAAATATCAAGCATCAACGACTCAATGAGTTACCGAATGGATATTGGATGATTGATTCCATTATTTATTTTGTTAGGTCGGTTTTATTTTCGGCACTTCGACAAAGATAACCATCACCTTTGTATGTATTTTTCTGTTCCTTTCCTCTTGTCTGTTTATATGTGTGTACAGTCACAAGCATTTATATGTATACACTTAGCACAATTCAAAAGCGGTTTTCTCGTGGAATTACGATTGCAACTTTGAGATGAGACCTCTTTCAAAATAGTATGGGTTTCAAAATACTATGTTTTTAACAATATAAAATTACAATTAACACATTAGGAGAAAAAGACTTAAAAATTGCTCAGTGTATACATATTAGTGCTCGTGACTGTACATGAGCTGTTAAATAAATAAATAATGATTTCATATCGATAGGTACCTACGTAAAATGTAGGCCATATTCTTGTTATCTAACTGTCATCCTTCTTCAATCATCATTAAGTAAGACTAACAGTATTATTATATTCACGATTGAGGTTATCCAATTGTTATTATTTGTACCAGTGACAAGTATCTGTCAGCTGTCATAGACACGCAAACAGTCTTGTATTTTTCGTCTGGTAACATTAGACAGATACCCGTCACTGTAATAATCGACTAATTTAATGAATATTGTTTGACTGATGCCACCATTATTTTTTAGAACGGTGACAGTTTGGACTTTTGGCACGTGTTTACACGGCACTGGGGATCGAACCGTCGAACAGGGCATTAATATTTTTCTGTGAGAATTATATCGAAGAATATCAAAACAATCGTTGTTTCATTTCTGAGCTGAGGTTGAGTTTCTACAATTAGGTACACCAGATTTCAATATTTCCAATACGTTGCCTTATCGACCGGCAAAATATTAAAGTCCCTTTGTTATTTCTTATGACCATACCTTCCACCACAGAATCGTGATTTCGATAAACGGTCTTACTCAATCTCAGTGGCAAGTTAATAAGGCGTCAACTGCAGCGCAGCACTACACTACATAATTCACCACTACATTTCGCTACTCTCGTCTAAACACGAGATTACAGCGAAGACGTGCTTCGTGAAATGTAGCGAACGAGACAAGAATAAAAGCATCGGCAGCGCGAGGGTTGATTAGCTCTTGTGTGACTGTTTTCTGTGTTGTCAATTTATTGCGATTCTCAGGATTCTGTAGAAGATATTTTTTTTTTTTTATTTGTGGAGCAAAAACAGGGCAATACATACATACAAGGTGAAACCTCATCTTCCTACCCTTGTCTCATGTTACTTGGGGTACACGGTGTAACTAATTGATAAAAGTAAACCTGTAAAGGAGTCATTGTACTCATCATTATGTACAAGTTCTACTAATGTCTACATAATATGGGAACAAACACGATATCGCAAAAGAAAACTGTTGCCGATTTTTTATCGAGTTATGCAACCTTAAATGTATGGAGAAGCTATTTCAGGGTCGGTCAATAAAATTTGTTGACAATGACGTGTATGTACTTAGTAAGTACTTAAATTACACCTCGTATATGAGGGGCGCAGCCTTCACACAACCCGATTCCTATCGGCTTACCTTCGGAACAACCACTCTTCTTAATGTCTACTATTGCCAAATAATATGGTACACCTGTGTGTGTAACTGTGTATCACATCACATTACATTATTTAATACCAGTTTAACACAGTCATCATAAGATTAAAAACATTACAAAAATGCCTAAATTTATTGTCTAAATTTATGAGAACTGAACCATTTTTTCTTCGGCTTCTGTGCACTGCTACTGCTTCTGGCACTGTCGTATATTAATTACTACGCGCAAGATTATTTTTTATTAACGGCGCACCGGGCTTTTTATACACACAAGCACGTTTCTGCCCTTGTTTGAAGTAGTAAACAATTAAATTAAAATTTAAGGAAATATACTGCTAATATTAGGGATATGTACTACGCAGTTTATACGACGGAAACCGATTTATAAAGTTGGCTCGATAGAATAAATTCGCAGTTACACCTTTTTGAGTAATTTTTTCCTCTATTTCCCTACTTTTATAAATAAATAAGTAATTTAATAATTTGATTCAATTACTAAAATAAAGTTCATAGATGACTGGAGTACACGATAACTTTTTTTATTGAAGAGCAATATAATGAAAATAACAACGAAAAACATTGAAAATGTGCAAAAGTGTGGTTATTTTCTTTACTCTTTACACATAAGAAAAAGACAAAGACAATGGCAAATGCTCGGTCCACCCTTAACACTGTGAGGGCCACTAAACGCCCATAGGATTAATAACAATTAAACTTCCATTGTGTCTCGTTCAGTGTCCTCCGACCGATTAAGATGGCAACATTGTAATTGCTGTCAGATAAAAGAAAATGGCGAATTCATTTTGTATGGGTTGTGCGAAAAACTACACACAATATATTGGAGTAAAGTCTTTCACACATGCCAATTGTGATGACAAATAATTTTATTGAGTTCACAAAATAGTTTCTATCATTTAATTACCGCCATTATTCTTTGTAACATGGTTTCGTTATTTAAACTGAAATGTGTGAATAACCTTTTGAAAGGCTCGTGGCTAAATGATAAAAGCCGCGGTCGGTTCGTGGATGGGTGACCATCTTTACATACCGAGACCCCTCTGTGCCTCGGAAAGCACGTTAAGCCGTTAGTCCCGGCTGTCATTCGTAGATCTTTGACAGACGTTACGGGTCGTCAGAAGCCCAAGTCTGACAACCAGTCATACTAAGGGGAATCGTGTTACGCAGTAACTGGGTTGTGGAGGTCAGATAGGCAGTCGCTACATGTTAAATACTGGTATTCAGCTGCATCCAGTTCGAACAGAAGCCGACCCCAACATAGTTGGGTAAAGGCTAGGCAGATTGATTCATTGATTGTATGAATAAGCTTTTCAGTTTTCTAAAAATAAATAAAGTCTTTTACACGTGCCAAATGTGATGACAATTATGTTTATTTACTTCACTAAATAGTGGTATCATTTAATTACAGCCAGGCTTTCTAACATGGTTTATTATGTGAATAACCTTTTTCTGTGTTCTCTGAGATAACATTTTGCACGATGTATTTTTGACCACTATATGTAGAGACTCGACTTTAAATTCATTGGTTATCTTACATGATACTCTTGCACTATACTCATGAAAATAAACGAGTTTTACTATGGGACCAAAATAGCGAAAAAAAAATGATCTGCTTCATACATTTTCATTGGCTCCGTTTCATTTTTGTATGAAACAGAAGCGATTTTTTTATGATATCATTTTCCACAGTCCCACTGAGCAAAAGCCTCCCATAAATTCTTCTATACATCCTTTTTTATAGAAGTTTATTTATAAAGTTATATTCTCAATATTTCAACGTGATTTTGAGTTCTATTTGCTTTTAACACTATGAAAATCAAAAAGTCTATGTCAAGAAGCCAATGAATTAAAAAAAAAATGTAAAATGGCCACCAATCGCATATTTTCTTTAGTAACACAAAATGCCAACAACCGAGCGATCTGTTTCCAAAGAATTTTAATTGCCTGTATAATACTGAAAGATTTACTTACCACCTAAGCATATACATTGTGGAATGCAATAAATGATTGAGTATTGAGTATTGAGATTGTGCGTTATTTAAAACATTGGTTCAGCTTATTATAAGTTAAGGAAATACTTGAACGAAACATTGTTGGTTTATTGAAATTAAATACTTACATACCACTTAGGAATGTGATCAAAATGCGGTAATTACCTGCAACAAAAACACAATTTTAATAAATAACAGAACAATAGAAAACCAAAATCAGTCAAAATAAACATTTTTGAAGTGAAAATGTTTAGGCGCACGTTGCGCTCTTTCTAAACAGTGAACAAAACTGAACCGTCACGCTCGGGGCGGTGACGCTGAATAGGGTATAATCGACGCTAAATCGCGTATACTCGGCTCCAAACGTAAGTTTTTTTTTTACTTATGTGTCTTTTTTTTTTGTTTGCTCTTGACTCTAGTCTAGGTCAAAGGTGACAGAGACAAAGTCGACGATGGAGCGAGCTTATCCAGAAGAAGCCTATTCACTCTCACTTTAAAGAGATCGGGGTTGTATGCGTTCGGAAACACAGTCGCAGGTAGAGAGTTCTTTATTATTAGGCTGTATTATTTGCTTTATAAGACATAAAAAATGATAATTTTTAACCGCTGCTTTTCATCTTTTAATCTGAAGTCTAATCTCGTGTTCGTAGGAATCGATTTCATTGAAGGTAATCAGACAGACATTGCGAATGAAACCAATTCCCCCGGGGATTGTTATTGCCGGTAGTTGTTTTCATAAAATATGTGTGGGGTTTAGTTTCTTTTTTTTTTAGTTTTAAATTTATTTTATTGTAATATAAACAAATCTTAAATACAATATACAATCTAACACTACACTAAAGTATTATGGGGTTTAGTTAATAATACTAATTTAAGTGATTGGAAATTCATAGAAACTGAGATGAGGAAAATGTCGTGAGGAAAGTTTTAAGAATGAATGTATGTATGTGGATGGCTAAGAGTGGAGGAAGATCAAAGAAACGATGGATGGACTGTGTGAAAGATGATATGGCTAGAAAGGAGGTGACTACCAAGATGACGACTATAATAGAGAAGTGTGAAAGAAAAAGACATGTTGACATGACATGTTCGACATGGCAAAAGAATGATATTCAAAGAGTCTTCCAATTAAGGAGTATTCCTAAGTCCCCCACACCACACTAATCTATGCATGTGGCGAAATAGAGAATTAAAACATAATGTACTGGATTTGACAGATTTTTGACATCTGCCTTTAGCAAGCAGCGCCGCCATGACATTACACAGTAAGTTTGTCGTTCTGTCTGCAGATATTCAAGTTTTTCCCGGGACTGCATCATTTTACTGTTGTTTGTTTATGTTCCTGCCAGTCTCGATTTATAGTTAATCGATTAAATGTGTTTACATGTCACGGTGAAAATACAGCATTCATAACATTTCAGCAAACTTTTGTAATTTTTGTTTATTGTCTACTCCGATTTGCTGAAACTGATTTTATTTAATAAAATATGAGTGAAATGTATGAAATGTGTCACATATTCACGTAACAGAAATACTATACAGGGTGTAAGGGACAGCCCTCTGCAAACTAACAGGATATTTTGAACACCTCCTTATTTTGAATCATATTCCACCGGAAATATTCTCAGGAAATTTAATTTTTTTTTTCATTGTGTTTTCAGTTGCTCTTTCTTTATTTCAATGTAAAATTAAATTATCTGTACGCAGCACTCCATTTATGTAAATAAAACAGCTAAAATAAAAAAATCAGCAATGGATGTTGAAATACTCGGCGGTCGAAGGCTCGCTGCGCTGCCGTTCGCTACGCGCGTTTTGCCACGGTAACAATACATTGCGTGTGAGGTAATAAAACAAATCAGGTTTATTGGATTCCCATAACGTTCCTGAAATAATTTCATGTACCGGTCATCTTAGTATGATATACTGAATTCTGCGGAGAGGCTGTCCCTTACACCCTGTAGGTTTATCATGCGAGAGCTTCCGTCAACATGATTGTCAATGAAAACGAACTTTTACATGTCATGGCAACACCACAAGCAATTATACACGCTGCTTTTTTATTGGCTAGGGAGCTACCACGATAGTGTTGTACTCATCATTATGAACAAATTTTACTATGGGACCAAACCTGAAATCGCGAAAAAAAAATTGTCGTTCCCCACATTTATGTTCGCATAACTCGTCAAAATGTAGAGAACAGCTGATTTTTACTAGTAGGTAGGTACATTAGGGAAAGACTGGATGCGGATGGCGGAGGACAGGGTGTTGTGGCGCAGCCTGGGAGAGGCCTATGTCTAGCAGTGGACTGTGATAGGCTGAGTTTATTTGGGTACAGTAGGCCCGAAGTAAGTGGACCTAGCTTAGTACGGAGTGTCTATAGAATAAGAGGTCAGCTTATATTGGTTTCGTTACAACTGACGTGCTGCCTACCGTACGATACTAAAATACTACAACAAAATAAATATCTTACACATCACTAATGAAGTAATATAACAACTTCACGCCTGTATTCCCCGAAAGGTTAGGCAGAGGAGTATCTACACCCACGGTAGTACAGTACACCCACATTAACGCCAGTTATGTTTAAGTCCCATGTAATAGGGGCGAGCATATTGCCATTAAATATGCACAAATCCAGACTCCGAGCTGCTACTGAGAAATTCCAGATGGATAACCCAATAACACTGCCCGACCCGGGAATCAAATCCAGTACCTTATGCTCAGCAGTAGCGCTTGCGACCACTAGACCATCGAGGTACTAATCCTTCTTATCCTACTACCATCCTACTAATATTATAAATGCGAAAGTTTGTGAGGATGGATGGATGGATGTTTGTTACTCTTTCACGCAAAAACTACTGAACGCATTTGGACGTTTGGCACACAGTTTATAACCTGGATTAACACAGGATAAATTAGATCCCGATATCCTTACGGGATCGTGACTTATGCGGGTGAAACCGCGGGGCGCTGCTAGTGAAGTAATAAATAATTGCCCATGGGAACTAGCGTACATTGTTAATTTCGTCAACAAAATTAAATGGCTATGCTTGATTGGGGTATCAACGTGCTAGATACTATCGTCATTATGTCATACATCGAGCACGGTAGCGTGTCCATTTGACAGACACAATGACATGACGTGACATACGGATAAAGTAATTGAAGGGAAATTATTGATAACCGGATAATTATGTGAATAGGTTCAATTTTATTATTACTGGAACTACGTGAACTCGGTTTTTGATATAATTTGCTGGCAAATGATAACGTTTAATATTGTTATTGGTTATATACAGGCTGGTGTTTGAGACGGGGGAAGAAAAGGCAGGGACTATCGAGGAAACTTACATCTGACGAATTTGAAATCAAAATCCCGTGCACACGATGACCACATCTGTTAGCGAGCGTTGCTATAGCGGCGGAGCGCTACAACGTACACTACACGCTACAAGAATAGTCCTTACGGTGTATAGGTGTTCGTTTCTCTCATGGTACCTTAGTCGTTGTAGCTACAGGAATACGGTCGTAGGAGACTGGCCTTAGCTTTTTGAGACGTTTTAATCAGTATTCATGGATTTTGAAAAAAAACGTACTAGGTAGGTACTATAAAAACAGCATTTCCATTCAACGTCATGCTGCCAGCCTATTGGACACTTTTCCCGTTGACAGCAATGCGGAAGAAATTTTTGATGCCCAATCCCCTTTTTTATATTAGTACATAATAATTGTACATAATAATTATTATACAATGTGGATCAGGACGTACGACATTAAATTAAAACGAGCACAGTTCTAGTCCATCGAAACATTTTAAAACACGAAGATTAGTAGTTAATAGAAAATTTAAAAATTGCAGTTTTCAAACAAAATAAATAGCAGAATCAATTGCATAAAAAGTAAACACGCTTTGTCTACGAAAAGTCAACTGACCAACGGTGCGGTGCAGGGTGCGGGGCGCGGCGGCGGCAATGTTTACCTATTATTACGCACTCTGATCTACGTCATGTTGAAAAATAAGAAAATGAAAAATAATTTCCTGTGGCTAAAGTATTCATTGGATTTGATTGATTGTTGGTATACGGGTAAAGAACATGATTCTCTTTACGTGGTTTAAAAGAATGTCAATCATCCTGTTCCATCTTGTATATTTAGTGTACAGTGTTTTTAAGTACTTACGTTTCATTGTAAAAAGAAAATTGGCAGCCATGTGGACTGCCGACAGAAGTGAAAACTTAAACGTAAAACTATGCATAGCATGTCGCATGTCGGTGACGCGAACCCGTAAGATTCCCCCCTACCAAAAATCGCTCAACACGCGATGTTCGAAACACACTTTACACTTTTCTTTCTTTGTGTGTAACACTTTGTTTGTGTCTTTGTGTTTGTTTCTATTAAAAAAGATGCAGAAACTTGTAGGTATAGGTTGTTATTTTATTACATTTTCCGCAAAAGTACAGTCAAGTCACGCTTACATTAAAAGAGGCACTCCGCGCATTTTGTACACTTTTTCCTTTCCCCTTCATAACATATTTTCACATCTGGGAGTGATAAAGTAACAATATTAGACTAACAACAGTACATTTTGTTCATAAAAATAATGTTTCACATGAGTGGAGCTTTACCATTCACCCTTCCAAAATGCTTCCAAAGCTATAGCTCTGATAAATATAAAAGACATTACGTATATGACAGTAAAGTCCGCGAGGCCTAAACTGAGCTTTGCATTTGTGTGAGTGCACATAGATAGTGTAGGTGTGACGTCAGCCTAGACGCGACGCGTCTGTGCGCGTCTGTCCGCGTCGTCTGACTCTATGTACTTTTGGTAATCACTCACACAAATGCCAAGCTCAGTTTAGGCCTCGCGGACTGTAAGTGGAATTTTCCTTTATTCCGCACTGTTTCTGCGCTTGCCTACATAATTTTGTCGTGTTCTATCGTCCATAATTGTATCGCTCAGGTGTTTAGGGCTCCATACCCAATGGTTGTCAACGGGACCCTATTACTAAGGCTCCGCTGTCAGTCCGTCCGTCTGTCACAGGGCTGTATATTTTGAACCGTAAGGTAGACACTTGAAATTTGCACAGTGACAACAAATAATACAAGAACATGTGTTTTGTTTTTATCTAAAATATTTTAAAAAAACCGGCCAAGTGCGTGTCGTACCACGCACAATGAATTGTTCCATAGTTGAGATGAATTTACCCCATAAACAAACATAGCATTGTAGTTGAAAAACATGTTCTCCTTTATTTTGATATACCTACGTCACGGTCAATTCTCCAACTGCAAAATGTAAGTTCGTAATCACAAAAAAAAAATGTGACAAAACTACAAATTAACGATTTTCGGACTATTTCCTTTACTTGTGCTGTGAGACCTTACTTCTTGCTAAATTTTGTGATTCTAGGTCAACGGGAAGTCCCCTATAGGTTTTGATTTATTTGCGAGTATCAAAATATGTCGTAAAAGCAGCCGTATTTTTTTATTGCGTTGACTTAGAAGCTTGATTTTTTTAGAGCTTCAAAGGATCATAGTTAGTTACGTATTTGATATTAATTACAACTTGATTCCTTTATGCGTTTCTGAGAAAAAGGCTCTCGACAGACTGCCAAACTGACAGATGGACAACAAAGTGATCCTATAAGGGCTCCGTTTTTTTTCTTTTTGAGGCACGGAACCCAAAACATATGTAGTTTTAAATTTTGTACGGTGGTACTTCGTCTGGGAGTCCGACTCGCTCTTGGCCGCTTTTGGCTTTTACAAGTAATGGATAAAGAGTTCCATTAGTAATGTTAGGGCTAAGTACATGTTATTTCGTATGAAGTATAAAGGTATGCCCCTTTTTCGTATTAGGATTAAAAGCATTAAGTAGAGGCTGATAAGGTAGGTTCACAATGCAACCCACGCTATCGAGCGACGCCTACGGACTATTCAGGGTCTTCAACTCCGCAGATATGATGGGTATCGATATCTAAACATGATAAAACAAAAAAAAAATTCTGATGATTTTTTTGTGGGGGTCTTCGACTGCAATTAGTGTAGCCACTTAAAATATCAGTCTAAAAACTCAGTTTTTTTTTTTGTGTAAACTTCATAGACGATATCTAAACACGATAAAACCGATTTGCTCAAGTCATTTTTCTTCTATTTCGATAAGGAGAAAATTACTCACATTATTCTAAGAATAATGTTAATGATGTACTATCGAGGAAACTTACATCTAACCAATTTGAAAACAAAATACCGTGCACACGATGACTACATCTGGTGCCATATTATGACGTTCAAATGCCATCATGATCCCAGTGCGCAAAAGAGAGCTAGCTATACATGACCAATAATACCATCCCTTTTTCGGATCGGAATCATGATGGCATTAATACTTCATATTACGGCCCCTGTTAGCAAGCGTTACTATATGTATAATAGCGACCGAGCGCTGCAAGCCAGAATAATCCTTACGGTGTATAGATGTTCGTTTCTCCCATGGTACGTGGCTATCAGAATCAGAATACATTTGCTTCTCTAGTTTTAATATAGCATGTCACTTAAATAACTGTCATTTTACAAAAAGGTACCATCGCGGACACTTGCGGTGTACCACTTTTCAACCTTATTGTTAAAGTAATAAGGTTCAAAAGTGGTTCACCGCATGTGCCCGCGATGGTACATGTTTCATTTTGGCCGCAGTGTGGGAGGTTTTGAAACCTATCTTAGTTGTTTCCTCGTATTACTCGTGATTATATAAATCTAGGTGAAGATAACGATGAAGCAATGGGGAATAGCCCCAGCGGCTAGCCACTTCTTACTTAGTGAGTGACGCTACGGTAGCCTACGCTGTCGGAAGGGAGCCAGTCGTTTGAAGAGCGGCTTGTCCCTATCTTTTTTATAAATTTATATTGAATTTCGCCTACTATAATAGCAAAAGGGATTGTGTTGCCCGTAGCGCGTGTACGCCAGGCCTTGTTCTTGTAGCCCTTCGATCGACAGAGATTTGAGACGTTCTATCATGTCGCCGTGGAGATCGTGCACACGAATGTGCCACGAATCTTGTTGTAGTATTTCCCAGAATAGATCGGTGTCAGTGCGTCTGGGTAACTGTGCAGCACTCTTCAATGCCATTTTGTACTGCCTCTCAAGCTTGAGCAGGTGTGTAGCAATTACTTTACTCTGTAGTCTATCACTGGTAGTAAGCATGGTTGAATGACTAGCAGCTTGACATCGACACTAAGATTGGAGCGGTTGCCGATGATTGGGTATAGCGCTCCTTTGACTCTCTTGGCCTTTGCGATGTTTTCTTTGGCATATTTATTCATCGAGAGCCTTTTGTCCAGCCAGACTCATAGGTATTTTATTTCTTGTTTGAATGGGATGCGTTCGCTACGTAATTGAACGTTATTGCGGTAACCTGTGTTCAGATTGTTGAGTCTCAGTCTCTCGTGAGAGAACATGATGGTCTTATCGACGTTGCATTTGTTGAGGCCCTATTTCTTGTAGTAGTCGATTATGTCTGCTCGGCGCGTAACGTGGTCTGGTCTTTCAGCTGCGTTCAGTATTCATATCATATATATCGTAGTATTCATATGTCGTCAGCGTACTGTAACAGCATCTGGCCTGCTATTCTTTCATTAGGTAGGTCAGCTACATAGAGGTTAAAGATCGCCGAACCGAGTATCGATCCCTGGGGCACACCGTGTGACACACGTTGCTCCGTTTCCAAAGAAGTTCTGAAGCTACCTCTTGTTGTCCTGTCACGCAGATAGTTCTCAACCATCTTTACGATGTTGTTGCGCGTTCCAGCGTCGATCAGCTTTCAACAGAGACCTTTGCGATTGATTGAATCGAAGGCTTTGCTGAGGTCCGTCGATATCATGGCGACGCTATGGTTGCTATCGCACCGGCGATGTATTTGCATGTGCGAAGGATTTGGGTGGCGGTGACTCTGTTTCTCGTGAACCCGTGTTGGTGGCTGGGTATTATTTCGCACAACTCTGTCTCGATGCGATTGAGTATTATTAAACGTACATGGGTAATAGGTATGTTAAGTAGATAGTAAAAACTGCAAATTAGTCTGCTTACTTAAAAACATTGGTGGTTCGTTTTACTAAAACCGCCAACTATTTCGTATTTTATCAAAGCATGCAGATAGAACAGGAATAAAGCCATTCAACGTAATTTTTGATAGCATAAAAACCTCATCACACCTCGAAACTATTTAAATGGAAATGTTAATGACTATGTCATTCCTTTTTATGGCAACATTAGGTGAATTAAAAACATAATACAATCTACATTATCTATATCTATACTAATAATAAAGCTGAAAGGTTTGTTTGTTTTTTGTTAGAACGCGCTGATCTCCTACCAGTCGGATTTGAATATTTCTTTTTGCATTTGATAGCCCAATTCTTAAGGAAGGTTTAAGGCTATTTAACATCACGCTACGATCCTAAGGAGCCGAGCAAAAAGAAAAAAAGTCAGAAAGAACTCTAAGCAAAAACTAAGTAGGTACTAGCGAAGGCGAAAAATGCGATGGGACGCGGAGGATCGTAGGATACATTTTAGCAGAAGCTAGTATTAAAATACGATAAACTTTTATGGCTCTCATGAAAAGAATTTGTCGTACCAAAATTAAGCGAAAAGAGGGCATTTCATTTTCCTTAATGAAGAGAAAGAACAAGAATGATGGTAATGACATGACGTTTTAACTTGTCTTGGAGCCGTTGGAAGCCGATGTAATCGTAGGCAGGAGAATCGTTCGGGGGCAGGGGGGCCCAGGGGACAGTTTTATAACTTCGTAAAAGAACTTACTGATGTTTTTGGGTAGTAATCGATGTTTTTCTGCTATCCGAACACGGGCGTTTAAAATTTTATTGAGAGTACATTAGAAGGCGAATGGAGTCGAGGTTCTGTGCGTTTTCTTTAGTTGTATTGCAGTTTGTTTCTCTTTTATAGCAGATTGCAAATTATTATAATACCAGCCTTTGACTGTCCCACTGCAGCGCAAAGGCCTCTTCTCGTACAGAAAAGGCACGAGCATTGAACACCACGCTTGCTCAAGACGGGTTGGTGATTTCAGACTTATATTTATTATAGGTCCAGGTTTCCTGACGCTGTTTTTCTTCACCGATATCAGCAACGTCCAAGATAAACTCAGAAAGTACATATGAATTGAAAAAGTCACATTGGTACTTGCCCGGATTTGAACCCACAATCTCGTCCATGAGATGGGCCGTCACGACAAGAACTTACAAAGGTTTTTTGGGTCGTAATCGATGTTTTCCTGGTATCCGAACACGGGCGTGTAAAGTGTTATTGAGAGTACATTGGAAGGGGAATGACTCGATATTTGAGAAGTAGTGTTTTGTTATACAGGGTGACCGGTTTCGGAGTAGCGAAAATTAAAGTGAAGGTACAGACCATCAATCTGAACAACTTTTTCCCGGGGACCAACATCATAATCGTGAAAAAAAATCCGTCGTCCCATACAAAACTTCAATACCTACTCGACCAAATGTATACTGATAATATTTTCTCGATTTCGTTTCTTTTTATAGCAAATTGCAAATTATTACATAACATAACACGCCTGTATTCCCCGAAGGGTTAGGCAGAGGTGTACCTATAGTACACTCACATTTCTCCAGTTATGTTTAAGTCCCATGTAATGGGGGGCGAGCCTATTGCCATCAACCGGGCACAAATCCAGACTCCGGGCTGCTACTGAGAAACTCCCAGATGGAAAAGCCCAATAACACTTTACCTGACCTGGGTATCGAACCCAGGAACTCACACTCAGCAGTAAGGCTTGCGACCACTAGACCAACGAGACAGATTATTACAATGGTTTTTTGTTTCCTGGTTATTCAGGCGTTTAACAGACGTCATTAATTGTGTGTTGTTACTAATGAGAGGTAGCTCACGCATTGACATACTTATAAAAAATCGCTATTAGTTTAGGCAGGCATCCTAAAACCGAAATTAGGTTTCTGTTGTAATCTACAGGATGTCCAAATAGTGACGTCCAAAAGAAATATCTGAATTCCTCATACACAGCTATTTATAATTTGAGTCTATCCCACGAAAAACTTAAATCCCTGCTATCGATACTTTTTTGAGTAACTTGCAGGAATGTTAGGTAGTTTATTATTTTAAGTATAAAAGTAACATTCAAGCCAATTACTTATGTCTCAAAAATAAAAAAAAATCTATAAAATACCCACTACAAAAAAAAGGTTATGAATTTTTGAAGCTCCACCAGCAGAAAACTCTAAAAAAAAAAAAAACAGGAAAACTACAAAAAATCGCGGAACATACATGGAGTACTAGCACCGTAGCTTGGAAACTATTCGTCAACCACATCATATTAGTTTGGAATTTAAATTTTGTTGGGTCAAAACTTCGCCACTTCCACAGAGTTATCGGTGGCAGCGCAGAGGTCACTTTGGCTGCATGTTTTATGGCATAGAGGGCAGGATAGGAGTTGGAGCATAGTTTGTGCCACAGCTTCACATCCACACCCTGCTGCCGTACCGTCAAGGTAGTCTCACTTTACGAGGTTCGATTTACACCTTCCCACTCAGGTTCGGAGACAGAATTCGAGTAATTGTCGTGTCAGCGATACGAGGAAATAGAAGACCGTTTGGAATGAATTATTACCACTGCGACGTTCAAAGTTGACTTACAGAATAAAGGATTTCGGATTCCAGAAACCGATCCTTTTGCTCCCTGAATTCATACCATTTCAATCAGATAACTCTTCGTTTCATATAAAATCCTTCAAATACATAAATTAATATTTTCAGATTTTAAAATTTAAAAGGACTGAGCCCATTACCCATTCAGTTTTCTAACTTGGACATGGCTGAATAGCTAATAAAAAGTACTGAGTCGGAAAAAGCGCAGTATTAATTCTACGTCGTCCTTTTTCGAGTATCCGCTAAGTTGGGAATCAAAGGCGGATTGCTTTTCATTTGGCCCCGCTAGCTGTATCATCGGCATAACTATGATATTTGCATAATATTATTACGAGTTTTTGTCGTAATAAAATGAAAAATGCTACGTTATGTGAATGTTAAATATCCGTCTAGTTATGTCAACTTCGTCGTTTATGGGTCAATATAATTAAGGATAATATTTTTGTGTTCACCAAAAATCTAAAGGTACACATGAAGACAGAAGTGCATGGAGAGTTCCAAACCAAAATCGTTTGTACAGGGTTTCATCGCCTTAATAATATGTCTTGGATGACATAGATGGCGCTAGTATAGTAGTTGGATTGGAAAATATACAAGAACATTATCTTGTTTTTTGCTAGTTACAATATTACTCAATTTTAACACAAATTCTCCTACGACATTACAAACCTTATAAAGCAAAGCACGTAATAACTAGGATTCGAACTCGGTGGCATAAAATTTACCGATACCATTAGCCACTGGACCATTGCGTCATTACGCATTGAGTTGAAATTATCCTTCTCTTTATTATATTGAAGTTGTTAAGTGACTTTAACCCGTATCATAAATCTCAAAAGAATTGAGGGTAGTTTAATATTGACTGTGTAAAAATTAAATCTTTTTGTTCAATCATAATGTTCTTTACTATCTATGAGTGAGTTCAGTTACGATTGCGTTTACAAGTTTTTAATATTTATTTTTATCATGAGTTCGCGTTCAAATATTGATATGGCTACGAGGGCCCAAATAATAGCATTGCATAATCAAGGCTTAAATTATTCTGAAATTTCGAGAGAAACTGGCTTAAACGTAAGTAATGTTTTAAAATCACTGTTCGTTATTTATTTTATTATCCATGGTTATCGATACACGAAAATAATAAATAATATATTTCCCTTATAGGTAAAGACTGTCACTTTATGGATAAAGCGGTTTCAAGAAGAGGGTTCGTTGGAACACCGTAGTAGATCTGGCAGAAGACGCCATATTGACTCAGACCAGCGTCAACTTATGGTGCAAGGTTATGAGGAAAATGGCTTTACACCAACAAGATATTACGCAGAGTTGTTTGATACATCTTTGCGGACGGTGTATCGTGCTCTTCATAGTGAAGGTCTGCATTATCGTCGACATGCTATTAAGCCATTGCTAACCGAAGCTAATAAAAGAGCACGATTGGAGTTCGCTTTGAAATACAGAAATTTCGACTGGAGCAACGGAGTCATCTTCAGTGATGAAAAGACTTTCAAGTCTAGCCAGCATGGGCGAGTTAGGTTGTGGCGTAGGAATAATACGCGTTATGATAGTGATCACGTTGTGCCTAACTCTGAATCCGGTCGTATAACAGTGAACATTTGGGGATGGATGAGTGCTGCAGGACCAGGAGAACTTACTGTAATACCCAGTCGTGCAAACAGTGTAAACTACATAGATGTGCTGAATGACGTCATGTTGCCCACCGTACGGAATGTTTTTCCTGTAGAAGACATGCCAGTGATAACGTTCGTGCAGGACAATTGTCCTATACACCGTTCCATAATTGTGCAAGAGTGGTTTAGCCAGCAATCGGATATACAGATTATTCCTTGGCCTGCGAGATCGCCAGATTTAAACCCCATTGAAAATTTATGGGGCGTTATGGTTCAAAGGTGGGACAATAGGAACGAAAGGACTAAGGAAGTACTGAGTACTCACTGCATGCAGGTATGGGATTCTATACGGGGTCTAAATTTATGTGAAAAATTAATAAACTCCATGGGTTCGCGGTTGCAAGCTGTAATCGATCAAAATGGCGGACACACGAAATATTAAAAAAATAATATAAAGTGTTGACTATTGGATTGAGTAATAACAAAGACCGGGGTAGCTATAATTTATTTGATAAATTACAGTGATCAAACTTAGTGTAAGTGGGATAAATTTATTCACTACTTTATAACAACAAAATGTTTTTACACTAATGATTTTGATTTCTTATATAATATAAGAAATTAAAATAAAAACAATATAAATATAGATTCCTTCCTAATATAATTAATTATTTATTTATTATTATAAACAAATTGGTCCCAAAATGACAGCTATAACCCGGTCTTACAATTGTTATTGATTTGAGGTTTAGCTTCAATTTCTTCCTCGTTCTGGAACGAATACTTAAGCTGTGAACCTTAGTCATAACATAATGCACAAATCAATCATTATAGTCAATACCACTAACCATAATTATGCAAAACGTAATTTTTTTATAATTTGTGAGTAGGTAAAATATTTACAGAACTAAGGTTGCATATATAGTGTAAGGTATTATAACATTAAATACTAAATAAAACTAAATACTATAAGAATAGCACAACACAGTTTTGATTTAGAATACTTATAACATCTATTATACAGTTTTACTTTGTTAATGTCTTCCATTTTGTAATAGAGTTATTCAGTTATAAATTTTACTTGTATTTCTCATAACAAGTGAATTAAATAATTGTCAATTGGGTGTAAAACTGTTAGGTTAGGTTATACACTGTATAAGAAAGAAAGAAATAAATTGTATTCTTCTTTGAGAATTAAATGTCTTAATGTATAATATCACTAAAATAGTTTAATTTCTTATCCTTTACGAGAACTAAACTTAGTAAATCTATTAGTAAATATATAAATAATACTAATACTTACCACCAATTACGAAAGTAATTTATATATATTTATTTATACAATGTTATATATAGTAGAGTAGTATATGTATACTTGTATATTATGCCTTTATTCATTTATACATCTTATATTATTTATAACAAAAAATAAAATAAAAAACGTTTAAAAATATAAAAAATAGAATATAAATTACATTATATAATAATAAAATTTAAAAAAACCGACTGTGAACTGGGTTTCGAACCAGTGCCCTGTGAAACGAGCTTTGTTATTCTGTCATGCTTATCCACCTGAGCTACGATCTACTTATTGTAGAATGCGAAAATGAGAGCTAGTTTGTGAATGTAGGGATTTTTATTATTTATGATCTACGCCATCTGTAGTCGAATTAACTAATATACCAATTGGTTTATTTGGTTTGGTTTAGATGGCGCTGTATTAAGTACTCGGAAATAAGAAAATAAAATAATTTATGTTTATTTGAATATAAATATATTATTATTTCTTAGTAATTATTTTAGGTATTAAAAACCTTATTATGTGCCTCTGCATAATAAGGTTTTTAAGCTTTGCGGTGTTATTTTCATGTTTGAACAGCGCCATCTAGTCGTCTCATGAAAGTCATGAAACGTAATGCAAAACCTCAGTCAAAAGTCGACCTTAGGCTCTCCATGCACTTTTGTCTTCAATAGTACATCTATGTATGCTCCCCGAAAAATACTGATCGTGCACCAAATATTCCTGAATGTTACACAAAATATTTAGTATGCATCCTAGTACCGTATACCCATTTACATATTTTAGGTTAGGTTAGGTTAGGTTATATTTAGTATGCATCCTAGTACCGTATACCCATTTACATATTTTAGGTTAGGTTAGGTTAGGTTTCATTTTTTATTAATAAAGCTACATTGGACATTAATTGGTGTTTGATTCAAATACATTTTGCAGTGCATTATCTGAAGTAAAACTAAAAAAATAAATGCTTGTTTTTAAAATTAGGTGTATTACTATTTTTACAAATTTGCAACAGTTGTTAAATAGATGCTCGTTATGACATATTTTAATGAACATATTTTGGTGCACATTCAGTATATTTGGTGGAACACAGGCAAAATTAGGTAAATGAAATGGGAATAAATTGAAGTACTTTTAAATACCATCCTATAATTAATTACAGGAAAAGCTACTATTTTAGTAACTTGAAGTTATTGTTCTGTGAGTACGTAAAACGTATTAATTACATAAAACAACAAAAAATATATATACTTACATAGTATATACAAAAAATTTAAGCATTCACGATTTCTTTCTTATAGCAAACAATGAAAACATCCATTCATTTTTTTAATAAAACCCTAAATGAGATAAATACAAAAAAGAAACTAAAAAATCTCTCATTTTCTAAGTAAAAAACCTCGCGCATTTCCAGCACCAAGATTAAATTAAACAGAAGGGAGCTCAAAGCTAAAAGTACCTAACAAAAAGCGTATCTACTTGTATTAAAACGACAATATGTAGATTAGGAGCCTGAGTGTCACAGTATAGCGAGACAGCGGTATTTCAAGCCACGGTAATGACTAGTGATGGGTCGAGAGAATATTCTCTCACGGAAAATGTTCTCCGATCGAGAATATTCTCGGAATATGGAGAATTTAAAAGTAGTAGTAACTAGCTAATTATGATGGGTAATAAATGTAACTGCCAATAACCAAATAACGACCAAAAACGTGTTAAATTACAAAATCAAAGTCTGTTCCAAAGAAATCGTGATTGTTTTTCTTTTTCAATTCTTAAGTAGGTTTCTATAATAGTTTATCTTGGAGACACTACTGACATTGGTGAAGGAAAACATCGTGAGGAAACCTTGACTTATAGTTAATATAAGTCAGAAATCGAAATCTCCAAACCGTCATGAGCAAGCGTGGTGATCAATGCTCGTGCCTTCTCTTTATGAGAAATTGGGAATAGGCCTTTGCCCTGCAGCGGGACAATAATAGGGTGGTATTATGTATTGACCTTTCCAATAACGATTTTTTTAAACATTTTATCAAAGCAGATTATTTGTAAATCATAAATAATTTAACATTAATACCATACAACATTTAAGAGAAATTCCCGTAAGTTCTCTTCACAAAGGATATTCTCGAGAACTATACAGCAAATTTCTCGCTAGGAGAATATTCGCGGGAATTTACCATCACTAGTAATGACATCTGCCAGGGAACGGTAATGAGATCTTAGGACGCTTCCAGGGGAAATAGGTGATACAATTAACCTATGAACGGCTAATATGGTTTCTTCTTTTCGATATCGAGGTAATTGTACTGTTTTACAATTTTAATCTGAGATTACAAAGGGTTGAAGAGTAGAAGGACATACTTATGCATAGCACTCGCAACCGGCGTGCGTGTATAACCAGCACCCTAATTGCGTAACATACTATCATTCGCAATTAGAATGATTTTGAAGCAAATTGCTAATCCATTGCTTCAAATGTTCGAAAAATGTGCCTGCTCAACAACGTAAATAACACAATGAATGTTGTTGAACTGTCAAAGTGAAATAGATTCCGACTCGTATGAACGTAAACGAAGCAAAAGGAGTATGTATGTATATAAGTGCCTACCCTCATGGGAGAAAGGCATGAGTTTACGTGTATGCAAAGAGATCTTTGCTTATGTGGTGGTTTTAACAGAACGTGACCGTGTTATCTGCGGGGCGATTGCGTAATACACTTACAGTAGGAATCGGTTTCATTCTGACAGTTCAACAACATTCATTGCGTTATTTACGTTGTTGAGCAGACATTCGAACATATGACGCAATGGATTAGCAATTTGCTTCAAAATCATTCAGATTGTGATTGATAGTGTGTTACGAAATTAGGGTGCTGGACCCGATTAGCAAAGTAAATTGCGCTTCTGAGGTAATCTAAAATTTAAGTCTAATTTACAGATACCTGGAAAATTGTGATTACAGTCCGGCCGTTGAGAGAATACGTTCCTGACACCTGTCAGTTGGAAAATTTCTAGTTGTAATAAGGATCAAATTTGTAAAGCACATATTCGTTAGTATGAAACTGACAGGTGTCAATAACGCATTCCTTCGACGGCCGGACTGTAGGTTACCTATTTATGGTCAGAAATATCCTACTTTCAATATTGATCACTGGGATGGGATTCCCTTGCAATAAAAGTCCACACACATAAAGACGATTTCCTTATTAAAAGCCGACTAATAAAACATGTAACCACATTGCAATTTTAATCACCACGCTTCAATTTCAATCGCAACCAGCTCACTTGTAAAATTTGTAATCTAATTCTGAACTCGACTCACTTACTTTCACGAATTAATCTCACAGAATACAACCTCGCTCTTTACCGTGTTCAAATTAAACTAGGAAATTGCCAAGGAACGCAGTTTACGTACTGTATAGTAGTAATAATGTCGTGCGCTAAACTTGAGTGGATCGTTCCCGGTATGACGTCATTACCGTTTATCGAGTCCCGGTAATAAACTGCGAGTAGGTCTAAGTTTAATCATTAATGTTTATGTCGAAATTCGCTTTCTAGCAAGACGAGCGAGTCAAATGAAAACAGGTTGGTTACTTTTATGATCGTGAAAAACCCATATTCGAACTCAAACACAAAAGGAAAAATCAATTTAATAATATGTTATATCTACATAGGTACTATCGGAGAAATGAACATCTGTACACCGTAAGGACTATTCTTGCTTGCAGCACTCGGCCGCTATAGTAACAGATGTGGTCATGGTGTGCACGGGATTTTTTTTCCGCGGTGTACAGATATTTGTTTCTCGCATGGTACGTTAATGAAATTGTATAGGAGATCAACATCGTACGTCATTGGCCGCTCATCAATCATCCCCCTTATTACAATTGGTAATATTATTACAACGACCATATTGCAGACTTTTCAAACTAATACAGAAAACAAACGAGAAAACTTTTATTAACATTATTAGCGAAAAGTCCTGGAGGTCGGGAACGAGATTGTTTTTGGTAAAATCTCTGTGATTACTCTGTCCATGTTATAATAAGATTTAGTTTAGTAAAAACGATAACGGAGGTTTGCATTAAATTCCTAATTAAAATTTCGTCCCTATCAGGATTAACGGGTAATTGAATAACTTCAGTGAAAATTCTTGTTTATTTCGTTTGGCCTCTTAAAAAGCTTTTAGTGGAAAATAACAAGGTTATACCTGAGAAAATCACAGTGGAAAATAATCTTAGAAAAAAAATTATGAGCAACTTTGTCGTTCAATGTTTACTTACTAACTGCACAGAGTAATTTGAATGCAGAGGCGACAATAGCGTCAACAACAATAATTCTTAGGACGACGATACACAAGGCTGTCTGAGAAAGGTGTGGCCAAAATTAAGGGTGTGGTACAGACCATCAAACTGAACAACTTTCTCCAAGAGACGAACATCGTAATCGTGAAGAAAACATCAGTCGTCCCATACAAAACTTCAGTACCTACTCGACCGAATGTATGGGACGATTGATAATTTTTTGCGGTTACGATGTTGATCCCCGGCAGAAAGTTGTTCAGTTTGATGGTCTGTACCTCACCCTTAATTTTCGCCACACCTTTCTCAGGCACCCTGTATAGGACACTGTTTGCCGTCGTAGACATGAAATTACATTAAGTATTTGCTTGATTGTTACGCTAAAAATAGACGATAATGCCAAAGTAATCGGATTACAATTATCGAAGCCACTTATTGACAATATACTTAGACTACTCTGTGTTAGTGGCTAAGTCTAAAGGCTCTTGCAAACAGGCACGACATGCGACGCGACACAAAGGCACCGCGTGTCGCACGACGAGCGGTGTCTTTGTGTCGCGTCGCATGTCGCGCCTGTTTGCAGGAAGCCTTAAGATGGAGATTGCGACAGATGTGCAGTTACTTGTTTGTAACTAATGACATTTTGAGGAAATTCGTAATCTGACAATTCAATAAGCATAGAATGTTTGTTTCATCACAAAACCAGAATAACGAAACAGGATCTTGTATCATGTTATTGGAATTTGAACTTTACAACTAAGTAACAGTAAATAAGTAGGTACCTATTTTGTTTATTACACCAGCCAATTATTTTTTACGACGAATAAAGTTCCAAACAGCCGCACGGTTCGATCGAACAGGTTAAGCCACGCTTGTTGCGGTTGGTCCGAGGATGTGTGATCTTTACATACCACGACCACTCCGTGCCACGGAAAGCACGTTAAGCCGTTAGTCCTGGCTGTCATTCGTAGATCTTTGACAGTCGTTATGGTTCGTCAGAAGCCCGAAAGTCTGACAACCAGTCAAAGGGTATCGGGGTAAGGGTGGCCAAAGGGTATCGTATTACCCAGTAACTGGGTTGTGGAAGTCAGATGGGCAGTCGCTCCAAGTAAAATACTAGTATTCAGCTGCATCCAGTTAGACTGGAAGCCGACCCCAACATAGCCGGGAAAGGGCTAGAAAAATGCATAGATTAACATTTTGCGGGACGCAAACGAGACAAAATAGAAGTTCTATTGTTATAATTACTGCTATAGCCGTATAGTGTCCTTCAAAGCGTTAAAAAATGCATAGATTAGTTCCAAGATCAAGGCTTAAGGAAAACCATTGTATTAAATTATCAACAATAGGTAATACAATGAAATTAACGCGTGTTTGAATTATAAAGTGATCGATGCAATAGAAGAAACCAAGTACTTACCTACTTTTGCCTCGTATTCGTATGTAAGTAGGTATTTGCAATGTTATTTTGTTTTATATATTTTTACGATTGTGTTTAAATTAGTTTGTGATCTTCCTGTGCGAGTCCCAATAAATAATTTTTCTTTCTTTCTTTTTCTTAAAATACTTTAATGTCTACGTGTGTACGTACGGTGCAGCCTGGGCAATCCCTCTATTACCTTTCTGTCTGGCTTGTATTTTTAATACAACATGCATGAGTTATTTATCCTCTTAGGTAGAATATTCACGATCGACGTAAAACCATTAGTAAGTCATTGCAATGTAACTCTTATCTCGGTGAGGTAAACTATAAATTAGAATTATTGCCAAGAGTTTTATCAAACTCACGGCAGTCATTCTAATTTATACTTTATAGCAATGATATTGTAATGGTTTTACGTCATTGAATGGAACAAAGGCCTGTGGCTAATCACTGTGTGTAGGTACAGTATTTTTATCTCACGAAACGCCGCGCGTTATACTTGTGTGAATATTAAGCGAAGGAGCTCTCGGTACCGTCCGAGACAATGGCGAAGTCGGAAGTGTGTGTATGCGTGTACGTATGTGTGACGTTATGTGCTGACTCTACTCGCCTTTACGCACACATTCACAACGTGGTTTGTACACTTGGAAAACTCAAGTAAAGCGCACGTTGCTTCGTAAGATAAAAATACGAGTACTAAAAGTCATCTTATTTGAAAATCCGAACTAAGACTGAACTTATCTTGGATAACAGAACAACCATACTATTGTATAGAAACAAGTTCTTCTAACTGAACAGACAGCTGTGCTGCTGGGGAGTTCGTTGCACCACTTCTTCCCAGCTAAAGCACTAGGAAGTGGTGAAGGGCGGGCGTTTTGGGGGACTGTCTTATATAATTTTGACTTTCAAAAAGTGTCTCAGCCTAGTTTGAATAAATTACATTTGCTTTAGATTTTTTTATTAACCACCTAAAAATTGAAAAGCTGGGCCACACAGTTGCAACTACTAATTGGAAGCCCGGCTTCGACTTGACAAAAAGGCCGCCGTCCAATGCGTTCGACACATAGGTTGATATGCAACTATGCATATCACGTATTGCATGCCTAGGTAGTTAGATACGAATTGTTTTCGTGCCCAATAGGATTGCCAGCGTCGAATTTGGCAACAAAAATTATCCACGGCGGTCATGCCAACGATTTTTGTGACATAGATATTGTTGAATCTAACAATATGTAAAAGGTATGGGTAATGGTTAGAACCACTGTATTTATTATAGTTTATCAACCATACATTTTGATAGAAAATAGGCAGGCCTGTTGGTCTAGTGGTTAGTGACCCTGACTGCAAAGCCGGAGGTCGTGGGTTCGATTCCCACCCAGGACAAACTTTGTGTGATGAGCATATTGTTTGTTCTGTGTCTGGGTCTAATTTATCTATAATATGTCGCACCTTTAAAGACAAACCGTTACTAAACGAAATTTTTCTAGAATTGAGTTACTAATGCCATCTTTCTAAATTACGTAAACTATACGATGAATAAAATAAAATTACGTAAAATATCCATCATTATGACCTCAAAAGATGGCTCAAAGCACCATGATCTTAAATTCTATTGCGAAAAAGCCGTGCAAATTTTTTATTTAAGCTCCTGTGTAAAATTTTATATTTTCGTTTAGTAACGGTTTGTCTTTAAAGGTGCGATGTATGTATTTATAAATTATATAAGTATGTATATCAGTTGTCTGGTTACCATAACACAAGCTCTGCTTAGCTTGGGATCAGATGGCCGTGTGTGAGTTGTCCCAAGATATTTATTTATTTATTTATAGAACTTGAGAAATGCTAATGACATAATTATCCAAATTATGTCCCAAACTGCAGTATGGCAATTTGGGACAAAAAACTCCGCTTCCTGTCCCCCGAAACTATGGTCGTTGCCCGAAACTTTTCGCACGATACTTAGCTCTGCAAAAATGCCCGCGTTGATCGACTGCTAGGAGCTAAACATAGGTAGACTGGCAGAACTGCATTATGAATGAGACAGGATCAAGATATTCATGAATTTAATGTGTAAATGACGTAACAATGACCGTGGCTTCTTCACTTGTCATTGACACTGTCGCTGACAGGTTAGTAGATCTAAGTAGTTGTCGGAAATGTCCGTCGTTTAGTCGCATTAGTCCGTCACGCATGCGCAATGCACATGCAACTAAACGGATGATTGCTGGTGACTATAGCGGAAACCGAGGAATGAGAAAATAAACACTCCACAGTAAGTAAAAGCATGATTATCAATGTTATCACACTAAATAAAATTATAGTGATATCCTTTCAATATTGTACCGAGAGATATCAACTTACTAATTGAGAGAAGAGTGCTAATTTTGAGAGACATCTTATTGAAATTATTTTTTTTCGAAAAAAAATCTTGATACTTACGTATGTAGGTACTTCATCTATTCTAACTAACAACGGAAACATTAATACGTTTAACATTAAAAAAACAAACAAAACCAAAGACAACATTAAATAAAGAATTATAGACTAACGTATCACAGACACTGTCTGTCTTTGACGTTTTTATAGCGCGAATTCTAAACGGCTTATGTCATATTTAAACAGTGCGAAGAGTGCACGTCTATGTAGTTCAAATTGATTTGTTTTGTAGTGTTCCAGATTAAGGTTTACTAGACACACTTTTTATTGTTCTCCTTAGTCCTTTGTCTCTAATATTAGTATTATTTCAATGTCATGCATGGGTGTTATTTGCATGGTTACTGAAATGCCAATTTTAGATGTTATTTAATTTGAATTGTTACTGTGCTGTTGGTGTGCTTATTATAAATAAATAAATGTTTGTGCGTCAGTGGAATTCCCGTCTCGAAAGCGGTGAGACGATAAATCTTCTGACGTTCTTAAATGTTTTACATAAGAATGAGAATTACTAAACCTTTACACATGATTATTTTTATTTTGTCACGTTTTCAGGTTTTTGGTATAATAGAGTGAATGAGTGTGAAGTGATGTGACGAAATTCTTGTTCCAAATTCTAGCCTTGGTTACCACTGTTACCAGCTGCCTTTACACTTTCGGTACTGACAAACTTTACTTATGCAGTTGTCAACTATTTCCACAACAACTTTTCCACGTATTCCTCTTAACCTCTCGGGGACGTCAAAACACGTACTTCTGTCACGTCGACTCATTGAGTCGGCGTTATTCAGGTCGGAATTAATGCGAAATATTGCATTCTAGAGTATACCTTTCCTTTTCAAATTTACACAAGAGTGTAGGAAAAAGAATAGGAAAGACATATAACATCACATGTCAAACATCTGACAATAATTTGTTACGGAATGTTGCACTCAATAAAGTGTAGTCTAGAGAAGCGCGGGCCGATTCGGGGACGGTGGATAATGCGAAATATTGCATTCTAGAGTACCTATACCTTTCCTGCTCTAATTTACACAGAGTGTAGGAAAAAGAATAGGAAAGGCGTATGTAACATCACATGTCAAACATCTAACGTTGCTCATCCGCGGATGGCGCCGATTCGGGGACGGTGGGGCTCATAAGGTTAAATGGGCCCTACGATAGGTATTTATGGAGACCGTAATTTGCAATGTATCGATGTGTGACTTGGCTTTATCATTGACATAATAACGAGTCTTAGCTCACTTAGTAACGGCCAGTTAATTATAGCAACTAGGTCAGGTTAATGAGCGATAATTAGTTTTGACCATCCCTCCAAGATCATATAAAATAATACTTACCCCTTAATCATAGAGACATTAGTGAATAATAAATCGCCTATCTACATATAACTATTCACAGTAACCGTCTACGTGCAATGAATATTCAATTCGGAATGGCATTTTTATGGCTTTTTTACGATTCCATTACTAGCATTACTGATAATGTAATGAAATGATAAAACTACGCAACGAGGCGACAATGTCTATAAAAAACCTCAAGGGACCATCATTATCATATTTCCGCGGGCGTATCAAACATGGTGACATCAGCGGGAGTATCAATATTGTTGGGATCGTGGGCGTCTGTTGTAAATGGGTGACATTTGTCTCGCGGATGGGCCTGCTCCAAGGATATATTGTGGAGTAACACTCTTGATATCTAAGTGGCTACTTATACAATAAAACGAATAAGGTGTTAGTTATATTTATCTTTAGTCTCACAAAGAATAAATGCAAACAGTCTAACTGACTGGCTACTAAAATAAAACTATAATGATACTGAAAACATCCATAAAATTACCTAAACACACAATCACACATTCTCTCACACCCACACAATCACCCATACTACACATCTACTAACATTCGTCTCGCATACTTATCCATCGCATACTTAACTTAATGATAATACAAAAAACTATAAAATGTCGTATGATTCCTTACTACATTCTGTCAGAGCGCTTAGTACATAATTTATAAATGAAAATATAAAGGGATGGGACCCTGGTGACCTGAAACACAGGCCATGAGCCTACCTTAGGCACCAATCTCCCACAATATATAAGTATATAATTGAATTGTGTATCATTGTCGAAACTGATCACTATAAAATAATTTATGTATATTGTGGTGACAAAAAAAATAAAGTTGATTGATTGATTGACTTGGGCGAGTACGTGGTAAATAAGAAGGTAGTAGAAAGTATCTTTGTTGTGGTAAAAGAGGACTTAGGGATTGTCAGGAGGAAACGCACTGCTTATTCAAGGCTCGATCTTATTTTTGCGCGTTAGGTACTAGAACACCCACTTGTGTTTGTAAAATGTGGTGATTATGAAGAATGTAAAGGTATGTCGCAGATGGTTTGTAGAATCCGCTGTTTTACAAAAACCGCTAGTTGTTTTACGTAATTGCACCGTTATGTAAAACAGCTAAACAACGTTCAGCTGGATCTGGATTGTCATTGCGCTTCGTTTTACAATACTGCTACCCACGTTTAGATGTATTGCAGAATGGCTTATCTGCAGTCACAATAACCGTTTGGTGTGGCTTCTAATGCCGAATCGGTCGCAGTAAGGAAGCTAGGGCACCCTGACCAATTAGGTTAGGTTAGAAGAACTGTGACCAACCACTCGCGAGCGCTACTTTCAAGTTGGTCGCAGTTACTTGGCTATTCAGTATTTTTAGGACTGACTTTCATGAAACTCTGAAAACTTATTAAAATTGCCCAATCAATGTTTTCACAAGGGTCATTTTCACTCATTATATTCGTTTTATTTATTTATTTTTCGGACGCCATTATTATTATCATGACCCACAGAACTACGAGCGTGAAAATTTAAAACTAAAATCTACAATCTGACATTTAATTTCACGCTGCGGGGCAATTGCGTAACACACTTACAGTAGAAATCGGTTTAATTTTGACAGTTCAACAACATTCATTGCGTTATTTACGTTGTTGAGCAGACACATTTTTCAAACATTATGAAGCAATGGATTAGCCATTTGCTTTAAAATTATTCAGATTGTGATCGATAGTGTGTTACGCAATTAGAGTGCTGTTTTACACAATAACTAATAGTCGACCCGCTGCATTGTTAATCGCAAATCGTTTAGACAATCCTGCGTATTCAAATTCGGTAATTATGTAAAACCTTTAAACGTCGTTCAGCTGTTTTCCTTAACGGCGCTGTTTTGTACAACAACTAGCAGTTTTCTAAAACAGCGGATTTTACAATCCATCTTCGACATACACACATGCTTGATAATCTTGACACCACCTCATGAGCTAACTCCCTTAGCCCAGGTTGACACGGGCAATTTTTTAACGCGATAATTTTTACTGCGCACTAGATTTTCAACTCAGGGTGTTGAGC
Source organism: Fissipunctia ypsillon (assembly GCA_947568875.1). NCBI lineage: Eukaryota > Metazoa > Arthropoda > Insecta > Lepidoptera > Noctuidae > Fissipunctia > Fissipunctia ypsillon. The sequence goes on along the minus strand of OX387660.1, from coordinate 6,350,147 downwards.
CGAGCATGGAGAATCCAACAGAGTGCATACCAGCGCATCAAAAAATACACTGTTGGATTTTCAACTCTCGGCGCTAAGCAGTGCGTTGAAAATCCACTGCGCGATAAAAATCGCCCGCGGGTACGATGACTTAAACCTGGCAAGAGAAGATAGCAAGAAAAACTTAAAACAATAAAGGGTAAGTTTGCGAAATTCATTAAAACTTAAGAAATTAGAATTAGTGCTTTTTACTCCTATTTTCAACGTGATAGTGGATGTATTAACTTTATAAGTTGTAATACGCACTTTAATTGAGAAAGTTTCAGGCAAAAGTTTTTAAGTAGCAAGAGCAGTTTCCTTTGCCTAAAGTTCTATGCAATAACGAAATACTGTTTATTTACTATTTTGATATGCAATAAACGAAAAACGGTAATAATAAGGCTAGTGAGAAAAACTGGATATTAAGCAAAAAAAATGCATGTTCAAGCTTATTAACACAATGTGTAAATGTTTTTTTTAGTTTATCGTCAGATTTTTAAAATGTAAGTATTGTACCTACATTTAATTATTTACATTATCATTAATTTATATTTTAACCTTAAGTAATATTTAAATCATACCTACCTACTAAAGTTGCAAACTCAATCAATTAAGTATTTCTATAAATATATTTCCGCTACAGATACGTATAGGCAGCCGGAAAACAGATAAAACGTTGAACTCTGGGTTTAGTTTGTTCCCAACACGAGTGCTCAAATGACAGCAGGCCATCGACAAATCACTCCACCCAAAAGACAATAACGAGAAAAAAATATACAACTGTTACATTAAGTACCTATAGAATTTAAATGTCACCATGGTGGGGGGCCACCCCCCTTCCCACATGTGCCCTTCTCACTTTGAACATAAAATCATCAATTTGCTCGTAAGGCCTGACCTACAGTCGTAAAGTAATACAAACATAAATTATTACTTAACTAGCTGTGCACCGCAACTTCGTTCGCGTCTTAGTCGTAAGATACACAATATACTAAAATAATAGCCACATTTTAATAAAACTCCCTCGTCCCCCGACCCACCGCGTTGCATCCCCCGCCCGCACTATTACTTCGTTTTCGCTTAGTGTTCTTTCGGACTTTTTTTTTGCTCGGCTCATAAGGGTCGTAGCGTGATGTTAAATAGCCTATAACTATCCTCGAGGATTGGGCTACAAAATGCAAAAAGATTTTTTCAAATCCAACTTTTTCTTCACAATTTCATGGGTTTTCATTTTTTTGCGCGGAACCCTAATAATTTTTCTAAAATAAAAATAGCCTAAGATACTCCCCGTAACATCAACTATCTGCCAGTGAAAGTCCCGTCAAAATTGGTCCAGACATTTCGGAGATTAGCCGGGACAAACAGACAGACAGACAAAAATTTTAAAAATTGCATTTTTGTTATATGTACCGTATACTTATACTTTCATATGCATTTAGTAAAAAGTTGTTATTTTGACATTACAAACAGACACTTCAATTTTATTTATTGATATAGATGTATATATATAGAATAGATAACTAATTGAAAACCAGTAATAACTACCTACACCCAGTACCTAATTACAAATTGCTATCGGGCATTTAAGGGGGCAGGTAAGTACTTATTTTCAGTACAATAGCACATAGATTATCCGACATGTTTCTTAGGAAAACACTTGATAATATTAAATCATTAATAATAAAGTACCTACCTGCTAGTAATTACGGTGGCTACCGACTTGCTACAAACATAATATACTCAGAATTTAAGTAGTCATAAAAGTTGATGAACTAGGAATATAATGCCGCGGTCCCACGGCCCGCTTTCTCACAGGCCAGAGCACGCCTGGCCAGGCCGACAGGCCGTGGGAACAGTCGGCTTGCGGTGGCCTGTCGTCGCCCTTCCAATCGAACGTATGGGATGATCCGTGAGAATGCTCGGCCTGGGCCGTGACAGGCCTCGACGGGGGCCGTGGGACAGTGGCATAAGAATTACCTAATTGAAGTGGTGACATTTAAATGATTATTAGCTGAAGTGGCAATGAGCCTGGCGAAGGATCCATGGCTTTTGGAGCAGACGAATCCTTGAGTGGAGACATCTGTCGGCAAGCGTAGCTTAGTACGACCTCCAGTCAGATGGACAGACGTGTGGAGTTGTGACAGACTGGATGCGGAAAGCAGAGAACCGAGTGTACCGCTGAGGTCTTAAACTTGATATGTCTTTATCTGTCAAGTGTCGGGCGGAATTCCCGCGGCGCGACATATTTATGACCTTGCTCACAAAAAATAATGGTCCACTGATGTTTCAACTGGCTCTTGGCACTTATTGTAAACTGTTTTGGGTTCTTGAATAAACATACCATACTATTAAATCTAAACTATACTCGTATTACGAGAGATGTATTTATAAACAAAATATGATTACAACAGAGTATGGCCAAAAATGTCGTTTGTTTACGTAACATTATTTGCTCAAACAAAATGGTATCCATGATGTTATTTCGTGCAAATGTTATCTAAAACGATGTAATAACACTTCCCGTGACCCAAGGGCCGGCTTTTACCTTGGCCAGAGGCTAAGCATTGCCATACAACGTGGCAATGCCGCCAGTCTCTTGGGTACATTACCAGTCGACAGCGATGCGGAGGAATTTTTCGACGCCATATTTTAGTTTGTGAATAGTTTTAGTTAAGTTAGGATATAATTTTGTTATTTTATTAATTAATTAGTTATAAGTTAAAATATTAATGTATTGAAAAAATAAATAAATTTGTAATAACTACTTATAAATGAATATTTATCCACTTACCGTCGATTAGACACGAAAACACTTTATTTTCAAAAAAAAAACACACGGAGATATCAGTCGCGCCAAATGTCATTGTCAAAACGTCACTTTAATTTTTTTTTTCTACGTTCCAAACCGAATCTTATAAGTTTTGAAGCATTTAGTTGACGTGAATATCTACCGGACCACAGACTAAAAATGCCTGCACAGGATATTAGCCTTGAATTATAATTAAAAATGGAGATTTAAAAAGCGCGGGTACGGGTGGCACACTTGAGTGCCAGCGCTGTTTGGAGGTTTGGCGCCGATAGGCAAGCAAGAGAGCCATTAACTTTTGCCCGGTCCATTTACACGGTGCAAGTTTATTGTCTGTGGCAAACCATAAAATTGAAGGGCAATTAACTGACACCGTCTAAACAACACGTACGATATTGTTGCACGATACGGGCAAGTTAGTTGCCGTTCAAAACGGTTATAGGTGTAAACAACGCGTACGATAAAATTGCACGCACAATAAAATCGCACCTACAATAAAATCGCATTCAATTCTGGCATGAAAATTTTCAATGATTCAAACATGAACAAACGAAACAAGACGTTCAATAAAATTGAATGAACAATTTGGTAGCGCTAATACAGGTAATACTTGAATCAATTGTACAAGGACGTGCAACTCTGTGTTTAGACGAAGCAAAACTTGTATGCAATAATCGCATTACAATTTTATTGCCTTGATGTAAGTCGCATGCAATTTTAATGAATGGCAAACCTTGCATTAAATTATCGTATGCCATTTTATGGAAATCGCACGCATGTAAACACTTGCATGCAATTCTCTTCCAGGTCGTGTCAATACGAGAGCAATTCGTCCCCGTTAACTGATATTTTTAATAAGTACATGCATGTTTTGCAAGTACAATCAAGCCTTAATCCTTGCAAGAGTAAGTAATTAATTGATCTCAGTTTCAATGGCTCTCAAACCACAACTGTTCTCGACTCAACAACTTTGGAACCGCTCAAAGAATCAGTCGAGTAGTCTCGTAACTTGCATGCATAAGTAGTTCTACTTACAGAACTTATTCTGTATTTTTAATGCGAGTTGAAAACGTCACAGACGAAATGCAAAGAACGATGATCAAGCGAGATTCTCGATTTAAAACTGGAATTGAGCGTAGATTCGTTTAGTGATGCACGAGATTTAAACATCGTTCGTTCATCGTGGGCCGCATGATAGCAATTATAATCAGCATCATTTGCTAAGCTTTTTCCCAACTTTGTTGGGGTCGGCTACCAGTCTAAACAGATGCAGCTGAATACCAGTATTACCCCTTGGTAAGACTGATCGTCAGACTTTCGGGCTTCTGACTTCTCTGGTACGGGTGTACCAACTGTCAAAGATCTACAAATACAATTATAATGTGGAAAGTAATGAAAGTAGGTTGATAGGTAAGCTATAGTTTTCGCAAGCCGGACGAATTTAGGGAGACTGATAATTTACACCGGTCTAATATTTTAGAGCGAGCTCAAGGTATTATTCATATAATCCAAGAACAAGATTTCTATAATTTTAATACCAACTTCGGAGTTAAATTACATAAACAGCCTCTACACGACAGCTTACGTTCCTTTAAGGACGCACCGAGCGTTTTCCTTTGTCTCTGTCTTTTTCTTTACGTGTAGAGAGTAAAGAAAATAACCACACTATTGCACATTTTCAATGTTTTTCGTTGTTATTTTGATCATATTGCTATAAAAAAAAACTATCTTGTATAAACGCTCCAGTCATCTATGAACTATATTTTAGTAAGGCCTACTTGCACATTTAATCGGGTTAAATGAATACATGTAGAGTTTGTAAACTCGGAGTTAAGTATTTAACATTTTAACTCTTATTACGCGTTGCGCCACTAAAAAGTAACACCGGGTTAGATAACATGACAATAGTGTTTTTTTGAGTTGGGAACATTGTAGTTCAATCGACGAAACATAAAATAGGATTGCAGTGTCTATGGCTTGATATGTAATCCGACCAAAAAAAAAATACGAACAATGAACGGAAATTGTATACTCATTTCTTTTACACTACATTACGATACGTAATACTTTCTTGTCTTTAAATTGTATAACATGACATTTAATTTTAATCGATTTATGTGGTTTCCATGGAGACTTAGTTTATTGATTGACAAAAACGTCAGTTACTTATGGAAAAATATGTTTTAAGTTTTTTTTATAATTTGTATGTATTTTTATGAGTTCATGAATATATTGCCTGCTGATATAGTATAAGTACCGAATTTTCACTTACTATAAGGTCGAACATTATAATTTATAAAATACAAAAATAGTTAACAGCGGGTCCTCATAACGTCAGTTTATATTGACATTACTTACACCAACACAGACTTTAGCGACGTAACTCTCCCACATCGGTGGGTTAAATATTTAAAAGTTTAACTACTTAGAGGTTTACCTCTAACTACTCTTGGTGGCGCAAGATAAATTATTTGATTATCCCTGAGTTAGTTGTTAACTCCGAGTTATATAGGATAACCCATGAACGCGCAAGTGGGCCTAAATGAATTAAATTACTTATTTATACAAAAAAGTAATGAAATAAAGGAACTTAACTGCGAATTTATTCTATCGAGCCAACTTTACCAAATCGTGTTTCCATCGTGTTTACTGCCTAGCATATATCCCCAATAATGCCAATATATTTCCCTAGATTTTAATTTAATTGTTTACTACTTCAAACAAGGATTATAAAAACGTGTTTGTGTATAAAAACTCGGCGAGGAAATCAAATCGCTGCACAATTAGATTTGAAACGAGCACAACAAATCAACACTAATGAATTACCAAGCAAGCGCTCTAGCGCTGTCTGTAAGCGTACCTTTTACGTTTTCAGCGCTTAATTGTTCGTAATTGCTATATTTGTGCCTACTCGCAGACCCCTTCCGCGGCAATTTGTTACCCTTCTCTATTTCGTTATGATTTTCGAAAAAACCGTTTTGCCTCCGGTATGTTGGGGAAGGAAAACACTCGCTACCTACCTATATTTTAAATTTCCGCCTAACTTCTGTCTTGTTTTGGTCGCGACTTCTGTATGTTTTTAAACAAATGCGTGCGTGTTATTGTGCAGAGTGAATGGGAAATTATGGGCAGTAAAAATAGAAAGGCTTGTGGAAAGCAGTTTTAAATTAGACTTATCTACAGTTTTGACAAAGTTCAAAGGTTCCATCGTTCGTTTTCAGAACAACCGAATTTTACCGAATTAAATGTGACCGGTCCAATAAGGGAGTGACGGATTTAGTGTGTCAATCCTACTATCCTACTAATATTATAAACGCGAAAGTTTGTGAGGATGGATGGATGGATGTCTCTGTCACGCAAAAACAACTGAACGGATTTGGATAAAATTTGGCACACAGATAGTTTATAACCTGGATTAACACATAGGATACTTTTTATCCCAATATCCCTACGGGATCGAGACTTATGAGGGTGAAACCGCGGGGCGCTGCTAGTTTATAATAATTTCGTTGGGAATATAAATCAATTTCTATTTATTGGTCGATAGTCACATTTTATTCGCTATATTTCGGTTTTTCCGAACATAAACAATGGATTCTTTGAATGTTGCCAAACTGTATCTACCTACTCGTATTTTTCAGAAACAAGTGCTTTTCCCTTGGTCTTACTTCTTTTGTCCCATGTTACTTCAGGTTGATGCAACACGATTTCTGCCACCATTCTCCCCTGACAACCGTTACACTATCATTCACTCCCTTTTTAAACGACTTCAAAAAAAGAAGGCGGTTATCAATACGACACGTATGTATGTAATGTTATTGGACCTGCAGTATATTGACATGATTATGATTATCTATTTGGGCTTTCAATCAAACATACAAAATTTTATAGGTGTATGTATGTTTGTCCACGCATTTCTCCGAAACTGTTAATCGGATTTTAACCATTCTTTCTTTATTGGCTTACATTTACTTCAACTTAGGGAACAGTGCCAGTTTCATCAAAATCGGTTCAGGAGCTTTCAAGATATGGACTAATACGTGTAAGTGCGACGGCCTGGCTTATTGATAGGAGCTACGGGTATGGTGTCAAAGGGAAAACATCTCGAATCCTTGGTCAAATTCCAACAAAACTATTATCTACTTATTACAAAGAAATATTCCAGTTTTTACTTAAAACTAAAAATTACGAAATAAAAAAGTAATTTAAAAAAATTAAATTGACTTCAAAACGAAATTATCTTAAAATTATAAAATAACTTTAATTTCGGAAGTCGGTGGCAAAAAACACAGAATACAGATCTCTAGACAACGACTTCCGAAATTAAAGCTATTTCATAATTTTGAGTTAATTTCTTTTTGAAGTCGATTTTCTTTCATATCATTCCTCACACAATCCATCCATCTTTTCTTTGGCCTTCCTCTCCCTCCCTATCCATCAACGTTTACTTGGCAGATTGAGATTATAGTAAATACGATCCAGGAAATATAGAAATCTACGTAGTTTCTATTGTTTTTTTTTTCTTGAGGTTTTACTTCTGCCGCGGTTTATAGATTAACATGGAAATCTAGTAATTTTAGTAAAAACAGTTTCCATAATCAATCTACATATTTTCAATATGCAGGATGGCATCGACGCGCAACTTGTTACCATGGATTTAAAAAAAAAACCTGCCGTTCCATACATTTTGACCGCGTAGGTTCCTATTTTTGTAGGAAACAGCAAATAAAAAAAAAATGACAAAAAATTCAATGCAGGGGGGTCCAGAATCATGTACTTACTGAATCCATGGTAAGAAGTTATGCGTCGATGTCCTAGCCACCCTGTAGTGTCTACATTTTACCTATCTTTTCTATAGGTATACACAATACCGTTTTGTAAGCCGCTGAGACATCATTAAATCAAGGCAAGGATTGACTTATTTCTGCGTTAATTCAACGCATGTTATTCAAACTTCAAAACCTTTACTGTACACCCAAAAACATACCTAAATAAATATATATCTCAAATCTATACTAATATTATAAATCTGAAGAGTTTGTTTGTTTGGTTGAACGCGCTAATCTCAGGAACTGCTGGTTCGAATTGAAAAGTTCTTTTTGTTTTGGATAGCTCATTTATCGAGGAAGGCTATAGGATATATAACATCACGCTACGACCAAAAGGAGCGGAGCATTAATGAAGAATGTTGCAAAAACGGGGAAAATTGATTCCTTTTGCGACCTTCCGTTGCGTGCCTGCGTAAACGATTAAAGTTACGCAAAAATCATGTATGACGGGATTGTTCCTCTTAAAAAGTTCTAAAAAAAAGTCCGCGATAGCATATATCTATCTTTTAAGATTGGCTCACTATAATATTTTTAATGGTAATCAAATTTGTTATAAAATAATGCATTACTTGCGAAGGTGTTTTCATAAACATGGTATTAATACCTATCCAAATAAATAGTTTCATCATCAAGGTTGATTAAGTACATGTAAATTCCTTTTTGAATTATTCAATTCGGACCTTCCGTTTAGAAATTACGACGGGTATAAAAATGCTTAAAGTAAGAAGAATTCGCTTAGTCTATTAGTTACCGACACATTTTATTTTTTATTGACTGTTTGAACGCGCTAATCTCTGTCACTGCCAGTCGGATTTGAAAATTCTTTTTGCATTATAAAGTCCAATTCTTGGGGAAGGCTATATGGTACGTAACATTACGCTAGAACTCTTAGAAGCCGAGCAAAAACAAAAAAGAAAGGAAGAACGAGCGCTAAGCGAAAACAAAGTAACAGCGCGAACAGGCGATGCGATGCGACGGGGTGGGTCAGGGGAACAAGAAATTTTACGCGGACGAAGTTGCGGGCGGAAGCTAGTCAGAGATAATTATAATCAATCCGATGTCAGAGATCGTTAATCAAAACCGATTTCATAAAGGACCCTTCACTATGATTATTACAATAACTAGCTTCTGCCCGCGACTTTGTATACGTGAAATTTCTTGTTTTCAACATAATATACCTACCTATAGGTGCCTCGTTACTTTGTTTTCGCTTAGTGTTCTTTTCGACTTTTTTCTTTTTGTCGGCCCCTAAGGGTCGAAGCGTTTTTCATTTTTCAAATCCGACTGGCAGGTACCTACTTAGTTCCAGAGACTAGCACATTCAAACGAAAACACGAACAAACTCTTTAGCTTCATTCTATTAGTAGACTAGCTGTTGCCCGCGGCTTCGCCCGCGTGGATGTCAATACTTCCTTATTTGAATCGGAGTTTGTTCACAATTTCATGGGTTTTAATTTTTTGCGCGGAACCCTAATTATTTTTCTAAAATAAAAGTACCATCCGTTACTCCTTATAACATCAGCTAACTGCCAGTGAAAATCCCGTCAAAATCGGTCCAGCCGTTTCGGAGATTAGCCAGAACAAACAGACAGACAGCCTGACAAATATTTGAAAAATAGCTTTATCGTTATAAGTATCGTAATTACTGTCGTATGCATTTGGTAGAAAGCTGTTAGTTTGACATTACAAACAGACACTTCAATATTATTTATTTGTATAGATTACAATATACTTAAATCTAATACTTAAATAATTACGCGAGCCCATCATTTCTAATCAGTTAATCAGTGATAAAGATTCCCGCGCAAGATTAAGATTAATATGAGTCAGGTTGTACGAGATCGCGTAATGTTTTATGTACTTACCTACCAAGATCTGTGGCCATTAATCAAGAGCTACCGCAAGGATTTAGGCGGGCTACATCGCTGCGAGTTTGCGACTAAAATGATACGGCGATTTTACAACTCAGACGGTTATTTAAAAAATACATACATTACATACATAAGCTCACGCCTTTTTCCTATGGGGGTAAGCAGAAACTACGGAACAGCACCTGCTTTGATCCTTACACACTCCTTTTGCCTCGTTTACTTTCATACATCTGGTCATACACGCACGCCGGTTGCGAGTACTGCGCACTTGACCTTTCTGAAGAACACCACGAATAAGGTATACCTATGTACATCTGGGGCGTTGGGAGTCCGTCGTTATTACTTACTTCCAACATACAAATAATTGTATATGATTAATCTCTGTTTACAAGATGAGCGCTATTATGAGAACAACCAAAGTGACAACGTTCTCCCCAAAACTCTCTGCCAGCGTCTGCGTGTCCCTACCACCTATAAACTTGTCAACCTTCAAAACAAGAGTGAACAGACATCTTCTGGGCACGTTCGTTCCATCATAGACGAATCAAGAGCAGCACTCCAATTGCGTAACACTATTATAGCCAGATGAATTGTGGTCGACGATGATTAAAATACATATACTATCTTGAATTCATGCAAGCCTAGTACTTTTTGTTAGGTTAACTTTCTATCACGATTTTGAAGGAAATTCGTAATCCATTGCTTAATATGGATAAGTTTGAAAAAAAATCGTCTGCTCGACAAACGTAAATAAATTGTTGAAATTTCAAAATGAGTAGCATTAAAATATTGAGTGTACGCCGAAGGCCCACCCTGTAAAAAAAAGCAAGGCTGTTATCATAATTACACGAATAGATAATCAAAAAGCATGCACATAGTTTAGAAGAGAGGCCTATTTAACAATAACAGTATTATCGAAACGAACAACAACAGTTGAACAACGCAAGAAGTTGGCAGAAACATCCCAACGCTGATTTGCTGGATTCGTTTTCTCCTCTACTGATCGTTATTTCTCCTGACGAAGTTTATTCCGTTTGTATGTATAGTTATTTCCGTGTTATCTATCCCTTATGTTGCACCTGCCATGTTTTGTCTCTGCATCACCCTAAGGTTGACTGGTAGAAAATGCCTCAGGCGTTAAGTCCGCCTTTGTACGGTATTCTTTTTTACTTGTGCATAAAGTTTTAATAAATAAAGTCTGGTTATCAGATGAGAGAGTAGAAGAGTAACACAGCAGTGTGTCACCGACTCAATGTACCAAATTCGCGCACATTTTATGAGTCATCAAAAACACTGATCGTTTACATTTTACGAGTATCTCCATCACGTGTTACTAAATTAAACATTTTCTCATTGAAGTTCATAACAAAAATCAGAGATATTCTCATCGTATTTTAAGCTGTATTTTTAAGATTTTTAGGTTCAAGATCAAACTCACAATGGTTTGCCTTACGTCAAATCTGAATCCGTTCCACGTGTGGCGAGGTTAAGGCCTCCATGCCAAAGTGCAGACAGCGATCGAAGTGACCGTGACTTGGAGCAAATCTTTCAAAACTGATGAGATGGGCTTGTGACTAAGCAATAACAGCCGCATGGGTCGATCGATCAGGTTAAGCTACGCTTGCCGCGGATGGTCCGTGGATGGGTGACCATCTTTACATACCAAGACCCCTCCGTGCCTCGGAAAGCACGTTAAGCCTTTGGTCCCGACTGTCATTCGTGGATCTTTGACAGTCGTTACGCGTCGTCAGAAGCCCGATAGTCTGACAACCTGTCTCACCAAGGGGTATCGTATTACCCAGTAACTGGGTTTTGGAGGTCAGATTTAAAATACTGATATTCAGCTGCATCCGGTTAGACTGGAAGCCGACCCCAACATAGTTGGAAAAAGGCTAAACAGATGATGAAATGAGATTGTTGCGAAACTGACACAGATCCGCATGATCAGTGTGGCCTCTCCATGTCCTGAGGACCTAGACAAAGTAGCATCCTATCAGCGACTAGCGACCCGCCCCGGCTTCACACGGGTAGCACTAATTATATATCTATAGCCAGATGACTTATGGTGGATGATTGAAATACTATCTTGAATTCATGCAAGCCTAGTACGTTTTGTTAGTTTACTGTTCAGAAAAAAATATGACACTAAATTACCAAAAAGCCAAAACAAAAGTCTGCTGATCCGATCGCTACCAAACTTCACAGGATCACCCCCTGGGCTAATCTGAAGATTGACTGAATATTTTCATCAGAATCGCTCCATCCGTTTTGGAGTCCACAGATAAATACATCATAACTTTGCTGCACTACATTAAACATTAAACGGCATTATGACCTTTTGAAATCCTGTTGAAAGTCATTGTAAAAATACGAAGCATTATGAAAGCGATTGGTTGACTTTTGTCTATGCCCTCAGGCCAGTCGGTTACGTCACGGGCTATACCGCAATAATTCAGATTCATGTCACACTGGATTACTACATTGATTGTATTGTTAGGTCCACAGCGGATAAACACCGACATTACTGAGAACTATATTATGTGATCGCCTTTGTTGGATTACAAAGTTTGGCATTATAGTCGACCCGTAACGTAACACCTATTATTATTATTACTCTGAATCCAAATTCTCTTGTAATCAATAATACAAAAATAAGAGAAGTACTGGCTCTGTACTAGATTGATACCTTGCTACCACAAAACCGTGTTTAGGGTAAATAATTGTTTAAACACAGCATGTATGTATAGAGTTTGACGTAAGACTGACATTAGACACGCGTTGATCTAGTGTCTGTTTTTTTAGTAAGACCCCTAGTTTTTGGTAAACTATAGGTACGATAATCGAATAAACTTGCGATTCAAACTGATCAATAGGGCCTAGTTCACGCATTGACAGATAGATAGGTCCAAAACAAAGTCACAAGAAGAAAGCACCTAATTCCATTTTCAAAGTTAATCCAAAAACAAAAATGGGCGCCGTCAGTGCGACGGGGCATAGGGCACGACAATGTGCGCATTCCATTGAGCGTTCAACTCGCATTTCATTTCGCATTCCTCCGATAAAGCAGATCAAATAGCTCGCGAATTGGTTGGACGGCGTATCCATCTACTTGTCTATGTTTCCAAATGAGAATTGATTTTCGAAGTTGGTTTGACATTTGAAATGGGTACCTACTTTACATTAAGAAATGGATTTTGTTGTCCATCAGCCCCTAGAAAAGGAACTTTCTGGAAACGCCCGCTCAGCCAAATACTTTAAAAAATTATGATAAAATTGGTAGAGCTTCTGATTTCACTATCACAATAATATTCACTATGTTTAAACTGACCCGTTTTATAAACTTAACATGTGTTCAAAATTATATGGTTTAAACGTTATTAAGTTACTGGCAGGAGAATGATGTTTCATCATCATTCTTTTATGAGGGGGCTGTGGCTAAGTAATAACAGTCGCACGGGTTGATCGATCAGGTTAAACTACGCTTGCCGCGGTTGGTCCATGGACGGGTGACCATCTTTACTTACCATGACCCCTTCCGTGCCTCGGAAAGCACGTTAAGCCGTTGGTCCCGGCTGTCATTCGTGGATCTTTGACAGTCGTGACGGGTCGTCAGAAGCCCGAAATTCTGACAACCAGTCTTACCAAGGGGTATCGTATTACCCAGTTGCTGGGTTGTGAAGGTCAGATAGGCAGTCGCTCCATGTAAAATACTGGTATTCAGCTGCATCCGGTTAGACTGGAAGCCGACCCCAACATAGTTGGGAAAAGCCTAGGTAGATGACGAGGAGAATGATGATGTTTACCGGTGACGATTATCATCAGAAAAATACAAAGTTGTGTGGTCCGCCCTAGATTTAACAAGCTGTAAAGCTACATAAAGCAAGTAATTTTTACTCCTTTCCTAAACCTCGTTTACTCTGATTTAGGCCTCCCTAAGCCACTGGAAGCGTCTGCTTTTTGATGTAAAGGATCATGACCAACGATGTATGGAAATCCGTCTTAAGTTGAAACACAATAAATCTTTATTTATTATAGACTACGCTTTATATACTATTAAATAAAAGTGTTCATTTTCACACAAGTATCCGAGTTTTAAAGTAATTAAACAAATTCGGAGATAACCTAAAATTATGTCTAAACTACTCGCAACTTATAAAATGACCACAGATCAATCATGTAGGTACAAAACAACATTCTGATTTCTGGGTATCAAAAGTGAACAATTGACACATTGCCTTCTCATTACCACCGGCATCGGTTGATCAAAATCAAGCATCGACATGATTAGAATCTCAAGAGTTCTGAAACACAACACAAAAACGTCCTGGCGTAATAAAACTCAATTAAATATGAAAACGTCCTGTCGTTAGTTACATGTAACACGCTAAGTTGTTTAAAACGAACACACCAACGAATTACCGTAATTATTACTATTTAAGTGGAGAGATCAATCGCGGTGAGTATTCTCATTCGACACATAAACAGTAATGGCGGCTTCCGCAGGCGCCGACTTAGGGATAGCGATCTAGAATCGATTTTATAGGTCAAGTAAATTGTTTTTTTTCATCGATCATAAATAATGAATTATAGATTTTTTTAATCGATTTTAGAAACTTGAAAACGAGTTCCGATGTTTTTCCTGCGGGTTGCAAGTTCTAAGTTTTGATATCGATTATTCATTACATTTGACTAATTATGCTGGCAACACCAAAACGAATAAGTGATTATCTATAGTAAAGCTGTCGATGTAGAATAATGGCGGGAACAGATCTATCAGAACTCAATTTATTGCTGAATCGATTCTTTCCTGCGATTCGGATAGATTTAAAAATCGATCTTGTTTAGGAATAATTATCATCCCTACCGGTACGTCTGTCATCTGTCTTGACAGTTGCATCTGCGTGAGACGAAACACAAAATAAATATTTTCACAACGGAACTATGAAATACATATACAATACCTACGTTATGATTATGATATTACTAATTATTTAGCTATTTATGAGTTTAATATCATTTTTGTGATGTTTTTATGTGAAGGCTCATACTTACGTAACTCGTACAAATGACAGGAACGAAACGTCCATCATGACTATACGGAAATGTAGTACCTAGCAATCGTTAATTTACTGTTTATCTTAAAATCATAATTCCGGATACGAAAACAAAATTCCTGAAGTGAAAAGCTTGTAAAAAATAAGAAAATAATTTGTTTTCATACGTGCAACTTTTCAAGACTGCTTTTGGTCAATCTCCTTTGAATATTTTACAAGTCTTCTACTTTTGTGCGCGTTCAAGCAAGTGTTGGATCCTTTGTTTAACTTTAAACTTATGCTATATTCTACCGAGTTTTTTTAAAGGTTTTAGCCAAGTTACATGTGGGTTATCTTTACCGCAGAGGAAATTTATACCCTGAGGAAAAGTTTCGAAGAAAATAACAGAATATTATCCTAAACAAATAGCACCCTGATTGTGTAACACACTCAATCATAATCCGAAAGATTTTGAAGGAAATGTTTATTCCATTGATTCATATGTTTGAAAAATTCGTCTACTCAGCAACGTAAATAACGCAATGAATGTTGCTGATCTGTCAAAATGATGCATTGTTACTGTGTGTTACACAATTACTCCGCAGGGTTGCTTTCTACGAGTTTCAAGGAATATAGGAAAGTAAAGCTTTTGTAAGACTCCCTTGGGCTCATTTTGCACAGCATTTGATTCGAATCGAACCATTCTCATAATAATTATGATCTGGAGGATTTCAGTTTTAGTTAAAAAAATATGCGCCATTAATAAAGCACAGCCGTTCATTAAAGACTTATTTTATTTAAATCTTTTTATATTCTATCGGCTACAGATAGGTATTGTCACCTCGTAGAAACTTTAAGTACCTACTGCACATGACTGATAAGTGATCAAAGCCCTACGTTTTATCGAAGTCACGTTGTACCTACTTACTAATCGAGTTTCCGCTGAAAATGTAAACATCATTATTGGTCCGAAATTCAAGTGTACCTATCCTTAATAATATTAGCCTTTTATAGAAGAATAATTAAGCCAATAAATAAAATAAAAAACAATGAAACGGAAAAAAGATGCTCAAATAATTTTAGAGGTCTTTATTTTCCCTTTTGCAGTACCCGCCTGTCTGTAATTACTTTCTGTAAATATTAAAGCGCACACAAAGCTCGTAATGTAAAGATTTAGCGCGTTTATATCTGCATTTTGCAATTTCGCGCCACTTTGTGGTTTATATGCAAAAGCTGGCGCCATCTTGGAATTTTCAAGTAAGTAAAAATTTGAAAACCGAACGGCAAAATTATATGGCTTCTGCTTTTTATGTTAGCGTTCATAAATTCCATACCGAATTAATTTCCAAAATTAAAATTATTATCCAATATATACCTACGTGACCGAGTCAGACCGAGTTATAATTATGTCTAAAAACCAATTGGGTAGTTATTAGTTATTTATTCATTTTGTTAAATTAATACTCATGAATACAGATGAGTTTTAATGAGCTCACCAAACAACTAATTCATTCACGGATAATTTACCTATACAGTAACAAAGTACTCGTAGATTAAATAGGTTTTAGTCAAACAAAAGCAATTAAACTTTTCATATCCTATTTATTTAGCAAAACTGGGATCATTTCGCAAGTAAGTAGATATAAATGTCCAATTACTAGAAATTTCCATTGTTAAATCGAAACGTACCATGGATTAGACACGGGAAATTGGCCCCTATAAACGGGAGTTGACGTGAAAAATGGCTTCAAAGCAACTTCAGCGCTTTGAACGACTGATTCAGGACTTTTTTTTAACGATTTGGCGCAAGGGCCGAGGCGGGCAAGCGATCTCACACAATGAAATGTGCTAGTTAGCATTTCGTTCCCGCTGAACAACGATGAGAACCGAGCTACACCTCATGTTTTTTACTTTATAAAGCTAGTTGTGGTGTTTTATTTTTATTTTTGGTTGCTTTCGAGGTCCATTTAAAAGTCATTAAATTAGTACCTACTGGCAACTCTTAAAAAGGCGGAGGCAAAATGACCAACAGACTTGAAATATTTACCGTTAACTTTGATTTGAACACTGGCTATTACCGAATGCCGCTTTTAAACTAGAATGGAGCCATAGTGCACAATGGTTAGAGCTAAGGAACAAATATCTAACGTTTATTTTGATGACCCTTGCAGTTAGAACCGTTAGTTTATTTTCAAGTTTCGAATAAAATTGTACGTTCGAAACTTCAAAATAAACTAACGGTTCTAAGAACGTAGGTAGATACAATCCGATTTAAGAACCAATACTATCGCAGCATTAGAGATGACTCAATGATAAAGTTAGAAAGAAATGTTTGTAGTCTCCGAGATTGTGTGGGTAGAGGAACGAAGTGTCCTTTGTCGAAATCTCTTAGTTCTCCCTGTTTCTCAGCTGCCGAACCGTCTTCGAATAATACCATTTTGTTCGCCTCTAGCGCAAACAAGCTTTGACAGTTTACAAGATTCGAAATTCGACCTTAATTGATTAAACAATGTTGCAGTTCGCAAATAATCAATTAACATATGGTCTGTTTTTTAATCTCGGAGACTAAACTGACAAGTGCAAATATCAAATTGACTTACATGCTATTGTAATGTGACTTTAGTGAAAAATAAATGAAAGTTTTTTTTTTTACGTGCAGTTCAGAAAACAAGCAATAAGTAAGTATTCTTTTGTGCCTGCAGGTTTTTTCAGTCCTAAGTTTTTTAGCCAGTTTATGCACAGGCACACACGAATAAAGGCTCCAACAAACAGGCGCAACACGCGACGCGAATCGCACGCGACAGAAAGGCTCAGCGCATCGCGCGACGCGCGTTGCGGGGTGCCTTAGTGTCCTGAATCGATATCTATCGTGAAGTGATCCTCAACATTTTCCAATAATGAGAAACGAAGCATAGTTTATTTTTGGGATTCGTGCGAAGAGATTTTAGGGAAAGGGCAATGACCGCTATTGCCATGCTAAAATGCAACAACTATAATGGAACGCAACGCTCCAAAATCGTTCAAAATGACGCTTAGCCTACCTAGTACGGTCAGCAACAAAAGTCGATTAACACTTCTTTTTTTTAACACAATTATTTATGTTCAAAATGGACCGTTGTTAAATTTCAATGATAAAAACTCTTAGCTATTACATGAAATACTGAAAAGTAGTGTACTAATAATTTTTGAGTCTATTGATTTCATATGTAAAAGTAACAAGTACATATGGCATTAAGTCCGCCTCTGTACATTTCTGTGCATGAAGTATTAAATAAATAAATAAATAACAGTGTTAATCTACTTCTGTTGCTGACCGTAGCTAACCTACAGCTACCGGGCCGCACGCAGCGATACGCGTAGTTTCACTTTATCTTTATACAAAGTATGTAGTACCTACCTAACTATTATTTCTCCAAGAAACATTATTAAACCTCTTTTATGGAGTCCTAGATAAACAAATACAATTAAAAATTTACAATAAAATTAAAATACCAATTTATTTCACAGATAGGTGCTTAAAATTAATTGGTACTTTGTAATCCTATACAGGACCTCCGTGGTAAGTAATTACAGAAACAAATCATTATGGCCCGAATAAAATGATACACAGACACAGAGTTTTCAACACAGACTTTAGGTAGCCTAGCCTTTCCCAACTATGTTGGGGTCAGCTTCCAGTCTAACCGAATGCAGCTGAATACAAGTATTTTTCATGGAGCGACTGCCTATCTGACCGCCACAACTCAGTTCGTGAGTAACATGATATCCCTTGGTAAGACTGGTTGACAGACTTTCAGGCTTCTGACTACCCGTAACGACTGTCAAAAATCTATAAATTACAACCAAAACCAACGGTTTAACGTGCTTTCCGAGGCACGGAGGGGTCTTGATATGTAATGGATGGTCACCCATCCCAAACTCGGCAAGCTTAGCTTACCTTCGATCCACCCGTGCGGCTGTTATTATTTAGCCACAAGCCCCACATGACGTATGAGTAATTACAGTTTAAAAATATAGGTGCTCAACTAGGTACAGACCTATGTACATTAAAATAATGTAGTAAACATGAGTTAAAAAGTAAGTTTACCGGTCTGGAAGTGACACGCTTTTCAAGTAAATTTTCCAAACAATGAGTTGTTAACACTTGTCATGAATGAAAATAATAAATGTTTGTTTATGCCCAAGATTTTATGACCCGTGAATTAAGGTGCGATACACATTAGTCGCACACACACAATTCGCGGCGTTTTGTTTTTTACGGTTCCGTATTCAAGGGGTGTCAACGGGACCCTATTACTAACGCTCCGCCGTCCATCCGTCTGTCACAGGGCTATTTCTTTTGAACCATAATAGGTTGACTCTTGAAATTTTCAGTTAGTGTGTGGGTACTAACACTATGGCCGCTATAAGAACAGTAAAAATTAAATTAAAACGTTAAACAAATAAGTACAAGAAACGTGTTAAACAAATAAGTAGTGTTAAATATTGCACGGTGGCGCGGAACTCTTTGTGTGCAAGTCCGACTCGCACTTGACCGCTTGTTCAAAGGTTTTTCTTAAAGCTTAATGCCGGTTATATTTCGTAAACATGGTGTTATGTACCCCAGCTTCCAGTTGCGTCGTCGAGAAAACAATGCGAAATCGTATACGTAGCTAAATGCACGGGCCAAATTAATATTTTATTTTATCTTACAACTTGTATAAAAATACAATCTACAATGCAACTCAACATAATAAAGTAAACAAACTACCAGATAAAAACACATGTCCCACAGACGCCCCTGCCAATGAACGAGAATATCCAATATCAAACACATTGGCCAGTATACCTAGACACGCAGCAAAAAGGGGAATTTAAAAAAATGTATCGAGTTTGACACATCGCTGACATTTGCCTATGCAAGCAGCGTCACAATGAAATGTCAGAATATACTGGGCAGCCTATAATATAATATCTATAATATTTACATAGAGATTACATTGCTATCGTAAATCCCAGTCGGCAATGAATGACAAAAGCGTCCGCCATATCTTCTGCTTGCAAGCAAATAGTTATAAAATACTGATTGTCAAGATTTGTTTACAATCGGAGATAAAGTTACAACGCTGTTCGAGAGTAGTATGATGTCAGAGTAATCGTGAAATCTATAACCTAAGTACTAATATACAACATGTCCCGAAAGTAACGCACACCTCTTAAGAGGTTATTGTACTCATCATTATGAACAACTTTTACTATGGGACCAAACCTGGAATCGCGAAAAAAAAAACCAGCTTTTACATACATTTTGACGAGTCATGCGAATATAAATGCACGGAACAGCTGATTTTTTTTCGCGATTTCAGGTTTGGTCCCATAGTAAAAGTTGTTCATAATGATGAGTACATTGAACCCTTAAGAGGTTGTGCGTTAATTCCGGGACATGTTGTATAAAGCCGAAGAGTTAGTTTGTTTGAACGCGCTAATCTCTGGAACTCCCAGTCGGATTAGAAAAAATCTTTTTGCATTTGATATCCCAGTTCTTGAAGCTATTTAACATCACGCTACGCTACAACCCTTAGGAGCCGAGCAAAAAGAAAAAAAAGTCAGAAAGAATGCTAAGCGAAAACGAAGTAAGTAATAGCGCGACAATTTCAAGCGAACTAAGTCGCAGGCAGAAGCTACTGGTTTAATAAGTTTTACAAATTGAGAAAGACAGATAGCACATCTCTGTTTGCCTACGCTGGCTGTATGTGGGTAGGAGTAAATAGCTAAAATAACAACAATATCAACGTTATACCTACTAAACGAAGGCCTCGCATCATAAACCACAATGAATCTACCATACAAAAAAAAGAAAAAAAGATTTAGTGACCGAAATATCTCGCATGACCCCAGTTGAACGCCCTCCTTGATATTTAAATTACTTAGGTACCTCAGAACACCACGAAAATTTTGAAAAAAGAATGTGATTAATTAAAAATTGCCAATGAATAAACTACATCCAAATTCGAAATTAACAAATGTGCTGACAACATAAAATATTGCCGATAACTCCATTGACAGAAGTTCCTATAAAAAGTTGCGAATAGTACGACACGACACGCCGTATTTTCATATTTTCAAAAGGGGGCGATAAATTCTCGTCTCATACGGTTCGAGTTACGTCACACTCAATACAGACTTGATTATATTACTTGCTTTTCACGAGAATACCTTAGAATACCTTACGGAAGGTGAAAATATTAGGATCTGAAAAGACTCGAATTACGTCGTGCTCTCCCTCAATTTTACTTTTTATATCTCTCACTAATGCTCTCGGATTTACGGCAGATCATGTGTGATGGGGAAACCCGTGCAAAATACATAGTATAGGTATGTTGAGTTATAAATAATGTAGGTATTTCACAGTATAGCTAGATTTCGTACATGGGGTTGTTCGTCTGTGGTAACTAGGGCATAAATATTAGATAGTGGCTGTACTTCTCCACAACAACACTAGCTTTTATGTAAGAACGTAGTTGATTTCACGAACGATAAAACGTGAAAAATACAGCCTTTTCTAAGAAAGATAGAACAATACACAGAGCTATAAATAATGCAAACTTCTACCGTTTTCTTCGCAAACAAAGCGGATACATTTCAAAGTGAAATAAACAACTTTGATTGACTGCACAAAATTACAGCCGGACGACTTTTTAAGGAGTTCTAGTATTGTATTCTTATTTTAAACGACAATTTTCAATTCTAGATTTATTTTTATATTCAATTTTGTGTTCCATTCCCTCATTTTTTTAAATCCGATCTGGGAATATTTGTCTAGACAAGGAAGGAGTTTATTAAAAATTTAATCAACGTACCGACGCGGAGGAGACGTAGCAAATCGATTGTCTGATTTGTGGCAAAAAAGTGTGTCGGATATGCTTTTTTCACTTACACTACATGAGCTTAGAACTTATAACAGAATTAGATTATACTAATAAAACACTTTATCGATTTAACACAATGTATGACTTACATATACATAACGCGTGAATTTCTTGAAGGGTTGGGCAGCGGTGTACCTACCTACATACCGTAAGCCCACATTTCGCCCGTTATGTTTAACGGCGCACCGAGCTTTTTATACACACAAACATGTTTATAAAACCTTTGTTGGAAATATATTGGTATTATTGGGGGCATATAGGCATAGGCAGTAAACAGAATAGAAACACGATTTGATAAAGTTGGCTCGATAGAATAAATTCGCGAAGTTACCTCTTTTCGAGTAATATTTTCCCCCATTTTCCTACTTTTTATATAAATAGGTAATATGATATTATGATTAATTTACTAAAATAAAGTTCTGCGATGACTGGAGCGTTTATACACGATAGTTATTTTTTTTTTTTTATTTATTTAAGATCAACATGATGAAAATAACAACGAAAAACATTGAAAATGTGGTTATTTTATTTACCTACTCTTTACACGTAAAGAAAAACTCAGAGACTAAGGCAAACGCTCGGTGCGCCCTTAAGTCCCATGTAATAGGGAGCGAGCCTATTGCCATCAACCGTGCACGAATCCAGACTCCGAGCTGCTACTGAGAAATTCCTAATGAAAACACCCAATGAAACTTTGCCCGACCTGTGAATAGAACCCAGGACCTCATGCTCAACAGTAGCACTTGCGACCACAAGGCCAATAAGGCAGTTTAGTGGTACCTTGTTTCATAATGTTACAGTATTACAATAGTAGAAATGCAAACCATGGAATTTCTGTAAAACAACAAAAACCAAATATTTGTGATCGTATATAGTAGTCTCCGAGATAAACGCAGTTTTGTAAAGTTCGGTTTAGTTGATTATTAATTAATGCTCAATTATCTATCTACAAGTTCTAAATGACTTTGTATGATGTTTTCAAGTACCTTAGAAACATCAGAAAATGTAGTAAGTTGTACAAAAAATCAAACTTTGAAAATGCTTTGTCTCAAATCAAGTTTTTTCAGAATTTCAACTTCAAATGTCTGATAAAAAATAATGTGCCAGTTTTTGAATATTTTTTTAATCCTTATTACCCATTGACTATTCTAGATACCGAATCTGCCGATCTATTCTGTAAACATCACACCGTGATCACTTTGGTGAAGTGAGTTTGAATTGAGCTCAATCCCTAGTAGAGTAAGGTGGGATGACAGTTCACATCACGCTCACTTCACCTAAATGTTCACGGTGGGATCTCTTTCCAGAATAGCACCACTGGTCTTAACTCAATACCCCACTACTGGACCCTTTTTGCTTGGACGCCCACAATTAAGCATCATATTTACCTATTTATAAATACCTACACGGCCAAAAGAATATTCTTAGATCTCAACTGTTCTAATCGATTTATGAGACAGGAAACTTATTAAGATGCGGGGAGCGTCCGACATTTTAATGAATTCGATGTAGAAAATGAATCACGGTGTTGCGTGTGCATAACAATGGTAGTTATGTGACTTCATCGGAAACAGAGCAGTCGGTGCCAATTTATGTCAGTACTGAATAGTGCCTATACACCGTGATTTTTAATCCAGGGCGTGAAAGTACTCATGATTATGAGCAACTTTCACTATGAGACCTACTCTTTCTGGAATCAAGCCATACTACTCAGTAAAGGAGTCCTTAGATGACAAATCGATTGCAAAATAAAATTATTCCCTCTGATTAACACCAAACATTATAAAATATACTGGATGTTTTTTTTTACCGTCTCGAAATGTTTACAGGGTGTTCTACCCATGAACATGAACAACTTTCACTATGGGACCAATTATGAGATCACGAAAAAAAAAATCTGCTGTTTCATACATTTTGGTCAAGTAGGTTTGAACTTTTCTATTAAACAGTTGATTTTTTTTTTTCGTGATTTCAGAGTTGATCCCATAGTGAAAGTTGTTCATATTCATGGGCAGAACAACCTGTAAACATTTCGAGACTGTAAAAAAATTATCCAGTATATAATATAATATGGATTATAGAAAATAAAATATAAATATGAATACATAAATAATAACATCATTTAATAATAATGAAAATACTTCCATGTATTTCATAATAATTACCTACACTATTCTTATGCAATACATAAAATAAAAATAACACAAACCTAATAATATATACCAGATGTAACATAATTAACGCACAACCTCTTAAGGGGTCATTGTTCTCATCATTATGAACAACTTTTACTATGGGACCAAACCTGAAATCGCGAAAAAAAAATCAGCTGCATTTTTTTCTCGCGATTTCAGGTTTGGTCCTTGAATTGCTGCTCAGCCCTCTTCCTCTCTCCTAATTTTGCTATGCCCGACAGGCTGCATATTGATCTTTTACCTTTTTATACCATCTATGTAATACATTATGGGATCTAAAGAATTGATTACTTATACCACGTGTAACAGGAGGATTGACATTCCTTTAAACCACGTAAAGAGAATCATGTTCTTTACCCGTATACAAAAAAATCAATCAAATCCAATGAATACTTTAGCCGTAGGAAATTATTTTTCATTTTCTTATTTTTCAACATGATGTAGATCTCAGTCCGTAATAATAGGTAAACTTTGCCGCCGCCGCGCCCCGCACCCCGCACCGCACCGTTGGTCAGTGACTTTGCGTAGATAAAGCGTGTTTACTTTTTATGCAGTTGATTCTACTATTTATTTTGTTTGAAAACTGCAATTTTTTAATTTTCCATTAACTACTAATCTTCGTGTTTTAAAATGTTTCAATGGATTAGTACTGTGCTCATTTTCATTTAATGTCGTACATCCAGAAACACGTTGTATAAAAAAATATCAGCTGTTTCATACAAAAGTGCAATATTTACCCGATGAAACAAATGTATTTTTTTGAGAGATCGAGATGATCTATTCGAGATCTATTTCGTAGTTGGTCCCATAGTGAAAGTTGTTCATCATGAGCATTTTCACCTTCTCAAAGGTTAACAGTGAATTAAAAAGCACCGTATATATTATCGCCATGTTCTTGATCCGTAATGCTCTGGTTGAAAATGCAAATTAGGTCGAATTTCGGTTTCGTTTAGGTACTTGAAATGCTGCTTACTACGTGTCTCACTACGATTGACGATATTGCTGTATAAACAAAAAGATATTGAAATTCAATCAATGCCAAAATCGCCACAATCCGACACATGCGAACGCGTCACACTGACGTCACACAAAATCCTGCATCGCGCAATCAGAGTTTACCGCGCGGCTAGCATATATACAACATCCCGACATCAACCGTCGGGCAGTAGCCCACCAGACACAACACCCGTCTGGTCGGAGGATCCTCCTTTTCTATGGAGGATGAGTGAACTTTACTCCCTATTCCTCATACCTCTATAAATGTAAATAAGTATCGCCTTGCTTAATACAATCACTGGCCACTTTAAGGAAGCCCTGCTGTCTTCGGCTTTTGATGGCCCAGCCCTATGAATAAAACTTATGCATGTGTATTCAGCAGAATAAATAATTATGTTGTGCCTTTTAGTCTGTGCTAAATGCATGTACTTATTTTCTTTATTTTTATAGTTCCTAGCCTAGTGAATAAGCACGAACATCACCCTAATTGCGTAACACACTATCAACCACAATCTGAATGATTTTAAAGCAAATTTCTAATGCATTGTTTCGTATGTTTGAAAAATTTGTGTGCTCAACAACGTAAATAACGCAATGAATGTTGTTGAACTGTCAAAATGAAACCGATTTCAACTGTAAGTGTGTTACGCAACTGCCCCGCTGTTCTTCCTGCAAATATTATTTTTAAGTGTTTCTTGGTGCCGCCGGATTACTTTAGCCTATATGAGTCTACAAGAGTATGTAGGTATTATGATATTTACCGACAAGCGAAAGGTCACCAAGTGCAGGTACCATAAAACCACCTAAACCTTGTTAATTAAAGGCTACACAAAACCTTCAAAGTTATTATTTAATTTTTCAAAACCTTACATGGAATATATAAAATTGTAAAGGAACCATAACTATACAAAAGGTATACCATGTAATATGTACGCCAATTTCGCAGGTGAAAATTCCTGAAAGTCGTCAAAATATTTTCGGCTGCCCTGTGGCCCGGATGAATATTCTCTAACGAAGACCGTTCATTTTGGCATCCGGTGGCGGATTTATATGGAATTTGTCGCCGGTGTGACACCGGCTCTAGACTTGACCGGCTTTACCAGCGTATATCATAAATTATTGGAATGGTTGGCCACACACGATAATGGATAGCGCTCAGTGGCGCAGCTACAATTTTCATTAGAGGGAAACCGAAGAAAACATTGTTCAGTTCTCATAAACTTAGACAAAAACCTGTAGGTTTTTAATCTGATTCGAGTCGATTCCTATCGACTTCCCTTCGGATCAACCACTCTTCTTAAGGTCTACCATTGCCAAATAATATAGTACACCTGTGTGTGTAACTGTGTATCACATCACATTACATAATTATGTTTAATACCAGTCGTTTAATACCACATCATAAGATTTAAAAACCCACAGTTTTTTTGGTCTGAGTTTATGAGAACTGAACAATTTTATCTTCGGCTTCCCTCTAATGATATTTGCAGTTGCGCCACTGCTACATAGCCCGAAAAATTGCCAAACTTGAGTGGCAGTGGTCAGCACATTGCTCGCAGAACAAATGGCCGATGGGGCCGAAAGATTCTGGAGTGGCGACCGCGTACCGGAAGACGTATCGTTGAAAGGCCTCCGACAAGGTCGACCGATGACCTTGTGAAGACCGCAGGAATCCGCTGGATGCGAGAAGCACTGATTGCTTAGAGGAGACTGAAATGATGATGATGACGTTTTGTTTATCTTGTCTAACATGTTGAATACTGTATCTGTGCATCTCGCTTGCACATAGATAATGAGAAGTTGGTTAGCAAAGACCACAGATGAAAAATTTAAAATATTTATTAGCCTGACAGCCAGATAATTTTACACACTAGATATTCGACGATTTAACTGAGGATTGAAACATCAGCCCTTAGTAAGATAAGTTACCTATCCCAAATTCGATCTTCAAAAACGGCGCAATGTAACACTATCATACGTGGAAGTAGCACGGCATGACGAAATCATCGGGGGGAAAAGAGACAAGACAATATACAGGGTGTACCCCAAACAGCCCTCCGCAAACTAACAGGGTGTATTCAGCTCCTTATTTTGAATCATATTCCACCGGAAATATTCTCAGGAAAATTTTCCTTTATTTCAATGTAAAATTACGTTCTCTGTGCGCAGCACTCCATTTATGTAAATAAAAAAGTTAAAATAAAAAAAAAACAGCAATGAATGCTGAAATACTCGGCGGCCTAAGGCTCGCTGCACTACCGTTGGCTACGCGCGTTTTGCCACGGTAACGATAAATGTATCGTTACCGTGGCAAAACGCGCGTAGCAAGCAATGGCTTGTGAGGTAATAAAACAAATCAGGTTTATTGGATTCCCATAACGTTCCTGAAATAATTCCATGTACCGTTTGTCTTAGCATGATATACTAAAGTCACTCCATCAGTCTGCGGAGGGCTGTCCCTTACACCCTGTATAACTTGGCTAACTAGCCACGTTTTGGAGTATAACCTATCTACCTCTTTTCACTAATAACTCCTATGCCATGATGTCATTTAAAAAATAAATATTGATAGCGCTTAGCAGAAACACAGAAAAGTTTATTTCGCTTTCAATCTTTTGACATCTCGATGTGAATTTGGGGTTCATTCGCTCGTGAACCGCGAACCAATTAGACCGCGAACTATTTATGGTGAGAAATTAATGTCTCGGTTGAATGGGCAACAAAATCCAATGAAAGCACACGTGCAGCCTACTTTAACTACACAATGTTAGGTATATTGAAACAATATTTTATAATGACAATTTTTTTTTTTTAATCTGTATTAATGCTAAAATAAAGGAACTTTTGAACACATGTTCAGTTCCATCTTACCTCAATCTATAATACATATCTTAACGCTATAATATTACGTACTAAATATTCGACACCAGATCATAAACAGGGTAAAAGGGTTTACATAGCAAACTTAGAAAAATACCTACATCTAGCTTATTAATTTTAAGTGTCCGAATTATAATTTCTCTTTGAGATTGGTTCCTGACACACTCCACCAGAAGGTGCTGTACATCCTCTTTTTTATTACATGATAATGACAATTAAAACACATTTTTTTAACTCAAACATCTTATAGAAATTAGCCTAGTCACAACGCACCATATGCGTGTCGGTTAACTAACTGCTGTTAAACGGAAAAACTACTTAACTGAATTGAATAAGACTTCGAACACTCGAAACTTTAGTCTTTCAGGAAGGTTCAGGATAATAAAGTTTCGCGCTGCCTTTAGATTAAATTAATTTTTGGCAGAACTTTAAAATTAGGTTCTGAGGAGCTGCCAGTCTGAGATAAGCCGTCCTATTATCAAAGTACTGCAGTTTTCAGTAAAATGTCCAGTGGAAATGAGCAATGCTTGGTTTTTTTTTTTATTTAGTTAGATAATAAAATAGTAACGAAGACAAAAGTGTACATTAAATTGAAAAAAAAAAGTAATTACTACGAGGTGGGGGAACGAGTCTGCAGCCGAAAATATATAGTTTTATCATGATTTGCGGTTGTCCACTTTTCAACCTTATTGCCTTGGTAATAAGGTCGAAAAGTGGATCACCGCAAATGGCCGCGATGGTACCAATGTTCCATATTGGCGCATAAATGGCTGAACGGATTTGGATGAAATTTGCCACAAACATAGCTTGTATATAACCTGGATTAATACATATGGTACTTTTAATCCCGCTAGTACGTTCCCGAGGGATATTTTCCGACATCCACGCGGACGAGGCCGCGGGCAAAAGCACTAGCTTTTGCCCGCGGCTTCTATTAATCTGCAAGCTAGTGCTTGCATATTTTTAGACTGCTATGGCCATGTATTCCCAATAGCCAGCATCCTTATTAAGCTCGAGTCACGTTTTTTGGCTTAATTTTTCTCAAGGTCGTTTGTTGTAGCGCTCCATCAGAGGCCCTAATTGCGCAATCGACTCTTGACAAGAATGCTAGAAAAAATAAAACAGCGTACCTACCTACCTAATCCCTGACAATCACGCATACTTAATATAAGTTTATCTCGCCGGTCATAAACACTGCAGAGAAACAATACTCAATGCATGTAACTCTTTGCACTTGCAATAACATTGTGCATAATGCATTTTATTGTCTATGGTCGTAAACCGTCGCATCGCATTCATGCGTCAAGCAAGACTAATAAAAGAACAACCCTATAATGTATGTATTGTTTTCTACAAGATGTACATACTTGAATTAAAACGGAATCTGTAGAGGTGCTAACACAATGGTGCGTGAGGACATGGTGAATTTAATTTAAACCAGACGAACGTAACTTTGCTATGTAAGATCAATATGATTGTTCCTGAATAAATATTTTTTTTGTTTAAATATTGTTTTCATTTTGATAATTCCTTGAATATAAGATAGTAAATGACAATTGTAAAAATTGTAGATACTCTATCTACAATATTTACCAAAAACATAGTCGATTAAAAAAAATAGGAAAAATTACGTAATTACGTAATTACGGAATTTGAGAAAAAAGTTGCGTAATTAGTTACGTAATTGACATTTCCGTAATTTTGAAAGCCCTAGATATGATCGAAGATAAGATCACACTTCCTGGGCTCTAAATAAGTGCGAGTCGGACTTGCACACGAAGGGTTCCGTACCACAATACAATATTTAACACTACATGTTTATTATTTTGTTGTTATAACGGCCACAGTAAACACTCGTGAAAATTTCAAGTTTCCTATTACAGTTCAAAAGTTACAACTTTTGAACCGTAATAGGAAACTTGAAAGTTTTTTTTTTTTTTTGGGCTGTAACCCAGGAGCTAGACCACCCCCTCTTAACGCAGTATTATTGTAATCTTACTTGAGTGTGGGAAAGAGATGGATCTAGACGTCCTGTATAACTTCATCTCTTTCTCACACTGGAGTAACATTAAAATAATAATGCTTTAAGAGGTAGTGGTTGGCCCCCTGCGTCAGACAGACGGACAGACGGACCCTCCTTTGGGTAAGAAACCCTAAAAAGCGTTGTTGCTTACGAAATAAGACATGTATTATTTTATAAAAAAAAAAAGGTTTATCTACATCGCAATGAATTAAAAATATGAAGTTTCCTCTTCCAACACCTAACTAAAATACGCTAATAAATAACCCAAATATGACTCACTTACCCCAAATATCACTTACCTACTTAATGTAATATTAATAAATGTTGAAGCTAGTGTAAGGCTCCTGCAAACAGACACGACACAAAGGCACCGCTCGTCGCGCGACACGCGGTGCCTTTGTGTCGCGTCGCGTGTCGCCCATGTTTGCAGGAGCCTTAATAGTTATAGTTGAAAGATAACGCTGAAAATAAGTGCCACCGTGAAATTCACGTTTAGCCAAAAAATACTGTTTCTAAATTAAATTAAGTAGGTAAGTACCTACCTACCTACCTAAGTATTTTAGTTCAAAATGGGACTGACATGTTAGTAGATCATTAGAATCATAATTATGCAAGTATTAAATAGAATACATTGCTATAATGCAATAAGTAAAAAATTAAAAAGAGGTATAGAGCGCTACAAGTTTATTTTGGCGCGTGTGGGCGTGACCAAAATCGGAACTAACGCCGCCATTTTGTTTTTTGCATTTCAAGTGAGATTTCACAAAAATAATAATAATTGTATTTAGTATTAATAGTGAAATAAGGGAGCTTATTATACGTTAGGAAAGTAAATATGGCGTTATAACGATATTTATCTTATGTGATATTGTATGGAATATGTGTAGAAGTTTGCGATACAAATTGCATAAGTATACAGGATGTAAAGGACAGCCCTCCGCAAACTAACAGGGTGCATTCAGCTCCTTATTTTGAATCATATTCCACCGGAAATATTCTCAGGAAAGTTCCATTTTTTTAATCGTATTTTCAGTTACTATTACTTTATTTGAATGTAAAATTACATTCTCTGTACGCAGCACTCCATTTATGTAAATAAAACAGCTAAAATCAAAAAAATCAGCAATGGACGTTGAAATACTCGGCGGCCGAAGGCTCGCTGCGGTGCTGTTCGCTACGCGCGTTTTGCCACGGTAACGATACATTGCGTGTGAGGTAATAAAACAAATCAGATTTATTGGATACCCTTAAGAGCCTATACTACCTCAGCTAAAATTCACTCTTTATCTCGCTCGCACGATACTGCGCGCGGACTGAGTGCGGTGCTGGGCAGGCAGCGCCGATAGTTTAGGTAATTGCTTTTTACGGTGAAAATAATAGTAATTAAAAAAAAAAAAAATAACATAAGACCTGCTTTATAGTTAGTTCAGTAAGTATAAAAAGTTTCATGATCTTATTTGAAGTATTGTAGGATTGCCAACGGTTTATAGTTCAGTTTAGAGGTAACTTTGAGATTTTTTTCTATCGAGAAAATTTTATGGAATCGTGTTTTCGCCAAACATAAGACTTAACATTAATCCTCAACTTTACCATATATTTATTTCAAAATTAATGCTGCAGTATTTTCGACATAACGGAGGATCGTGCTAAGCCATTTGAGGTAGTATAGGCCCTTAACGTTCCTGAAATAATTTCATGTACCGGTCATCTTAGTATGATATACTGAATTTACCCGATCAGTCTGCGGAGGGCTGTCCCTTACACGCCGTATACCTACATACGAGTTCAAAAAAATCTAAATAACTATGTTTATTTCGCCGTTATTTTTCTGATGAATGCAAGTCATTTAGGTGGTCGATGCACAGAATGAGTAAATTTCGGCATGGTCAACTGTCTTTCTTTACCCGTCACCATGTTATTTGAAATATAAAATTGAATATTATCAATATTTCAAATTCATAAGCTGAATCCTGCTCTCTACATGCTACAGGAGCTGATGGATACTGAAAGTGCCAAGCTCGCAGCCAAATTAGATTGCCATCGACAAGCTAAGAAGAAGATCTAAGGCTGAATAAAATTCGAACTGACAAACAAAAAACGTGGGAAATTGTCATGTGGTGGACAACACTGAGCTTGCATTTTCAAGTGATAACACTTTCTCCCTCTAATTTACCTCGCCGTAATTCTTGCGAACTAGTGTAAAAGAGATAGATTAATGTTCTTTGTTCAAATGCTTAGTGGTTTCAAAGCTACGTCCTCATAAGTGACGTGGCACGCGTTTTTTGTGTCACGTGATGAAGTTTATTCTTCTATGTATTGTATTTATCTCTATGTAATTAATAGTATCATGCATGAGATACTAGGAAACTAATATATGTAGGTAGGTACAAGGTTATCTATATAAATAAATAAAATTTAAGTGTCTGTTTGTAATGTCAAAATAACAGCTTTTTACTTAATGCATATGAAAGTATATACGATACTTGTAACGAAAAAGCAATTTTTAATTTTTTTTGACTGTCTGTCTGTTTGATCCGGCTAATCTCGAAAACGGCTGGACCGATTTTGACGGAACCTTCACTGACAGATAGCTGATGTTATAAGGAGTAACTTAGGCTACTTTTATTTTAGAAAAAGAATTAGGGTTCCGCGCAAAAAATTAAAATCCAGGAAATTGTGAACAAAATCCGATTCAATTAAGGAAGTATTGACATACACGCGGGCGAAGCCGGGGGCAATAGCTAGGTTTTTTTTAATAATTTTGTTTACTTGGTACAAATATTTATTTAAGTAAGTATGCAGTCGTAACTTTGTGATGGGTAAATAAATAAACTACGAAGATTGTATAGCTCATCCTATTTTTAACGATGAAATAACAAGAGAGAGAAGAAAAATTGTATGCAATTTGTTAAGTTTCGTGGCTAAATATAAATGATAACAGTCGCACGGCTCGATTGAAGGTTAAGCTACGTTTGCCGAGGTCGGTTCGTGGATGGGTAACCATCCAATACATATCGAGACCGCTTGGTGCCTCGGAAAACACGTTAGACCGTTGGTCCCAGGGTCGCGGGATGTTCGAAAGAATTACCATGGCAACTGAAGGAACACGGGTGGGTTTTAGTCAGTAAAAGTCTGACACGCCCTCCCCCTCCGCCCAGAGCGGGAGAAGTCATTTGATGATTTCCCACCCAAAAAAAAAGCCGTTGGTCCCGGCTGTCATTCGTAGATCTTTGACAGTCGTTACGGATAGTCAGAAGCCCAGAAATCTGACGAACAGTCTTACCAAGGGGTATCGTGTTACGCAATAACTGGGTTGTGGAGGTCAGATAGGCAGTCGCTCCATGTAAAATACTGGTATTCAGTTGCATCCGGTTAGACTAGAAGCCGACTCCAACATAGTTGGGAAAAGGCTAGGCTGATGAGTATAATACAGTTACTTTAGATAATATGTTTTCTGTTTACTTATTTATCGGCTGTCTGAAGATATTTTATAAAATTTAACACCAATATTACACTTCTGGACACATCTATTGGCCCACCTTGTATTTTCAGTTTCGTTTGATCCTAGCTAAAATTTTATATTAGGTCGAGCAAAAAGTTTTTATGCAGTTTTGAACCTGGCACATTCACAATTTCATTCAATAGTCTTTTTTTGAATTTCGAACACAGAATTTAAAGAAACAAAAGACAATTTGGAGCCTGTTTGTTGATATCAAACCATCGAATACTAAGAAAACTTGGTTTTATTGGTTTACTTGGATTTAATTCTTGAAAAAGTGATTGATATCTTTGGTTTTGCAACAAATATTACTTATTCTTAACATTAAGGTGAGGTTCTATCAATAATCTATGGATACTTCACCTGAAGTCGCCGCCCAAGCTGTGACACTTATTCAGGCCGGACACAGCCAAAGAAACGTGAGTGCTCAACTTAATTTAAGTCGATCTGCGGTCCGAAATGTTTATCGGAAGTACCTAGAGACTGGCGGCTTTGTTCGTCGCCAAGGAAGGCCACGATCTCGGGTCACAACTGAAAGGCAGGATCGATTCATCGTGACGACCAGCTTGAGAAATCGTCACCTTACCTCCATTGAGATACAAAACCAACTTCGCGACTTCCACGGAGTATCTGTGAGCGCTCGAACTGTTCGGAGAAGGTTAAAAGAACGCGATATGGTACCACACAAGCCAGCTAATGGGCCCAAACTAACGCGAGCCCACCGAACAGCGCGCCTTCATTTCGCACGCAGTCATTTAAATTGGACACAGCAAGATTGGAGCCGTGTACTCTTTTCTGATGAGTCTAAAATTGTGTTACATGGCAATGATGGAAGGAAGAAGGTCTACCGACGTAAGGGAGAACGTTTCGCACAATGCTGCTTTGAAGAGAGGGTTGCTTATGGCGGTGGCTCATGGACTGTCTGGGGCGGTATATCCGCGAGCGGCAAAACTCAACTTGAGGTTGTTACAGGACCACGGCTGCCAACATTAAATGCTGAAAAGTACATTCGTGAGTGCTTAGAACCTCACGTGATACCATACGCGGACTATGTGGGCCCAAATTTCCTTTTTATGCATGATAATGCAAGAGCCCATGCGGCCGGCATCGTCAGGGAATATCTTCGGGATGTGAACATCACAGTTATGGACTGGCCAGCCAGAAGCCCAGACATGAACCCCATTGAGCACATGTGGGACGAGCTAAAAAGACGTGTTAGGGCTCGTCAGCCAGTTGCCCAGACGATGCAGGAGTTGAAAACTGCCATAGAAGAGGAATGGGAGATGATCCCTCAAAATTTCATAGAGCGGTTGATAAACTCTATGCCTAATCGTATGAGAGCTGTGGTAGATGCCCATGGAGGCAACACGCGTTATAAAATTAAACCTTTATTTGATAAAACATGTTTTTTATTCAAAAATCAATTGCCTTTAACAAGGCGCATATCCGACTTGTTAGGCGTAGCTCCATGTCGTATGGTATTCTGAATTCAAATTTAAAACAATACGATCGAAAAAGATGTAAAATGTATCAGGTTTAAAACTGCATCAACAGTTTTTGTTCAATCTAGCAATCATATTTCGGTAGGGGCCATCGAAACCTAAACTCTAAGGTGGGCCAATAGATGTGTCCAGAAGTGTAGTTGTTAGTTTGTTTCAACAATATTTGTGACGTCTAGTCTTTTCCCAAGTATGTTGGGGTTGGTTTCCAGTCTAACCAGATGCAGCTAAATAGCAGTATTTTACACAGAGCGACTGCCTATCTGACCTCCACAACCCAGTTACTGGGTAACACGAAACCCCTTGGTATAACTGGTTGTCAGACTTTTAGGGTCTCAATATGTAATAGATGGTCACCCATCCACAAACCGACCGCGACAAGCGTACCTTAAATCTTCGATCGACCCGTGCGTCTGTTACCATTTAGCCACAAGCCCCTCATACCTACACATCATTATGAACAACTTTTACTATGGCACCAACCTTCAAATCGCGTAAAAATATGCTGCTCCATGCATTTGTGTTCACTCGGAATACTTAGATCTACCAAATATATGGATTAACTGATTTTTTTCGCGATTTCAGGTTTGGTGCAATGTCCCTTTTTCAGGTTAAAGGCAAACAAAAAATAAGATATAATATGACCAGCACCCTAATTGCGTAAAACGCTTGCAATCACAATCTGAATGATTTTGAAGCAAATTGTTAATCCATTGCTTCATATGGTCGAAAATTTTATTTGCTCAACCACATAAATAACGCAATGAATGTTGTTGAACTGTCGAAATTAAACAGATTCCTACTGTAAGTGTGTTACGCATTTGCCCCGCTAATGTATGAACGTTAACGAAGCAAAAGGAGTAAGGATCGTAGCAGACAGCGTTCTGTAGTTCCTGCCTACCCCCATGGGAAGAAGGCGCAAGTTTACTTATGTATGTAAAATTTTTACATATATTGTATTTCGGTATTTTGCTCACGAAACGTCGCGCGTCGGTGAGAGAACTAAGTTAGACGCTGTTATGGCTCAGCGTTGGCGTTGGTAATGATTTAATTATCCAGCAGTTTGTATGTTAAGACAGCTTCACTATTTAACTCAAGACAATGTTTGTGATGTTTCATTCGTGACGTTTCATTGTTAATTATGCGGTTGCTGGTAAGGCCCATATTTTAACCATCTCAGTCACTCAGACGACATGTAGATATACCTAGTTACCAAGGAAGGAGTAGGTAGGTATGTAAGCATGTTTTAAACGTCGGTAAAATTCTTAAGTTATTGCCTAATTAGGTAGTAATTAATCGTCGTGCCCACAGCAGCACCCTAATTGCATAACACACTATCAATCACAATCTGAATAATTTTGAAGCAAATTGCTAAGCCTTTGCTTCATATGTTCGAAAAATGTGTCTGCTCAGCAACGTAAATAACGCAATGAATGTTGTTGAACTGTCAAAAAGAAACCGATTCCTTCTGTCAGTATGTTACGCAATTGACCCTCTGTTCCAAAGTGGCAATATAAAAGAACTCGATAGCAATCTATAGATATTATACCACATGGTAAACATTCGTTCTATTAGAACGAATCTAATAAAAATAGATAGGTACTAATCGAATAGCTAAGTAGCAAACAAACACACATATTGCAGCCAAGGTGAAACTTAACAGGAGCAAAACATTCCACTACCGATCACGCGAATAGAATCCGTTTACTGTTTCTATACTAATAAAATAAGGCTGAAGTTTGTTTTTTTGTTTGAACTACCACTCGGTAGGCTGATTTGTAAAAATATTTTTGCATTTGATAGCCCAATTCTTGAGGAAGGTTATAGGCTATTTAACACCACACTACGACCCTTAGGAGCCGAGCAAAAAGAAAAAAGGCAGAAAAAACGCTAAGCGAAAACGAAGTAGTAGCGCGGGCGAGCGATGCGAAGAAGCTACTCGTATATTTTCTGAATCACTAGCAGCGTCCCGTGGTTTCATCCGCATAGGTAAGTCTCGATCCTGTGGGGATATTGGGATAAAAAGTATCCTATATGTAAATCCAGGTTAAAAACCATCTGTGTGCCAAATTTAATCCAAATCCGTTCAGTAGTTTTTGCGTGAAAGAGTAACAAAACATCCATCCATCCATGCTCACAAACTTTCGCGTTTATAATATTAGTAGGAGTTAAAAATATATAAAAAGATATAAACAACAAGAAATTTCACGCGGCCGATGTCGCGGGCAGAAACTGGTCTATACTATAATATAGCGTAAACGCAAATTATAAAAAGTTAGGCCATGCTGCAACGTGCACTCTTAGGAAACGACCTTTTTTTTTTTTTTTTGTGGATGGGAAATCATCAAATGACTTCTCCCGCTCTGGGCGGAGCGGGAGGGCGTGTCAGACTTTTACTGACTTAAACCCACCCGTGTTCCTTCTGTTGCCTGTGCCGGGGCCACGGTAACTCTTTCGAACATCCCGCAACCCTAGCTGGCATCGGCCCTAGTGGACCCCGTCAATAGTGCTGACATCTCTTTGAGGCGCGCGTGGAACACAACGCGCCGTCGACTCGGGCTTTGTCCTTACCGGACGGCGAGCTACCCATTGCTCGCCGTCCGCAAGCCCGCGCCTACGGTGGCCGGGAATCGGCTGTCAATTCCCGACGCCCAGGGCGTCTCCTGCGGCGACTAGGGGCGTGAGGGCGCAAAGCTTGCCTCTCCCTCACGCGTTCCGCCTCCTCCTTCGCGAGCATTACTGCTTCGCAGAAGGAGGTAATGGCTTCCCATGTACTCTCGCCCCGTACCATGGCCTGGACCAGGGCCGGACGCGAGAGATCGCCGCCGCCGATCGCTTCCGCGAGGACACGGCGGTGCTCCGCCCAAGCCGGGCAGACCTCCACCGTGTCCTCCGGGCGATCCACACAGTGGTGACA
Organism: Fissipunctia ypsillon; assembly: GCA_947568875.1. Classification (NCBI taxonomy): domain Eukaryota; kingdom Metazoa; phylum Arthropoda; class Insecta; order Lepidoptera; family Noctuidae; genus Fissipunctia; species Fissipunctia ypsillon. The sequence continues at coordinate 6,312,673 of OX387660.1, read as the reverse complement.
CCCGGGCGTTTCCTCCCGCCTTATCCGGAACAGGTACCTCCCGAAGCACCCGTGTCCGGTGAGGACCTGCGTCAGGCGGAAGGTGAGGACGCCGTGGCGCCTCTCCAGCCACTCCTCAAAGAGGGGACTTATCGCCGCAATTGTGGCGTGCCCAAGGAAACGACAACCTGGATGCTAATGAATATCTTGACATCGGAGCGCACCTCAGTCCGTACTACGCTGGGCCTGCTTAAGGCGACGATAACCGACTTGTTAATTATTGTAAACTGAAGATCACGTCTAAACGAGTAGTGTTAATGAATTGTTAAAAATAATAATATGTTAAATTAGAGCATTTACTTAAAAACTTAATACTTATGTGAATATTTTAGATTATATATCTATACAAAAAAATAAAATTGAAGTATCTGTCTGTCTGTTTGTTCCGGCTAATCTCCGAAACGGCTAGACCGATTTTGACGGGACTTTCACTGGCAGATAGCTGATGTAACGGAGAGTAACTTGGGCTACTTTTATTTTAGAAAAATAATTAGCGTTTTGCGTCAAAAAATTGAAACCCATGAAATTGTGACCAAAAAGTCGGATTTGAAAAATTCTTTTTGCATTTGGTAGCCCAATTCTCGAGGATAGTTATAGGCTATTTAACATCACGCTACGGCCCTTAGGAGCCGAGCAAAAAGAAAAAAGTCAGAAAGAACACTAAGCGTCGGGGGACGAGGGAGTTTTATTAAAATGTGGCTGTTATTTTAGTATATTGTGTATCTTACGACTTCCACGCAAAAGAAGACGCAGGGCACAACTAGTAACATAATATACAGCGAAAGGGACTTTGCTCCAACCGGGTCCCATGACACCTCCCGACTTTTTTTTCATGTTTTGGACTAGAAACGAGCTGGATCGAAACATTTGTCGGCTCAAAGCAAACTTACGTCACCTTCACTCCTACTGTCATTTTTTGGATGTCTGAACTCTGAAGATATCGATTTATTCGGATTTGCCAAGTCGTGAATCATTCGATAACAGGCTTATAACTTGACCCATATTAATCTTTGAGATAAGACAACCCACTATCAATTTCAATGACTCGAGTCACAAAAGTTTCATTGCCAAATCTGATGTAATTACACATTTTCACGGTGAAAAAAACAAGAAAACCGAATCTTATCTTCATCGAATCTATTACGATAATCGGTTTCGTGTTATCATAGACTGAGTTATCGAGAAACCGGGGTTCGCCTTTTGGTAATAAAACGTCAGAGCATTTAGCACGTTCGTATCCGAATGTGGCGGAAACTGCGGCGTCATTAAGATAAATATCACGTTTCCAAAATAATGATACAAACAGTTATGGCAGGACGGAGGAACATTAGCGGCATGGGACCGTGTGCATCTAGTAACATTCTGCCATTATCATCCTCGCACAAATGGTGTCCTTTTTAGCATATCGGTAAAAAAAAGCAGCCAGGTGCGAGTCGGACTCACGCACGAAGGGTTCCGTACCACCGTACAATATTTAACACTACATATTTTTATTATTTGTTGTTACAGCGGCCTTATGTAGTACACACTGTGAACATTTTAAGTGTCTACCTATTACGGTTCAAAAGATACATTTGTGACGGACGGCCGGACAGCGGAGGCTTAGTAATAGGCCTCCGTTCTCGTTCCCGTTGGCGAACTTTGGGTACGGAACCCTAAAAACAGCATCTGGTTCATGGGCACGTTTACACGTACCACAACCACGCCACATATCGCAGCGACGAAATGTGGGCAAGCACTACACGCTACGTGTGAATTGTGTCGCTGCAACTTTTTGCAGTTGCGTTGTCGCTTATAGTTGCAATCTGGTTGCATTATGGCTAGTGTTTACAGACAGATCGTTGTGTTTGCGATGTGGCCGGCCGCTAGTGCGTGGTCTCGCTGGTGGTTGCGTTGTGGCTGCGACGTGGTCGGTATCGCCAACACGGTTGATTTTGACTGCAAAATGTGGTCCGTGTGAACAAACTATTCATTTTCATACAAATTAGCGCCCGACCACGTGTTGTTGTGGTACGTGTAACTGGGTCCTAAACTTATCAAAGCGCTTATAAATACATCGGTTTAGTAAATTAATTACTTAGATTACTTAGTAGTTATGGGGATTAATTGCTTCTTACACAAGTAACAAAGTCCCTACAAGAAAGTAGCTGATTACGGAAACATTAAACTCAAATCTCCTACATCATAAACTTTGATTGTATGTAAGGAATAAAAATTCAAGGATAAACAAAAAAAAATCTTTAATTCATGACATGACAATTTTAGTAAGTGAACATGCTGCCAAATGTAAGCATATTTTTATGGCGTATCCGCAGCCGCTCAAACACATACAAGTACATGCTGTAGGTCAAAATACTCGCTCCAAAAACAATCAATAATGATAGTAATTTAAGTTTAAAACCAGCCATGCGACCTGCTTGCAAGAGTTGAGGAATTAGGGGATCCAGGAAAGGTACTTCGGTCTTGAGGTAAGGAAGGGTGGAACTCTGGAAAGAAATATTACTAATTAGAACTGCAACGAAAATTAGACCCTCGAAACGTGTTTTTTTATACTTATTATCCGCCTGCCTTGTGACAAATTGCTAGGTTCCGTCGATATACAGGACGCAATTAATCTAATTTGGTTATAATAAAAACGCTATTATGCCCGCCTTTTAGGACAAAAATTACGGTCTCTGTATTTTATAGCCTGGCAACCCTAGTTGAAAGGTCGAGCTTCTTTTTCTGACCAATTTTTCCGATAGAAACTTAAAATTTGTCGACAGTCGAACCATAAGGCTAGTAGCACATCTCCGGAATCCGTCAGCAAGGTCAACGCAAGATGTTCCGATGAGAGTGCTATGTAAAATCCAGATTGCGAGAGTTACGTAAGTACTGAATGACGAAACTCAGTTTCTCAGTACTGGAGTAATCGCTTTTGTTACTATTATTTCAAGGTGTGGAGGACACGATGGTTTTAAGCTACAGGGCTCTACTTGCAGATTCTATACTGATCTTGAGAAAAATATGAATAGGAAATAGGAATTATGATGAATAGAAATTAGGTACATATCTATACTAATATGTATAAGGTCGGGGAAAGTGTTTACAAATTCAAGACATTTTTTTGTCATAGTTTATTTACATTTGATTATAATATACGTTTGTGCCATTTTGTAGGTAGTGAAGAAATCCCATTGCTGTAGAAATTTTGGGACTTCTGATCAACTGGGTCAACTAGTTTTGACAGTCCTCTCTTGATGTTAACCTAATACTACCTAAAGAATTCTGAAGAGACCGAAACCGGTGGAAATCTGAGAGTGCAAGGTCATGGCTATATGGTGCATGCATTAGCACTTCCCAACCAAGCTCTCTCAAGTGGCTAAAGATGAGTGTGGTCTGGCGCCATCCTAATGAAAGACCACACCCTTTCCGTTGATCAATTCCGGCCGTTTTTTCTCAATTTTTTGTAAGTCTTATCAGGTGTTGGCAGTAGAGATCCGAATCGATGGTTTTGCCCAGCGGTAAAAGCTCATAATGAACGATGCCCTTCCAATCCCACCATACACACAACATCACCTTATTGCGAGTTATCCCGGGTTTCGCTATAGTCTGTGGAGCTTGACTGCCCTTTGACCATGATCTTTTTCGCACATTCTTGTCGTAGGTGATCCACTTTTCATCACCAGTGATCAATCTTTACAAAAATGGTTCGGTTTCATTTCGTTTCAATAGAGAATCGCTAATGAGTACACGATTCATTAAGTTTCTTTCAGTGAGCTCGTGTGGCACCCAAATATCGAGTTTTTTTGTATACCCAGACTTTTTCAACTGGGGTCAAACCTGTTTTGTGATCAACCCCTAACTCTGCAGCTATGTCGTAACTACTAATATCTTGCTCCACTTTTTCAAAAATGCTATCGAATTTATCCGTAACAGGACGACCAGAGCGAACTGCGTCTTTGACATCAAAATTTCCGGACTGAAAACGCTTGGACCAACTTTGTGCTACTCTTACTGACATTGCGTTAAGTCCATAAACGTCACAAATTTTTTTCGCGGCTTGCCCTTCTTTGTAATAAAACTTCAAAAAGTATCGAATTTCTTCGTTAGATTCACTCATTTTGGCGGGCAGAAAAACAATTGAATATGGTGGGAAATCGTTTTTACTATTTATTTTTCATTTTTTAAATTTCATCTATATCAAAACCATCCAGATACAAACAGTACAGTCCGAAGAGATTTTGCTACATCTTTATACCTATAAAATATGAAGAAACTTTTTCCACGACCTATTAAAATTAAAAAAAATATTATTTTAGGTCGGGGAACTACTAAAATATTAAAAAAATATATTTATTTATTTATTTTCAAATACTCAGATAACAGAGATCCGTAGTGTTAGTAAAGTACCTTAAACCTAGTGTTAGTACATACATAAATTAAGATAAACAATTTGGGTATGAGTCACTTTGTAAAGAAGACGAAACCAGTTTCTCAACCGGTCATCTTCTCCACAAAATGCCTCATAAAAGGGGAAAACACATTCTCAGTCACTGTTTTTAGAATGCTGTTGCTGTTTAGAATGTTGTTGAAAGTTGTTGTTGTTGTTGATATTAACGCTGAAGAGTTTGTTTGTTTGAATGCGCTAATCTCTGGAACTGCCAGTCGGATTTCAAAAATTCTTTTTGCATTTGGTAGCACAATTCTCGAGGATATTTATAGGCTATTTAACTTCACGTTAGGACCCTTAGGAGCCGAGCAAAAAGAAAAAAAAATCAGAAAAAACGCTAAGCGAAAACGAAGTAATAGCGGCAGGGAATGCGATGCGACGGGGTGGGTCGCGGGAATAAGAAATTTCACGCGGATGAAGTCACGGGCAGAAGCTAGTATTTTATTTATAGTTTGTAATAGTTATTATAATTATGTGTATCTTCAGAATGAAATAAATATATTCGTAAATTTTTCGTAATTGCACCTACCACAGTTAGTCTGTATCACCCAAAGGTTGACTGGTAGAAAATGCCTATGGCATTAAGTCCGTCTCTGTACATGTCTGTGCTTGAAATATTAAATAAATAAGTACTTAATTAAATAATAAACAGCATGTTTTTGCTCGAATTTGTTTTGGGTTGTTCATATTAACGCCAGGCAAGGTAGCAATAGACGTCATAAAAATGATCTTAAAGAAATATAATAGACTAGCTGTTGCCCGCGGCTTCACCCGCGTGTATATCAATACTTCCCTATTTGAATCGGATTTTATTCACAATTTCATGGGTTTAATTTTTTTTTGCGCGGAACCCTAATTATTTTTTTTAAATAAAAGTAGCCTAAGTTACTTCTTATAACATTAGCTATCTGCCAGTTAAAGTCCCGTCAAAATCGGTCCAGTCGTTTCGGAGATTAGCCTAAACAAACAGACAGACGAAATTTATAAAAATAGTTTTTTTGTTAAAAGTACCGTTTGTACTTTCATAAGCATTTAGTAAAAAGTTGTTATTTTGACATTACAAACAGACACTTCAATTTATTTATTTGATGATGAATTAGATGTCAGTATAGATAATGTAGACTTTGTAGATCGAGCACATTTATTACAGATGGAGGCGAAATAAAATGCAGACTTGGTTTCAGAATCAATTTGGAGGGTGCGGGTGGATGCAGGGCTTCGAAAACAGCTTCTTATTATTTTAAATTACAATTATTTGTAAGCGACGCGGTGCTTGTTGACAGAGAGAAAACAAGGTTGCCAACAACAAAAAATTACTTTAGGCGGCCACTCGCACCTTGCAACATTGTGATGTATTATTAAATAACGTTTCACACATTGCCGACAGATGGCACTAAGAGTATTAACTTATTACATATTTTACTAACAATTTATACCGATATTGAGGCATGCGTCGTTTACCTATGACCAGCCAGATGTATGAACGTAAGCGAAGCAAAGGAGTAGGACTGACCTATGTAATGTAAGGGATCGTATCATGTGACGTTCTCTGCTTTCTGCCTACCCCCATGGGAAAAAGGCGTAAATTTATGTACGTACGTGATTATTTTACATTTTCTAAGCAATACCGAATGTAAATTAATAAGTGTTTACGACCATTCATAAAATTGTACGTAACGTAATCTTGTTATTTACGTCGGCAATAGCATGGCAAATGCATTACTAGTATAGGGCGGGAATACACAAACATGCATGTAGCTCGCATGCCATTGTGACATTCACTAATCAGAACACATTCACTACTTGCATAGTTTCTACCAGCTATAGGCCTGTGTATTCCTGCCCTAATGTCAAGACAGACGGCCTGAGATTACGTCACGGCGACCAAATAATAATTTTATTATGTAAATGAACTAACACTAAACAGATTGAGGCATTTAGAACTAGTCTGTAATATGTAGGAGTAAGGTTCAAAGTTCATTGTAGAGGTCCTTTTTATGGAGGTTTATAAAATCTATATTAATAGAAGCAAAATTATAATGATGAAAGCTAAATTATTGTACATACTGTGATATCATGGTAGAAATAAATAGTCATATACCGTGACTTTATTAAGTACCTACCTACTGATAGTGATATTTAACTCAAAAGTATTTAATTACTCAGACGAGACGTGCCAAATTCAATCAACAGGTACATTCAACTACACATCAGTGGTAACAATTTGACATTGACGATGTCCTAGCAGCAAGGGCGATTTTCGTAGTGCCAGTGTTCCCACTGATGTGAGGTTAACTGTACTACTTTGATTACACAAAAATGTTCTGAAAAACTATCCAAATTAATAGGTACTCAGTAGATACTTTTATCCAGCTAATATATGGTGTTCTGGTGTTCGGCTTTGTTATAGATTTAATTAAATAAAAGATAAAAAAGAACACATATGTGTTCTTTTTTTAAAATAATATCTTGAAAAATGCTGGCCATGTATCACAAATGGGGCAAATAGTAAAATTAGAGCAGTATGCCTGTATACACACATAGGAAATATTTAAATGAAATTATAGTGCAATCACTTCAATGGACACATCCTCCAGACAATAAGACTTGTCTTGTCGAGGTCATATCAATATTGGAGTGCTAAATTGTACTCTTATGTAACAACCATAGACAGGAGCACTTTTGGGAATATTTTCTTTGGTTTCTTATTTTGTCAGACAGAAGCCAGTAAAAAAGACCGGTGGCTAAAAGTTTAAATAAAAAATTATCATGGAAAAATTCCACTCTTGTTTAATAACTTTTGTAGTTATATTGATACACTTATAATGTTTGACTCACTTTGATTAGGACAGTAAATATTTCATTATAGATACATAAAGTAAATATTTAAAAGGATTCTTGTTAAGTTGCTAAATAGGTACATTATGTTTATTTTAATTGATCTCATATCAGTAATAAAACTAGAAGTAATTGCAATGTGTAAGGGTTTATGAGTTTTGTTTTATTATTTGGAACTATAAAATGCATAAAATTTCCATATTGCACAAAAATATTTATTCCTTCTTACAGACTCTCTAAAATGTTAGGTACCTACGTCGTATTCCAAAATGAATATTTTAATAAAAATAACAACAATCTCCGTATTTTATGTACCCACTTGGTACATAAAACAGGTTTCTATATTTAGACCAACGCTACAAAATAGCCGTTTTATAATAATAGTTCATGGATAAATCTGCATAAGTATAGTTCTTACCTTGTATACAGTCTACTTAGACTTTCCGAGCAAGTTGCGCCAAAAATCAGAAACGAAATACACAAAAAAACAAGTCTTTAACGAAAAAAACACTGTTTACACGATTTTGAGGCTTATAACTGCCAGCTACAATAGTAACACGTTGTTACAGTTGTTTCGACACGTAGATATTGTTTATTACACAATGTGATGGAAATTAACTGGTGAAAGTACGAATATTAGGAATATTGTCAATGCGAAAACCACATGAACCTGAGCCCGTCACTGCCTGCCGCAAACCGCAATATTCAACTGACAATTGACATTTTACATGAGCGAACCGGTGTTACCAGTCCAGTAAATATGTTTACCATTGCAGCAGGCTTTAAAAAACAAAATAAAAGTTCAAAATAAATAGATTACTAATTAACAATTTAAGCTAAACGATGAAGTGTTTTTGCTTTAAAATACCTACATTTTTTTTGTTGGTCATAACTTAACGTCAATTGCAACTTAGGAAGTGATCCTTTTAATTAGTTTTACTTGTTTACTCTTTCGAAAAAACTTTTAAGTGAGCAAATTATTTGTGAGATTGTCCTCAATTTGTAGTAGACTATCTGGCCATGGTAACACTACGCAGAACGTTTCGCTTTGCGCAATCTTGAATTGTTTTTATTTATGTGTAAAAATTAATTTCTTTGTTTTCATTTTGATCGAGATAATTTATTAGTTTTTACATAATATTTGTAACATCGTAAATAGCTTTTATTATTATTTGTTTTGTTTCTCATGAAGTCGTTACAACGCACAGCGACATCTTCCGAAGATATGAGGAATCAAAACACTCGACTGTTGGCTCCTCCGTTTCTCTCACGTTCGCTGTTTTTGCTGCGTACTACAATGCACTCAGTGCCTCTGTCTTCCAGTAAATCTTGATAGGTACAAAGATAATATAATCAGGTTACAATGTTCCTACTGCTGGAAGTCAGGCCTCCTTTTTGTGATGGGTCATGTAGCCGCAGATAACCACCTAATGGTGCCGATTCTCTTGTCACAAATGCCTCTAAACTAGACTAAAAAGCACCAAAATTTAGTTTATTCCTGTCAAACGACGATTTCCCATTCTGAAATTGACTAAAGTGACACAACTATATTTTAGTTTGACAGCACTAAGATGGCACTGAGTTATTAGTTTACTGAAAATGGTAATTTTGCTATTCTGGATTTTACGTTTATCACCTAAGATTTAGATTTTCTAACTAAATCTGACTATTTTTAATCGCGATTAAAAAGGTGTGGAATAAAATTAGTTGGCATGAACTAAAATTCACACCAACACCTCGACTTCAGCTGCCAAAACAGTATTTTATGTAGCTTTTTTTTCTTTTCTTTCGCGTATATCTCGAAAAAGGTGTGTAGGTACTATCGCAAAAATAATGAAAATTTCGACCCCCTTAAGAAAACACCTAAACCCCTAAAACTCAACATGTAGGTAATATTTTTTCATATTTTCCATACAAAAAGTGAAAAATTCCATATAAAACACGTCCTCACACTCTGGCTCTAAAAAAGATCACGGGGTAGGGCAAACAAGTACCACGTGGAGTCGCGCGATTGTCAAATTCGATTTTAGTTCTGTCAAAATTATTTTTAAATGTATTGATAATTTTTTTGCAGAATAGTTAACTTTAAGATTCTCATAGCCGTAAGGAATTTTAGTGATAGTTTAGTTAAGTTTAGTTCAGTGTCAAGAGAATCGGCACCAATGACTGCGTCAGCGAACAGTAGGTATTCGCGTTGCTGAATTTTGGAAAAACTATAAGTACATGTAGGTATATTTTTCGTGTTATTTTTGCCATCGACACACTGAGAAGAAGACCACCTCCATCAGGTTATACAGGTTTTAAAGATACCGTGCGGTATCCCGAAAACAACGCATAATAAGTAGTTTGACCACAGAAAATTGTAGGTAGGTAGGTATTATATTCCGTGTGAACGCTGCAGCGCTGCTGCGACGAATACGAATGATATTCTCAACGTGAGTGGTGAAAAACGCAACGAGGTCGCTTCGCTCCTACATTCTCTTTTTTCTCACACTTCTCTTCGTAAGTCGATGAAGTACTTAATTGCTAATTAATTGGTAATTTTTCAAAACACATTTCTATTGTGGCATTTATTTAAGCCATCTCAAAAACAGATCATAACACTTATTGAGCTATGTTTATTAGTTAACAGAATAGAAATGTGTTTTTAATAAATACCTTAATTAATATTATTTAGTAGGTCGCCCATTTATTACATTTTTCAAAAAAGCATCTTTTCATTTAACATTCTTAAAAATTTGGTTCCGTGTGAGCGAGAGAGGTGACAAAATTTGACAACCCTCTTAAACTTTTCTGTATAGGTTGACAAAGTAATTCCTATTCTGTATATTAAAAAAAAATATAAACTATGCGGAGTGCACTAATTTTAGAGCTCGCTTCGCTCACTCTACCATCCTCTGTTCGTCTGATGCTCTACCTTTTCTGTTGTCGACAAAGTATCTCCTAAGATATATCTGTATCAATGGTCAAAAGTAAACCCTTTTCGAGGCAGCATGCTAAATATTTTGACGTTCATTCCTGGGTCGCATTTAGTTTACGGTTAATTCCTGGGCTGCATTTTAGTCTCACTCAAACTTCCTTGCATAAATCGACAAAGTAACTAGCAAAAAAATTCGAGCTCGCCTCGTTCTTGTATCCTACATTCTTGCTTTTAGAAGACCCCCCTATTGACTGTGGGGCCTCATCTTGTTTTGCCATCCCGGGCCCCGACAGACTTACTTCGCTCCTGCATGAGCTATTAGGTAATTCCACCGGCATCCATTCATCAATCATTTCAGCCGAATGACGTCCACTGCTGTAGATAGGCCTCCCACAAGCGCCACCACTTCGATCAGGGCTGTGCTTCTCGCATCCAGCGGATTCCTGTGGCCTTCACAAGGTAATCGGTCCACGTTGTGTGGCCTTCAAACGCTACGTCTTACGGTACGCGGTCGCCTCTCCAGAATCTTTCAGCTCCATCACCCATCTGTTCTGCAAGCAACGTCCCCACTACCACTTAAGTTTGGCAATTCTTCGGGCTATGTCAGTTACCTTGGTTCTCCTGCGGATCCCTTCATTTCTGATACGATCATGCAGGGACACTCCAAGCATAGCTTAGACTTTTAGTCTTCTGACGAGGCACATTGTGATCGACTACTACTTAAGTATTCAATGTATTAATAGTAGATTATCCTATTACATGGGACTTAAACATAACTGACGAAATGTGGGTGTACTATCTATAAGTACACCTCTGCCCAACCCTTCGGGGAAACTAGGCGTGATATTATGTTGTGTAGATTAACATTAATCCCATCTATTTTCGGCCCACCTCTACTTAAAACTTCAGCAAACTTCGCCATGATTGTCACACCAAATTAAAAAAGAAATAAAACGCCATTCTCTGGCAAGTGGCAACACTTTAATAAAACTTATATCCATTCCTGTCCCATTTATGATTAAGATCAGTTACGTTGTCACCTCGTGGATTGATGTCGACCACGATATGCGTACAAAGAGGTCGAAACTTCGTAGAAACTACATAATATTCAGAATTAGAAAGTCCGTCAATCTTGTATCTTTCCACAGCCCTGCTGAGGAGATGGTGCCTGTAAAAAAAAGAATATTGTTAGTTCGTTGTTTCACAATCGATTTTTCTTGTGAAAAGAAAAAGAGTCCATTATGTAGTTTGTTGTGTTTGATGTCTTTTTGGAACGAAGTTCTTTAGCGCGGCTTGAGGTAGGAGTAAACTGGCAGAAATTGTGACGTAACGAAAATGCGTTATGCCGTTAGTTTCAAACTCTCGTCAGAGAGTAGTATATTCTTTGGTTTCAAACGTCAAATGTTTTTGTTTACAGAACAATTTTTAGAGATTTTTTTCTAATACATAATATACAGCAAAAGGAACTTCGTTCCAACCGGCACCCTAATGGCGAAAAACACTATCAACCTGAATCTGAATGATTTTGGAGCTAATCCATTGCTTCATATGTTCGAAAAATTTGTCTGCTCAACAACGTAAATAACGCAATGAATATTGTTGAACTGTCAAAACGAAACCGATTCCTGCTGGTGAGTATGTTACGCAATTACCCGGGTGTCCCACGACACCCACACACTGACTTTTTGTTATATATTTTTGTGATATGTACAATATATGTATATATATACAGGATAAGTTTAAAAGGAGTGCGGATATTTTAGGAGGTAATCTGGTGCATAAAATTGAACAACTTTCCCCAAGAAACATAGGTCGAAATCTAAAAAATAAAATTCAACTTCTCATACAAACACAAGTCACGTGACCAGTCACTTGTATGAAAAGTCGATTTTCAATTTTAAGATTTCGACCTATGTTCCTTGGGGAAAGTTGTCCAGTTTTATGCACCTGATTACCTCCTGAAATATTCGCACTCTTTTTAAAATTATCTTGTATATATATAAATCAATTGCCGCATGTATGAAAGATCCACTTGACAACAGCTCGGCCGATTTAGATGATTTTTATTTTGTTTTTTTTTTGTAATTGTCTGGACACCGTTTGTATGAAAGAATTTTTTTGGAAAATCCACTAGATAAATCGGAAAGTTCGCCTGGGCAACGCCGGACACGAACAGCTAGTAAATAAACAAATAAAGGATTATGTGAAATATTTGACCAAATTAAATAGGTGAAAAGAAATTAACTATCAAGCAAATAAGTATACTACCAACATTTGTATTTAAACCACAGCTGTCATTCTTTGGCAGTTGTATAAAATGGCTATAACACAACTAATGACGTAGGGTGTCAATTTGTTTAACAATTAATTTTCCGGACTGTACCAGTACTGCCTTATTCTTTTTTTTTTTAACCACAACGGGCAAGCTCTTGGCCTGCATCTCACCTGATGGTAAGTGATGATCAGGCCGAAGGTGGAAGCGAGCTTCACCCGGAATCCTCAACTACAGAGGAACTGGCTAACTTACCTCTAACCGCCGAAGCACAACAATGCTGTTAACATTGTTGTTATGGCGACAGACATAGATCAGATGGTGGTAGCTAGCCAGGCGGACTTAGAACAAGCCCTACCACCAACCAAAGCGAGCAGAAAATTTTGCCCCCGCTGGGAATCGAACCCGGGACGATCTTACCACTAGGCGGTAAAAGGCCTTTCACCAGGTGTTTAATTGTAGCTTGTCACTTTATATACCTACCACCTTACTAATAAACATTGTATAGCGTCTGTATAGTTACACAACGCTTTGTCTTCTTCTTTCGAATGTCAAATTACTGAAGACTGAAAGAGACAAATCGGTGTGTAACTATTCACCTGATATAATACGTTTATTACTAACAACCCTACAGAATAACAATATTCTATTTTCAAGTTGTTCGATAGTTTAGCGTAGGCATAGAGTATATTCAACCTGTCACTTAGGCCATGTAAATAACTACTTAAGTATTTGCCTTTGGGATAAATCAATAGCAGTAGCTAATAATATCCAGAGAGGAATGTCCCAAGTATGTCTGCGGTAAACCATAAATGTTACAGGTAATTAATTAACTGTCAGCTGAAATCTGTAATGTAATTAGTTAGGCTTATGAGTAGGGTCAGCGCAAAACCTCAAACAATAAAATAACGAGTATTGAGTTGAGCACACTGGACAGTGCACAATGCACATTTGCACATTATTATGCAGAATACATTATCTACTTTTTAACCGACGAAAAAAAGGAGAAGGTTCTCAAGTCGACGCGTGGTTTTTTATGTATGACCACGCATGTTTTTTAACAGAGTAGTCCGTTTTTATGTTGTCGAGTTAAACTTTTTTTTTAATGAGTTCAGTAAATACATTTTTATGTTTTGGTTGTAATGATTTGTCACAGCGCAAAAGCATGTTATTTTCCAGCAGATGTACCTCGTTAACATACAATTAGCACGAGCATACGAAAAGATATAAATATATATACTTTACATGTCATGGAGGGCATACTGTGAGGTAATATTTACTGTATCCAGTAGGTAAATATGTCGCTTTATAGCTGTCGTGGCCATCTTCGAATTGATCATTTCATGAGCTGTTCGGTAATTTCATGAAATGGTTGTGTTTCATGAAATGGCCAGCTAAAACTGACCATATCGTTAATGATGTCTGTCGACGTTTGGCCATATCATTAATTAGCAATTCCCTCGGGACTTCGTCCGCGTAGATTCCTTACTTTAGTACCCCGTCAGGGATAGATTTTCAAAAAACTCTGATGAGTAGGTACACGTTATTCTTTATTTTTGGTCTTAAGTCTATAATTATACTGAGTTTCGAGTTATTTGGACCGCGCGTTAAAATTCTTCCATACTAACTTTGACACCCCTCAATCCTCCTTTAGAGGGTAGTTTAGAATAACAAAAAATGACAACTTTCATAATTTACTTAGATAAGTATTCGTGCCAAGTTTCAAGTTTATTAGCTCAAGAAATATAATTTTGCATACAAACAATATACCCCCTTTTCACCCCCTTAAAGGTCGAATTTCCAAAAATCCTTCCTTGTATGATGTTTACAACATTATCATCATCATCCACAGCCTGTTTTCACCCACTGCTGAGGCCTCTCTCTTAATGTTTTAATCTCCACGCTCCTGTGCCAACCTCATCCAGGTTCTACCCGCGATGGTAACAATGTCGTCCGCCCATCTCGCCGCCGGACGACCGACGCGTCGTCTTCCAGTCCTTGGACGCCACTCGGTCACTGCCTTACTCCACCTGTCATCACTGCGCCTTGCCAAATGTCCTGCCCAACTCCATTTGAGTTCCATAACTCGTTTTCCGATATCGAAAACTTTCGTTCCTCTTCGGATCTCGACGTTTGGAACTCGGCCTATAAGTTTTATGCCGAGCATGGAACGCTCCATGGCTCTCTGTGCAACTCTCACCCTGTACACAGCCTCTTGCGTGAGCGTCCACGTCTCAGCACCGTACGTCATGGTGGGTAGAACACACTGGTTATAGACGGGATTTCAGACATTGTGGAATTTTGGCTGATTTCAATATGTCATCCAATTTGGTAAATGCGGCTCACCCAAGCTGTATTTTTCTCGAAATCTCGGTTTGCTGATGCTCTTTCCCAAATGAAAGAATATGGCCAAGATAAACATACTGGTCAACCATCTCTAACGTTTCATTTCCTACTTTAACAGAAGGATTTGAATTACTAAAGATGTTTGCTATAACCTTTGTCTTGGCTATATTCATCCTAAGTCCTACCTTAAAAGGATCAACTGCCAACATTTCAAGTTTGTAGCCCCAGTGGATTATGCTCTGTGTTGATGAATCAGTCAGGACAAGTAATTATGATATATATGTATAGATATATATGTAGATAGATGTAGGGTGTCTGTCGTAATCTGATCGTAGAAATGGACATATCGTGACGAAAGCAACCTATTTAACGACATTTCCAGCTGACCACTGGGCATATCGCAAATTAGTTCTTTGCATTTCACGCCGCTAGTGGCATAAATGAGTTAGGTTAGGTTAGAACTGTGACCAACCGCGCGCGAGCCAAGTGAGCGCTACATCCAAGTTGATAAAGCGACATCAACGCCTCTACCGGTGGACAATCTAACTATTTTACGATATGATCACTAAAGTTTGGCCACATCACGGAGTAGTCGTGCGTTTAACTGTTATAATTATAATTCAAATAATTGCACATTCTAACTTTTTCATGGTTTGACATTAGTCAATGTAAGCACCCATAGGCATTGGCCTATGGGTGCTTACATAAAGAAACAGGTTTCCGACACAGACAAACCCGTGCGGGTCGGTACCAATCGCTGCACGGTTAATAAGGTAGTCGGCACCGACAAGTTTAAACCTGTTTCTTTATAAGTGAGCACATAAGCTAACATGGGAATATTATACCTGCACCGATCGGTACCGGCCCGCACAGACTCGCCTGCACCGGGAACCTGTTTCTTTGTATAGGTAAGCACCCTAAGTTCTTATTCCGAGGGAAAGTCTTCCGTCGCATGTTGCGTGAACCATATGCATATTCTTATCTCACAAATCGGTGGTGTGCAAGCGCACCCTTGCAGGGGTGAGAAATTTTTCTGTTTTTTTTACGCACCCGTTAAAAGTCAGTGTTCTCTTCTTCCTAACCCACTTAAAAGTCAGTGGGCCATGTGTTGGTAAAGTCAAAGAATGAAGACAATATTACCTGAAAGGATTGGCTTCCTGACGCATGTGTGGCAACACTAGGTACAAGCCAACAGTGCTATTGTACCGCACAATTGGGTATCCGGCAGCACGCAGCCTTAAACAAAACGGGTATTTATATAGTTAGATTTACTGGTAGAGTGACAAACGTTTTTCTATTCTCTAAACATACTCTGACATGAATTTTATATAAAGCGAAAGCGCCAGGGTAATAGGGTAATTTGAAATTTGAGATTTGTATCGCTGCGGCTCTGTCTGGCATAAGATCACCGCATTATGCTGAGCGACGGCCGTTTTGCGTGGATGTGACGTTTATTTTCCCCCGACTTGTTCGTTTTGTTTTTGTTTTTTTTTTATATCATGTTTTAACGTTAGTAAACGTATTTTCTTTTCTTTCTAAATATATTTTAAGGTCACGAATTTATATTTTGATATCAGTATCACGTTGTACATTGATTCGCGACCGTAACAAATGTGTATTTACATAATTAAAATCATTACAATCATCAATAAAACTCTTTATGTTTGAATTGGCCTCAAATGTCATGATTTCCTGCAATAGGGTGCTTACATTAAGAAACACGTTTCCGGTGCAGCCGTGTCTGTGCAGGTCGGTACCAATCGGTACAGGTATAGGTAATATTCCCATGTTATCTTATGCGCTCACTTATAAAGAAACAGGTTTATATGAACCTTGTCGGTGCCGACTACCCGGACCGAGCCATACCGATCAGGTTTTTTTTTACGTCATGTTTACCGCAAATAAACGTATTTTCTTTCTTTTCGTTCTTTCTTTACCGACCCACAACACACACCACACACAACATAGGCTCGCCTGTACCGGAAACCTGTTTAGCTATAACCACTGCAACGTCCGTACTACTACAGTAGTCAGTAAGCACCCATAGCCATTCAATAGAATAATTTGAAGTTAGAGAGTTAGTTATATTGATGATTTTAATGATTATTATTCTGTAAACACACTTGCTACGATTGCGAATCATATTTTTATCAACATACAACCTAAACATCATCTGCCTGCCTTTTCCCAACTATGTTGGGGTCGGCTTCTGTTCGAACTGGATGCAGCTGAATACCAGTATTTAACATGTAGCGACTGCCTATCTGACCTCCACAACCCAGTTACTGGGTAACACGATACCCCTTGGTAAGACTGGTTGTCAGACTTTCAGACTTCTGACGACCCGTATAACGACTGTCAAAGATACACGAATGCTAGCCGGGATCAAGGCTTAACGTGCTTTCCGAGGCACGGAGGGGTCTTGATATGTAAAGATGATCACCCATCCACGGACCAACCGCGGCAAGCGTAGCTTAACCTGATCGATCGACCCGTGCGGCTGTTATTTCTTAGCCAGAAGCTCCTACAAACATACAACCTAATACTGATCTGCAAATTGCAAAATAATGTAAGAACATATGAATTTCTCGGGCTATTCTGGCGCTTTTGCCTTATGGACTGATAGATCACGGACCTGTAACTTAACGTTCACGCCACAACTTGACGCACGACCGGCCGTAATTTTGGTCGCAGAGGATCCAATCAAGAAGTATGTTTTTCCGTACGACCCGTCTTACGACCAGTTTTGTTGAAAATTGCGGCCGGTCGTACGACACGTCGTGGTCGTAGTGTAGTTTTCTAAATGTAAACAAATAGATATATGTTTTGTAGAAAACAATTGCATAAAGTTCAGTTTGCGCTACAAATCTAAACATTTTTATGACTTCATCAATTGGTAACAAGGATCGAATTTAGTAACTATTTGACATTGACAGAACCTTTATTTCGTAACAGCTTTTATAGGCTTTCTTAATTAAAGTGTTCGATACCATCATCGTCGTTCGGTTGACCGTACGTACGTCTTAATCCTCACCTCCAAAACATGTCGTTGTCTTCACCCCCCCATCCGAAGTAAAGGTTGGAGAATCCGTTGGCTCTCTCGAACTGCTCTCTGTTCATCGACACCACACCACCAAACAGGCTTTTAAACTTGTACGATGGACTGAAATAGTGATATAAAAAAATGAGAAAGTCGTGTAATATTGAATTTGGCCCTCTTACTTCATAGATGTTACTTCCTATATTATGTGATAGTTTGGGTGTTTGTATGTTTGTTACTCAATCACTCTTTAACGGCTGGTCGAATGTGAATGAAATCTTCCACACACATAGACCTGGATTACAACATACTCAAACTCAAAGCATTTATTTCAAACAAACCAATTACAGGCACTTTTGAATTGTCAAAGGGTCGCCCAGTCGGAAAGATGAAGCTAGTTGCCCATACCAAACCGTAGTAGGTACCTATGAAGAAGAACGGGCAAGAAACTCCACGGACACTCTTTTAAATGAAAATATGGTTACAAAATATTGGTTATATCATTCATGTTGAAATTAAGTATGTGAGAACAATGTAGATAAAGACGTCCACATTAAAAGCGTCCGCAACAAAAAGATAAGAGTCAAACACAATTCAAAAATTAAATTATTATAAGCCGTGGCAGCTAAGAGATGACCAGTCCCTACTGACGACGCCCGTTCACGAACCTAACGCATAGGATACTTTGTATCCGGGTAAATAAAGTAATTCTACGAGCAACAGCTGTTCATAAAGACTTACTCAATCTTCTTCATCTCCGTATCGTTCACACGGGCGCACATGTGCCTGGGCAACGTCGGGCAACTGTACATGATGTTCTCGTGCAGAGGCAACAGGTCCACGTCATGGAACACAACGCAGTCGAAAATATTGAACTTCAGCATTTCTCTGAAACCAGCATTACACACTCGGCCCTTGTTGAACAGCCCGGTTCCTTGAAATATAAGAATCTGTCATAATTATGCCGATTATAAAATCACCGTCTCTTATATCGGCATCAACTATTTTATGGCAATAAGTAGCTTAAGCCAGTCTCAAGTAAAATCTTTTTACCACCGAACAACGTAAAATATGAGACTACCTCGTTGGTCTAGTGGTCGCAAGCGCTACTGCTGAACTTGAGGTCCTGGGTTCGATTCCCAGGTTGGGCAGTTTTATTGAGTTTTCCTATCTGGAATTTCTCAGTAGCGGACTGGAGTCTGGATTTCAAATTCAAATTATTTATTTCACATAAACCTACATGGGCACTTATGAAGCGTCAGAAGCTAGGTGCACGGTTCCAATTGGTCGTTTCCTATGGAGAAGAACCGGCAAGAAACTGCACGGTTACTCTTTATTTATTTATTTATTTAACAGTTTATGTACACACATATAAACAGACAAGAAGAAAGGAACAGAAAAATACGTACAAAGGTGATGCTTATTTCTAAAGAAATATAATCTCTTTTAAAAATAATTGGCAATGTTTTACAATGTTTTCAAATTACACTGTTTTTAACTATGGGAAGACAGAGTAGGCCTGTCAACAAGTACCAAGTACATAACAAAATAGACAATGGTCTACAAATCTACAGTCTAGCCTACAACGTTCTCACATTCACAAAATATAAAAGAATCTATTTAAAAGACAAGACTATATAATATAAAATAATGAAAAGATTATTTATCATGGAATGTAAAAAATAAATAAAATAAATTAAAGTAATTTGGGAGCAGTTAATAGACAGTAAATAGTTATGCTGTTAATGAGGTACCAGGGAAGCCACATGTGCAGAAGGAAATAGCGCCAAACTTCCCTGTCTTCAACGTAGTCTTCAATCTTATAATATGCTTTTTTTAATAAGGACACGTTTGATGTGGGTTTTGAACTTCTGTAACCGACTTTTTTTGCCCGGTTGATGGCAATAGGCTCGCCCCATATTACATGGGACTTAAACATAACTGGTGAAATGTGGGTTTACTATAGGTACACCTCTGCCCAACCCTTCAGAGAAACAAGGCGTGATGTTATGCATGTAAAATCTTCTTGTCTTATATCGGCACGAACTATTTTATGGAGAATACCACCGAATTACGTAAATTATGAGTGCGAGTGAAAGAGCATGATTCGTGCTGTTTTAGTCCTGATAGCAGAGCCAGTTAGCAGGTTGTGTGTACTTATACCAGTGATAGCCCCTCTATAGATAATATTCCTAATCATTTTCTAGGCAATGATAACCGTTCCCACTGCAGGGCAAAGGCCTTCCTCAATCTTCTTGACACTTTGTTTTGAAGCCCCGATTTTTTCGGTAGGAGTTCATCTTGGTTTGCCATCTTGTTAAGTCGAACCATAGTCAAACCATTAGCCAACTATAGAATATGATATAAATTACTTTTGTAAAGGACTAGCTGTAGCCCGCGGCTTCGCCCGCGTGGATGTCAATACTTCTCTGTTTAGGTCCGATTTTGTTCACAATTTCATGGATTTTAATTTTTTGTGCGGAAACCTAATTATTTTTCTAAAATAAAAGTAGTTTTAGTTACTCCTTATTACATCAGCTATCTGCCAGTGAAAGTCCTGTCAAAATCGGTCCTGCCGTATCGAAGATTAACCGGAACAAACAGACAGACAGACAAAAATTTTAAAAATATTTTTTTGTTTTAAATACCGTATATGTATACTTTCATAAGCATTTAGAAAAAAGCTGTTATTATGACATCATTTATTTGTTTAGATAAAGATAAACAATTTGAAATATTTAGAAAGTACTTTATTTGAAAGACATTGATGTTCTTCTTAAAGGTCAGGTGCGTAGTACTCGCAACCGGCGTGCGTGAATGACCAGAATATGAACGTAAACGAAGCAAAAGGAGTATGTAGGTACCATCGATGACATTTACGGTGAACCACTTTTCGACCTTATTGCCTTAGTAATAAGGTCGAAAAGTGGTTACCGCAAATGTCCGCGATGGTACGTAAAGATCATAGCAGTTGGCTTACTGTAGTTTTTGCCTACCCCTATGGGAAGATGGCGTGAGTAGGTATATGTGTATGTAACTTTATCTGAGCGGTCTTACCATCCTGTTCGATAACAAATATTTGATAAGCCAGTTTCTGTCGCATTAAGAACGGATGTATATTGTACAAGAATTTACCGAGATTGCGTTCACGGTCCCTGAAAAGACAATCATTTTAAAATTTACTAATATTTTATGCTTAATGCTAAAAAACCACTAATAGATTGTGTAAAAGATGCTGATACCAACTACAAGAAAAGGTGTGATTACGGAGATAAGGGTATGAGATTTGTGGATTAAGAAGACATTAGTGGCGTATCTACAATCATTATTAGAGGGAAGCCGAAGAAAAAATTGTTCACTTCTCATAAAGTCAGACAAAAAACTGTAGGTTTTTAATCTTATGATGTATTAAACTGGTATTAAATATAATTATGTAATGTGATGTGATACACAGTTACACACACAGGTGTACCATATTATTTGGCAAAAGTAGACATTAAGAAAAGTGGTTGTTCCGAAGGGAAGCCGATAGGAATTGGGTTGTATGAAGGCTTCGCCCCTGGAAGACATGTTGTCGACTCCAAATGCACAAATTGAGAAAAGGAGGATAATGTGATTATCCTGCTGTTCTCAATTTAAGATACATATATTACAGCCAGATAACATTTCTATAAAAATCACGTACCGAAATCGGATAAGAATAAAAAAAAAATCGGAAATACGGAAACGGTACGGAACGAAACGGTTCGGTATGGTATTCGGAATATTCTATTCTATTCTAATCTATAAGTGGAATAACCACCGATGGTCGCCTTAGCCCACGCACAACGGTCCAGCTGAAGGACTAAGTGCGAAAACCAAACCCGCTAATAGATAACATAGAACATCGGATAAGTGGTGCATTCTGATATCAGCTCAGTGCCAGTTCAGAATCTGCTCCAAAGATTATTAAGTGAGGCGTTACAAAATGTTTTCAAATAATACCTGTATGGAACAATGATGCCCACTTTATACCGTGATTTACAATCCAGAGGGTGATACGATCCCCCTTTTACCACCAGGGGGTAAACATTCTCCTGGGATAAGTTCACACTTTTCATCTTTATCTGAAATTTTGCTAAAACACGTGTAAATCAATCAGTAATTGTTCAGTTTAAGGCAGTAGGCTGGGTTGGGAGCCTTTTTGACCTCGCACAGGTTTCCTTTGTTCTTTTAGATATTGTTAGTATATTGTAGTATTTCTTGTGCGTGTCCTAAATATAATATTTTTCTTTCTTTGTTTCTTTCCTTTCACCCCTGGAAAAAATGTGACGGAATGTGCTGCGTATCTTTGTCTAACTCTGGGAGGAAACAGGCGTGATGTTATGCACCATCACGGAGATTTGGATTTGGAGTGGTTCGCCGCAATTGTCCGCGGTTGTACCTACATTATACTCGTAAGTGGATTTTTATCTGTTTATTTAAACACACAAAATTAGTCTAGGAATTTACATAGACTAATTTAGCCATTGGGATTTCGTGATGAAAATCGATCACAGTATGTGATGCCGGGGACTAAGGATAATGTCGTGAGGGAAGTTTAGGGTATGAATTTGGATGACTATAAGAATAGGGGAAGACCAAAGAAACGATGAATGGATTGTGTGGAAGATGATATGGCTAGAACCGGTGACTACCGAGATGACGACTCATAGAGAAGTATGGGAGAAGAAGACACATTGCGCCAACACCAAATAAATTGGGATAGGGGCAGGAGAACGGTGATGGGATCGTGATGAACATTTTCACGAGGTTGTAAGTAGGGCTGACTGCCAAGTGTGCACAGGACTGCCTATAGTCAGCACATGTCACACTTATATGAAAAACTAGCAGCGCCCCGCGGTTTCACCCGCATAAGTCTCGATCCTTGAAGGGTATTGGGATAAAAAGCATTCTTTATGTTAATCCAGGTTATAAACTATCTATGTGCCAAATTTCATTCAAATCCGTTCAGTAGTTTTTGCGTGAAAGAGTAACAAACATCCATCCATCCATCCTCACAAACCTTCGCGTTTATAATATTAGTAGGATGGTAGGATTAGTAGGATATTAACTCTTGTCAACTCTTACGGTAAGGTCTCTTCCGGAAACAAAGTGGCAAATCGAGTCCAGGGTTCTTGCTGGAATGTAGGCCTTGTCCTGGTCCTGCAAATAGAATAATAATAATGCTCATAATCTACAGGAGCTAGACCACCACCTCTTAAAGCAGTATTATTGTAATCTTACTTGAGTATGGGAAAGAGATGGAGCTAGACGTCCTGTATAGCTCCATCTCTTTCTCACACTGAAGTAACATTAAAATAATACTGCTTTAAGAGGTGGTGGTGGTGGTTGGCCCCCAGATACCCCGCATACTGCTATCGCCAATGCCGCTACCTACTAGATAAGTTTGTAACAATAATAGCCATTGAAGGAAACAGGACGTAACTTTTGTTAAAGAACGGTTTCCAGAAGTCCTCGAATAAAGCAATTTTATCAAAATTCCTCCCTATATTAAAGCGTTTAGAGACAAGAAATCAAACCAATATTACTACTGAATAGAATGAATTAGACTGAAATATTTAATCTTTTATTTTATTTACAGCGAACACGTTTAAAAAAGGGGGAGGGAAGGAATCATAGAGCAAAAAAAAAAACTCGTCCGCATCGCTGTCAACAGGAAAGTGCCCAAAAAGCTAGCAGCGTTGCCACGTTGAATGGCAATGCTTCTTTGATTTAAAAATAGGCTAGCAATTTAGACTTAAATAGACAAATAACCCCTTACTGATGACGTCATAGCCAGTCTTGTAGAAATCCAGATTTGTCTTAGTTTTCGTGCCAGCTTTTATATCTGTGTTGCTAGGCTTGCGGATGGGAGAAACTGATGTTTTCTTCTTGTGAGTTACATGTTGCGTAGATTCTGTAATGACAACCCGTTTTAAAGCCATAAGGGACAATATGCCATGGGGTATGTCACGAGCACTCATTTGTATACACTTAGCTAGTTTTAAAACTGATTTTCTTCTACTGTATTGATTGTAATGATAAGTTATTATGAACATAGTGTTTCGGAACACATAGAATTATGAAATAGGTAAGCATCTCTAAGTTGCTATCGTTACTCCACGAGAAAATCACTTTTGAATTTCCCTAAGTGTATACATATTGGTGCTCGTGACTGTACAGGTCTCTTCTCGAGGTCAGCTTAAATGGAAACGTATAACAATGTGGAGACTACAGTACGATAGTAAATGAAAACACTGTAAATACTAATGCGTTAGATTATTTTGGAATATCAAATAAATCCTAGCATCGTAATTAAAAAAGATATTTTTTTTTTCAAATAAATTAAATAGTAGTGATGGGCCGACTATGGGTTTTGCCAATCTTTAACTCTCTGTAGTGACTAAACTTTTGGATATACTTGATTGAATTTTCGTATGCAGACCGGGAACGTCTTTCGTTATAGATACGCCGTTAAATATTTTCGTATTGTCGTCTCCACCTTGTATTCATAGTTTGACCTCTCGTCGTGAGTACGTAGGTACCTACTAGGTACCTACATATTCAAAATAACAAATAATAATAATGACTTTTAAGAGTTTGATATAAAACTCTCTGCGCGAAACTTGTAGATTTCTTAGATTTCATTTACAACAGCCATAAAAAACAACTTACTGATTTTTTCATGAGGTGGTGCGTCGAAATGTATTTCATTCATAAAAACCTGTCCATTCATAGCTGGCAGGTAGTGAGCTCGGTGAGAGTATAAATAGATGGCAACTGACAGAAGAATAAACAGTAAGAACCAGGGGTTCCACCGGCAGCGCCTCCTGGTCCCGGCGGCCGAGTACGAGCATTCTTGAAGAGATGATCGACGTTCGTGTTCTGTTTTCGTAAAGGACATCAGCATAGAAACAAAAGAAAAAGGAAGCGATGGATCATATGAATTCATAAGAGGTGTGCTGGTGCGCATATGTTCGGTTCGACACATTCGATTCGACAGTATTTGTTGAACAACAAAGCCGACCCAAAGCAATGCCTTAACATATTCGGCATTCATTCGCCTCGTGCCGATTGACTAACTCCGTTCAGCATCTACCCTGGCGGAATCATGTTCATACTCGGCAGAATTCGAGTTAAGCCGAGCAGCTTTTCCCGAACATAAGTCTCTACATAATATGTAGATACTACCTATATATATTCGATTTTGTCGCCCGGCTGTGCCGATTCATGTCGAGCCGAACAAATGCACAGCCGAGTTTTATGAGCACGTTGCATGCCACTGCTATTGGGTTTTAAATTCCCATCAGGAATGTGTCAGGAGCAGCCCGAAGTCTGGATATGAGACGGTTGATGACAATAGGCTCGCCCCCAACTAGTTAAAGTCAGGGAAATTAATAGTTAAGAACCAACCACCACCACCACCAACTTCATTGTCTTTATATTCAAATGACAACACTGTTATTCTACGAGAGGTGTATGAAATGGCTATTACTATACATGGCAAACTGGCGTGGAGGGGTCAATTTGCGCCATGTTTAAGTCCCATTTACAGCCAGGGAAATTGTTTTTTAAGCAACTTGACCCACTTCGTCAATTTGCTTAAAAATAATTTTCCTGGCTGGCTGGCTAATTGGCCTGGCTACATGGGACTTAAACATGGCGAAATGTCGGTATTTCGTTCCTGATATAATTACCATATAGGTCACATTTAACATGAAGCAGATTCCATAAGACGCGGGCAAATTCTAGTATTAAAAAATAATAGGTACTTATGTACTTACTGGGATTCCGTTGCGAGGACACTATTTTGATGATCTTCCTGACCGGTACGTAGGTGTTCATTGTTAGAAGGTTGAATACAAAATGATGTTCTATCACGCTATTTTAAGAAACTACTCTGTTTTCTAAACAACAATTCTGTAGGATTCTAAACAAAAACTGTAGGATGTATGCACATTGCTTGTGTTGTCATAAATTTTATGGTCAGAATTTGTTTATTGACAAATATATGGACGTAAGTGTTAATATCCTCCCAACCGAATTTCTGTCTCGGTGCTCAGTCTCAACGAGGATTAGCAAAGTATGCAGGAGATGTTATAGTGCACAAGTGTGTGCGCAATACAAGTGCACTCTTTCTTCCCTCACACTAGTGGCGCAGCGTTCACACAACCGATTCCTATCGGCTTCCCTTCGGAACGACCACTCTTCATAATGTCTATTATTGCCAAATAATATGGTACACCTGTGTGTGTAACTGTGTATCACATCACATTACAGATATTTAATACCAGTTTAACACATCATTTCGTGTACCGCAGCACCGCGTAACCGTAACCGGGGAAGCCGAACTACAGCGAGTTACAGGGACATAAATAGAAAAGCATGTAGGCGAGAACGAGATAGAATAAATGATTGTTCTTTTTTGTGTTTGTGTTTTTTCTTTGCATCATGTTTACCGCAAATAAATGTATTTTCTTTCTTTTTATTTTCTATAATAATGTTCTTTGTTAATGTTGGTTTCTTGACACATAAATTCACGTATATTTTGTTTTCACCTGGGGGGCTAAAACGGCCACTTTGGCAGAATCATAATAGGATAATAATATGAACTTTACTTAAATTAATCGTAAAATGGTCACAAATTGACAATTCATAATATTAACTGCGTACAATTCATATCACGCAATTCATCTGTTTGACAGTTGTATACGGAGATTCGTAAAATGGTGCACAAACTGTGAATTGCTTAGATGTCAAATAGCAGAATCATAAGAAGTTAGTCAAGAGCAACATCTTACAATAATTCATATTGAAGATTTTGTGAAGAAATATTGTAATGATGGCAGATTTAGACGTTTATGTAAATTTCCTTGAGGATGCACATGTTACGGAGACCATTTTATATCGCCGACGAAGTGTAGCTCTTCAGAAAATGAAAATAGCTTTTGAAATGCCGGACCTAGAGTTTGTTGGTACCTATTACCTAGGCTATTTTCATTTTCAGAAGAGCTACACTTCGTCGGCGATATAAGATTGTCTCCGTAACACGTGCGTCCTCAAGGAAAGGAGATTGACCAAAAGCAGTCATGAAAAGTTGCACGTATGAAAACCAAATTAATATACAAATTATTTTCTTATTTTTTACAAGCTTTTCACTTCAGGAATTTTGTTTTCGTATCCGGAATTATGATTTTAAGATAAACAGTAAATTAACGATTGCTAGGTACATTTCCGTATAGCCATGATGGACGTTTCGTTCTCTTCATTTGTACGAGTTACGTGAGTATGAGCCTTTACATAAAAACATCACAAAAATGGTATTAAACTCATAAATAGCTAAATAATTAGTAATATCATAATCATAACGTAGTAGGTACTGTATATGTATTTCATAGTTCCGTTGTGAAAATATTTATTTTTGTGTTTCGTCTCACGCAGATGCAACTGTCAAGGCAGATGACAGACGTACCGGTAGGGATGACGATTATTCCTAAACAAGATCGATTTTTAAATCTATCCGAATCGCAGGAAAGAATCGATTCAGCAATAAATTGAGTTCTGATAGATCTGTTCCCGCCATTATTCTACATCGACAGCTTTACTATAGATAATCACTTATTCGTTTTGGTGTTGCCTGCATAATTAGTCAAGTGTAATGAATAATCGACATCAAAACTTAAAAGTTGCAATCCACAGGAAAAACATCGGAACTCGTTTTCAAGTTTCTAAAATCGATTA
The DNA here is from genome assembly GCA_947568875.1 of Fissipunctia ypsillon. Classification (NCBI taxonomy): domain Eukaryota; kingdom Metazoa; phylum Arthropoda; class Insecta; order Lepidoptera; family Noctuidae; genus Fissipunctia; species Fissipunctia ypsillon. The sequence goes on along the minus strand of OX387660.1, from coordinate 6,285,024 downwards.
AAAAAATCTATAATTCATTATTTATGATCGATGAAAAAAAACAATTTACTTGACCTATAAAATCGATTCTAGATCGCTATCCCTAAGTCGGCGCCTGCGGAAGCCGCCATTACTGTTTATGTGTCGAATGAGAATACTCACCGCGATTGATCTCTCCACTTAAATAGTAATAATTACGGTAATTCGTTGGTGTGTTCGTTTTAAACAACTTAGCGTGTTACATGTAACTAACGACAGGACGTTTTCATATTTAATTGAGTTTTATTACGCCAGGACGTTTATGTGTTGTGTTTCAGAACTCTTGAGATTCTAATCATGTCGATGCTTGATTTTGATCAACCGATGCCGGTGGTAATGAGAAGGCAATGTGTCAATTGTTCACTTTTGATACCCAGAAATCAGAATGTTGTTTTGTACCTACATGATTGATCTGTGGTCATTTTATAAGTTGCGAGTAGTTTAGACATAATTTTTAGGTTATCTCCGAATTTGTTTGATTACTTTAAAACTCGGATACTTGTGTGAAAATGAACACTTTTATTTAATAGTATATAAAGCGTAGTCTATAATAAATAAAGATTTATTGTGTTTCAACTTAAGACGGATTTCCATGCATCGTTGTTCATGATCCTTTACATAAATGTCTAAATCTGCCATTACAATATTTCTTCACAAAATCTTCAATATGAATTGTAAGATGTTGCTCTTGACTAACTTCTTATGATTCTGCTATTTGACATTAAAGCAATTCGTAGTTTGTGCACCATTTTACGAATCTCCGTACAAAACTGTCAAACAGATGAATTGCGTGATATGAATTGTACGCACTTAATATTATGAATTGTCAATTTGTGACCATTTTACTCGTACGATTGATTTAACTAAAGTTCATAATATTATCCTATTATGATTCTGCCAAAGTGGCGGTTTTAGCCCCCCTGCTCTTTTGAATTTTATTCGTTATATACAAGGTGTAATTTTAAAGAGTGTTAATCTCTTAAGGGATTATTGTACTCATCATTATGAACAACTTTTACTATGGGACCGAACCTGAAATCACGAAAAAAAAATCAGCTTTTCCCTACATTTATGTTCGCTTATCTCGTCAAAATGTTGGGAACACCTGATTTTTTTTCACGATTGCGGGTGTGGTTAAGAGAAATAAAACTAACTAACTAGTGCATGAAAAAAATATATTTTGGACCCAACACTTGTACACATTTTGTAAGCCTGCCAAATCGCGTAACAGCACAGATGACGGCGTGCGTGATGTGATGAGGAATGAGAAAAGTTTTGTGAGGAGAGTTCTAAGTATGGATTTGGATGGCTGTAAGAGTAGATGCAAAAAAACGATGGAAGGATTGTGTGTAAGATGATATGGCTAGAAAGGGGGTGACTACCGAGATGACGACAAATAAATATTTTGAATTTGAGAATTATGATGTTCTTTACTAAAAATTACAGGATTGAATGTATTGCTTGATCTATGCTGCGCATGTGCGGGCATACAAATCAGTCAGTCTCTTACCGCAATAGGCTGCAGACCTTTTTTTTTTTTTTTGTGGATGGGAAATCATCAAATGACTTCTCCCGCTCTGGGCGGAGCGGGAGGGCGTGTCAGACTTTTACTGACTAAAACCCACCCGTGTTCCTTCTGTTGCCTGTGCCGGGGCCACGGTAACTCTTTCGAACATCCCGCAACCCTAGCTGGCATCGGCCCTACCGGACCCCGTCAATAGTGCTGACATCTCTTTGAGGTGCGCGTGGAACACGACGCGCCGTCGACTCGGGCTCCTTACCGGTCGGCGAGCTACCCATTGCTCGCCGTCCGCAAGCCCGCGCCTACGGTGGCCGGGAATCGGCTGCCAATTCCCGACGCCCAGGGCGTCTCCTGCGGCGACTAGGGGCGTGAGGGCGCAAAGCTTGCCTCTCCCTCACGCGTCCCGCCTCCTCCTTCACGAGCATTACTGCTTCGCAGAAGGAGGTAATGGCTTCAGGCTGCAGACCTCTCTTCGGGTTTATCTCCATGAGGATGGGCATCAGCAAATATTGATCACCAGTGCAAATGAGACCAGACAGCGTTAACTTCATGATTGTCCTGCAAAATGAACATAATTTTTTTGTATACCTGGGTATCTTTGACTACAGGGTTTTCACAATGAAACTCTCATTTACAAAACTAAGCAGACTGTTTATAAAAAAAACTAAAACGTGTTATAAACCTATTTTTAACCAACTTCAAAGAAAAGAAGGAAGTTATCAATTCGGTTTTAAAAAACATACATTTTTAATGTTTGTTACCTCAACACTCCGTCATTTATTTGGAAAATATTTTTTTTATTTGAAAGGACACTTCCAGATTGGTCCCATTTTTTTATCAAAATTCAGTTCTGATAATATGATCCACGAGGAATTGAGGGAACTCTTCAAATATTATAGGCATATTCATAGCGAGTTTGGTATTTTCATCAACAAGTCAAGCATATGCATTCAGAAAGTATCATTTGGTAAAGTGGAATTGATGAAGAAGACCATAGATGGCCACGGGAACTCCTCAATGATAAGTATTTCACGGGTGGCGATAAGATATCTCGATTAAGATAGTTAAGCGACTATGACGAAGCAAATTTAAATAAATGGTTCTGATGAAAATGGTACCATTGAACTGATCTGATGATGAGGCCGGAAGGTAGGCACCGTGACTCCGTAAAAAAACAATGTATCCTAGCCGTGTTTGGGCTTATTGGAATTGTCATGAGATGCACTCTGGCTATAAATGATTTTTAACCGACCTCAAAAAAGGAGGAGGTTCTCAGTTCGTCGTTATCTTTTTTTATGTGTGCTCCCCGATTACTCGAAGACGGCCGAACTGATGTGGACAATTCTTTTTTTGTTTGAAAGGGTATACTTTCCACTTAGATAATTTACAAACCGACCCACTAAAAAGTGAAAAATAAAAAACTTTTTTGCGAAAAAAAAAACCGACTTCCAAAAAGAACACTACAAAGTGAAAAAGAACTTTAATTTCGGAAGTCGGTGTCAAAAACCTTAAATACAGATCCAAAGACACCGACTTCCGAAATTAAAGTTATTTTTCACTTTGTACTTAGTGTTTTTTTTTTTTTTTGTTAATTGTATTGTTTTGTGTTCTTCTTTCAAATTCAAATCATAATTCTAAAGAAATTGACAAAACACTTTTTTTTTTACTAAAATAGGTTTATTAAGCGTTTCAGTTTTTTTTTATGAATAATACGGTATGTATTTAATATCGGCTTTTTTTTGTTGATTGCAAGAGATTGTGATTAGAGTTATGAATGAATGAATGAATGAAATGCACCGATCCCAGCGTAGTTTAACCAGACTCGTTTACTCGAATGAACCCAAAGATTCACACTAGCCCCTGTAGCTTTAAGTTTCATGGGGCTACATAGGCCATTGCATATCAAGGAGTAGACCGGGGGGCGCGGTAATGGTAGGGAAGACGTGCCCTTAGGATATGGAAGGATTATTAGAGTCTACCGAGTATGCACCCTAGAGTAAACATTGGAATATTGGAGAGATGGGTAATATTTATCTATGGTTGGGCATCTTTTACCGACGTCGCCGCTAAGTCGTTTCAAGTCCGGCTTCACTGGTGAGTCTTTTGGCGGAGTTACTGCTATGCTGTATTACGTGTTGCTGTTTCCAAAGTCTTCGTCTGAGGTCTCGCTGCTATCCGTTTCAGGTTTCTTGTAGATCTCGCTAGCAGCCTTCTTAATCTTGTCTCGTTCATCAGCCGTGTCCATCCAAAAATTGATGTCCTTGTTGAAGTAAGTCATGTCCTATTTTAGGTTGTCATTCCATGTGTAAATAGGTCGGCCGACTTTTTTGGATTTGGCCTTGTACTGCATTACTGTGCGGTTCGCGGCGCCTGTGAACATGTACGAGATAGCACAGCCTGTGGTTCGTGATGCTTTTAGTTACGGTTTTCCGTCGTAAGATTTCATGCATTTTCTTTTGTATTGGTTTATTTCTAGCATCAATCAAGTCTCAATCAATAATTGGGTTAATCAAGTCTCTCATGCCTTGGAAGGTAGGTAGGCCTTTGGTGTGGGATGCAACGTGTGTCGACACCCTTGCGCCATCCCATCTTCCTAGCACGGCAGGCTGTGCTGGAGCGGCTGCTGCGGGTGCGGAAAACCTCAAACGGCGCAAATACTCCAGTCTTATTGGGACTTATATGTTCGAGCCGTTTGGGGTTGAAACACTTGGGCCATGGGGTCCGAGTGCCCACTTAGTTTTTCGAGACATCGCCAGGCGGTTGGTCGACTCCACACGTGACCAGAGGGCTGGCCTATTTTTTGGCCAAAGAATCAGCATTGCTATACAACGTGGCAATGCTGCCAGCCTTCTGGGCACTTTTCCTGTTGACAGCGATGCGGATGAATTTTTTGATGCCCTCTGATTATTTACCCCCTCCCTTTTTTATATACTTGTACATATTATTATTATTATGTTAGTAATTGTATAGTGTATTTAAGATTTGAAAAAATAAAAGTTTAGTTTGTATTATCTTATTATTTTTATTTCTGGAACCACGTTGACATGTTTTTAGTATTTTAGTATAGTTTCCAATGAATTGACAGTCTCTCATGATAACTCTTCTCATATTTTCTCAGTCTTGACCGGTTAGCTTTAGTGAGTGCCGATACTTTCAAACCGTGTATCATATAAGGCACAATCACCATTCGGTACATAAGTCTGGCTAATTTCTAGTCCACCTTTGAGTTTATTATGAATAGTACTAGTGACTTTGAGTTTCTAGTGGCTTGTTGACAACGTTTTTTAATTGTGCTTTTCCTGCTTTATTATTTATTTCGTCTATTTATTTTTTATTTTTTATAAGTAAGAAGCGTAAATTCTAAATCCTGTATTGCAAATCGATATGCGGCGATAGTCGTTCGTATCTTTAGGGTTATTATTTTTGGGAATTAGTACCTGCACTGTCTCTAACCATGTGTCGGGTGCTTCGTTCTGTGTCCAGGCTTTGTTCATATGTTTGGTGACAGGTTCCTGTAATATTTGGGGCATCGCTTTGTAAAGCTCGATAACTAGCGTACATTTCCTTGGTTTTTGTCTAGTCAAGTTTAATACCCCTGTGAAAGATCTGGCTGCTTGATCGGTACAACTGTTGATGTGAGAGTTGATAATATAAAGAGGGACAGGATTGTCACTTCCCATACCGACTCTGAGTAATTGACATCGCATCGGGATCCTTTTTCTTGTTGTTTGTTTCAATTTGGGCATCCTTTCTGATTAAAAGTCCCCGGTGTGCTTTACCTGCGGTTGCAGATAGGTGCCATTTGTAATGATTTGAGTTTATTCCTACGTTCATACCTGTTTCCTGTAGGCAGGCTATGTGGATGCTCCTAGCAGAAAGTTCAGCGTCAATTTTTTTTTTTTTTTTAGCTGGTTTTGAGGCCCCGCGGACGTTCCAAGTTGCAACACTCAAGTCTGGGCAATTGCAGCAGAAGGCGGATTTCTAAGTATTGTATAAGCAGTTGTATGCAGGACTTCACCTGATATCGTCATGTTCGTGAACGGGCGCCGTCAGTAGGGACTGGTCATCTCTTAGCTGCCACGGTTTATTTTAATTTTTGAATCGCTTTTGACTCCCATTTTTTTGTTGCGGACGCTTTTAACGTGCAAGTCTTTCTACATTGTTCTCACATACTTAATTTCAATGTCAATGATATAACCAATATTTTGCAACAATATTTTGATTTAAAAGATTGTCCGTGGAGTCTCCCGCCCGCTCCTCTCCACAGAGATCCACGCCTTGGAATGGGCCACTAGCCTCAACCTTCCGACCAACTGACCGACTCCCTGACAATTCAAAAGTGCCTGTAATCGGTTCATCCGAAATAAATCCGTTGAGTTTGAGTTTGTTTGAGTTTATCGGTGTAGCCAGTAGTGACGCTAATTGTTCACACGGTGTTAACGGGCTAGGTAATTGGGGCTGTTCTTTTGAAACCGGTATTTTATGAGCTGTACTTGCTCGACTCTTATCCGGTCAAGCGTCCGGGGGACACAGAAACCATCCTGTCAAATGATCGCTAATGAATGTTATTATCTAGCAAACTACAAACAAGATTACAATAGTAAAAATACGCGTGTATAGCCGAAACTATATGTACCATAAAACGTGGCGAATCGGGACGAAACCCCAAAATGGACTACAACGTTGAAACAATATAGCTTGCTGCCAACAAGGACACTTAATCGTTAATTATAATACAATAAACACATAAGTGTAATTTCTGCCAACAAACTATATTAATTCAATGCTAAAATCCCCTTCAAAGCTTCGTACCGATCCACCCCCGCATCCTTATTCACCCCGTTTTACGGTATGTACGAAAATATATGTAAGGACTTCAGCAATCATAGTGCTGTCCATTGTAGAAGATGTGTATGTTGCCGGGCACCGCCTCGCCGGTAGGTGAATAATACCATTGAGTTCTCGTTTTTCATGTGAACGTTTACAAGGTAGAAATCAGACGCGGCGATTAGGATGTCTTCTCCTCCCCAGAACGTCTCGTTAAACTGCGCGGTTATATTGTTCCTAAGATAAATTTTTGTTAGGAAGAAAGTCCTGAATATTATTAAAAAGTGCCAAGTATATTCTGTCAACGTCTCTATCCATTGACACATTTGTAAGGTCGCGACTCACCGATAAGTGGTCGAAGGTCAGCCCCATTAAATTATTTATTTGGTGGGTTAACGATCTAAAATAACAACTTCCGACCCTTCTCATAGGTACCAATGAAGCGATTGAAGAGTTTTGTTGATAAGATTCACAAATCGGGTTGTGAGTGGCGGCCGGCCAACACATGTGCACCATTGTGCTTAAAGACAAAGGCATTGGCTTCGACGGGGGTGAGATTTATGAGCCGTTTCCGCTGCTGTCTGTAGAAATTAATCCCATTATGAAGCTTTACAATTCGGGGCAAAGTTTTTGTTGCGTCGCAAATGAAATTTAGTGGCAATGGGAAACAAATTTTTTCTCTTTGTTTCGGGCGCCCGGCGCAATAATCTCGATTGCCCTGCACAGCCAAGCAATCAAACCAAATGTTTTTAAACATATTTCCTGGGAATTTTAGCTTGATGCTACAATTAATGTACCTACATGTAATAATAGGTTAGAAGGCTATTCAAGACAATAAGCATTCTGGAAAAAACCACTTCTGTTCGAAATCTAAATCGAAAACGTTCTTTTTGTTAGAATATTCAAGAATCTTTGTTTATCCTGCCTTATTACAAGTATTTGATATAAACACACCAGCCTATAACAATAGATCAGAGTGAATGTCGAACGATCACGTGATTTGAGCTTCGAAAGTTCACCAGTCTTGGCGACCGAAGACATCTTCAACTTCTCGTTGACAACGTTGTCAACCAAGACCTATCAAGGCCTAAGAATGGCCATGGTGTAATAACAATGTATAGCCTAATAGAAAAAAAGGATATCACCAGGTCAGCTTGCTCGGGGTATCAGGATCCTTTGGCAGGCTGTAGTCCCTCTTAAGGAACAGAAGCGCACGCAAGTTGGGTCTACCCCAACTTTGCAGACACTACACGTAGCACCACAGAGTTTTACTTCGCGACATACCTAACACATCAAATAAACACTGCAAAACGAAGGCCGATGCCAAAAGCGCAATTTGTGATGCCAAAAGTCAAACATGTGTTGTGCAACAGATGCATCCACTTATCCCGACACGACTGCTCTCTACAGCGTCCAATGAACGAATCTGATTGCAAGTGATTAGAGTTAATAAAATAAATTATTTATTGACTTACAGTAATAATATGGAGTGCTCCTGTCTGCGTTTAACAGGTTTTACACTAAGGTACCCAGAATAAACCTCTGTTGAGCCAAAATGATAACCTATTGTCGCCTAATATAAAAGCTGAAGTCTGATTAACTCGCCAAAACAGGAAAAAACGTGTTAGCGCACTGTGTTTTCCCGCAATATTTTTCCTCTTAGATCGACCATCGTTAAATTGCCACACTGATAAACTTAACCCTCCTATATGCCAACGGCCTTGAGTGCATAGCTTGCGTGTTCTGTGCGGAGCTCACGCAACCTGTCGTACGTCCACCCAGTAATAGGACTCGCCCATCAAGGAAAGCTGCTGATAGCCCGAACTTTCAGAACTACCGTCTGCTGCAGCCATCTGCAGTTGGGTTCGGAATCATGACTGCAGCGACATGACGTTGCGACTCGTACTTAAAGGTACCGACTGCTGATTATGTGACTTTTGTTTAATTTCATAGACATACCCCAGTGCACAATTAAATACAGACTAGAGCGCTACATCCCACAATTGTCAGTCTTATAAATATAAAATATTTAATTTAATTGTTTCGCATCTCTTCCAATTCAATAGTTAGGATGTATTTAATAAAAATGGAGCTTCCGTTATAAGTACATTTAAAGAGTTTCATTGTGCAATGCAGGGTTATATATCAGATTGTGTGTTCCACTGTCGAGGGAAGTCTGCTACAGTGAACATCAACACGCTTGCTCACTACATTGGTGATTTCGAACAGTTAATCATAGTTTCTTTACCATATTTTTCATAACGTTCAGTGTTCAAAAAAGTGCATGTACCTACAATATTAAGAAAATTATATTGCAAGTCGGTATTGACCAGATTTCGAGGTCTGGAACCTGGTAAGTTACCTGTAAACTCTATGTGAACTGGGAGCGGATGCTTTAAGGCCAAAAATAGGAGTTTGTGTAAAAAATATAAAATGATAAATGATTTTATTTCTGTAAGTAGGTTTATACAAACAATTTTACACGTCAAACATTTTTTTTTAAACTAGATGAGGCCGGCGTTTCCTATCTGACTACTCTGAGAAGAAAGGCCGAAACAAACTCGGAGGTCACAGTCTCTTTTAAAGTCCAGACATAATTTTGGTCAGATCGTGTGAAGACCATGTAGGTTGGTGTCTGAAATGGTCTTTAAAATATTATCTACCAATACCAACCTATGTTTTCACGTGTCCCCCTTCGTCCCCCTTCGATTTCCTTGCAAGGACATGAGTCCTTATAAACCCCATGCAATTCCGGATTAGGTATAATAGGATAACGTGTTTAATCGAACCCCAAATAAAATATTAATGGACACGCTAATAATCGGTGTTAAACGAAGCCGTGTAGGACGTGAATGTGATCGTTTTTTTTTACTGGACCGTGCCTGGTAACCTTCTGGCAACGGAGATATATGTCTACGATTTTTACATTTTTCACTAAAACAAGTTTTAAAAGATAAAACTTAACTTTAAATACCTTCTGTACCGTTGCAAGCACCCAAAAGCTCAGTGTTTTGCGTGCGTTAGATGGCGTGCTGCCGTAAACAGCGATTTTTACACCAAATGAAAGTCACTTCCCCGCAAGAATTGTTGCTCAATGTTACTTAGTTTGATGTACAGAATGAGTAGATGACGGCTATGTGATCGGTCTTTTTACACCTGTATACTAGATCGTCTTTTTGTAACGAGCTCTAGCCTAGTAAATGCGACCAAATTGAATGTAGCGCTCGCTGGCCGCTACCTCGGCATCGCTCGCACAATTTTAACCATAGAGATATCCGTGGTTTTAACCTTACTTATAACATTTGGTCGAGGTGCCCTAGCTTAGTTACTGGGACCAACTTTGATAAAAGGTCGGAAAGTTAAAAAGAAACTCATTTAAAAAAGCGATCATCAAAGAGACCAAAAAGTTTTAATATGATTACGAAATGGCGGTCATCATTAGAAGATCTAGAAGTTTTTAGAGGTTCAATTAAATATCTCCCGTGGTTTTCCACGGGAAATAACAAAAAAATCTTTTGATACGTACGATACACATATCAAAAGATATTTGTTGTTAATCCTTCTTTAGGTCAATCATGAAGATAACGCTATGTCTTCTGGCGCTGGTGACTCTGGCAGCATTCGTTGATGCCAAACAAATCGGCCTAGAGGAACTCATAAACAGGCGACCATCAACGGCAACAGATTGCGGCAGAACCTACAGAGACTTGTTCTTAATTACATGCGCAAAAGAGCACCAGCTTGATGGTAAGTTTGTATGAATACTTAGGTATAGGTACATAACTAGCTCTTTGCCAGCGGCTTCGTCCGTGAATTCCATTACCCGTGGGATTTTCTAAAAATCCGGCCTCAATCTTTATCTACCTACGTCATATTTGGAACATCTGTGAAAATTTTGAAGTGTACAGGTACCAAGGGTTTGAGCTGGACGTTGATGAGTCTGTCTGTGAGGGAGTCAGGACTTTTCTTTTTACCAGACTATGTTATAAATTAGGATTTCTGGTCTGGTCTGTTTGTCTGGATCGATGGCATAGCACCGTCCGTTCCGTTCATCCGTTTAGCCTTATCCCAACTATGTTAGGTTTGGTCTGCTGCACCCTGGCCGTCCGAGTAGTCAGTAATTTGCCACCCAAAAATACATAAAAAATACTAAAAAAAATAAAAAACTAAACAAAAATAAAAAAAAATATTCCCTAGATTGAGCTAATTTCCTAAGCCGGAGCGAGAGAAGACGCGTCGTACTGACGACGAGTCAAAAAAAATATGAAAGCAAAATATGGAGTGCCATTATATTTTTTGTTTTATGTTTTTTGTATCAACAATCGACTTAAGTGCTGTTTTCGTTTGACTTTCAGTGTTCACCAAGACTGGACGAAGATCAATCCTTACGAAATTAAAATCTCTGATCGAGGAATGTTGCGAAGGAATTTGTACACCAGACGTTGTTTCCCGTTACTGTTAGCTTAAGGTGCGTTATTCAGAGGCTATTAACTCATTAATTAAGAGAAATAAACTACATCTAAAGCATATTATTAATTTTTACTTATCCCAATTTATTAACAGGGTATTATATTTATTTTAAAACTTGCACATGGTAACGGCCCACTTAGAAACATATACATTCTCTAGAAAAAGTCCTACAATTAGCGGCCGACGAGTCGAATGCAATAATTCAACAAATTCTAAAAAACTAGTAAAATATCCGATTTCTAATTTCAAATACAATGCTGGCCACATCTGGTTACCGTAAATTGTGTCCAGGCGAACCCTTGAAACAATTGAGGAATACACAAAAAAGCGTTGAGGGTCTGTGTGACATGGGGCTGGCGAAGGGCGCGGACTCGCTGAGTGTGCGTGGTTATTAAAATTTTTAGGAGAGGAGAAATGACAAGGACAGTTGGTTTAGAACGGCTATAGGGTACAGTCGTGATATTCCAAGCTAGTAAACGGGAGCAGTTGGTTTTTGACCGTGATAGGCTACAGACGTCCATAGTCCATAGTCCAAGCAAGCTAAGTTAAGAGACTAGTCGTAATGGGCCGAGTAGGATTGATTAAGTTAAAGTTGGTAGTGGGCTTAAGGCCAATTTAAATAGCGGTAGACGTAGTCTAAGCTAGATAACTGTGAGGAGCTGTGCCCGAGGTGAAACTGGTGATTCATGCAGTATTTTGTGAGTTGTAATCTTATTCTCTTTAAGGAGATATTTGGTAAGTGTCAACTTTATAAGTTTAATCTTTAGTAATAGTGTGTACTCATAGTAATTAAGCACTTTTCCATTATGTGCAGGTTGATTTGTATTGTTATTTATAGGTAACAGTTCGGTGATATCGCTGTCGAGTTATTAATGATCATTTATTCCAGCCTGGCGTAATTACTGTTACTTTGTATCGTAATGTACAATTAATGCTATTTTCTCTCGTATTATGTGTCCATCTCTTAATCCGTACCTTAACAGATATTAGTCAGCTATAGGGAAACGGGGAAGGCCTTCCACTATACTTGACACTGAGCACTGACGCTCCTGACCTTTGACAAGTGTTGACCTTTAACTGATACTCCACATACGGAAGGCAGACCCGTAAATACTCACAGTTCGATTAAATCAAGGCCATGAGGCCAATTTGTAATTGCATTATAAATCAACCAAACGTTACTGATACTGTTTCCAAGAAGGTCTCGCCACAGGATACGTTGTGTGAGGCCTGTTGCCGCACATTTACGGGAGTGGGAGTATGCTTCACCAAGTACCCCAAACTGATTTGGTAGTCGTTTTAACAATGCTAGGGACCCTGTCTCGATAAATTTACCCCGTCCGTTCTGTAGGGCTTTTACTAAATCGTCATTATTTATCGAGACATACTATTTGGACGCAATGCCGCTAACAGCTGCATCGCATCCTCTAAATTTAGAGGATGCGATGACTCAGTCTTCCCATTTATGGGAAGACTGAGTTGCAGATATCAGCTCCCACCTGCGAGGGCGGAGGCGTTGGCATTTTATCATTCACTAGCTTACGCCCGCGACTTCGGCCGCGTGAAATTTCTTGTTCCTCCGATCCACCCCGTCGCATCGCATCGCCCGCCTGCCCGTGCTGATACTTCGTTTTCGCTTAGCACTCGTTCTTACTTTTATCTTCTTGGTCGGCTTCTAAGAGTCCGAGCGTAATGTTACATACCCTATAGCCTTCCTCAAGAATTGGGCTATAAAATGCAAAAAGAATTTTTCAAATCCGACTGGTACGAGTAGTAACAGAGATTAGCGCATTAGTCATTAAAAAATAAAATGTGTCAGGTAACTAATAGACTAAGCGCATTTTTCTTACTTTAAGCATTTTTATACCCGTCGTAATTTCTAAGCGGAAGGTCTGATTCGAATAATTTAAAAAGGAATTTACATACACTTAATCAACCTTGATTATGAAATTATTTATTTAGATAAGGATTAATACCATGTTTATGAAAACACCTTCGCAAATAATGGATTATTTTATATTAAAAAAGTTATAGTGAGCCAACCTTGAAAGATAAACATAATTATGCCATCGCGGACTTTTTTTTTAGAACTTTTTAAGAGAAACAATTCCGTCATACATGATTTTTGCGTAACTTTAACCGTTTACGCAGCGCACACAACGGAAGCTCTCAAAAGGAATAGATTTTCCCCGTTTTTGCAACATTTTTCGTTGCTGCTCCGCTCCTATTGGTCCTAGCGTAATGTTATATAGCCTATAGCGATAAGTGGACTATCTAACACTAAAATAATTTTTCAATTCGAACCAGCAGTTCCCGAGATTAGCGCGTTCAACCAAACAAACAAACAAACTCTTCAGCTTTATAATATTAGTAAGTATAGATAATACTAAAACATAGTTATATATTATATATCTTTACGTACACTCTTGTCTTCTTAGCCTTAAATTTTAATATTACAGACAGAGACGTGTTGCTGGGGAGTTTGTTGCACCATTTCTTCTCCCCAGCTCAAATACTAGGAAGTGGTGAAGGGTGGACGCTTTAGGGCTGTGTATAGACCTTCAAGTCTATTAATTAATTATTCTTGAAATTTACTCTTTGCCTTCGGCCAAATAGTATAAGAGAGTTTATCCAAAACTTTATTAAATAATGATTCTTGAGTTTCAATTCTCAACTCTATTATCAAGTAGTTCTCGAATATTGTATTCTTTATCTCAGACCAATAATTCGGTCAGACTGACGTGAACACGTATCTCGCAGATATACTTGTTGTGCAAGGGGTGAGCTTCCAGGGGTTTGGGTGACCACATCTATCTCATATCAATTCCAAGGACTGACAGGGACCATGTCTCATTAGGAGCTTGATGCCGACGCTATGCTGCTGGAACTAGCCGCACTGTTGTTAGACAAGGACGGACACGGTAGCCGCAGGGAAAGCCGCTTCGTCACGTTTACCAGTTCGAGAGAAATGCTAGGAACCATGTCTCCAAAAGAGCATGATGCCGACGCAATGCCACTGATAAGCCGCTTACGTCACATGTGTAGTGTTGCTCTGAGTACTCCGAGTGTAGATGTGAGGTATCGTGTGAGTAACGACTGATCAATTACCTGTTACGCTAAAGTAAGTAACCACTCACAGTTTATATGTATAATAATATACTTTACATCCCTCAATTATTTATTAACTTTCTAAACCCCCATCTAATGTAAACATAACATCATAACATCACGCCTTGTTTCCCCGAAGGGAAACACATCACACATCTAATGTATTCTCATAAATATGATTTCCTAAGTCTCAATTACGATTTCTATCAATCCTTTCCTTGCCTTATTAATGGGACAAAGCATCTTTTGGGGATTCATTTCTTATAGTCGGTGGAAGAGTGTCCAGTCTGGAGACGAGCTCTACAGGGTCGTACGGGTCGGGGTGCGGCCTTTTCCCCTTAGGGGGAAACCGACCTAAACACTAATATTATCATAATTAGGAAAAACAAAAATTTTATCAGCCTAGGGTAATTTAAGGGCAGTCACACTATCATCATATTGCACGTGCTTATGTGTTTTTTGTGTTACAAATACATTTAAAATCTCCCACTCACACCCACATTACATACATAGGTTCATCTCTGCCTAACCCTTCGGGGAAACAAGGCGTGATGTTATGTTATTTATTAAAATCTCCTTGTATAAACATTACTAAAATTATTGTTTGCATGCATCTTTTGCTAAAAAGGTGACGTTTTATTAATTTGAGGACAACACTAATGGTTAGATAATGTATTTCCATAGTTCTAGATAATCAGTTCACTTTAGCCACCCAAACCCATAATCCAATATCTTTGTTTCCATATCCTGCAATAGTCCTACACCAACCGGGAATTTTCCTTGGGTGCACTTGCATAGTGCGAACAGGGATAATCGTCGGTTGGTGCCTCATTTAATTAAAAAGGCCTAACGGGCCTCTGCGAGTTTGCTTCGGCTCCTCGTACGCCTTCCAAATGTCCGGGACCTCAGGGTCCCGAAAAATGTCAAGAGACGTGAAAATTTATTTACCACTTAAACATTTTCTACTATAAATTGTTTAACAAAAAAAAAGAAATGACTTCCAATAATAAAACACTACAAAGTGAAAAATAACTAACTTCGGAAGTCGGTAGCAAAAAACGAAAATACAAAACTAAAGACTCCCGAAATTAAAGTTATTTTTCACTTAGTAGTGTTTTATTTGGAAGTCATTTGTTTTATTTTTTAGTTGTGGCACCTACCCCACACAAAGTCGTATACACTACTTGCAATGTAAATAACAGTGACAGGATATTATTATAACATCATCCACATAGACTAAGTGGAAAAAATACGTATTATTGAAGCTAACTAAAAAACCACCCATCAGAACATGACCTCTATATGGGACCAATCTGGAAGTATTTCCTTTCAAATAAAAAAAAAATCAAATCGGTTTATAAATGACGGAGTTCTGAGGTAACAAACATTTAGACAAAAAAAAAATACAACCGAATTGAGAACCTCCTTTTTTGAAGTCGGTCAATAAAAGTAATCATTTTGTAGCGAATCGAGCGGTTGTGAATAGAGCTGTGCTGGATGAGACTCGCACAGAGCAGGGAAGCAGGTACAAAAGGGAGGAGGCCTACACTCAGCAGTAGGTGGAACTAGGCTACCAATGATGGTGACGGTGATGGTGATCTTCGGGACTATAGGGACGACGACGCAGCGCAATACAGACCAGTACGAGTAGCATGCCCACCATAAAAACGCGTTTTGTCTACAGATTTAATAGACAAAATGACAAATTATAGAAAGATTTCTACCGTCCAACGGCCGAACCCAATAACCTATCTATTACCAGTTTTGGCATACTGGAGATAGAAAAACCTATCTGTCTATGGTTGCAACGTCCCAATAATCTTTATGAGATTATATAATCTTACCAGCCTGACATAAGGACAGATAGAACTATACTGTCGACCATCAGAGGGCCAACCACCACATCTTAAAGCAGTATTATTTTAATGTTACTTCAGTGTGAGAAAGAGATGGAGCTATACAGGACGTCTAGCTCCATCTCTTTCCCACACTCAAGTAAGATTAAAATAATACTGATTTAAGAAGTGGTGGTCTAGGCTCAGTAGCGATCTGTCTTTTACTGAAAATAGGTTATTGGGTTCGGCCGTTATCATGGTGGCGATGTGTCATTATGACTTTTCTTCCGTCAACAGGACAGGTACAGATTTTAGAGTATTAAGATGGTTTTGTGGAGGCTAGCTAGGCAATAACTATATTTCTTTCTTTTTTTCCTTTCTTTCTTTCTATACCAAACATCTAAGTTCTCGTGACAATTAAGACTCAAACAAAATTATTACGAGAAGAAAATGACTGTGATTTGTCGAAATCCTGATCAAATAAATTCATACAGACTGCAGGGTAAACCCACGTGATTACATAGTTCACACGGATAACTCTAGTTTCAAGTGTGTTCTCGAGAAACACGATCGATCGAGGATTGTTAGTAGTTGTGTTTAAAGTGCATAGAAGTAAAGAAGAAAAGAGTAACTCACTTCTTTGATGTGTTGTATGGTTCCTTGCAACAAATTCTAAATCTAATACATTCAGATGTGCTATAAGCCACTATAAGTACGAATCCATACTAAGTAATAGATATTATACAAGATGTAATTTTAATCACTGTTAACCTCTTAAGGAGTCATTGTACTCATTATAATGAACAACTTTTACTATGGGACCAAGCCCGAAATTGCGAAAAAAAAATTTGGTGTTCCCTACATTTTGACGAGATATGCGAACATAAATGTAGGGAAAAGTTGATTTTTTTTCGCGATTTCAGATTTGGTCCCATAGTAAAAGTTGTTCATAATGACGAGTACAACTGTACAATTGCCCCTTAAGAGATTAACATTGTTTAACATTACACCTTGTATATGCGAAATTAACTCTGTCTGTCTATCCGTTACTTTTTCACGCCTTAAACACATTCAGTGCCGAGCCTACAAACTAGGGGTGAGGCGTATTTATTGTAACAGATAGAAATAACAGATAGTTAAAAATAAGAAATAACAATTGTTCAAAACACAACTTATCTGTTACTTAAATTAACAGACCCTCAAAGACTGTTACCGCGGCTGTTACTGTTACAGTAACAGTCTCAGACTGTTACTGTCTGTTACTTCATAACAGTCCATATTATTATATCCCCACCCCACACAGGCTGTTACCTGTTACCACGGCTGGTTGGCTGTTACATGTTACTTTCATACACACTCACTCACACAAAGGAAGAAATAAAGCAAGATTATCAATTTCTCTCTCTTCCTCATTAAAGAATGACCCTTGTTAAAAAGAAAAAGACCTGTTATTTTATTTACTTCGTAATATGTTTACTTCTCACTCTTACTACAGCAGTTAAACTACGCTAAAAAGAGAAGCACTTAGTATTTATTATCCCTAAAATACAGTTGGTGGTCTTACAAGAACAAACATTCTAGAGAAAGTGACTCCTAAGTTTGGTCGTGTTACATGTTACCTGTTACTGTTAAAAAACCTGTTACTGGTAAAACCTGTTACTGTTAAAAAAAAACCTGTTACTGTTAAAAAAAACCTGTTAATGTTAAAACCTGTTACTGTTAAAAAAACCTGTTACTGTTAAAAAAACCTGTTACTGTTAAAAAAACCTGTTACTGTTAAAACCTGTTACTGGTAAAACCTGTTACTGTTAAAAAAACTTAAAATTTTATTCTATTTTTCTTTATGACAAGGAGACGTTTCGTTATTGTATAACTGACTCCGGCCATAAGGCCGGTCACACACATATGGAATTCCGTTTCGTAATTCTGTTTCGAAAGTAGCAAATCCATTAATAAATCTAGTAAAGTCTTGTATATAGTAATTTAGTAGTAGTTCCATTCCAGACTAAAAAAAATGTATATTTATTTATTTTATTTTTACTTTATTGGGACATAAAACAGTTACACATTACAATTTAGGTGCGACATTTTATGGTTAAAAAACTAGGTAAACGTGTAACCCACATCAATGTCCGCAAAATAATGGTTTAAGGATAAATTTAATACGTGCATTGTTTTTCTTTTATATAGATGGTACTCGTATAAAATGGCTATTCTAGAGATGCAATAGCCATCCTTTTGAACTTAAAATGTGAAAGCGCGAATATATCCAAATCGATGAAGTGGGTATTGTACGTATAAACAATGCGTCGTAGAGGCGCCCGTGCACCAGCGTGAGTTCTGCACCTTGCGGTATGGAACAGCTGGGGCACGCGCGCCTCTCGACGCATAACAGTTCTAGGTACAATGTAACATAAGTTATTGGTGATATCTGGACAATCAAACCTGTTATTACACAGACCATGAAGCATCATGACCATCAATAGGCTGCGTCTTGACTCCAAGCTCTGAAGTTTATAACTTGTCAAAAGTTGTGTATACGGTAATTTAGACTTAGTGCATCTGTATTGCATAGCACGTAAATATTTTTTTTGAACCATTTCCATTCTTTGTATATACACATCAAAAATGGGACTCCAAATTGGTACTGCGAATTCCAATTGTGACCGGACCAAGGCTTTGTAAAGAATCAAAAAAGTAGATGGTCTTTTGAAATCATTTGAGGAACGCATGACGAAACCAAACATACGATATGCCTTATTAACGATATTATCAATATGAAGATTGAAGTGCAATTTCGAGTCCATCTCGACACCGAGATCCCGGATATGGTCAACTTTTCGTAAAGTGGTACCATGCAGACTATAATCAAATCTTATAATGTTTTTATTTTTTGTGAAAGTGATAGCGTTGCATTTAGGTAAACTAAGCTGGAGTTTGTTATGTGAACAATATCTAGAAAGTCTGTCAAGATCCTCTTGCAAAAGTAGACAATCCTGTGTGCTTTTACATGATTTGTAAATTTTGATGTCGTCAGCATACATTAGAAATCTAGAATTAATGAAGCAGCTTTTAATGTCATTGACAAATAAAATAAAGAGTAAGGGCCCCATTATTGAGCCCTGGGGCACACCGGAGGTGACAATGATTGAACTTGATTGGAAGCCATTAATGACTATCTTTTGCGATCTGTTGTGTATATACGCCATGAACCATCGTAACAAATTTCCACGGATTCCGTTATATGCAATTTTATCTAAGAGGAGTTTGTGATCCACCCTGTCAAAAGCCTTCCGAAAATCCGTGTACACAGCGTCAATTTGAACTTGCTCATCTATGCTATTGAATAAAAAGTCTGTAAATAACATAAGATTGGTGTTCGTAGAGCGGCGTTTAACAAACCCATGCTGCTCAGCAATAATGAGGTTGTGGATGTGAGAATAGACTTCACTATGTACAAGACTCTCGAAAAGCTTCGACAAGGTGGAAAGTATAGAGATAGGGCGATAATTTTCAATGTTGTTTTTATCACCACTCTTAAACACCGGTGTGATATGTGCCCGTTTCCAAACATCGGGAAAGGTGCCTTCTCGTAAACATTTATTAAATATGATGTGAAGTGGAAATAATATAGTTTCTGAGGTCTTCTTTATAAAGACTGGTGGCAAACCATCGGGACCAGGACCCTTGTTTAAGTCTAATTGCATTATCGCTTTATGTACAGCTTCTGCAGGTAAGTAGATGTCAGAGATACAGGGCGCGTTATCTGCATATGTATTGGGTGGCTCCCACATCGTGGGGTTAAAATTCGTGGGTTCGTAAACGGAGGAGAAGAAATTGGCGAACATGTTACATATATCAGTGGGATTATTAGAGTCAAGATTTTCAAGAAACATATTTGCTGGGATCTCTGCCCTGCCCTTTTTATTTGAAACGTAAGTCCAGAAATGTTTAATGCTAAGTGGAATACTGTCTTCAACCGATTTCATGTACTTTTCAAAACATTTGTCACATTCAGATTTAAATCTTTTACGATGAATAGAAAAACTTTCATAGTCCGATGCATTACCGTATGTTTTCCATTTAAGCCAAGCTTTTTCTTTATTTTTGAAAATACGGATGAGAGAGGGAGAAAACCATAGAGGAAAACGTGAATTTCTGCGACGCGAGAGCGGAATATACCTTTTAATTATACTATAGATTTGATCGTAAAATGCGTTCACGGATTGTTCAGCAGAAAGGCCGTTAAACAATTGATTCCATTCAAATGTACCCAACTTTTTATTGATAAGTTCATAGTTAGCTTTAAAGAAGTTATGTCTCGTAGTTAATTGACGTTTCATTGGCATAAATTTCGTGTTAAGTGATGTCAATATTGAGAAGGGCGGATGGTGATCATCAATCGGTAGAAGTGGTGTACACGTTTTAGACTCACAGGCAACGTTAGACATAAACAAATCCAGTATACGCCCTAAGTTATTCCTCAGCGTGTTAAATTGAAAAATATTAGTTAGGGAAATAAAATTGCATAGATGACCGCTCAAATTATCAGTTGGTTGTGGGACTACGTATTTACATCCACTACGTTCTAGCCAGTTAATGCCCGGTAAATTATAGTCACCTGTTATATAGCATGTGTCAGTACTAGCAGCATTAATTACTTCCAGCAATTTTTCTAAGTGTGATGTGTACAGGTCGTCCGGAGAACGCGGCGGTATGTAAACAGCACTTAAGATATGGTGCTTTGTCGGATGCGACCCCGGCAGCTGGACCATGACGTGCTCAATATCAGCGTGAAATGGGCGTATCAAAATGCTAGTAGGTCGTAAATTGCGTAGAACGGCTATCAGTACCCCGCCACCGTCACGCTTCCCCGTGGTGCAGCGGTCGCGGTCGCATCTAAACACCATATATCTGTCATCAATAAACTCAGCGTCGGATATGTTTGGTATAAGCCAAGTCTCAGTAAGAATGATTACGTCATAGGCAAAAGACAAGATATTCATATATAATGTATGTAACTTGGTGCGCAGTCCTCGACAATTTTGATAATAAACTGTTAAATTATATTTATCCATTGATACTAGAAAAAATGTAAAAAATGCTATCAAAACAAAGCTTGGAGTCAAGTACAGTTACAGATTGTATCCATAACAAATTATAATATAACTCATTGAAATGGTAAACACAGAATGAAAAAAAAACTGTTAACAGTTGCGAGCACACTTGGTTAAAATGTAGGTACAATAAAAAACAATTGGTTCTATTTATTTTTTGGTAAACGTAAATGTGCAAGCTAAGGGAAAACATAAATGTGTAATTATTAATAACTACCAGAATTAGACCATATTTACAGGTAATCAACACAGTACGATTCAGATATGTATTAGATTTTAATTTAATTGTACAACTATATAGATACGTGAGGGTGATCGTAAAATATTTCACGCGCAGAGCATTAGTATAAGCTACGTAAACAATACGGAGCAATGAATGAGTCAGAGAGCGCAGACTGCATGGTAAACAACAAAACAGGTTACAAG
Source organism: Fissipunctia ypsillon (assembly GCA_947568875.1). Taxonomy (NCBI): domain Eukaryota; kingdom Metazoa; phylum Arthropoda; class Insecta; order Lepidoptera; family Noctuidae; genus Fissipunctia; species Fissipunctia ypsillon. The sequence continues at coordinate 6,263,701 of OX387660.1, read as the reverse complement.
TTAAGAAAAATAAATGAGCCCACACTTGTACGTAAATATTATTGCACTTATTTAAAACTTTACCCAGCTTTATTATACGGTTTGATTTTAGACAAATCCTCTTCGGAACGAATAGTGAAAGCGGCTTCGGGGACGTCAGCGCGAACGAGTATGACTCCGTGTTTAATCCAAACAAATCGATGTCCGTTTTGTTTTGCCATCTCCTTTGTTTGACGAAACAACTTCTTGTTCTGCAGCGTAAGATGCTCGTTTATGTAGATTTTTTGTGGATTGCCACTTAGTTTTAGTTCTTCAGATGTGATTCCCTTTTTGAGGCGAGCGGCTGCAACGAAGTTATCACGTAGTATTTGGCTCGAAAGTTTAACAACTATGTTTCTTGGCCGTGCAGATTTGGGATTCATTAGAGGAACACGGTGTATAGCAATCACATCACGAGGCGATAACGGTTGTGTGATTAAAATAGAAACATTTTCCAGGATCGACATAAGATTTTCACCGCGTTTCTCGGGCAGATTGCTGATTTCAATATTGCAGTTCCGGGATTTTTGTTCTGCGGTTTCTAACTTCGCTTCTAGGGATGCAATCCGTTGTTGAACTGCCAGAGGTGAAGAAACGTTTTTCTCGAGTTTCGAAACGCGATGGTCAAGTTCCTTCGACTTTTCTTCTAGATAGTCATATTTGTCGCTCATGAACTTTATAGATGATTTCACGCCTTCAAATTCGGATAAAATTAGTGAGAACTTTTCATCCTGTTTAGTAATGCAGGCCTCGAGCATACATTTTATATTTGCTTGGAAATCTTTGAGCACGTCACGCCAGTCTGGATCCTTTTTGCATGACATCCCTTGGCGAAATGTAATGTACGGAGGAGGAGACTCCTTCTCTATTAAGGAGCCATCTACACTCATTCCACCAGATGGGTCGTCGACTTCACTTATGTGTTCATAGGTGCTGTTTATTGTATTCATGTCTCTGACCGCAACACTACTCTGTGGCACTTCGTTCGGTTCGCACACGAGCACAAGAGTTAACGATAACACCGATAAGGTAATTAGTCACACACGCACTTTCACACCTTTAAGTTAGAACGAAACGACCGGTTTGCTTCGGAGCGCACGACGAACCCATGATTCGTATAACACATGATTCCATAATTTCACATTACCCCTTCAACATTACCTAAGAAATACTTCAAATACGATTTTCAACTTTAACTGAAAATAAATAAAGAAGATATTCAATTGAGATTTAAATACGTATTTGTTTGCAGGAACAAAAATAACAGGCTGTTATGTTATAACAGATATTTGGATCTGTTATTTTTGTGTAACAGTAACAGCGATAACAGATATCGTGTTTAACCTGTTACAACCCATCCCTACTACAAACGTGTTGCCAAGCGCAGTGCCGGGCGCGTACTAATTCATAGAAACCGAGCGGCGCTACTCCGCATATTAGCGGGGCCGGCACCCCGCGCTCACCCCGCACCCCGCTAATTTGCGGAGCTGGCAGCGAAAGGGTTAACGGCTGAACGGATTTCGATAAAATTTGGCATTCAAGTATACCATGAATGGAGACTTTTTACCCCGAAATTATGCCACAGGAACATACTACACGTTCCCATGGCATAATTTTCGACCGCTCTCAGGCGAAGCTGCGGGCAAAAGCTAGTTCAACATGAAACTATTTTAAGAAGATTTAATAAGGCAGTTTTTTTATTAATCTTTTATTGATCCGAAATTATTAGCAATTGTTTTTATCAACAATAATGCATCATAACATCCGGTGTGCAAACTTTGTAGCAGCATTCTTCCACCAGAGATCTGACTTTTCTGACAGATCTGACAGATCTGGCACTCGACGGTTCAACGGAGTTGGCGAAAGCTGAAATTAAAACAAAATAATATGCTGTTAATATGGAATAAATTAGTCTAAAATCTTTGGACAACAACGCAATCATTCAGCCTACAATGTGGCCTGTAAGTAGCTGCATTAACATGATTCTAGACACAAAGGGACATTTTAGGACAACATATCCAAATCCAGATTTATACAGACATTTATTTATATAAAGTGAGTGAGTGAGTCTCAAACTCAGCATTTATTTCAATTAAACCTATTACAGTCATTTTTGAATTGCCAAAGAATCGGTCAGTTATTCTAGAAAGTTGAAGCTAGTTGCCCATTCCAAAACGTAGATCTCCATGGAGATGAACGGGCAAGAAACTCCATGGACACTCTTTTAAATCAAGATTATTACAAAATCCTGGGTACATTATTCTTGTTGTTATTTAAGTGAGAACAATGTAAAAAAAAATATGAAAAACAATTTAAAATATAAGATTAAAAATAAGCCCTGGCAGCTAAGAAATGGCCAGTGTCAACTGACGGCACCCGTTCACGAACATGGCGCATGGACCAGCACCATCCAGCTCAACCATTTTGTAGGGAACCGAATGATCCAACACACGCGCCTCCATCAGCGAGACATTTAAGTGACCATGACATACTCTCAACTGCAATAAACAGCTCCATGGTACCGTGAGAGTGTGTGTAGTGTGTTTATTTAAAGTTGTAGTAAAATCTCTTTGACTGTACTGTATGTAGGTATCTGGCTGGTTTTGATACCATTAAATAGAAAACATTAAAAAAAGTAAAAAAGATTTCCCGCCATTTTTCAATTGTTTTTCTGTCCTCCAAAATGAGTGAATCTCGTAAAAACATTCGATACGTTTTTAACTTTTATTACAAAAAAAGAGAAAAATGCGACACAAGCAGCGAAACAAAATTGTGTGTGTCAGTAAGAGTATCACAAAGTGGGTTCAAGCGTTTTCAGTCCGGGAATTTTACTGTCAAAGATGTAGCTCGCTCTGTTCGCCTCTAGGGGTCTACTCCCTAAGTCCGTCAATGAAGATACAGGCCCGTCCGAAAATAATTAATCCGTCAAAACAAGTGTAAAATTAAAATTTTCGGACGGGCAAACACACATCGGGCGTAGGGACAGCTGTAAAATCGTGTTGTCATTCATTCTTAGTTCGGAAACCGAACTAATCTTATGTCCGTAAGCGATACGGAAGCGCCCGTAATATCGGCTGAAACTACGGACTTCGTACTTAGGAAGTAGACCCCTGGTCGCCCTGTTACGGATAAAGTCGAAGCCATATTTGTAACTATTGTGAGTTGTTAATTTAGTAGTTACGACATAGCTGAGAAGTTAGGGGTTGAGCGCAAAACACTTTCGACCCATTTAGCAAATGGATCAAATGTAAGACTAAGAAGACATATAGTGATCTTACTAGTGATGTTCTTCAGAAAGGTCAGGTGCGTAGTACTCACAACCGGCGTGCGTGTATGACCAGATGTATGAACGTAAACGAGGCAAAAGGAGCATGTAAGGATCGTAGCAGGTAGCGTTCTGTAGCTTCTGCCTACCCCCATGGGAAGAAGGCGTGAGTTTATGTACAAACTTACTTAAACTATGAAAAAAATGTCTTGAATTTGTATATAAAATACCAACCCAATATTTTTAATACTATATATATAATAATACTAATATCTTAAATCTCTTGGTTTCTTAAAAGAAAAAAAACAGAAATACATATGTAGTTCATTCAGTATTTGGCAACTCACCAATTCTGAAAAAACTAAACTTCATACGAACACGACCCAACGACAGGATAACAACGGCTGCGCAGCCAGCCCAAACTAACAGATTATTGTAAGCAAGTACGTAGAATAATTACAGTTTATCATAAACTGAAATATTATATACGAGTCTTCATTTTGAGACGAAGGCAAAGAAAGAAAATACTCTTACCCGTATTTATATATCTATACAAATAAATAAAATTGAAGTCTTTTTGTAATGTCAAAATAACAGCTTTTTACTAATGCAGATGCAGAAAGTAAAGGGTTTTCCAATGGGGACGGGTCGATGTTGACAGTCTGTGGCAGCCATACTATTTTGGTGGGATCTGTAAAATCTGTTGTATATTATGCAGTCAGTGATGCCAAATCACCATGGCAAGTTACACGGTTGAGCAGCATGTGCAAATGATAAAACTTTATTATCAAAATGAGTGTTCGTTAGTGCAAACGTTGCGCGCATTGCGCCCATTTTACGGCAGACGCGGTGGCCCTTCAAAGTTCACTCTCCAACGATTGGTGACTAAATTTGAGACGACCGGTTCGGTAAACAACCAACCAACACCTTTACGTCAAAGGAACGCCAGATCGGCCGAGAACATCGCCGCTGTACGTGAGAGTGTTCAGGAGACTCCGAGGCAGTCGATTTCTCGCCGTGCTCAAGAACTCGGCCTTTCGCAGACCTCAACTTGGAGAATTTTGCGTCGGGACTTGGGTCTGCATCCGTACAAGATCCAACTGACCCAAGAGCTCAAAGTTAATGACCATAGACAACGCCGTGTGTTCGCTGAATGGACATCGGAACGCTTGGAAGAGGACCCCGATTTTGGCCGAAAAATAATCTTTAGCGACGAGGCACATTTTTGGATGAATGGTTTTGTTAATAAGCAAAATTGCCGTATATGGGATGACCACAACCCACATGAGGTTCACCAGGTGGCAATGCATCCACAAAAAGTTACTGTTTGGTGCGGATTTTGGTGTGGCGGCGTCATTGGTCCGTACTTCTTCGAAAACGACGTTGGCGAGGCCATCACCGTCAACGGCGAGCGCTACAGATCAATGATAAACAATTTCTTTTGGCTTGAATTGAACAATATGGACGTGAACGACATGTGGTTCCAGCAAGATGGCGCTACTTGCCACACAGCGAATGACACAATCGACATTCTGCATGAACGGTTTGGGTAGAGTTATCTCTCGCAGAGGTGACGTGAATTGGCCACCAAGATCGTGTGATTTAACTCCGCTAGACTTTTTCTTGTGGGGTTTTTTGAAGTCGCAGGTCTATGCCAATAAACCACATTCGACCGTTGCCCTGAAAGCCAACATAACGCAGGCCATCGCTCGGATTCAGCCGGATCTATGCAGCAGAGTCATTAAAAATTGGACCTCTCGGATTCGTGCCACCATACGAAGCCGCGGCGGACATTTGAACGATGTCATATTCCATCCATAATGGCATAAATGGGCCTTTTAAATAAAAAATAAATTTCGTTAATATCTCACACACATCTTGTTTTATTCAATTTTAACATCGACCCGTCCTTGTTGAAAGACCCTTTATATACGGCACTTATAACAAAAAATCAATTTTTAAAATTTTTGTCTGTCTGTCGGTATGTCTGTCTGTCTGTTTGTTTCGACTAATCTCCAAAACGTCTAAACTACACAGATAGCTGATATTATAAGGAGTAAGGAATTAGGGTTCCGCGCAAAAAAAATGATAACCCATGAAATTGTGAACAAAATCCGATTCAAATAGGGAAGCTGTTTTCCGACATCCACGCGAATAAAGTCGCGGGCACAGCTAGTTAATAACAAACTAAAGAAATCTCGTTGTTTTTTCAAGTCGTAAAAACGTGGGAAGCGGGGCGGGCAGCTCGTGATGAACAAATAAACGCGAATGTTGCGCAACTTTGTTTCTAATGGATACTTGGCTTCATAGGGTACTTACGCTCTTCTCCCAATATTTTTGAAGAACAAATCATGGCCAAAGCATTTGTCAGAGTTCTCCCGCAATAGAAGCGAGAGAAGTCATCGTAAGGATGTGCAACAGCGAATGTTGGCAGCATCACCAGCGCGACAAGACACAGCGTTAACTTCATGGTTGACCTGCAAATGATCAACAAAGTAAGTGACAACAACACCTAACAACAACGAGAATAAATCGAGGGTGCTGGCCGATTTTCGAATAGATGACTGTTCTTTATGGAACAAAACTTTATCCTTTTTGCACAGAATATTCGGGCCTTCGGTACTGGAATCTAAGACTCAATAACGATAGGTAAAATCTAAAGAGATTTAAGAATATATTTTAATGTCTTTCGTTAAATCTAAATACAGTGTCACGATCCTCGGGCCTTTCTACACGTTTTCTTTGTCGTGAAAAACTACGGTTTATTCCCCGTATGTAGGCACGGTCGTCAGTGTTGTATGGAAGCTTGTTGACAGACACGTTTCTTCGACGGCGTGGTTTAAACGCCGTTCAATAAAGAAACCGTGCCGTGTACAAAGGACCTAAACGTGCAACTATGTACATAGCTTTCGATCGATGAATGTAATCCGGCTGTCATGCATTACACCGACCCGACAGTCAAAGATCGACGTCGCTTGATCGCAATCTTAGATATCTCGTAGTCGGGTAAATAATTGATTTTTTATCACATCTATTCAAAAAGAGCTAGTGTATTCTTTGTAAAAAGGGACTAAAATAGTTCTTTAACCCCTAGGGACTGGAAGTGATTTGAATTTGGATTATGGATATTGTTAGTAAAAGTTCGAATCACCAAAGAGATCAATCCTGAACATTGTATGCAGGCTGTTTGATAAAGTATACGAGCCAAATTAAAAAAAAAAGTTTGTCAAAAAATAAACATGCGTGAAATGCATTCCGCCTTCGATCTAACATTGTTTACTCAAATTCGCGTTGTACTTAGTTTTATATAAAAAAAAAATATTATTTCCATGATATGTCGTATTGTTCCTAATCGTATGTAAATAAATAAGCATACTATTCTTATTCAAAAGTTGCACTTACTTATTTTCTCAATAGAGGGTGATAAAAAGTAGAGTGTCCACCCCGGGAGCAATACTATTTTAAGCTCGGGTGACGTACTTTGAATCCCTCGCTATGCTCGGGATTCAAAGAAACACTCTCGCCTTTATAATAGTTGTTTGCTCCCTTGGCCAACAATTAAATATTATGTTATGCAAATCTAACCTAAAGTACCTAAGTCATTATAGCCTAGGGTCTAGCCGGGCAATAATATTGTACTGAATTTCATTATAACCCGCCAGCGGGTTATGATGAAATTCATCAATAATATGATTTGAATTTGGAACCTCAACAAAGAATTGGTATGAAAGCTTTTCTCAAAAAAAAAAAAAAAATATTCGAAAATCGAATTGCTTTTATTATCGCACAGAAGGTGTGTAAAGTAGAATATTCTCCTCGGGGATAAAGTTTTCTTCGTCTTGGGTGAGATTGAATCCCTCGCTGCTCTCAGGATTCTACAACTCTTACGCTAAGTCCCTTCGTTAAGATCGGAAATCAATAAAACGCCTGTGACATAGACACTGCTTTGTCCCCTTAGTGAATAATCTACTGTAACTTTTTAATCAAATATATATTTCTAGGTACTTACAATTTGTGTAGTGCTCGAGTCTACGTTTGATTGTGTACTGGGATTATACCAGCTAATGACACATTTGTGGCGTATCTTCTTTCTAATGATATGATAACCCGAGGTTACCAAAATACCAAACGCAGATAAACTTTCGAAAACAGCTAGAAAATAAGAGCGTTTGCTCACTGCATCTGATCCGATGCCGATCCGACTCCGAGAAATATCGGTCTTAAGTAGCCGTGGTACTATTTGCATGACGGGTTACTCACTAGAGCCGAATTCCACCCATCTGATAGACAATTTAAATTTGGATGGAACTTGAAATTGGATTGGATGAAGTACGCAAACGCTCTAACCCGGGTACCACGAGCTACACGCTCAAGGGACGGTGACAGCGACTGCAGAGAAAAAAAAAGTTGTTTAGACTATAGATACACACCATGCCACGACTCACCGCGACGCGACTTGCGGAGCGACGAACGGAAACAGGAGACGCGCGCGCATGTCGCTTGACGCAAGTCGCATCGCTGGAGGCCATGAACGGGTCCTAAGCATGTAGGTATGCGCACTTGACCGGTTTATGTTTGGTTTGGATGGGGTTGGAACATAACCTTACCCAAGAGGACAAGCTCCAATAAAAGTTTCCAATAGGTACAAGATACTAACTTCACTTTGATGAGTGCAGTGCGGCGTCAACGTCCGCAACAATAACAATCAGCGCTGGGGCTCTGTCTCGCAGCATTATGCTGAGCGATGGCTGTTTTGCGTGGATGTGACGCATATTTTTCTCCAACTTGTTTTTTTTTTGTGTCTGTGTTCTTTCTTTGCGTCATGTTTACCGCTTTTCTTTCTTTCTAACAACATTTTGTTTGGTATGAATGGCACAGGCTCGTCCGATTTTTGTCTTCAGAATTGGCCTCAAAATATCAGTGTGTTGTCGTCGTCTTCTTCTCGAATCTTTAAATAATCCAATAATCCTAATCCTGTGAATAATCCTTTTCGCAGGCGCAGTAAGTGGCATCCGTGACGTTTTTACGTCATCTAAGGTGCAGGTGTGAGGACACGGGCCGGGGCTGCCTTGAGGCGGCTCCTGCCCAATCTGGGGGGTCCAAACGCCTCCTGCCGGAAGCTCTACGCGGGGGTCGTGCGGTCCATGGCCCTTTACGGAGCTCCGGTGTGGGCGCGTTCCGTGAGGCGGCGACCGGTCCGTCGGTTGAACGCGTCCCAGAGGTTCATGGCCATCCGGTTAGCCCGGGGATACCGCACGGTCTCCGGGGAGGCGGCGAACCTCCTTGCCGGATTACCGCCATGGGATCTGGAGGCAAAAGTCCTCGCGCACATGTGGGAGTGGCGCGAGGAGGCAGGACGCCGGGGCGTAACTCCGTTGCCGCGAGAAATCGCGGCACGGCGGACAGAGCTCCGGCAGGATCTCATGGCGGCATGGAGAGTGCGATTGTCGCAACCCAGCGCTGGGCACGCCACAATTGCGGCGATAAGTCCCCTCTTTGAGGAGTGGCTGGAGAGGCGCCACGGCGTCCTCACCTTCCGCCTGACGCAGGTCCTCACCGGACACGGGTGCTTCGGGAGGTACCTGTTCCGGATAAGGCGGGAGGAAACGCCCGGGTGTCACCACTGTGTGGATCGCCCGGAGGACACGGTGGAGCATACGGTGGAGGTCTGCCCGGCTTGGGCGGAGCACCGCCGTGTCCTCGCGGAAGCGATCGGCGGCGGCGATCTCTCGCGTCCGGCCCTGGTCCAGGCCATGGTACGGGGCGAGAGTACATGGGAAGCCATTACCTCCTTCTGCGAAGCAGTAATGCTCGCGAAGGAGGAGGCGGAACGCGTGAGGGAGAGGCAAGCTTTGCGCCCTCACGCCCCTAGTCGCCGCAGGAGACGCCCTGGGCGTCGGGAATTGACAGCCGATTCCCGGCCACCGTAGGCGCGGGCTTGCGGACGGCGAGCAATGGGTAGCTCGCCGTCCGGTAAGGACAAAGCCCGAGTCGACGGCGCGTTGTGTTCCACGCGCGCCTCAAAGAGATGTCAGCACTATTGACGGGGTCCGCTAGGGCCGATGCCAGCTAGGGTTGCGGGATGTTCGAAAGAGTTACCGTGGCCCCGGCACAGGCAACAGAAGGAACACGGGTGGGTTTTAGTCAGTAAAAGTCTGACACGCCCTCCCGCTCCGCCCAGAGCGGTGCGCTACCGCAGTGCGTAAAAAGCAAAAAGCCTATTCAAAGTGTAATTGTAATAACTAAAACCCTGAAAAAAGGTAACTGTGGTGCTATTCTGTAAAGATCCCACCGTGAAAACTTAGGTGAAGTGAGCGTAATGTGAACTGTCATCCCACCTTACTCTACTAGAAATTGAGCTCACTTCAAACTCACTTCACCTAAGTGGTCACGGTGTGATGTTTACAGAATAGATCGGCTGAACTCATCATTATGAATCACTTACAAAGAGTACTCGCAACCGGCGTGTGTGTATGACCAGATGTATGAACGTAAACGAAGCATAAGGAGTATGTAAGGATCGTAGCAGGTGGCGTTCTGTAGTTTCAGACTTCCCCGCCATGAGAAGAAGGCGTGAGTTTATTTATTTAATACATCATGCACAGAAATGTACAGAGGCGGACTTAATGCCATAGGCATTTTCTACCAGTCAACCTTTGGCTTTATTTGGCTTTTGGTTTTTTTGACAGGCCTGTTAGTCTAGTGGTTAGTGACCCTGACTGCAAAGCCGGAGGTCGTGGGTTCGATTCCCACCCAGGACAAACTTTGTGTGATGAGCATATTGTTTGTTCTGTGTCTGGGTGTAATTTATCTATAATATGTATGTATTTATAAATTATATAAGTATGTATATCAGTTGTCTGGTTACCATAACACAAGCTTTGCTTAACTTGGGATCAGATGGCCGTGTGTGAGTTGTCCCAAGATATTTATTTATTTATATTGTTGTTAAAGAGAACAAAAAGCTGTTGTTCGTAATGATGAACCTTTTTAACCCCCGATGCAAAAAGAGAGGTGTTATAAGTTTGACGTGTCTGTATGTGTGTCTGTCTGTGGCATCGTAGCTCCTAAACGAATGGGCCGATTTTGTTGCAGTTTTTTTTTAATTTCAAATCTGACGTTATGTTATCGAGGTGGTTCTTAGTTATGATTCAAGAAAATCGGTTCAGCGGTTTGAAGATTATCAGCTCTTTTCTAGTTGATGAATGGATGTGAGCATCTTTTACAGGTCTGATCGAGTCGAAACTTGGTATTCTGTTACTTCAATGATATTAGAAGAACTTAGTAACTTTGAACTGATGCTGTAGCATCACCTGGAATTCGCAGCTCCCTCATCAACTTATAGCAGAGGTATCGTGTTTGGGGTCATTCAAAAGGTCTCAATGAATTAGTTATAGATAGATGGTAATCAGGGTCTATGATGGAGTAGCAAAAGGAAATGAGGGTTAATTAGTAACTAATTTTATTGTGGGAAAAATACGTACAGCTGCACAGATTTAAGCGAGGCACGTGTCGATCGTGGTGTGTCTACTGGTAATAAGTATACATTATAAAGTTTAAGTTAAATTAAAAAAATTAAAAACCCCCGACACAAACAAAATCCTTAAGAAAGTAATAAAATGTATAGATAGTTCAACTCATCTGTGCGCGCGGCGCCATGTGTGCGTGCGCTTATACAGCTTTAATTTGTGTGGCAGTGACGCGGCAGTCGTCGTCCGAGCAACACGTGTCCATAAGGACACGGACGTGTTGCTCGGACGACTGCAACGCTTTTTTGCACGGATACAGTCGTTACTAAAAATGTCTAGTTCTTCACGGAGAAAATGTTTAAGGAGTCAGGTAATTTTTTATTAATTTTTAACGTGCTCATTTCGGTATAATTAACCTTTATTATGATTAAATAATGTAGGTATCCCAAAAATATATTATTTTTAACGTTAAAGTATTATTATTGTTTTAGACTCGTGAAACCATTGCCAAGGCATACGAATTTCTAAAATAAGATACGACAGATATATTGCAACTAGTAAGTGATCCAGTTTGCAGTACAGGTCCAATTTTAATATCGAAATTGAGTGAACGTTTAAACAGCGTACGAAAAAGAACAGCAATGGCAGTGGGGGTATCAGAGAGAACAATAACTAATATATTGGGTGAAGGAAAATCAACTGACTCTAAATTTAAATATCCGTATAAAGTCCGCAAAAACGTGCAAAGAAGTTAGAATTGGACAACTTTAACAGTGATGTTAATACGTTCAACTATTCAAAATTACCATTTAGAACATCACGAGTTATCTACCTTGCTAAATTCGAAAAGAATATTTGAAGAGAAACTCAACTATATGGTGGAAGTATTGCGACTCTCCGTATAGTTTTGTTAAAGTTGGGACACAAGTGGCGAAAAACTGTGGATAACAGACGTGTACTCGTAATTATAGAGCGGCATGACATTCGAAAGATACGATTTTATTACCTGAAAAATTCACTCCGATACCGTCAAGAAAATCAGTGTATCATATATACAGATGAGAGCTATATCTTAACTAGTCATGTGTTAATAAAGATGGACCACCGATAAAGAGACACTTGTTGAAAGGACAAAGAATTATCATTGTGCATGCTGGTTCAGAACAAGGTTTCGTACCTAACGCACTATTGACATACAAAGCAAGTAGTGTTTCCGGTGATTACCACTCTAACATGAATGCGGAAAACTATGAAAAGTGGCTAAAAGAACGTCTGGTACCGAATCTTCCACCTAACTCTCTGGTTGTGCTTGATAATGCGTCATACCACAATGTTCAAAATGACAGAGCTCCAAATTCTAATTCCAGAAAAATAGAAATGCAGAGATGGTTGACAGAAAAGAATATAGCTTAGATATAATAAAGATGTGAAAAAAATAGAACTGTATGATTTGATTAAAAAAAATAAAGAAAACCTTATTTCTTATAAGACTGATGACATACTTCAGCCATATGGCATAAAAGTTCTTCGGCTGCCACCATATCATCCCGAACTAAACCCCATAGAAAATGTATGGGGAATTTAAAAAAATTATATTGCTTCGCATAATGTCGAACAGAATGTGACGGGAATAATGAAAGTAATAAATCAACGTTCAAGTCAAATTGATGAAGAGATGTGGGGTAACAATTGTCGACATGTAAAAAATAAAGAAGAAAGATACTATTGACATTTTGACATGGAGTCAGAATTCATAATTAACCTTGCTGAGAGTAGCGAATCCGAAAATTCATCATTTGATTTTTCTAGTAGTGATACAGAATAATATGTACAATAAACATGCATTTACCAAATAAGTTGTTTTTTAAGAACCCGTATATTATCAAACACGGCAGGTTACAATAACCTTAAAAACAAAATAATTTAAACTAATTTACAATAGTTACTACTCGTCACCAAGTTGTTCTTTTTTATTTCAGTTTAAATAACTGTATTTGTATTTTGTACTTGTCTGTACCTCTTGTCACGCACACAAAGTACAAGGTATATACAAGGTTTTCCCACCCATAGCGCCGTGCGCACAGATGAGTTGAACTATCTGTATTGGCCCTTTAAGTTTGATATAAGTTGTACGTAATATTTTGATCCAAGCGTCGTCGTCGCTTCGGGGCACGGCCAATGAAAATAGGAAGTTAACAGCAGCTATCCTTTCTACAATAGCATACATTCATGGAAAACAATCACTTACCGGACGCAAAAACGTGTTGTCACTTCGAAACCAAACTGCCGAACGTCATGCCGTCACGTGAGCAAGACAAGAGATACGTTGCATGTGTAAAAAGTATAGCAACAGCGCAATGCTTATTTTCACAAAGATTTTACGAGCAGTGGCTATTGCCTCCCCCCTGGCAAATTCTCCTCCCCCTAATTAATGCTTATTAATATTATACAACTAATTACTGCACGTACTGCTACTGACACTCCTAGTGATAACTTTTTTTTAACTTTTATATCTATCTGTGGTCAGCGTTGTTGTGAGATATCTTTAGTAACTGAGAATCCGGCTCGACGGACCAAAATATGTCAGGTTACGTAGCAAGGTGTCGGTGTTTTTGAGGTGAAACAAATGTTTCTGTTGAACACTATTTATTGGCTCACGCTCAAACTGTTAAAATGTTAATGAAATTTTTGAATACACCCGGCTAACGCGGTATACAAAAATGCACTGAATCTAACACTAAAGAATAAGTAATAAAATTAGGTCAACGCGTCACGCCGACATTGCTAAGGTGGTCGATGAAAACACTTGTTTTTGTTAAACTACTTGTAAGTTCTTATAATGTAACTATACATACACATACTGTACTGTGTTCATATACTGTATATATACAGGGTGTAAGGGACAGCCCTCCGCAAACGAACAGGTGCATTCAGCTCCTTATTTTGAATTATATTCGACCGGAAATATTCTCAGCAAAATTGTCACTTTTTTATCGTATTTTACCTTACCTTTTTTAGCGCGCGGTCAAACTTGGAACTAACGCCACCATCTTGTTTTTTCAATACATTTCACTAAACAAATGCACAAATGTTTACTAACAGCGTCCCCTGTCAATGTCATTCGAGCGCCAAGAGATCCTTGTAGCAGTGTACAGTCCTTTCACAGTTATTTCGACTCTGACAGCAGCAACCCACAAACAGCAAACTTATCGCGACGGCAATAAAGATCATTGTGATTTTGACAGTGATGCAAAATCAGAGGTAAAATGGCTGCGAAAGGATAATACACAAGTTTCTACAGGATTTATGCCTGCCATACCTAATGGACACCTATACCTAATGGAACCCTTCTCCTATCCTGTCAGCCAACGAAGTGAACACGGGTTTTGGTGTTCCCCAGGGAAGTATTTTGGGCCCCGCCCTTTTCCTGATTTATATTAACGATTTGTGTAGTTTAAATATTAATCAAGGCAAAATTATATCGTATGCAGATGATACGGCGTTAATATTCACCGCTAAAACAAATAGCGAATTGTACGAATATGCTCAAATAGGTTTCAATACTGTGTCTAATTGTCTTCAAAGCAACTTACTAACATTAAAAGCCGACAAGACAAAATATATTCATTTCTCCATCCGCAAACCGCAATTTAATATTACTAACTCCCATCTGTATGCCCACCACTGTGGAATCCGCTCAGTCAGCTTATGTAAGTGTCCTTTTATCCTCAAAACATGTAGCATAAAATATCTCGGGGTTCTAATTGACGAGTCGCTCTCTTTTAGACTACATATTGACAGTTTCGTTACAAGAGTGCGCAGGTTAATTTTTGTTTTTAAAAAATTGCGAGCAATTGCAGATAAAAAACTAATGTCACAAGTTTACTTAGCCTTAGGTCAATCTGTTATACAGTACTGTATTACTTCATGGGGTGGAGCACTAAAAACTTACTTACTGCCTCTTGAAAGAGCACAGAGAGCAATTTTGAAAGTAGCAAACTTCCATCCCTTTCTCTATCCTACAGATCTGCTATACAAATCCTGTAAGGTGCTGACTGTTCGCCAGCTTTTCATAACGCGCTTGGTATTAAAACAGCACACCATGCTCTCCTATAACACTGAAAGTACTAATAAGAGACGGAATGATATTGTATGTGAGTCCAATGAAACCTCTAAATATGTTTTTGTAAACAGATTTTATACATTTTTAGGCCCATTTCTGTACAATAAATTGAATAGGAAATTAAGTATCTATAAATTAAATAATTTTGACTGTAAAAAGATTATTTTGCAATTTTTACTTAGTATATCATACAGTGAGACAGAGGATTTACTCGTTGTCTGTAAATAAAACATGTTAGTTAAGTTAATTTTTAGTTTTTTTTTTTAATTAGTCTTCTCCGCTGTTAATTTTATATTGTAAAATTCTAAGCACAGTTCTAGCCTGAAACACAGGTTCTACCTAGTTCAGGCAAATGAGCAACTGTGTCCTCTATAATCTTTAAGTTATGTTATTGTAAATCTGCACCATTTTTATAAATAAACGATAGTATAGTATTATTATAGTACCTAAAATTTTAAATAAGATATTTAAATTTGCGCGCCTCTCCACTTCCTGATTCGTACAAATTAAATTATTTGTATGGAAATTTGTGTGGAGCGGAGCGCTCTTTTAAATATCTAATTTAAAATTGTAATCAGAAATAACACATAACATCACGTCTTGTTTCCCCGAAGGGTTAGGCAGAGGTGTACCTATAGTACACCCGCATAGCATAGATCAGAAATCTATATCCATTTCTCATTATTGACTTCAAATGATTTGTTCTGGGTTGATGGCCCTTTCTCGTCATAAAACTTGGAGTGGTCGAGGCTGTTGAATGAAAACAAAGAATGTTAAATAAAAATATCATTGTCATCATCATCTGCCTAGCCGGCTTCCGTCTAACCGGATGCAACCATACCAGAAGGCCAATTCTCGTACTTACAAAAGCGTGGTGATCAATGCTCATGCCTTCTTTGTATCAGAAGAGACCTTTACCCTGCAGTCAGAGGGGCAACTCCCGTAATTTTAAAAACGTTCACAATCAGAGGGCAATTCCTGTAATTTTAAGAACGTTCATAGTCTGATCTCTCTCAATATGTCAAAAATACCTATAATTTCTCTACATTTTTGACAAGTGTTTGACATTGATTGTCGCTGAGATGAGATTGCGACTAGATTTTGAACGTTTTTAATTACGAGAATGGGGCTTCTGTATTATTATTAATTTGAGTGTGGAGAGTAGGGAGACTTCTGCCCCGCAGGGGAGGACAAGGGATATTACAACTTGTAATAATATTGTGAGTGTGGCATTCATATAGCTTAAATTTTAACGTTTTACGTTTGAATTTAATCGGAGTGTTTGTCAGATCAATTACGAGGTTGACTATATACTACTTAGATATTTATTGTTTTATTTTGGCTAATCTTAATCACGAAACCAAAGTCCAAATGATATCATTCAAATATTAATACAAAACATGTTTTGCAAAATTTTATCAATACCGGGGACTGGAGTTCATAAGTCATTCGTATCCTATCAAGGAAAGGGCTACCGTTTGATAGGAAAGCTTTCGGTTGAATCTTGAATAAAACGAACAATTTAAGACTGGTGTCGCAATGCAAATGTGCATCGGCTGCCGTGACCACTTACCATGACCCATATGGGGTAGCCTCCTTTGGCCAAAAACATAAAAAACGCATATTCGGGATATTTTTACGTTTATTTTTTAAGACTTAGAGGATACTTACCTACTTACTGTCAGTCCTAAGCTACGGTGCTCAGACCTGGTCGCTCACCGCGTCACAGAGTTCCGGCTGGAGTTTGCTAAAGAGCAATGGAACGGAGCGTTCTGGATGTACAGAATTCGGGACACTACGCTGCGCTCCGAAACGGGTATAATGGACGTAGGCAAGAATGCTGCCAGGCTCAAATGGGATTGGGCGGGTCACGTCAGCCGCATGCACGATGACCGCTGGGCAAAAGTCTCCACACAATGAGTGCCTGAAGATGGACGGCGCCGCCGAGGCCGGCCTAGGAAGAGGTGGCGAGACGACCTGGATGCGTACCCTCGCGGTACGCATCCAGGTCGTCTCTGGTTCGAGGTGGCGCAGGAAACTAGTTCCTGGAAGGACTTGGGGAGTCCTTTGCCCAGCAGTGGGACAGTATAGGCTAATTTAAATAAAACTTACTTAGAGAGTTCTTGGAGTTATGTAACGGATAATGAGGGCAGAGAAAGCCAGCTTTTCGGTCAGTTCAGATGTAAAGGTGCTCGTATCAATCATTTATAGTTTAGTTCGGTGTTAGTTACTTTTATAGTTTGCAACCACGTTTTTATTTAACACTCAAACTTGCATTTTATTTATAAAACGAGCACCTATATTTGACAAATGCACATAGTTTGGAAGCTGTCTGAATCTAGTCGGTAAAAGCAATCAAGATCGCAGATAACGCTGAAATTATATTCATTTCGTTTGCTCTCCAGCCATTTTTGTTACAATCTTGTTTAATTTTGAAATCTGTGGAGAATAGTGGACAAGGTAGTAATAATTATACACATAACATCACGGCTGTATTTCTCAACGAATCAGGCAGAGGTGTACCTACAGTACACCCACATTTCGCCAATTATGTTTAGATTCCATGTAATAAATAGGGGGCGAGCCTATTGCCATCAACCGGGCATAAATCTAGACTCCGGTTGCTACTGAGAAATGGCTGACGTAAAAACCCAATTATACTATACCCCACCTGGGAATCGAAACCAGGACCACATGCTCAGCAGTAGCGCTTGCAACCACTAGACCAACGAGCTAGTCAGTATGTAATTTATTCATACTAGAGAAGTATTTCAATCACACTCTCGTGATTAGGTTATCTTTTGTTTATTAAAATGATGGAATTTACTTACAAACCTAGGACGTCCCATGATTCAGTTTTAAATTTCTATATTATGGCGCGGCTGGAGTATCGGATTGATGTACCACAGTGTGTGGTGTGGTGCCTCTTGGAATAGAAGACAAAAGGCACCGGGAATGAATCACGGTAAGTACAAGGCAGGCATAACATTGCCTTAGGCTACAAGCCTTTATGATTTTCCAACTTCTTATATTAATCATCTGGTATAATTGAAACAATTTTTTTTTCAGATGAAACAATTTTTCGTAGTTATAAGTGTCATCTGCCAAAGATTGCCGTCACCGTCAGAATCTCTCTATTTATAATTATCAAAGAATATACTAGGTACTCTCTGACGAGAGATTATTATACTCTTTGGTCAGAATCCTAGATAGTCTATGGTCAGAATACTTCGATTTTAGACGTTTCTGTTTCTGACTCATTTGCTTGCGTTTATCGTTAACTAGCAGCGCGCCCCGCGGTTTCACCCGCGTAAGTTTCGATCCCGTAGATATATCGGGACAAAACTATTTGTTAAACTATTTATAACCTAGAGTTATTAAGTATCTGTGTGCCAAATTTCATTCAAATCCGTTCAAAGTTTTTACATGAATGAAACTTTCGCATTTGGAATATTATTAGTAGGATGTTATGAAGATGTTCTGATGATGTAAAGGCGCCCTCACCAGAGCTTTCACCTGTAATGTAACAATCCAAGATGCGATTTTGAGCATTACGGTTTAAGACGTTTATTCCTCAAAAAGAATACAATTCACTTAAGGGGAAGCGCTAAGGTAGCCCGCGAAATTCAAATTTTCTTACAATTTTTGCGATTTGCAGCTCAGTGTCTGGGTGTATGTTGATCAAAGTATGATACGCGACCGTAACAAATATGTATTTATAGAATTATAATATTAGAATTAGTAATACATTTCCTTAAGTTAGTATAATCCTGAAATGTTAAGATTTCATAAAAAAAAGTCATTCAATAGACTTACTTGGTCTTAGAGAGTTGTATTAATGACTTTAACGATTATAATTCTGTAAACTCATATTTGTTACGGTCGCGAATCATATTTCAATCAACATACAACCTAATACTGATCTGCAAATTGCAAAAAACGTAAGAAAATTTGAATTTCGCGGGCTACCTTAGCGCTTCCCCCTTAAGAGGGTTGTCACATTTTGTCACCTCTCTCGCTCACACGGGACCAAATTTTTAAGAATTTATATGAAAATATGCTTTTTTTGAAAAATGTTATCAATGGGCGATCTACTAAATAATATTAATTTAATAGGTAATAATTAAAAACACATTTTTATTATGGCATTTATTTAAATCAACAGATAATAATACTTACTGAGCTAAGTTTATTAGATAACACAAAGAAAGAAATGAAAAAGAAAAAAATGGAAAGAGATGGAGCTAGACGTCCTGTATAGCTTCATCTTTTTTAAGCTATACAGGACGTCTTGCTCCATCTCTTTCCCACACTCAAGTAAGATTAAAATAATACTGCTTTAAGAGTTGGTGGTCTAGCTCCAGATGTCTTTGCGAGTACTGAACTGAGTTTCCTGAACACTGCTACTCGATACCTGGAGTCCATTGCCACTCCCAGTACAATCTCCTTGGAGTAAATAAATTAAATTGTATTTTGTTTTTTATTCTAATTTATATCTAATTTTATCTAATATTGTCTAATTTTTAATGTTATCTAATTTTACTTACATTATCTAATTTTATCTTTTTCTGTTTAATTTCATTTAATTTCATCTTTTGTCCAGTTTTATGTAATTTAAACTAATTTTGTGATTGTATGGACCGATAACTTGTATGTGTGGTGCAAACTGTAAATATAAGTTGGTTATTAATAAATAAATAAATTTTTCGATTAAGGGATTAATTTCTGAAATACTTACTAAGCTTTAAAGTGCAAATTTTTGTTAGAGGCAAGAGTCTCCCCCCTCCCCCGCTAGTTGTTTAAACGGTTAGTTCTGGATATGTGAAAAAAAATCACGGTAAGTAGTAGTACTCGTATTATACAACGAAGTTAAAAGGCAAAACTACCACAACTAAGTAGGCTTTACAAGTTAACGAGTAATAAGTTGATCAACTTACATTTGCAGTTGGAATGTATCAGAGAACATGTTTTTCAACTACAATGTTAAGTTTGTTCTTGGGATAAACTCATCCCAATTACGGAACCCTTCATTGTGCGTGGTCCGACACGCGCTTGGGTAGTTTTTTCCTAATTGCGTCAAACATCCTCTCTCCCTCACCCGCTCTACGTCTTGCGTAGATTCCTTGCTTCAGATTTTCTTAAGGCTGCTTAGATTTTTTAGAATAGGCCACTCTTTCTGCGTTTGTAATTTATCCTTAGGCCTAAAAATTTGTCTGGCAGTGCTGCATTCTGCATCTAGGCCTGGATCTAGTTTTTGGCGGAATTAAAACTCATCATCTGCCTAGCCTTTTCCCAACTATGTTGGGGTCAGCTTCCAGTGTAACCGGATGCAGCTGAATATCAGTATTTTTTCATGCAGCGACTGCCTATCTGACCTCCACAACCCAGTAACTGGGTAATACGATACCCCTTGGTAAGACTGGTTGTCAGACTTTCGGGCTTCTGACGACCCGTAACGACTGTCAAAGATCCACGAATGACAGCCAGGACCAACGGCTTAACGTGCTTTCCGAGGCATGGAGGAGTCTCGGTATGTAAAGATGGTCACCCATCCACGAACCAACCCCGGCAAGCGTAGCTTAACCTGATGGATCGACCCGTGCGGCTGTTATTGCTTAGCCATGAGCTCCTCTGTTCGAGAACAAGAGAGTTCGAGACTATAATAAAGAACTTAAAAACTCTTTTATGAAGTGTGATGCGGTGTCCACGCAGTGTCAGATACATTAAAAAAAATCTTTCAAATGTCATTTATCTATTAATGTGCCTATTTGACTATTTACCAATGATTTCTATCTCTGCGATTTATTAACAATTTTATTACTTACCTAATTTTAATTTTACAATACGATCTATAAGAGGAATTTGCTACTAAATATCTGAAAGTTATGCCGAAATTTCTTAGCACTATCTTTTTTCGAAATCGGTGTATGTGGAGGTTGGTGGTACTTACTTTAAAAAGTGGTACAGGTCGGCTTGATCTAGACATCCCAATAGGTAGGTACATGGCAACCGCTTTGTGAAATATGCAAAATACAAATCATAGGACAGCGGATGTTCTTAATATATTTACTTACATTATTTTGTTTACAGATGCAGATCAAGAACCCTTCGACGTAGTTTGGAGCTTATTAAAATAAGCTAATAATCTATTGTTACCTTCATTGCGTCTTTGTCGAAGTTTTCATTAATTAAAAGAAGATAATTATTATGTGTTGCTACAGATACACACATAGACAGTGTTTGCTTCTTGTTTCGATTATTTTCATGTTAGAGTGTGTTTTTAACACTGTTTACTATGAAGACATTACCGCTGCTTATAAAAGAGAAAAAATCCATATTTCAAATGTAAGCGAAAACAAAAATAAATCCGATGAAAATTTCCAGCAACTTCTAGAACTCTGTTCCAATATCACTATAAGTAACTCTGCAGCTCAAGATGTGGCAATAAAACAAATAATTATTAATTCTACATTTCAAGGTGTTACCAAAAAACTAATATTTGTAAATTATAAATATCCATTGATTAACTCGACGAATATTTCAATCGGTGAGTTATTTTAATATCGCCGTAATCATTATCCAGTCTTCTTCAACCTTCAAGCCTTTGTCTTCATGATATGAGAATTGGTTTTGTTTATTTTCAGTGAATGTGGCTTCTTCACTGCGAGAAATCCTTCGCTTCACTGAAACCCGTCGATGGAAGCGGCTGGATGGAACACCATAGAGGATCTATTGCAGTCACCAAATACTTCATGACACTCGCAACGCATAGACACACATTGACATTTAGAATAAAAAGAAAAGACTACGCAAATGTCACAAATTCAAGATCTGCAATGTTTTAGTTACATTTTTTTCCCATAAATTATTTATCATCATTCAATAAATATTTCACCGGACATCAAATGTTGTTTTTACGAAACTGGGCATTCATAAAAGAGAACAGCCGGAGAGCTGTTCCGCAATTACTGTCAAAGGGACGTACGGTCTCTTTTGACCCCCTTTACCGAGATAACGTCGACAAGCAACAGGATTACCCCTCTGAAGCAGTCCCCGACAGAATATTTGTTTTCTGTGGTTCTCTTATCCAACGTCTGTCGAAACAAAATATTTTAAACTACGACCATGAATATTGATAAGCCGAATATAAAATTTGTAAGTGTCGTCCATGGCACCGTCGCCTAGCTCTGCATAACTTCTGATTCTCACAATGGAAGCGATGGATTTTTATTACCAATGCACGCGAATCCGCTGCCTGATTACGTTGCTAGTACTTTTTTTATTGGAGTTCTATCTTAATATCATAGATCGCGGTAATGCATCCCGCGATGTAATCTCTAAAACAGATGGGATTCATGATGAAAGTATTCATTATAAATACGAGTTGAACAGCGGTAAGGAAGTCGAAATGGGTAAGTGCTTTCATTTAGTTCAAAAACCAAGTAAAATTTCATGATAAGTGTCAATTTCTATATTTTTGTGATTTTTCGTTGCAGATTATGAAAATGCATATAGTTCTTCATATGATTGGTTTGTGAGAATGACATTTCAGTTTAAACAGTTAGGTAATTCACTGTTTTATCGTTTTAAATTCCTTATTCACACAGAATCTTCTTCTTTACTTAAAAACTAATCGTTAAGTTAAAGTCTACAGTCATAATTTTACGCTTTAATTTAAAATTAATTTTAATCAAAGGTTTTTTTTGCAATTCAAGAAGTACCAATAAATGATTTTGAGTGAAATAAACTTCCTTAATAAATTACCGTTTTATTGTTCAAGGCGACAAAGAGAAAAAAAGTTACCCGAAAGCTTCGCCAATGTGCAAAGTAAATGAGACTTCTTTGGGTAAGTAACACAAATAGAAACAAGGATTTTAGGCACATTATCAAAAATGATTCTCATTTGTAATTTCATTTAGCACATCAGATAAAATGATTAAGGTGAAAGTGCCAGGTAGCCCACGAAATTCAAATTTTCTTACATTTTTTCCAATGTGCAGGTCAGTATTAGGTTGTATGTTGATGAAAATATGATTCGCGACCGTAACAAATATCTATTTACAGAATTATAATCATTAAAAGTCATCAATACAACTCTCTAAGATCAAGTAATCCTATTGAATGACTATTTGGTCGCGAATCATACTTTAATCAACATACACGCAGACACTGAGCTGCCAATTGCAAAAATCGTAAGAAAATTTGGGCTACCTTAACGCGTCCCCCTTAAAAAATAATAACAATATTTGAAGCCTATGTTAATATTTATAATAAGGCTCTTTACTCAAATGTGATTTTGTATTTTATTTATCAACAGGGCAAATTAAAGTCATAAAACAAGAAAACAATCTGAAGTGGGTTGAAGAACAGAATCCTGACGTGAAATCCGGAGGGTACTATGCGCCCCCGCATTGCCGCGCCAAACAGCGAGTAGCCATTATTGTATCTTACCGGTAAGCTTGCTCCTAAAGCGCTAAAGGTTCATTTGACGCGTCACTAAAGGCGGAACTAACACCGCACGTCCATCTTGTTTTTAGGGTTCCGTACCTCAAAAAGAAAAAACGGAACCCTTATAGGATAAAAGTTCTTGATGTCGTTGCCTTCATTGTTTGTCTGTCTGTCTGCCAAGACCCTTTTTCTCAGGAACGCATGGAGGTATCAAGTTGAAATTAATATAAAATAAGTGCCTAAGACAAAGCAATAAAAAATACAGCCATTTTTGCGATACATTTTGATACTCGCAAATTTATCTAAACCTATAGGATCTTCCCGTTGAAGTAAAGGAAAAAGTCCGAAAAACATTAATTTGTAGTTTTACCATATATTTTTTTTGTTGTGATTACAAACTTAGTCTGCGAGGCCTAAGCTGAGCTTTGCATTTGTGTGAGTGCCGATTGTATAAACCGGTTTAAACCAAGCAAAGGACGCGTCGCGCGCTCTAGGCTGACGTCACACCTACACTATATCTATGTGCACTCACACAAATGCAAAGCTCAGCTTAGGCCTCACGGACTGTACATTTGCTTTGGAGAATTGCCTAATACGTATATCGATGTATGGGAGAACATTTTTTCAACTACAAAGTTAACGCATTCAGATCACTGAACGAGACATAATAGACTTTTTATTCGTTTATGGTTATAACGTTTAGTGTCCCTCAAAGTGTTAAGTTAGTTCTTGGGATAAACCCAACTATGGAACCCTTCATTGTGCGTGGTCCGATATGCACTTGGCCGGTTTTTTTTTACTTATTCCTCGAAAATAAGCTCAACTTTGAATACCCCCACCACTCGTGTTGCATGCGCCCATAATATGCAGCCTTTCCCAACTACTTATGTTGGGGTCGGCTTAACATGACGCAGTTATGATGTTACTAAGTTTAATGTACACAGAGCGTAGATAACGGCTTTGTGATGGTTCTTTATTCATTTCTTTTTATTTACTCATTTCCTTAACAATTTTTACATTGTATCGAAATGTATTAATTAAAAACTAAAACAACAAAAATACAATTATAACAAATAAAAATATCATGGATAAACTTTCAAAATTGCAAATCCGTGTAGTTTTATCAAAAATAGAATTCAAAGGTACACTAACACCGATACAAATATGAAAAAAAGAAAAAGATATTAACATTATGTTATAGTAGTACACGTATTTAGGTATCTGTGACTCCTACAATATCAAAATCAAAATAATTTCACATAAGCCTACATGGGCACTTAGAAACGTCAGAAGCTAGATGCACGGTACCAATTGGTCGTTTCCTATGGAGAACGACCAGTTGGAACCGTGAAACTCCACGGTTATACTCTTTTAAAAATAATTGGCTACAGTGTTTTCAAATTACAGTGTTAATAGAATATAATAGGATAAAATACTCTTTATTGTACTTACACCCATAAAAATTACAGACATAAATGTAGAAATTTTACACGGGTGACACAATGGGCGGTCTTATCGCTAAAAGCGATCGTTAATAGGTATGGGAGGACAGTGTAGGCATGTCAACAAGTACCAGGTACTTAACAAAATTGAAAATGGTCTACAAATCTAGTCTATTAAGCCATACCATTCACAAAATAAAAAATAACCTAAATAAAAGATAAATAAAAAAAATAACCTATTTAAATCAAATGACATGATCGCCATTAATAGGAATGTTGGCACTATTTAGGATTTCAGCTTGGTATCCTGTGCATTTAGTTATCTTCAATAGGTCTGTGCTACATCAGTCTATTTTGGAAACACAGTCGATCGTTTCCTTTTTTTGTCTTTCCCTGTAATTCCTAATCCTTTGAAATAAATATTTTTAATTTCAGAGATCGTCGAGTAAACCTTAGTATCTTCCTTCGTTACATACATCCATTACTAAAGAAACAGTTAATAGAATACAGGATATTTGTCATAGAACAATATGGTAAGTTCGATTCGACTTCGATGCGCCATCACTAGTTCACTACATTATGGTCAATACTCCGCCCCTATAAGCGCACTAAGCCTTTCTAGTTCAGTTTTTTCGCACCGCAATAATAGTATATTATAATTTGCTTGAAAATAAAGGATACCTAAAAAAATACTTCAGTACGCGCCATTGCTACGCTCCATGCTACGGCGTAGCACGCACAGCACGCACTATGCTACGGCGTAGCACGCACTAGGCTACGGCATAGCACGCACTATGCTACAAACGCTTCTTTCATGCTTTCGTAACGGAATTTGAACCTTTTAGTGACAAATTCAAGGCTACCTATTAGTATTTTCAATTACATTAATTTTTGAGGCACGTTAGCTTGTCTTACATACCCAATATCGTTGCTGTTTTAACTTTAATTATTCGTTTTTGTCAAAGAATCATTTTCGTTTCTTTAACTAAAGGTACAGAAAAGTTTAACAAAGGCACTCTATACAACATCGCGTTTCTGGAGACTCAGCGGTTCGGCGAATGGAACTGTCTGATCTTCCACGACGTGGACCTGATCCCCGAGGACGAGAGAATCTCTTACTCCTGTTCAGATCATCCGACACATATGGCTGCTGCAGTTGAATCGTTCGGTTATGTGTAAGAAACCCCCTAATTTTCTGAGGCTCTATGACTCTATACAGAAGTGTCAATTGTTTCGTATTGTGAAGAAGGGCTGGCTCTTTTTTCCGTACTAAAACTATGATGACTGACACTTTCGTAGTTAGCCGGCCCCTGGCTTTCGCCATTTTGTTTGGATTGCATGCTTAATTGCCTATTATTAAAGATTTTTTTACATTTTGCGGATTTTGCAAGAGATTTAAGAATACACGGCAGTTGTGCTGTGTCCCACTTTTACTTTAGTCCTCTCTCGGTGGCTTCAAAGCTTCAACAATAATGCTAATATTGACAAGTGAAACCGCTAATTGTACATTATTTACTTAGAAATAAGACTGTACGCTTTCTGAAGAATAAATAAATAACTACGAATTGATTTCAGTGTACCGTACCGATTGATCTTCGGCGGTGTAACTGCCCTCACTCCGAAAGATTTTAAAGCAGTTAACGGCTATTCAAATTTTTATTGGGACTGGGGCGCAGAAGATGATGATTTCTATGCCAGGTGAGACTTTTTGCTTGTACCACGGAAAAGTTACGTGACCTGTGCGGGGGTAGACCTATGTAACCCACGTAGTGGACTTATTATGTGACCCATAGACTTATGGTAACCCATGCGGTAGAGCTACGTGACCCATGCGGTAGAGCTACGTGACCCATGCGGTAGAGCTACGTGACCCATGCGACGTGACCCATGCGACGTGACCCATGCGACGTGACCCATGCGGTAGAGCTACGTGACCCATGCGGTGGACTTATTATGTGACCCATAGACTTATGGTAACCCATGCGGTAGAGCTACGTGACCCATGCGGTAGAGCTACGTGACCCATGCGGTAGAGCTACGTGACCCATGCGGTGGACTTATTATGTGACCCATAGACTTACGGTAACCCATGCGGTGGACTTATTATGTGACCCATAGACTTATGGTAACCCATGCGGTAGAGCTACGTGACCCATGCGGTGGACTTATGTGACGGACGTGGTGGACTTATTATGTGACCCATAGACTTACGGTAACCCATGCGGTAGAGCTACGTGACCCATGCGGTAGAGCTACGTGACCCATGCGGTGGACTTATGTGACCGACGTGGTGGACTTATTATGTGACCCATAGACTTACGGTAACTCATGCGGTGGACTTATTATGTGACCCATAGACTTATGGTAACCCACGCGGTAGACTTGCAAGATGTGCACGTTAGCCTCGCTGGTCTGTATAGTTGGTCGGGACAAGGTTACTAACACGATTAAGAGGTCTATTATAACTCCCAAAAGTTTACAGGTTATGATTTTTTTGCCTTTTTTGTTTAAGACTTGAGGTCAACAATCTGCTTGTGTCGCGATATGATAAAGCTATAGCCCGGTATGCCACACTGCCACACACTTACCCTGCAATAGGAAATGGACGGTAAAATAACTCTTTTTATGCTTCTTCTCCAGAGAAGTACGCTTTAGGCACGCGCCAATCCTCGTGAAAATTCTTTGAACACTTTGAAAGATACTGAATGTAAAATAATAGCCAAAAATCAACCAAAACCTAATCTATCTGCCTGTATCTTTCAAAGCATTCAAAGAATTTTCACGCAGATTGGCGTATGCCTAAAGCGTAAAAATAAACTAATCGTAGTTTATTTTTATAAATTTATTAGGAACCTTTATTGATTCAAAATTGATAAAATAGCAATTAAATAAAATAATTTACAGCCTTTTTCAACTTACTGCTTAACTAAACCGCCTAGTAGGCTAGTCAGTCTTTTTAACTCCGGCTTCAAAAAAGGAGGAGGTTCTCAAATCGGTTGTATTTTTTTATTGTATCGTTCTGTCCTGTTTTTCATCAATCTTGTCCAGCCGGTCTATTCTGACAAAACCCATCGAGAAAAGTTAGGTGAAGTGATCCTGAAGTGAGCTGTCATTCCACTGACGCTAGGGTTTGACACTATTGACTATAGAATAGATCGGCAGGTCCTAAATTTTCCCTCGACGACTTTTTTTCGCGCACTGTATTTTCAACGCTCTGCTTAGCGCAAAGAGTTGAAAATCTAACAGTGGATGGACACTGTTAGATTCTTACGTCCGATATTTTTACGTCCGTGCGAAAGTGAGCTAATTCAATTTACTGTTATATTGTTTGAACTTTTATTATGCTTTTTTACAGAGGTTTACTCCTCATGCTTGCCAAAATACGTTGCCGAAAGGAAGGTCTTGCAACAACGAAATACAAACTTTTAGAAGTGACTGAAGAAAAACTGTATACCCACATTTTAGCTGACGTTAATCCTACAAAATTGAAACTCGACATGAAAAGTGTCATGCTAAGAGCAATTCGTTTACATGGTGAAAGTATTCTCTACGGTAGACGAGAGTTAAGATTATTAAATCCGTCAAAATTGTAAAGTACCTGTAAATAGTTGCTCTCCTCTTTTTCATATTAATCAATATCGCGTCCTAATTAAACTTAATAAAATCCAATTGTGAATTGTACAATATATGATTATTTTCATTATATAGTATGTATGTAGTGAAACACACCTTTACCTACTGTTAGCCACTACTCACCGAGTAAATTCAAAAATAGGACAGATTTTGTACCAATGCAATTTTCTGTCAAGCAATAACGGACACTTAAGATGTGGTGGAACGTTCATAAGTTTTATGACACTGACGATGATGATTATAAAATTTATAAATTAAATTATGCCGTCAGTTAGTTTTTTAACAGGTTGCTGTTTTACTTAAAATTTCGTTTTGTGGAAAAGAATATATTGTATAATTAATTGATGGAGAAATTATAATTTACCTTTTACGTATAAAGTTTTTGCTTCCATGTTATTTAGGATAAACCATGAACGTGCAAATGTGCCTCAGGATTTTTTTATTAGTCCTTTGAAGTCCTTTTTACTTTTTGGTTTTTTTCTTACCGTTTTTTCCTGAATCATTCACCTTCTGGTAAATAGAATATAATTGACTAAAATTATTTTATTCGGACACACTCAACTGTGGAAAATTAATTGAATAACCTGTAACAAACTCATGTAATGAATTCGGAATATTTATATTGTATTAAAGACTAAAAAAAAAAGAATGCTTTGTATATTTTTTTACGCAATCCCGATTAGATAAAAAAGTAAGAAGAACACCAATTTACTGCGTTTCACTGGAGCTATGTTACGGGAACGTTATCTGAAGATTTTAAAACAAAACAATTTTACTGTTGGATTTTTTTAGCGTTCATTATGAACAACTTTTACTATGGGTCCAAACCTGAAATTGCGAAAAAAAAAATAAGCTGTTCCCTACATTTAGGGAACAGCTGATTTTTTCTCGCGATTTCAGGTTTGGGCCCATAGTAAAGTAAGTTGTTAATAATGATGAGTACAATGACCCCTTAAGAGGTTGTGCATTATTGAATTTACACCTTGTATATCCCCCTTACACAACACACTATTTTATTAGGAAAGCTAATGTCCTTCATGTACGATGTGTTGATTAGTAATCTCACGCAATCACTTCATAGAGCTCAAGGTTAATTAATATGGAAATAAGTTAATGTCAGCACGCAGTGACCGTTCAAAATTATCAGTGATAAGGAAAATAGCCATATTTAGCATTGTTTACGGTTTAATCGGCCATCATGGCCACACGGGTCGAACTCCTGACCTTACAGAGATCAGCCAGGGCTATCAGCTGCGGTTGGGGCACGTACAACTCGGGAAAACCCTAAACTATGAAAAGATGACACGTTTACGTGCATAAAAAGAGTTTAGATTTAGAAAGAAAAGTTTAGAAATAGTTTATTGTCCTGATAAGCAGGTTTACGAGTTAACACCAAGTTGAGACGACATGAGCAGCTTAAAATATGATCTATAGCTAAGTTACAAAATAATGTTTACCAGTGAGCTCCAAACTAGTCAGTATCTTGGGGCTCGGGGTACGAATTCCAGAGGCTAGATGGGTATTTGGTATGTCTAGTATATTTGTGCATGTGTGTGTGTGTGTGTGTGTGTGGTGTGTGAGTGCGTATTTGTTTCCATTCTGTTGATTCAGTGTCAGGTCAGGGTATTTATATTAATAATTTGTTCCGAGTCATCATAACCAGAGTTTAGCAACATTCTCTTTATTATTATTTTTTTACAATTAAATGTGTTAGTATTTTTAATTTCACAGAGTTTGCCGACTTTATTGTACGTATTAACCGATTCGTTGCGGATGGCACGTTTCAGTGCCATCACTTTTTTTTGCGTGAGGCGTTAGGCACGGATGTGTGTCATTTTAAAATCGATGGTAACTCCTTCAATTTTTTTTTCCCGCATGGCTGAAGGCACAGATGCGTGTCATCTAATCGTATGGCGTTGGGCACTGAACAGTGTCACGTTATTTTTGTTCGACGCCACAGTTAGAAGTTAGCGAAATTAGACATCGCAACGAATCGGTTAATGAGAGAGTAGGCTAGGGAGCGTCTAGCTAGCAATAAGGTTTTGTCAGGTGTTGGGATTATATAGTTTATTTTGCTTATGATTGATGTGTAGTCAAAGCAGTCAAAGCAGACCCGCTTTTATAGTTTTGTGAGTTTTGGTGCAGGCAGAAAGAATGAAAAGCTGGCGAACTCTGAGAACTCTCGTTTCACAATAAAGTCAGTATTGAACCGGTAGGCCTTCTTAAAAGTTACTCAAGAAACGCTCCCTGTGCTCGTTCTACCTCAATCAAGTAGGTTTTTCCAGCAATACCCTGATGATGCAATACTGAATTATGGATTGGCAAAGCGCAGGGTAAACTTTCTGTCGGGCTTGCGGACGGCGAGCAATGGGTAGCTCGCCGTCCGGTAAGGACCAAGCCCGAGTCGACGGCGCGTCGTGTTCCACGCGCGCCTCAAAGAGATGTCAGCACTATTGACGGGGTCCGCTAGGGCCGATGCCAGCTAGGGTTGCGGGATGTTCGAAAGAGTTACCGTGGCCCCGGCACAGGCAACAGAAGGAACACGGGTGGGTTTTAGTCAGTAAAAGTCTGACACGCCCTCCCGCTCCGCCCAGAGCGGGAGAAGTCATTTGATGATTACCCATCCACAAAAAAAAAAAAAAGGGTAAACTTTCTGTAGGGTGTCTGGGGGTAGACAGTCTCGTAGTCTACGCATGGTGTGGATGAGTTTTCTTATTCTGCAATAAAGGTCGTCGATAAAAATGCCGAGGTATTTAATGGAGGTGGTACTTCAACAGGAAGACAGTCACAAGGGCAAGTAGAAATGCTAGAAGAGCAGTGATACAGTTTAAGTTCCAGGTGTTCCGAAGGTTTTGAAGCGGCGGTCTTGGAGAAGACAATATGTTTTGTTTTACTGCCATTTAAACAGGAGTTTTCTGTCCAGGTTGTTCGCGATTACTGACAATCCCTCTTCTGCTAGACAGTGTAGGGATTTTCACTAATACAGTAAACAGTCATGATCATATTATGACGAAGAAGTACCTAAATACTGTTTTAAGCTAATGTATATACTGATAATAAAGCCGAAGAGTTTGTTTTTTTGTTTGTTTATTATTATTTATTTAATACTTCATGCACAGAAAAGTACAGAGGCGGACTTAATGCCATAGGCATTTTTTGTTTACTTGTTTGAACGCACTAAAGTCGGATTTGAGAAATTCTTTTTGCATTTGATAGCCCAACTCTTGAGGAAGACTACATGCTATTTAACGTCACACTAGGATCCTTAGGAGCTGAGCAAAAAGAAAAAAGAAAGAACGCTAAGCGAAAATTACTATGTAATAGCGCGAATAGGCGATGCAATGCGACGGGGTGGGTCGGGGGGACAAGAAATGTCACGCGGACGAAGTCACGGGCAGAAGTTAGTATTATGTATATGCTGTTGGTGTACATACATGCATAATCTCACACCTTTTTCCCATGGGGGTAAGCAGAAACTACAGAACGCCACCTGCTACGATCCTTACATACTCCATATGCTCCGTTTACGTTTACGTTCACACATCAGTTCATGCCTGGCTACACAAGCACGTTATTTTCGAGTATTACGCACGCATCTTACCTTTCTGAAGAACTGCTGGTGTAGTTATCTATACCAAGTGTCTGTATGTAATGACAAAACAACGGTGCTCAAAAAACAATTTAATAAATATTTGTCTGTCTGTCTCTCTGTTTGTTCCGGATAATCTCCGAAACGGCTGGACCGATTTTGACAGGACTTTCACTAGCAAATAGCTGATGTTATAAAAAGTAACTTAGGCTAATTTTGTTATAAAAAAGAGTTAGGGTTCTACAACAAAAAATTAAAACCCATGATATTGTGAAAAAGTCGGATTTGAAAAATTCATTTTGCATTTGGTAACCCAATTCTCGAGGATGGTTATAGGCTATTTAACATCGCGCTACGACCCTTAGGAGCCGAGCAAAAAGAAAAAAGTCAGTAAGATGTAATAGCGCGGGCGGGCGATGCAACGCGGCGGTTCGGGGGACGAGGGAATTTAATTAAAATGTGGCTGTTATTATCATGTATCTTACGACTTCCGCGCGAACGAATTCGCGGGCCACAGCTAGTTATATAAATATGACAACAGCAGGCAGTTTAATACTACCTTCACGTCTGTATTTTCCGAAGGGATAGGCATACAAGGATCACACCATCACACGTCCACATTTCGCCGGGCACAAATCAGGACTCTGTTGCTGCTAAAGATTCCTAACGAAATCCAATAATAATTTGGACATCTTGAGGGTCATAGCATAATGTAAAGTACAGCTGGACAACGAACCCAGAGGAGTATTAGTGTTCTGTGCCTGCTGCTCAGCAGTCCCGTTTGCAACAAGACCATTGGACCACACTAGACCTACTTTGTCTGTGCACTAGACCAATGAGGCAGCAATGGGGAAGGTCGGTCAAAGCTAATTGTAGATGGCGTGATCATAGCTAGGTCCCTATTTCCAACAATTTTGACATTTCGTTCATTAATTCCATTTCGTGTCAATTCGGGTCGTCAGAAGCCCGAAAGTCTGACAACCAGTCTTACCAAGGGGTATCGTATTACCCAGTTACTGGGTTGTGGAGGTCAGATAGGCAGTCGCTCCATGTAAAATCCTGGTATTCAGCTGCGTCCGGTTAGACTGGAAGCTGACCCCAACATAGTTGGGAAAAGGCTAGGCAGATGATGATGATGTTCATTCATGAGTTTGGTTTTATTCCACTATTTCTTTATTTTCGGTGATTTCCGTATTTATTTGACACGGAAAGTGTCAGAATTAAAAACCTTAAATAATGCATAATTCCTCGTAATCACTTTCTTTAAAGTATTTCCAATATAACCTCGAACTGGTCGACTCCACACGTGACCAAAGGGCTGGTCTATTTTTTGGCCAAAGAATCAGCATTGCCATACAACGTGGCAATGCTGCCAGCCTCCTGGGCACCTTTCCTGTTGACAGCGATGCGGATGAATTTTTTGATGCCCTCTGATTATTTCCCCTCCTTTTTTATATACTTGTACATATTATTATTATTATTTTAAGATTGTTAGGTTTTAAATTATGTCAATAGTAAAATATATTCCAAATCTGTGCTAAAATAATAAAAAATAACAATTAGAACACCTCGAACTCAATTTAATTCAAATAATTCCCTATGAATAGCTTTAAGCCACAATCTTCTAAGCTTAGGGTCTTTTGAAAAATGGTGGACTCAAATTTCTGAGCATTTAGGAACACAACAACGAGTCAAATTCGCAAAAATAAATAAAAACCATCTCCCGCCTTGTATTATTATCTTGTGTTGGGAACTAGCTACGACAGCGCCATTTTGACAGTTGCCTTCCCCATTTTATTTTATTCAATCAAAGAGAAGTTTGATTTAGTTTTAATGCAGTTTCATTATCTTTGCTGTCCTAAAAGCAACAGTTAATGATAGCTGTCACATTGACACTTCTTTTCGCACTAAGTTTTGAATAATTTAAACCTGAAATGAAACGAACTTAATAACAACATCCAATTCTCAGATACAATGCTTCTTATTGAGAAATTCAGCAGTCGATTTATAAATTATCAGGACGCGCAGTATTGTTAAATAACTGTGTTTCTTTATATCCGGACCTTTTTCCGGGATTTAGCTGCTTATCACGTTCTTCCCGTCTTAAGAGAGCTGCCCTCCAGGACCTGGATTTTGTACTCAGTTAACTGGAATATGGTTAAGTTACTGAAAACTTAGTAAATACTTTTATGTCCTCAGTTCTAAGGGTTTTTCCCTGTTTTGTCCTCATATTGGGGTCATGATATGCCTATAAATTCTTCACTGTTCATAGTATATATCTGTGGGTGTGAAATGTACGGACTTAAATGTAAGCGTCCAAGCAAAAAGGGTCCAGTTCTCGCATTTAGTTTCCGAGATATACGCAGTTTTGTAAAGTTGGGTGAAAAAATTGCATTTCTCGATTTTGATTGATTATTAACACGTTCCCTGTCCCAATACAAAAATGCAAAATTGACCGACAAATCCAATAGGATTTTTTTAATAATTTGTTTTTTTATAGTCATAGGGTAGCCCTAGTAATAATATAATTTAAAAAAAAACCGGATGTAGGCTTTACTACCTGAAACACATATGGTTCATGAGCGTAGGGAGACATTTTTGCTTCTGCACGTTCTTGAAACACATGTGGTTCAGAGAACTTTTTTTAGATTTTCAAAAGTTCACATATACGGCTTGAAAATCTATAAACTCTGCACAGAAGAGGGTTTGTCGGGAACTATGATATTTACATGGGTCGCGACCCCGAGATTGCTGATTTGGATAAGCCAGGGAGTGTTGTAGTTCAGTTATGTGATGGTCTTCTAGAAGCTGGACGGATAATTGTGTGTGACAACTATTACAATACCGTAGGATTAGCAAAATATTTACAGCAGCGCAAGACAGACTTATGCGGCACTCTACGGGTAAATAGAAAAGAACTTCCATGGGCAATAAGATCGAAAAAAATGGGCCCTAAAAAAGGTGAAGTAATCGCTCGTCAGAAGGACAATATAACAGTGATGAAATGGAGAGACAAACGCGACATTGCAATGATTTCTACATGCCATGATGCTAGTATGCAAATGTCTTCGGGATATCAACCAAAATTGAAGCCGAAAGCCGTGCTCTATTACAATGAGCGAAAAAAGGGCATAGATGTATCTGACCAGCTTTCAAGTTATTATGACCCTAAAAGAAAGTCTCTGGCATGGTACAAAAAGATCGCTTTAGATGTTTTGATTTGTGCATCAGTAACAAACGCTACGCTTTTGTATCAGAAACTACATTCAACTACTAATAGAAAATTACGCAAAACCGTACTACAGACGCAGCAAGAAATTATTAGGGAGTTCTTGCAATTGAACAATGCATCCGATGCGAGTGCAAATACATTGACTAATAGTCCAAGACCGTCTACTAGCTCGATCGAAAGTCAGCACTTTCTGACTAAAATTCCGCGGAAAGAGGATAATAAAATTGTCCGAAAACGATGCCATGGATGCTACGAAGACTTGCGAAAAGAAGGTACAAACTGGCAAATTGCTGCAAAAAGAGTAAAACGAGAGGATACTGAGTGTTTGCAATGCAAAAAAACGTTTTGTTTATGCTCTTTCCAATACAAACATAATAAGAAATAGTTCCGAAATAATTTGTAATTTCTTAGAAAAATAAAAATATTTTTTCGTATGTCCCGGCGTTTTTCTTTACTTTATGATCGTACCAGCACGTCCAATGCAGAAACAGTACAGTTCCAGCACGTCCAGTGGAATTATTCGCTTTAGAAGTTGTATATGTCTCCTGACGCACATATGGCTCAGGAGCGTATTAGTGCTTTTCAAGCGCACGTTTCCTTCAGGAACATATGGTACAAACTACGCTCAAAACTCAGTCATTGGCAGGACGCTAAGTAATTATAACAAAAGATTCTCTCATCTAGATATATTTAATACTAAAAAAGGTACATTCAGGAAGCAATTAATAGTGTCAATATGTGACGAACTGACAAATACATCTAAACGAAATAAATAAATACATGGGGTGGTACAGAAGGTATAAGACAATCACCACACACACACACCGCTATAACATACTCACACACCCACTTTAACTCCTCAGGTACGCACACTTTCACACGCCGTTTTCTTAGCTATGTAAGTATAGATTTAAATTGTAAATCCTTAATTGGCTGTAGGATCAGTTAAAATAGTTTAGGTTAAGATTGTAAAGAGCTGTGGATTTTGTAATAAATAAATAAATAAATAAATATGGTTCACCATATGTGGCTCAGTGGACAGTGAACGTGTTAATTAATGCTCAATTATCTACAAGTTCATATAATAATTACTTTATATGATGTTTCTAAGTACCAGAAAATGTACTTAGAAACATCAGAAAATGTACTAAGTACCAAAAACCAAACTTTGAAAATGCTTTTTCTCAAATCAAGTTTTTTCGGAGTTTCAACTTCAAATGTCTGATAAAAAAATATGTGACCGTTTTTGAATATTTTTTTAATCCATAATATCAATTGACTATTCTAGATACCGAATCTGGTCTTACCTCAATACCCCACTGCTGGACCCTTTTTGCTTGGAGGCCCACAAATAATTCCGTTTTACGTATTTTTTTAAGGAATCGTTAGATTGATTGGATATGGATTTGCTGTATTCTTGTTTGCGGACGATTAAGAACTAATTTAATTAACAGCGCTATCTAAAAACGGTCGTTTATTTATTGGATACTTTTGCCTCCTTTCATAGACGTGACGGCTCAAAAGAATTAACATGGACACCTACAACATTCATTGCACCCGCCGAGTTTGGATATTCGTGCTCTCAATGCTGATAGTTCTGGACAGCTTTTTTCACGTTTTCGTTTACTACAATGTACTGCAAAGTCCCGAAAGAAGAAGAATGTATGGTGTCAACCAGATACGGAATCCTAAGAATGTGACTGTTTATTATAAATATCCGTTGGTTAACGGCTCGCAAGCGTCTATTGGTAAGTTTTGATAAATTATCTGCTAGTTGGATCTTACGTGCAGTCTGATCCACGGAGAACTAAATACTTCATGTAGGTATCCCAATTAAAAGTTATATAAAATGTGTGTTAATCCAGGGGGTCTTCTCCGAAGCGATAAACCGAAGTATCGGCCGAATGTTCGGATGTTTCATAAATGCATTTTTTTCTATTCCGTTCGGTCGGTTCGGATTCGAACGAACTTCATTTTGACGTTTGGTCGGATCCGAACCAACCGAACGAAATGGAAAAATGTGTATTATGAAACATCCGAACATACGGCCGATACTTCGGTTTATCACTTCGGAATAGACCGCTGGGGTGTATCTGTGTTTCATTTTCAAAGCTAGTAATGCGAGTGTACGACTAAACGCCGACAGGACACTTCGCCGACAGGGCATCCTTACTTCTGGTTATTTCTGGTTGGCTGGCTGATGATGATGAAGAGGGGATTAATTTTCAAAAATCTTTCTATAATACTCCCCTTCGTTATAAAATTCTCTCTTTTGCAAATTTTCATGCTTTTAGACCCAGCGGTTTAGGTTTTGTGCAATGTCTGTCAGTAAACGAATACTAATTAAAATTGAAGATTTTTTTTAAATTAAATCAATTTTTCTTTTAGATTATAAAATTGGGTATAACTCCTCATACTACTGGTTTACATCGATGAAACATTTGTTCAAGGACATGAGTAAGTTAACATATTTTTTTTTGCATTGAAAACTGTTTTTTTTTAAATTGCGTCTTTTTAAATATGAATTACGTTCTTGACGTAGCGTACTTGTTCTGGTTGGCACAGTCGACACAGCCAGCGGTAAAATCAAATAATTATGTAGACTAGCTCCTCCTTTATTTGAAGTCGTTGAAATAATATTACTTGTATTATCTGCTGTTATAGGCGCAGACGCAGCGCCGAGGCGTCCAAGGAACATGCCTATGTGCAAATTAAATACTTATTTTGGTAAGTTTTACAATAGCGGATTTAATCATCATCATTAACCGGAGTAACATACCCAAAGAGGTAAGATGGCTACTTCTCCTTTTCATGTAACGACACAAACTATATGTATAATTATACAATATGTCCCGAAATTAAGAAAGAAAGAAAAATATTTTATTTGGGACACGCACAGGAAATACAACAGTAAAAAGAACATTAAAACTAATAATATCTTAAACACAAATAAAACAAAAGGAAAGAAAAAAACAAAGAAGACCTGTGTGAGGCCAAAAAGGCTCCTATCTCAGCATAACTAAAGTTTACACGGGATCAAATTTTTAAGAATGTTAAATGAAAAGATGCTTTTTTTAAAAAATGTATTCAATTGGCGGACTAATAAATAATATTAATTTAATAGGTAATTTTTAAAAACATATTATTATTGTGCCATTTATTTAACTCATCTCAAAAACAGATCATCCATACTTACTGAGCTGAGTTTATTAGATAACCCTCCGAACCGGTCCCGGTGTACCGGTCTGATAAAAAAGTTGCCATAATCACGCTTGGCAGACAATATAAAGGATGTTTTTTATTCACCATCCAAATTTTTTCTAGACATTAGGTACTATTCAAAGACTCTATTTTTGAAAACACATAGGTCACATAGGTTGGTAAATTTTTTACAATAAAATATTTTTCCTTATAGTATTATCAATTCAGCGTGATTAAACGTTAACTACGATACGTGAGTCAAAAGTTAAATACTATGCTTGCCGCCGCTATTCAAAAATTGCCATTTCCTATGATTTTTCACATAATATACCGACCCTTTTCAGGAAGAACATCGTAAGCGACAATTTGCACTGTTTACAGGAAAGGGTTATTCTTTCCTAATTAACGATGTTATCATTTACGATGATAATTTCTTACAACAATAAAGTCGTGTAAATTTAAAATACAATTTAACTAGATGTCAATATCAATCTGCCTAGCCTTTTCCCAACTACGTTGGGGTCGGCTTCCAGTCTAACCGGATGCAGCTGAATACCAGTATTTTTACATGGAGCGACTGCCTATCTGACCTCCACAACCCACTTACTGGGTAACACGATACTCCCTGGTAAGACTGGTTGTCAGACTTTCGGGCTTCTGACGACCTGTAACGACTGTCAAAGATCAACGAATGACAGCCGGGACCAACGGCTTAACGTGCTTTCCGAGGCACGGAGGAGTCTCGGTATATAAAGATGGTCACCCATCCACGGACAACCCCGTCAAGCGTAGCTTAACCTAATGGATCGACCCGTGCGGCTGTTATTACTTAGCCACGAGCTCCTCCAATTTAACTAGATGTAAAACTGTCTAAATAAGAGGTTACGAAGAAAAAATAGTTTTGTGATTTTTGGCGCTTACGATGTTTTACCTGAAAAGGCTCGATATGTCCACAGCATTTGATCTACACCAGCTACATCATTGGTTAGCGCAATAAAACAGGGTGCTGTTTTTGTAAAAAAAAAACATCGGGTTCGATTCCCGAATCGGGCAGAAGCTTTTTCAAAAATTAAAAAATGCAGTTTTATGCCCTTCCAAAATCGAGGTCATTGTTCCTTTGACCCTTTTGCTTTACTATACTATACTAGTCACAATTTCCTAAGTCCTATCTGAAACATACTTACCTAAACATAATCTCCTTTGGTTTTTCTGTAGTCGAGTAAAAATATCGTAGGTACAGTCAGCGCTGTTTGAACTGCCGCCGAAGGTTGTAAGAAACATAGAAAGAAAAAAAGGTTCATTTTTCAGAAACAGGTGCATACAAAAAAAAATTATGTACTTAATGAAAAAAAATAAAAAATATAGAAAACAAAAAATTGGAAATGAAATTGAATAGTTCAATATCACAAAAACAAATATGTTTGAAATCCTTATAAGCGTGTTTTTAACCATTTGGTCTTATTTTAACCTACAATTATAGTAACAAGGATGAAATAAAGCTGAAATAATATTGAAAAACGCCGAAAAATGTTGCCGCTCGCCTTTGACCGTTTGCTTTGTTTACTTCATGTCCATGTGGCACCATCTGCTGTCTCAGCTTTGCGTAATATTCCCTATTGGAGAGGCCTATGTCCAGCAGTGGACTGCTGTAGGCTGATGACGATGATGACAAACTGACACTGACCTGCAAATTGCAAAAAACGTAAGAAAATTTGAATTTTGCGGGCTGTCTTTAAGCATCTCCATAACGGCCGATATTTTGTATTTTTTTTAGAACCAATATTTGTGAACAAGACTGAAATAGAACTAGAATGGGTAGAGGAACTGAATTCTGACGTGACAGTTGGCGGCTACTACGCACCCGCAAACTGCAGGCCTATTAATCGAGTGGCAATTATAATTCCGTACCGGTATGTTTATTTTATCTGTTTTTAACACTTTCAGTACCACTGGCCAGCAAACGGTATTCACGTTGCTGAATTAATTATATACTACGTGTTTCTGGATGTACGACATTAAATGAAAACGAGCACAGTACTAATGCATTGAAACATTTTAAAACACGATGATTAGTAGTTAAATAAATAGCAGAATCAACTGCAATAAAAGTAAACACATACAATAACAATACATTGTATACTGTAATAAAAGTTATTTTGTTTGTTCTATTACAACCAGAAAAACTGAAAAAACATAGATATGTTTTGACCGCATGTCCTAATTATCACGGTAATTGTGATCAATTACCGTGACACTTAGGAAATGCGGTCTTTGAGTGAAACCGAGTAAATGACCTCAAATCCCCCAAAAAATGGTGTCGCTCCATGCACCAAACACCCTGTATTTAAAAAAAAATCATATTATTTTTGCCATCGACACGCTAAGAAGTGCCGCTGACACGCCCCGCGTGCTTTTATAAGTTCCTCCTCAGGTGCCGCTGACACGCCGCACGTGTTTTGAAACCTTCATTAATATTTTTCATTTGTATAACGTATTTGAAATCAGAGTGAAGAATAATACGAGAAATTAATGAGTTTCGAGGTGGCTCGAGTATAAAATACAGTTTTTTTTTTTATATTATGATGCTAAAATAATAAATCATTATACAGTGCCGCTAACCCACGCAGCGTGTTTGTCGCACTATGTATGCCCCTTAAAGACTACATGAAAATAGAGGTGGCAATGAATGTTTGTTGTCTTGTGAAGAAGCTCTTTTGGGGTAGTACTACCACCAAACCGATTTCCGCCGCTAAGTAGCATTGCTGTGTATAGTAGGCTGTAGTAACAAAACCAGTATAAGCTCGGCCACGTGCAGTCGGAACTCCGAAACGGAATTTCATTTCGAAAATCGATTCGGAATATCGATTCGTACAGTATTTTCCGTTCGGAATATTTGAACGGAAAACTACTGTTGTGTGTGATAGATCCTTAATTTTGTATGGATTTACTGCTAATGAGTATTTCCTGAATAACCTGAGAGTAGCCTGGAAAGAATAGGGTTATTTCTTGGCAAATGTGCACCACATCATCGCTTGCTATCAGGTAAGACATTGATCAAACGAGAGTTTCTATAATCTATATTTATCTATACATAATATAAATTAAAGATACTTTTCGTGTCTGTCTGTGACCGCGTTGTTCATCTAAACTACGCAACGGATTTTGATGCAGTTTTCACCATCATTTAGAGATTTTATTCCGAAAGGTGTGTCCCAGCAGTGGGAACATTATAGGCTGATTATGCTACGCTTATGCTTGCTGCCTTCGGAAATTCCGAATCGATATTTCGAAACGAATTCCGACTGTATGTGGCCGGCCTTATTCTATTGAAACTCCGTAGGTACTAGGCCAGGCGGTCTACTGCGAAGCGTAAATCCGAAGTATCGGCTGAATGTTCGGACGTTTTCTACAACAGTTTTTCCTATTTCGTTCGGTCGGTTCGGATCCGACAAAACGTTAAAATGTAGTTCGGTCGGATCGGAACTGACTGAACGAAATAGAATGAAGTAGTAGAAAACATCCGAACGTTCGGCCGATACTTCGGATTTATACTTCGTGCGGTCGGCTGTATCAGCTAGAAGGATAATGGTGCCGAAGTAATAACAGCCACGTGACGTATTTCAGCTATGTATCTGCGATAGAAATATATCTGCGATGCCTCTGGCATTGTGTTGCGATTGTTCTAATAAAACAATTTGTTATATTTTAATTCTCAGAGATCGTCCAGCGAATCTCCTTATTCTCCTTAGTTACCTTCACCCGTTCCTGAAGAAACAGCATCTGGAGTACAGAATATTTGTCATTGAACAATATGGTAAGTTTAATATGTTCGTTGAGTAGTCGTAGAACTTTGCAGGAGTTCGTATGGGGATGTACAGTCAGGGAAATTACTTGTTAAGCAAATTCACACTCTATGTCAATTTGCCATGTTATAGCCATTTCATACAACTGTCAAAGAATGACGGTTGTCATTTGAATATACTGACAATTTAAGTTGGTAATCAATTTGCCTAATAATTAATTTCCCTGACTTTGACTTTATAATCTTACAATTTCTGCCGCCAAACCGCGTTGTGTTCCGGTTTAAAAGGTTTCATAGTATTTTTTTTTTTTGCTCAAAATGCTTGCTCTTGACCTCGATAACGCCTGAAGAAAAGCGATGGATGAGGTCTATGATGGAACGAGCGGGCCCAGAAAATGCCTGTTCACTCTTGCTTTAAAGGCTGACAAGTTATATGTATGTGGAAAGGAACACAGACATTATTAGTTACAGGCACAAGACGCATTTCAACTTTGTTTCTATGTTGGCAATAAGCCTGCGATGCCGTTGTTATTATTATACAAGGTTCAAAGGCAGCTATGGCGCTATAATTTCTCTTCCTAACCTACTTGATTATAATTCTATTCCTCTCATTTAACTAAAGGTTCAGAGAAGTTCAACAAAGGCACTCTGTACAATATCGCGTTTCTGGAGACTCAGCGGTTCGGCACTTGGAACTGTCTGATCTTCCACGATGTGGACCTGGTCCCTGAGGACGAGAGGATCTCGTACTCCTGTCCAGAGCATCCGACACATATGGCATCTATCAACGATTCTTGGGGGAATAGGTAAGAGCCTACACCTACTAGAAATCAGCACCTCCTTTCAATCACAATCTGAAGGACTTTGAAGGAAATTGCTAATCCCTTGCTTCATATGTTCGAACAATTCGTCTGCTCGACAACGTAAATGACGCAATGAATGCTGTTGAACTGTCAAAATGAAACGCCTTGCCATTGTAAGTGTGTTACGCATTTACCCCGCTGATTCTATCTGAGTGGAAGAAAATGGTCTATAAAACTAATACATTGAAAGTACTCATCTCAGTGAATTTTTCCTTCTCCTCTGTTAAGTAATTTGGAAGAACTAAGCACACAAACATACAGACATGAACACGAACAGCGGCTTGTTTTGTACTGTGTACTAGCGACCCACCCCTGATTCGCACGGTTTGTACCTCTTGTATCTGTTCTGTGGTTCTTACAAATTGACAAAACATCCAGATTTATTTATTCTATGTAAGTTTAATATTAAATTTAATATACAAAACACACATACATATTTTATAAAGTTTCCTGTTGAGTAAGTGCCTTTATGATGTTGAAGATCTATAACGAAATTCCTATATATTGTATTTATGCATTTAGCGTGTTTTTTCCTT
Source organism: Fissipunctia ypsillon (assembly GCA_947568875.1). NCBI lineage: Eukaryota > Metazoa > Arthropoda > Insecta > Lepidoptera > Noctuidae > Fissipunctia > Fissipunctia ypsillon. The sequence goes on along the minus strand of OX387660.1, from coordinate 6,220,080 downwards.
CCGTAATTTAATTTTCTTTTTATGCAATGTAATTTCAGATACAATTTATTGTTCATGAATAAATGATTAATGACATATTTCGGAATAAAATATCTAAATGATGGTGAAAACCGCATCAATTTCCTTTGCGTAGTTTAGAAGAACAACGCGGTTACACAGACAGACACGAAAAGTAACTTTAATTTATAATATGTATAGATAAATACAGGGTGGCAGGGACATCGACGCGAATCCGGTTACCATGGATTCAGTACATGATTCTGGACCCCCCTGCGTTGTAATTTTTCGTCGGTTATTTTTTTTAAATTAGCTGTTCCATACATTTAGACCGCGTAGGTATTGCACTTTTGTAGGAAACAGCAGATTTTTTTTTAAATAACCGACGAAAAATTTCAACGCAGGGAGGTCCAGAATCATGTATTGAACCCATGGTTACCGGATTCACGTCGATGTCCCTGCCACCCTGTGTAGATTATAGAAAGTCTCGCGTTTGACCACTGTCTTACCTGATAGCAAGCGATGATGTGGTGCACATTTGCCAAGAAATAACCCTACTATTTCCAGACTACTCTCAGGTTATTCGGGAAATACTCATTAGCAGTAAATACCTACCTAAGTTTGGTGCACAGATGAAATATTCTCCACGAAATGCCAACTCGTTGTTCTTCTTCCTTTGTCAGTCAACATTTCATCGATTCTTTATTCCTTCATATAATACGAGTAATTTTGTATTTTTCTTATTCTTGTCCTTTTTTTTCCAATTTTTTATATTTTTAAAATGTTAGAATTACTTTACTTAGGTTACTTTATTTGCATGGAACTACATTGCATCTTTTGTATCTGTATAGAGATGGGCGGGTGGGTAAAAATTGGGTGGGTATAAATGGGAAAGAATGGGTAGAATAGGTGAAAACTATAAAATACCCATTTTTACCGGGTATATTTTAAAAATACCGGGTAAAATTTAGACATTGATTGACAGTTGTTTGAAATGATTTGATAGTTAAAAAAACACCGTGTTACGGTATTTACCAAAAATTTATACAATTGGAATAAAAATGTTGTATACTAATATTTTTTTTTTCAAATATAATGAAACCATAATGATTTAAAAACATATATTACTTTAATTTGTAAATAACACAGTTGTGCCGATTCTCTTGTACACCGAACTAAACTACCCAAACTATCACTAAAATTCCTTACTTTTGGCTATGAGAATCTTAAAGCTATTCTACAAAAAATAATTTTGAAAATCGAATTTGATAATCGCGTGACTCCACGTGTTTGCACTACTCCGTGAATTTTTTTTTAGAACCGGAGGCGCGCAGGGGATACCCTCGACGTGTTTTATACGGAACTTTTCACTTTTTGTATGAAAAATAATAAAAATTATTACCTATAGGTAATAGGTAATACGGGCTGGTGTCCGCAACTCCACGTCAATGCGCGTATTTTGCGTGATGGGTGGGAAAATCGATTATTCGATCCACCCCAGCTCCTCAAGGAAGGCCAGCAACGCCTTGGTGTTACCGACAATCTCACGTAGGGTACCTGGGTCACCGAAGTACTTTGCCCTGTATGTGGCGAGCACTGGGCAGTTTAGTAGCACATCAGCTGCTGTCTCGTCGTCCTCCATGCAGGCTCTGCGCAGCGGACTGTCTGTGACTCCTATGACAAAGAGGTGTTTATTAAATGACCCGTGGCCAGTTATGGCTGCTGTAACTTTTATTTAGCCGGAAAAGCCGCTTCGTGAGGCGGCCATCAAATGCAGGGACTGCTTCCTTGGCCTGCCTACACTCACCCTGCTCTGACCATTGCTTGTGGTGTTGCTCGCTGGTGCGTTTCCTTACCAGAGTGCGTATGTACCCGAAGGGGAGTGGCACGATGGGTTCAGGTCCCACTGGTGCCATGCTCGACCCCCTCCTGGCAAGTTCGTCGGCTGCGTCGTTTCCTAACGAACCGCTGTGTCCCTTGATCCATTGAATGGTTATGTTATTATGGCTACCCACCTGGTTAAGGCGCTGGTGGCACTCGTATATTAGCCCAGAATCAACTGTGTGGCTGTTTAGCGCTTGCAGGACAGCCATGCTGTCTGAGAGTATACGGATCGAGTGGTCCTTAACTTCCCTAGCCATGATGGCTTCAGCCGCCAAAGAAACACCCATGCATTCGGCCTGGAACACTGTGTTATGGACACCCAATGGTGTGGCTATGTGCATGTTGAAGTCCTCCGAGAAAATTCCAGCACCTGTACTACTACCTGTTTTGGATCCATCCGTAAAGATGCGCAGCTCCGCGGGGCACAAACCCTTACATCGGTGATCCTCGTGGAGTTGGATCCTGTATTTTTTATCAAAGATAAATTGTTTGGGTACCCGGTCATTTATGGCTTTCGTAATGGGGAACTCCTTGTTGAGTCCCTCAAGCAGCACGGTGTGTGGTGTGTCTCTCTTACCCCAGAGATTCAGTGTATTAAGACGTACCGCCGCCATCGTCGCTTCCTGCTGTATAAACAGGTGGAGCGGTGGTAAACTCAACATGGCTTCCATTGCTGCAGTCGGAGTAGTCCTCATGCAGCCCGTAATTGCCATGCAGGCTAGTCTTTGCATGCGTTGCAGTTTGTTGCAGGCTGTAACTAACTTGGTTCGGGGCCACCAGACCACGGCCCCGTAGGTGATCATGGGGCGGATCACAGTGGTGTACAGCCATAGTATAATTAATTATTACCTATATGTTGAGTTTTAGAAGTCTAAGGGCTTCATTTAAGGGGTCGAAATTTTTCGTCGGTCGAAACCGTTTTTGAGATATAAGCAAAATAAAAGAAAAAAAGCTGTTACTGTTTTTTGTGTTTTTGAGGTGATCCGGCAGAGAACCAAAGTTGTCGACGAACGAAAGTGTGTCACTTTAGTCAATTTCAGAATGGGAAATCGTCGTTTGACAGTAATAAACTAAATTTTGGTGATTTTTAGTCTAGTTTAGAGGCATTTGTGACAAGAGAATCGGCATCAGGTTTTTCAGTCTATACATTTCTGATTACCGTTAACAGCAGTATATCAAAACAAAAAATAATTAAATCATTACGAACTAATATAACCTATACCTACATCACTAATTCGTATTATTGTCGATCAAGACTAGAGCCAGCGCACGCGCACTTTAAACTGACTAAACAAAATGGCGGAGTTTGGGCTATCAATCAACCAGGGTTGCCATTAAAATATTTTAAGGTGTGTGTGTAAATGAAAACAGTGTTCTGGGTATTTTATTTCCATGTTTGTGCCCGGTAGATGGCAATTAGCTCGCCCCCTATTACATGGGACTTAACTGGCGAAATGTGGGTGTACTATAGGTACACCCCTGCCTAACCCTTCGGGGAAACAAGGCGTGATGTTATGTTATTTCCATGTTGTAATTTAGAAGTTGCTGTATTCAATATGATTAATAGTTCTGATTGGTAGCAGGACACTTGCGCGAAAAGACATTTCCGCGAACGGACTATTGCGCGAACGGACTTGCGCGAATGTACATAAAATTTGCGCGAAAGACACTTGCGCGAAAACACTTGCGCGTGTGGCGACATACCTACATCGCCACATGTGAACGCATCACACTGACATCACGCAATCAGAGTTTATCGCGCGACTACTATATACAGGACGTCCCACGGATATGCCTCATGGAGGAAAAGTACCTTGAATATTGTAGATGGAACATTTTACTGAAAGAAGACATTATTTGAATTTAAAAAACAATTTAAACTGCATTCATAGATATTTAAATAATTACATGGTTGAACCGGCAATCGAACCCGTTTCATGAGAAAAATAATCACCCTGTAGCTTTATCATACCGATCAAAAGGCTTCATCATAAGGATTATTTTTTGCTACATAACATACTATCACAAATAAAAGAAAGACCATGAATTTTAACATTTGATGTGAAATTTTGGGAGCGAAATAATCAAAAGAGTGCGACTTTGTATTCAATAGGAAGGGACTCATTTTGAGCATTTGATAAATTGATTAATTTTGTACCTTTACATCCTGTTCCTCATAGCTCTATACGCGAAAGACACTTGCGCGAATCCACTTGCACTAAAGGACAGTTGCGCGAAAAAGTTGAGGAAATGAGATTTCTTCATAACATCACGCCTGTATTCATTCAAAGGTTTGGGACAGGCGTGTATGCTGTGAATAGTACACGCAGAATTGTATTCGCCAGTTAAGTTCCAGTTACAGGCAGACTGGAAATAAATAGTCTAATTAGTCCTCAATAGTTTTTTTCTTAGTTTTTTATGTACTTTTTTTATTTTTTTATTTATTGTCGACATGAAAACGACACCCATGACGAAAAATTGGCAAATTTTAGGTGGCGCCATCATGAATTTTGATTTTGACCTCATTATCATTGTCAGCGCCTTCGAAAACCATGAAACAACTCTGATGTATGAAGAAATCTCATTTCCGTAACTTTTCGCGCAACTGTCCTTTCGTGCAAGTGGATTCACGCAAGTGGATTCGCGCAAATGGATTCGCGCAAGTATCTTTCGCGCAAAGGTCCATTTGCGCAAAAGTCCTTTCGCGCAAGTGTCTTTCGCGTAAATGTCCATTCGCGCAAAAGTCCAGTCGCGGAAATGTCTTTTCGCAAAAGTGTCCCTACACGCAAAAGTCCGTTCGCGGAAGTGTCTGTTCGCACAAGTGGGATCGCGCAAGTGTCCCAGACCCGTTCTGATTTAGGAATAATAATTATGTACATGTTATAATATTGTATATATTTATGCAATATATTTTTGATAAAACTATATTTTATTATGAGATAGGTAATCCAGAATATTTGTGTAAATGGCAACCCTGCAGACAGACGTGAAAATTGTAATGTAATTTGGTTAATTTTTTTTTAATTTTTACCCGGTATAAATTAAAATTGGGTAGGTAAAAATGGGTATTAATGGGTATTTAACCACAATTCGGGTTTTTACCGGGTAGAATCCCATCTCTATATCTGTAGCAGGGCGTTGCTAAGCTGCCTTAAGGCTCCCGCAGACAGGCGCGACGCGACGGTGCAACGTGATTCTGGTAGAACAATTTCCATGAAGTTTTCATAGAAATTGTTCTACTAGCGTCGCGTCGCGCTGACGCGTCGCACTATCGCGTTGCGCCTGTCTGTGGGAGCCTTTACAGTTGTATACTTTTGTCGCTATCATCGTTTCAGTTTTGTTATTTGTACAGCACTAATAATGTAATGTATCGTAACAACCTGAATTTATTATTGTGCACTGAGTTACTATTTGGGTAACTAATCTTTTTAAATTTAGAACTGTTATAAAATCTTATCTCAAAGTAGCATTCGTTATTCCACGAGAAAAACACTTTTGATTATTACATATTTACTATTTGTTTGTTACTGTACTGTTGTTATAGTTCCGATTTTTTTTAAATACATATATATTTACATTTCAGTGACCTGCGCAGAACTAGTTTTGGCGGAGTAACCGCAATCACTCCTGAGCAATATGAAGCTGTCAACGGTTACTCGAACTTGTTCTGGGATTGGGGTGTGGAAGACGACGATTTCTATGGCAGGTGAGGTGCCTGGTTCTTATTATCTCACCTTTCAAGCGGACTGTTCTGTAAGGATCTCACCGTAAAAACTCAGGTGAAGTGAGCTTGAGGTGAGCTGTCATCTAGGGATTGACACTATTGACAGCTCACGTCAAACTCACGGCACCTAAGTTTTCACGGTAAGATTTTTACAGGACAGATCGGCAGATCCCTTGTAACTAACGGCCGCTTTCTATAATATTTCTCTATCCCAATCTTGATCTCGATCCTTGTCTGTAACCAATCAACGGCCGAGTTTGTCAATCTGAGTCTTTGAGAGGGCGAATCACAAGCAGCCGTCCAAGGCTGTGGATCAAGATTGGTATTGAGTGAGATACACTATAGAATTCTGGCAAAGCTCCAACGCTGTTCATTTGTAGGTAGGTATAGAAATTAGCACCTTGTTATTTTAATATTTGTATGACAATTTATGGTGAAATATGTAATTGCATTAACAATTTATATACCTACCATCTTTTGTACCGCATTTACTGCAAATTAATATTATTTTATGCGGGATGGTTTCCACATAATTATACTACTAATACCTATACTAGTTTTATTTCACAAAGCACGTACGCTTTAAGGCTCCTGTAAACAGGCGCGACACGCGACGCGACACACAGGCACCGCGCGTGTCCCGCGACGAGCGGTGCCTTTGTGTCGCGCGCGATTCGCGTCGCGCGTCGCGCCTGTATGTAGGAGCATTTACTTGTGTTTATCAAGTGTACAAACGTGCTGTGAATGTGTGCTTCAAGACGAGAAGCGTCAGCACATCAAACACATATGCACACGCGCACACACACTTCCGACTTCGCCATTGTGTCGGACGGTACCGAAGAGCTCCTGCGCTTACACACACATTCACAGCGTGTTTGTACTCTTGGTAACCACAAGTACAACGCGCGTCGCTTCGTAAGATAAAAAGCTGTACCTAGGTAAGTACATTACAGTTTATAAATATCATATCTTGGAAATGAGGAAAATAATACCTTATTTACTTTTTGCTTACAGACTCGAATCGAAAAACTACACTATCGCAAAATACAATAGTTCCATTGCACGATACGCGGTACTGGCTCACCCTAGTAACGACGGCGAAAAAAAACGGTACAAAATAATTTATTACTCTACATTCTACAATGTATAATTGGCGATGAGGATAATAATTCTAAGAAGGCCGTTAGAACACTTATCGCTTGTTTTTTACAACTTTTACGTTATTTGAGTAATTCGTAATGGCAAAGTTTGAACTATCTTCACGGGTCGTTAGTGTGTACCTTGTGTGACACTAAATATCTCTTTTAGGTGTATAGGTAAGTAGGTACATGCGTATCAAATCTGGAATGACGTACGACGCTAACAAGAGAGTCCAGGAGCCAACACCCAAAAATTATAATGTTGGTTCTCAACAAGGTGGAACAAGACGATTGACATTCCTTTAAACTATGTAAACAGAATCATGTTCTTTACCCGTATACAAACAATCAATCATTTCCAATACTTTACTACTTTACTTACAATACTTTACTTTTTTACTTTAACCACGGGAAATAATTTTTCATTTTCTTATTTTTCAACATGATGTACATCTGAGTCCGTAATAATAATAGGTAATCATTGTAAGGTCAAGAACCTGTGCAAAACATATGATTCTATTCTCTGCGTTTGTATTGTTCTCCGACTAAAGTGCCTGCACCTACCTTCGCCCCGCACCGCCGCGCTACGTCCCGCACCGCACCGGTGGTCAGTGACTTTCGTAGATAAAGCGTGTTTACTTTTTATGCAGTCGTTCTGCTATTTATTTTGTTTGAAAACTGCAATTTTTAAATTTTCCATTAACTACTAATCTTCGTGTTTTAAAATGTTTCGATGGACCAATACTGCGTTCGTTTTCATTTAATGCCGTACATCCAGATACACGTTGTATAATACCTGTAGTTGATATTTCCCTGAATGATTATGGTATTATAGTGTAGGAGCTGGCTGGGTGATTTGTGTGTAACCTGAACGCAGTAATCTGTGCCCAGATTCTAAGGTATTCGGTTCAATACCGATGATCAGAAGTGTTATCTCCGTCTCGCTCAGCGCGACTTATTAAGAAGTGTGCGCGCGCGACAGACCACTAAATTGGCCCGGCATGTCGAGCCTGCCACGTACTTGTAGCTTCATACCTAAAATGTGGAGTGCACCTGGCCTGGCGATACTCGCACGCACACACACTCGAACATAATAGAAAGAGACAGAGAGAGAGAGAAACTCGCATGTAGGGGACATAACGCTTTATCCTTACGTGACGATTTCTACAAGTCAACTGCTACCGCAAGCCGCGTTAAAGAACTTCGTTCCAAAAATGGCGATTGGGCATCATGTTTATGTTATGTCTCCCCAGCTAAAGCCTCGGGGGAGTGCCAGTCCATAGTGATCGCAGACAACCAAGCTGACTGATTTTCTCAATAATAATAACCGGGCACAAATCCAGACTCCGGGGCTGCTACTGAGATACCTTTTTTTTTTTTTTTTTTTTTTTGTGGATGGGAAATCATCAAATGACTTCTCCCGCTCTGGGCGGAGCGGGAGGGCGTGTCAGACTTTTACTGACTAAAACCCACCCGTGTTCCTTCTGTTGCCTATGCCGGGGCCACGGTGACTCTTTCGAACATCCCGCAACCCTAGCTAGCATCGGCCCTAGCGGACCCCGTCAATAGTGCTGACATCTCTTTGAGGCGCGCGTGGAACACGACGCGCCGTCTACTCGGGCTTGGTCCTTACCGGACGGCGAGCTACCCATTGCTCGCCGTCCGCAAGCCCGCGCCTACGGTGGCCGGGAATCGGCTGCCAATTCCCGACGCCCAGGGTGTCTCCTGCGGCGACTAGGGGCGTGAGGGTGCAAAGCTTGCCTCTCCCTCACGCGTTCCGCCTCCTCCTTCACGAGCATTACTGCTTCGCAGAAGGAGGTAATGGCTTCCCATGCACTCTCGCTCCGTACCATGGCCTGGACCAAGGCCGGACGCGAGAGATCGCCGCCGCCGATCGCTTCCGCGAGGACACGGCGGTGCTCCGCCCAAGCCGGGCAGACCTCCACCGTATGCTCCACCGTGTCCTCCGGGCGATCCACACAGTGGTGACACCCGGGCGTTTCCTCCCGCCTTATCCGAAACAGGTACCTCCCGAAGCACCCGTGTCCGGTGAGGACCTGCGTCAGGCGGAAGGTGAGGACGCCGTGGCGCCTCTCCAGTCACTCCTCAAAGAGGGGACTTATCGCCGCAATTGTGGCGTGCCCAGCGCTGGGTTGCGACAATCGCACTCTCCATGCCGCCATGAGATCCTGCCGGAGCTCTGTCCGCCGTGCCACGATTTCTCGCGGCAACAGAGTTACGCCCCGGCGTCCTGCCTCCTCGCGCCACTCCCACATGTGCGCGAGGACTTTTGCCTCCAGATCCCATGGCGGTAATCCGGCAAGGAGGTTCGCCGCCTCCCCAGAGACCGTGCGGTATCCCCGGGCTAACCGGATGGCCATGACCCTCTGGGACGCGTTCAATCGACGTACCGGTCGTCGCCTCACGGAACGCGCCCACACCGGAGCTCCGTAAAGGGCCATGGACCGCACGACCCCCGCGTAGAGCCTCCGGCAGGAGGCTTTTGGACCCCTCAGATTGGGCAGGAGCCGCCCCAAGGCGGCCCCGGCCCGCTCCAGTCTGGGAGCCAAACGTCGGAAATGCTCCACGAAATTCCACCGGCTGTCGAGGACGAGTCCCAGGTACTTCATCGTCGACTCGACACCGATGAGAACCCCTCCTACCGTTATTTGGGAACCCGATGGTGGCGCGTTCCGAGGACCATGAAAACACATGGCCTCGGACTTGTGCAAGGCCACCTCGAGTCCCAATTGCCGGATCCTCTCTACGATTGTCGCAACCCCGCGTGCCGCTAATTCGGCCGCCGCCTGGTGCGACCTCCCCTGCGCCAGGACCAGCGTGTCGTCAGCGTAGCAAACTACGCTGACGCCACCAGGGAGGTCGGCGCGCAGCACCCAGTCGTACCCGATGTCCCACAGATGCGGTCCCAGAACCGATCCCTGCGGGACACCGCACGACATCTCTCGCCGGTTCCACTCTCCCCGGTGACCGGGGTAGATGACGGCCCTGTCCGTCAGATAGGCCTCGACCACGCGACAGAGGTAGGTCGGCACTCGGTGATACCGGAGTGCCTCCCTGATGCAACTCCAGGGCAGGGTGTTGAAGGCATTGGCGATATCTAGAGACACCGCCAAGACGACCCCACCCCGGGCCACAGCATCCCCCGTCGTGAGGGCTCGAACGCGCATGATGGCGTCCACCGTAGAGCGCCCCTTGCGGAAACCAAACTGGTTGTCCGCCAAATCCGGCCCCACCCTCACCAGCCGCCCGACGAGGCGGTCTGCAATGACTCTTTCAAAGATCTTGCCCACCTCGTCGAGCAGCACGATGGGCCGATAAGCGGACGGAGAGTCCGCAGGGCGCCCCGGCTTCTTAATGAGGACCAGTTTCCCCGTCTTCCATTGAAGTGGGAACCGGCCCCTCTCCAAGCATGCGCTTAGGAGCCCCCTTAGTCGAGGCCCGAGAGCCTCCAAGGCCAGGACCCAGGCTTTTCCAGGTAAGCCGTCGGGTCCTGGGGCGGTATTCCTGGCATTCAGCCTGCGCACTGCCACTCTCAGCTCTACCTCGGTCACCTCAGGAGCATCGTCGTCATCGTCGGCTGTGTGGTCCGCATCGGGCACCGCAGGAGACGGAGCCATGGGCTGGAGAGTATGTTCCCCTCGCAAAGGGAACAGAGCGCTCACCACGTCCTCCACGAGCTGGGGCCGGAGACTCTGCGTCAGCGGGGGAGCCCATGGGCGGAGTTTGTTCCGCACCATTTTATACGGGCGTCCCCACGGGTCCCTGTTCAGAGCCTCCAGCGACTCCTTGCGGGCCAGTCCCTTGGCCCGCAGGATCTCCGCTCGGAGGGCGGTCTTCGCCGCTCTGTATCCCTCGTACAGCTCCGCCTGAATGGCTTCCGTATCCGGAGGGCGGATACGGAGCCTGTGGTGCCTGGTGTAACGGCGTCGCGCAGCAACGCACGCGTCGCGCAGAGACGTCAACTCCGGCGACCACCAGCACGCCTGGCGTCGGGCGCGTCCGTGCCGGACCCAGGGCATTGCCACGTCGCATACTTCGGACATGGCCTCCCGGAACCACCCCGCCTCGTCATTGATGTCAGCAGGCCTGTCCGGTGGTGACACCCAGGCCTGCACGATTGAGGCTTCCAGGAGGAGCTCCCGATCCAGCTGCTTCAACGCCCACCGCGGACCACTCGGGGCCTGTCGGACCGGCGCGCTCGAGGTCTGGGCGGAGACGTCAAACCGGATATACCGGTGGTCGGAGTAGGTCTCCACCCCCTCCATGACGCGCCAGTCGACGATACGCGGCGACAGAGCGGGGCTGGCGAACGAAATGTCCACCACTGACTCACCCCGCATCCGCACACACGTGGGGACAGAACCCCGGTTTAGGATGACCAGGCCCGTCTCCAGAGCCCAGTCCTCCACCATCCTGCCCCGTGTGTCCGTAAGCCGGGAACCCCAAGCCACATTCTTGGCATTGAAGTCCCCAAGGACGAGCACAGGCAGGGAACGGAACCCGACGACGACGACTCTCAACTCCGCAAGGGAGTTGTGGAACTCGGCGAGAGTTCGGTTCAGGGAGAAGTATACCCCTACCACGACAATCTCCCCGAACCGTGCTGCCACGCAACCCCGTCCCCTCTTGACCGCCTCGAGGGACGGGGTACCGGCGGCGGCCGATGAAATTAGAGTCACTGAGCCGCTCAGGTCCTCCACCCAGTCATCCCTGGGCGGGACAAAGTACGGCTCAGCGACCACGGCGATGTTAATCGACCACTGCGCCATGCTCTGGAGCAACAGATCCTGAGCGGAGGCGCAGTGGTTGATGTTCGCCTGGAGGAGGCGTAATGGGGCCTTTATTGGCACTCCATATCAGCCCCCTCCCGAACCCCCTGTGAGGGCCCTGCCGCGGTGGTTGCGGCGGCGGCGACAGTGGAGGCGGCGGTGGCAGCGGTGGCAGTGACGGCGGCTGCGGCGGTGACGACGGTGGCGGAGGGCATGCTGGCCCTGGGTTTGGCGGGTGGAGTGCAGGCCTTGCTCCCAGCCCGGTGATTGGCCGGCTTGCCTGCTGCCGCACACGCGAAGCAGTGCGGCGTGGCTTTGCACGAACCGGCCTTGTGACCGGGCTGACCACAGCAGAAGCAGTGGCTGCTACGATCCACCTCCGAGGTGCATTTAGCTCCCACGTGGTTGCCTACGTGGCAGCGGAAGCACCTCAGTGGTCTGGACTCCAGCAGTTTCACCTGCGTGGAAACCCAGCCCACCTTGAGCCTTTGGCCCTCCCCGGTAATTTTCCGGGCCACCGCCACGGGGCAGCTCACCGTAACGGTTCGCATCCCCATGAAGTCAGGACGGATGGTGCCTACCCTAACCTGCTTGGCTGAGCACCCTCCAGTCCTAACAACGGCGGCCACCACCTCTCCCTCCGTCGCTGAGTCGTCCAAACCCAGTATGCGCATATCAGCGCGCTTGGTGGGTCTGGACACTCGGGCCTCATCCGCATTTAGGGACGCCCTAAGTCTTTCGGCCAGAGCGTCAGCGGTCGGGCCGCTGGCCGCACCGGGGACCTCCAGCATCCGGGCCCCAGTCGCAGTGACCTTTACTCGGACGCCATCTGCGATACCGAGCTCGTCGAGGTTCACCGCCGCCCTCGCCTTGGCAAGCACGTCGCGGTAGGACACGCCCTTCTTTTCCGCTTCCGGCTGTAGTATGATCACTACAGCTGCGGACTTCGGGGCACGGAGCCTAGCCGCGACGCTTCGCTCCTTGCGCCGCTGCCGCTTCTCCTTTTTTTTGGCCACCCTTGCTGCCTTACCCGCCTTCCTCTTCTCCCCGGCTACTTGCCATTCGGCGTCAGCCGGAGGGGATTTAGGAGGCGGGGGCGGTCGTTTCGCCACCGGGGCTGGGGCCCTCGCGGGTTCCGGGACGGCTCCGCCTTTCACCTGCCCCGATGACTCCGGCTTGGCCGTGGCAGCCGCGGCGGTGGCATACGACGCCGCCTTCCATTGGCCCGAGGCCGGCTGGCTCGCCGCTAGCGGGGGCCGCAGGACTATAGCCTCCAGGGCGGAAAACCGGCTCCCGAAGGCAGCCAGTTCCCGTCGGACCAGGGCCAGAACCCGGTCCTCAGTAGGCACAGGCCTGACCTGCCCATGCCGCGCCTCCTCCTGTGGCACCTCCCGGGGGCCGGCTTCTCGAAGCCTAGCCAGGTCCGCTCTGAGCTCCGCGTTCTCCTTTCGGAGAAGCTCCATGGCGGCTGTCAAACGGGCGACCTCCGCCCGCATTTCGGACATTGCGTCCGACGGGGGCCCGATGTGACTGGTCTCCGCTGCCGCCATAATGGAGGCCGTGGCTGCGGATATGGCCTTGTCTTTAGAGGACTGAGTCCTCTTCAAGGCCACACTTTTAATAGCGGCTGCCACGACCTCTGCGAACCTGACCGTTCGCTCCGATTTCGAGCCGCCAGTGACGTCCGGCTCACCAACTGCCCGGCACGACTCCGACCCGGCCGAGACCGGCCCTAACTGCGACTCTGGCTCGGCCGGGCCGGCTCGGCTCGGCTTGCTAGCCTCCTTCGTGGCGAGCCCTCTGCCCAAACCACTTTCATGGGCCCCACCCCGCCGGCTGATCTTCTTCCGGGCCGAGCTCACCCATCCGTCCGAGGAAGACTCCTGGCCATCCCCTGGTTTGGGGCGCTTCTTTAAGAACTCTAGGTTCTTCTTAGCCGCCCCAACCACTTCGCGCTCTTGGCTCTTATACGAGCCCTTCGCGCCAGATACGGCGTCGGACTCCGACCCCGCATCGCTTCCCTCCTCTTCGCTTCGGTTTTTGTTTTTTGTTAAAGAATCCATTTTTGTTCCCACGAGTAAAAAACTTTTATTATTTCAAAATCTAGTGGTTCGCACTAGCGACTAATTTAGCTACCCATTAGTCAAGCTATCAACCTCCCTCACGGTGCGCCGCCGCTTGGAGGTTTGGGGTGATTTTTTATAGAGGCCGCGGCCCGGGCGGTTAAGCCAAGACCCTCGAACCCCGTCAAAAGTCAGAGACATGATCTTGACAATCTTCGGGGCTACGAGAATAACGGTGGCAGAAAGAGAAGGCCTCTTCCTGCCTGCCCGGCGGCAGAGTTAGTGCACACCGAGCCCGCTCTTACTCCGCCGCTGTGCGTCTCTGCTTAGAGCGTAGAGAGACACACGTTGGAGCGTACTTCTGACAGGATATTGGCATACGGGCAACAAGACCCCTTAGGCACACAGTACCTAATGGGGAGTCATTGTCCGTATCCCAGGGTGCACCGTCCCGGTGACTGGCCTTCCCCCCGGACGCATCCATAAGGGAATTCCAGCCCACAGGCACACGGGGAGGTTTCCTGTCCAAGCACCCCACTGAGATACCCCTGACGGAAAAGCCATAACATTTTGCCCTTTAGTCCCTACAAAAATAATTCCAAACCAATTTTAATTGTTTTGTCTTTTTTACAGAACCTTACTCCTTACGGCCTCTAAAATGCGTTTCCGAAGAGATGACCTTCCAAGCACTAAGTACAACCTTGTCAACATTACTCAAGAAAAACTGTACACACACATACTAGCTGACGTTAACCCAACGAACATGCCTCTAGACCCAAAGAGTCTGATGCAACGTCTCTTTTATTTCAATGGAAAAACATTTTATGGCCACGAAGAATTCGAATCACGATAGAATCCTCACAATTTGTGAAATGCTAAATTCAGTGTCGGTGCTAAAGTATTTCAATTTTTTATTATAAAAAATGAGAAAAGCGGCGCTGTTTTATTGATATCTAGGTTACTTATGCAAATATTAGACGCTACGACTTACATTAGTATTTCATTCGGCATCTTTCACTCGAAGTGAAACGAACACAAAATGAATCAAAAGTGAAAAATTAATTCATTAGTGAAGCGGTTCAACGATGTTGAATTTTATGGCATCTTGCACTCGCGTACCAAACGATCGAGAAATGAAGTGAAATGAACAGATGAATATTCATTTCTATGTAATTTTGTCCGTGCTGTGTGATCATCGAATGAAACAAAAATGTATATTTAATTTTAATTATGAATATATAATAATATATATAATATCGCTTTCAAGGACACTAAGGCCATAACCGTCAGAAGAATAAAACTTCAATTGTCTCGTTCAGTGTCCTTCAAAGCGTTAAGAGCATTTACTTACGACGTACGGCATTTCATACAAACATTCAAGTCTTTATTTCTATGATTGAACTGATGATAATGAAACTTTGAGAATGAGAACATTTTCGAAAAATAGTGTTACAGCTAAATTCGACCGACTTTAAATTTTCCATAGCAACAAAGATTTCCAAATATCTTTTTTTGAATAAGACATTTCGAAAATGTTCTTAACTAACTTTTTAGACCTATGGTATCCTGCTTATGCGTAGGAAGTTTCATTAAAATCGTTTCATACATTTCGAAAAACAAGGACTGGAAAGTTTATATGAAATGCCGTACGTGTAAACGCTCTCAACTATTTATTCGAGTGAAGCGTCTGGTATAGTATACCTATACCCTTCTTACTTTCGCTTGCATATGGGTACCACTTAACTACCAACTTGTGAAAATATTGGTGTAACAGTTACCTGCGTCTATCGTGACAAAGACAAAACAATGCGTGCCGAAGCATCGTATGTTTTGTTCGCTAAAAAGTTATCGCGCTAATACCCACCGCATTCATCATCATATTAATGGCTACATAATTTTAACGAATTATCCTCAGTAGTGTTTTTTGGGATCCCGTACGATTTGGTTCAGCTTCAAAATTTTATAAAAATTCCAACACCATTTCGTCGCTCTACTGCACTAATATCCATGAGCCCGTGGAACCCACTTACTTGTCCAACCCACATTGCAATTCATCTAAAAATCTCTCAAGACAAGCTGAGCCTTCCACAACGAACGGGTTATTCCGGTTGTCCCACCCTAAAACAGCCACCCTAGGGTGGATACTCGGAAACGCGTGTTCATCTATCCACCCCAGAGAATTCGTATATAATTTTTCTTCCGATTTTCTCCCACGGCTGTGTAACTGTACAGTCATTTAGAGAAACATGATTGAAACTGGCCAAAGATACTTACAGAAGACAATAGCATAAGTACCTACGTACTTCTTCATTGAAATGACAAAGCCGAAATCGTTTTTAATTACAGCTATCATTCGATGTGACATAATTTCAATTTTAGTTGAAGGCCAGCTCCACACGTTGGCCCCAATGTTGCCTAGACCCAACGTATGGATCTAGAAAATCGCATTGGCCCCAACGTTGGTGCGAGCGAGCGTTGGTAGTTGGCCGGCGCGTGTCGGTTTCATCAAAAGAAATCTGCGCCAACGCTCGCGATTCGTCCATAGGTTGGCTGTGCTTGTTCAGCTTCAGTCTGCTTGCGACGCGCATCGAGTGCGGGTCTGTATCTAGTTAAGTAAAATAAATGTCCTCATCCACGCCTCATAGTGTGATAAATGCCTCAAAAAACGGACATCACTTTTTTTATTCTGTTAAAAGCGTGTTAAAAAAAGTATCATCAGTCTGTTAACCAGTTCGAAATGCGAATGCGATTTAACATTACTAAAAAAATAAGACGCAATGATATCCTCCTTTTTTGGTTGTTTAAAAATTAATCAAAAACTACAGCATTATAAACAAAAAAACTTTTCTAAAAAATAAAACCAACCGACTTCCAAAAAACAAACTACAAAGTGAAAAATAATTTTAATTTTGGAAGTCGGTGTCTTTGAATCTGTATTTTAGGTTTTTGCCACCGACTTCCAAAATTAAAGCTCTTTTTCACTTTGTAGTGTATTGTTTGGAAGTCGGTTGTTTTTTTTTTTTGCAAAAAAAAAAATATTTTTCACTTTTTATTGGGTTGGTTTGTAATTTATCTAAGTTACAATAGCCTAATGACAACTGCAGAGACGTTAATTGTTAAGGAGTTCTCCTGGTACTTCACCATCAGCTCCACTTCACCATACGCATTGTGACGAGCTTATATTGCTTAGCAATCATTTTAAAGTAATCGAATCGCAACCCGTGAAATACTTATTATTGAGTTGTTCTGGTGGCCATCTGGAGTCTTCATCATCAGTTCCAGTTCACCAAATGGTGCTTTCCGAGAGCAAATGCACAAATTATTATAAAAAATACACAAATCGCTATAGGTGTGCTCATAATATTTGAAGAGTTCCCTCGATTTGTCCAGGATCCCATCATCAGATCCTGACCTGACGGCCTAGACAAATGGCATTCGAGCGATTGTATTTCTACAATCGCTCAAAAGTCAAAAATGTATGCGGTTGAAATAAGCTACCTATCGAAATGTCAGGTGATCATAAATCAACGAATAGGTTATCGTTGAAGCGATAGCGATTGTAGAAATAGAATCGCTGCGAAGCGAATGCTATTTGTCTAGGCCCTCAGATGACAATGGGACCACCTGGAAAGTGCACCCTTTCAAACAAAAAATAATTTTCCAAACCGGTCCAGCCGTCTTCGAGAAATCAAGGAACACACATAAAAAAAAAATAAAAAAAAATTGCAACGAACTGAGAACCTCCTCCTTTTTTTGAAGTCGATTAAAAAAGACATTTATCATACTGTGCGCCGCCACCGTCCGTATGGACGAATGCCAGTATGAACGGTGCACGGTGTTAGAATTTTATAGAACTTCACCAAGCACATCGGCTAATATGGGATGCAATCCGGGAAAGCCATAAGAATGAACAAAAATAAAGAATAAAAGTGTCGTCATCCAACATCCTCTTTGGCGTGACTGGTTCTTTTTCCTTTTTCATTCATTAGCAAATACTGGTATTCAGCTGCATCCGGTTAGACTGGAAGCCGACCCCAACATAGTTGGGAAATGCCTAGGCAGATGATGATTCATTAACAAATAACATTGACATGTAGGCACTGTAAATCACACAGAGCGATTACCTAGGTGCAAGCACCTAGAGTGGCTGTTTTAGGATGGATAAACGGAATAACCGCAAATAACAATAATATCTAAGAATATGAAACAAAACGTTACAAAAATATATTTACTGTTTCATTTTGTAAGACAAATAAAATAAAATTAAAATAAACATGTGCGTGTCCCTACTTCTCTTTCGTGTTCACTATTACAAGAAAACGTTAATTACTTCTACAATATTCAGAGCAGTGAATTTTTTCACCTTGTGCAACAACATGCATATCTTCGGATCTGTAACGAATTTACAAACGTAAATGTCGCCTTGATCCGTATCCACTTCTAAACGTTTCAACACATCTCTTAATTCCTCTGCATATGGAGTCTTCTTCTTATCCGGAATCATCACAAAATGCCAAGGCAAGCAAATCTGTAAAACATTCCATATAACTGCCTGACTAACAGCATATGCTAAGTCAGGGTCCTCCTCGGGCTCAATTTTAGGTTCTTGTTCACTTTCAATTTTGTCTATTGGTTTTTCTTCAGGTTCAACGGCATCTTCACATGGTGGACAAATAAACGTACTCTTCACATAAGTCACAGACTGCTCTATTTTACTTTTTGTAGTCATGCTCTTCTGCAATTTAGGCACACGTGCGGTTTGTGTAGAATCAACTTTTTTCGAACTTTTTTGACCTTTTCCTTTTTTACTTACTTTCTTATCTTCTGGCGGAGGAACGTATTTTAGTTCATTAAGGGTAGTTCCTTCACAATAGTTTATAACTACATCTAATACAGTATCAATAAATTCTTTTGTGCATTTATTGGCAGAAGCTAAGCATTCCTCTCTGTACTGTTTGAGTTTAATCAGTTTTAGAACTACTTCTTTACACTCCTCTACGTCAAAGCAAGTCTTTTTACCTACAGCCATAGATAACGCTGTTACGAAACCTTGAACAGGATCAGGATTTTTACAAAAAGCTAACAAAAACGCAGAGTAATTCATCATATTTTGCTCAGTTTCAAATAATTCGAACAAGAAATGTTTTATCAAATTCTTTCTTAGCTCTGCATGTTTATCTTCTGGATCGAAATCCTTTTCAAACCAAAGCTCTTCCGCGATAAAATCATCCCTTCCTATCAACTCTGTGGACTCGAGATCTTGACACCGAAATCTTTTGCGAACTTCTAATAACTCATCCACTTGGGGATATTGAATATTCAAACTATAAATAAGAAAATCTCTCCAATCGACGTATACCGTATCGCCAAACAACAAATATACTAATTTGGGCACTTGTTCAGGATTTATACTCAGCCAAGCTTCCGGGAATAGAGGCCCACTACAAGTCTCTTTTCCAAAGAAAAAGAAATCTTGAAGAAGGTATATGAAAGCCTGAGTCAGAATTATTCCTGTAGGTGCAACAATTTTAAACTGAGTTCGCAGAGTAGCTAGTTGGCTAATTTTGAACTCCATACTCCCAACTTCCTCAATTACTGGTCCCATATCAGCTGATGGCTCTTGTGGAGCAAATTGTAAAAGATTAGGATCAATCATAAATGTATCATTTTCAAGTACAAGCGTTTCTGGAATTCTTCGACCATCTTCAACTGCCATTTGTAAATATTTACAAAGTCTATCAACAGATTTTATCTCATTTATATAGTAAGTGTCAATATCGTTTTGTATTTCCATGAACGCTCTATAAATGTGGTCATTAAATAATTTCATATCACGGTAACATTTGTGTTGAAGAGCTAGCATGCGCAGGTTAGCTCTAAACATTTCTCCATTGATTCCCATTGTCCATTCTTCAATACATTTCAACGCGTTCTCTTTAAAGATTCCTTCAAGATTAATCGAATCTTCAGAACCATTTTCGTCTCTCTTTTTCATGGATGGTTGAATTCTAGCTATTTCACCGTATTCTCTTGCTATCATGGATCTATATAAGTCATTCGTATCTTTTATAAGTTTTAAAGCATATTTAACATTATTCTCAATCACTAAATTAAAAGGATTATTGGTGAAGTCAATTTCAATATTTTTAAGTTGCAATTCTTGAAATGCTGATTTTAACTGTCTATACACCTTGTCTTCGCCTCCTCTTTTACTCCCAGATGTGTCATCAGATTCCCTGTATATTTTATTTAATTCCTTAAATGGTATTTTATCTGTTGGTGGCATATGTTTGATCATAGCAAAATAAAAATCATGAAGCGCTTGAAATGTCAAAAAGGATCTGAAATAAGTAAAATTGCGTAATGAAAAAATGTGTTACATAAAATCACACGTGTTTTCCCCGAAGAGGTACTATTACGAAAACGTACGTCTGACCAACGTAAGCCATTCCTGCTTGCAGTGCTCGGCCGCTATAGTAACGTTTACCTACGTTCGTCAATCAATAGCATCGCAGCATCAGATTTTTGTGGGGATAAAATTAATTAATTTAAAAAAAATTAAGGAAATATTACTATGTATTTTTGTTTTATTGGTCGACGCAAAAATAAGCGGTAAATAGACGTGGTCATTGTGTGCACGGGATTTTGTTTTCACGGTGGTCAGGCGTACGTTTCCGTAACTGTACCTACTCAGATTTCGCCAGATAAGTTCTATTCTTACTAATTTTGAACACGCTTTACCTGTTTAGTTCCGTTTGCATGCATGATATATAGGTATTCACTAGGGTTAATAGTTCCTCCATAGCCCAATTATCACATATTAGATCACGTCTTTTTTTCTCCGCGTGTAATTTTCTCTCATCGCAAATATGATACAACCGATCTTGTAACTCTTTAACCCGGCAGTGCCATTCATTTTTTGTCAAGTTAATGTCTCGCCAATCATTTTCAAAGTCATTGTACTGTTTTTGAAAAGAAAACACAAGATCTTGTTTATTAGAGGGTAAAGTAATTATTTGTTCCATTTTATCCTTAATGTATCTTGCGTATGGAACCAAACAGTTCAACTGCAACCTCTTTGCAAAGAACAATTCCTTCATGTCTCTAATGTAAACTTTTTCAATTGCCTGCCAACAAGTCGCCAATGCTACTCCTATTATCTCAGCAATAGCTATCTCGCCATAATCCCAATCTTCTTCGCCAGCCAGTAACTTAGCTTCTTCAATAGTTATCGATTTGCTCACAGCATCTTCCCCAGCTAGCTCCTCCATTATAGGTACAGCATCATCAGGAAACTCCTCCATGGAAGGCTCTTTCACTATCGTCAGCGAAGAGTTTTTACTTAATTTTGAACTATGTCGTAATTTGTCTTTTGATTTGCCATTCATTGCTTCAGCTTTAACTATTTTAGCTTTTGATTTTTTGTCGTCAGATAACGGGGATTCGAGATTATTCAGAACATTTATACCAAACAGTGTATCTGCTGATTGTAGTGGCATTAAGAAATCGCCAATTATATATTTACAAACTTGGGCCAAAAATTCTTTATCCATGACTTCGTAGTACATGCTATAATTGAGACCTAGCACAGCGTAAAATCGGTCAATCAACTCAGAATTCTCTTCTGTTAAATCCCATATGACAAGTTCTTGCAGAATATCTTCAGTCTCTTTAAGATGAAGATAACTTGTGAAATAACTCTTAAACGGTTTTTCAACTATGTTCTTGTGGGGATCGCTTACAAGTTTAGATACTCTCACTTCTTTAAAAGGATCTATTTCTTTTTTCCGATGCTTTGCGATGCACTCTTCGAGATAAATATCGTCCCTATCTTCTAGCAGTTCAGCTTCATTTGGTGGTGTACAGCCAGAGAAAGTCTTTTCTAAAATTTGCGCTTCTCTATAGGTATTCGGGTAGTTAATAATGACAAACCCATTAATGTCATGTTGACCCTTAAGGTATTCAACTAACATTGCTGCTAAGAGATAATCTGTTAATGAATCACCTATAGCAAAAGATTCATAGGCATATTTGCCGAGTTCAGCAGAAACAGACAATGTAATTTCTTCTTCCGGTAATGTTTTTGGTGTTTGCGTTTGTTTAGTATTTGCCGGAATTACTCCTAGCATAGCACTGACGGCTAAATCACTAGTTTTGCTAGTTGCTTCGTCATCCAATTTCATTAATCTGATTATTTCCTTGTCTTCTTCCTCAGGAGTAGCCGCCATAAACTTATCAAACGACAGATCAATATCAACAGCACCTAACATTTCAGATTTAAATTTTCTTAGACAAAAGTTAATGGCGCTTTCAACGCGAACAACGTGTATTTTTCGCAACTGGAGCAGAGTTTGCATTGGAACAGTTAAGGATCTGTCTGGGAGGCCACGTAATAAAGCTTTTGATGAATATGGTGGCAAGTCAGCAGGTGGTAATGGTGGTGGATATGGATATTTCATTCCAAGTAAAGTGTAAACCAAATGACCTAATATGCGAGACCCCAAATATTCATATTTTCTTTCGTCAGACTCAGGGTCATAGTTAGGCAGCAATAAATCCAAAGTCCATGGATAAGAATAATCATGATATTCTTTAAATTCATTATCGTTTTGAGCTTCTTGTCTATCTAATTCGAGCCTTATAATTTCCTCTTCTGCGGGAGTAGATTCCTCTTCGGAGCGATCTTTCAAAAGGTCTTCCGTAGGGTCCAATATATCAAATATTGCCTGTTGTTTATAATATAAAATTTTCCATTCGTGAATAAAATGATCAGGAATCTCATCTCCTATCAATGTCTTAAAGTATGCATATTTCGTTGCATAGTCCACTATTGATAACATCGTATCATAACATATTTCATAATAATGCAGACGTTTTCGCCTCATTTTCTCGGCATATAATTTCTTGTGAAGCAAGATTTGTCTCTCTTTTTCAAAATCAATTTCTACTTTTTCTAGATGTATTTGTTCTTTGACATTTTCAAGAAACTGATCGAACTGCCGTCCTCTTTGTTCTGCAAATTCTTTTTCGGCTTGAACTCTATTCTTGACTAAATTCCGAGCTTGTTGTTTTGTCTCCATTATTTGTGTACACATTTGCTTTTCAAATTGAGATAGTTTCATTACTTTCTTAGCAAGTTCAGTGTCCAGCTTAGTTTCTTCCTCAGCAATAGAGAGGTCCCACATGGAACCACTTATGTCATGTCTAATTTCATTTTGGAACTCTTCGGATTCCGTTTTCTTACGCATTCTGGTATGAAGATTATCCATGTATCCCTTAGTCCATTCGGACCCAGAAATTGCAGATCTTTGATCTATAGCATTTTGTTCTAAAGCAAGAAGCTGATCGTAAGTGTAATTTTCAAA
The DNA here is from genome assembly GCA_947568875.1 of Fissipunctia ypsillon. Classification (NCBI taxonomy): domain Eukaryota; kingdom Metazoa; phylum Arthropoda; class Insecta; order Lepidoptera; family Noctuidae; genus Fissipunctia; species Fissipunctia ypsillon. The sequence continues at coordinate 6,197,118 of OX387660.1, read as the reverse complement.
TTTACAAGGATACCTTAAAGCAAATTGTTCCATTTCTTTTCGTTCTCTGCCTGATAATTTTGATGGCAGTGCAGGCTTAAAGCACATCGGAGTATTTGCTTCTTTTATGTTTTTAAGAATTTTAGAGTATTTATGTCTTATGTAGTCATATGTATCTTTAACTTGTTCGGCTTTCTTCTGTTGCCATTCTATAAAATACTTCTCATTTAGTAGAGGTTTCGAGAGATTATCGACGATTGAATCTTGTTCTTCAGGAATATTTTCTACTTTAAACCTGTGTCCGATTTTTTCTATTAAATCAGAAACCATTTTCCTTTCTCGTTTTGTAAAGCTTGTACGATCCTTTTTGTCTAAATGAAGGAACATTTGATAGAATAGACGAAGTATGGCAGAACCATTGCCATCCATTATATTTTCAAGATCAGAAGCATTTAAATGCACATCTAGGTCCTTTAACCATTCTGATAAATATTTCCAATTGCTTTTAATATCCGCGTGTACAGAACTAGCCTTTATTAAAAAACGTTTTTCTTCATTGATAACGTTGTAGCTGTTGAGTACGCCAGCAATCACATAACCATTTTTCATCATTTGTCCGAACTCGTCGGCTTCCCATGATATTGGACGCTGCAATCTTTCCGTTAGCCACTCCTTCAATATTTCAGCCATATTTTAATTTGTCAGTACATAAAATTGAATATTTCCGTAAATAGTTGACTTGACGCCACCTTGATGCGGTTTGACACAGAGTTAATAAATGACATGTTTGACTGACAAGTTTTTAAAAAAAATACAGACAGTTCTTGCCGTCAAAATCGTGTCAAAATAATCGTAATCTTGTATCTTTTTTTGTATCTGCCAAGTTGGCAACCCACGGTTGTGCTTGTCATTCGTTATTATGACTTTTTTGTGATGTTTATTTTCACTGTTTTCTATGTATATTTCTTGAATTCTGCCTAGATCTAATCCAGGATGAAATGTAATGAATTCGAAAAAAGTGTATGTACCATCAGGCGATTTTCATAATAGGTAAGACGACAGATCGCGTTATTCTATTTGTCGCGTTGTTCACAGAAATCTCGCCACATGAACCTGGAGAATTTGGATAAAGCTTTGAAGGACTTGGGCATGCTGAGTGCAATAACCGAAGCGCGGCGCGACTATTTACGGGAGTCGAAGTCAAACTACAGCGTGATGCGTCTGAACACACGATACGTATCTAACGTGACCGTGGGCTATTGTATGAAGAGAGCAACTAACAAAAACAGACTCTGCCCTTACGTATTGCCAATTAGACACAGAACTAAGAGTGAAAACTCGGATGCGATCGGTAGTGACGTGAGCGATAGCGGGTGCGAGTTCAAAAACAGTCTGTTAGAGCCATCCACGAGCGGGTACAACCACGAGTGCGCCAAGAGTCCGGCAAAGCGTTGCCAGTCGCTGGAGAATCTCGCGCTAGTGGCGGACGCGCCCCCGCGCGCTGAGCCCTCGCCGGACATGGACTGCGTCTCCACGCGCATCCAGAAGCTACAAGTCGATGAATGACACCCAGTCAGGCACTTGCACACAACCACCTCAAAAATCTAGTGTGATGACCTTCGAATCGTATTTACTCTAAGTTGAGTGGCGGAGGTTAGAAATATAAAAGTAGTATTCAAGTGATCTAATGAATGTTGAATAACATATTTTTCAGTGTATTTATACTGATGCATGGATTTAAGTGTAGAATCTGATTCTAAATGTTCCTAGCTCCTTGGTGTACTTGGGTTAATTTTGCATGTATTTTCCACCCCAATGCTAGTGCTGCTACTTCATCAATGTTTAAGCGAATTGCTCAAAAAAAGTTTGGAATTGGTACAAATATTGGATACATGTCGTATCTGAATTTAACTATTGTTTTGATAAAGTTGATTGATATGATAAGTTAGTAAACTGTGAGTGTTTTAATGATTTTTATGGTTACCCTAGAGTTAGCACCAGTGTTTGTTGAGAACAAATTAATTTTGTTTTGGTCTAAGTCACATACGCATTTCATTTTATTTATGTAATCTCTTGTAGTTCTTTCGAGTAATATTTAAACACATAATTAATCCACATTTTGAATGAGAATTACATATATATTTGTGTATATGTATATATAGTAAACTTTGTGCAAGTAAGAAAAAGACTGTATGAAGATCTCATTGCATCCATAAAAATTCATGTCCTATTCAAATGTTATTATTTATTTATTGATATGGCACATCAACTACCTTAAATACACAAACAAAAATAATATACAGTTTTAAGTAACTATTGTGAACTCGTCACTTGCAGAAGTACATAAAAACACATATTATTTATTTGTCATCTGTGCTTTTGTGACTTAGAAATAGATACTTAGGTTTGTTAACATATTTTGTTATTTTGTTGTTATTAATTTAATAACAAATATTTGAAATAAATATTGCTTTGATTAATTCTTATTATAGTTTCAATAATATTGTATTTGAGCTGTTTCACCCCTGTACTGTCAGTGGCACAAAACAATTAAATAAACAAATTTTTGGCATTTCACATTATATCTGTGCAGTGCTCAATAATTAATACTTTTATTGTAAAACTGAAATAAATTATCAGGGAGTAGGTATCACACAATTGAAAGACTGTAATTTTTGTTTTTCCCAGGGGAATAATACGCCAGCATTTGTTTGCAGTGAAGGTGTGAGGTGTGTGATCACTTCCAACCATAGCTTCTCTCTATGCTTCTAACAGATAATGGTCACTAGTTCGGCTTTATTTGCTCGCCGAGCAGACGATACGATCATTTGTCTACACATCGCTGTCAACGAATGCTCGCAAACAACTGCTTGCGGAAGGAAGGGACCATATTCAATGTACTCGTGTGGTGGGGACAACCTGTATCTGGCTAGGTGCACTCCGCATTTTAGGTATGAAGCGACAAGTGTACGCGGCGGGCTCGACTTGCCGGGCCAGTTCAGTGGGCTGCCGCGCTCCGGCCGGCGGAGCAATGCGTAACACACACTAGGAATCGGTTTCATTTTGACAGTTCAACAAAATTCATTACGTTATTTACGGTGTTGAGCAGACCAATTTTTCGAACATATGAAGCAATGGATTAGCAATTTGCTTCAAAATCATTCAGATTGTGATTGATAGTGTGTTACGCCATTAGGGTGTGGGTCGCACGTTAGTTCGATACTCACGCGTCACGTTTATAATTTAGCCATTTATAATTTTGTAATATTTATTGTTTCTACGTAAGTACCTATATTTCAATATTATTCTGTAGGTTGGACGGTCAAATAACACATCAGTATATTAACTATGTATTTTTATTATTTCATTTTCAGCAACTATAACTTACATAAATCAGCACCCGAATTCTAAGGCATTTAGTTCGATACCGATGATCGACATGACTATGCCTGTCAATGTCTTAATGAGTCGCGCTGAGCGAGACGGAGATAACATTTCTGATCATCGGTATTGAACCGAATACCTTAGAATCTGGGCACAGATTACTGTGTTTAGGTTACACACAAATCACCCGGCCAGTTCCTACACTATAAACCATAATCATTCAGGGAAATATCAACTATAGGTATTATAGTCTGCGCTAATCAAGATATTTGAGAACTAACATAATCATTTTTGGGCATTGACCGGTGGCGTAACTGCTAAGGTGCATATTGGTGCGGGGCACCAGGGCCCGCGCGGTGTTTGGGGGCCCCAGGGTCCGAGCCGGGAGCTCTACTAAGTCAACAAGGCACCGGCTTAGGGCCTCAGTCGGCCAAATAGATTTTGAACAACGTATTAAGCTAAGAGGAAAGAGCACCGTAATCCAATAAGGCATGGACCCCCCCAATTCTAACTATGAATGGTCAAAGGAAAATCTAACCAAACCGAGGCGGGGTGCTAGTCATCGCGCTCGCTCTTGGAGTCTAGGCTTTCTTAATATTCATCATCTGCCTAGCCTTTTCACAACTATGTTGGGCTCGGCTTTCAGACTAACCGGATGATGCTGAATACTTAATTGTGTAACTTTTTGCACAAGTCGACAAAGTATCTCCAGTTTCTGTACGCATAAAGAAAATTTAACCTATCCCGAGGCGGAATGCTACAATTTCTGCGCTCGCTTTAGCATCCAGAGTTCTCTTAGTAAATTCCTGCCACACCAAAAAGGGACCGTCCGCAACTGACGGCATCAGCGGCTCTGTTACGCGATAATCAATGGTTGATCTCATATAAAAGTTCCATGTAATTTTATATATTATCCGAGGAAAACAACAATGAAACAATTTCCAGTTTGCACCAGTGCCTCTGATATGTAGTTAGGTTACTGGACAACCTTGTTCGCGTCGTAGGTACCCATGTTGCCTGCGACTTCTTCCACGGGCGAATGACGTTATGTCAGCTACAACTTCAATAAAAATACATAAATTATAACTTAAAATTCATTTATTCGCAGCCATTGAGTATGTAACACTTAAGATAAATAACAAAAGATTGTATATAATATTGCATGTGACTGATTCCAGGGTAAGGACAAAGCGGCTGTGATCAAACGTTCTATTCTATTATCTGATCACAGGGCTTTTACTTTTAATTGCTTCATTTTTGGTGTTTTCCGTTTCTGTTGGCGTTTCTGCTCTTTCAGTTCCCAACGACGCTGCTTCTCGGGGTCGTCCTCCTGGAATATACAAATAGAATGGGTTGTTAATATTGGTTGTTTACCAAGCTTGATATGCGAGTGTAAATATTGTATCGTTACTGGCGGAAAACGTATTTTTATCAATTTAATCTCTACCCGACTCTTGGGGCAGCGCAGGCGTTATGTGATATTCATTTTCAACACAAGTCACAATGAAAATCCAGAGCAAATTTTGAAATTATGAGCAGAAAACTGAAACAGCAATTTTCTCCACATTGAGTTCTATTTTCGACCCCAAAATTCTGTATGATCTCTTCATACAAGGTGGTTTCTTCATACAGTCCTACCTTAGGCTCGGACTATAAGCATCCGGTATCTCCCGGGCCCGAAAAAAAACGGCCCCGGACAAGCCCGGATTCAATCCATCTCTCAAGCAATCATTTGAATTGTTCGTGCATTGACTACATAGGATCAGGGGCCATCTGATCCCGAATTTCACCCGGAAACAACCGGATCATACTCTGGTTTTCTCCGGCCACCCAGTCCGTTATTTTTCGGCACGAGGGGCGGGGTCATTCAATCTAATACGTAGTTGTATGGAGCTGACCCCACGACTCCGAAAAACGTTCATTCTGGGCGCTTCCGGACAAATCACTTTATCATTTTTGGATATTACTTGTGGAATACTCCTTCAGATATGCTGTCTACGTGAAAAGGATGAAACCAGTATCTTTTGGCTTTCCTTTGTTTGGTGTTTCTTTTTTTATTAACGGCCACAACTAAGACACAAAACTTTAATTAAAGTTAAAGTTTCCATTAGAAACACCAAAGTAGCGACTATTCAGCGCAAATGCTAGCGGCCGACTGAGTAAATTTCTCTCCGGAATCAAACGGGCCTCGTGTAGTCGATAGCATGCCGAACTCGGATTTTTCTCAGACAGGGGACATTCCGGAAGCATCCGGATGCTTGTAGTCAGAGTCAGTAAGCCTTTGCCCTGTATAAGTGACTAAAATAAAGTTATAGTTACCGCGAGTATGCGTTCCTTCTCCTGCTTGCGTTTCTCCTCGCGCCTGGCCGCGGCTTGCTCCTGTCGAGCCGCGTGGGCACCACGAAGCCACGCCTCTGCAACTTTCTGGCGACGCTTCTCGCATTTCGCTAGAGCCTACAACGTAACATTTTATTATTATGAGTAACATGGGCGATGGTTTACATAAGAAAGGGAAAAAACGAATTTATAAAAATACTAGCTTTAACCCGCGGCTTCACCCGCGTGGATGTCGGAAAATGTCCCACAGGAATGTACTACCGGGATTAAAAGTACCCTATGATTCCAGGTTATAAAATATCTGTGCCAAATTTCATCCAAATCCGTTAAGCCGTTTTTGCGCCAATTCGGAACATACATCTAGACAAACGGACAACAATTCTTAAAACTAAATTTTCGGCATCAGACTCGTTCCTCGTAAGTACAAATAATTTTTTTCAAAAATATTCAATGTACAGTTTTGACTTTGTTACTATTGTATTTTAAGTACATTATAGACAAAAACCGATTTAATAAAAATCTACCTACGATAAAGTAAAAAATAACTAGTTTCGGAAGACGGTTTTTTTTTTAACCGGCTAAGTGTGTGTCGGACCACGCACAATGAAGGGTAACATGTAGTTGAAAAACATGTTCTCCCGTACACTCTAACTGCAAATGTAAGTTTGTAGACACAATATTGGGAGATTTACCATGTCATTTTAAGAGCGTAGACTTCTTATAGTTTTTTCTGTAATCTATAACCTCCTTACTAATAAACGTATTATATCAGGTGAATAGTTACACACCGATTTCTCTCTTTCAGTCGTCAGTAATTTAACTTTCGAAAGAAGAATACAAAGCATTGTGTAACTATACAGACGCTATACAACGTTTATTTGTAAGGAGGTAAGTATAGAACTATTTTCTGTATATGTTTTTTTTTTTCAAAAATTTAGGCTCCGTAGTTTCGGAGATAAAGGGGGTGGTCATTTTTTATCTATTTTCTTAAATAACTTTAAAACTACTTATTTTAAAATCTATACACATAAATGAAATTGAAGTGACTGTTTTTGATGTCAAAATAACAGCTTTTACTAAATCCGAAAGTATATATACTTATAACAAAAACACAATTTTATCATTTCTTGTCTGTCTGTCTGTCTGTTTGTGCCGGCTAATCTCCGAAATTCCTGGATCGATTTCGACGTGACTTTCACTGGCAGATAGCTGATTTTATAAGGAGTAACTTAGGCTATTTTTATTTTAGAAAAAGAATTACGGTTTCGTGAAAAAAAAAATTTAAACCCATGAAAATGTGACTAATGTATAAAACATTGTTTATTTATTCAATTAGATATACTGATTGTAGGAGAACTTTGTTTTGACTGTACAGTGGAAGTGTGACTATAATTTACGTAGTTTTAATTATTTTTGGGGTAGTAAATTACATATATCAAAAATGATAGAAATCGATTTAGCAAACGATTCTAAACAAACTACCGTCATAATGTGCATTAACTCAGTTACACATTGTATGTCTTACGGCCGACCCCAATAACCTATTTATCACCAGTTTTGGCATACTGGAGATAGAAAAACCCATCTATCTATGGTTTTAATGTCCCAATAATCTATAAGAGATTATGGAATCTTACCGGCCTGACATAAGGACAGATAGAATTTTACTGTCTGCCATCAATAACGATCTGTCTTTTACTGAAAATATGTAATTGGGGTCAGCCGTTAGAGGAAGGGCAGTTTTCGTAGTCCAAGTGTAACCATTGTACTCACAATCAAGATAAGTTCTCACATATAGAAGGAACAAGAACAATGTACTCAGGATTTTGTAATAATTTTGATTTAAAAGAATGTCCATGGAGTTTCTTGCCCATTCTTCTCCATAGAGATCTACGTTTTGCAATGGGCGACTAGCTTCAATTTTCTGACTAACTGACTGACTCTTTAACAATTCAAAAGTGCCTGTAATTGGTTTAATTGAAATAAATGCTTTGAGTTTGAGTTCTCTAACTGCAAGCAGCTGAATACCAGTATCTTACATGGAGCGACTGTCTATCTGACCTTCACAGCCCAGTCACTGGACTCCTAACTACCCGTAACCACTGTCAAAGATCAAAAAGAAAGATAGACTGACCTCTTTGCTAAGCCTGAGCCTCTTAATCTTGTCCATAAGATGGAACACAAGCTGCAGTAATGGCCGCACCTCGTCGCCGCCGCCGTCGGGTCCTAGCGCCAAGCTGATCAGCATCACCTTCTCCGTGTCTGGGGGCTTGGTTACTGCTGACTCCCTGTCAACGAGCGTTAATACATATTAGCTTATGATTCGTTTTTATTATTACCTAGCTGACCTGACAAACGCTGTCCTGTCCAAATTTCAATATTTCATACAAAAATTCCATAGAATAAAGGTCGTTCAGTTTTTCCTGATTTTGTAAATTCTCTGGGCAAATTTTCAAATTTTTCTTTTTCTAAAAACCTTTTTTGGAATATTTATCAATTGGGTAAAGCCGTTCTCAAGTAATGCGCTTACCTACGACCAGCATTTCATTTTTATTTATTAAATGAAAAAAAAAAACGTTTAATAATGTCTTTACATACTATTACAAACTAATGTTACTTCTGCCAAACTGCACAGCAGTTTATTGACAGATGCAGCTCCCATATATACTATTTTATTTAACTACTTGTTGGTACTTTTCCATTAATAAAAGGTACATGCTTATACATTTATCGCTAAACATTAATACTAAATAGAATAATACAGTAAACAACATTATGTCAAGGCACGGTTTGACTTACGTCCTAATATAATTATTATGATAGAAAAAGATCCTTATCATTTTTATAGAAAGACCATGTTTGACAACTGATAAAAGAGAGTTTGTGAGAAAGGATTTGAACTTGATTTAGGAAAAACAAAGAATGTATATTTGTTTATATATATAATACAGTTTATAGTAGTTGTTTTATAATAAAGTTTGTAGCCAAAAATATGGAATTGGATGTAATTTTTATTTTCAAAAAGTAACTGTATCATTTTACCGAACGAAATTGTTGCTATAAGGATCAAATACTGCAGAGGGAGTTTTTGTCAATTGAACCCAATTGTTGTTGTTGTATTGTTCAACAGAACTGATTTCAAAACAATTGGGGATAGAAAGATAAGATTAGAAGAACGCAGACCCTTGTGAAATATGACAATTCTCAAGATTTATTTTTATGACGCCAATACAGGGTTAGTAATAATATTAGTTTTACTCACTCTATTTGCTTGGGGCCGGAGTATTTGTCAGAGATATGTATGAACTGCACGTATTGGTGGTAGTGCTCGAGCGCGGCGCAGACCCTGGTGTCCAGCACGGCGGCCGTGGCCTCCGCGGTCTCGGACATCACGGACATGGCGGCCGGCAGCCCGTGCTTGTCGCCCGGACGCCGCTCCGGACAGAACACGCTCTGGAAACGAAAAGTACACGCTTAATATCATGGATTCAACCTTATCCGGCGGAGCTCGAGCACTGTATAGCGTTTGACGTTTTCATGAAGTTCTGTAGATATTGACTGCTAAATGTGATCTAAATCATATTATTATCATCATCACCATAAGCCTAGCCATTTTACAACTATGTCATTGAAGTCGGCTTCCATTCTAACCGGATGTAGCTGAATACTGAACCTCTATATGATTACTTCTGAATAATTTGATTGAGACTTTTTAGAGAAGTAATTTAAAACTGGATTAGTTTAATTATTTTTATCGATGAAGAGTGCCTGTAAGTTTTTGTTGCACTGTTGCATATGAAACATGTCCCGGAATTAACGCACAACCTCTTTTAAGGGGTCATTGTACTCATCATTATGAACAACTTTTACAATGGGACCAAACAGCTGTTCCCTACATTTATGTTCGCATAACTCGTCAAAATGTAGGGAACTGCTGATTTTTTTCGCGACTTCAGGTTTGGGCCCATAATAAAATTTCTTCATAATGATAAGTACAATGGCTCTTTAAGAGGTTGTGCGTTAGTTCCGGGACATGATGTACCTACATATATGTTTTCAGTGTGGACAATAAAATTGTTGGTGAACCAATACAATAAACATAACACAATGATACATACCAAGTCCTGCATCTCCTTAGACAGCTTGGTGGCGATCTTCTTCTGCGCGACACACAGCACGAAAGGATCGCTGTCGTCTTTGCCGAGCTCCACGCGCACCAGCAGTGTGTCCGGAGTTGGTCTAACTACACCCAGCAGTACGTGGACTAGGTCTTGTCGCTGGAACAGATCAATTAATAATGTAGATAGAGATTTTTTTTTGGTTCTGTAAGGTAATTTAGATAAACCTGTGGATTGATAAAGAGTGGGGCAAAAGTAATGTCATAATGTGAATGTGGCATAATTTTTGCAAATGGCGTCATAATGTCATTGTGATTGGATACATTATGTTGTAGACAGATAGAGAATTAGTTGACAATGCAATGGAGCGATACACACTGTCACACAGCGTAGGCAACGATGGAGATTTTGAAACACCAATTTCCGGGCTTTGTGATCTCGCGTTTTGGCGATTTGAACTAGCCGGCCAGATCGACAGATATAACGGCGCCAGACTCTTTTTGCAATCTCGCATTTACCACAACAAACCACAAACCTTGCAAGTCTTGAAAGCCAACTTTAAGGAAATAGTTCTAAGGTTGAGTGGTAGAAAATGCCTCAGGCATTAAGTCCGTCTTTGTACGGGTATTCGTTTTCACTTGTGCATAAAGTTTTAATAAATAAATAATACATAAATAAATATAAAGTCACCAATTTGGAGGTTGTCTAGCAAGCAACAGTTCAAAATGCCATAAAACGAGCACAAATGTGCAATAACTCAGGAGGTGGTCCTTTGACGTTTTCATTTCCAACAAAATGGCAACCAATTCACATTGTATAAAGAGAACCGTCAGCTCAGTTTTGTTGCGCCCGCGCGTGATACCCAAGGAAACAAATATAATTGGGCTAAACAAAAAAATACATTTATTATCTTTGCCATCGTCACGATCGCCACATGGAGATGCAATGCTCCGACTCACTGCCCCTACGACATACCTCCAATGCTATATTGTACAGTTGTATCCTCATACCTTGATAAGTTTGAGTGTAAGCAGCATGCCCTCGCAGCAGAGGCGTCCGCTGCACCACATAGTAAAACAATGTTCTGCTTCGCGCCTCCAACCGCGCTCGTCACTCGCCGCTACAACGTCTAAACCTGTCTCACCTGGAAACAACAAGTTTAATAGTCAGTATATTTCTTAGGCTGTCTTTAAGAGTGCCCTTCCCGGTCCGTCTATCGTCAACGCAAGCATGGTCGAAAAGCTTGTTGTTTCATGCAGCGTAATTGAGAACTACTAACTGACAAGTGAGAACGCGATTACATTAAACGAAAAATAGTGTGCGGCATAAAACTTGTTCCAGGAATTATACTTTTTTTTTTTGTTTTTCGTAAGTTTGTGAAATAAATGTTTGTCATTTAAAATCTCCATTACATGTGCGAGGTTTCTTTGAAGATGTTTTCTTTACTTTCACTATATATGAGTACTTTATGAACGGCCAAAGTTCAGGTAGTGCAAAAAAGCAGATTTTTGGAGGTTGATACTGACTTTGTTTTTCCCCATTTTTATTTATTGCTTTTATAGAAATCTAGATATAGTGCACAAGATACCTATTAGTTCAAAAGTGTCAAAGAAAGATGTGTCAAACACCATAATCACGTACAAGGATTTTTATGAAAAGTATGACAGGTTGGCTAATATTGTAAAATTATAATTTCAAAAGTGTTTAAAAACCCTAAGTACATAATTTATTCAATAAGATTACGTATACAACATGTCTCAGAATCAACGCACAACCTCTTAAGGGGTCATTGTTGTAGGGGTCATTAGGAACAACTTTTACTGTGGGACCAAACCTGAAATCGCGAAAAAAAAATCTGCTGTTCCCTACATTTTGACGAGATATGCCAACATAGATGTAGGCTGATTTTTTTCACATTACTATTAAAACTTGCAATCAATATGAAACAGAAATCTCAATGTTTTGTCAAGTCGTAAAAACTGCGAAGCATGGGCGGGTCGCTAGTCAATAATAAAAATTCTTACCAACTAACGTAAAATTATCATCAAGCAGCGGTTTATGCAGCTTAAGGAAGTTGGTAGCAATGGAGGTGTTCTTCGCGCGTCCTATCGCGTAGGCCAGCGCGTACGACGCCAGCAGGCAGCACAGGATGCCTTCCAGCCAGTACGCGTCCCAGCGCGGACGGATCATTATAGGAACCTGGAGAAACAGAAAAATAATGTAAGGTAGAATAGAGCAAATTGAGACAGAGGTATCAAGTGTCTTTGTACAAATTGTTTACAGCTTTGGTGCTTTTAGGTTTCTGCAGAATTTAAACGAAATGTAGCAATCACGTAGCAGCTAAGTACGAGTATATAAGAACAACATTTATTTTATTTTTGTAACTGTTGGTTTTAACGGGCTCGCGACCTTTCGCAGAAGAAGTCCTTTGGAAGAAGTGGAGGGAGGCCTTTGCCCAGGGGTGGGACAGCGTAGGCTAAAAAAAACAGTTAGTTGCAATTCGAGAAAAGTAATATAGGAGTTCATATTGGAGTTTAAAATCTGAGTAAAGTTACAGCTAAGGTTTCTAAAGATGATGATTTTAGTGCCACTTGGAGAGAATACAGTTTAATGACCAACGCAGGCCATCCAAGTAATAAAATACTCATGCCTGTAGCTAGTACAAAACTATGCAAGTAGCTGGCATACTGTGTGCCATAACAACTTCTGATTGACCAATGTCACAATGGCATGCCAGTGACTTGCATAGTTTTGTACTAGCTACAGGCATGTGTATTTTCGCCCTAATACATGGCTGCAATGACTAATTCAATAACAACTCAACTTTATTCTCTTTTGTTTATACATGTCCCGGAATTAATTAAGGTGTACTGGGGTAATTCCGACGGGAATTTTTACGAGATGTCTAGAGGTCTACATTTCGGTTAGTTATGTAAAGTAGTTTCATATTTACTGCCATTAATAAGCGACTTCGGTTAACTTAATGAAAAGATTTAACCAATGGATATATTAGATTCATAAATATGTAGTTGGATTCACTAGATAGAGCATTTTGAATTTTTGAATTATAATTTTTTGGTTTACGGGAAATTACGAACTATCTTGGGGTTATTCCGAAATTATTTAAACGTCGACTTTATTGTACATTGACCAAAGGTTTACATTTCTTTTTCAATCGTATTTACCCCTTACACAAAATATCATGAGTTTTAGTAATAGTATCGCCAATATCATTTCTTATAGTTTTGTATTTCGGAATTACCCCAAGAAGAGAATTTTATGGATTTTCGGAATATACCCTTTTTTGGAATTACCCCAGTGCACCTTAATTTAAAAAATCTGCTGTTCCCAACATTTATGTTTGCTTAACTCGTCAAAATGTAGGTATCATTCTTAATTCGTTGATAACAGCTAATTTTTTTTCGCGATTTCAGGTTTGGTCCCATAGTAAAAGTTGTTCATAATGATGAGTACGTTAATTTCGGGATATGTTATTTATTAGATAATGAATAACGAAATTAAATCACATGTTTTGATGTTTGACTGTTTACCTTAGAAATAGTGATCTTTGGTTGTTCAGACGTGCGTGGAGCATTGTCCTGGAACCCTTCGAACTCCTCTGGGTCTTGGAAGTGCTCAAACTCATTGTCTTCATCCTGAGAAGAAAAAAAAGAATACTTTACTATCGAACTTAGTTTCGTTTTTAAATACAAGGATAATATGTTGATCATGACTATTGCGAGGAGTCCCAGATAGGTTTGAGATGTAAAAATATTTTAAATGTGAAATCATCATGTTGGTTTTTCCTAGAACTTAAAATTAATAAAGAAAGACTAAACTCACGTCCATAGCAAGGTCAATTCTCATGTCATCTTTAAACAGACTTAAACTACACCACTTTCAAGCAAAATAACAAAAGAATTCATTTGCAATTCAATTAGGTAGTGTAAGTAACCTCTGTACTACAAAATAATACTGTAAGCCTAGTTTAGGTAAGAATGGCGTAGTGAGTGAATCAAGTAGTTATGGGTTGTATTAAAAAACCTTAGAGCCATCACAGACAATAACAAATTAGACTAACAAAAGAAAACCTGTCAGAGCTCCGCATAATCAAAATTCACTTTTGAAATACAATTTTGGAGTTTTGATCCACTTTCATATAAGGCTTCCGGTATGGAAATTTTATGAGTGAAATTATTACAAGCATTTACCATAATAATCATAATCATTTTTTTGTTAGAATATGGTACATTATATGGTATTAAGATTAGTCAATGTTCACTCTGCCAAGTGTGGCATACAAATATAACACAAAAGCGTTTCATTTTTCTGCGCAACATACCTTGCGCACCTTTCACGGAGTAAACTCCAGTCGTGCGTCGGAGCTGACGATACACACTTTTTTTTTACAGCTCTAGGAGTGGTTAAGTATGCTAATCAAGTTCATCCTGGCTACTGGGCAGTCAGCTTTGATACCACCCTAGCTGACAGAGTAATCTTATTACAACAAAATAGTCTATACAATAACACAACCATCGTAAGACCTTGAGAGAACAGTAGCAGGGTGAGGACATGGAGTTGTGCCACAAACTATGCTCCGAACCTCCTATCCTGCACTCTAAGCCCCTCTATACCCAAAAATATGCAGTCAAAGTAACCCTTGCGGTGCCACCGACGACGCCATAGAAGTGGCGAAGTTTTGGGCTAGCAAAATTTAAAATACTCTGGCTGTCGAGCTAACGGTACAAAAAAAAAATTAGAAGTTTTTTTTTAACATACCTCCACTAAGATCTCGTCTTCAGTTTCGACGTTGGCTTCAAACTGATCCTTTAAAGATATCTTCTGTTTTGTTGGAGGAGGCAGCTCCTTTTCTTCAGCAAAATCTGATAATGAAAATATTTTAATGGTAAGTGTTTCATTATCATTATTATATCATTCGTACCTAATTTATATCAGCACTACGGATGTTCGACCCAATGGCAGGCGTGTAACAAACATTCTGCATCCAGCCCAATCACCAGCCATCATTGGCAAGCGCCCCTTCTGTGAACCTCGTACATGGCGGGCAGAACTATACTGAATCCTAGTGTGAGGTCTAGGAATTCAATCCACTTGAATGTAAAATTACCGAAATAACATAACATCACGCCTTGTTTCCCCGAAGGGTTAGGCAGAGGATTACCGAAATAAATTTATTATTATTCTTATATTTTGACAAGCTTGCAGTGGCGCAGCTACAATTATCATTAGAGGGAAGCCGAAGAAAAAATTATTCATTTCTCATAAACTCAGATAAAAAAAATTTAGGCATTTTGGTAATGTTTTTAATCTTATGATGACTGTATTAACTGGTATTAAAATATAATGTAATGTGATACACAGTTACACACACAGGTGTACATTATTTGGCAATAGTAGACATTAAGAAGAGTGGTGGGGTCCGAAGGGAAGCCCATAGGAATCGGGTTGTATGAAGGCTTCGCCACTGCAAGCTTGCCATGTGTTCTCACCACCATGATGAAATTATCCTCACACAGTAAGCATTCATATTTTTATAGCCTGCCAGTTAGCAGACATTCATAAGCAACAGGCTAAGTTTACACAACTAGTAATTTACACAAATGAAACCTTACACCTTTCTTAAAAACCAAACCGTGTTTATATTTGAAAACAGTGTGAGAAAACTTGAATTTGAATGGATAGAAATACTAAATATGGAGGCACTGAATGCTCATTCTGTCTCTGTATGAGCATTAAAATTGTAATAAATCTGGAACAGTATTAATAAAGCACTTACCACCAGCAAGATCATCATCTTCTGCCTCAAACTGCTCAAACTCTGCAAAGTCATCGTCTTCCAATGCCTGATCCTCAAAAGCCTGGGCCACAAAGGTGCTGCATAGCAGCACAACTATTGATAATAGCACCCACCGCATTTTGTACCTACAAATGTAACAAAACTCCCTTAACCCTCGGCATGCCTGGAGGCAAAAAGTTACATGATATGCCTGGTGGGTCTGTCAGACCCGGATTTTTAACTTGTTATTTGTCTAATAAGTTTTGATAAATAAGTTATTATAATGTGTTAATCATTTTGCTAGGGGTATACAGTGGATTTCGGGTATAACGACAATGAAGGGACCACTCTATTTTCGTCGTTATATCCGGAAGTCGTTACAGGCAAAGGTAAAGAGATACAGACACGTACACATGTGTAGTTTATATTCATTTATTATTGAAAATATTTGCACACATAGTTATTCACCGGTACATTTAAAAAAATGTGTAATATTAGTTTGCTTCAATTTATTTTTTTGTGCTAGTGTACGCTGTAGGGTGTATTCTATTTTCATTACTTCTTCAATATCTATAATATCCTTTCCATCACCAAATAAACAGTATCTTTTAAGCTTTGTTACAACACCTAACACATCCTTAGTTGTAGGAATCTCACCTTCCTTGCAATCTTCTTCTTCCTCCTCATTTTCCTCATCTTGCGTCGTATGTGATGGAACAACAGTTTCAACAATTTCACTATCGGACAAATCGCTAGTAGTGATAAGTTGACTGTCAATATCAACATATGTTGCCCAGTCCGCAACATTTGTTCCGCTTGATGATACTGTAGTCAGTTGTGCCAATGGTATGTCCAATTCATCATCGGAGTCGTCGTCAATTGTTGTGATAGCCGAAGATTTACGGAACCCAGCGTGTAGAAAACACTTTTTGATCGTATCTGGAGTCACCCGAGCCCATGCCGTAGTTACCATTTCAATGGCATCTAAAATATTAACGGAAAACGGGCCTGCCGAGTTTTCAATGTCGTTCATCATTTTCTGTACTAAAATCTTCCTATAATGACTTTTGAGGGTTTTAATTATCCCTTGATCAATCGGTTGAATCACTGATGTAGTGTTTGGTGGTAAAAATGCCAGTTTTATGTTGGTCAAATTCTCTATTTTAGGATGAGCTGGGCAATTGTCAATAAATAAAATGATCTTCTTTTTGTTATTTCTTAACTGGGAGTCCCATTTGCGTAGAACTTTTTCGAAAATCTCTGAAGTCATCCAGGCCTTTTTGTTTGCTTCGTAATCAACTGGCAAAGATTTAACATTTTTGAAACATCTGGGTTTTTTTGCCTTGCCTATGACCAATAATTTTCTTTTTTCCCCTGCCATACTTGATGCAACAAGCACGGTGATTCTATCTTTTGATAATTTTCCACCAACGCACTTTTCCCCTTTAAATTTCAAGGTTTTGTCAGGAGTTAACTTAAAAAACAAACCTGTCTCGTCAGCGTTCCATATTTGGCTATCAGTATAACCTTCAGTCAATTTTGGGAAAACTGTTTTTAGCCAGTTGTCACAGTCACTTTGCGATACACTAGCGGCTTCTCCACAAACTTTGCCTACTACAATATCGTGTCGTTGACGAAATCGGTATATCCAGCTTTCCGAACACTCAAAATCCATTTTTCCAAACAGTCTGCCAAATTGATTAGCCTTTTCTTGCAGCAGACGACCGCTCAAAGGTACGTTTTGGCTTCTTTGGGCTTTGAACCACATTAGAAGGGCATTTTCGAAATCTTGATGCGTCGGTTTGCGGTTTTTCTTAATTTTTAAGGATTTGGATTCAAAGCATTCTAATATTTTATCACGGTTTTTCCACATCGTAGATACTGTTGAATGGGAAACTTTGTACTCTTTGCACAAATCAGCATTGTTTTCACCGTTTTTCAATTTTGAAATGATTTCCGCCTTTTCTTTAACAGTGAATGTGCGTCTAGCAGCCATACTTATTCAAAAGTTTACTAAACCCAGTTGCTACTCAGAATATCACTTTGTAACTGAACCATAAAAGCTCCGAAACGTACACGCTTCCCCTACCTACTTAGTTGATATCTATAAACAAAAGGTAAAGGTCTCCACACTTGCTGACCATCTGTGTGCAATGGATGTAAACAAAAGATAAGAAATGTTTGTGAAAGAAAAAAATCTTTGTGTCTTTGGCGGCCGACTCCGGTCGCAATATCTGCATGGGATTTCTAGGAATTTGTTACAAATGATTCATTAAAAACAGTCGCTACACCCGAACTCGGCGTTACATCCAAAGTCGCTATAGCCACATGAATTTTGTACTAAAGTATGCTTTAAATTCAAGGGACTTAGATTTAACGTCGCTATAGGTAAATGGTCGCTACAACCAAGGTCGTAATAAATGAAATCCACTGTATATTAAAAATTAAAATAAAAAAAATATTACAAATCAAGAACTATTTAATTATTTTTCTAACTAAACTCGGGTACCGGTTTTTGACAAAAAACTAGATTTCGTTTCTCGTCATATATTAGACTTATAACATACTCTTGGAACTATACGCACTTACTATCCTACTACTATGAGTGAGTGCTCCGGATTGATGTAGCAGGTGGGGGGCGTCTAGCGATTCATAACAGCCAGCTATTGAGTGCGGTTAGGCACGAAATTCAAATTTGAATGAAAAACAACGGTTTATGTGCAGAGGTGGGTCTGACAGACCCTACCAGGCATACCGAGGGTTAAGTTGAGGTCTAGTATAGACCTAAGTTCAATATGTCCCTGTAAAATTTAAAAAAAGTGGAAATGGATGGGTGTAAATGGATCCTGTTAAGATCTGTGGATGCTTTTGCAATGCATAGTAAGGTCAAACCTGAATTGACTGGCTTGTCAAACCATGATAATCAAAGAAAATTGACCCCAATACAGGTCACCACAGAAGGATAACAGGAAAAAATCAAGTGAAACCACAATGCAATTGTAAATCTTTACTGTAAACAGTTCTAACAGGAATGATGAGTTGATTAGGCAAGTAAGTACAGAATTTATACAGTTTTCCTTAAGCAAATACTCATTTGAATATTTTTAATTCTTGGTGACACAAGTAGAATCTTATCTCTTTTCCAAGGTCGTTTTATAGTATGTCAGGTTTCAGGTGTGGATCATGGTATTAGTCAAGTTTATACTGTTGTTCCCAATAGCCTTTACCTTCAACAAAGTTAGTGTGAATGCATTAAGAAAAAATACAAAAGCCATTCAAGATAAAGTTTTAATCCAACTTTAAAGTATTTTTGGCAATGTCGTTTCTTTTTATAAGACTTTCTACGGCGCAAAATTAGTTCAATTTAGCTCTCAAGGTAATCTAAATATATCAATTTTTATTTTTACTGCATAGAATTGCACGGCTGACTGTGCAATTTTTTACACCTCATATCTCCCGTAATATAGCGAATCACACAGATTTTTGGTTACCTGTTATCTATTTCTCGACGATGTTATCAACTAAACTAGCTCATTAACTTAATAATTAAATTATTTTACACAATAATTCAATCACATTTCACCTACTTTATTGCGGGATTGACACCGTAAGTTTTCGTTGCATCAATTTCGTAAATAGAACTAATATTACTGGATAAGAAAATTATGACAATTTATTAGCCACTAAAACACGCTCATTCCAGTTAATCTTAATAAAAAAAGGTAAGAAAACTGTAAAGAAAAACGTACTGTTTAATGTCATCGATGTCACGTCACATGACATTTCTAGAATAGAGTTGCTAGAATAAAATATTTTATATTAATTCGTTTTTATTTGTGATTTATTTATTAACCAGCAACACATTTTTTATTATATTCTCAAAAAAAAAATCTATCAAAAGCAAAACGTGTCCCTATTTAATGTTTCGTCGTATCGATAGTTACATTGAAGTGAATGGTATAGTTTTCTATGCAAAAAGTTCAAGGATAGTGTATGCAACAAATCACTATAATAAAATTATGATCACTCAGGATCACGATGACCTCACAATCATAATGACTTGATCGAAATAATATTTCCGCTTCCTGTTTTTTTTATCAGAAAATATCTTCTACATATCTATTTAGTGTTTTTATCTCTACTGGGGAAGTAGAAAGCAAAAAAAATAAAGATAAATTAATGAAACTCCTTATAAATAAGTAATATTACTCAGCGATTGGTGTCGTCATTGGTCGAAGATTACGAGGCCAACCACCCAACCACCGCGTAAATCCGCGTCGGAAAGCCTCATTGAAGGCTGCTACAATCTTGATCAATGGATATTTATTCAGGATTATTGTATTTAATTTTTGTAGTTTCTATAGAGGACGTTGACTTGTTTGAATTAGATAGGTACCGATGTAATTAGGGTTCCATGCGTCCGAATGAAAAACGGAACCCTTACAGCATCATTCGCGTGTGTCTGTCTGTCTATCCGTTTGTCACAGCCAATTTACTCCGAATCTAATGAACCGATTGAGTTGAAATTTGGTACACATTATGAATTTCTGTGACCCAAACACGGACGTAAGTATAACGTAAATAAATGAATTTTGAATACGGGGGTCGCTTTTGGGAGGCAAATATATAAAAAAAAAATCCATACTTAATACCGTATGACATATCAAACGAAAGGACTTACTGTGAGGATCTCAAATAAATATTTTTTTTTTATAATTTGAAGATAAATAGGTTTGAAGTTATTTAATTAAGAAAATATATGAAAATTTACCATTCCCCTCTTATCTCCGAAACTACTGAGCCTAAAATTTTGAAAAAAAAAATACTGAAAATAGTTCTATACTAACATACTACAACATACTAGATTACTGGAACACCTTTAAGAAGTCTATGATGAAGTCTTAAAATTACATGTTTTATCTCTCAATGTTGTGCGTACAAACTTACATTTGCAGTTGTAATGTATGAGAGAACATGTTTTTCAACTACAATAATAATTATGTTAAGTGTGGGGTTCGGCATAAATTCATTCCAACTACGGTACCCTTCATTATTATGCACGGTCCGACACGAACTTGGTTGGTTTTCTTTTTTTTTTTTGGAAAGGCAATATGGCCGAAGCCAGGTGCAGATGGTAACATCATCCAGATCATCATCACGTTCACTGTTGAACATAGACCTTCCCCCAAGGATCGCCACAAAGGCCGACCCTGCGCTTCCTACATCCAACTTTGGTGACATCATCACCCTAATTGCGTAACACACTATCAATCCCAATCTGAATTATTTTGAAGCAAATTGCTAATCCATTGCTTCATATGTTCGGGAAATGTATCTGCTAAACAACGTAAATAACGCAATGAATGTTGTTGAACTATCAAAATGAAACAAATTCCTGCTACGTGTTACGCAATTGCCCTGCGGGATCAATCAGCGCAGCTTCGTCGGTTTCATAAGTTTTAATGTTTATCAATAGAGTTCCCCCTACAGGCCGAAGACCTTTAGATCATTCCTACCATGGAATTATCTACTTAGGTACTCACAGTTACTAAGAGTAAGTGCCTAGTAACTGGAGTTAGAGACCTACTTAGGTACTACCGACATACCGCTGGCAGACGTAATGCATAATATAGAGTAGAAATTAATATTTATGATCTATTCCCAGCAGACTCTGCTGCCTCTTTTCTTTTTAATCTAGGTACTGAAAGCCTAGTTAAAAGAGAAAGATTCTATACGACTCCGTAATTTGTTTGTTTAATTATTTAAATAACTAGGAAAACATTATTTATTTATTAAAATAGTTATTTATTTCGGAATATAATATTTACATAATATTTATAAGCTAACAGACATAAAATATTTTTTTTTATTTGGAAAAAAAAAAAACAACCGACTTCCAAAAAAAACTTCGAAGCAGGATCTCAAATTTCTTTAATAGATTTTCGAGTTTTAATAATGTCGTAAATCTATTAAAGAAATTTGACAGATTGTAGTAGTTTGATGTGCTGGCGTCTGTACCTACTTCGAAGTTATCATTACGAGTGACATTACCAAGTTGCTGACGTGCTAATTAATATTTTTATTACGGCTTGATATTTTTGTTGCCAACACGACAGAAAAGGAAGGAGCAAACACTTGGTCCTTTTAATACTGCTGCTGCTAGATAAGTTATGCTGCTTTGGTGACAGGCGGTGGCGACTAACTTAGCCCCAGTAGATCATACCTGGCTCATAATGTTCATAATGCTGTCAGAAGCATGACAAGTGCAAGACAAACAGTTTAGAGTTTCTTTTCGGTGCATGCTGTGCGCGGCGGCAATTTCATCGCCCACAGGTGTGTATTCGGTTATTCCCATGATACATACAAACATGATTTTATGTATTATCTAATATGGCACTAATCGTGACTCTTCCTTATCCGCTAGGGATCTAAATCGTGATACAAAATATCGTGCGTGTAACAAAACATTCAGCTCATAAATCTCTTTGTTGGCAGACAAAGCCGGGCCGGGCATCTAATTCGAATTCAAAATTAGAAGGCGGCCATCGATCGCGGAGTTGCAAACTTGATTTAAAAAAAAAAACAAAAAGTTTACGTTCGACAAAACACGGCAAAACTTAAAGGCTGCGTTTAATTATAACTTTATTTCTAAAATTTCGGTTCGGTTGTTTTTTGAACAAATCAATTTGATACAGTGATCAGTCGTTCAATCCTTTAAGTTAGGTACATGTGTGTAATTGTGTATGTATATGTATGTTTCTGTATTATTATCTCCAATTGTAGGTACCTATAGTTAATTGTTTATTTAAATTAGCACCTTACTTTGATATTAATATTTGCATGCCAAAATATGCCATGGCACAAGAATATTTATTTACCACCTTTAGTATTACCGCATTTGAAGCAAATAAATTACTTTGACTTTGACTATGGTCAAAGGTAGGTACAGTTATTTTTAATTAAAATAATGACACAACACATAACAACATAACTGACGAAATGTGGGTGTACTATAGGTACCTACACCTCTGCCTAACCCTTCGGGGAAACAAGGCGTGAATGTTAAAATAATGACACTGTGAAATAGCTATCTCTTGTTTACATATAGGAAAAGTTGTAAAACCAGTAGATACACATATGCTAGTCTGTAGATTTTCCCACGAGAACTAGGGAAACTTCGATCAAGTCAACTTTATCTTTATTTAGATGGACATAATGTACCTACCTACCTACCTACCTAATGCTAGGGTTGAGATCATGTTGAGACTTTCTACTTTCGCGCCTTTTCTTATAAATGGTCGGTGCCGGATGCCATAAATTAAAAACAAATGCTGTCAAAACGAGGCCTCTTCGGGGAACACGACTATGTTCCCCGAAGAGGTTAGCAGACATGCTTGATGCGGCCACATTATACACCCATATTTGACCACTGGTCTTTGAGAATACCTTTGGCCATCAACTGGGCACAAACCCAAACTACGGGCTGCTACTGAAAAGTTACTTGGTAATGAAAAATCTAAATAACACTTTGCCTAACCTGCACCCTAATTGTGTAACACACTATCAATCACAATCTGAATGATTTTGAAGCAAATTGCTAATCCATTGCTTGAATATGTTCGAAAAATCTGTTTGCTCAACACGTAAATAACGCAATGAATGTTGTTGTACTGTCAAAATGGATTCCCAGATTCCTACTGTTAATGTGTTACGCACAAAGAATATACTACTCTCTAACAATTAGGGTGCTGGGGGCTGGTCCTATATCCTCTGCGTGGGCACAGTAGTCGCGTTTGCGAACACTAGACCAACGAGGCAGTCGTTTTGTAGAGGCAATTATTAGAATAGGTAGGTAAATTATTTACTGTCAGGTTGGCAGAAACGTAATGAGACACTTGGTTTACGTTTTATATTTTTTACTATTATTACAATACAAAAAGCTTAGTCAATGATGTACTCACCATTAGCATCTAAGACTTCTTGCCAACGATCCGGCAAAGTTTGGATGCCTTTCGCCCAGAACTCTGATGGCTGTGCCTCGAAAAAGTTGTTCAACTCCGCCTCTACATCCGAGAAATCATTCAATTGTTTATCCCACAAATGTTTTTTCAGGGCTCTAAACAAATGATAGTCTGATGAGCCGAGGTCTGAGGAATAAGGTAGGTTGGGTATCGTCTACCAGCCCAAGTTCTCCAACTGTTGGCGACCGGCAGATGCGACGTGAAGTCGAGCGTTATCGTGTAGTAAAACTACATTTTTTTTAGTTTTTTCTTGATAGCAGCAGATAGTTTGGTGAGCTGGGTTGAATATTTGTCAGCGTTTATAGTTTCATTGTGTTCATAAAACAGCATGCCTTGCGCGGCCCATAAACAGCAAAACAGAAATTTTAAGCGGTTCTTTTGACTCGGCTTCGGTTGACTTGGTAGCGTTTCTTCTCGAAACAGCCAAAAAGCACGACGTGTATCGTTCTCGTAATGAATCCATGATTCATCTCCAGTAACCAGATCAGACAAAAACTCTTTACATCGGGGTCGCAGCAAAAGTGATTGACAGATAGCGATACGGACTGCACGACTGGCGTCTGTAAGGATGTGCGGTACCCACCGAGCCAAAAGTTTTCGATACCCAAGCTCATGCAGATGGTATTCCACGGCGTGGTGATTGCAGTTAAGTGCTTCCGCTAATTCACGAGTGGTAGCATCCGGATTCGACTGCAGTTCGCGGCGTAAATCGTCATCATTCACTGCGGGTGGTCGTCCTGAGCGTGGCTGACTTTCAAGGCTCCTGTCACCTGATTTAAAACGGTCAAACCATCGGGACACCGTCGCATGGCTTGTACTTCCAGCGCCCAATGCAGTGTTGATATTGTCAGCCGCAGCCCGCGTACTGTGGCCTAACAAGTACTCGTATAAGTATAGTGTTCGAACTTGTCGCTCGTCCATTTTTTCTTCAAACTGACTAAACCGATGTTTTTTGTTTTTGGGGAATGGCATCTCGCAGTTCAACCTATAGGAGGTTGTCGACTGCTTAACCGGGCTTTCCTGTGGATGCCTCAATAAATTAAGGCCTCCAGCCAGGCATAAAACTAAAACTAAGCGACTACTCGCTAAGGGCACCCCCTGTGGGGTACGGACCTCGGCTTAAGGCGTCGCTGGGAGAGGATAGCAAGGGGACATGCTGGATCGGATTAATGACTAAACCGATCGTGAGGGCGGCTTTATATACCCCCACATCACAAGTACCTAGAATGTCCTACAACATTCTAGAATATTTTCGAAAACAATTAACTTGAAAAAGGAAATGTATAGAGTTTTGTAGTCTCATTACTTTTGTGCCAACCTGATATTATTTTTTGTCATATCTCAGGACTCAAGGCTCCCGGACCTTTGAAAGGCGTATGAGGGGCTGAAGCCAACTCGCAGAGGCCCATTAGACGTTTTTAATGATATGAGGCACCACTATTATTTTGTTGTAATAGTGCACGAAAGAAAATGCGTGTAAGTATTTAAAAGATTATTGTAATACGTTGAGTGAAAGTAAGTTACTCAATCTATTGCTTACGTTACGAGCAAAATGTAGTAGGTAACGTAACAAAAAATAGAGTAAGTTTTTTGCAACCATAAGGAATTGTAAGTAAGACTGACTAAAGCCCGGAAAAGTGAAGCAAGTAAGTAATTAATTACCTACTCAGAAATAAGTGGTTTAGTTTCAACTGAATGGGTAAAGAATCAATACTAAGACTATGAATACGAATAGTAGACCGTATAACATAAGAACTTGGTGCTAACAAAGGGCACTCACTGATTTAAAGCGGCAGTTGTTGTGTGTTTGGTAAATTAAAAATTACAAAACATGTTTATTAACAAGTTCGGCAGTAAAAACTGAGCAGTACCTAAACTAAATAAAAATGAGTCATATCAAATATTTAAATGGGTACTTAAATAAATAATTGGGCAGTTAAATGACTGAAAAGGCAGTTACGTGTGGGCAGTCAAGATGGATCCCGCAGAGGTCGCCCGCGAAATTCAAATTTTCTTGCGTTTTTTTTTGCAATTTGCGGGTCAGTGTCAGGTTATATCTTGATCAAAATATGATTCAAATATGTATTCACAAAATTATTGTCGATATACATTCACAACAACATCAAATATTACCTGAGTCAACAAACATACATTAACGGAAACAACTTTCTATGGGTACATACCGAAAAGTATAAGATGGATATTGGTTTAAACTTTTTGAGAATCATATACATCTCTCTAAGTTAGATTTGTTCTAAAATGTCATGATTCCCGAAATTATGACATTTTAGAACAAATCTGCCGTGGTACTGCTCGCTGCGTTCGCTCGGCTCGCGCGTGGTTTATCACAGTTCTAACCTAACCTATGAACTGCCGAACTATTTATCTAACCACCCATTCCAACATTTTTATCCGCCCATTTATTTATTACACTACTTGAGTATTTCTTGTACTGACATTGTAGGATGAAATAACTGACCAATATTCTTTTTATTACCGTTCATGTTTTTCTGTCACACTAATTTATCATAATAACTTCCCCATGTTTAAATACCATTTGTAAAAATTACTCTTAAAAAGGTGTATAGTCGACCTCATAATTGCTTCATCACCCTAAGGTTCAATGTCACTAGCACGTCATAAAACGACAAGATGGACTATGGTTGAAAGTTGAAGCATAGAATTTATGTTTAAACCTCCTTGGGTACAATTTTATTTTATTCCGGAATATTATATTTACATAATATTTAAATAAGCTAACAGACTTAAAATAAAAATAGTAATATTATGTACTTACATATAAGTATTATAAAAGGAGCTTGTGGCTAAGAAATAACAGCCGCACGGGTCAATCGATCAGGTTAAGCTACGCTTGCCGCGGTTGGTCCGTGGATGGGTGACCATCTTTACATATCAAGACCCCTCCGTGCCTCGGAAAGCACGTTAAGCCGTTGATCCCGGCTGTCATTCGTAGATCTTTGACAGTCGTTACGGGTCGTCAGAAGCCCGAGTCTGACAACCAGTCTTACCAAAGGGTATCGTATTACCCAGTAACTGGGTTGTGGAGGTCAGATAGGCAGTCGCTCCATGTAAAATACTGGTATTCAGCTGCATCCGGTTTGACTGGAAGCCGACCCCAATATAGTTGGGAAAAGGCTAGGCAGATGATGACATGTAGGGTCACATGGTCAACAGTGGATCAGTGGTACACAGATGATCACACGCATACCTGCGCCATTTATTAGTGTAAGAGTAAATCAAATACGTAATCGTGTCTCGTTTGCGTACTCCCTCTCACTCTCGCAGTCGCCGCGCGGACGCGCTCACAAACAGACGCGACAGCGCGCCATTTTGGTTTTCCGAGAATAAAAACTACCGATAAAGTAAGTTGAATTTTGTTAACATAGCCTATACTAAAGCTGTTTTCTTATTTACTTTATTTTAATTGTTTGTGTAGATTTATGTAGTTTGATTGAGTGCTAATAAATTTACGTAATTATTTGTGGATCTTGAGAAATTTGATTTTGAATTGTATAGTGGTGATATGGTTAACAGTGGATTGATCCACTGTGTACACGATCCAGAGTGTACCTTCATTACAAGACATATAATGGAAGTTTATTTTTACAGAAATGCCGAGGAATAGACAAAAAGAAAGAAAAGTAGGTACTCATACACATGAGCAAATGCGTGAAGCATTAAAAGCAATAAAAGATGGAAAAAGTATAAGACAAGCTGCTGCTGACCATAATATTTCTTATACAACACTACAAAGGAACTACAACAAAAGAAAAAAAACTCGCAAAACCAACTCACAAGGTTGACGCCAAACTATGCGGTGAACCAAGTATTTTCCAAAGACCAAGAGCTAATATTGAAACAATATTACATAAAATGCGCAAACCTTTTCTATGGTCTGTCTGTTAAGGATTGTAGACAAGTGGCGTACGAAATGGCCAAAACTAATGGCATCAAAATGCCAAAGACTTGGATAGACAACCAATTAGCTGGAGAACGTTATCACTGAATGAAGACTGAAAAAGTACAAAGTTCCTTTAAGTTTGTTAGAAAATTATGTATCTTTATGTCAATCACAACTCAGTAGTGGTTAACATTGTTTAAAAATAAATATCCAGTTGATTATTAGCATTGATTTTTATTACTTTCCTGTTCAGATTTTCTTTGATCCATTGTGCACCAGGGGGTGATCCACTGAGGACCATATGTGTACACAGTGGATCAAAGCCCACTATTAAAATATATATATATATATCTTTCTAATTGTACACTGATTGTCAGAAAGGCCAACAATATTGTAAAATTTAATAACCATATTATCCTTTGGCAATTTTTCGTACAATTCTGACTATTAGTTTTTATATTATAATGCATTAAAAAAAGCGATCCACTGTTGACCATATTACCCTAAGTATTATAAAAAAAGAAGGAAAATAAACCTAAGGCATCAAAAAATTCGTCCTCATCGTTGTCAACAAGAAAAGTGCCCCAAAGGCTGGCAGCATTGCCACGTTGTATGGCGATTCTGATTCTATGGCCAAAAAATAGGCCAGCCCTCTGGTCACGTGTAGAGTCGACCAACCGCTTGGCGATGCCTCGAAAAACCGAGTGGGCACTCGGACCCCATGGCCCTAGTGTTTCAATATTCACCTTGGGTTGAAATGATCTAACTGTAAATTTTAACAGTAAAGTTTCAAGCTACTGGATTGTTGTCAAATGTGCAACGAGGTCGACTATACAAAAGCCACTTGTTGCCGCGCTAAAAATATGCACACAATCAAGATGAAATAATAAATTATGTGGTTCAAATAAGTATGCCAACATTATCAACAAACGAGTTTTAAAAATAAATAAGCATATTTACTGTAAGGAAGAGACCTAATTAATATCCCAATAAATCTTAATCCATTCTCTTGATTAAAAAAATGTAAATTGAAGTCATTATAAAACTCTCCGTTATTTCGTCAGAGCCGGCTGCCTGCGTCCATGTCGCTGCCTAGATAATAAAATTCAAATATACTTATTTCCAGTTTTAGTTGGTGGTGGAACCAGTTCCAGGTTTATAAACTTGAACTTGAGAACAACTAAGTAGCGTGGGTCCGGCATGGGGTGACCATGACTTACGGATTTTCGATGAGACAAATGAATTTTATTTATTGCAAAATTTTATTTAATGTTGTTGTAATTTACAGGGAATAATAATTGTGTGTTACCCAAATTATTATTTACCTAAATTAGACAATTACCCTTACAGATTTTTTTAGGTCAAATAGATCTCAGTTGTTGTGCTTTAACACTCGGTTAGCGCTAGATTTGGCATTTCTACTTTTCTTCAGCTATGAAAGTATGCTCATTATTTAGTCATTGACGTTGGTTGATTTGGTTGAGGAAAGGATAGCAAAGTATTAAAAGTTATGTGTAGGTGGTGCACCAAGGTAAGGCTATGCTGTGTCATCAACACATTCTTTCCTTTTTGTATTGGCGAAGTTAAGCTTCTGCAAAAGATATCTATAGGCAGGGGCTCGTGACTAAGTAATAACAGCTACCTACACTACCCTTGCCGCGGTCGGTCTGCGGATGCGTAAACATCTTCATATACCGAGACCTCCCGTGCGTCGGAAAACACGTTAAGCCGTTGATCCCGGATGCCATTCTTGGATCTTTGACAGTTACGTGGCGTTAGAAGCCTGAAAGTCTGACAACCAGTCTTACCAAGGGGTATCGTATTACCCAGTAACTGGGTTGTGGAAGTAAGATAGGCAGTCACTCCATGTAAAATACTTGTATTCAGCTGCATCCGGTTAGACTGGAAACTGACCCCAACATAGTTGGAAAAAGCAGATGATGAGATACTCATATCCGGTTTGGTACAGGTACCTACTGAACTTTTTCTTCGGATATTCTCCTGTATTTACCTGGCGGATGTAGATAATATTATCACTGTTGAAATAATTTACTATAATCAAGATACGGATTGCGGTTACACGATCTATGAAGACAAATGTGCTAATGATCATAAGTACCTGAAAGGAATCATGGGTGCAATAAGTTTTTCTGAACTTCTAGGAAAATCTTTTCGTAGGTATTCTTTAGAATACCACATCAAAATATTACTTACTAGCTTCTACATGCAACTTCGTCCGCGTGTTTCTTGTTTTAACATAAATTATATCCTATGACACTCGGCAATACTGTAGCTTCCCATTAGTGAAAGATTTTTCGGAATCATATCAGTAGTTCCGAAGATTACCCCCCTACATACAAACTCACAAGTACCTCACCTACCATACCTTACCTCTTTATAATATTAAGCATAGATTATCTCAATACATGAGTTCAAGCACTTTTACTGAAAATATTTTCCTGTTTATCAAACTGTGCTAACTGTCCCAACGCCAAGATAACAAATATAGGTGTGTTAGTCCCAAGACACATTCTTTTGGAGTTTAAATACTGGTATTCAGCTGCATCCGGTAAGCCTGGAAGCCGACCCTAACGTAGTTGGGAAAAGGCAAGCAGATTGATTCTTGAGCCTTAAGAAGCATTTTTTTTTTCTGATCAGCTTTTTCTAATCTAAGTTGACGTAAGTTCTCAAGATATGAGCTCATCATCCCTTAACGAGTTTACATTCCTCTTGCTTCTAAATTCAGATGAAAGTGTGACTTGACGCTAAGCTGGAAAATAGACAAGGATTGATAATAAAAACACCTAGTCATTTAAGACTACTTAGAGATTTATCCAATTAAATACTCTTCTGCCCGCGATTTCGTCTGCGTGGACTTCAGACCTGGTTTACCGTTTATAAAAGTATCCCACGAGTTAATCCAGGTTATAAATTATCAGGGTGCCAAATTTCATCCAAATCCGTTCAGCCGTTTTTGCGTGATTGGGTAACAAACATACAAAATATTAAGAAGGAAGAAGGATTATGCGTATCCTAAAAATAACTCTAAATATGGTAATCCTTAGCCCCATCAGTTGAATCGGTTTCAGATTTCGTCGTAAATACAAATGATTTGAATACTTAGATGTTTGTGTAAATCTGTTGTTTTTATAACATCTGCCCATTTTGCACATATCTAGGGGCCTACGGAGATGCTAAATAGTCACTTTAGCCATTTGTAGATCTTGAATGATTTTCCATACATTTTCCTTCACAAGAAATGCTTAGCAATTTGCATTTCAATTATTTGATGAAAATTAAATAAAGTTAACATTAATTTAAAAATAAATACAATCTTTAATTCTACTTTATAGTCGATTCACATACCTAAATTGTAAATAAATAACGTTTACAAGAAATTAATATTTATAAAATTAAATTAATATTTAATGTTTATTCTAAATGAATATTTTAATGATCAGTTCATATTCTGACAGAAATCTATACATCTTTAACTATAAAAATAAATAAAATTTAAGTATCTGTATATAATGTCAAAATAACAAGTTTTTACTAAATGCATAAGAAAGTATAATACGGTACTTACAACAAAAAAGCATTTTTTTTAATGTTTGTCTGTCTGTTTGTTCCGGCTAATCTCGGAAACGGCTGGACCAATTTGGACGGGACTTTCACTGGCAGATAGCTGATGTTACGGGGAGTAACTTAGGCTACTTTTATTTTAGATACATAATTAGGGTTCCGCGCAAAAAAAAAACCATGAAATGGTGAACAAAAAGTCGGATTTGAAAAATTATTTTTGCATTTGGTAGCCCAATTCTTGAGGATAGTTATAGGCTATTAAACATCATACTACGACCCTTAGGAGCCAAGCAAAAAGAAAAAAGTCAGGAAGAACACTAAGCGAAAACGAAGTAATAGCGCGGGCGGGCGGTGCAACGCGACGGGTCGGGACGAGATAGTTTTAATAAAATGTGGCTGTTAATTTGTATTGTGTATCTTACGACTTCCACGCGAACGAACTCGCGGGGCACAACTAGTACTTAATAAAATCCGATATCTTCTTAGAACTAGCTTTATTTTGGCACTGACGTCAATAGCTACCAGTCTCCTTCCTCTCTCTCTCCTCCTAAAAAGATCTATAAAATATTAAACACAAAAAATATATATATATTTGGTATGAGCTGACTTCTAAATGGTTTAACTTAGTTTGGCTGAAAAAAGCCTAAAACCATAACCTTCATCCGTATTACTAACTTAAAGGAAAACAAAATCCTACACGGATACAGATTGACAATGACAACAAAACAAATCGAAATCAAAATTCGAATTCGATAAATTCATGGAACGCGATGATTCAGGCCATCTACATGGCAATATAAAGTGGCTAAAGGCCATGTTCAATGCCAGTCGAGTTCTGCGCGTGAGAACACACGCTGCATTATTTTAGTAATATTTTTAATTTTTTTTAAGTTCTTTTTTTAAACCGCCAATATGGCGTCTGCCGTGATTAAGTTAAGTGCCATATTGTTGTTAGTTGCTGTGGTCGCCGCTGATGTCTGTTAGTATTTTTTTTTTTAATTTATTATTTTAAGTAAGTGACGGTCTGATAATGTTTGTAGGGCCTACATGGCCAGAGATCGCAAAAGACAGAGAGGTTTGGAGGTAAAAAAGGAGGCCTTTGCCCAGCAGTGGGACAGTGGGAATAGGGTAACAAAAAAAATAAGTTTACTAAACTTTCGCGCGATGTGGTTGCGTGGAAAAAGCTCTGTTGATGCATGATTTTTAGATTTGAAAAACTGCAATGAAGCTTTGATATAAAAGAAGTAGAACTTCTAAATCAAAAACGTAACTCGATTTATAAAAAAAATATTCAGTATTTTTTAATTAAGTAGGTACTTATTATATGTATCTTATTTTAAAAGAACAACATAATGCTAAATAAATAAAGAAAAGAAACCTAGTATCGTTATAATAACTGTTAGGTATCAGAGGCGAAGCGCGCTAACAACTCCATTCCTACCGGCTTCCCTTTAGAGGATCGGATGAATAACTTCACCTACCACCATTGAAAAACATTATTATTACATTCAGTAATGTCTACGATTGCCAAGTAATATATCTTCGAACGACACCACAAATTGATCTAAATAAGCCAGAAATTTATAACTAAACAATTTCTTCTTCGGCTTCCCTCATACGAAATGTCAAGCCTCGCCACTGTTAGGTATACCTAGCTTATAAGTACTTATAACTTCAGTGTTTAATTTTATTTATTACTGTACCTATTACCTACCTACACATTAAGTACCTATAGGTTTGCTACAAAGGAGATTATTACTAGATTATCTCCTAACACGATAATAATGTCAACGATCAAGGTAAAGTCTTTGTAAACAAATACATAGATACAGATAGAAACTTATAAGTTTGCTAGAGATACCTACTTATTTATCTACCATTGTATGGTTGCCTAGTACATGAACACACAAGTTCAGCAGCACATCTCGCTTTCAGTTTTCTCCATCCGATTAACATTTCGTAAAATAGTAATATAATTTTATAATAAGTAATTTATTTAATCTAGCCATTAATTAGTAAATAAATAATTTTACCTAAAATTTTACGTTATTGAAAGTCCTCACTCCATGTTATTAAGGGGAAGCCACTTGATTCTTTGTTCTATAAACTTACTGAACATAAATGTCGGATATAATACAAATGAAATATCAGATATTATTTAGACTTCGCAATAAATTCAGTCGTCAAGAGTGGAAACTCCTCAATATTCACAGAATGATGAAAATATGCGTAAAAAACTGTTCAAACTACGATCCAACGCAATTTATATGTAAAATAGTTTTTTCCTTAGATTCTTAGAGCTGTTGGTATGTACCTACCTATACCTAACAAGTTAGTTGTTAATCCCGTGTACTTACAATAAATAATTTAGTAAAGGAATGCGAATCAATAATACATGTAAATAAATTACTTGAAACTTGATGTGACCATAATACATTAAATTTATCAACATTGTTACGATAAGAAATGGAAGGAGGAGCTCGTGGCTAAGTAATAACAGCCGCACAGGTCGATCCATCAGGTTAAGCTACGCTTGCCGGGGTTGTCCGTGGATGGGTGACCATCTTTACATACCGAGACTCCTCCGTGCCTCGGAAAGCACGTTTAAGCCGTTGGTCCCGGCTGTCATTCGTAGATCTTTGACAGTCGTTACGGGTCGTCAGAAGACCGAAAGTCTGACAACCAGTCTTACCAAGGGGTATCGTATTACCCAGTCACTGGGTTGTGGAGGTCAGATAGGCAGTCGCTCCATGTAAAATACTGGTATTCAGCTGCATCCGGTTAGACTGGAAGCCGACCCCAACATAGTTGGGAAAAGGCTAGCCAGATTGATTGTTACGATAAAAAATAAATATCAAAGTAAATAACTAGTTTTAGGTACCTACAGCCGGGTAGGTTTTATTTTATGTAAAAGTAGATATCAGCAACTGACCTTTAAAAATCCACATTTTTTTATCCATAAGATGATAAACATTCTTTTAAATAGTTATTGTTTAAGCGCCCGTCGCGCTCACAGTACTTAATGCTCATTATACACGAGCGGCACGCGCCAACAGCAGAGGCATAGAATCTGCAGCCGTCTACACTCGTCAGTGTCGAAATAATTATACAAGGTGGACAGGACGATTGACGTTCCTTTAAACCACGTAAAGAAAATCATGTTCTTTACCCATATACAAAAAATCAATCAAATCCAATGAATACTTTAGCCACAGGAAATTATTTTGCATTTTCATATTTTTCAACATGATGTAGATCTGAGTCCGTAATAATAAGTAAACATTGCCGCCGCCGCGCCCCGCAACCCGCACCGCACCGTTGGTCAGTGACTTCGTAGATAAAGCGTGTTTACTTTTTATGCAGTTGATTCTGCTATTTATTTTGTTTGAAAACTGCAATTTATAAATTTTCCATTAATTACTAATCTTCGTGTTTTAAAACGTTTCGATGGATTAGTACTGTGCTCGTTTTCATTTAATGTCGCACATCCAGATACACGTTGTAGAATAATTATTTCTATAATTTAATCTACATATTTTTACATCATGACGTCAGCCTTCCAAGCTGAGTCTCTCATTCTTTTCTTTCTTCTAAATATGAAATAGGGTTTATCTCATCAAATATGCCATCAACTTATATATTCGATAAGGATGCATGGTACAGCCATGCCCATGCAGGCTAAAACCTCTACAATACCTGCATAGTATAATTTTGGCGCAAAGTAGGTACTTAGTGTACTTACCTACAAAGGAGCCTATACAGGCTGTAAGGGACAGCCCACCGAAGACTGATGGGGTGAATTCAATATATCATACTAAGATGACCGGTACATGAAATTATTTCAGGAACGTTATGGGAATCCAATAAACCTATTACCTCACACGCAATGTATCGTATCGTATCGTATGTATCGTAGTAAAATGTGCGTAGCGAACGGCAACACAGCGAGCCTTCGGCCGCCGAGCATTTTAACATCCATTGCTTATTTTTTGATTTTAGCTGTTTTATTGTCATAAACGGAGTGCTGCATACAGAGAATATAATTTTACATTGAAATAAAGGAATAGTAACTGAAACGCCGATAAAAAAATGAAAATTTTCCAGAGAATAGAATAGAATATTCTTTATTGTACACCATAAAAAATAAATAATAGAATATAAATAATAAATAGAAAAAAAGAAAAATAAATAAATAAGAACAAATAGAAAAATAAAATAATAAGAAAAATAATAGAATAATAAAAAAATAGGAATATTTCCGATGGAATATGATTCAAAATAAGGAGCTGAATGCACCCTGTTAGTTTGCGGAGGGCTGTCCCTTACACCCTGTTTAGATATCGTTAGCATTTTGTTTATTACAGCTTATCATCATTGTGTCTCGTAAGCAACCACATCATTAAAATGTAGCCAAGATTGCCTTTGCCACAGAACATTAACCTTTATAATGTTTCTTAAAGTACCTACATTTTTTTACATCAAAACGTTTTAAATCACCGCATACTTTGTTGTCTAATTGCATAGGTACTTTTGTACCGTGAAGACATGTACTTACCTCACATTACCTTATTATGACAGTACTTACAGTACTAATGTACTGTCGTAATAACGTATTTAAGTAATGTTAGGTATTTTATGTTAGGAAAATTATAACCTGACTCGATAATTAGATCATAATTTTCCGACCCTTGTCAGTGTTGATATATTTACGAGAATAACGTAATTATAATATCATATATCATTATAACATATCATTATCTATTATAATAGCGTAATTATCATGAAAGCTGTCTATGATAATTGTGATGCTATATCATGTCGATGTCAGAAAAGAAACATCCTATATCTAAGGAATCTATTAATTGATAACATCCTTTTATCTTATTATTTCTATAATACAAGGTGTAATTTTAAACAGTGTTAATTTGTTAAGGGGTCATTGTACTCATCATTATGAATAACTTTTACTATAGGACCAAACCTGAAATCGTGAAAAAAAAATCAGCTTTTCCCTACATTTATGTTCGCATAACTGGTCAAAATGTAGCGAACACCAGATTTTTTTTCGCGATTTCGGGTTTGGTCCCATAGGAAAAGTTGTTCATAATGAAGAGTACAATGACCCCTTAAGAGATTAACACTGTTTAAAATTACACCTTGTGTATAGAAATTCTGACTGCCTAGTTGGTCTGAGTCAGATGAGGTCCTGGGTCCGATTCCCAGGTCGGCTAAAGTGATATTGTGTTTTTCCATCTGGAATTTCTAATAGCAGCCCGGAGTCAGGATTTGTGCCCGGTTGATAGCAATAGGCTCGCTCCCTATTACATGGAATTTAACATAACTGGCGAAATGTGGGTATGTGCTAAAAGGTACACCTCTGCCCAGCCCTTTGCGATACACAGGCGTGATGTTATATTATATATTTATTCTGCTGTTACATTCCGCTGCTGGGGAAAAATGTTCCCTTTTGTATGTTGAGTGATGGGTGATGTAGTTACTCAGGACCCTTCTACCAAAGATTGTGCATTATAATATTATTAACTAGTGCTTGTAATAAAATGTAGTGATAAATAAAGATAAAATGAAATAAATTAAGGAAGTAGTCCTAGGTTAAGTTTAATAAGTATGTTGTTTCTACAATGATATTATATGTATAAATAAAGAGGTAGATATCGCACTAGCGCGCGAAAATTGTTGCAGACAAATTCAGACAATTGTTGTAATTTGATTTAGTCGGCTAATAGCGGCGAGCGAAACGAAGCGTATTTTAAGCGCAACACACTACGGATAGCTATCTATTTCTATATCATACGATCAGTATTATCTATCGCAGTCATAGTTGAAAACTACTATTCACCTATATGTAATAACAACATACACACAACATGTACATTTGTAATAACAACGCAACGATATCAGGGGGCCAACCACCACCTCTTAAAGCATTATTATTTTAATGTTACTTCAGTGTGAGAAAGAGATGGAGCTATACAGGACGTCTAGCTCCATCTCTTTCCCACACTAAAGTAAGATTATAATAATACTGCTTTAAGAGGTGGTGCTCTAGCTCCTGAACGATGCTCAGTATGAATGTAGCGTATCTTTCCTTTATATTTCATTGTGTTTCTACTTTACTGAAATGCATCATCTTTCATCATAGATGGGGCTTTCAATTTGGAAGATAGAGCTCCAGTAGCGTCGAACCTACCTGAGGTAGACTTCTGTCAGTTTGAGTATCAACCCGGTACATCATCATCTGGCTAGCCTTTTCCCAACTATATTGGGGTCGGCTTCCAGTCTAGCCGGATGCAGCTGAATACCAGTATTTTACATGGAGCGACTGCCTATCTGACCTCCACAACCCAGTGACTGGGTAATACGATACCCCTTGGTAAGACTGGTTGTCAGACTTTCGGGCTTCTGACGACCCGTAACGACTGTCAAAGATCCACGAATGACAGCCGGGACCAACGGCTTAACGTGCTTTCCGAGGCACGGAGGAGTCTCGGTATGTAAAGATGATCACCCGTCCACGGACCAACCCCGGCAAGCGTAGCTTAACCTGATGGATCGACCCAAGCGGCTGTTATTACTTAGCCACGAGCTCCTCAGCATCAACCCGGCACATAAAGCTGGAAAAAAAAATTCTTTCATCCTTTTGTTATCCCACTGCTGGGCAAAGATCTACTCCACATCTTTCCACTCTTCCCTGTGTGTTGTCTTCTCCGGCTAATCTCCCACATATTGGCCGACTTAGAGGCGTTTGTAAACGCCTCAAGGTCATCATCGAAAAATTATTATCTAATAAAAAGAATATTGTCTTACATACGCCCTTCATTAAGTTTAATGCAAATTACAATAAATTAAATTTAGTTACCGTTAATTTGCGTTAATTTAGCGAACTACCGGTGAAATCTCTGATGTGTATTTTTGGAAATCGAAAACAATACAATTGCGTTATTTAGTAATTAACATTAATTAATTTAAATAGAGGAAGTGCTGCAACAATGCAGTGTATTGGAAACTAATTGGAAACAGATCGCCATTGTTAACGATAGATACTTAGTACCAATTAAATGATTATTCTCCCATAGACAATTACAGAGCATTTATAAACGATTTATTGGTGTCGGAAATAAAATTATACACATGACATAGAAAGTTATATCGCTCTTTTGTTTTTGTTTAATCCTACCTTCTGTTGTGTTCATCATAATGTGCCTAGCCTTTTCCCAACCATGTAAAAAAATAATCAGCTGTCCCGATACATTTCGATCGAATACGTATTCAAGTTTTGTATGGGACAGCTGATTATTTTTTCGCGATTACGATGTTGGTCCCATGGAGAAAGTGGGTCAGTTTGATGGTCTTTACCACAGCCTTAAAAATGACCTAACATTTCTGATACACACTGTATACAGTACACCTGCCTTTGCCTGTGCCTTTGGAGAAAACAGACGTAATCCTATGTTAAGTACATACAATGTGGATTTGGACGTACGACATTAAATTAAAACGATCACAATACTAGTTCATCGAAACATTTTAAAACACGAAGATTAGTAGTTAATGGAAAATTTTAAAATTGCAGTTTTCAAACAAAATAAATAGCAGAATCAACTGCAAAAAAAGTAAACACGCTTTATTTGACCAACGGTGCGGTGCAGGGTGCGGGGCGCGGTGGTGGCAATGTTTACCTAATATTATGAACTCGGATCTACATCATGTTGAAAAATAAGAAAATGAAAAATAATTTCCTGTGGCATTGGATTTGATTGATTTTTTGTATACGGGTAAAGAACATGATTCTCTTTACGTCGCGTGGTTTAAAGGAATGTCAATCGTCCTGTTCCACCTTGTATAATGCTTATTCGAATTCTGTTTCTCACTCCTCACCTCATACCTATATACTTTTTCTATCAGTTTTTGAAGTGGGAACTTCCTTTGCGCGCTTTTTGAACACACTCGGGTTGGTGACGCTGGATCGGGTATACTCTGCTCCAGACGGGCGGTGACGCTGAATCGCGGATACTCGGCTTCAGTCAAATGTTTTCACTTCTATCGTGTGGTAATAAGCACACACCAGTTTTTAGTACTTAATTATACTTGGCTGGCCATGTGACATATAGTATCGGAATTTCTTCATTCCTCGCTCTTGCAAATGGCCGATGAGCCAACCACATATTTGTGGTCAACAGTTGCATCATTCAAGCAATGTCACGAAGGTACTTGGCAGACGGATCGTTACCGTCAATATTTGATATTTGCATCTTTCTATCGAAATTCTTGATCTAGCATTATTTGATGAAATTCTGAGTAATTACATAACATATCATCACGCCTTGTTTCCCCGAATGGTTGGGCAGAGGTGTACCTATAGAACACCCACATTTCGCCAGTTATGTTTAAAGTCCCATGTAATAGGGGGCGAGCTTATTGCCATCAACCGGGCACAAAACCAGACTCCGGCCTTCTACTGAGAATTTCCAGAAAGAAAATCCCAATAACACTTTGTTTTTAAATGTGATCGTAGGCTTCTACTTTCCAATTCCTAAGTGCAAATGCTGGGGAACAAAATTATTCTTACCCCAAAACTTTATCAAAATTATATCCTGCTCACAAAATTATTCCGTCTTTTATGTCCATAGATGTCGCTTAAAATTATCATTAGAAGAATAACAAATAATTATGTATAGGTACTAAGGACAATATACCACAAGCTAAAAACTATTCGTCACAAACATAAAACTGCTTTTGCACCACCGAACTATTTTCTTGTCGAAAAGTGGTTCACCGCAAATGTCCACGATGGTACCTGGCACCAACCTTGACGCTCAACAAAGGTGTTCCGCCAACGCATGCACCTTAATTTGTATGCAATGTCCTAGGAGTATGTCGCCAAGCAAGTCCAGTATAGCAACGTAGATGAACCGGTCTTGCTTGAACCGGATCAAGTGGTAGGCGCTACTGCTACAGTGCGCTCGCGGTGTAGTGTCGAAACGTGTAAACAAATATTATGTTTTTGGAAAAACAACTTGAAATCCCGCTAATACAGTCCAGTTTGCGCTACATCTTCAAACATTTTTGTGACTATTTCAGTAGTGATTTTGAAATCAGCTTAATTTACGCTGGCATAAAGTTAATATTCGTTTAAATGGATATAACATCGATTGGAAGCGAGGGTTTGAATAGACTTTAAACAGAAACGAATCGTTCACGCATTGCTGCCCACAAGTCCTTCGGTGAGCAGTTTTTTAAAGATCTGATTAAGGATAAAAAATGAATTAAAAATGCCGCTCGTTTTTTTACAATGTTTTGGATTTTTGGCAGGTCTGTTTTATAATACGAATATCTATGATTTAATTAAAGGTCGTTAAACAAAGAAGTGGGTCAAAAAATTCTTAGTTTAGTGTTATTTTTTGACAAGTTTTTGATGTCTAACTCATCATCAACTGATGATATCTTAGAGATTTGTGAAGACCCAAAGAAACCCAATACACTTCCTCCATTAAACAAAATGAAGGCAGTTGATTCAAGGCCTCTACCCTGACATCATAGGTTTTACAACATAAAGCTAATTTAATTCTCATTGCCTTAACATCAATTCTATAAATATCCACGCCTTAAAATACAATGTGAGAATTAAAAGCAGAAATAAAAATTGTAAATAATGTGTTGTTAATCGCATCGTGCCCTCCATATGTATGACATCACTAATATCCGTGTGCTGAATGGCAAACGACCATAACAGGTCAGACCGTGACGTCAGAACACAATATAAATATTGCAACGTGGTTAGCGTCAATAACTAATGGTTCTTTATTGCCCTATTATTTGTTTACTAGCTGTGCCCCGTGACTGCGGTCGCGTGGAAGTCGTAATATACACAATATACCAGCCACATTTTAATAAAACTCCCTCGTCCACCGCCCCGTTGCATCGCCCGCCCTCGCTATTACTTCGTTTTCGCTTAGCGTTCGTTCTGACTTTTTTATTTTTGCTCGGCTCCTAGGAGCTTAAATAGAAGCTTCAATTTTATTTATTTGTATGTATAGATTTTTGATTTATTGGGTGTAATTTCTAATTAAGACGTGAGAGGGATTTTTTATCGAGTTATCGATCTACGGACATGTTAATTTGTGGTTTTCTCGTTAGGTATACTAACTACCTGGTGTTTTAGCATATTCAAAGAAATGCAACTTGTTAATCGAAAGAAACTTCAAAATGAAGGCAGCTTGGATTGCTGTGCAGCAATTAATAGGGCCATTTGGCACACATGCAATAGGTACCTATATGCATCACTGCTTGGAGAGCGGTTTTCTTTTCTACTTAGATTTTTGAATGTAAGACAGCCAATTCAAGATAAAAAGGACTGCAAAAGCAACGATAGGCAAAGGCCTTGGCTGTGCTTCTTTCAACCCTTGCTTATATCAGGAAATTCATTCCATTATATTCTGTTGCAACTTGTCCTACAGCATATTATATGTTGCTCTCTATCCTCTACCTATCTTAAGCAAACTCGTCATACTTTTGCTCAGTGTCGTAGTAACTGCACTAATTTGGCATGCATGCCTCTGTTACTCACCTTATTACGTACCAACATAGGAATTAAGACATACGCATTAGATCTTGAACTTTAAACGGATTTTCCCAGAGTATTTCCTTTCTCTCCTTCACAATTCACGAGTAATGTCTATTAGATACGCTTGAGGTATTTCTCATACGTAATTGCTTCCGTGGTATGTATACCTATTTGTCAATAGGTCAGTGCTGAAGATGTTTATATAGTAAATAGATTTGTTTCCGCATCGATGTTATTAATAATCCAATACTTTATTAGGTATTTTATTCCATGTTTGCTCCCTGAATACTTGTGATGTTATGTAGATTTATTGATTAGAATTTCTCAAAAATACTGCACCACAACAGTTTGCGCGTCGATGAATACGCCGAGAATATTCGATACAATTCCCCGATAATCAACGGTCTCACGGACTTTATTGTACGCATTAAAGTCAAGTAGCTCATAAAACACACCGTGTGTTGTTTAAATCAATCAGAATAACCTTCAATAACCTTGACCTCGACAGTCGACATTTAAGTCCATAAAGTTTGGACAAATAATAATTTGC
The DNA here is from genome assembly GCA_947568875.1 of Fissipunctia ypsillon. Classification (NCBI taxonomy): domain Eukaryota; kingdom Metazoa; phylum Arthropoda; class Insecta; order Lepidoptera; family Noctuidae; genus Fissipunctia; species Fissipunctia ypsillon. The sequence continues at coordinate 6,154,846 of OX387660.1, read as the reverse complement.
ATCACTGGATGACTCGACAATGACGTATACTGAGAACAATGGTATCTATGTAATAGACAATTATAATTTATATAATACAATAGTTTGACAAGCGGAAAATCTTAGAAGTGAGAAAAAAATAAGTCACATGTGAGGTAAACCCACACGGATCTTCCTTCAAATGCAATCAATGTAGGGTATTCGGGAAAACCGTGCGTAAAAATTTGGTGATCTAACAAAAATTCTCGGTAACAATTATTTAACACCTATCAGAGTCTAAAAAAAAATATCAGAGTCTAAAATATGAATGCTTAGTTAATTATTAAGATCCACTTGCACCACGCTATACGTGTTTAAAACTTCATTCGGTCTCTGTCAACTTCAAACGATTGACAGAAATACATAGAACGATGTTTTAAATTCGTTTAGCGCTAAACGTATTTAGTGATTTGTGGTGCAAGTGGGCCTTATTAAAAACTAAAATGACAGTTAAATAAGGCATCAATTCAGTAAAATCATTTCAGTAAATATTCTGACCAAATTGCCAGTTTTACGCCCGTTTGCATCACTTTTGACACTCCATTCTTTTTATATAGAGGCAGCTATATGATTGCGTGGTACGCGGATTATGGATGATGATGATGATGCAAGCAAGATTGAACTCTTTCTTACTTAGTTTTCGTATTTTATTAAGTACCTACGTATAATTTTTGTACAAAAGTCGAGCCAACTTCAGCAATAATTCGTGAAATGGCTATGTAGAGGTCTACGTTTAGTTTTCTTCTTTATCAATCGTAGTTTTACAAACAAAATTAAGGGCCAGGCAATATAAACAAATCGTACATCATCGGACATTACAAGGCCCAGCTATGACCACAAAAAATACCTTGACCTTAAACAGGACTCACTTTACATTTTGCGGTCACATTTACATATCCATACATTTCGTCATCACTCATCAGTTCATCACATACAACGGCCACCTTGGATCTGGAATTTTCACACCACCTTTTTTATTGGTTTTTTGTATTCTAATTTCAAAATTTTCACATGTCAACATACCCAAATAAAACTTTATGATCATCGGACTCGTTTGTGCATGTTTTTTTAATGCATTCTTTTTTTGAATGCATTTTAAAAGTGATTGATGTTTTCGTGATTTTTTAAATCTTGGGTTAAGTGTATCACACAGGCTTGGCTTTTTTGTTTTAAAATGTTCGTAATAGTTCGAATCAGGTTTTTATGGAAAGACAAATTGGAAAAGTAAAAATTGAATGTCCTGAACGATATAGGTAACAATAACAGTAAAAGGAAATGTAATAAATTAATAACAAAAAAGACAACGCATAAAGAATCCCCTGATCCGTTTGCGTCGTCTTTCTCGTTATTGAATACGTAAAAACATTAAATACCTTCTGAGTACCCTTCGTCGGAAAGTATAATTTCTTTACAAATTCAGTAAAACTGCAGCTGAACAGTCAGGCAAAACCAGGAGTAAAATCGGACATCGCATATCATTCATCAATTTTTAAATCATTGCAGTTTTTTTTAAATCCATATGTTTCATTACAAGCGACTATTGTTACGAGTACTACTTATATTAAAAAATCTTTTAAACTATAACTAACATGAACTATTAATTAATACTGTTTTCCCACTGAGTCTACATCTCTCATCTAACTCTCCTGTCGCAGGTCTGCTGGAAGAAATTTCTAATGAAATAAGCAATACCTTTGTGCTCTTCTATCTTATTGTATTTTTTCTCTGTATAAACCACTAAATAATTAAATTATTCGTTATTTCCAGCTCACTTGCCAGGCTCGTCACAGCCAGTGACGGAGGTGTGTCTCGGCTGCATCTGCCAGGCGGTGTCCGGGTGCAAGCAAGGCATCCAGTGCGAGGGTGATCACTGTGGACTGTTCCATATTACCTGGGCGTACTGGGCTGATGCCGGCAAACCAACTCAGAATGGACAGTCGCCTGATGCGCCTGATGGTAAGACGTGTTCTGTATAATTTATTTTAAGCCCCGTATTCAACGGCATTTGTGTTGATGCTTGCTGGCAATGTTTCACACTCGTTGTGAAACAATATTGTGCAATTTTTGTGGGATTATAGACCTTCTAGAATTTAATTTAATGGATTAAACTTTTCTTCCGTGACTGGCTGATAAACATTTGAATATGCGTCGTTATTGAGCCTGCCCTTATAAGAATGATTTTTTGGACACAGAAGTACAATAACGCCCGCTGTACACGGCACAGTTTCTTTACAGTACGGTGCGCGCTAGCCGCACCGCAGAATAATCGTGTCAGCTTGTATGATACGGCAAACCACTGGTTCTATTGTATGCGGCGACCGGCGACGGTGCGGCGCCGTGCCGTAGTGCCTCCGCGCTCAGTATCGTCAACAACTTCCACAGTGATCCTTACTACACTAACGTCGTGCCTACACACGGCGAATCAACCGTAGTTTTCACGGCAAAAACAGTGTGTGTATCGGGTCTTAGAGAGGGTTTACCTAAAATACCTCTGTCTGAGCGAAAATATTTGCATAAATACATCCGGAATGTTTCAAAGTAGGTAGTCGTTTATTCATGAATCTCTATTTATTAATTTGCACGCCTGACACCGTAATGTTATCTATTCAAATAAATCACATATAATAGATAAGTAAATATGGTACTTAAATACCAATTATGCAAAGTATTATACTAGTTTCTTGAAACTGACCGGCCTTGATATAACTACTTTAGGATTTTAACACCAGTTACAGCAGCCATTAGAAAAATCGATTGTAAAATATCGAATAGTTGGAATTTGCCAAACAAATCACTCGTGAGTCACCACGCCACTTAACATTATGTGAATATTTAAATACTTACCAGGGGCGTAGCCTTCATACAACCCGATTCCTATCGGCTTCCCTTCGGAACTCTTTTTAATGTCTACTATTGCCAAATAATATGGTACATCTGTGTGTGTAAATGTGTATCACATCACATTATATAATTATTTTATATATAATACCAGAGGGGCAATTCCCGCAATTTTAAGAACGTTCACAGTCTGAGCTCAGTCTCAATATGTCAAAAATACCTATAATTTATCTAAATTTTTGACATTTGATTGTCTTTGAGATGAGATTGCGACTAGATTTTGAATGTTTTCATTGGGCTTCAGTTTAACACATCATAAGATTAAAAACCTACAGTTTATCGTTAGAGTTTATGAGAACTGAACAATTTTTCTTCGACTTCCCTGCGCGCAACTGTAGCTGTACCACTTGTACTTACATACAAATAATAATTCATACGATATTTTAAGACTTACTGTAACTATGGAAAAGTATATTTCTACTCTTGGTAGACATAGAATAAACAACTATTAGAGAGCCAAAACTCCACATCCTTGTGTGCAAGCAGCCAGAACTCAAAATCGTAAAAAGTATGACGTGTGGAAACCTTCGGTGTAAACTGATGAATGACTCCAGACCTATGGGCTTAGCTAGATATTTAACTTGTACTGTAAACCAACCAACAAAGATCCACCAACAAACTCAAAAACGCTAACTTCCACAAAGTAGTAATCCCCCCCCCCTACCCCCCTGTCCCTACTACTTTGTGGAAGCTGGCTACAAAATGTTTCTGTTTACATTATTAATTAGCTTTTTTTTATCGTTTTCCAGCGTTCCCGAGCTGCACAAATGACCCTTACTGCGCCGCTCTCACAGTCCAAGGATACATGAGGAAGTTCGCTCAGGTAAGCTGAACTATCCCTCCGTATGGATTATCGTCTGAATCGTAATAGCCTTAGTCAGCTGTTCAGGACCGCAGATTTTTTTAAAGCAACCCTCTTTTCGACACCTCGTTTAAAATAATGTCTATCTCCGAAGTTCTTGGTTAGATCATCTCATTTCATGAGACAATTTTCCTCTTCTAGATAAAAACAATCTTAATTAAACGTATAAACATTACTAAAAAAATACGACACAAGGGCATTCTCCTTTTTTGGATGCTAAAATATTAACCAAAAACTACAGCATTAAAAAAAACAATTGCAACATCATACATTGAAATTCTTGTGCTACTTTTTCTAAGTAATCTTTCCTACAAAGCAGTATTGTAACATAAAATCGTGGGCGTTACATGTTACATGCAATCTCAATCTGTTGTCATTGTTCGCTCATTAACATAATCGAGACGAAATGACATCACCCGAAATACTTGGAGAACCACCACAAACAAGAATAAGTTTAAAATTAACATAACTTAAGAACTATCATAATGCATTGATATTAGTTCTTTTAAAATCTCTTAAAGTCGTTACTGATCTCTGATGATTGCTAGATACAACAGGCTATTTAAATAATCTTTCAGTCAGAAGTTGTTCTACTGTGGTGACAAGGTTAGTCACTTAGCACGGAGGTACACTAAGCCAATGTTACCAAAATTAAGAGAGTAGGGCAAAGTTGTCAGAGAAGCCATGAGCTCAGTTTATAAGAAAAATAAAAAATAAACTTTCTTTGTATTTTTGAAAAACTCTAAGGTTTAACCTGGATCTTTTAAAGCGAAAGCGCCAGGGTAGTCGCAAAATTGAAATTTTCTTTCATTTTTTGCAATTTGCAGGTCAGTATTATGTTGTGTGTTGATTAAAATATGATTCTCTACCGTAACAAATATGTATTTACAGAATTATAATCATTAAAGTCATCAATACGAGTACAACTCTCTAAGACCAAGTAATCCTATTGAATGACTATTTTGTGAAAACTTGACATCTGAGGATCATAATAACCTAAGGAGTTGTATTACTGATTCTAATGATTATAATTATGTAAATACACATGTATTTGTTTCGGTCGCCAATTATACTTTAATCAACATACACCAAGACACTGAGCTGGAAATTTCAAAAATCGTAAGAAAATTTGAATATCGCGGGTTACCTTACCGCTTCCCCCACAAATAAAAATGTTACCACCATGTATCATTAACGGTAGCATTGGCTGATAGTGTTACTGGTAAGAATTAAATACTTACTACAAAGACAAAAAAAACAAAAACAAAAATGCCTTTGTTTTTAAATCCGATAATAGAGACGCACTAGGCCAGAAGATTACTGAGGACGCAAAAGTGTTATTTCATAAGTTGATGTTGTTTATGCAATAATAGCTATGCCAGCATGAGCAGTTGCCAAAGAAGCTAATTCAAACGTCAAGTGATAATTAAGTTATGTCCAGTGTAACATTGTTACTGTAATAACTAGCCAGTGATGAAGTGGTACTTGTGAGTGGCACTGACCACGACTACGTTGTGTGTCACTGACCTAAAATAATAGTTGGTGGATAAGTACACCTAGCATTTGATGTCATAAGTACCTAAATAGACACAAACATACATAGAAATACACTATAAATACGTGCAGTATAAATAGATTAAAGTGGTCAACGGAGTGAACCAAATCAAATCTCTGTTTCCACTTAAACTCGACGAAATCCTAAAAGAAATATTTGTTTGAAAAAAAGTTGCAAGTCCGATGGGATTTGCCCTAATATCGAGACCTAACAACCCATAGTCATAAACCAGCCCACGCAACTAAAAAGTAATCTCTCGTAATGGAGACTTGTCTGGACCCCACAGGACTTACCCGATTCATTTATCAGACTGGGACAGACCGCCGATGCTCAGAATCATAAACTAGCCACTAGCAAACATCTATCTCTCTTACAAAACTACACACGTATGCTATCGAAGAAACTTACATCTGTCCAATTTAAAAACAAAATCCCGTGCACACGATAACCACATCTATTAGCAAGCGTTACTATAGCAGCCGAGCGCTGCAAAAAAAATAGTCCTTACTCTGCATAGATGTTCGTTTCCCCCATGGTACATTACTCTTCTATAGGTAACCGATTTACATCTGTTTTCCCCAGGACTGCAACGGAGACGGCCGCGTCGACTGCTATGATTACATGGCGATCCACAAGAAAGGAGGATACGGATGCGTGGGAGAACTGCCCTTCGGCTACGTCAATGTATTCAACCAGTGCGTCAACGCAGTAGCCCAGAGCCAACACTACGGACGTTAGGGAAAACCACCAGCGAGGGATGGCAAGGCTAGCGGAATATATGATGCGGGAGATTCAAGCTATTACATAATTATAAAACTGACAATCTTTAGCATGATGAAAATTACGATTCATCTTCTGTCTTCGATTTTGCGCCATAAGCACACCGTTGGTTTTAAACTGATAGTATTACCTAGTATTGCTAATAATCATGGATTATCGATGTAATAAATAACAAATGACATCATCAACACATTCTGCTAGTAATAATTACAAGACAACAACGCATTTTATTAATTTCTCTAAAAATTTGTGATCTTGATTGACCATGGTAGCTTTAGCCTAGTTCATTTGGCGGGTTGGTCTAACCAGAACCCTAATTGCGTAACACACTATTAATCACAATCTGAATGATTTTGAAGCATATTGTTAATCCATTACTTCATATGTTCGTAAAATTTGTCTGCTCAACAACGTAAATAACGCAATGAATGTTGTTGAACTGTCAAAATGAAACCGATTCCTACTGTACCTAAGTGTGTTACGCAATTACGGTATTCTGAACCATAGATACATAGGATAGGTTAGCATAGTTGCCAAGTGTGTTATTAACTGACTCGAAGACTTCAAATATCTTCTTAATCCTCGTAGCCTTAATATGTCGGTATGCCATGTCATGTTCCTCTATAAAAATGGAGCAAATAATAACGTATTCGTTCGTAAATGTTTGGAACCCTTTAATTTTAACCAACGATAAGGAACATTAATTATATTTATATTTTTCTAAAAAAAACATTTAATAAAATCGAACTAGTCTTTAGGATTATATAATTTGTTTTTATTTCCTCCTGACTCCTTTTGACAAACAAGACTATTAAGAACGCATAATGGTTTTAGATTAACCTTTTGGACGCCATTGTCACATACATAACAAACGAAAGCTTACCCTGTAAGCCACCATCACAAATATGTGACAAAAATACGGTGCACCATATCACGAAATAAATAATTAAACCATTACTTTTGTGTGTTTATGCTTGTGTCCGTATTTAATTACATGAAACGAATTAAATTATACCATGGATATTGAGAAATTTGATGACAAAAGGAGACATGCTTAAAAAGTAGTGTTTTCACACGCCAGTCTTCCGTATGTGACCGCTAGTGTTATGACGTATGACAGATAATATCCTTAAAAACTTACGAAGATTAGTCCGAAACTTTCATCTAGAATTTTGGTATTAGTTAGTATCTGGATAAACCAAACGATTTTTTTAAACTCAGTCTTTTATACCCAAACCAGCAACTACACAATCAAAAATAAAATCTAGTCAGGTCTAATTTCGATATTCGCTAATCACATCTCCCGCGCATCCTTAGCGCAACACCGATTATCAGTCCCTTGTAGGCTCCGTTAGGAGTATATATTGTGTTCTGTGCCAGCCTGCGCTTTGCTGTCCTCCCCCAGCGAGGCCCTAAGCCAAGGTTTGAAACCCACAGGGGGTGCCCTTAGCGAGTGGTCGCTTAATTTTTAAGTTTTATGCACTGGCTGGAGGTCTTAATTTATTGAGGCACCCCAGGGACTTTTAGGACATGTTTATTTATAAAGATAAATGCGATGCCTTGGTCATCTTTTGTGATTTTTTCAAGGCATTCGATTGCGTTCTTCATGAAACGTTAATCAGGAAACTCCGCCACTATGGGATCCGGAACACCGCTGTGGATCTTCTTAGTTTATACTTGAGTAAAAGGATTCAGAGCATTGACGTTAATGGAAAAAGATCTCTCAAATCTATAGTAACAACAGTAATCCCACAGGGCTCAATTCTCGGTGCTTTCTTGTTTCTTATTTATATTAACGACTTGCCTTACCTCATAAAGGACAATCACGATATAGTGTTGTTTGCGGATGACACTTCACTTTTGTTCAAACTTAAACGTCAGCAGCTGGTTACTGACGATGTAAATAGCGCGATCTCAAAAGTAGTTCACTGGTTCAATGTTAATAATTTACTTCTTATTAAAAAAAAACCAAATGCATTAAGTTTACGCTACCTCACTTTAGGCAGGTGAAAACTAATAAAACTGACCTAGACCGGAGTCAAGAGCAAACCTATCAAATTTTTTTTTTTTAATGTGTTGATAAAGGGAGAAAAATTGAATCCTGAAGATAGCACAGCACAGTATTCTTGGGCTTAACTTTGGTTGCTAAGCTTCAGTGGGGCACACTTATACATATAGATAAATTGTCAAAAAAGCTAATCTCCTGGTACTTCACCATATGCATTGTGACGAGCTTATATTGCTTAGCAAACATTTTAAAGTAATCGAATCACACCCCGTGAAATACTTATTATTGAGTTGTTCCGGTGGCCATCTGTGGTCTTCATCATCAGTTGCACTTCACCAAATGGTGCTTTCCAAGAGCAAAATGCACAAGTTACTATAAAAAATTCCCAAATCGCTATAGGTGTGCCTACCATACTTAAAGAGTTCCCTCAATTTCTCCAGGATCCCATCCACCTGATGACAATGGGGCCACCTGCAAAGTATACCCTTTCAAACAAAAAAAATATTTTCCAAATTGGTCCAGTCGTCTTCGAGTAATCGGGGAACACACATGAAAAAATAATAAAATATTCCGACGAACTGAGAACCTCCTCCTTTTTTGAAGTCGGTTAAACATCACAATGACATTGAAATTAAATTATTGTGTTACTTTTTGCAATCTTCCCTAACAAAGCTGTTAGACGATTACACGAAATCGTAGGCGTAGGTAACCTGTTACATGCAAATCCGTTGACATTGTACGTTGTTTGTTCATTTACATATCGAGACGACATGACATCACCCGAAATACTTGGAGAACTAGCCAGTGATGAAGGGACACTGACAACGTCTATGCTTTGTCACTGACCTAAAATAATATAGGAGTCAGAAAGTATCATTACATGTCATACTAGACAAAACCATATATATAACACATACACTATAAGTGCGATATAGGCACTTAAGTTCTATACATTAAACAAGCCAACACTAAAATAAACAAATTATTAAATTAGCATTATGTCCATTATATATAAAAAAGGAAAGAGCTCATTAGGCATAACAAAATTCGTCCGCATCGCTGTCTATGGGCAAAGTGCCCAAAAAGCTGGCAGCTGGCAGCATTGCCACGTTGGATGGCTGATTCTTCGGCTTCTGTTCTCCTAAAGAGTCAACCAACCGTTTGGCGATGTCCCGAAATACACGGTGAGCACTTGGACCCCACGGCTCTATCGTTTCAACCCTAAACGGCTCAAACATATAGCTCCCAATAAGGTTATTTGCGCCGTTTGAGGTTTCCTGCAACAGCCGCCCCAGCACAGCCCGCCGTGTTAGGAAGATGGGATGGCGTGAGGGTGTCTGGCCTCTTCCCATCGTCGCGTGTCAAGCCATTCGGTTCTAAAACAGCTGGCACCCGACAAGAGCCCGACGGATGGTGTCGTTAATGCTGGCGTTCCGTGCCATCCGACCAGTGCTCTTGCTGCAGGGTATTCCACGGTGTCCGAGGCGTCGACTGCTTCAACGCATTGACAGTGATGTGGAACCCTGCAAATAGCGCCTAGAAGCAGACAAGTAGCGAGCTGCAAGGTGGTGTAACCAAGCATAGTACCTATATTGGGTTGTAGCGCCTGTTCCCACTTTCTCTGGGTAGACGAGTTCTCGGGCTGAACCGTATCCGGACAAGCCACTTTCCAGGCGTTCATCGTATCGGTCAAACACGACACTTCAGAGTTAACCTGAGAAAGGGCTAAGGTTCTTGTGGTTAACTTTTCGGTGCTGTGGACCAAGGACAGGAACGTTATATTGTAAGCAGTATGGTACAGTTCACAATTTTTCGATAGTTTATCTCGCGAGATACATTATAAACTAACGAAGTTCATAATCTTACAGTGACATAAACAATATTCCTTAATGATAAATTATGTTTATTTCTGTAAGTAAGTTTATGCGAACTCTTTACAAGTTTCTAATGTTTAAAAACTAGGTGAGGTCGGTGTTTGTTATCCGACTACTCTGAGAGGAAACACTGAAACTAACTGAGAGGTCACAGTCTCTTTTAAAGTTCAGGCAATAAATCTTGGTCAGATCATGTGAGGGCCATGCAGATTACTGTCTGAGATGGTATTTTGAGCCATACAGCCGCTATTCACAGCCGTGCACTTCTCTAATCTCGTGTTACCTTTTCTGCATACAGCTTACCCATACCTCTGGAACTGTTCTGAACTCACCATGCAAAGTAACTGGTTCCTAATCGCTCCATATCTTTCCCCCAGGACTGCAACGGTGACGGCCGTGTCGACTGCTACGATTACATGGCGATTAACAAGAGGGGTGCGCTACGAACGCGCTGAAGAACTGCCTTCCGGCTTTGTTAATTTATTAAAACAGTGCCTCAACACATCAGCCGGTTTCAGGGCCAACACTACAGACGTTAAGGAAGACACCAGCGAGGGATGACAAGAGTAGTGGAGTATATGATTCTAGCTGCCATTAAACTGTCAAACCCATGATTAAAATTATGGTTCGGTTTCTATATTTGATTTTTGGTTAGTGCCATGGAAAAACTGTTTCCAATAGCTTCTAGACTGGAACTTAGTACCATATTTGACATAGTATCAACAACCCTGGTGGATTATCGTTTTCTTGTAAGTATTTGCAAAAGTCAATAATATCGTCAATCTTGATAATGTTTCTACAAATTATTGTAGTCTAGATTGATCATGTTAACTTTTAATGGCCGAACCCAATAACTTATTTTCAGTAAAAGACAGATCGCTATTGATGGTAGACAGTATAATTCTATCTGTCTTTATGTCAGGCCGGTAAGATTCCATAATCTCTTATAGATTATTGGGACGTTAAAACCGTAGTTAGGTAGGTTTTTCTATCTCCAGTATGTGATAGATAAGTTATTGGGTTCGGTCGTAGCCTAGTGCATCTGGCAGGTTGGTCTAACCTATTCATATCTAGGATTGGTTACCCTAGTTGTCAAGTGTGTTCACACCTTTGAAAACATCAAAAGTCTTCTAAATTCTCAGAGCCTATACTTCGGTAGCCCACCTCGTGATCCTCTTTATAAATGGAACAACAAAATAACGTATTCGTTCGTAAATGTTTGGAACCTCTTTAATTTTAAGCAACAATGAGGAACAAATATTATCTACATATACTTATATTTTTCTAAAAAAAATATTTGATTAAATTTAACTAGTGTTTAGGATTAAGTACTTTTGGTTTTTATTACCACCTAAAATCCTGAAATCAACTAATCTGAACCACTACTGACTTCATTAGTCACGCCCCGTACCGAAAGAGCATAATTATAGTAGGTATGTGGTGTTATCCAACGCCGTACATGAGGTTGTGAAAAGACACATCACATACCCGTTAACTACGCATACTGCCCATCGAACTAAGTAACATAGGGCAAAAATTAATGCCGGGAAACGACTTTTTTTTTTGGTGTACCAAATCACTTTTTATGGTAACACGCAATGTAACACGCGCAAAACGTAGTGCTTACTGTTGCATACAACAGTATAGGGGTCGTGCCGGTATTTAAAGAACAGTTATAACATTTAAAACAGCTTTCATAAAAAAACGTAAGTAATATAGTTGGAACTTTGACCTTCAATATTTCCATAACCAGAAGGTTCCCAGGTATGGTCCAGAACAAAAAAAAAATCGCTATGATGGGGAGAACATGTAACTTTCGGCTTCGTTAAGTGTCTTTTTACACCCGATATAATAAATAAAATAAATAAATATCTTTATTGTCAGGCATCATGGCCCATAGGGTACATTACATCATTTTTTAAACTGCAAAAATTAACATCAATATTAAAATGAAAATAAACAATTAAAAAGAAAAAAATAGAAAATACAATTTAAAATCAGAATTAAAATTAACATCATAATGATAAATAAAATTAACCCGCAGGGCAGCATGTGGCGAGCTGCTGGGCAGTAGCGACCCCACGTACCCTATCTCCCTGGAGAAGTCATGTTCCTCATCTCTGGCTTGCCTTTATTGGCCGGCTGGAGTGAACACTGACGAGAACTGATCTCCCACCTCATTCTTGCCTTTATTGGCTGGCTTGAGTAGAGATTCGCAAGAGCAAACGTGCTCGGAGGAAGGAAGTAGTCCAGTAAGATGCTGGTAGGGATCTTGACCGTACTTCCGGGATTGTCCTGATAGCCGTGGAATACCTCTCCACTCCTCTTAAGCACCTCAAGATGTTGCCCCCTTGTCGCTACGACACTATGTGCTAGCGACCGTTTCCGGGGGCCCATTGTTGAGTGTGCAAGTCACCCTCCTGCCATTTTATCCGTGCATTGTATTTATCAAACATTGGTCAGGCAGGGGCCATAGTCCTTCCATAGTTTTAGATAACCAGTCCACTTTAGCCATCCAAACCCATAGCCCAATATTTTTTGTCTCCATATCCTGCAATAGTCCTACACCAACCGGGGGTTGTCCTTGGGTGCACTTGCATAGTACGCACAAGGATAATCGTCGGTTGGTGCCTCATTTCCATTGAAAGCGTCTAACGGGCCTCTGCGAGTTGGCTTCGGCCCCTCATATGCCTTTCAAAGGTCCGGGACCCTAGGGTCCCGAGAAATATATAAAAAATAAAATTAAAATGATAAAATCAGAGTTAAAAAAATCACTACAAAAATAAAATAATGTTTAGAATTTGATTAAAGTAGTCTCTTATATGCGACACTATATGTAACTTATAATGCGTTATTCCGAAAATCTGGAATCGAGCATATTTCAATGAAACATATTTCATAATAGAACCCAAGCCTTTTGCATACCTATGTGTTGAATCAATCGTCGGGTATCAATCATTTAAAACATGCTCGTGAAGTCGTGACTGACTGGCAGACAGATGGCGCTCAAACTGCAAACCTACACTGAAGAAAATAAGGAATTGTAAAGATGTAGATATAAGTAGAAAAGATTTTTGGAACGAAGTTCTTTTACGCGGCTTGCGGTAGAAGTAAACTGGCAGGAAATGTAACTAACGAAAGATGGCGGCTGCGAAAATTTTCCTCTTGGCTGCACCTAGGTATTGATATACTTTTCACATTCGTACATCAATGCCCCTCATGCAGGCGGCGGCAGTAATATACTATTAACCTTTTAACCGCCCGACTTCATATCAGTTGTCGTGCCCGTGCCCCCAGCGCCGGGCAACTTGAATCATTACGATATTTGGTCGTAAATATACGACCCTGGCGAAATGGACACGAAAATATTTGTCGGATTAATCCGTCGTAGGCGGTTAAAGGGTTAAAACAAAACAAACCTGCTGCAACGGAGTTTTCAATTTACATTATGGGATTTGTTCCCGAAATCCATCAAGACAAACTTGAGTTTTATAAAAATCTATTTGGCAAATCTTATCTTTTGCTCTTTTTTCTTGATTGACTTCTAAGTTCATTAATAAGTAATTATGTACTAAAATATCTTGCTGTGGGTAAATGCAACCATCCTGTTGTCGTCTAATGAGGATGGAAACAATTATCAGTCGTACCTATATAAACGATGCTCCCAATTCCTGGAAACACAGACAGTGTTAGTGCGTTGTGCTGAAAGGTAAGAATCATTTCATTTTCTTTTATAATCTCTAGATTTATTTTAAAACCTTTGTCAATGCAGCTAAGCATGCAATCATATTTTACTGGGATCATCAATAATTAAAGTCATGCTGGACGCCTCTCTAATCCGAACTCGTCCTCATGAACCACCTCAAAGGCTGCCGTTACATTTGTTAAATGGATGGATGACGGAAAGAAGATGTTAGTTTCTGAGCAAGATACTAGAGCTATTCTGTAGGCACTAATATTTCCTGATGGAGCTTGTTTTTGCAGAACAAGTTTAACGGCTTTACTTGTGACAGTGACTCTCCAAACCTTGTCTCTATCGCCAATAGGGAATATACATGTATTTTTTTTTTACTAAATCAATAATATACAGTAATATAAACCCAAAAAAGTATTAAAATTAAATTCAACTACTGCTTGTTGCTCAAAAAAATTATATAAGAATAAGAATAAGAAACATTTATTTGCAGAAAATACAGGTGTTAAGTACCAGTTGTAAAAAAATGGTGGTTTAAAATGTACAGTCCATATTTTGCCTGTTTAGGGCATGCAAATCCTAATTTTACATTAATACCTAAGTAAGTTCTTATTTTAAATAAGATATACAGAATATCCAAAAAAATACCTATATTCTAATATAATTTTTAAAATTAAGGTAAATTTTAAGTTAACTACAATAAACTATATACAGTACACACAACAAAAGTTAAGTAATAACATTTTTTCTTTATGTACCTACCCAACAAAAATTCTTTAAAGTTAAGATAAAAAATAGATACGCCATAAAACATTAGGAAGCTTAAAATAAAAATAAATAAAATTTATTTATGTTGTAGAAATTCTTGTAAACTATAAAAACAATTTTCTATTAGCCATTGACGCAGTTTAATTTTAAAATATTTAAATGGGAGCTCCCTTATGATCTTAGGTAATTTATTAAAAATTGTTATGCACATAGGATAAACATTCTTTTTAATTAGATTTGTATTACAAAAAGGAACTAAAATTTTTGTTGCATCTCTTGGTCTCTGCTTAGTGTAATTTTCACCTTTGAATCTAAAGAATTCATTATGTTTTCTCACAAAAACCGATACTTCAAACAAGTAGTTACATGCCGGTCAAGGTCAATAGTTTTAGTTTTTTGAATAAAGGCCTACAAGATTCAAGTGGACCGACACTGCATATAGCTCGTACACATTTCTTCTGTACAATAAATGTCTTATCATTGTCTGTTGAATTGCCCCATATTATTAGACCGTATCTTAATATTGATTCAACATACCCACTATATGCTATGCGGGCTGTTTTTTCGTCTGACACAATACGAAGCTTTCTTAATGCATACACAAATCTATTTAGTTTACTGCATACGGTGTTAATGTGTTCTTTCCAATTACAAAATTTGTCTACAGTTATACCTAAGAATTTAATACTGTCTGTTTCTTATATGTTTTTGTCTTTTATTGTAATGTTAATACTTTCGGCGTGTTTGCTTTTGTATGTACGAAATTTAATGAATTTTGTTTTAGATATATTTACACATAGGTTATTAGATTCAAGCCATTTTATTACAGACTGTACCGCTTCGTGTATTTTATTTTCATGAGTTGAACTTTTAGTATCATTAGGCACTATAACAGAAATATCATCAGCAAAAAGGACACTGTCAGAGTTTATTGAATCTGGTAAATCATTAATATAAAGTAAGAATAGCAAGGGACCTCCCTTGTGGTACGCCATATTTATTCATTATATATGAAACTCCAACAATTGTCTACTACAGTCGAAACGTCAGTTTCTGTTGCGGTCATTTGTGACATCATTTGGCACGTTACTGCATTGTTTACATCTGTTTTTTTTAAGTTTTTAGCCCCAAATCATATAAATTATTTTTTGTGCTTTATCCCAACAGAAATCGCACTTACTTACTTATTTAGTGAGATTCCATGCACTTTGCAAATAACAAATTTTTATTCACATAGTTTTTTACGTCACTTCCGCCATTGTCGAAGGCGACGCGTTTTTAGTTTGTGTTTCGTTCCACCAAAGAAATGGAACATTTAAAAATAATTAACTGTAAAATAAGTAAGCAATAAAAAAATTACAAAACAGGGATTTGTTTCTTGACTCCTATACAATGTATATTTAAATAATGAATAACTTTTGAGCTCTCTAACATCACATACATAGGCGGAAATGAAAAAGCCTTGGCCTACTTTAAAGAAACCTACTTCCACAGTATCAAAATGAAGCTTCTCTATGCCCTGGTGGTATGTACCCTGGCCATGTCATCTGCTGAAGAGCATCCTCGCGGCAAGATGATCCAGGTGTGTGGGGCCGAGCTCGCCAGGGCCATGAAGCGTGTGTGCAATGATGGGGACCTGGACTTCTTCAACCTTCAACATGTGCAGCGTAAGTTACTTATTTGACCTTTTCCATCAGTGTAGCGTTCTAGATGTAATTGGAAAAACGTAGAAAGATCGTACAAGATTAGCGGTAACTACTTAACTTATATCCAATTAGCAACGCCCCGCGGTTTCACCCGCATAAGTCTCGATCCCGTAGGGATATCTGGATGAAATCGTAGTAGAACTATCCTATGTGTTAATCCAGGTTATAAACTGGCAGAAAATGTAACTAACGAAAGATGGCGGCTGCGATGTCATCTCTGACCTAGACTAGAGTCAAGAGCAAACCTATCTCAAATAAAAAAAATAAAAAAAAATAAACTATCTGTGTGCCAAATTTCATCCAAATCCGTTCAGGAGTTTTTGCGTGAAAGAGTAACAAACGTCCATCCATCCATCGATCCATCCATCCATCCATCCATCCATCGATCCATTCATCCATCCATCCATCCATCCATCCATCCATCTATCCATCCATCCATCCATCGATCCATCCATCCATCCATCGATCCATCCATCCATCCATCGATCGATCCATCCATCCATCCATCCATCCATCCATCCATCGATCCATCCATCCATCCATCCATCGATCCATCCATCCATCCAGCGATCCATCCATCCTCACAAACTTTCGCGTTTATAATATTAGTAGGATTTAAAGTCATGAAAATATGGTTCTAACCTCAAAAGGTTTTGGTAAAAAAAGTGGACTACGATTTGAAGTTTCGCTATCGTAATCCGGATAATTTGAACACAATAGTACAGTTTCCAATAATTTCGTTACTTAAACTACCATATTGTTATCTCTTTTCTTACTTCTAATGCCGGCCATACACGATACTTCCTATCGTCCAATCGGCATGATGCTGCAGGCTTGATCCAATCTGCAGTTCGTCTATATACACCACACACGATCAGTTTAAATTGTCCAATCGGCAGCGACGTTCAGTTGAAGCCATGGCGTCACCGGTGACAGACGACGATGTTTTAGCCGTTTTGGGCATTTTACTCGTAAAAATGAAACAAAAAAAAAGAAAAGATCCAGCAGAGTGGTGCAAACAGTGGCTAATGAAAAGAAAACAGTTTAGTCAAGATTATTGTAATTATTTACGAATGAATGAAGAAACATACATGAAACTTCTAACGTT
The DNA here is from genome assembly GCA_947568875.1 of Fissipunctia ypsillon. Taxonomy (NCBI): domain Eukaryota; kingdom Metazoa; phylum Arthropoda; class Insecta; order Lepidoptera; family Noctuidae; genus Fissipunctia; species Fissipunctia ypsillon. Next base: position 6,137,575 of record OX387660.1, on the reverse strand, counting down.
AGTTACTCCTCTAATTGAGAAGCAAGACACCGTTATGACTTCTTCAATATTGAAAATTTAGTCCTTATAAAGACCCTTTGATGATTTCATCCTTTAGAGAGAGATTTACGGCTTTTTAAACGAGATATAAACTAAAACGTTTGTCCCCAGATCACCACCAACACGACCACCAACATGATAATCATCACCACGAATGGAAGGGGCAGGTGATGAAGAGAGACACCTCAGCTTCCTTGGCAGACCAGTGCTGCGCCAAGCCCTGTCATGTCAAAGACTTTGTCAGCTACTGTCCTTAGGCAAGAACGTTAAAGAAGGAAGAGTGACCTGTCCTTACTTAAAAGTACATAATATTAATTATGCATAGTAGCTGTTTGCCCAAAATTTGTTATCTGTAGGAAATAGGGACCTAACATAAAATAAACGATGCTCTACAACTCTTGGAATACGTCGTAATGAATTTATTATCAGAAATAAATCATAATGAAGTTTTTTTTCAGTTCTCCTGAGGTGTTAAAATCTATCGCAAATTTCGACAGGTTAGCTTTTCAGAACTTTACCAGCACAACCTTTGTATGCGAAATGGAGACCTGTTTCGGCGCGACACTAACAATATTTTTTCATCTCACAACCTCTGAAAGATTCTGTTTACCATTCGAAATCGATGTACAAAAGTGCATTTTATCCGCTAGCTTGGAAAGATATTTTAAAATTCGAGCCTTTCTATTTAATAGTTTTCTATACCACCAGTCCACTGAAAATGCATTAATACTTATTTCATGTCAGTGCGCCAACCTCATTTTTAGAATAATAGCACTGGCCCGCACGACGACTGACACGACGCTAATTTAATATAAATTATTTAAGCTGTTTCTCTTGCACCACCTAGCATTGTCCTCGCTGTACTGAGATGAAAAGTTGTGTGTTTCATTCTGCGTCTCGTTACCTTTGATACCCTCGCTATGCTCAGGTTTCAATACAAGTACTCGCGCCGCCAAAAAACAACTTTGCAGCCTTGCATAAACGTCCGTGGATGGGTGACCATCTTTACATACCAAGACTCCTCCGTGCCTCGGAAAGCACATTAAACCGTTGATCTCGGCAGTTATTCGTGGATCTTTGACAGTCGTTACGAGTCGTCAGTAGCCCGAAAGTCTGACAACCAGTCTTACCATGGGGTATCGCATTACCCAGTAACTGGGTTGTCGCTCCATGTAAACTACGTTAGACTGGTGGAAGCCGACCCTAACATGATGATGACTTATTTATTGTCACTTTGGCATTCAGTATGGTGTATCCAAACAAAAGTTTGTAAAATGTTACTTGGTTTATTATTCTATTAAAAACTCGTGCAGCGCAATGACGTGCTTAGAGTGATGCGAAGATGCAGAAAGGCAATACAAATCATTAGCATTCATTTCATTCAGCATAGCACAAACCTGAAGAGTTACGATCTTCGCAGGGTGACTAGAAGATGGATGAGGGAAACCTAGTTTCAAACACGTTTTTAAATACCCGAGATAACAAATTAGATTAATAATTGAATACACAAAGTAGGTGTAAGAAATATATAAACAGGATATTGAAACTAGAGCTCAGCTCAGAGCTCACGGATATCACCTTTAAGTTCCACTTACTATGAATAATTCAATCTACTCGTGACACATCGGAGGAACCTCATAAGAAATAAGACACGATCTTGTTCCTACGAAGATAAATGTAGATCAGTGGCCAATATTCGAATTTAGTGATGTCTTGCGCCGGAGTCTGATTCGAAACTAATCGTCCATATCCTTCCTTTAAATTGTTATAACCAAGTAACTAATTACACCGCGTAACTAAAAAACTTTTCCCGTAATTAAAAACTTTTAATATCTAGTCGAAATCTCATGTCGGCGACAATCAATATCAAAAACGTCAAAAATGTAGGAAAACTAGAGGTATTTTTTACAGATTGAGAATGAGATTAGAATGGTTCGCGATCTAATCTCAGTCTCTCAGTCACTCAAATTGATCCTCTGATATTTAGATTTTTAAGATTATGAATATAGTCGATATTGCTTTATTACCTTATGGTTGAACGTCATTTGCACGACATAAAGTGACAAGCTCTATTTTGTCTACTATGTGACAGTTGGATAGTTCCAACCTTGGTGAAGTTTCTGGGAATTGTTGTCAAAAGTGGTAACGTCATTACGAGGTCTACTATACTTAAATATAACTTGAAAATTCGTATCATCACAATCAGCCTACAGCTAGCATTCAAGACCGCGTCGACGGCAGTTCAAGCATCAGTTACCTCGGTTAAAGTAGATCTCTGCCAAAGATAGGCTTCCTAATAGAAAGATAGGTACAGTAAAATCAATCAATCTGTACTAAAGTAAATTCAATCAATCTGTAGCAAAGTAAAATCAGTCAATTTGTATGATAGTAAAGTAAAATCAGTTTAACTGGATGCAGCTGAATACCAGTAATTTACATGGAGCGACTGCCTATCTGACCTCCGCAACCCAGTTACTGGGTAACATGTTAACCCTTGGTAAGACTGGTTGTCAGATTTTTGGGCTTCTGACTATCAGTAACGACTGTCAAAGATCTACGAATGACAGCCGGAACCAACGCGCGGCTTAACGTGCTTTCCGAGGCACGGAGCTCTCGTTATGTAATTGATGGTCACCCATCCACGAACCGACCGCGGCAAGCGTAACGATCGACCCGTGCGTCTGTTATAATTTAGCCATGACCCCTAGGTTAGGTAGGTACAGAAAATATGTCTATAAATAAGATGTACATTATATTATATAAACAACCTCCAAATATTACCAAACATCGATGAATCACCTGAACAAAGCCGAAGTTTTTTACCCAAACTTTTTTAGATCCAATTCCGTGAATCAACTTGCGTACATTACGTTTGTAACTCAGAAGCTTGGATGGAACATTCGTAAACTATACACGTAATATATAATGTAGTAGTTTAATACATTATAACGTTATTGTAGAATGTACTTTGGTGATAGGAAGATGTGTGCGACACTAATTTGATTAGTAATCAAAGAAAATGCGGTTACAAATATTTGTCGTGACTCTTCTTGGATTTGCTTGTTTTCATTCGACTGTATTTGGTAAGAGACTGTTGTTTATTTTTAATATTTTTTTTATTTAGAAATGTTAATGTACATACTTTGGTAGATTCTGTTTCTACGTAAAGGTATTTTTACACAACATACAGTTAACATATGTACAGTTCAAGTATTTGTAAATCCGCGTGGTACATTTTAGTAATAATATCAATGTGTGGGCTAAACGTCATGCTTTTATAGGGGTTAAAGAGTTATTGAATGATTTTATTATAATTTGTTATTGTTATAGCTTAATTGATGTGTTGTGATTAAAGTCTTTTTGATATTAAACTCACTGCGCACTGCTAATAAGATAATCGATCCGCTTGTCTCTTGTGGGCTCAAAACATAAAATACACCGAAAAACACTCAAAACACACTGAAAGAGCAGCGGCCGGCAGCGGTCGGCAGCGGCTCTGCTCGTTTTCTCATCGGCATTGCCGCCGCGCCACTTTGACCGGACGCAAGATTGCTCGCGGCGCCGCCGCGCCGCGGGCGGCAGCGCGACCCTATCCAGCCATTCAAGCGATACTATATATTTTATTAATGGAGTTGAAAAAATCAGCTGTTGCCTACATTAAATGTAGGGAACAGCTGGTTTTTTTTCACTATTTCACGCTTGGTCCCATAGTAAAAGTTGTTCATATTGTACTCATGTACAATGACCCCTTAAGAGTTTGTACATTATTTATGTTACATCTTGTAGTTATATACAGTATTATAGTTTACCAGGCTGAAATACTTAGTGGTAACTTTGTACTTACGAGTGTTTGTTTTTAGAAAATACATAACAACATAACATCACGCCAGTAATCCCTGAAGGGTAAGGCAGAGGTGCACTACATAATAGTAAACCCGATAAACGTATAATATGTAATGAATGCATCAAAAACAATACAACCTCATGTCAGTCAATTACATACGAATGAATTTGCACTTTTAGTATCGATCGATACCTGGCGATATTTGGCTTACCTACGAAGTACCCACAAAAACAAGCTAACCAAACTGGCTCCTGCTCGTAGCTTCACTCTGCATCATAGCTTTTTGCACCTGTGGTGGTCGATAGATTGATTTATACAGGGCTATTTCAAATTGACTAGCTAAATTCCACAGACGCTGTGTGTATCTAAACACGATAAAATAAAAAATAAAAGATGATGTTTTTTTTAGGAGGTCAACGAGCTCTGTTAGTGTTGTTACTTGAAATATGTGTTTAGAAAAACTGTTTTCTTATATTTTATCGTGTTAAGATATCGATACCCATTCATATCTGTGATTAGTGATTACAAAAAAAAAAAACAGATTTTTTAAACTGATATATCAAGTAACTGCGGTCGATGACCCCACAAAAAAAAACATCTAATTAATATTTATTTTATTCTATCATGTTTAGTCATCCGATACCCATCGCGTCTGCGAAGTTTATCTAGCCGATTTAAAATACCCTGTATACGGATCTAAATTGATTTCAGATCCGTATACATGGTGGCCGGTAAAGAATGGATAACCTTGAAATAGCCCTTCTAAAAAAAATACAAAAAAGAATCCCAAGTAGTACCTACGTATGATACGATTTTTTAGAAAAGTATAACAGTCAACACATTATAACAACAAATAACCGATGGAATTCATTCATTTATAGTCGTGGTGAAGAAGAATGTAAAATAAGGTAAAAAAGTTAGTCTTTTTCTTATTTTTTTTTTTTTTTTAGAACGGCTATAAGGTCTATTATACAGGGCGTCCCACGGATATGCCACATGGAGGAAAAGTACCTTGAATATTGTAGATGGAATATTTTACTGAAAGAAGACATTATTTGAATTTAATAAACAATTTAAACTGTATTCATAGATATTTAAATAATTACATGGTTCAACCGGGAATCGAACCCGTTACATGAGAAAAATAATCACCCTGTAGCTTTATCATACCGAAAGAAAGGCTTCATCATAAGGATTATTTTTTGTTAAATAACATGGTGTCAAAAATAAAAGGAAGACCATGAATTTTAACATTTTTAATACAAAATTAATCATTTTATCAATTGCTCAACATGAGTCCCTTCCTGTTGAATACAAAGTCGCACTTTTGATTATTTCGCTCCCTGTCGATTTTTTGATCTTGTTGTGGTGGATATTTAGAATAATACGTCTAAGTTCTGCTTGTAGCTCGTGGACATTTTCATACTGGTTCTTGTAAACTAAATTATTTACCCATAAAAAAAAAATCTAACGGGGTCAGATCTGGCCCAGATCTAACCTGGGGATCTCGGCGGCCCTCTTATTTGTCCATTTGTCCCGATCCAGGGATGAAAGCTTTTCATTTTTCTGAACAAAATTTCACATCAAATGTTAAAATTCATGGTCTTCCTTTTATTTGTGATACTATGTTATTTAGCAAAAAATAATCCTTATAATGAAGTCTTTCGATCGGTATGATAAGCTACAGGGTGATTATTTTTCTCATGTAACGGGTTCGATTCCCGGTTGAACCATGTAATTATTTAAATATCTATGAATACAGTTTAAATTGTTTATTAAATTCAAATAATGTCTTCTTTCAGTAAAATGTTCCATCTACAATATTCAAGGTACTTTCCCTCCATGTGGCATGTCCGTGGGACGCCCTGTATACTATTTCAAGGTTATCCATTCTTTACCGTACACCCTGTATAAATCGATCTACCGACGCAACGTAAGCAAGAACTCTAGCCTTATAGCAATTCTTGGAGAAAGAACGTCTTTAACTGATCCCATGATGATGATAAACGATATGATAGGACTAGCTCTGGCGACTTCCGTATCGCGTTATCAATATGTAATCTAAAATCTTCTTTAATCTCTGTAAGGTCACTGGCCAGATGGCAATTACCACCTACCATAGGTTACGTGTGGGTGAACCACTTCCACAGACAATGGGGGAACAAAAACTCTAAGCAGTCTGTTCAATTGTACATTTCATTTATTTGTCATCGACACATCATGCCTACTCGCAAAAAAACGATAAATATTTAATAAACAATGTTAAGATACAATAGAAGGTAATCTTTTAATCTATTTCTGAATCCTATCAATAAAAACAGTGCGTTAGGAGAATGGACGGATTAAGCGTGTTTTTACCCGGCTCCCCCATAAGGAAGGTAATGTTTTTCGGGAGTCGAGAGTATGTCTATTTCCTTGGCACTCTCTGTAGCCTAAACGGCTTGATGGATTTTAACATATTTTAATATTGGTATAAAAACTAGTAATGAGTCAATTCCAAATATTATGTACAAATGTAAAAAAAGAAGAAATATATATATATGTTACGGCTAAAACCCGAAGTGCGGCTACAACTAGTTTTAGCCGGCTACAACTAGGTGTGGGCTGAAAGGTAGGTTAGGTTAGGTTAGTACTGTGACTACACAACACACCTAGTTGTAGCCGGCTAAAACTAGTTGTAGCCGCACTTCGGGTTTTAGCCGTAACATATATAATCATAGGGCATCAAAAAATTCGTCCGCATCGCTGTCAACAGGAAAAGTGCCCAAAAGGCTGGCAGCATTGCCACGTATTATATTTATTATTTTAAGTCTGTTAGCTTATATATTAAATTTATTGTAATTTGAAAAAAAAAAAATCCAAATATTATATATACAAGGTGTTACATAAATAACGCACAACCTCTTAAGGGATCATTGTACTCATCACTATGAACAACTTTTACTATGGGACCAAACGTGAAATCGTGAAAAAATATTGAGATGTAACCTACATTTTGGCGAGTCATGCGAACATAAATGTAGGGAACAGCTGATTTTTTTTCCGATTTCAGGTTTGGTCCCATAGTAAAAGTTGTTCATAATGATGAGTACAATGACCCCTTAAGAAGTTGAGCGTTATTTATGTTACATCTTGTATATACATTTATTATAACATTTTATGCTATCAGTACTTAACTGAACAACTCATTCTTTAATAAAACTAAAAAGCTTGAAATAAAGCAAATTATTAAAAACAATAAACCCGACTACAAAAACGCATAACCGAAAAGAGAAAAACGAGCATTATTATCTATTGAACTTTGTTTTTTGTATGTTATTGCAGGCGAGCATAAACCAATAACCTGAAATATGGTGTAAGTTTTGTTTGTCCCCGCCTGCCTGGGATATCTTACAAAAAACAAAGTTCAATAATGCTTGTTTTTCTCTTTTCAGTTATGTGTTTTTGCAGTCGGGTTTTTTGTTTTTTTATAAAACTCTGGGGAACAAAAAGTGCGCCTTTTTGTACCCCAGAGTTGTTGTGGTCAACCTTTATTCAGCAAACAAATGGACAAAACCTCTTCCACTCACAAATTCCATTCACGCTCATCAACCCTACACACGGTGACATTTTGATAGTTTTAATCCCGTGGAGGGTGGATCCGGTGCATGAAACACTATCGATGTGTAAAGATAAAATTAAAAAGTAGAATAACTTTTTCTTTTAAACTCGAATCAATTCTCGTATTAGTGAAAAAAACAATGCGAACCATTAGTAGGTACCATTAACAATGCGAACCATTAGTAGGTACCATTAACAATGCGAACCATTGGTAGGTACCATTCTAAACTCATTTCGTACCATAGGATGTGTGTGTGTGTGTGTATATGGTAGATAACATTATATGATACCAAAATTACGAACCATTTCACAAATGACACGAAGTATAGGTAGTTAGGTACGCACCGACGACGACGCGACGTAGGTAAGTAGGTAACTAATTCGCGGCGCTACTACTGGTTTCATGCATTTTGCGAATATTGCGTTATCACTTCCCATTTTTTTAATTTTAAGAGATACAATGCTGTGTAAGTTATTGATGAATAGTATTTTGTAAGCTAAACCACCACCTGTCCAAGGGATTAAAACGATCAAAATGTATCTAACGGTGTATAAAACATAAAACCCTGCTAATTTCAGGAGTGCGCATATCAAACCTGAACGGGGCATGTTTCCGATGCCTCTGCCACGTGGCCGGCTGTGACATGAACAGGGGCTGCAGCGAGGGGTATTGCGGGCCGTTCTTTATATCCAGGGTGTACTGGGTCGATGCTGGGAAGCCGACTCTGCCTGATGATGACCCAGAAAGGAATGAAGGTAAATGATCGCTTAACATATCATAACATCACGCCTGTAATCCTCGAAGGGTCAGGCAGAGGTGTACCTATAGTACAGTGTACACCCACATTTCGCCAGAAGTCCCATGTAATGGGGGACGAGCCTATTGCCATCAACCGGGCACAAATTCAGACCCCGGGCTGCTACTAAGAAATTCCTGATGAAAAACCCAATAACACTCCGCCCGACCTGGGAATCGAACCCAGGACCTTATGATCAGCGGTAGCGCTTGCGACCACTAAACCTACGAGGCAGGCAATGATCACTTAGTACGGCCGAACCCTAACCTATTGTTTTGGCCATGAAGACAGGGGGGCCAGGCAGGGCTTCTTCAATAAGGCTAATTTTGAAACTTTATGATGATTTATTTTTAATTACATTATCAATCTATGTACACTCGATCCTGCTTTTGGTAACACACTGGCGCGGGCGTTGCACGGGGCAGCCCGCGGGCAGGCGGACTTTCCTCGAGCCTGTCGCGAGCAAGCAACTCTCCAGTTGAGCAACAGATGTCGCTCTCTCTCGTCTGTCGATCGTGGATGTATGGAAATCCAGTAGATAGTGCTGCTTGACGCAACACCTATCTATCATCAGCTTTGACATATTGGAGATAGAAAAACTTATCTATCTACGGTTTTAACGTCCCAATAATCCTATAAGAGATCATGGAATCTTACCGGCCTGACATAAGGACAGATAGAATTATACTGTCTACCATCAATAGCGATCTGTCTTTTACTGAAAATAGGTTATGGGTTCGGCCGTTAATCATCGCAAATTGGTTCATATGAGAGTTTTCGTTCATGACGTGTCGAGTGACGACGACGCCTTGATGCCTATGAGGTTGGACTGCAAAAGCTGCGTTTTGATAATACGGATGAAGCCTGGGTAAAAAAATATATATTTAGTCCCTCAGTCAGATAATAAAAAATATTAGACACGTATTTTTTGCTTTACCATATTAATTATTATATTAGTTATTTAGTAAGCACATAAACAGGTAGCTTATCCTCTATCTTTATTTACACTTAGTTTGTAACTATCATGACAAATCAGGTAATTTGTTATCTAGATAATTTTTCTGTGTCTGAATCTAAAATCTGTAAGTAATGTTGAGGACTGTAAACACCTTCTTCCTTCTGGTGACAAAACGTTAACCCTACTCACACAGAATATTCCCAGCATAAATCGAAACATGAACGATTTTGAAGTATTATATTTATTACAGAATCTTGATATAAGCTGTGATATTATCGTCCTAACAGAATGTTGACTGTCCAAACAGACAGTAAACTTACCATCTCTTCACGGTTATTATTCATACAGAACAGACAGAAACATAAACCAAAACGATGGATTAGTTGTTTATGTCAAAAATAATTTACAAACAATCAAAGAAGAACCATTATCCCAAGATAGTAATTGCTTTATAATTAAAATTATTCCCGATACAGTTGTCATGGCTATTTATAGGCCTCCTTCTCAAAATATGGACGGATTTTTAGACTCGCTTGATACAAACTTAAAAAACATAACATCTTTTAATTTCATAATACTTTTGGGCGATATTGCTGCCGGGAAAACCGATACCCATGTACATAATTATCTGAATATTTGCTCATTTCAGGAACTTTTACCAGCTCACTATCACCCCACGCATCTGAGCGGCTCATGCTTAGACCATTCTAAAATCAAAAAATCCATCCAAAACATTGGTTACTAATTCTTCACTTACCGATCATCAGGCTGTTTTACTAACATTACAAATAAGTGCTCCTAGAAAAAAACTGCATGCGTAGCTACACTAAATGACAAACCTTGAAAATGACATCCGCGGTATTAATTTTGACCCTGTTCATAATTTTAACGATGCAAATATTTCTTTAAAGTATTTCATAAACTCACTACAATATGCATTATTATGCATTAATTCACTAAAACAATGCCTAGAAAGTATAGTTGTATTAAACCCTGGATTACACCCGATCTCGTTCGTTGTATAAAACTTAGAGACAAACTTCACCTAAAATTGAAATTCGCACCTGATAACAAAATACTTTCTATTACATGTAAAAGGTATCGAAACTTCTGTAATAATCTTTTGAAAAAACTAAAACAACAGTACGATAAAAATGAGTTACAGAAGGCAGGAAAAAACAATAAACTTGTCTGTAAATTTATAATAACTAATACATTTAGATCGAAAAATCCCGAACCTCCACTAGATTTACTATCAACAGAGATAAACCCATCCGAAGCAATGAATAAAGTAAAGAACTTTTTTGCTAACGTTTGGTAAAAACTTGGCTGAAAAATCATTAAATTCTAGTCATTTTCCCTCTGAAAACCCGATCACGACACCCTCTAAAATAAATTATTTGGTTTTATTAGATACCGACGTTGACGAAGTAAGAATGATTAAACGGGTTAAAATATATTTGCGCTACTGGGTGGGATGGCATACCTAATAATATACATACTTATAAGATTTAAATACCTACTTGCCCCTCCGCTAACCCACATTTTTCAGCTATGTTTAACTAAAGGAATATTCCCTAAATTGCTTTAAAAAGCTGTGGTCACACCTGTATTCAAGTCTGGAGACAAAAACTGTATAAATAACTACAGACCCATCTCAGTGCTAACAGGCCTCTCAAATATTTTTGAAAAAATTATTAATAGTAGATTGATAAAATATCTGGAAGATAACAGACTCCTTTCAGATAGTCAAGTTGGTTTTAGGCCCAAAAAGATCAACTAACCAAGCAGTATACAAACTAATTAATTATATTACTGCCAATCTGGATAATGGTATGCACACAATTAGGATTTTTCTAGACCTTGCCAAAGCCTTCGATACTATTTCTTGTACTTTACTTTTGAACAAGCTTGAAACACTTGGGATAAGAGGAGCATAACTTCTTCTATTTTCTGATTATCTCAGCGATCGTCATCAAAGTGTAAAAATAGGTCAGTATATAAGTTCTGAACTTAAAAATAGTTGTTTAGGAATTCCACAAGGCAGCATTTTGGGCCCCACGTTATTTTTCATCTATATAAATAAACTTTGCAGCCTGTCGCTCCAGAATGGTATCTTAATGTCGTAATGCGGATGACACTGCTCTATTGTTCTCAGTTAAATCAAAAGTTGAGGTCTATGAACATGCTCAAAATGGTTTTAACATTGTGTCTAATTGACTCCATAATAATCTCCTAACATTAAATGCAGATAAAACAAAATGCATTTTATTCACAATGAGAGATACTAACATACCGCATACTAATCTACACATTTATGCACATAATTGTAGCACGTACGCTCACAGTGCATGCCCCACTTTAGCTAAAGCTGACCATTTGAAATATCTAAGTGTCACTATTAATTCCAGCCTAAACTTCCGTAAACATTTCGATTTACTCTGTACTCGAGTGCGCAAATTAATATATGTTTTTAAGAATTTACGGATCATAGCCAACTATAAATTAATTAAACAGGTTTATTTAGCTTTGTGTCAACCCTTTCTTACCTATTGCATAACTTCTTGGGGTGGTGCTGCAAAAACAATTTTACTCCCTTTAGAGCGCGCTCAATTCTAAAGGAAACCTTTCGCCCTTTTAGATTTCCTACGCACGCGCACCTGCTCTACATAGCTTGTAATTTACTTACAATACGGCAATTATTCATTCTAAGCATAGTACTACACCAGCACACTGCACTTTGTTTTGACCCAGAACCTTCCGACCAGAGAAGGAATGATTTGGTTTGCATAAAGCCTCAAACTAAACATGCGTTTGCTAATCGATTTTATGTATTTTTAGGACCTTTTCTGTATTATAGGCTCAACAAGATACTAAGCCTCTATAGAGTAAGATATAAAATGTAGTACAATGTTATCAGAATATTTAGCGACACTCAATTACACAGACACAGAAAAACTTCTAGAAATTTTGTCATGATGATAATTTATTCGCTCGTAGGTAAGCCTCTACTTTTGTATACATTGGCTAGTTTTAGATATTAATGTAACAATATGCTTTCTGACATAGTTGTTAATAGATTATTTTTAGATCATTTTTATATAAACGTTTTAATGTCCCAATGTAATTGAAATGTAAAGTGATGGCTTGAAACACAGGTTTGAATAAACCTAGTTCGGGCGGGTCGCTACCTAACATTCTAATTCCGAACCATCATTACTTGCACCTGTAATAACAATCTTTTAGCTTTAGTTTATTATTAGGCACTATAATTTTATAGGAAATTTACTATAGTTGGCTGAATGTACACTTTTTGTAAACGTCTTTATTAAAATAAATAAATAATTATTAAATAAAAAATTACTTAGATAAAACGTATTAAAGTTGGGGAGTGGGGGCTCGCTACGTCACAACTCAGTATAAAATCTAGCAAGGCGTGACGTCACGCCACAGTAAAACTCAATGTATCGCCGTAATCTTATGATTACGTAAAAAAAGAAAAAATACGTGTCCAATATTTTTTAATAATCTACATGATGGACAAAAAAAAGTTTTCATCATCGCTATTCGCTCTTTTCTAAAGAGGAGTAGAAGAGTCTTTGAGTGTACTCCTTTGACTTGTAAAGACTTGTGCTTTGTAAAGACAAGGCACTTTCAAGTGCAGTTTATTGCAGTATTTTCTAATGACTCTATAGATTAGTTACTATTCTCTATTTCTGTATAAATTAGGATACATCTAGCTGCTATTTATCTAGCATTAGCTGTGCCCCGCGGTTTCACCCGCCGTTTAATTTAAAAGAAATCGGATTATAATATTTATAAATTACTTAGTTTTCGCTAAGCGTTCTTTCTGACTTTTTTTATCTTTTTGTTCGACTCCTAAGGGTCGTAACGTATGTTAAACCGCTTATAACCCTCTTTCAAGAATTGGGCAATGAAGTGCAAAAAGATTTTTTCAAATCCGACAGGTAGTTCCAGAGATTAACGCGTTCAAACAAACAAACTATTCACCTTTATTATTAGTAGGTATATAGAATAGTACAGATTTATTATGTTCATTATCTCGTTTCAGCATTTGAAGACTGTGCCAGGGACTACCACTGTTCAATCAGAATCGTTGAAAGTTACATGGCCAAGTTTGGACAGGCAAGTACCCTTATGTACCCATTTTAATTCATAAGTTTAAAAACTGATGCCCCGATAATGGTATCGGCCACATCAAAAAAACGCGTGTGGACAGGGGACAGCCAGCCATCAGGAACGAAGTTCCTCCTCACGTATGATTTAAAACAAAAACAAAATTTTCGCAGCCACCATCTTGGATTTATATTTTGACCTCACTTTCGGCTTTAGCACCCTCGAAAGCTATGAAAACGACACCCATGACGAAAAATTTGAAAATTTACGCAGCCGCCATTTTGGATTTACATTTTTACGTCACTTTCGGCTTTAGCACGAAAACGACACCCATGACGAAAAATTTTTCAATTTTCATTTTGACCAATTCGAAAGAAGAAAGTCGCATGGAGGGGGCGTACAAGTATTAACGCTTTTTCGTTAGTGACGATTTATGCTAGTTTACTCCTACCGCTAGCTGCGTAAAAGAACTTCGTTCTAAAAAAATGCTTGACTTGTCTCCGGTATCAGAAGTCTGATCACATCTTTAACCAACAAATTTGCTTTCAACACTTACGTTAGATCCTGCCGATTTATCCTATCCTACTAATATTATAAATGCGAAAGTTTGTCCGGATGGATGTTTGTTACTCTTTCACGCAAAAACTACTGAACGGATTTGGATGAAATTTGGCACACAGATAGTTTATAACCTGGGTTAACACACAGGATATAGGATACTTTTTATCCCAACATCGGGTGAAACCGCGGGGCGCTGCTAGTTCTATTATAAAAATCTCATCATAAAAACACACGACGTGACGTGAGCTGTTAATAATATCAATCGCTAGCCTCAGGTGGAATGACAGCTCACGTCAAACTCACTTACCCAATCCAAATCACGGTGAGATTTTTACAGAATATTGGTAACCCCCGACGGTTTTTTCCCATTTGACTCTAAGCTAAGAAGTACAGTATTTTTATCTTACGAAGCGACACGCGTTTTACTTGTGTAAATGTGTGAAGCGCAGGAGCTCTCGGTACCGTCCGAGACACGGGTGAAGTCGGAAGTGTCTATGTGTGTGTTATGCGCTGACGCTACTCGTTTTCACGCACACATTCACAGCGGGTTGTACACTTGGTTACCACAAGTAAAGTGCGCGTCGCTTCGTGAGCCTATAATTATTGGTCTAAAAGATTTTTTTATTCAATGAAACTTCGTTATATATTTCAGGACTGCAACAACGACGGCGTGACAGACTGTTTCGACTACATGATGATCAACTACCACGGAGCCGCCTGCTCCAAGCCACTGTCCCTCACCAAGTCTGGGAGACGATGGCTTAATTCGTACCAGCAATGTCGCTTTTGATACTAACTTTGATTTTGTTATTGAGTCATGCACTTTATGAAGTCCAAGTTATGCCATAACTCTCTTTAGGACTCCAGATATGCATTTGATACTCGGACTTCGAGAGTTTACTATACCTTCCGCCAGATAACCGTGGAATAAAAGTCGTTGACGCCTTCTACAATGTATTCCAATATTTCAAAACGATACGAAAAAATGTTAAGGTAGTGTCACTAACACGATCAAAACAAACGTATCGCGGTACGAGGCGTCCTTGACGCGTGCAAGTGGCATGTTTTTATTTGTATTTAAGTTTCGAGAATTTTTAGTACAAGTGGATTTAATGACTTTTACTCCACCCTTATCTGGCGTAAGGTATAGACCCTCAAACGTGCGACGTATCATCATCTGCCTAGCCTTTTCCCAACTATGTTGGGGTCGGCTTCCAGTCTAACCGGATGCAGCTGAATACCAGTAAACGTGCGACGTATAACGTAACGTAAATTCGAAAGATTTTTGAATCGAAAATAGAACTATCCTATACCATTTCCGTTTAAATATTTGCGAAAAGCCCAATTGGTATCACCCATAGATATGAATAAAGTCTTAAAACTCTGTGAATACTATGTTTGAAACGAGTATTTTCAATGTTAATATCGTTTGAATTTACGGTTTGACAACGTTCAAAGGTTTCATCGTTTATCTTCGGAAAAAACCGAATTACAGCGAATAAAATGTTATTATCGACCAATAGGAATTGATTTATAAATATTCCCACCTAAATTATTATATTGATTGAAGCACTATATAATTCCGTCACTCCCGTATTGGACCAGCCACATTTAATTCGGCTTAGTTCGGTTATTCCGAACATAAACGATGGCACCTTTGAAGGCTGATGAGAAATTCCTTTGTATTCTTCGAAATCTAATCTCTCAGTCTCAATCTGTCAAAAATACCTCTTTACCCACAGATTAAAGTATTTATAGTACATCTATGTCTTTACCTACATGTTTGACAAGTTTCTGGCATTGATTGTCGCTGAGACAAGATTACGACGATGCGTATCAATCACGTAAAAAATTACAATCACAATTGATCGTTTTGGGGACCCTTAAAAAGAATCTCCAGCCTTGAAGAAAATATTGGTTAGTAATTGGAACGTAAGTCCAACGGCCGTCCTCACGTTTACGGCTACATATCCAGTATAAGCTGACCTCTGATTGTACGGAAATCCTATACAATGCGAGATCAGCTTATACTGGAAAGGTGTAGCTTGATATTTAGCCGTGTGTACTATAAGCATTAGGCGGGCCTAGACAGTCACATTCTATCAACGGTAACACGATAACGCAGATGGAAATTTCAAAACCTATGGAACCTTGGAACTATTAAGTACTGTGGCTGCATCTGCAATGCCACATGCGAACTACGCAAAATCCTGCATCGCCCAAGCGAAGTTTACGAATCGTCGGGCAGTAGCCCACCAGACAACAGCCGGTCGGAAGATCCTCCCTTTTCTATGGAGAATGAGTGAACTTTACACCCAGTTCATCATACCTATAGTACCATTTAGTTGTATGGGACTGACATAAGCTACCAAAAAGCTTACGTCAATCCCGTTGAAAATCGTTATAGAAATACTAAAAGCTTTGAAAGCGATTGTCACTTGTTTAGGCCCTCACTTATCGATTCCCATTTTCTTTCCGTTATCCCGGACATAACTATGCATTTAAAATGTAATTTTATTAACCTATACTATAGAAACAATACTTACCAGCATTGTTTCTTAAACCAATCACAGTTCTTTTTGTACTTCGAATAAATAAACGAATAGATTTAGTAAGTAGAAGTAGGAAATGAATTAAAACAGCATAAACGTAATAATAACTTTATTCTTAAAGTACATAACATCAGTCAGATAATGCTTAAAAACACTAATTTATAGAATATCAATTTATACATATTGTACTTGGAATAACTTTCCTACAATTAAACTAAATTATTGCTTAGTAAAAATATGTACATCAAAAAGAATCAGTTTTGTTATTATCCACCAATATACTATTTCTGAAAGTTGTTTTTATGTTAGTTACAATGTTTTACATTTATGTGCTGCCTCATCCACACTCGTTCAATTCGCATTAAATTGGGCACATGTCCAGCACAGATGCTTTATGCCGCGTAGTACCCTCGTAGCCCTGCGTAGTATTCTCGTAGATCCGCATAGACCTCGTAGAACCCTCGTAGAGCCCGCATCAATCCTTTGTAGACACCCGAGTAGACCCTCGTAAGCCCCGCGTAAGCAAAGCGCAATGCAACGCATGCCTAGGCTATGTGGTCGTTTTGATTCAAACATTATCAAAATATGAAAATACTAAATGATGATTTCGACAAGTGTGTTCTACGAACGGCTCCGCTGCGCAGGCGCCGCCCGAACGCCCAATGCTAGGCCTCCTAAGTTTAAAGTAAGTAGCTCTAACTTAAGTTATATTATTTTAACTTATAACTACTATAATTATCATAATTCTAATAGGATATGTTATAAGAATGTATTAAGAATTAGCCTCGTCATTCATCTTCGTAGCCTACTCTCGTTAAGAGATCGACTTTCATTTTCTTTCCAATAAATGTGTAATGTAACAACAAATCTATGCCAACAATGAAATTATTTATTGTCTGTTTCGAACCCAAGAAAAGCAAATAAACTTACCCACATTTTCGTAAAGATCTATATTCCAACTTACAAGAAACGATTAAACTTCATTCAAAACCAAATACTGTTAAAAAAAAAACATAAAAATTTTAATAGCATAAAATATAGCCTTTACGCTATACATGGCGGCGATAAGGTGGAATATCAATGTGAATTAAACGCTATATCCCAATTCAATTCGTACCCAACTCTAGACCCTACTCAAATTTTGTTCGCATAACAGCTTTATATCATAGAACGAGAGTTTCAGTCTACAAAGATGAAAAAATAGCGAAAAAACATTTGTTGTAGGGCTCTGTTAACTAAACTGATGCCCGTTTTCACTAACACTGCGCGACATCTAAAATTGCTTTAGGAAATTAGTAAAAACGGGCATGGGAATAACATATACTAAAATTATCCTTACTATCGCGTAAAGATACATAACTTTTACTTATTATTACTATGCAAAAGTCACCAGAGGAGCGGGAGATTGCCAGTCGTCATCTTCCAACTCTTCTTCATCCGACTCTTCTTTGAATCGAACCTTAAAATAAAGAAAAATGTCTGTTATTAGGTATTTTGAGTACTGTTAAGCAGCATATACATTGTACATTAAATAGTTAAAGTTACCAGGTATGAGTTGGTATACACGACATTTTCACGTAAAATAGAGCAACCTTCTTAAACTATAATAAATTTAAAATATTAATTAAAAAGGAAAACAACATTATAAACGAAACAACTTCAACTTAAGTCTAAAAAGATTCACTGAAATATCTAAAACATTTATAAATATAAGAATCCGTCAAGCGCTTGGTTCTCGAAACCTTACGAAAAGGTTGTGAATGTCATAAATAAAAACATATTATTTTTGTATGATTGTACTCACCCAGGGAGCTAAGCGTTTATTGTCCGACCCCAATGAACTGCCTTGATTGAGATTTGCTTGCCATGCCTGAAAATAAGAAATGAGCTTTAAAGACTGGAGACTATCGCTAAATTCTATCTTTAGGCAGTTGGATTAAGGGCTTGAGACAGAAAGCGGTATAATCCAGCACCTTAATTGCGTAACACACTATCAATCAGAATCTTAATGATTTTTAAGCTTATTGCTAATCCATTGCGTCATATGTTCAAAAAAATTGTATGCTCAAAAACATAAATAACGCAATGAGTGTTGTTGAACTGTCAAAATTAAACCGATTCCTACTGTAAGTGTGTTACGGATTTACCCCGCAGAATGGATACGACGCGAATTATTGTCAACAAGTTTCTCTTTCTGTAGCCCTGACCGACAGCTTGGATCCTGGACCCGAACGTGAGCCATTATGTTTTTTATATCTTGCATTGAATATTAAAGCTGTGAATCAATTGTGAAATAATTAACGAACGAATTACAATGAGGGCCGGATCAGCTCATGACAGAAAGAGTTTCATTTCACCGAGAAGAAAGAAGAGAAGCAGAGTTTCGTTTTTTTTTTACCTGATACGCATCATTGAAGGCATGTGCCAGCGACAGCGCGAGCGCACGTGCGTGCTTCCGTCTGGTGCACACAAACACGTGCACCACGTGGTTCTCAGCAGACCCCCCCATCGGCTTCCCTTCTACAACGGCAAAGACGCGGGCGTTCGCTGCATCCGCTGAGCAGTACGAGATCCTGGAAAAGGAGTTTGTTGTTTCTAAGAAATGATTTATTTATTTTAACTTAAACATAAAACGGCAATCGGCCAGTTACATTACTTAAAAGGAGTTTTAGACAAAAATTCATACACTCATCTCACAGAACTCAAGACATGCCGACATGATCGTCTTCCACTCGTCCGCGATCACCGTTGTCCAAGACAGCGGAGAGAGTGTGAGGGATAGAAACAGAACGTCGATTAGCTAGAAGATCCTCGCTTAGCTGGACATTTTGCTCAGAAAATTTGTGCTTGAAAGTGCTTCGCCCTTCACACGCTTTCGTGCGCTTCTACGAGTATATTCACCATCAAAAATCATAGTTCCTAGTGTTGGTGTTCAGCTTATCAGTTACCGCGAAATAGAATTTTGATTTTTCTCTTCGACCTTTACTACTGTCATACGTTTAGTATCAAATCATAAAAAAAACAAACATAGTCCTAGATGATAATAAAACCGCAGATATATCAGGTATATATCTGCGGTTTTCCTTAAAAATGATATTGACTAACATTAAAATCAAGCAAAACGTGAAACTTGTAAAGCCTACCTTAGCTGTGATAGTTTTCCTTTTAACTTCATTGTATATACTACTACCGTGACTTTTTCACATATCCAAAACTAACCATTTAACTGACAGGGGGGAGGGACACTTGACTCTAACAAAAATTAGCACTTTAAAATTTAATATTTCAGAAACGGCACCCTAATTGCGTAACACACTATCAATCAGAATCTGAATGATTTTGAAGCAAATTGTTAATCTATTGCTTCTTAAGTTCGAAAATTTGTCTGCACAATAACGTAAATAGCGCAATGAATGTTGTTGAACTGTCAAAATGAAGCCGATTCCTACTGTAAGTATGTTACGCAATTACCCCGCGGATCCCTTAATCGAAAAATTGTTTTCACAAACCCGCTATATGTTTCAAACACCTATCCAATAACATCCCGCACCATGGGTTAGACGAGAAAAAAAAACATCCCCACTTTACGGGTACAGGTAACCTAAAAAATGTTTTTTTCATGATTTTATTTTACCACTTTATCGGCGTGATTAATATGTATATCATGCCAAATTATAGCTTTCTAGTACTAAGAGTCGCTGCGGACGGACGGACATGGCGAAACTATAAGGGTTCCTTGTTGACTACGGTACCCTAAAAAGGTGAACTTCCTCGCTACACAGCCAATCAGTATCAATAACTATACAATATTTGTTTTTACTTAACTTAGCCGTTATTAATTATTGCATCCATTAATATTAATACGACATAACAAGTGTAGATAATGTTAAATGTATTGTCAACGTCTTCTTCATTAATTATTTTTGTCTAGATAATTTTGTAGGTCAGACATGGGCAATTAATCTTAGTCAATCAATTATATTTTTCTTCCCGTACCAGGCACGGCCCGCGGTGCATCCGGCTCTTGTATCTTAATAATGGCATTGTTATCGTCGTCTTCGACAATGTAACGATACCAATTAAGTTTTGGTTTCCTATTACAGCAGACAACGGTCACACAATATCGGCTGTCCATATACAGAGCGTTTTTTGATACCTTTATTATGACGAAACATATTGTTTATTGTTTTTTTTGTGGGTGTACTATATAGGTTCACCTCTGCCTAACCCTTCGGGGAAACAAGGCGTGGTGTTATGTTATGTTATTATGACGAAACCGCTCAAAATCGTAGCTTTACACGGCTACAAGAATCTTTTGACGTTCGAATGACGTTGACAGGGGAGCCGGCTGTTAGTAAACGTTTTTGCAATTTTATTGTTTTGTGAAATGTGTTGAAAAAGTTGGGAGGTGATGGGACACATGGTGGGTGGAACGAAGTTCCTTTCGCGTTCTATTATGTATTAATACATAACCATCTAGTATAGTTTCTAGCAGCTCTATAATATGAAACAAAAACCAAAACGTTTGACACTTGAAACTGACGGCATAACGCTTTTTCGTTACGTCACAATTTTTGCCAGTTTACTCCTACCACAAAACTTCGTTCCAAAACCAAGATGGCAGCATTATTTCCGATTTTTACCACGCGTCAAAAAAACCTTGTAGCGCTATAATGGACTTATTAGGGTTATGATCTACATGTCGTAGCGCTATAATGGACTTATTAGGGTTATGATCTACATGTCGTAGCGCTATAATGGACTTATTAGGGTTATGATCTACATGTCGTAGCGCTATAATGGACTTATTAGGGTTATGATCTACATGTCGTAGCGCTATAATGGACTTGTTAGGGTTATGATCTACATGCCGTAGCGCTATAATGGACTTATTAGGGTTATGATCTACATGTCGTAGCGCTATAATGGACTTATTAGGGTTATGATCTACATGTCGTAGCGCTATAATGGACTTGTTAGGGTTATGATCTACAGCCTTGGCCAAAAGTATTGAGCACCCATGATATCTTTCAGTTTTATGCGGAGTATCAAATAGAAATAAAACAAAACGTTTTATATGGGTTTATTTTACTATTTATTAATAGAAAATTAATATTTTGTGGGTCCACCCTTTGCCTTAATTACGGCAGAAATTCTTTTTGGTAAAGAGTTAACAAGTTTTTTACAGTCGTCAACAGTAATCGAGTTCCATTCTAGGCGCAGGCAGCGTTTTAAATCTTCTTTGTTGTTAATTGTGTGGCGCCTAACCCTGCGCTTTAATAAACCCCATAAATGTTCTATGGGGTTCAGATCTGGAGACTGAGCTGGCCAGTCAAGCAGTTCCGTGTTATTTTCCCGAAACCATCTCATAGTGCGTGCAGATTTGTGGCATGGCGCGTTATCCTGCTGGAATTTGACACCATCCATATTCGTGTCGCCAAAAAGTTTCGTGAATGAAGGCAGTAATGCAGTTTCTAGTACATTTATGTACTTAGTAGAGTCCATGCGACCCTCACACACGAACAATTCGCCAACTCCAGAATCGGTCATGCAACCCCAGACCATTATGCTGCCTCCACCGTGTTTAACGGTTGGGATCACACACTCTGGCTTAAATTCTTCGCCCACACGGCGACGCACAAAGGTCACACCAGGTGTACCAAAAATCTGCAATAAAGAGAAAAATATTGAGTTCCGTAAAACTAAAATAAATTCAATTATGCGTTTGGTTTTTAAAACATTTTATAAAATTGTATCAGGGCATTAAATTGACTTACTCACCTCAAAGTTTGATTCGTCTGACCAAACAACATTTGACCAATCTTCAGCGGTGAAAGTTCGGTGTTTTAAAGCCCATTTCAATCGAGCTTTTTTGTTGTTATCGGAGAGCCATGGCTTCTTCCTAGCTTTACAGCCTTTCAGACCAGCTTCTTGAAGTCTTCTGCGAGTAGTTCGAGCAGAAATTGGCTTCTTAATTTGTTCCGACAACTCAGCAGCGAGCTCTGAAGATGTTTTTTTCCTATTTCTTAACGACTCTCTCAGTAACTGACGATCTTGACGGTCTGTGGTGATGCGTTTGCGCCCGGTTCTCGGTCTATTTTCATGTGATCCGGTAGTAGAGAATCGCTGAATAGCATATTGCACGGATCGGCGCGAACATTTCACAGTTTTAGAAATCTCTACTTGTGATTTCCCTTGCTCATACAGAAGCTGTATCTGCACACGTTTTTCTAAAGAAAGTTCGTTTTGTTTTGGCATATTGCAACGATAACACTTAAAACTTCTGAAATAAAATACAAAAGGCGCACTAGATCACTGGATGTGTTCACAACGAGCGATAGTAGCGAACTGATTAATAAACACAAAAATTGAAAAAGACAAATTTTGTTGGACCTAGGTGTTGTGTTGCTAGCTGCGGCGTGAGTCATTATTTTTAAACCTCTGTAGATGCCGATTAAATAATCCATAAACAATAGATTTGGTTTACTCCCATACTTTCCGTGAACGAGCGAAATTTGTAAGGTGCTCAATACTTTTGGCCAAGGCTGTACATGTCGTAGCGCTATAATGGACTTGTTAGGGTCATGATCTACATGTCGTAGCGCTATAATGGACTTATTAGGGTTATGATCTACATGTCGTAGCGCTATAATGGACTTGTTAGGGTTATGATCTACATATCGTAGCGCTATAATGGACTTTTTAGGGTTATGATCTACATGTCGTAGGGCTATAATGGACTTGTTAGGGTAATGATCTACATGTCGTAGCACTATAATGGACTTATGGGTTATGATCTACATGTCGTAGCGCTATAATGGACTTATGGGTTATGATCTACATGTCGTAGCGCTATAATGGACTTGTTAGGGTTATGATCTACATGTCGTAGCGCTATAATGGACTTGTTAGGGTTATGATCTACATGTCGTAGCGCTATAATGGACTTGTTAGGGTTATGATCTACATGTCGTAGCGCTATAATGGACTTGTTAGGGTTATGATCTACATGTCGTAGCGCTATAATGGACTTGTTAGGGTTATGATCTACATGTCGTAGCGCTATAATGGACTTATTAGGGTTATGATCTACATGCCGTAGCGCTATAATGGACTTATTAGGGTTATGATCTACATGTCGTAGCGCTATAATGGACTTATTAGGGTTATGATCTACATGTCGTAGCGCTATAATGGACTTTTTAGGGTTATGATCTACATGTCTGTCCATGGACTAGCATACAAATATGTTAAAGAAAATTTAAGTGAAAAATTATGTTTTGTGTTAGTAACTGTCTCTGTAAAAATAAACTTTTTACATTTGTACTAGTTAAAGGACTTATTTATCTCGTTTTCCCGTAGGCATCCCAGTTCTGCGCCCACGACCGCGCTAGTGCAACGTGACTCGAGGTGGTATTTTTAAACCTGTACATATATTCATCTGGGACGAGCTGAGATACACCAATTAATTAATAAATAAACAATTGTTTTTACCTGTAAATAGAAACGCTAATAACGTTTTCCTGTGAGTCTGCATCGCTAACTACGATGCCTTTTGCGCTTATGTCCAAGTTCACTCGCTGTAGCTTCTTGTTTATCACTGAAAACAATGAAGTATAAAAAATACAGTCTTCATTTTATTTGGATACAAGCCGGATTTCCCATCGGCAAAAATGACGACCTTCCAATCAAACTTTTTTATTAAACCTCTGTAGGGGATGAATTTTCAGACATCCTTTAGAGCTCACTTTCGTTACAAAAGGAACTCTTGTACAAAATTTCACACTTCTAGAGCCAGCGGCCAGCAGTTTAGGCTGTGCGTAGTCTGTCAGTGAATTCAGGATTTTATTAAGTAGAAGATGGCGTATTGCTGACAAAGTAAGCACAGACCCGTTTAACGATCACAGCGGATAGTTTGCTCATTCCGAAAAATCGTATTACATATTGGAGAACAATAATTAAACTAGAACGCGAACACATCAATTCTAGATGTAAATATTTAAGTACTATATCAATTACAATTATATGTTAAAAAACTTAAAATATCTTTTTCCACTAACTAACGAACTAACTAACTATACAAATAAATATACAAAACAAAAGGAAACTTAGGCGTCGAAGTACTCGTCCGCATCGCTGTCATCCGGAAACGTGCCCAGAAGACTGGCAGCATTGCCACGTTGAATGGCAATGCTAATTCTTTGGCCAAAGAACGAGCCAGCCCTCTGGTCACGTGAAGTGTCGACCAGTCGGCGAGAAATTTCCTTAAAAAGGAGACGCGCACTCGGGCCCCATGACCCGAGCGTTTCGACCCCAAACGGCTCAAAACTGTAGTTACCGATAAGGTTACAGTATTTGCGCCGCTTAAGGGTCTCAGCAGCCGCAGCAGCGGCGCCAGCACAGCACGCCGTGCTTGGAACATGAGATGGCGCAAGGGTGTCGACACAGGTTGCGTCCCACACCAGAGGTCTACCTACCATCCAAGGCAACAACGTCATGCCGTCTGGTCTCTTCCCATCGTCACGTACCAAGCCGTTTGGTTCTAATATCGCTGGTACGCCGGTGATAAGAGCTCGACGAATAGTATCGTTAATGCTGGCGTGTCGTGCTATGCGGCCTGCACTCCTGCAGCAGGACAGGCCATGGTGTCCGAGGTTGTCGACAGCTTCACCGCAGTGACACCGATGCGGAGCAACACAAGGTGCGCCTAAGCGGAGACACGTAGCGAGCCGAAACGAAGAGTCATCCATCATAGTGCCTAAGGTGGATGACGGAAGCGCTTGAAGCCACAAGCCTGACTCCCATTCTCCCACAGCCAGCAGACGGGCACGCTCAGCAGTATTAAATGACGTATTTACTAGGGTATTTCGTATAATACTGCAGAGCGGCACGTCCCACCGTTTCTGGGAGGCTGGGTTGTCAGGTAAATCCGTATTGGGACAAGCCATCTTCCACGCGTTCAACGCATCGGTCAAACACGGTACCTCAAAATCGACCAGTGAGGAAGATAAAATTTTCCTGGTTAATTTGTCGGTACCGTGGACCGAAGAGAGGAAGGCCGGTAAACTTATACTTGAAAGAAGTAGTAGTAGAAGATTAATTATGGATAAGTGTTGGCATCGAGGTATTGAAATATTAAGTGGGCTGTCGCATTTTGTCACCTCTCTCTCTCTCTCACGGCACCTGTTAAATAAACAGATGCTTTTTTTGAAAAATGTAATTAATTGGCGAACTAATAAATAATATTAATTTAATAGGTAATTATTAAAAATACATTTTTATTGTGGTATTTATTTAAGTCATCACAAAAACAGATACGTGTTGAGCTGAGTTTATTAGATAACACAATAGAAGTGTGTTTTTATTAATTACCTATTAAATTAATATTATTTATTAGTTCGCCAATTGATTACATTTTTCATAAAAGCATCTTTTCATTCATCGTCCTTAAAAATTTGGTTCCGTGTGAGCGAGAGAGGTAAGAAAATACGACAGCCGTTTTAAATGGGAAAGTCTGCTGTTCCCAATCCAACCATATAGCCTAGGTTAATTAGGTTCATATTACATTACTATTATCAAAATATTACCTTCCAATAAATATATTCTATCAGAGACTGATTCCCCTACGAAAACGGGAATATTTTACAACACATTTGGTATAATGATATAAAATTGGCATAGTTAGGTACGGAAGTCCAAAATATAATAATATTGATATTACGGAATAAACAGAATTAAGTAGGAAGCGATTCAAACAAATATTTACCAAAACATAATTATCTAAAACGTTTGTACAATTTAGTGAGACCTCCAGACCCCAGTTCTCATCGTGTTCTTGACCGGAATATTTGAAGCCGAGATATCTCGGACCGTTCTATAAATAAAGCGATAAATCAATCTTGTATGATATAATATTACTGTAATATGACCGCAGAAACCTTTGTAACCTCTTCCCGGGAGCTTCATTCACGATCGTTGCTAGGGATAAAAAAAAACACGCCAAGTTGCAAAATATCTTTGAGTGCTCAGTTGTGGGTCTCTATTAATTTCGTGGTCAGTATGGTTAGCAAATGTAGTCGTACATTTGGGATGTTGGTTTGAGTAGAAATGGAATTTGATCCAAGGATTCCATTTTCCGGTCGATGTTCGCTGGTTAATTTTAGTTCTGTAAACGGAGGTACAGCGATATTCTCCTAAAAAACAACTTACAATTTCAGCTCTTGGAATTAACTCCCTTTTTGACGGACTTCAAAAAAGGAGGATGTTCGTCGGAATCTTTTTTTTTTATGTGTGTTCCCCGATTACTCGAAGACGGCTGGCCCTATTTGGAAAATTCTTTTTTGTGACAAATAGTCCCATTGTCAACAGGTCAGGATCTGATGATGGGATCCAGGGGAAATCGAGGGAACTCTTCAAATATTATAGGCACACCTATAGCGATTTGGGTATTTTTATAGTAACTTGTGCATTTGCTCTGGGAAAGCACCATTTGGTTAAGTGGAACTGATGATGAACACCACCGATGGCCACTGGAACTACTCAATACTAAGTATTTCACGGGTTGCGATTAGATTACTTTAAAATGGCTGCTAAGCAAATTAAGCTCGTCTCAATGCATATGGTGAAGTACCAAGAGAACTCCTCAAAAGTTAACGACCCTGCATCGAGAAGAGCAATATCTTGTAAAAGGTGATGAGCAGTTGTCATTGGGCTATTGTAACTTAGATAAATTACAAACCGATGCACTAAAAATTGAAAAATAAAAACTTTTTGCAAAAAAAAAAACAACCGACTTCCAAAAAAACACTACGAAGTGAAAAATAACTTTAATTTTGGAAGTCGGTGGCAAAAACTTAAAATACAGATCCAAAGACACCAACTTCCGAAATTGAAAGTTATTTTTCACTTTGTAGTGTTTTTTTAGAAGTCGGTTGTTTTTTTTTTTTTGCAAAAAAGTTTTTTTTTGTTTTAAAATCTCGCTTACTATGGTAATATGATAATGTTCTTTCTACATACGTTTACCCGTTTATCCGTTGGTCGGTGACAGGAGCTTGCTCGAAGCCGAGAAATCTGACGCACTTCATTCCACAACGCAACTGAATGCTTTGAAACGAATCGTCGTGAAGACCTGCGCATTCTGCATAAGAAGCGCTAAATACGCAAAAGTCGTCCAAAGCCTACCTGTACGGTATAGCTACGCATACATCGATGCTGATCAGCTCTTCTGTACATGGTGTGACCGGGTTTTCAAGACCAATTTTGGTTTTGCTAGTCATCGAGAGCTCACAAAAGAAAAGAATAGTAGGCTGGGTCACTATCGCCGGATACGGTGAAGAGGACTATATATGTATATATATAATATATACATACGTTTAGCAGAATGCAGAGCAGATCTGACGGCGAGCGCAGTGGCGGGGGCAGAGGCGGCTCGCTCCACGGGTGCTGCGCCCGCGTACCTCACGTCCACCTCACCAGGCCCGGAGTCTCGGGCCTCACGCCACCAGCCCTCGCCCTCGCATTCGGCTAGCGCCCACTCTTCGCATAGTTCTGGGAACAAGGAAACAAGAATCAAATAATGACACAATGTATCATAGTATCTACTATTACATTACCATTATACACCTACCAAGTGCTTTTTCACCAAGCAAGCCAGTCAAATAGAAGTGAACGTAATTATATCTACAGCTACGAGTGTCATGTTAGGGCCGAACCTATTTTCACTAAAAGACAGATCGCTATTGATGGTAGACAGTATAATTCTATCTGTCCTTATGTCAGGCCGGTAAGATTCCATAATCTCATAGATTATTGGGACGTTAAAACCCTACACGTCTATCGTTCAATAGCTCGTCGATTTCTTTATAATATTGCTAAGGTGCCATCTCTCGTGGACCACTGTTGTGACAATGACCCACCTATGGGGAACAAAATTGCGAAACGGGATCAAAGCTGAATGAGCACATATTCAAAAAATTCATCCAGACCATCACAAGAATGAGAGAGATAGAAGGCTTAGTTGCATAGATAATCGCAATTGTATCGGACCAGATTAGGGGTGTGGTTGTACCGACTGTACCATTAGATTCAAAGTGTGGTTGTACAACCCGTGGCACCTAAAGGGTTAGCCACTATGGCTGGCTTATTCCATTTAGCTAAATTTGGTCATAAGAATTGAATAATTTTTATAGGAAAATAGATATTTAGAAAGCTTACGCACACACTGCACTAATCAGTTACTGAATCCATCTGCAGAACACGAGCGACCACAGAACGATAAAACCTCTTTTATCTGTTCTGTAAGTGCGACGAGTAAGGAATATCGCGACCTTTCTTCTTTCTGACTAAGTTACTTTTTAGGAGACCAGAACAGCATTACACTGCATTAAGTAACTTAGCCATTTAGGCCAACACAGGCCACAGAACGCATCCTTGGGGTACGCCCTTGTCAGTGGGAAAGGCAGAGTTTTTCTCTTGTTTGTAAAGTGCACATGCTGTTGTTGTAAAGCTTAATAATAAACTTAAAATGGTACTTAGATACTTACTCGTAGAAAAACAGAGACATTTCGCGCTAACAGTAGACAAAATACAGTCAAACGCTTTACTTTAGTCTACAAAACATTTTCACGTGATCCTGTCGGTGTCGGCTGATAAGACAGCTTCTTACGAGCTTTAAAAAAAAATCTTTTGCTTTTTCAGGTAACGTAATATCGCACCACTTTTAAAATAACTAATTATATCATTGAGATGAATTAATCATTACGTGTGTTTTATAAAATAATCTATTTTTAAATCAACATGAACTTTCCACTGATAAAAAAAAACTTATAATATTTCTCCAGCCTGATATGAACGCATATAAAAGGGGCATTGTCCTTGTCACCAAGCACTTAGGTAGGTACCTACCTAAGGCGCCTGTCCCACCGCCGGCGATTAACGACAAGCGAGTAGAGCTAGCAACTAAAAACGAGCTGGCGTGCAATGAACAGTGAGTTCGTGACGGCGACGAGCGATTATTCGCTGGAATACCTATATACCATGGGAGAAACGAACATTTAGACACCGTAAGGACTATTCTTGCTTGCAGCGCTTGGCCGCTATAGTAACTCTTTCTAACACGATGATCACAAATATCATCGTGTGCACGGGATTTTATTTTCAAATTTGTCAGATGTAAGTTTCCTCGATAGGTCATACATATGTGCCTGTGTACGTAAAAGTCTCTCGGCGAGTGTTCTGTCGCTAAGCGAGCGTCGCTGAGCGAGTACTCTTTTCGATATCTAGCTCTTGTCACCGCGACAAATGACTACTCGCCGGCGGTGAACAGTCAGAGATCAGCTATTAATATATATATATATATATTTGTTTATTTATTTATTTCTTTTACTTACACGGGCTTATCTTTTGTACGTTTCTTGAGCGAGAAAACCGTTGATAGCTAGTCGCTACCTCGTCGGCAGTGGGACAGGTGCCTAGTATAGCTGATAATTTAGCTAGAGTAACTCGGCGTGCCAATTTTCCAAGCTTAGATTCATTAGCTTATTACAGGCTAGGCTGGTTTCGTAAACGCTCGCTAGGAAATCGATCAGGCAAATTGTGGGCAAATTGCACCGAATCTTGATGGCCGTCTGTCGCCAGTTAATAGGGTAATAAAACCTCGTTTAATGTTTAGGAATTAGGTACTGACCCTTTTGAGGGATTTCAACTTTCGTAGACGAAAATATTATTTGTAAACTGAAAATTACCATATAAGCAGTGCGATAGCTGTCCATACATGAATGAAAATAATTACTATCTCTACAAATACCGGATGATGATTTTACCGTCTCGAAATTTTTACAGGGTGTTCTACCCATGAATATGAACAACTTTCACTATGGGACCAACTCTGAAATCACGAAAAAAAAATCTGCTGATTCATACATTTTGGTCGAGTAGGTATTGAACTTTTGTATGAATCAGCAGATTTTTTTTTCGTGATTTCCGAGTTGGTCCCGTAATGAAAGTTGTACATATTCATGGGTAGAACACCCTGTAAAAATTTCGAGACGGTAAAAAAAATCATCCAGTATATGTATAGGTTCGCTTATGGTAATACTTATCGTAAAAATCCACTAAAAGAGTTCCTAGAAACGTGGACTTCGCCTCAAGCTGCTGCTGCCGAAGAAGAGATCGCGTCAGCACCAAGCATACGCCATAAAAGATCATACCATTTATACCACTTCGGATCATTTTTCAAATTATTTTGGAAATAATTACCTTTCAAAGTTAATCTCTCTTATATTATAAAACGTTCTTGCAACATTAAACCCCATAAAAACAGGAAAGTTTCTAGCTGTTACATGTGTTAAACTATGATTAAAAGATGGAATCGCCCATCAATTAGTTTACTGACCTATCTATGTTGACGATTTATAAAAATTGGTTATAAATAGCTATCATGTAGTAAATAAAACATGAAGACGTTTATTAAATGCAGTTTGAATACTTTATGCGGCCTACCCAAATGTCCTTTCTTTGGTATTGTTCGTCGAGTCATTGAGCTCCTTAGGTCCTGAGTTGAGGTACATGATTACCTACTCACAAATGGTTGCACTGACTGGACAGGTCCGCTCAAATCTGTGTGGTTCTTTCCTCAAAAGACCATTTCAGATACTAATCCACATGGCTCACCTGATCTGACCAAGAGTATGGCTAGAGTAAAAGAGTCTGTGATCTCTGAATTTGTTTCGACATTTCTTCTCAGAGCAGTCGGATAGGAAACGCCGACCTCATCTAGTTTTCTAAATATGATTGACGTGTAAAAGTGTTCGTACAAACCTACTTACAGAAATAAAATCATTTATCATTAAATCTTAGAAAGTTATCGCTGTAATTAGCATAGAGACCGCTTCTCTGCATGGGTGACATTATGGGTCAATCAGGAGCATAGGCAAGGAAACCCTAGTAGGTATGTACCTACCAACACCTCGTGGCAATACTTATCAACAAGCAAAAGCACAATTCGAAACACCCAAATATTTACCTTCCCTGAAAAATAGATATATTGCGTATAGAGGTTCTAACAGTAGATTATACAACAAGCGAAAAAAAGGGAATTTAATTCGAGGGACTAAGTTGGATCCCGAGAGCAGCGAAGGATTCAAGATAGTAGGTATCCTGAGCGGAGCGAGGGATACAAGGACCGATGTGATTTTTTTTTTTCACGAGTTGTGGACCTACTCTACTTTTTACCATTGACTGCGAGAAAATAAATAGTAGTACAGAATTTATATTTATTACATTTTATTATACGAGTACACGCTGCTTTTTTATTGGCTAGGGAGCTGTCACGATAGTGCTGTAGGTACTCATCATTGTAAACAACTTTTACTATGGGACCAAACCTGAAATTGCGAAAAAAAAATCAGCGGTTCCCTTCATTTATGTTAGTGGAACTCGTTAAAATGTAGGGAACAGCAGATTATTTTTTCGCGATTTCAGGTTTGGTCCCATAGTAAAAGTTGTTCGTGATGATGAGTACAACACTGTCGTGGCATCTCCCTGGCCAATAAGAAAGCAACGTATATAATCGGTAATAAGAAAACAAAGATTAAAAAATGTATAGTGAAATTAGAACAGTTTTCGAAATTCAGTGTTATTCGTGCTTGTTCCAAATTCAAAATGTTTTTTTTATTCACTCAGTGACTAAAAGAGAGCTTTATTCACTGTTATCGATTAATCAAATGAAAGCCTTCTTTCGAGTGGCAATGGTAAAAATATATTTAACAAACACTTAATAGATACCTATTCAGACAAACATGCGACAGGCGCTTAGTGCTTAGGATATAGGTACATAGTATGGTTAAAGCAGATGTCATCTACGCAACAGCAACTAACCAGCTTACGCAATAACAACAGCAACATTACCTACTTAAATCAGCAACTAATCAAAATATTCTCCAATCGAAACAAACCATTGTTTATAATATTAACTTCACTATTAATCTAAACTGCGTCACAAGGACGCAGACGGATACGCAAAACAATAATCACAAAATGGTGGCAATCAGACAGCTATTTTAGTGATATCTAACTTCATCTAGGCCAGACGGGTTGGATCGATAGTGAACTAGGCCATAGGTCAGTTATTAGGCGTAATAAGTTGAACGAAACTCAGCGATGCGTACGAGTGTTGATAAAGTCGTGATGCGCTTCTCTTACTGGTTCTAACTGGTAGTCTGTGGCGCGCTAGATGTGTAGTGTAAAGGAAATTAATACTGTGTAGATTGCATTGCGTTAGAAGTTAATTACAGTTGTTAAAATTATGAAAGTGAGCTTTTTATGCGTAGAAAGGTTTTGTTATTGTGGCGTTTATTTTCTTTTTTCATGAGATGAGAAAAGCTTATTTT
Organism: Fissipunctia ypsillon; assembly: GCA_947568875.1. Taxonomy (NCBI): domain Eukaryota; kingdom Metazoa; phylum Arthropoda; class Insecta; order Lepidoptera; family Noctuidae; genus Fissipunctia; species Fissipunctia ypsillon. Next base: position 6,104,699 of record OX387660.1, on the reverse strand, counting down.
AACGAAGCTTTTAGCTACACTCCATTTATTACAGCATAAAGCATTAGAAAAATAACGGCAAAATAACAACGACAGTTATTGTGTAATATTGTTGAAATGACTGCATTTTAGAATTATTTTTTTAATGTAAATTATAAATAGATTACATTGCTTTGTATTTATCGCAAAATAACGGAGTTTATTATACGGTTATATCGAAATAACGAAAGGGTGATAACCGTTATTTTTTTAATGTATAAATGGATTATATTTAGTTATGCATGAAAGGACCCGAAGGAGCAACCTTTGAAAAGTTTTAGATTTGTCAATATTCAATTAAAAAGTACTAGGCTATGAGCCATGAGGCTACAAGATAAGTTGTGAAAACTTGTAGGACCTACCCACAAGTTTCCAAAGCTTAGCACCCACGCTACGGTTTGCGATGATACTTAGGCACGAGTTCTAATGTTTTTTTTTTTTTTTATTTGAGATAGGTTTGCTCTTGACTCTAGTCTATTTAATCGCAAGTACTTACTTTGTTTGTATTTTACCTTTCTTAACCATGTGAATATTTATTACTCTTTTTTAATATTATTGTTCTAATGTGTTTATCTAACATACGCTAAGGTCGCTCACTACAGCCTAGATAACAACCATTTTTATAATTTTATAAAATACGATTATTAATATGATTCCTATCAAGCGCTTCATAGCGATTAAAGCGCTATAAAATTTATTAATCGCTTTTCCAACTAGCTTTCACGTTTAGTTTTTGCGCAGTATGCTTTGGGCTAGATAAAGTGCAACGTTTTAGCAAGAATGCCGGCCACACCGCTTAGCTGACTAGCTGGCTCCGTGGCTCGTTCTCCATCCAATCACAGCCTTTCATTCAATTAATAATTTATCACTTAACGAGAAATATTGCGATGCGATGCAACTTTTTTTAAATTAAATCGTTGAATTACAGATTAACAATATTGGTCAAGGTTGAGTTGCGTTAATTAGGCAGTTCCAGACCGCGTGTAACCAAATTATTTTATCTTTGTTTGTTTTTAAAGCACTTCAGATTTATTTGGTCTTTCTTTCGGAAGTTTTATTCGGATAATATTATATATTTGAAATTATAGAATCTAGTTAGTAGGGAACCTAAGTCATCACCTCATTAGCACACCTGGGAAAATACAATATTTTGTTAAATATATTATCTTGTGCGTGCTCGCTAAATATTGCAACATTTTAAGCATAAGCATAATCAGCCTATAATGTTCCCACTGCTGGGACACAGGCCTCCTCTCGATGAGAGGGAGTGGGCCGTACCTAACCTACCACGCGAGCCCAGTGCGGGTTTGTAGATGTACATGTATTCGAATTGTTGGTTCTAGAACATGCCGGTTTCCTCACGATGTTTTCCTTCACCATTTTGAGAGCAGTGGTGATGAAATTATTTACACAAAGAAGTGCCTGCTTGGGTTCAACATTTTAGTAAGGACCTATTGGGTTTATTTTTTATATCTAGGTAAGGTACCTACCTTCCTAGTTTTATTAAATTATACTGGCAGAGAATACAAGTTTCCATTGTCACGTTTAGGAACACCCATACCTACCTACCTACGGCTGTTTCCTGTTTAGGATAAATTGAAAAATCCATGCTAAAAATTGCAGATGAGTTCTCTACAGCTTTCAGGAACATTTATTACCTACCTAATTAAATCTATTAAGTTGTAGGAATAAGTAAGATAGCCAACAAATAGGTAGTCTTTAGAACTATACACTATCTTCACCAAGTTAGGATACACTGTCGTTCAGTCAGTTAAGAAGTGTAAACTTAAAAAAAAAACCAGCCAAGTGCGTGTCGGACCATGCACAATGAAGGGTTCCGTAGTTGTGATGAACAAAGAAGAGACAGAATTATCCCAAGAACAAACTTAACATTGTAATTGAAAAACATGTTCTCCCATACTTACATTCCAACTGGAAATTTAAGTCTGCACGCACAATATTGAAAGATTACCGTGTTATTTTAAGACCATAGACTTCTTATAGGTTTTCCTGGAATCTATAAGTAGGTATAGAAGTACATTCTGTATTTTTTCAAATTTTTGGCTCAATACTTTCGGGGATATGGGGGCATGGTCAATTTTCGTCTATTTTCTTAAATAACTTTAAATCTATTTATTTTAAACTTATAAAAAAACGTATTCACGACCCCCCACAGTAAGCCCTTTCATTTGATATGTCACACGGTATTGTTTACAAAACTTTTTTTGTTTAATTTTCTTATTTGCCTCCAAAAGTAACCCCTATATTCAAAATTCATTTATTTACGTTACACTTCCATGTTTGGGTCACAGAAATCCATATGTGTATCTTTCAACTTAATCGGTCCAGTAGACTCGGAGCAAAGTGGCTTTGACAGACAGACAAACACACGAGTGATCCTATAAGAGTTCCGTTTTTTCCTTTTGAAGTACGGAACCCTAAAAAAAATGCACAATCAGTAGGTTTTAGGTAGGTAGGTACGCTATGTTCATTAAAACCTAAAAAGTAACGTAGAAAATTCATAATTAAGTTCGCCTGACAAAATTTGGGCAAAAACTATTCAATAAAAGCTGCTTTTAGGTAAATTGTCCGAGTTTTATTAATGACATTCATAGAAATATACAAGTTATATATAAAAGAAAATCGGGAATTCAATCTCTCTGATAACACTCTCTTTGTCGCCTGCTTGCCGAGATGTGCGGAATTCATCAAATGAACGCAATTAGCAGATAATTATCACAGTGATAACTTACTTGAACTTTCACTGCATTAACCTAACTCTGATTAGGAATATTAAAATGTCTAACCTTTTCTCTATAACGTTAGCCAGTATTTAAAACCAAATACAATAAAGTAATTACCTGAAAAGAAATCAAGCAAAAAGTACTTTCTAATCCTTTCCCGTTACCTTAGCCCTTTAAAAAGAAAACAGCTCGTCATTTTAGGTAAGACATGCACTAATCACCTATCACTTCACCGCACATTGCCGCATTTGTATCAAACACCATTCCACCGTAGTACTCACAATACAATGTACGACGTATAAAATAGAGGCTGGCTATACGAAGCAACTTTTTTCACAGTCGGCCATTTAAGGCTTAGCGAGAGCTCCTAATTCCAGAGTAATTAGAGAAACTTGCCCCGGAGATGGTCCGCGGCCTTTTGCGAGGTTAGATACTCCGTACTCGGAACCTTTAATGAAGACGTAAAAACGTGAACGCAGATGATTGAGCGGACCATTAAATGTGACTGCAACCTGTCTATTGCAATTTGAAAATGGGCGCGCAAACTGGTCCATAGCACGATATAACTGGACATTAGATCGATTAATGAAAAAAGGGAATTACGGTACGGTTTTCCATTTTCAAAGTGATTATAACATACAGGTTGTTGGTTTTATTTTCCACAGGTTGAAGAAAGATCCGGGAAACTGCTACGAACCGACTGTTATTTTATTCAGTAAACCTAATTAAAACAATGACCATTAAAAATAATGAACTTCGTTTCCGGCGTTATTTATGATTACATAGAGAGGATAATTCAAAATCGTTATCAATATCTAAAAACAACGATATAATTAGGTTAGGGAGAACTCGTTCGCTAAACTCGCCCCTATTTTAATTAGTTTATTTCCACATAAATCTTAATTATACAAATATTAATTAAATTATATTGCGATCCCTAATTCAATTTTAAAATATTTAATGGAAACTTACTTTTATGTTTTGAATGGGTCTTCCACATTTTTCTCAGAAGCATCGTCATTTTCCAAAAGTTCCAAATTCAAATGTGATTTCAAAAAAAAACTTGAAAAAATATTGAAATAAAATATGGCGGAGCGACTTTTCCCGCGCGTGGTCCCTGATACACTGTACTTTAAACTCGGAGAGCACATACAATCTCGAGATCGACCCTTTTCTGTTAGGAGGACGATTGTGACGCCGCGCCGCGACGAGATCAATGAGTTTATAATATATTTAATTATGCTATATTTCCACTGTATCAATCTTTTACGGCCCTTTCCGAACACAAAGTAGTTAGTTACCAATTAAACTGCAAGGGTCAGAGTACGCAACTATTACACTATACGACTCCTCATACAATAACAGTATAATAACAAATATATGATAATTTATTACAGGGACATTACGTAGTGGGTTGAGGTACCTAGTTATTACAAGAATTACCTATCATCCATTGTTTGTTGTGTAGGTATTGACATGATTAGCAGTGCATTTTATTGCATTGTAATTTAATTAAAATACCAACGCGACGCTACAAAGCTCCTCATTGTAGGTTCTGAATCATGAATGTCACTCTACTTTATTCGAACTTAGATTTCATTTTTTTTTCTACTTTTATACCTGCAAATTGTATGGTGTCAAGTGTCAAGGGTGTACTGTATTTTATTATCTTTTCGATTGGAGAAAATCTTTTTTGCAATTGAATATTGTGCATCGCTTGTGTGTTCGTTGCTGAGCTCACGCAACGCGTCGTACGTCAATCCAGTAATAGGATTCGCTCATCAAGGAGCTCTGTCCCAAATTAGACGCATTATTAATTTATTATACATAAAACAAAAGGTATTATATTAAAAAAGATAAATAATTAAACTATCTTTAAAATGGTGAAGGTTTCATAAAAATACGCTTGATAGTTTTTGCGTGATTCTCAGTTTATTATCCGCATTAGACATAACTTTACAAATTAATTACACTATGTATTACAAACATAATCTAAAATAAACACATATTAAGTTATTAAGCAAATGCTTTAATTTAACATATATTTTTCCCAGATCGTTAACTTTACTCGTTTAGACGTGATCTTCAGTTTAAAATCATTAAAAGTCGGTTATAGTCGCCTCAATGTCGGTCGCGAGTGCAACTGCTGAGCATAGGGTCCTTCCTGGGTTCGATCCCCAGGTCAGACATTGTGGAATTTAATGGGTTTTCCCAGGTCAGACATTGTGGTATTTAATGGGTTTTTTTTTCTTATTCATATTTTAGTTTAATTGTAATTTGTCATAGCAGCCAGGAGTCTAGCGGTCGGTTTGCCGCCTATTACAATACAAATAAATAAAATTGAAGTATCTGTTTGTAATGTCAAAATAACAGCTTTTTACTAAATGCATGTGAAAGTTTTAATAATATTACGGTACTTAAAACAAAAAAAAATTGTCTGTCTCTGTTTGTTCCGGCTAATCTCCGAAACGGCTGGACGGATTTTGACGGGACTTTCACTGGCAGATAGCGGATGTTATAAGGAGTAACTTGGCTACTTTTATTGTAGAAAAAGAATTAGGATTCCGTGCAAAAAAAATCCATGAAATTGTGAATATATGTATAGCGCGGGCGGGCGATGCAACGCGGCGGGTCGGGGGACGAGAAAGTTTTATTAAAATGTGGCTGTTATTTTAGTATATTATATTGTATATAGTATAGTATATTGTGTATCTTACAACTTCCACGCGAACAAAGTCGCGGGTTACAGCAAGTCCTACATAATTATTAGCTTGTGCCTTGTAGGTAGGACAAGACGCTAGGTAGCTTAGGGTGACACCCTGCCCTGGAGTTGCATCAGGGAGGCACTCCAGTATCACCGGATGCCGACCTACCTCTGTCGCGTGGTCGAGGCCTCTTTGACGGACAGGGCCGTCATCTACCCCGGTCACCGGGGAGAGTGGAACCAGCGAGAGATGTCGTGCGGTGTCCTACAGGGATCTGTCCTGGGGCCTCATCTGTGGGACGTCGGGTACGACTGGGTGCTGCGCGCCGACCTCCCTAGCGGCGTCAGCGTGGTTTGCTACGCTGACGACACGCGGGTCCTGGCGCAGGGGAGGTCGCACCAGGTGGCGGCCGAACTAACGACACGCGGGGTTGCGACAATCGTCAAAAGGATCCGGCAATTGGGACTCGAGGTGGCCTTGCACAATCCCGAGGCCATGTGTTTTCATGGTTCTCCGAACGCGCCACCGTCGGCCCAAATAACGGTAGGGCGGGTCCACATTGGCGTCGAGTCGACGACAAAGTACCTGGGACTCGTCTCGACAACCGGTGGAACTATATATGGCTCCACGCATATATAACCATTTATCAAATTCACTTCTGGAGATAAGTGATATAAATATATTTAAAAACAATGTAAAAACACTGTTACTAAAAAAAGCATATTACTCTGTCACTGAATATTTACAGGATAAACTTATATAGGATGACTGGTAATTAGTGACCGATACTTAAACACATGATTTTACACATGATAACAAGCAACTTTTACTATGGCACCAATCCTGAAATCGCGAAAAAAAAATCAGCTGGTCCCTACATTTTGACGAGGCGAACAAAAATGTAAGGAAGAGCTGATTTTTTTTTTTCGCGATTTCAGGATTGGTGCCATAGTAAAAGTTGCTTGTTATCATGTGTAAAATCATGTGGTTAAGTATCGGTCACTAATTACCAGTCACCCTATATAATGTTACTCCATACGATATTTTAAATAACGTCTTTTAATTGTTAAATTCTAGTTTCATAGATCTGTGTATTTGTAAATTTGCATGCCTTATGGTAGGATATGGCTAATGGACACTATTGTTTGTATAAGACCTTTCTTTTGTACCCATATTCGCAAATGAATAAATGATTATGATTATTATGAACTTCGTGGAGCATTTCTGACATTTAGCTCCCAGACTGGAGCCGGTTGGGCTGCCTTGAGGCGGCTCCTGCCCAATCTAGGGCGTCCAAACACCTCCTGCCGGAGGCTCTACGCGGGAGTCATGTGGTCCATGGCCCTTTACGGAGCTCCGGTGTGGGCGCGTTCCTTGAGGCGGCGACCAGCCCGCCGGTTGAACGCGTCCCAAAGGGTCATGGCCACCCGGCTAGTCCGGGGATACCGTACGGTCTCCGGTGAGGCGTCGAGCCTCCTTGCCGGATTGCCACCACGAGATCTGGAGGCAAAAGTCCTCGCGCACATGTGAGAGTGGCGCGAGGAGGCAACTCCGGCAATTCCGCTGCCGCGAGAAATCACGGCACAGCGGCTGTCCGCTGTCCTGCCGAAGCTCCGTAGCATCGGTAGGATCTCATGGCGACATGGAGAGTGCGACTGTCGCCACCCAGTGCTGGGCACGCCACAATTGCGGCGATAAGTCCCCTCTTTGAGGAGTGGCTGGAGAGGCACCACGGCATCCTCACCCTCTGTCTGACGCAGGTCCTCATCGGACACGGGTGCTTCTGGAGGTACCTGTTCTGGATACGGCGGGAGGAAACGCCTGGGTGTCACCATTGTGCGGATCGCCCGGAGGATACGATGGAGCATACGGTGGAGGTCTGCCCGGCTTGAGCGGAGCACTGCCGTGTCCTCGCGGAAGCAATCGGCGGTGGCGATCTCTCGCGTCCGTCCCTGGTCCAGGCCATGGTACGGAGCGAGAGTACATGGCAAGCCATTAACTCCTTCTGCGAAGCAGTAATGCTCGCGAAGGAGGAGGCGGAACGCGTGAGCGAGAGGCAAGCATGGCGTCCTCACGCCCCTAGTCGCCGCAGGAGACGCTCTGGCCGTCGGGAATTGGCAGCCGATTCCCGGCCACCGTAGGCGCGGGCTTGCGGACGGCGAGCAATGGGTAGCTCGCTGTCCGGTAAAGACCAGGCCCGGGTTGACGGCGCGTTGTGTTCCACGCGCTCCTCAAAGAGATGTCAGTACTATTGACGGGGTCCGCTAGGGCCGATGCCAGCTAGGGTCGTGGGATGTTCGAAAGAGTTACCGTGGCCCCGGCACAGGCAACTGAAGGAACACTTGTGGGTTTTAGTCAGTAAAAGTCTGACACGCCCTCCCACTCCGCCCAGAGCGGGAGAAGTCATTTGATGATTTCCCATCCAAAAAAAAAAGGTAACTTAGGGTAGTGGCGCAGCGTTCATACAACCCGATTCCTATCGGCTTCCCTTCGGAACTACCACTCTTCTTAGTGTTTACTATTGCCAAATAATAATGGTTCACTTGTGTGTGTAATATAACATGTATTACATCACAAAAAAAAAAAACTAGCGTTCTCCGAATGCTACAAGTTCATTGCAGTCAGACTGAACGCCTGACGCAAGCCTGCACATTCGTCGATCATGGCTGATGCAATATGGAAGCTTTTGCACTCACAACCGGGCTACGCTGCGCAGGCGCACAACACTACGCTTTTTTGCTGGAAATCCGTAATTAGGCAGGCAATGCGCGTAGACATAATTATACATGCTTTATCGTACAAAATATTATGCTGCCGCGAGTTACCTACCTATATCTACCTAAGTAGATGAATACGATTTGCGTGCGGTGCCTTTCTAAAATGTAAATAGGTAGATTTGGGATTTTCGTTATTACCTACTTAGTAAAGCTACGGTTTCCTAAAAGAGCCAGCATCATACCGACGGCTGCAAAGTATATACAGTTAACAAGAAATCATGATTTTACAGGAGAGCGATTTCAACACAAAACTGTGATAATTAATAGAAGAACAAAGCTATCTTCTTCTATTTTACAACATTTAGTTATTAGGGCATTACCAAGGAAATGCTTAAAACCAATGTAGGTAATATATCGGTAGATGTCTTTAACTATTTCGTACAAAAAAGTAAACTAAATTAGTCAACTGCCTTATTCAGGGTCAAATTAAATTAGCTAGCGAAACTCTGCAGACGTGATGGATATCGATAGGTAATATTTTCTTAAAAGCTTGAGGCTTATCTTTAAGTATAAGAAGGACGTTCACGCCTCAAGCTTTTAAGAAAATATTAAAGTTCTATGTTGACGTGGACATGTCCAGTTTCTGCCCTCTGGTATCTACAAATGTTCATGATTTAAGGTTTTACAGTAAGATTTAAAAATTTAGATTAAAATTACTATGGATTTATTAATTCAGTATTACTTGCGTAACATAATTCTAAAAAAAAAAACTCAATCATAACTTCCGTCTTGCCATTTTTAACGGGAAGTACAAAATTTTTTTTGACATTCCTTTTTATCCAATAAATGTGAACAATAACACTACTTATAAGCCACTTATTTTAGATCAAAGGAATATATTAAAGTAATTGCGTCTATAATATGACAATATTACTAAAAAATTTTTGTGTACACATCAAACGTTTTTTTTCTTTGAATAAGTACCCACTAAGGTAATGTATGTAATATATTAGAGCCTTACATTATGAAATTAGCGTTTTGTCGTACTAACCACTTTGATCTAAAATACCTCTCCTCTTTGGTTAAGAATTCCAAATTCAAATTTATAAACTCATTTAGCTGGTACATTTGAGTTTTGAAAACAGTCATTCATTTGTTTTTTCCTCATTATTTTTTTCTTTGGCGTCGCATAATACCGCACAATGGAAAACATGAAATATCGGTATATTTACGAGTACGAGTTCTACCGTGGCACCAGTGCTGCAGAAACAGCTCGAAGGATTAATGATATGTACGGCGCTGGTGTCGCAAAAGAAAGCACGGTACGTTTTTGGTTTCAACCTTTTCGTTCTGGAAATTTCGACCTTGAGAACTAACCCCGTGGACGGCCGGAGACCAAAGCGGAAAATGAAGAATTAAAGGCTATTGTGGAAGCGGATCCATCACAAAACACTTCGGAGATAGCTACAGGCTTGCTAGCTGCAGGCTATGGCAGTTGAGAGTATGTCATGATCACTTAAATGTCTCGCTGATGGTGGCGCGTGTGTTGGATCATTCGGTTCCCTACAAAATGGTTGAGCTGGATGGTGCTGATCCACGCGTCATGTTCGTGAACGGGCGCCGTCAGTGGAGACTGGTCATCTCTTAGCTGCCAGGGCTTATTTTTAATCTTATATTTTAAATTGTTTTAATTATCTATTTTTTACATTGTTCTCACATATAGAAGTAACAAGAACAATAACAATGTACCTACCCAGGATTTTATAACAATTTTGATTTAAAAGAGTGTCCATGGAGTTTCTTGCCCATTCTTCTCCATAGAGATCTACGTTTTGGAATGGGCGACTAGCTTCAATTTTCTGACTAACTCTTTAACAATTCAAAAGTGCCTGTAATTGGTTTAATTGAAATAAATGCTTTGAGTTTGAGAGTTTGTTTCGGGGTAAGTGATAAAACTGTATTAATCCACTTGAAGCAAATCGGGAAAGTAAAAAAACTTGAATGATGGGTACCTCATGAATTGAGTGAATCGAACTTGCAAACACGCGTCGACTGCTGTGTTACTTTGCTCAACCGACACAATAATGAAGGGATTTTAAATCGAATCATTACTTGTGATGAAAAGTGGATACTGTACGATAATCGGAAGCGCTCGTCGCAATGGCTGTACCCTGGAGACTCAGCCAAATCCTGTCCGAAACGAAAATTGACTCAGAAAAAGTTACTTGTGAGTGTTTGGTGGACTAGCGCCGGTGTCGTTCACTACAGCTTTCTAAAATCTGGCCAAACGATTACGGCAGGTATCTATTGTCAGCAACTGCAAACCATGAAGGCAGAACTAGCTGCTAAACAACCGAGATTGGTCAATCGCTCTAGGCCACTGCTGCTTCACGACAACGCAAGACCACACAAGGCACAACAAACAACCACCAAGTTAGATGAGCTACAATTGGAATGTCTGCGACATCCACCGTACTCCCCGGACCTTGCTCCAACAGATTACCATTTTTTTCGGAATTTGGACAACTTCTTCCAAAGAACAAAATTCAACTCCGATGCGGCAGTCCAAACCGCCTTCAAAGAGTTTATTGATTCTCGCCCCCATGGTGTTTTTAGTAAAGGGATCAATGAAGTACCTATGAGATGGCAAAAGTGCATAGATAACAACGGTGCATACTTTGATTAATTGAATATGTTTTACAAAAAAAAAATTACTTTATATTCCTCCCGTACAAAACGCCAATTTCATATGTAAGGACCTAATATTATTTCTTTGGCATGTCATTGACATATAATTTTGAATGGACCAGTTATTTTCTGTTTGCTTTGCTTGCAATGCATTTTTTTAAATGTACTCTGTGATTGGAGTTCCAAGTTGCTTTAATAAGCGTTCCTTGCTTACTTGCGATTATTTTGTGATATAGATATTTTCTTTCAACAACCTTAAGTACCTACTATGCACGGACTGACATAATCTAGACACGATCACCATTGCTGTTCATATAGGATTGTGTTTTACTGTTCGATTTGGATATTATGATGAGGTGCATCAATTGTGACATCGCTGTGCAGCGGATTCACAGACATAGTGTCAAGGCTGGCGTTACTGGTACGCCTCTATACTACGGCAATCGCGTAAACCATGCAGTAAAGGCAGTATATTGAGCAGTTGTGTTATAATTTGAAAAATACAATATGGTTCCAGCTCCCATTGTCATACTCAGCTCGGATACGCTTGTCACGACTGTTATAATTTATTAAATACCGAAGCTGCTGACAATGATAGATTGCTAGGTCATACAATGGTTTGCCGTGGTTGTGGTTTCTCAGTCGGACTCAGAAAGCCAAGACGCCGACCTCTATACTGTTGCAGTGGACAGCCCTTTAGTACCCCTTATTTTCAATGATAATAAAATAACGGGTGAATTATTTATTTTTATTATAAGTTGGTAAAGTCTTTGAAAGAAAATGGCAAAATGAATTGAGCAGATCCTTCAAAACTGGAAAGACGACCGATGGAATGACGATCACGAAAGATCATTCGAAGAGTGTGTGTGTGTGTGTTTGTGTGGGATGTTCGTCATGTAAAAACATAACGTATAAACATAACATCACGCCAGCGACCGGCAGTCGGCTGTTGCTGTCATGTCATGCTTGACGCTAGTGTGGTGTCTTGGCTGGGCAAGGCATCAAGAATAACGTGCTCGCACCAGCATCATTATTGAACAATGTTTTGTTGTCTATATAAGAAAGGTAGGTAATTTTTTAATCATTTTATTTAAGTATGTATGTAAATACAATAAAATAATTTGTTTGAATTTAATACATAGTTTTATTTACTAGAATCCCAATTCAGTACTAAAAAGTAGGTAAATATAAATAATATTATGAGTACATCTGTGCGCTCTAATTATTAATTTTAGTTTTAGATATTGTTTCTCAGTAAGTGAATTATGTATGCAATTCTTATGAGAAATAAAGTTGTTCCTAAACCAAAAAAAAAAAAAATATTATGAGTATTGAGGATAGAAACTATAATTTTATGTGCAGGTATAATGCTTTGTGACTAAATAAAAAAAAATGTTAAGCACTTATAATAGTTAAACAATAGGTGCTTTACATTTTTGTTAGACAAATAGAAATATCCAAAAAAGCTGCAGAATCTGATCACAGACCTCAAAAAGGCGCACCACCAATTAGTACCTATGTTCGCTCACAGATGGCGTTATATTAATAAAGACTAAGAAAATCCGCAGCGTATAAACCATATTTTGACCAGGTTTCGCAAGTTTCTGACTCGTGAAACTTATTAATTGATAAATACAACGATTATAATAATATAACAATCATTACTGAACATTGGCTTTGACTACTTAGACAATCGTCCATTTGTCCACCAGACATGTCCTTTTATTTAAGTAGTACTTTTAGTTCAATAAAAGCTTGTTTTTATAAAGATTTTTACTTACATTTTATTTTGCACTTTTTAGCATTAGAATGTGATAAAATATTATCTGTTCTATCACCTTCACTTGTAAGGTACCTACTTGTCAAGACAAATCTAAACTACAGGGCTACCTTGTAAAGATGAGGTGTTCCTGTGGCCACCTTCCGGCACTATCATCAGATCCTAGACTACACCTTGGTTTACACCTTAGTTTTTGTCAAGACAAAACTAACGAGCCCAAACACATCATTGTTTAGTTCCTGTGGCCACCTTCTGGCTCCAACATCACTCAAAACTTCAATCAGGGGTACTTGTACTACTTGTTTGGAAAACTTCGTCAAGTAGTCTCGTCACCTATCCCGCAATGTTGAAGACTAAGGTCTTCAACTAGTGCGTCCTGCGTTATGACATACGGTGCCGAAACGTGGACGGAAGAATTGGGCTGGTCCACAAATTCAAGGTCGCTCAGCGCGCTATGGAACGGGCTATGCTTGGAGTTTCTGTGATGGATAAAATCAGGAATGAAGATATCCGGAAAAGAACCGGAGTAACCGACATAACCTGCAGAGTAAGCAACCTGAAATGGCAGTGGGCTGGTCATGTTTATCGAAGGACCGATGGCCGGAGTGGAGACCACGTATCGGCAAGTGTAGTGTGGGACGCCCCCCAGCTAGATGGCCCGATGACCTTAAGAAGGTGGCTGGGACAGACTGGATGCGGAAGGCGGAGGACAAGGTGTTGTGGCGCAGCCTGGGAGAGGCCTATGTCCAGCAGTCGGCTGCGATAGGCTGAGTTGATTGATTAATTGACAAAAATTGCAATACCTATTACATGTGGCGTCCCACAGGGATCTATCCTGGGTCCCTTACTCTTTTTAATATATATGAATAATATAAACGAAATTAAACTACATGGTCACCTTACCTTATACGCCGACGACACTTGTTTATTTTACTTCGGATCTTCCATCCATCACATTATCTCACAAGCACAAGAAGATTTAAATACCCTATTAGCATGGTTTCAGTTAAATCTTCTAACAATAAATATCTCTAAAACATGTTATATAATATTTAAGGCTAAAAATAAATCAATTCCCTCATATGACCCTCTAACAATAAATGATATCCCGCTACAGCAAAAACCATGCGAAAAATACCTCGGTCTAAGAATGGACAGCTCACTAACGTGGAACGCTCATATTGATCATATAAAAAGTAAACTCTCGGCACTCTCCGGGTCACTGCGTAACATTGTTCGTTGTATTCCACCAAAATTGCGGTATACTATTTACAACTCCCTAGTAAAGCCACATCTACTTAATTTAATCGAAATTTGGGGCAGTGCTGCTAAAACAAAATTATCAGAACTTCAAACTACCCAAAATAAAATCATAAAAATAATATTCAACTACCCATATCTAACATCTACCAGCAAAATTTATCAAGACACAAAAATAATGAATATAAAACAACTATATATTTACAACACATGCATTTTCATCAGAAATATTCTCAACAAAAGCGTTCACTCAAACATAACACTCTCTCAATATAAACAAGTTAGTCAACGCAGTACACGGCGAGCTAGCTTGCTAGTTTTACCAAAAACAAGAACTAACTATGGCAAAAAAATGCTAACTTTTGAAGGAGCACAGCTTTATAATAAATTACCGTCCTGTATAAGAAATGTACACTCTTACAATGCATTCAAAACTCAACTTAGCCAGCACATAATTGCGGATCGATCACTTCTGGAGAAATGAATGCATTGTATGGGTAACTATTAAATTGTAATACTGATGACGAACATTATTGTAATCTATATTTTTAGTATTGTTCTCAAGTAAGTGACTTATGTCTTTATTGGGAATAAAGTTTCTTTAAACCGAAACCGAAAATTCTTTGAATAATTAGAAATGTAAAACTGCATTAGTAAAATAAAGTGTCCTGGGTATGGCTCCACGCACTTATCGTCGTTGATACTGCATAATGTCGTATGTCAAACAATATTGAAATTTGGTTTCTGACGCAAAAGTATCCAAAATCGAAATCTTAAGATTGTATGTATTCTGAGGATTGTATGTAATGACTAATCAATTAAGATTTTTTTTTCTTTTGGCTCCGCACGATTTGTGCATTTAGCCAATGTCACGTTTAGTTATTATAATATGGTTTTTATCTATGATATCTACCTCATTGTCTGAAATCCGAGAAAACCGTAAGTACACGTCTTGTGACAACAACAGATGTACCTAGCGCCATCTGTCGCGTTTGACACAAACTATTTACCAAAACAGCTTGTTTCTTTCTACTCAACTACGAAAAAGGAATTTTGTATTTTGGGTTGAAGACCTCGTTGAATGATCAATAGTTTTTAAAAAGATGGTTAGGATCACGTTAGTCCCGTAAATAATAAAGTACAAGTTTTTATAGTTCATAATATTTATTAAACACAATAAAATGGCAATAACAAAACATTAATTCCTGTTGGTGTTGTAGTTGAGGAACCATTTAATGCTAACTTCATTTAAATAGGTAATAAATGTAATTCATTTAATATTCTCCATTTTAATGTATAACTGCAGATAGCCGCAAAGGATATAGAAATTAAAATCATTCCGCCATTATGGTGCAAATAAGTACAAACTTATGAAATTCACCTTCACATTGGCTTATATAAGTGTTATTCTGTTGCAAGTTTGTCTTCTTATTAAAAATATAGGTTTCAAGTTGCAGAGTAATATTTTTCACTGTTTGTCATGGCTTTTTATACCTGTATGTCCCATGTTCAATAAATTTTATCATCCATTGACAAACCACTACTTAGCATAACATACTTATAGGAATATTTTCTATACAGATCAGGCAATGGATTAGAAAATTCATTAACATGGGCCACTGTGTACAGGAGCCATAAAGGATACTTATCAATCAATACACATTTCATAAAACAAATACCAACTCTTGGAAGTAATTTGTAACATTATCATATAAAATTTACCTATAATATGTTACAATACTAATAATATTTGGTGTACTCATTGATTATAATATTTATTGCGAGCTAGTAAAAAATAAGACAATAACTGCAATAATTATTCAAATATTTAGAAATATATCTTAATATTTAAATAAAACAGTCATAGAGCCTATAATTATTATTATATTGCTTTTGTCTCACAGGATACAACCTAACATGTAACATTAAAAATAAGGAATTGTAACTCAAAACTATCTTCTTTATGTGATTAAATATGACTATCTACAGGCATAAATTTTCTATAGGATCTTCTTACATTAATAAATAGATTGTTTAGTACACGGTGCCATGATTGTCCACCTTTGCTTCCTTTTAGTTTACAGCATTCCATATTTATAACCATCTTAGTCCATCTCGCATTTTTCACTACAATCCTACTATTTACAATAGATAGCAACTTGTGTAAATGTTGAAAATACTTTAAATAATAAGTTTTTTTTACTATCTTAACCTTTTAACCGCCCGACTTCATATCAGTTGTCGTGCCCCCAGCGCCAGGCACAGTGAATTATTACGGTATTTGGTCGTAAATATACGACCCTGGCGAAATGGACACGAAAATACTTGTCGGATCAATCCGACGTTGGCGGTTAAAGGGTTAAATTTTATAATTTAGAAGACAATGTTAGACAATATTATGCACATATTTTATGTACAAATTCTTCTAAATATCATGTTTACTTCATTTGCTCATTTATGGTAGATACCAGCCATATTTTCACATTATTTTGCTTGTATACTAATTTGGTCCCCATTATGTAAGGCAGAATCCAAAGCTAAACTTGAAATATTTTTATCTCTTACAAATGCATAGGCTGAGAGAGTGATGGATGAAAATAAGAACTGTCACATGAGGTTGATCAAGAACATCCAGGTCTAGGCAACACCTCAAGGGGAGACATTGAAACACAGAATAAGTAGCTCCTCTTGAAAGCTATTATGTTCCTCTCAAATCTGTTTGTAAAAGACAGCAGTATTTCCAGCCAAGGCTATTACTGCCCTACAGAATTGGCACCCAATCAATTCTTGAGTGGACAATCAGTTTAACCATCTTCTTAAATTAATAACTAATTATATTTGACATTTAGTTTAGTATTTATTCAGACTATTTGTATATTATGTATGTAACTAGCCATTGAAAGCCATTTCTTTATACAAATGTTATAAAAAACTTAAGTCATTTTATGCATACAGGCCAAATTAAGACATTTAATTAACAAAGCAAAAGTAAAAGATGTTTCTTAACTCACCCTGCATGCATATTATGTACAGTAAATCTCATAACTTTTAACTAGGTCTAACATATCAAAAAGTTCCTAACACTATGACTGCGTCATTATGCCATTTATGAATAAATGCTAAATAAGGCATACACAATAACATCATAAGATTATTCTTAATATTACAAGCTGCTATTATTGTTCCTAGCATTTTATATATTAATTTATAATTTATGTATCTCTAAATATTATAAGTAAGGGCAGCTATTTCATAACAATATTAATTGAACACTATTATTTTGTGCAATTGTACATTTCTATTTAGTTTCTTTTCTGATGATTGAAATGTCACATCCAACATTTGTAAGAGAAGTTTGAGTTTGCTGTTAGTGCTATACATCTTTAAAATATAAGGCATAACATTTAAGTAACTATAAATATAAAATTATTAACTAAGGGCCGATTTATCAATCCTCAGATAACTTATATCTGAGAAATAAATATGGCGGTTTGACACATTTGCTATACAAAAGCTGCCAAAATGTCAAATTTATTCCCCCAGATAAAAGTTAACTGACGATTGAAAAATCTGCCCTAACTCAATATAATTATTATGTTTTATTTTCTGTTATTATGTCACTATGACATAACAATAGACATAAAATACAATAACTTAACTTTCACAATTATTGCACATGCATTTCAAGTATGTATAAACATTTCCTCATATATTTCTTAGTGTAGTGACATAAACTTTATGATACCATCACATTTGAGGTCTTGGGGCTATAATACAATATATTACTCAAGCTTACAACTAAAGTTAGTCACTTCACATCTTTTTTTAAAGTCACAGTCTTATCTGGTTGTTTAGCAGGGGGTTTAACCGTGGATCATTTTTTCTTTCTGTCTTGGGTACACTTAGGGCAGTACCATTTACCTTTAGGCTTGATTTTAAGATCAACACATGCAAAGTGGAACCACTCAATTGGACAGTCAGGGTTATCACAACCTATCATCTCTCCATATGATACTTGGTGACAGAGGCAGTATGTAGGTTCATTGGGATCTACAGGCATATCTAGAACGTCACTCGGGTGTGCCATACCACCTACTGAATCCAAATCTGCATTTTCTTCCTGTTCTTTAGAAGCATTGGCAGTAGCTGTCGCACCTTTCCGGACCGCCTTTTTCTTGGCTGCCGACCTACCCGACGCGACCGCGTCGTCCTCACTTGACGCCCCAGCACGTTTCTTTTTCCCAGTGGTTGCTGCTGTCTTATCACTCATTTTGCTCTTCTTCCTACCTTTCTTGACAGCGGCTGCGTTTGGTTCCAGGTCGGCGGCGGCTTGCTGTGCGGCACGTGCGCTCATTACTTTCTCCTGTATCTCAGATTCAAACCGCGCGAGGTCAGAGTCAAGGCGACGTATGTGCTTGTCAACCAACTCATACGTTTGTATCGCGAGTTGTACTTTGTCGTCTCCATACTCTTTAGCTTTATTAAAGAGTCCTTGTATGGTATTTACCTTTTCCTTCTTAGTCTCCTCGTCCATTTTAGGAATATTTGGTAGCAACTCGTCAGCCATAAGGTCGATTGTCCTCATTAGTCCGTGCGCACGGTCGTCTAGATCACGCATTAACTTAAAGTTTCTCTGCAATTCTATCGGTAGGTGCTGAAGACTATCCAGATAATGCTCTAAATAAAGTGCAGAAGTCATTTTGCAATATTTTGTAACTACGCGAAAATGAAAGTGCGAAACACTGTGAATAACACTTATTTTACACTGTTAAATCACCACTAAAACTACTTTTGTTGCTCTCTGAATTATGTCATACGGTTATTCTAAATGATTTAATTTAATCTAACACATAAAAACCAAGGAAAAACTTAAAATTTGTGATATGCACTTATAACAATTTTCATTCAAGCTCAAACAAGCGAATAACAGTGTTGCCAACGAACAACGAGCTAAAAAAGTGTTTGAAAAAAACAACGAATTTCAAATCATAGCAGATGATTTTCTTTATAATTTGTCATAGTTTTAGTAGATTTATACGCTAAAGCAATTATTGTACGTTTTAATCCTCAAAATAAATTCAATCAAGCTTTAGCACTAGATAGTATGTACAACTAAAATAGAAATGAAAAAAAAAAATGATAAACGATTTTTTTCTTGGCAGCCCTAGGTAAACATCAGGCGTGTAGTGTGCGCGGTGCGCGTAGTAGATACATTCTATTTGGCTTCGTTCAGTATTCTAATAAAAATATTATCAATTTGTAGTTTATAATTTATTAATCATTTCAGACAAAGATCTTAAAATTTCAATATCTCTGAGTAAGATTTTTTAATTTATAGGTAAGATTTTAACTGTGCTCCGTGATTTTAACAGACCCGTCCGTCTACTCAGTTTAGCCTCACGCTCTCTAGCTCTATAGAGAGAAGTGTTTCTTTGCTGACGCTTGCTTCTAGTTCAGGACAGGAAGAAGCCTACGGTAATTTCATAGTTAATACAGGGTGGCGGACAATTCTTGAAAAAAAAAGTAAATTAAAAAAATCAAAAAATCCAACTGCGTAATAAGTGAACTTTAAAAAAGATGAAACAAGATGACCTATTTTGTCTCCAAATAATCTCATGCAGTCGGAGGCATCTTCTTAAATTTAACTATAGAGGCATGAGGAACAGGGTGTAAAGTTCACTCATCCTCCATAGAAAAGGGAGGATCCTCCGACCAGACGGGTGTTGTGTCTGGTGGGCTACTGCCCGACGGTTGATGTCGGGATGTTGTATATATGCTAGTCGCGCGGTAAACTCTGATTGCGCGATGTAGGATTTTGCGTGACGTCAGTGTGACGCGTTCCATTGTGGCGATGTAGATATGCCGCTACATCACTCCCCTCCGGAGACCGGAGGTCGATAGTGGGCTGAGTCGTGTATCTTGCGATGCTTGCCAGGGCCAGTTGCGGTTCCAGTGAGTCGGAACCGGGTGCCGCATAGTTCGCGGTGAGTCGGAACTGTCTGCGGAGATGCCCCCAGTGAGTCGGGGTGGCGCTGCGTTATGCTCCAGTGCGTTGGATGTGGTACAGCGCCGGGTTGAGGCTGACTGCTGGCGTCGACCAGGAGAGGTTTGAAGGGCTCTGCTTGTTGACCGGCCGAGAGTGCAGTGTGCTGTGCCAAGGTTGCTGATGAGGCTGAGGGTGATGACCAGGTATGCGCGGTCGCTGCATGCTGGTGGTCAGGATACCCGTTGTAGCCGTGGGTGCTGGCTGGCTGTGTGACTCGCTGCTCGAAAGCTCGAGGAAGTGATGCTGATGACGTCACGCTGTAGTAGTTGCACGAAGGCTGCGCTGACGTTCATGTTCGGGGTCACCAGTATAGAGGCATGAGGAACAGGGTGTAAAGTTCACTCATCCTCCATAGAAAAGGGAGGATCCTCCGACCAGACGGGTGTTGTGTCTGGTGGGCTACTGCCCGACGGTTGATGTCGGGATGTTGTATATATGCTAGTCGCGCGGTAAACTCTGATTGCGCGATGTAGGATTTTGCGTGACGTCAGTGTGACGCGTTCCATTGTGGCGATGTAGATATGCCGCTACATTTAACAATAAGAACCTATTGCCTCCAACTGCGTGAGATTGCTTGGAGACAAAATAGGTCATCTTGTTTCCATCTTTTTTAAAGTTCACTGGTTTTTCTTTTGGCTTCGCACAGTTCACTTTTTACGCAGTCGGGTGTTTAGGTTTTTTAAATTTTATTTTATCATTTTACACTTTTTAGTTAGGATTATTTTTCTCTCATTGTATTAAGTACCTAACGCTTTAGGTAACGGTCGTAAATACAATACCTACTTATAATCGGGTGATAAAGGCCTAAACATAGCTGGCGAAATGTGGGTGTACTATTAGGTACATCTCTGCCCAGCCCTTCGGGGAAACAAGGCGTGATGTTTGTGTGTTATGTTATGTATTTATGTGTGATAAAGGACTCTTACTCACTCACTCCAAAAGTTCGGGATTGTTTTTTTTTAATTTCTCATTCCAAATTATATTTAAACATATAATCTTATATATGCATATAAAAATCTCGTGTCACGATGTATGTCCTGAATGAACTTCGAAACTACAGAACAGATCTTGATGAAATTTGGTCACTATGTGTAATTTGGTCCAACTTAAAAGATAGGGTAGTATTCATCTCGATTCAAACTCAAACTCAAAACATTTATTTCAATTAAACCAATTACAGGCACTTTTGAATTGTTCAAGATTCAGTCAGTTAGTCAGAAAATTGAAGCTAGTCGCCCATTTCAAAACGTAGATCTCTATGGAGAAGAATGGGCAAGAAACTCCATGGACACTTTTAAATCAAAATTATTACAAAATCCGGGGTACATTGTTCTTGTTGCTTCTATATGTGAGAACAATGTAAAAAATAAATAATTAAAAACAATTCAAAATATAAGATAATAAACCCTGGCAGTTAAGAGATGACCAGTCTCCACTGACGGTGCCCGTTCACGAACATGACGCGTGGATCAGCACCATCCAGCTCAACCATTTTGTAGGGAACCGAATGATCCAACACACGCGCTACCGTCAGCGAGACATTTAAGTCGAAGCATTTAAGTGAGCATGACATACTCTCAACTGCCATACTCTTTCAAGTCAACACACCTACATCATAACATCGATGGCAGCAAAGTAAAGAAAGACATCTACGAAATCGCAATTATACAGGAGAGCACATTAAGTAAAAAATAGCGGTCATTTTGAGAGTTATTAAGCGATTAACATGAACCTTTAAAAGATGAATTAAAATAATATTCTTTATTGATTATATAACAGGTTATATCTGTATATAGTTTTTTGTACTGAAATAATGCAGATGTCTTTTTTTACTCCTGAAAAACTTAGACGTATAAGAAGATATCTGCCAGATATCTGTTTATACGTTGTGATGATTAAACTGGCCGTTTTACTGATTTTAACAAAGCCCAAGTGGCTGTGGAGCAGGACCAGCATTTAACCATGCATTTTTCCTATAATATGCTTGTCTACATAGTGTGCGTTTAATGCATGTTTTAAATTGCTTCTCATTTAGTTGAAGAATATCGAGAGGTATTTTATTAGAACATTTTACACAGTACCCCATAAAAGAAGTGTGTACCTTAGACAATCTGAAACGTGGTTGATCTAATTTGTTCCTATTTCTAGTGTTAAAATCATGCCGATCACTTATCTTACTAAAAAGATGTAGATTTTTTCTAACATACATAATATTTTCATATATATATTGGCAAGGTACCGTCATGATGTTAATTTTTTTAAACAGTTCCCTTAGAGATTCGCGACTGCGGAGGTTGTAGATGGCTCTGACAGCCCTCTTTTGCAGAATAAAGATAGAATCATTATCTGCAGCCCGTCCCCATAATAAAATACCGTAAGACATGACGCTATGAAAGTAACTAAAATAGACCAGTCTCGCGGTATCCACGTCTGTTAATTGGCGGATTTTCCAAACAACGTAAGCAGCCGACCTTAGCCGCCCTGCTAGTGATGTTAAATGAGGACTCCACTGCAGCTTTGAGTCCAGCGTAATTCCCAGGAAAACAGTCTGTTCGACGAATTGTAGTATTTCCATGTTCAATACTACGTGACAATTACTACTTCTAACATGTGATAACGTGAATCTTATGCATTTAGTTTTCTTCTCATTTAATACTAAATTATTTACAGTGAGCCAATTATGGACCTGCATAGTGTGTTGGATCATTCGGTTCTCTACAAAATGGTTGAGCTGGATGGTGCTGATCCACGCGTCATGTTCGTGAACGGGCACCGTCAGTGGAGACTGGTCATCTCTTAACTGCCAGGGCTTATTTTTAATCTTATATTTTGAATTACTTATTTTTTACATTGTCCTCACCTATAGAAGCAACAAGAACAATGTACCCAAGATTTTGTAATAATTTTGATTTAAAAGAGTGTCCATGGAGTTTCTTACCCATTCTTCTCCATAGAGATCTACGTTTTGGAATGGGCGACTAGCTTCAATTTTCTGACTAACTGACTGACTCTTTAACAATTCAAAAGTGCCTGTAATTGGTTTAATTGAAATAAATGCTTTAAGTTTGAGTAGCGTTATTTACGTCATCAAGCTCTTGTGCATGTCTGTTAACTTTAAAAATTAGTGATGTGTCATCAGCAAATAACACCATTTGTGGTCGGTTTTTCAGTAAATGAGGTAAATCATTTATATACATATACTAAAAAGAGGAACGGACCTAATATAAAGCCCTGTGGTACACCCATTTTGACTTTTAATCCCAATGAATTCACACCGTTTATTTGAACTTGCTGCAGTCTATTATTCAAATATGATTTTACTAAGCTAAGTGCAAGTTTACCCAGTCCGTAATGCTCAAGTTTCAAGGGCAGTGTTTCATGATTCACGCAATCAAATGCCTTGGATAGGTCGCAAAAGATGCCTATTGCATCATGTGCCTCTTCTCAAGCGTTAAAGATATGTTTTAATAAGGTGACACCGGCGTCAGCTGTACAACGTCCTATAGAGGCATGAGGAACAGGGTGTAAAGGTTCCCTCATCCTCTATGAAAAGGGAGGATCCTCCGACCAGACGGGTGTTGTTTCTGGTGGGCTACTGCCCGATGGTTGATGTCGGGATGTTGTATGTGTATTGCGCGATGCAGGATTTTGCGTGACGCGTTCTATTGTGGCGATGTAAATGTGCCGCCACAGTCCTTTGGTGAAACCATACTGTTGATCGTGTAGGATGTTATTACGAAACTAACTTACTACTACAACTACTTTTTCAAACACCTTGCTGAAAACCAATGCTATTATAATATTAATGAATATTTTAATGATAAATTAAATGAATAATTAAAAATAATAAATAAATTCAAAGTCGAAGTGAGTAGTAGAAAAGCATTTATATTTTACTATTTTCAAATAATAATATAATAATAGCCCTCTTCCTCTATCCTATCTTGCTGTGCCCGACAGGGTCTACAATGATCTAAAATTATGTATATTTTATAATGTACCTACCACCTAAGTTTACATTGTGGAATGCAAATAAATGTATTGAGTATTGAACTTTTATTGCAAATTAAATGTTTAATATACGACAATAGTGTATATTTATTGGTGAGTTCACCTCTTTTTTTCTAACCTCCACCTGTGCAAAGCCAGGGCGGGTCGCTAGTTTCAACTAGTTTGTATATATTTTTGAACGTAGGTATACTAAAAATGTAAAAAATGGAATGTGGCAGACTTCTCAGTAGTTTTAAAAAAAAAATAATGTATAATTGTAAAGTTCTAAATGTGTCTACACACCAAAGCTACCGCCGCCGGCGGCTTCGGCGTGTGCGGCGAGTTATGTTTCAGAACGTTGCAAGTCGGACCACTTTCGGCGGGTTGGGCTTTGGTGTGTAGACACCGCACCAGCGCTGCGTACCATCTGAGTCATAGATTTAAGTACTACTTAGTCTGTGCCTGCGTGTTCGGATGTTCACGTGGAGCCCGACATCAATTTCTTCGCGATTAGAAACCTAGTGAACGTTCTAATACTGCTTGTGCTGATGGCGCCATCTATCAATCTCATTTCACCTATACTGTGCCTTCGAAGATTTTTTTTCTAATTCAACTCAAAGATAACGTTATAACGTGCACGTATTTCCATACATTTTATGGAATGATATTTAAAGGCCCCAGGGGGGTTTTTATAAACCCTTATATCTTTTGAACCAGTGACCGACAAATTCTGATATTGGCGACAAATTTTTTATCAAAATTAAAATCCGTGATGGTGGCCAAGCCAGTGTCAGTCACACTACCTGCGCCGATCGGTACCGACCCGCACAGACTCGCTTGTACCGGAAACCTGTTTCTTTATGTAAGCACCCTAGTCCGTATGCGTACGTATTGTACTGGTACTGGCACTGTATACAGGGTGTAAGGGACAGCCCTCCGCAGACTGATGGGGTGAATTCAGTCTAACATACTAAGATGACCGGTACATAAAATTATTTCAGGAGTGGTATGGGAATCCAATAAACCTGATTTGTTTTATTACCTCACACGCAATGCATCGTTAGTGGCAAAACGCGCGTAGTGAACGACCGCGCCGAGTATTTCAACATCCATTGATTTTTTTTTTATTTTAGCAGTTTTATTTACATAAATGGTATGCTGCGTACAGATAATGTAATTTTACGTTAAAATAAAGGAATAGTAACTGAAAATCGGATAAAAAATGAAAATTTTCCTGAGAATATTTTCAGTGGAATATGGTTCAAAATAAGGAGCTGAATGCACCCTGTTAGTTTGCGGAGGGCTGTCCCTTACACCCTGTATTATGGAATAAAGCAGTTAATTAGGTCACTACGAAGTATACGCGAGTATTTGCATACTACTGTTGTACGCAAATACTATTGTAAGACCTTAGTAAAAAAAGTGATTTCCATTATCTATACGCGATTAGTTTCACACCCTTGCATTCTGGCCTTGTACAGAATGGATACGCGTCCACGATAACATCGTCGCGTTAGAAATTATAAAAACGCACTCTATCAGGTAATAAATAAAACACAACATATTTAACTTATATTGTATTAGCAAATAAACAATTTATAAAATATAATTCTTATTACACAATGACGTTGTAGTCCAGGATACGAAGCACTTTAACCCGACACCATCATTGATTACCACATGTAACTCTACAAGCTGCTTTTTTTAATTGTCATAAAATGTATAAAGTTCCTGAAGATTACTGCCCTGCCACATGGTAACCAATAACCTATGTCGTATTAATGGACTATTCAGCGATTACAACAATTTGCTTTCGATTTTAATATTAAAAATTATAAACATTTAAGAAAAAATGCAAATAAATAATTAGCAATTGCCATTGACGGCAACATAAAGAGGCGTTCGTATTCTACATAATATAAAACATGCTTTATCATTTCCTTACAGCTATAATTACATCTCTTGCTACTGTATCGTGACCGTTACGTACATTACACATCTATTCTACATGCTGCTCATACTGATTATTACGCAACCAAAGTAGACATTTCCAAGATTCCATACAGCAAAGTATAAATTATTTCTGGGTTATACAAGACACACTTGAATTCATATCATTGATTACTCATTAAGAGACAAGACTTGTTATTTACAAAAATGGCGGGTTTAATAACTTACAAAACATTTCAATTATCAGGTAGTAACCTTTTTCATTGCACAGGAATAATTTAGGATGGTTTTTAATTATGAAATTAGGATATCCTAAAAGTAGTATTATTTGTGTCAAAAAAGCAATCGCAAAAACGTTCACCTCCACTATGTAAAAAAAAAATCATAAGACAAGGTCACGCCAGCACATCAAGCTACTCGAAACTGTCAAATTTTCCCAATCAACTTTGATCCTAATAGAAATTTGACAGATTGTAGTAGCTGGATGTGCTGGCGTCTGTACATACACAAAATGAATTTGTTAACTTATGTCTAGCTAGGTACAACACTACATATTTAGAAAATTTGGTACACATTCGTTGCTCATTTTAACATTAAAACGTATTAAACACAGTCGCGTGGGAACAGTGAGCAACTAAACACTTCGGAATGTATATTTAAGGGAATACAAATAGCTCACACAGAATATTATATTGCATAGAGAGAGTTGAAAGAAAACTTTGAGATTCCTTTCTTACCTATAATTACGATAGAGTACATGAAACAAATTCCAATATAATTTTCCACTATCTGATGATACAAAATGTATAAAATGGAAGTTAATTGTATTACTTTGACGAAAATATACAATCGATATATGCAATTGGCACTACATACGCAGGTCACATAACATACGAAATTACAAAAACATTTTTATTATACTTTAGACATTGCAATCTTACATGTAGGAATAGGCATCCAATTTATTTTCTCCACCTAAGAAACGTGCCTAATGGAAATAATTGTTCATAAGTAATATTATAAGACATTATTTAGGAATACTAGACAGAAAATTCTCATTAAATCATAATGAGGCACCTTATATTGTTTGAATACAATACATCGACTAGCAACTTCATAATCGTGTTTTTATTAAAGCGTTTTTTTTTTTAAATTCATAAATAAATTATAAATATCAAGAATCTCAAATGTAATTTCACAACCGTTTATGAAAGCGGTTTTGAGGGTCAAAACAAATTTTAAATTTATAAACAAGCTAAGCACCATGCTCTAAGTTGTGCTAAGGTGGGCCTCTTCTCAGTCCAAACACTGAAACAGTGAAATAATTTAAAATATTTTACTCAAACAACAGCTACATATTGTCAACGTAATAAAACTCCATTCTGTCACCATTCGTTTCATAGGGAGGAGTATATGTTTTTAATTTTCAATACTACTATCTATCTATTCATTCTCATCACTACTGTTATAATCAATATCGCGTATATATTTTTGGCTTTACATTATGAAACATATATTTACGTCTGTACGATCTCTCCCTGAGACTAGCCAATAAACCTTTATATATAAACACGACTTTATGCATCATATTAAATGGATAAAAAGGATATTCCATGCAATGCACCATGTTTTACTTATAATATCGACCTGTGACCTAATAGCCTATACTATATACGTAGGATACAGTAAAAATGGAACAAACATAGATATGAAAGATACTTCCCTTGAAGAGAGGGACACATCAATTTAATAAGATATCCCTAAAGGTCAAATACTCCATTCCACAATGCCAAATATCACAATAATCATAAAGGGGCGGGCGGGGTTAGACGAGGGCGTTAGACGAGTGTTTCGTACTTATCAAGGACATGGGCTTGATTATTTTCATCCCCGTGTGAGCGTGAACGAGGTCGAGGTGTGGTGTCGGCGTTGGCGCTTTTAGAGCGAGTCTTCTTGTCGTGTCCGCACGTGCACGCCACGGAGGACTGGCGCTTGAGCGTGTGTGCGCGCGCGCCGGCCCACTGCGGGTCCAGCGACTCGCTACGCGCGTACGTCGTACGCTTGCTGCGGCCCATGGTGGCGTGCGCGAACGACGCGCTCTGCCCGCTATCCGACGACGGCCGCATCGACTCGCTGCGCATGCACACGTTCCCGCCCGCGCGCCTGAACGAGTCCAGAACCCTCTCCTCTATCTCCTCAATATCCTTTTTCTTCACGAGCCAGATCTCCTCGGAGCCTCTTGTGAAGTAGCTCGAACCCTTGCTCACCGAGTACTTGTCCTTCGTTTTAAATTTACAAGTCTTAAAATTATTCTGAGTATTTACATCGTCGTTGACCTTGTGCGGCTCCCTGGAGCGGGCAGGATCGGGCGAGGCGACGTTGCGGAAGGCGGTGCCGTGCGACGGGAACTGGTCGGCGATCTTAGCGCCGAGGCTGGGCGAGCGGATGGTGACGTCGACGGGCGACGGCATCGGCTTGAACTCGGGTTTGATGATCTTCTGCGGCTCGGGGCGCACTTTCTCCCCGTCGGGCTCGCCACGTTGCCAGCGCGCGGGCCCGGCGGCGCTGCGCGACAGCGACTGTTGCCGCTCCAGCACGCTGGGCGCACGCTCAGCCGGCGCCAGCTCGAAGTGCACGTTGTCTTTGAAGGGTGTGGCGGGCGGCGGCAGCTCCTCGCGGCTGTCGGAGCCGAGCCGCTCCGTGCGCGCGCGGCCCCGCACGGAGCCCGGTCGCGACAGCCGTCCCAAAGTCCCACTCGCATCTTCAGCCGCTTTCTCAAATTTTTTTATTTTGTCGCCGACCCCATTCGACTCCTCAGACTTTGCCGTCTTATCGCTGTCCTTGTCCGCTTCGCTATCAATTTTTTCGTCTTCGACCTTCGCAACCTCGCCACTTTCCACCGCACGCTCTATTTCTGTTGAAGCCAAGGATAGCTTTTCAACCTTGACGGGACCTTCCTTGGCGACCGGAGACTCGCGCCACGCAGTTCGCGGTGCACTGGAGGTGTCTTCACTCTTCAGGAAGAGCGGCGCTGGCTTGTATTCGGGTGCCGGTGGTGATGTCACGTCTGCTCGCGGTGGAGTGGCCCTCCTCGCCGGGGGCGAGGTGACGCTCGCGGGGTGCGGGGCGGGACCTCGCACCGGTGGAGACTTAACCAGCGGGGAGGTGACGGGGGGCGGAGATTTGATCGGCGGAGACTTTACTGCAGGAGGGTCGGCGCGGCGCGGTGGGGAGGGGGGGGCGCTCGCGGCTCGACGTGCTCGACGTGGACGACTGGCGCGCCACGCCGGGCACGCTGGGCACGCTGGACACGCTGGACTGCACACCGGGCACGCCGTGCAGCGCACGGGCAGGCGGAGCGTCCGCGCGGGACGCACGCGCCTCGATGTCGCGGCTGAGGAACGACGAGTTGCGCACGTAGCAGGTCTCGTCAGCGCGCGGGGGCGGCGGCGGGGCGGGGGCAGCGGGGGGCGCGGCGGGCTCGTGCTTCAGCGTGATGGCGACGGGCTCACCGGCGGCGGGCGCAGGGGGCGCAGCGGGGGGCGCGGGGTCGGGCGGGCGGCGCGGCGGCGCGGGGTCGGGGCGGGGCGAGGCGCGACGTCACGCGCGTGACTCGGTCCACTGGTCCGAGTCGTCGGAGTCGGAGTCGGCTCCGGAGCTGGTGTCGCTGAGCTCGACGGCGACGCGCCGCGCCAGGATACTTGCCACATCTAAGAACACGGGTGCGCCCCGCAGAGTGTCGTACCGCCCGGTGTTCTCGTCGCAACGTTTCTCTACTTTCCGGAGTTTTATACCTGGAAAATGGGAAGAATATTGTAATGTAGCTCACAAAAACTTTAACATTAATTAAACCGACGAAAAAATAAACTGAAAAGCGAAAAGTATAAATAAACATTTTAGGGCTGATTTTTCAATCGTCAGATAACTTTTTTTTGGCTAATATGTTTGACGTTTTGACAGCTTTTGTATAGAAAATGTGTCAAACCGCCATATTTATTCCTCAGGTAAAAGTTATCTGACGATTGTAAAATCAGCCCTTATTCTAATTTATCACCTAAATTAGTGTATGTAACTATCTTTGAGTCGCCGCCAAACAAACAATCAACGAGTAAAGTAATAAGTACACTTTCTGTAACACTGGATTAATCATACAGATATTAATTTGTTTTAGTAACTAGACGAGGACGACGTAAGAATCATTACAGCTCGATTCAAACTTAATGGCAGCTCGGAACATGAGGCGAGTCGCCGCGCAGTAACAAATTCATGCGTCAGCCGTGAGGGGTGCGGTATTGCGCAGCGAGTAGCGCACTTCAGAGCCGCCATAAAGTTTGGCGCGTACTATACAGTGCAGTGGAGGGGCGCAATTTTTTAAATCTATACATGTCTCAGTAAGATAACTGTGACTACTACTAAAATTGAGTGATTACCACTTATATTTTCGCAGAAACCATCTCATCAAAACAGAAAACTATGAAATACAATACTTAATCATTAATTGCATTCCACAATGTGTATGTGGATCATGGACATTATATTATGCACAGCAAAATAGTAGGAGATACTAAAGATAATGGCTCAAACAAATTGGATCTACATATACTCAAAAATAAAAATCTAAATAATGCATACCATCGCGGATAGCCTTCAGCAGATCATTCCTGGGATCAGCCTGAGGTTCGGCCGTCGGGCGCGGCGGCTTCAGTGCAGACGCTCCCCTCAGTAGCGCGCCGGGCGACGGCGGGCGCGGCCGCTCCTCCGCGGGCGGCGGCGGCGGCGGTGAGGGCGGCGCCGCCGGGGGCGCGGGCGGCGCGGGGATGCTGCCCGCGCCGCCCGCGCCCGCCGCTCCCAGGCCGTCCGCCTCTTCTGAAGACATCATACCTGCGCGCACACGCCCTACACTCAGTCTCATATGAACTTGTATTATACCGATACGGTTATCACCAGCATTACTCGATAAGCTCCCAATTTAAAGTTTAGAAAGGAGCATAACACATTTTTGGTAGGTTTGTTTTGGGGGGGCTAAATTTTCAATCGTCTGATTACAACAAAAATCATGCAAGAAAGCATTTTTGATGACAATTTGATTTCATGGATAAAAGATATCTGACGATGGGATAAACACTAAAACATATCACAGTCAAAATAAAATAATGAAAAGGCTGCTGTTTTCCTGATAGTGGCAGATTTATCTTAAAGCGCTGAGCAGGCGATGGACAATTTGTCCGCGAGGATAGAACGTATTTCGGAAATCTGTGCAATAACGCACACTTAGGACAAATACGACTGCCAGACATTTCTGCCATTTCATTGCGGTCTTTTCTGGCCGGCGGACAAATAGTCCATCGCTGCTCAGCGCTTTAAAAAAATACACAGCGTGGATGCGCTAAGAAAACGTTAAAAGCCTTCAAGGCGTTGTGTATTACCTATAACGGCGTGCATGTGGTCGAGATGTGCGTCGAGCGCGGTGCGGTGCGGCGGGGACGCGCCATTCATCATCGGGGGCGACGCCGTGCCCTCCGGGGGCGGCGGCGGGGGCGGCAGCGCGGACCTGCGGGGGACAAGTTTCTTTAGGCTAAAGTAACTTATTAACACGTTCAGACCGGCACCTCATGAGTAGGTACTTGGTATCCTACGGCGCAAATCTTCTTAAACACTCTCGGTGACATAGAGTCTGCGACAGTGTAAAATTCAAAGAGACTATTTCAGTACACTCTTACGAGAGTGTACTGAAATCACTTAGTATCTGAGTGTGTGTGTGTGTGTGTTTGTTACGACAAACATAATAAAAAATTCAATGCACATAAAGAGTTGATGATCGAAAGTGATTTTTATTTAAGTCAATAGTTTTTTAAATATGTGATATTTTCAGTTACAACCATAGTAATAACTTGTTTTTCATAGTTTTTTCGAGAAATACTATGAAAAGCGAACTTATTTTTCGATTCGTTCGATAAAATCAATAATGTGCATGCGTAAATATTCATTCCAAATACGAAACCCTTCGCTGTGCGTGGTCGCCACACACTTAGTCGGTTTATTTTATTGTAAAGCTGGCTTCCCTCGGCGTTTAGTATCTCGAGTTGCGCCGTTTCAGCTCGAGCCTACGCGTCGTAGAAAGACTGTCACTCGTAGCGGCGTTGGTGGCGCGTCCAAGAAAATAGTTCGAGGAGGCGCGGGCTCGCCCGTACGGCGTTTAGCGCCCTGATATTACACGCCGTGTGAAGCAAGCAACGTTTGTCGTACCTGGTGGGTGTATGTACAGGCGGCGGCGACGTGGCATGCGGCAGGGCGTGGTGAGGCGCGTGGCTGGGCGCGGGGGGCGCGGGCGGCGGCACGGAGGGGCGCGGGCGGCGCGGCGTGCCGGCGCCACTGCCGCCGTAGATGGGCTCGCCTCCCACCGAGCCGTACGGACTCTCGTCTGCTACCACCACTGGATGTGAAATAAGGGTTGATTGTAGCGACAAATATTCGAAAAAAGAATAAGAACCTGCCTGTACCACAAATTATTAAATACACATATTTAAAAGATCATTCTGTCACTGTCATCTTCAAACAATTGACAGAACCAGTGCAATTCTTGATGTGAATCATCTATTGGGGTAAGACCAACTGGTATGCCGTGACAGCAAATGGCATAACGCTCTTTTATGTCGTCATGGGAAAAATTTCTGTCTCACATCTGCCGGGCGTCGCGTGACGGCCACATGTTTTTAAACACGTTCAGCGGTAAAAGAAAATAACTCGCGTATTTAAAGCATTGAATGCACCAAAATGATGCTACTATGATGAAATTAATATCCCAAATAGCTTAAAAATAGGTACATAGCTACCATTTTTTAAAGTGACAAATATTCAGACAGCCCACGTTCACCAGACATCTCTGAAGTTCTTCAAAATTGATACATATTAATAAAAATTGCCACGACCGGTGCATTCATCAGAAAAGTCGGGAATTAAAATACACTGTGCCATAAAATTGTGATAGCGACAGGCGAATTTCAGTTTACTATGAACTTCATATACATACATAAACTCACGCTTTCTTCCCATGGGGGTAGGCAGAAACTACAGAACGCCACCTGCTACGATCCTTACATACTCCTTTTGCCTCGTTTACATTCATACATCTGGTCATACACGCACGCCGGTTGCGAGTTCTACGCACCTATCATATCGTACTTCATATCTAAACACAATATTACCGTGTCCATTGCCAGTTATCCTGGGCTGTCTGTTCTGCGTGTTCTCAATCTCGATGGAGTTCGGTCTGGCGGGCTGCACCGACGGAGGCCGGTTCTGTGATGCTCTGTAGCCGCCGTCCGATATGTTCGTCGCTATAGGTAATAAATAGTTTTTGTTCATGCTGTATTTGTAAGTCAAAGTATACCTATAGAAGTATAATGTTGTACAGTCACGAGCATAAACATATTTATATTAACAGTTCAGCAATAATATCTGATTTCATGAGACATCAATTAATATCTGTCGTCAAGATGACGGCAAATATATGTGATCATTTGTGGACAGCATATACAAGTGGCAACACAAATATGTGACATCGAAGAAACAAAAAAACTATCTCACGAGGCAAGCAATGGCAAAATATTGGATGCTGCATCGGCTTCAAAAAGATGTGTCACCTACTTGTCTACTCAGTTAAATTCAGAAGAATGTGATACCACCTGGTGGTGATCAAAAATATCTAACATGACTTAGGCAGCATAAAAACCTGACAGTATAATGTTTCAAGTTTTCTTCTCTATTGAAATCTGTGCCACTCATATTGCAAAGAAATGTGACATCCCACTGACCGCATAAATATCTGACGGTAATGCTTTACACAAGAAATGTCAAGAAAAAAGATTAAGCAATATCTTTTTTTTTTTTTTCTTATTAAGTTGCAACGGGTTCCAGGTCACATTGGACTACGTGGTAATGAGGAGGCTGACCGGTTATTTAAATTAGACGTAAGTAAGTGAAGTAGACGGTACAACCATTAACTACTTACCTGATTATTGGGAATTCATATCTAAATTTAAAGTAATTTGTTATAACTCCTGGAAGCAACACTTCGTTGAAATCAGTCAGCAAAAGGTATATGGTATAGGACCTTACAAGGCGAGCCTACTCGTGTGCCTTGGTTCGATGTTGACCAACTCAGTAGGAATTGTGTTAAATTAATTTTAAGACTTCGCTCTGGACACTATCCATCAGCGAAGTTTGCATTCCTTATGAAAAAAGCTGATTCGCCGAATTGCAGAGTATGTAATCAGATTGAGGATGTGCAGCATTTGCTGATGGAGTGTGTCCGGAACAGGCGAGAGAGGGAGTCACTTTTGAGGGAATTAGGCTTAAATAAGCTTAACGTGGGATTAATTCAATCAATTTTATCTCAACCAACTTCAGAAGGTGCCAAAAGGTTATGTCGTTTAATAACAACTCTTCATCTGTGACTTCCATCTTTATCACTAAGTATATCAAATTGTTTCATTAATTGTTTAAGTATGGTTTATGTGTTGATTATAAGTGGTAATGTAATATTAAGTTAAAAGGCACGATGGGGTT
Organism: Fissipunctia ypsillon; assembly: GCA_947568875.1. Taxonomy (NCBI): domain Eukaryota; kingdom Metazoa; phylum Arthropoda; class Insecta; order Lepidoptera; family Noctuidae; genus Fissipunctia; species Fissipunctia ypsillon. The sequence goes on along the minus strand of OX387660.1, from coordinate 6,070,233 downwards.
GGCATATCTGTTTAGATAAAAACCCCGAAACAAATAAAGAGAGAAAAAAAAATCTTTTTTCTTTTTGGTAACTGAGCCGATGTCGGCTATTCTGCCAGTATCAAGTATGAAATTAATACTCACTTATTTTAAGATGGCTAATTGATACTGGTAGAATAGTCGACATCGGCTCAGTTTTCAGCATTCTAAGAGGTGACACATATTTTTCTCGCCGATGGCAACATTCTATATTTTGGCGTCGCTTGTCTAGTTAGATAGTTTTGATGTTCCTACGATGTCACATATTTGTGCTGCCACATGTATACGCCTTCCAGTAATGATCACATATTTCTGCCTTCATCTTGACGACATAATATATTAATGGATGAATCATGAAGTCAGATATCATTGCTGAGCTGTTCATAGTAATATACAGGATGAAATTGAATTCATGGGCGTCCTCATAAGGCTGTAATTGTACTCATCATTATGAACAACTTTTACTATGGAACCAAACCAGAAATCGGGAAAAAAATCAGTCGTTTCCTTACATTTTGACGCGTTATGCGAACATAAATGTAGGAAACAGCAGATTTTTTTTCGCGATTTCTGTTTGGGTCCCATAGTAAAAAGTTGTTCATAGTGATGAAAACAATGACCCCTTAATAGGATGCCCATGAATCCAATTTCATCTTGTATTTATGCTCGTTACTGTACAAGGATTTTTTTGGCGCGTGTCCATTATCGGAACTAACGCCGCCATCTTGTTTTACCAATACAATGTCGCGAAGCAATTCACAATGTTTACCAGCAACGCCACCCTGTCAATGTAATTCAAGCAAAGATCCTTGTAGCTCTCTACTTGGACCCAGTCTTGTCCACCATATAACACTAACAGTGAAACATGATTCGCGACTCCTGTCGGGTACATGTAGCAGTATCAGGGGGTCTACTCCGAAGCGTAAATCCGAAGTATCGGCCGAATGTTCGGACGTTTCAGACCAAACGTAAAAATTTAGTTCGGTCGGATCCCAACCGACCGATCGAAATAGAATGAAGTGTAGTAGGAAACGTCCGAACATTCGGCTGATATTTCGGAATTACGCTTCGGAGTAGACCCCCTGAAATAACGGCCTATATTTTAATTCCACTGATGCAACGTCTGTACGACTTTTTAGTTCAGTAGTGCCACGTTATCTGAGTTCATTTTCATGATGTTTCCCAACTTTTTGGGTAAACACGTAGCTAGATTTGAATCAGACGCAGTTTGAAATCTGGATTACATAGCCTGTATTCCCCGGAGGTTTATACAGAGGCGTTTAGTAATGAGGGTTTTCATGAAAATTCACGCCACCTTGCCAAGAGGTCTTCTATTCCGACAATGAATATAAAATATAATTATAATGATGTTCATCATTAGTTTCATTAATTCGTTCATCATTTAGTCACGACTAAAAAAAATATAGGCACTTTGACACTTTTGACAGGTGCCCGGACCTGACGTCTGTGCTGCCCAGCATAGACATCAGGTCCGGGCACCTGCTCCACCAAGTGAACCTCATTTCGCCAGCTGTGTAAGATTTAACCGGTGTTTGTTTATATAACTCACTCTGATAGACGGGGTCAGGTTTATAGGGCGGCTCGATGTTATAGTGGCGCAGCTGCGCGGGCGCCATGATGTGCTCGCCGCGGGTCACGGCGGCCTCCTTCAGCCGGTCGCGCGTGGAGTGGGGCGGGCGCACGCGTCGCGCGCCCCGGCCTTCTGCGTTGCCACCGCTACGTGGCTGACGTACCTGTGAGTGAAATGCAGACGTTAGATCTTTGAATAATTTATATATTCCATGGAGCAGTGGAAGATTATAGCAGAAATATGATGGAAGATAATGAGCCTACTAATAGGTAGACTCTTTTTCGTCTCTATAATCTGAATTCATTAACTTAGTCATTAATCTCGAACCTGGCATTACTTTTTCGAGTAATGCTTCATCGATTCTGGCTACCTGAGCAAAACGAAAGGCTATCTCGTAATCCGACATAAAGCAATCTTATGGTTAGAATATAAAAAGAGTGGCTCTGAAAAACACCAGTATGTGCCCATCCATCCATAAGAAAAATACTTTATGAATTTTGTATTGTAGAATGGTTGTGAGCTAAAAATATCAAAAATCAACTTAATTTATTAAATGAATGTTTAGATTAATTAATATTTTTTGAGAAATAATTGAGAAAAAAATACAACCATTGGTTATTATTTATTGTTATATAATTTGTAATTTTATTCCAATTAATGTAACGATAACAATATGATCTGCAATGGATTGAAATAAATTATTTGAATTTGAATTGGTTACGTGACATTGAATGCGAATCCCACACGCATATTTAAGTAAAGAAACAGTATCATACCTTCTTCCCCCGATCATGCTGAATCCTCTCAGTATCCTGCAGCATCTCTCGTCTCCATAACTCGAAGAAGTAATCCGGATCCGTGTAGAACTTCCTGGCATCTCGACCATCATCCCTGAACTCGTTGAGCATCTCGAGCGGCGGCGGCCGGTCGCACCGCGCGTATGTCGACAGCATGGCCGATGGCATCGAGTTCCGAGAGAACAACTGTTGTTGGAACGATCGCGCTGAGCGGAACGCCTTGCGCATTTGTATGTCTTGTAGGGACACTGGAAGGAGAGGTTTTAGTTATGTTTTGGTGAAATATTTTTGGACATCATTTCACGCTTATATTCATAAAATAGAGTATCTTTATTCTGCATAATATATGTTACATTAAAGGTCTTAAGAGCGTTTACGACGTACGGCATTTCATACAAACTCAAGTCCTTGTTTTTCGAAATGTATGAACCGATTTTAATGAAACTTCCTACGCATAAGCAGGATACGATAGGTCTAAAAAGTTAGTTAAGAACATTTTCGAAATGTCTTATTCAAAAAAAGATAATTGGAAATCTCTGTTTCTATCTATGAAAAAATTAAAATCTGTCGAATTTAGCTGTAACACTATTTTTCGAAAATGTTCTCAATTAACTTTTTAGGCCTATGTATCCTGCTTATGCGTAGGAAGTTTCATTAAAATCGGTTCATTCATTTCTAAAAATAAAGAATTAATAGTTTGTATGAAATGCCGTACGTCGTAAACGCTCTTAAATATAATTGGGTCCACATAAATAATAGTTTGCTTAGTTGCTTCATCATGCAAAAATACCACAAAATTAAATTACAATTATTACTAGACTGTATGTGTATTAGTGTTTAATTTAAATATAATAGGTATGATAAGTTAACTACTTAGAACCACCTTTAGTCGGAGCACACCTGTCTACCAAAGTGCACTGTGTACAATCCCAAATTCCCAACGGCATTGTTTACAAAATGTTGATGATCAGAAGAAATTGGTTGACTTACATTCTAAAAAAAAATACGAAAACTACCATATTGAAGTCATTGCATTAGCTTGTGTTTAATGTTTGCTTCACTAAAAATAAATAAAGGAAGCCACACCTCGTGCGCGCTAATGATAACATGTTACTACAAGGAAGTGGTAATTATCCGGTCCAATCATAAATTAGACATTTCATAGTATTTGCTAATTTATTTCAACATTAGTGTAACTTAATTCGAATATTTGTAGAAAGACGAAGATTTGTTTCAATAAAAATGTGAAATTAGCCAACATACACCCATAATTGGTATGAACAATAATTCATTAATGTCATTTCAACCACCCTTTTATACGAATCGCAAATGCTATAAAAGTTCATTCCTAATTATTTTTTAAGTCTCGCATTGAAAGAGCATAGGTGGCCGAGTAGTAACGGCCCCGACTTAAGAGTTTTAAGTCGTGGGTTCGAACCCAGGCAGGCGATTTACTTTGTGTAAATAATTTCATCACCATTGCTCTCAAAACGGTGAAAGAAAACATCGTGAGAAAACAGGCATGTCCTAGAACCAAAAAATTCGAAGACATACCAACCTGCACTGGACCCGCGTGGTGAATTACAGCCCACGCCCTCTCAAAGAGAGGAGGCCTGTGTCCCAGCAGTGGGAACATTATAAGCTGATTATGCTTATGCTATTGACTTGTAACAGTTACCATTTGACTGGATGGTTTCCTTAAATCTTTTAGATAGAAAGGATATTGCATACGCATAGATGGCAATAACTAGTGTTGACCGGACTTCTGAAGCAATCCTGAGAATGTATAAACATGTTTGTCAAAGCCCTTAGCTGAATTACATTCCATCCAGCTGTTTGGATGCTATGGGGTGATATACCCGTATTAAGAATCCTGAAGAAGGCAATATCCAGCCCCGAACGCGATCAAAATCACGCTTTTAAGTAGTACATTCATGATCAAATTTGAATGATCAATTTCGACGTAAAACCAATTAACGATGTCACTCTAGGCCGTGAATGTGCTGCTTTACAGCTAAAGCGTTGGGCGTACGTCCAATTTGTTTCCGTTTTAATTTGAAGTATTCATTTTCTATTCTAAATGTAACCAAGTAGTATTTCACCTTCCTCAACCTCAGAGTCGAGCTGCATGACCGTGATAGTCAGCCGGTCTACCCTGGCCTGCAGCACGTTAGTCCTTTCGGCTAGGTCCATCGAATTCGGCGTCAGCTCCCGAAACTAAAAGTACCAGGGACCCAGAATCTGAAGAGTATCTCACCTTCTTCAACCCCAGAATCGAGCTGCGTGACCTTGATAGCCAGCCGGTCTATCCTGGCCTGCAGCACGTTCGTCCTTTCGGCTAAGTTCGTCGCCTCCCGCGTCAGCTCCCCGAACATGTCCTCCGCATGTTTCGATAGGGATGATAACTGCCTGTTGAGGATAAAAAGGGAAATGTGATAAAAAGAATAACATTTTTAAAATAATTCATTGTTTTTTTTTTTGACATTGAGTGTCTTCAAATATGGCAAGAAACCAGTCGAAACCTAATGCTAAATCTGCAATACCAGGCGTCATTTCATACATTTGCAGGTATGTTACCATCTCAGAGAAGTTGAAAATGTCTCATTTGTACAAAATTCTAACCTCTCCAACTATTAGCTTTGTGCTAAGAACGGGTTCAAGTTCATGTCAAAACTGCAACAGATGCAAGGGATCGAACCCACGTCCTCTTGCCGTCTAGTTCCTGCCGCAACCGTTGGGCTATTCTGCCGCGCTAACGAAGAATGCAATAACTCGATTTTGAGTTATACATATATACATACTCGTATACTCGGAATCAGCGAATCGAGATCTATTAACTCTCTCTAAGCAACTTTATGAATCCTTCAGGAACTCGGTTTTTCAGTAAGCAAGAATGCAATAACTAAAACTTCATGACAAATTCACTAATCAAGAATACAATAATCATTCTTGTCAAAATCTAATTATTGCATTCCTCGTTAGCGCGGCAGTATTGCTAATGCTACTTATACTATTTTGTACATTTTTTAACGATTACTCTAGGTACATGTTCGGGCTATATTGAACTTTTAAGGCCGGCCACACACTGTCGGAATTCCGAAAGCAAAGCAGCAAATCCATTCATAATCTGTAAAGTCTAGTAGTAATTTAGTAGTATTATTAGATTATGGATGGATGTGCTGCTTTGCCCGTGTATGGCCGGCCTAAATCGTTTTTCTAGTAATTAACCTAGTTGACGTTTTCAGATTATAGAATTAGCACGAAACTTATTCACTTTCTTATTTCAGGTGGAGTAATTTGGCAATTAATTAACAACATTTTCGTACTCAAGATAAAACAGTGTAAGAAAACTTTAAATTAAATTTAACAAGAAATATGTTTGAGGCAACATAAAAGGAAAATATGTGGCCAGTATTGTGTAGTCAGGAACATCATCCCAGTGATTAGTTCTATTAATAACTCTCAAGACATCATTCATTTGTGAATTATAAATTAATTGCTATTTACACATTGAAATGTGATGTGAACAGAAAAAAAAAACTCGCCGTATGACTCTTCCTTTTTGTAGGTCGGTTAAAAGTAAAAGAGCTGAAGATCATTAAACGCATAATAGTACTAGAAGGTATCAGCTGCTCGTTGAAAAACACACGCAGTGTACAGAAAACATTGCCTATGCCTATTGCAAAGAGTAATTATAAAAATCGAATAAACTAAAGGAAAAACTATCACTGTGTCAAATAATCCTGATGAGATCTCTTGACCTAGAATGGAACCCCACCGTTCAAGGTTTGGAGTAATACATTCCGGAAATACCTTTTGAATTATTCATTATGTGATGTGACACACTGCGATCGCCTAATTAAATCAGCTGAGTTTATTACTCATTAGTTCTTTTCTGGATTGTTCTTTATTCCTTCCAAGCTGATTCAGGCTTCAAAGTACCAAGGAAATCTAAAAGAGGTAATAAGTTCTGTTGTCCCACAAAATGCCCTGTTTTAATTAAACGCCATTGATTTCGGATAAGGTTATGATTTTAATAAGGGTTTCACTATCAATCTTCTAGTCTGGATAGTATTTTGACTCGGCTAAGCCAGTGGAAGCTTGACTGTTGAGTTCAGTAGTGTAGGGATGGATGAAGACAAAAGGTGTTCCGATTTTTGGTGACAAAAATACTTCTCCCACATTACCTGACAGTGTTAGCGAGCGTGCCATTGGTGACGGCCTCAAGCTCCGAGGGCACGTTCAGCCGCTCGGGCACCGTGCCGCGTGACACGAGCACCGGCTCCACACAGCGCTTCGGCAGCGACATGGCTGCTTTACTCACACATGAGGACAAGAAAAAGGGGTCACAAAAACGCTCTTCCCATATTACCTGACAGTGTTAGCGAGCGTGCCATTGGTGACGGCCTCAAGCTCTGAGGGTACGTTCAGCCGCTCGGGTACCGTGCCGCGTGACACGTGCACCGGCTCCACACAGCGCTTCGGCAGCGGCATGGCTGCGCAGCGGCACGGCTACCTTGTGTACATCACTGGAATGAAAAAGATACTGGGTTATTAATAGTCTACTTACAACTTCAAATCAATCAACTCAGGCTGGCGCAGTCCACTGTCCACTGCTGGACTTAGGTCTCTACTCCTACAAAGCACGGCGGTACTAATATTTGTGGCACCCAAAAATGTGTTGAGCGCTCAAACCCTCAGTATACGTCATTGGTGTCTTAGTGCAAGTAAACGATGCCAAGCTTGGTTTGCATGGAAAGTGTTGACAATACTCTAGCAGCGTCTTCCCCAGGCGCCATAACACATTATTCTTTAAAGTCCGAGTCCAGATTACCCCAACCACTGGTTAAATTTGATGGACCGATGACCTGAAGGTTTTCCTGGTCGTCGATCCACGAACAGAAAAGCCTCCAGAGGCCCCTCTTCAGGTGCTCGTCGAATGCCCAACTTCTTTAAAAAGGTAAATCGTTTAATTGAGATAAATACTATAGTACTGACTTTGAACTTTCTCATTGCCATTTGTAGGAGTGGTTTGGAGTTTTATCTTTATCAGGAGTATGTACCACATACCATGTTTGATAATTGATAAAAATATATTGAGACGTACATTGTTGACGTTTTTCACAGAAAATGTAGATTTTTTGTTTTCCTTTTTGATGATTGCATTTCTTTAATAAAAATATAAATCTATTTTTTAATCCCTAAAACGACCGTTCGGTCAGTTTGGCAGGCTACCATATACAAACAAATAGTTCCATACTCGTACAGTAAACTATATAAATACACGTTTTCCTGAACAAGAATTGCTGATAAAGGTAGTTCGGAACTCGTATATTAATTACAATAAAATTACCAAATAGAAATCTTAGGAAACGGGTTAAAATTGTAACGAAGTGATTAAAAATAACCTTGAGATTGTAGGGCAATATAGCTGAGTATAAAAAAAAAAAAAACATTCAACTACTGTAGTACCAGTAGTTTCTATAGGCAACAACCGACACTTGGAGCCAATGCTAGCTATATCGCAAATGACTCGTTTCCTCATTTATTTCTTGCGATTCCCGCTACGAGACGACAGAACGTGATCTCTAATTCCTACCTCGCTTCAAGAACATGGATAAAGACCTGATCACAAAAACGCATACCTCAAGAATAACTTAAAAATTAACACCTATCATTAATGCAACAAAAAATCTGTAGCATGGCATACTATGGTTGCACGTCAGGCGATGTTGCAGTAGTGTGCGCATTCCGGCTTTTCGCCACTTTCCGTCATTTGTTCCTATATAGTAATTAGTCGTTATTAAAAGTTATCCGCTCGGTAATGCGGCGTGACGGGCGCGCGTGCGGCATCGTGGAAGTGGGAATTAGGTTTTAGTTCCGTTAATAGTTTCACTAAGAACAACGTTATTAGTGCGCCACACTGTTGGCTTTAAGGCGAATCATAGTACTTCATAACATAACACTAACATCACGCCCGTTATCTCCGAAGGATTAGGCAGAGGTGTACCTATAGTACACCCACGTTTCACCAGTTACGTTTAAGTCCCATGTAATAGGGGGCGAGCCTATTGCCATCAACCGGGCTTAAATCCAGACTCCGGGTTGCTATTGAGAAATTACAGATGGAAAACCCAATTACACCTTGCCCGACCCGGGAATCGAACCCAAGACCTGCTAAGCAGTAGCGCTTGCGCCCACTAGAACAACGAGGCAGACCATCACAGGGGCAGAGATAACAGTACAAGTAGGTACTACACGGCTTGATAAAAAAGTTTGATGTAGTTCGCTAGATATTGCATTAATTTGCTAAATGAATAACAGGCCAACTCTCTCGGGACACTAACTTAATCCAAATCTGTTCTCATCTAGATTTTCAATTAGGTCAAACATTTCTCGAACGTTGCAGGATAGAAGATCGTTTATAAACCAGTCTACATCTCAGAATCTACAAAAATCGATTTCCTGTGAGTAAAAGGTAGTTATAACCAAGCCTAATTACAACTAACGCGCTAATGTAACCTTTGACCCACCACGAAAATATTCGTGACTTTAAATTATAAGAAATTGTTTTGGTTCTTCAAATACTAGATTTCATCAATAAAATATCTTGCGAATAATCCATGAAGCTATGTACTTTTATGCCTCAATGCTGAGCTATATCCTGTCAAACTCTAATGGGCCTTCTCCAAAGACTAAATCAACCTATCATAAATATTACCACGCTTATTATATAGATTGTTAATTCGCAATATCATGTCATATTCATGTTACAGGTACTTAACCAAGGCTGTCCATCCAACTGGCAAATCCCTTAATCGGCTTTTACGTCACCGACGAAGGGGGGACCACGGATGCCGAAAATAGGTACTAAAATTTTTGGATAGCATGACAAAGTGCTATAGAGGCACAAATTGATGTTGTCACATGTGGATAGCTGAGGTCAACCACCTTATAATGCTTCCTGGGCGCGAATTGGTTCAATATTAAAAACATACTATACAAAAAAATTACCGTTAAAAATTTACTTCATTACGAGTACTTAATTCAGCTGGAGTAGAGCAGCCGCGTTATTTGTATGAAATCTTGCCCTATAGTAAAAACCTTTGTTCAGCTCTGGACATGTCAGTTTCGATTAACAGAGGAACATATTATTAGAATAAAATTGCATCGAAATCGCTAAAAGTCACGCTTCATTAAATAAATACGTGCTTAGTAAACTTAACATTCCTTTCTCATTACAAGTATGACCTTCGCATTTGATAAAATACTAGAAGAAAATGTGGAATACTGAGAAACTGAATGATTTCAGTTTTGTATTCCACATATTCCCTTCCCCACAATCCTCCCATTCACTTTGAGGTAAAAGGGGCTAGAGGAGTGAAAGGAGGAATCCTGTCAATGCAATTAAAGTTGGTTCAGTCCGATATTCTCGCACCGTAATGGAATGCTTTTAAAGGTTCGCTTTAGAAGGTATCTAAACTTAGGTATCTAGACTTTCGTACACAAACACTACTTTCAGGGTTCTTAAAGTGGCTTTTACTTGATAGGTGTGTCTTTTTGTTACGCTTGCTTGCACAAAATTTATCTGCATCTTCCCGCATTGCGCTAGCTAGTGCCGAGATCTACTAGCCACCTCAAAACCCACGCTTTCGTATGTGACCTTATAAATAAACTAGACTAAAACTAGGAAACGCATTCTAACATAATTGGGTGTTCCAGCACCTATTATGTCTCCTTCACAAAAGGTCTGCGTCAAGAATACTGGCATTAAATGAATGGAGTCGTTTCGAAATGTCAGTGGCGTGCGGGCGTGCCGAATCAAAACAATATGGATCTGAACGGTATGTGGCAACTGGCAATGCAGATTTAAATCATAATGCTAACTGTTAGTGCCTTAACTGTAACAGCAAAATAATATCTTGAATCCTACAGTTTGTAAGGTTTTCTTTACGCAGGAAATGGATGAAGAACATGCAAATAAGAAGAGTTTGTCATACTGTTAAATTGTTTTGGGAAAGGAGTTGACCAAATTGTTGATGCTACAGAAAAAACCAAGCAGTACCAAAGACTGAGATTGTCTTACATTTTTTATAATTATGATTCATTTGTGAAAAAATGAAAGAGAATCTTCACAAGCACAATTTATAAACTTCGATCGCAGTTTATCTGATAAGTTCAACAACACCGCTTTGTTTACGTTGTTGGAAAGATCAGTAAAAATCGACTGTAATTAGCATGTGTTCAATGATCGTGTGATAAAAGCTTCCCACGTTTACTATTATACAATGGTAGTAATTAGTCATATTAGCATTTAGATCACAATGCTTGCTGCGATTACATGTTATCAAACGATTTATACCGTTATTTCAGTTGAATGAATCACAGGAAAACCGGGGAGATAACACTTTTGGGATATGTACCATCGCGGACATTTGCGGTAAACCACTTTCCGACCTTATTGCTAAGGTAATAAGGTTGAAAAATGGTTCACCGCAAATTTTCGCGATGGTACATTCAACATTGGTCTATATTTGAACGAATTTTGTTTCGTTAATATAGTTAAATGTTTATGATTTAGTCACCAACTCACCAATTACACAATTGATATTTTTATTACCTATCGAAACTTTATGGTCTCCAGATGTAAGTTATATTCGAACGTGACCGATATTATTTTGACGTTCTGTCTAACCAGTGAAGAAATACAATCGTCGATATTTAAACTGCATAATTATAAATAAAATGAATAATGTTCATGTTTGTATAATATTGGCGAGCTGTACTAGAAATAATCGATTGAACCATCGGCATGAAAGTCTTTCGATTAGCCATGAAGTTAATGGAACGAACTAACGCAATAGTACCTAGCTAAATTGTTTCTGTACTTAGATAAAATAAAATTCTGGGACTACTACTGAATATCAATTTGGTGAATTTAATGAATTTTAAGAGTTGAATTACCTATGATATATTGTAGGTCATTCAAAAATCATGATTTTGGTTGAAATTAAATTTTCCAGAACTATTGCAAGAAAATTTAAACTGAACACAATTTAAAATATTTGTATCCAGTCATAACATCAGAGGCGGAAGAGATCCGATAGAAAGCGTAATCGTCACAAAGTTTTTCTACGTGATCATCTATGATAAGTCGATAAATCACGAAGTTCTACTGTATAAATCTACATAACTATGCACGCAAGTAGATTATCTATGCAATATGCATATCTAAGCTCCTAAACATCAGCATGCAGGAGTTGCATTCACAACTTGCTTATTCCTATCAAACTAGGATTGACATCATCGCCTCGTTAAGATCTTACGTCATTAGGCCAGCACGCAATTCTAGACCTTATATGCAAACAGAATTACGGAGCTAATTGTTAGACACGTAATCTGATGGTTAAGTGTTAAACTAACTTGGCAGTTGATGCTCTTATCAAGTTCTAAATTGGTTAGTTAGCAAGTATGTTTCGCCAAAAGTGGTAGGTCATGTCAATGACCTTTATTTAGTTGAGTGTTGATAAAATGTGTTTTGGCAATTTAATACTAGAAAGATGTATTGGATGTTTCAAAGGGGATATCGTACACACGGCTACTTAACAAGCTATACATTTCCAGTATAAACTGATGTTGGATATCCGTAAATGAGAGGTCAGTTTATACTGGAAATGTATATCTTTGAGCAGCAATGCTACTAGGAGAACATTTGTTTAAAGTAGCAGCTTTATTTGAAATCAATCTTTCATCATTTCGTGGATTTAAATAAAATTAAAACTATAATTTTCCATAAATCAAAAATAATTTATTCAAATTAGCCGCAGAATCAGCACTTTTGAATGTCAAAAATTACATTTAGGCAGTCCCCAAGAACACCCGCCCCTCACCACTGCCCAGTGTTTTAACTTATAGAAAGTCATCTAGGTATACTCTATACAAATAAAATTGAAGTGTCTGTTTGTAATGTCAAAATAACAACTTTTTACTAAATACATATGGAAGTATATACGGTATTTATAAAAAAAAAGCAATTTTTAAAAATTTTGTCTGTCTGTCTGTTTGTTCCGGCTAATCTCCGAAACGGCTGGACCGATTTTGACGGGACTTTCACTGCCAGATAGCTGATGTTACGGCGGGTAACTAAGGCTACTTTTATTTTAGAAAAATAATTAGGGATCCGCGCAAAAAAATAAAACCCATGAAATTATTAACAAAGTTGGATTTGAAAAATTCTTTTTGCATTTGGTAGCCCAATTCTTAAGGATAGTTATAGGCTATTTATCATCACGCTACGACCCTTAAGAGCCGAGCAAAAAGAAAAAAGTCAGAAAGAACACTAAACGAAATGAAGTAATAGCGCGGGCGGGCGATTCAACGCGACGGGTCGGGGGACAAGGGAATTTTACTAAAATATGGCTGTTATTTTGTATAATATATTCTGTATCTTACGACTTCCACGCGAACGAAGTCGCGGGGCACAGCTAGTTTAAAATAAATAAAAATCCACATTCCTTAATTAGGATAAAAACAGCTCACGCACATAGCGTCGCGGACTTGCATGTAATGTCTACTAAAAAAATAGGCTTGAGAAGCAGTTCTACCGGTCCCATGATTACTTACTATACTACCCGTAATTGCCAGCCTTTGAATGAACCCTAGCATCCTACTAATCGTTTTTAAGGTTCCGCACCTTAAAAGAAAAAAACTGAACCCTTATAGGATCACTCGTGTGTCTGTCTGTCTGTCACAGCCAATTTGCTCTGAATCTAAAGGACCAATTAAGTTGTTTAGTACACATAATTATCATTTCGTAAATAAATATATTTTGAATATGGGGACACTTTTGGAAGCAAATAAGAAAATAAAAATAAAGTTTTGCAAACTACATATTATGTATAAACCGTGTGGCATCAAATGAAAGGGCTTACTGTGTGGGTCTCGAAAAGATTTTTTGTAATTTTAAAATAACTATATAGTTTTAAAGTTATTTAAGAAAATAGACGAAAATTGACCATACCCCCCCTGATCTCCGAAACTACTGAACCTAAAATTTTGAAAAAAAAAGACAGAAAATAGTTCCTGTACTTATAGATTACAGGAAAACCTATAAGAAGTCTATGGTCTTAAAATAACATGGTAAATCTCTCAATGTTGTGCGTACCAACTTACATTTGCAGTTACAATGTATGGGAGAACATGTTTTTCAACTACAATGTTAAGTTTGTTCTTGGGATAATTCTGTCTCTTCTTTCTTCATCTCACCTACGGAACCCTTCATTGTGCGTGGTCCGACACGCACTTGGCCGTTTTTTTTCTAATTACCATTCGTAAGGCATTGCTGTTAAGTTTATTTTAATACTAGTAAGCAAGCGACTTCGTCCGCGTAGAGTCGGGAAACAGAACAAATTATGAAGATTTTCCGTTTTTGTCACAAGGACCTAAAATGATAAGAATACCACAGCTTTGGTAATAAAAACAACATTTTACAAGTAACTCTAATAAGGTAATAAGGCACAGATTAGCCTTTCCTTTATCTACTTTTACTAGATACGTTACACATATTTGAAGAGTTTATAACTCTATAATCCTGGTTTGTTCTTCCATTATCTACACGCTAAGATGATGACGGTATTTTATAGTATGTAAACGTATCTTAATCATGTGTTAACTGTAATATTACTTCATTTTAAAAAGGAATTACCCTTCAATGATACTTGGACTGTACGCCATGTACGTAAGCCACACCTAAATTAATATATTGCTGCTACTCTAAGATCAATTATATTCAAGTACTAGCTGTGCCCCGCGACTTTGTTCGCGTGGCGTCGTAAGATACACAATTTACTAAAATAACCCCACATTTTAATAAAACTCCCCAGACCCGCCGCATTGCATCGCCGGCCCGCGCTATGTGTTCACAATTTCATGGTTTTATTTTTTTTGCGCGGAACCCTCATTATGTTTCTAAAATAAAAGTAGTCTAAGTTACTCCTTAAAACATCAGCTATCTGCCAGTGAAAGTCCCGTCAAAATCGATCCAGCCGTTTCGGAGATTAGCCGGAACAGACAGACCGACAGACAGACATAAGTTATAGAAATTGTTTTATTGTTAAGTAGGTACCGTATATACTTTCATATGCATTTAGTAAAAACTGTTATTTTGACATTTCAAACAGACACTTCAATTTTATTTATTTGTAATGTATAGAAGATAACGCCGCCAGACGAAAAAAAGCGATGTACCTACAGTTTGTTTTTCATCCCAGATAGTAATTTGACATTTCAAATGTTCCATGTATATATTTTTTTAATTTAATAGTTTGACATTTACACCTGTCATATTTCTATCTGGGATTAAAAAAAAAACGAATTTAGATCAATTCAACAACATCAAAGCAAACAAAGACATTCCTACCTACTTCACATTTAATCTAAACGATATCAAGGCATTATATAACTTAATACATTATAATCATAATGAATGACAACAAAGATCGTTATTCGATCAACAACATATTAATTCAAGTTGTTCACATCAGTTATTTTCTGTGCATGACGCGTATGTCCTGCGCATGATTAGATTATCCTGCGTTTTGCGAAACTAACGGAACTGACACATTACGTCGGTTCATGGATTTGTATTTTAGGGGCATACTAACAGCAATATTGCAGCGGTGCAAGGTCATAGGACAAGAAAATGGAGCATTTGTTATACTCGAAGATTCCAGGATTAAACATTTACCGAATAGATTAACGCAAATTGAGCTTAGCAGTAGCAAAATTTGTTTGGATAATGAGAGACAATGTTGACTTTTCCGAATCCTTATATAGGCAGAAGACATCACGTGGTGCAACAAGATCGCTAACGTGACTGAGCATCAAAATAATTATAAACGCACTCCGCAACAATAAGGATACCAATATTTAGGAGACTCTTTTAGATTTTAACAGCATAGCAATGTGGCCATGTGCTACATTGAAGAATGATTACGAGGACCAAGACAAAAGTAAAAGTGAGCCAGTGGTTTAAGTCATTAAATATCGAGTTATTTTAGCACAACGAAAAATGGTAAAAATTCATTTTCGCATTGTTCTCAAAGTCTTGACGTTCATTAGTCTGTCTAGTCATCCATTGCATATGAGTCTCAGTTACGAAACTTGAAATACTAGACAGAGTTTACAAAAACATCTTAGGACAATATACAATACAAAGTTTCTAAATAGCACATAGTCAACAGGTTAGATCATCAAATACTATTAGGCTAATTGTAAACAATTGTGCAATTACAATGAAGGAGGGAGTCTATGTACGAAAATAAAATTAACAAGACGTCCCGACCGTTGAAATGGGCGCGATCAAATATGGAGCGTGACATCATTAGAATATCAGATATTGGTTTGGTATATTTTTATAAGTTCAAGAACTTACTGAGGAGCACATGCTGACTGTCTTTGATAATAGACTATCTTGTCTTACTTGTACATTCTCATTTGATGATAGGCGCTGATTAAGTCCAACTATAATCATTAGTGTACACAACGAAGAAAAATTAATCGGTAAAATTGAAGATCTAAGAATTGTCAACAGATGACACATTTATCTGCACATTTGAAGCTACAACTCAAATGAGCGACATCTATCTCGATGTAATGTTGGTTAAAAGCAAAAGTGAACAAATTCCACCGTTAAAAAGCAACAAAATACTGAATCCTCGTAATAATTTAACAAGTTTTACGACCGATAACCCTTTGCTAACCGTTCTGCAATAATCCTAACAGACGGCATGGCGACATTACACTCGGTGACTCGGCACGAGTGCGGGATCAAATTGACATATCCGCCTTCCTAATGCATTCATGAACGGGACACCCGACACAGGCGGGAATACTTCACACTCACAGACTCACACGTCTGATTACGGTTACTGGTATTGTAATAAGGCTCCTGAGTTAAGAAAAGGTCAGTTTCCTTGGGTGCCGGGGCCATGAAGGTCAAGATCAAGAGTCAAAACGATTGGACTGGATGCATAGACGAGACTTTCTATGCAACATTGTTAGTGTGCAACATTGCTAGTGTTTATTTCATAACGCATTTTGCCTTGGTCTTATAGCACTAGGATCACAAGCACTATCTGTAAAAAAATATTGTCAACTACAATATTTTTATAATCTTATCATCAGCCAAGCAGTGATAATATTATTAATTTTTATTATTAAGTTTATTAATTTCTTTGCAGCGATTTAGCTGAGATACTTATTTATCGCTGTCTCTATAGACATTGACTAATTACATTAGTCTATCAATAATAGGATTTCGCCTGAGGGTTTCAGAGGCTTTATAAATAAGAAGATGACAATTGCTTTCTATTACTCAAGATTAGAAATTAACATCGTGGCTTTAATTTGTTCCTAATGGAAAAATACACGTAAATAATTTAACCCGAGTACAACAAATACACAAGTATGTTGCTACTAATGAAGGCCAACATTATTAGCTTTGCAATAATATTATCGGACTACTACTACTGCCTAACCTTTCGGGGAAACAAGGCGTGATGTTATGTTATGTTAATACTATCGGAAATGTGATTGGAATAATGATGTACAAACTACCGGTAGGGGACTCTGCAGTATAACTCGTGAAATACAAAGTTACTGCAGGACTTCTAAAAGAAGATACTATGAGATTCTACAGCGTTTGGAAACGAGATTCTGTAACAATGCCGAAGTAAATCCACACAAACTTGAAATTGATGTTGAAGATGTCTTACATTACAAAATCCGAGAGTAACTACAAGATTTGTGGGGAGAAACTTTGAGAGCTAAACCACCAATACGAACATGAAGTTCGTATCAACAGCCGGAATCGGCATGGTAGAGAGATAACAGGACTTCATGTCAATTTTGCAAAGCACTTTATAACAAGCAGGTAGTTTGGCTGCTTCAAAACCCTGTATTTTTTGGGAGTACTACCTAATTTAATAAGTCGTTTTCGGTTACAAATAAACAAGAGTAATAGATTAGTATAAAATCGAGATATCTGCAGTATTTTCTATTGGTCTATTGTTTCCAACAACATTTTAAGTGTCTACGACATTCAGTTCCTGTTTCCTAGCAGTTTTTCTTGTCTCTTAGAATCTGACCAATAATATAAAGAAACCCTTCTCTCCTGAATGCATCCCTCTTCAAGTTACAAAAGAATCCTAAAAGGATATTGCGATAATGGCATGCATGCCTATATATTATAAGGCATTCCTTGAAGTTTGCGGAGGTCAGGGGGCAATCCTTTGTGTAAAACCAGAACTAGACACATTTATGCGCCATTTCTGAATGTGAAAATGGATCGCCAATCGCGATAACAGAACTACTGAATGAAATTTTTTAAATAACTGAAGAATATCGTTCTAAAAACAAGTCAATTAATTTGAAACTAGGCCATAAAAAAAACGATTTGCGTTATAAAGCGTGAGTCGCATTCAATGGGCTATTAAAACAAGTTGCACGATGCATTTTTTATGCACATAGTTTCCATACTCAACGCGTGTTCTTTCCGCAAAAGATTTACACGAAACGATTAGGCAAACTGTCATCAACTATTGTAACGTTTTGTCGGCTTTCTTCCTTTCTTGTTTAACAATGTTTAACCCCTCGGACGTCGGGCCTTTTGACAGTTGGACCATGCGTGTTGACAGTTGTTATTAATTCGCACTAACGTTTGATTAGTCAATGACATAACGCCTTGTTTCCCCGATTTTTGGGCAGAGGTGGGGTTGGGGGTTGATTAGTCAAGTCCACGTCATTTTAATAATCTAGACATACGACGGCAATGTACTATCGGAGGGTTTTCATCTTGTATCGAATCTAAATCCGTAATATCAATTTCATTTAATCCTTTGGGAAATAACTTTCTGTCTTACATAATCAGCCTTTAATGTTCCCACTACTAAGACACGAGTCTCCTCTCTGAGCCATAATCCACCACGCGGGCCCATTACGGATTGGTAGATGTCACATGTTTTCAAGTTTTTGGTTCTAGGATATGCCGGTTTCCTCACGATGTTTTCGTTCAGTTTTGAGAGCAGACCGTTCTGAGACTTTCTATCCTAGTTAGCATAATACATTTGATTTGTTGTAGCTCGCCACAGTCGCCACGTATATAACGTTGTATTTAATCGGAACAATAATATTATGACTTCTGACACAATTAATCATTCAATTCATCAAATATGCCTGAGACAGTATGTCAGCCGCTTAAGATTTTGAAATAACCAAGTCGAAATTAGTCTGCAGAATTAAAATTTTATTAACAGTTTAAAGCCACGAACGGTGTGCGCACACGCAATCAAATCTTGAGGTGACGTGCAAATCCATTGACATTGACTAATTGACAAGATCGAATTACTGACCAGTTTTCTCTGAACGCGTTAAGGTGGGGTACTACGAGAAGCGAGAAATATCGAGATTGACCAGGATTCCATATGTCCAAACCAAATCTTCTCGCTTAATGTGTCGTGGTAGGATGGGAAGAATTTGCCCTTCTTTCGTTCGTAGATGGACGTGAGGTTTCTCTCGACTGACCAACGACCAAGCTTGTCCAACTGTTGTTTACGAAGCTTCTGAATTAGCCTTCAAGTTTACTTTCATTCTATAAAACTGTTCTAAGTTACTAAACCTTACATAAGTATTCTCGCCGTTTTCTACACTCTTGGTGAAACTCGATCCATTAAGTTAAGCTACGCTTGCCGGGGTTGGGTCGTGGATGGGTGACCATCTTTACATACCGAAACCCCTCCATGCCTCGGAAAGCACGTTAAGCCGTTGGTCCCGGCTGTCATTCGTGGATCTTTGAGTCGTTACGGGTCGTCAGAAGCCCGAAACTCTGACAACCAGTCTTACCAAGGGGTATAACTCAGTTACTGGGTTGTGGAGGTCAGATACGCAGTCGCTCCATGTAAAATACTGATATTCAGCTGCGTCCGGTTAGACTAGAAGCCGACCCCAACATAGTTGGGGAAAGGCTAGGCAGATGATGTTTAGTATAGTATAGTAGCGATTATTAGAACCACAAAATGCAAATAAAACAAGCACTATCGCGTTGCAATTCCGTTAAGTCAGTCGCTTCCTCTGTAGCCCTACCCTTAGCGCCATGGCAGTTAGACAAAGCATTATGGCTAATGTGAGGCTATAAATAAAGGCGATTGTTGCGTGTACATGAGGTGTAGATAACAACCTACTGTGCTATGGCGTGCGTTGATACCGCTCTGATACGTCACTAACTAGAGCAGCCCGTCTCGTACCATTGCACATTTTAAATCCTGTAAAGAGGATCTCATTAAAAATAAGTTTTTAATTAATATGGTCTTGTATAGACAAGACCATATAAACAAACACCATACCATATAGACAAAAGATACATAGGTACCTATCTTTCTTCATGTATGTTGAAGCATTATGAAGAATAAAACATAGCTCTTTGATAAAGAACAGATCAGTTTAAGTCTTGAGAAGTTTAATTGTAGTTAAGTCTTTAGCAAAGTACTCGCATTAATTTCTGTCAAATATCACTGTTACGTCATTTTAACGGACTGTTAATTTTTTAGGCCCAAACTCACATATTCGGTATCCCGATTATATTAATCAGTTTGGCGCCAGATTAAAACCAAATACAGGTTTATAAAAAAAGATCCTGCATATCGTTCTAACCTGGATATGCTGAAATTGTTTGCTAATAATAAATTCAAGTCCAGTCGCTTCCAGTCCCATATTTAGCGTATAGGTACAGGAAAAAATACACATATTTAGTCATTGATTCATAATATTAAATATGCAATGTATATTCAGAAGTTTCCTTATTCTCCTCTTGTCTAAACAATGTGAAACAAATCAAAGTTGCGCCACGCGAATGAGACTTATCCTACTATAACAAATGAAAAAGTAACAAAACTTCAAAATGAGTCTTTGGAACACGATTTTCATGAAAAGTTGTAATGGAAGTTGTCTCATCTTATAGGCAATCCATACATATAAACTCACACCTTCCCATGGGGGTAGGCAGAAACTACAGAGCGCCACCTGCTACGATCCTTACATACTCCTTTTGCCTCGTTTACATTCATACATCTGGTTAGACACGCACGTTGGTTGCGAGTACTACTCACCTGACCTTTCTGAAGAACAGCACCAGTAAGGTTACTATTTGCGGGATGTACCATGGCCCCGGCACAGGCAACTGAAGGAACACGGGTGGGTTTTAAGTCTGACACGCCCTCTCGCTCCGGCCAGAGCGGGAGAAGTCATTTAATGATTTTCCATCCAAAAAAAAAAGGTCACTATATCCTCTTATCCTCCCGGCGTTTCCACTCACATCTGCCTTGTGTTTCATGTTTCATCTACCTTTTGTTAGTCGCCTTTCATTCATCCTCTCAACATGATCAAGCGATCTAAGCATACTCTTTTCAATTTTTGTCACTACATCTTCTTTTAAACCACACCGTTGCCTCATCATCATCATTCCTGAGTCTATTATTCAGTCACATCACACATGCTTCGCACTAAACGCATTTTTTCCACTTTCATGCTTCTTTTATCACACCCAACATTCACTTCCATATATAAGCGTAGGCACCAGCACACCACTGTGAACAGTCAGTCGAGCCTTTTTGAACATCAACTGGTTGGTCATAATCGCATATATAGCACCATTCACTTTATTTCCCGCATTTACTCTCCTTTCCACATCTTTATCAATCTTTCCATGCTTTGTAAACAGATTTCCCAAATATACAAACTCACTTACTTGCTTCACACTTTTATCATTTATTTTCACATCACACACCGATACATCCTCTTCTCTTTCATACACCACGACCTTCGTTTTATTCACATTTATATTAATTCCTCCTCTCATCTATATTATTATATTATGCTTCGGTGCCACCATCGAGTACAAGCCCAAACGGCGGCCAAGAAACTGGGCATCCTAAATAAGGTGAAGCGATACTTTACGCCTGGGCAGCTTTTAACCCTTTACAAAGCGCAAGTCCGATCCTGCATGGAGTATTGCAGCCACCTTTGGGATGGCTCAGCTAAATACCAACTTGCCGCGCTTGACTCGGTGGAACGCAGAGCTAAGAAGCTCATTGGCGACGTAAAGCTGGTGGATGCCAAGCTTCACAGCTTGACTCATCGCCGCAAGGTTGTCTGCTTGTCGGTCTTCTACAGATTGCACTTCGGTGAGTGTGCTCAAGAACTCCACGACCTCATTCTGCTGGCCCCGTTCTACAATCGGACATCTAGACGCACTGCAGGTTACCATCCCTACCTAGTTGCTATTCTACCAATTCGCACTAAGCGTTTCCAAATGTCTTTTGTGATGCGCACGGCAAAGGAGTGGAACTCTCTACCTACGTCTGTGTTTCCGAACGCATGTAACCCCGACCTCTTCAAAGTGAGAGTGAACAGGCTTTTTCTGGGTAAGCTCGCTCCATCGTCGACTTTGTCTCTGTCACCTTTGACCTAGACTAGAGTCAAGAGCAAACCTATCTCAAATAAAAAATATATTATATTTATAATATTATAAATGCGAAAGTGTTTTTGTTTGTTTGTTAACGCTTTCACGCTAGAATGGCAGAACGGATTTGGATGAAATTTGGCACACAGATAGTTTATAACCTGGATTAAGACATAGGATACTTTTTATTCCGGTAGTACGTTCCCGTGGGATAATTTCTGACCTCCCCGCGGGTAAAGCCGCGGGCAAAGGCTAGTCTCAGATAAATTAAAACTCACTAGCACAGCATGCTAGCATTAACATAATTAATTAATCATTAGGTCCATCAAGGATGTTGGTCAGCTCGCATTGTTAATTTTGTAGTCGATTAGTATTTTTCACCTTCAATGGGTGAAATTACCTTGGTAGATGACCAATGTGTGGTAAAGGAATAGGTGTAAAACTTATTTAGGGATGTAATTAGTCGCTTTTCCAGGAATAATTGGATTAGTGTGGCACTGGGGAGTAATGATCCTACTTAGGGATACAATTTGTTAATTATGTAGTTTTGTACACATATTGCGAGCTCACGAACGATCTACACGTGACTGAACGTCCAAAGAATCAAATACGTTGCTAATATTTATAAAAGAATAGTAATATTTAAAAAAAAGACGTCTGCGCCCAACTCAAATAAATCAGATAAGATGATAAAATAAAAAAAAATATAGAAATAAAGGTATATTAAAAGATAAATAGGATCATGGTAAACCATCTTATAGAAGAAGGATTACCCCTCATCGACCTGTGTGAAAAACTACTGTGCAGACAAACAAAAAATATTAATGATCATCAAAAGTTCATTGACTACGAAACATGTGTCACAAACGCGTCTAATTTCCTGTCTACGCATCCTAGAACAAAATTAAAGATACAGAACACGCGTAATAATTTGGGGAAGATCAGACCATGTGGTGCACTGAATAGCATAGTAACGGGCTAAACCAGCCTCAACCGACAGACACAAAGATGACCGTATCACAAACGGACAGCATCAGAAATAATCTCACTAAGATTCAGGCCACAGATAATTTAGCACACGTAGAACAAGAAATGTACAATAGCCCAATTAGATAATTGTCGGATAGTGCAACGTTTCACTCATAATGCAATCTTGAATACTAATTCAACGCACTTTTATCCAACAATCCTACGAGAATGTAATTTGAAGAGGTGTATGGTGCATGGTAATTAAATAACGGTTACAATTATTATATTGACGATTACTGCATGCATTGCATACCATGTCCAAGTTTCCATAACCAGTAAAGGAAGTGAGGAAGTTCATATTTTGGCGGAATACATTAGTAGTTGCACTCGTGGTTTTCAAAGCCAGAATTTTGTATGAATAGCTATTATTGCTCAATCTATTTGTTTATCAATTGCAGTCAAGGAAAATATCGACATATCCTTAAAAGTTCATTAATATTCATTTTTATAGTTTTTGCTCGAAGCGCAATGTATGATTACAGGACATTACGTACCCAACAGTCAGTTGGCGATTAGATATTCTCTACTCATCTATTGTCTATTTCGCGAGGAAGGATTTGAGTTTGAATGTGGAAAGCCAGCCACATTCATACTCAAAACTATTGCAAATTGGTAATTGACCAATTTTCTAAGCATATAATTTTGTATTTTCTAACCATTAATCAGCTCTAAATGTTCTGATTCCGTTAAAAGTGCACAGTGATAGTGAATATTTTTAATTATGCGATTGACTAGGATACTCTTGATTAACCATTAACATGCAACTAGCTTGTTAATGAATATTTTACCCAAGTCATTAGCAAGGAACATGTAAGTTAAATACATCATGCACAGGTAATTTACATCCTACACTTTTGTATGATACTTTTTAGGGTGGAATTAGCCGATAATTACTGGTATTCACAGTAGCTGAATAAGGAATTTATACCCCGAGTCCAAAACCATGGTCTCGGTGGGTGGTGTTTGGTCTTAGATCAAGTAAGTAGACTTAGGAGTGTAACACCAAAGAAGCGATGGATCGTGTGAAAGATGATATATGGCTAGATAAGAGATAAATCCATGAATACTGAGATGACGACTAGTATAAATGTACATACATTTCAGAATATCAGAAGAACAGGTAGATGATCGTGGCAAAATTACAGGCACAAACTTCAGTGAATCAGATCATTAATTCCTCAGTAAAAGTTTCAGTCTACAGCTAGCAGTATAAGGTCGTCGAGTTACATTTCATTCACTTTCGCGGTACGTTAATCGGCGTGCAGCATCGTTTACGATTTCACGCGTCGATGGTGAATAATTTCGACAATAAGTGGCGTGATTCTTCTGTGATACTGTTACATAGCTGTCTGTATGAGGAATGAAGATCAGTGATGCACAAGATGATGATTAGTACAACTTAAGTTATTTATATCAGCTAATAAACTGCCAGTGCAGAAAATGGTCTCTAGAAAACTACCATATAAAGACGGAAGGAAAAAAATAATCGGTCTTTCTTTTTCGTGTGGTTAGTGAGTAACCTGGGGTCAGAGTTTTTATGCCGCCCATGGGCCTCTGACTTGGCTTCACATGCCGTCGACAAATATCTCACATCGGCAAGGTGGTGACCCAACTAATTGGTAGCATCACCTTTTTCCTACGGATAGAACAAGATGCTAATTACTCATCTTCTTTAAAAAATCCTTTAGTCGTCTTTGCCGACCCCGCAGAAAGATCGCCTCAATATTTGCCGGAAGCCCTACGATATGCCATCATTACCATCTAGGTTGCGACAGCTTAATACAAAGCCCATTGAGCTGCCTCCAATGCCATTTCTTCGTAACTTTCTAACGAAATAGGTGTCACAGTGTGGGGCGTGCCTGCGGAAATCAATCGATCATTGCGGTTGAGTAATGCAGTTTGCAGTCGACGGTTACTTGTCCTGCGGTACTCTCTGTAGACTCCCGGTAGCGTAGTGCATACTTACTAGTGGTTCGTTTGTCTGAAAAATGTTTGGTTGGAATGGTAAAGGTGTGCAGAGAGATTTATTTATTTATTTAGAATTTCCAACAAAAGATGTCCACAATATATGACACATAAAAAAGGGCAACATCAGGTATTTAGTAGGTGTACTCCTTCACTCATAGGAGACCACAGCATGCACAATGAAGATAACAACTAGGCTAACAAAGTTAAAATATTAATAATACTTAGTTAAAATTTGGAAAAAGTTGAATACATTTTTAAAGAACATAAAAAAGGAGATCTTAGTTTTACAAAACTAATATTGATGAAGTTTTACTTATGTTGTGCTTACATAAGTGTATACGAGAAATCATTGTATAACCGTAAGGAAATTAAGTTATCCTCTATGATGTTGTAGACTTGTAGACGATTATTAGTTTCCTAACGATTATACTACCCAGTGATTTTGTTAATTTAAGCTGAAACATCATTAAGATTGGCACATTCTATCTTGCAGTGCTTTTAAAAGACGATTGTATTAAGGCTCGTGCAGACTGGCGTGACGCGACACCGGTAGAACAATTTCCATGAAGTTCACATAGAATTTGTTCTATCGGTGTCGCGTCGAGCCAGTCTGCATGAGCCCTTACGCTGAACTCCGCGAGCTAATGATTTTATATTTTACGAAAATATTAGTATGATGATCTAGCTAGCGACATTGTAGGTACCTACAGCGGGAATACCACGACCTTGAAGTACAAGCGGAACCATTGATTTAGTTATCAAAAGTAAAACGACACTATGTACCTAACTGAAACTACAACAGTTCAACAATACGCCGCATTACAGCGAAATCTTCGTGAGGATGAGTCGGCGTGCGCTTGCGCATCCCAGCTCCTCAACGCTTAGCTTCCGTTCCAGCGTCACGTGGTCGCGGGAGGATGTCACTCGCGCATAATGAACACCGTGTGGACACGCCGTAGGACTTATTATCATGCAGTAGTAAATTACTTTGTTTTTAATCGGCTTCGTAGTAAAATATTAGGGGGGAATAGGTTAAACATCATCATTAGATATCAAGTTTCAGGCAATTGTGAAAATTCAAGACTTAAAAGCAAAAGCACGTCATGTCAGTTATTATCATGATTTCTAGCAACATTCGGGCTCAGAAATATCTAGGACCTAGGAAATTATACCTAGACTGAGGGAAGATTTTTGGCAGACTGTCATTTGAATTTGGGTAGATCTATAGACTATTTAGCTGATCTAAGACCAAACACCATCCACCGAGACCACGTTGTTGGGCTCTAGATATAATTCCTTATGAGCCAAGCCTAAACTGTTCGACTCATGGACAAAAATGTGGAATGAGACCTCAAAAGCCAAGGGGGTCTACTAAGCAGCTATACAGCACGACATCCAAAGGAAACCTTGGTTTTTTAAATATCCGAAATTGTCCAAAAGAACTGTGTCGTCGCTTTGTAGACTGAGACCCGGACACTGTTGTAGCCCAGTGTTTCTGAATAAGATCCATGTTAGGGACAGTTCCCTGTGTGAATGCAGTTTTGCGGAGGGTACTTTGGACCATATATTTTTCTCCTACTCCTTGAACACCAAATCCTTTGATCTCTGTCGAAAAATTTCCAAATGTAACATTCCCCTGCCAACTAACTTCCATTCCCTTTTATTAACCCACTTCTGTCCCAAAATTATTAATATTTTAACAACTTTTTTAAACGAAAATAACATTAAATTTTAACTGGTGCATAATAATTTATATGTATTGTATGTTTTTGTGCTGTTTCATCACCCTGTTGCATTGATTGTAAAGGATCATGAACAACGATGTATGGAAATCCGTATTAAGTTGAAACACAATAAATCTTTATTTATTATAGACTACGCTTTATATACTATTAAATAAAAGTGTTCATTTTCACACAAGTATCCGAGTTTTAAAGTAATTAAACAAATTCGGAGATAACCTAAAATTATGTCTAAACTACTCGCAACTTATAAAATGACCACAGATCAATCATGTAGGTACAAAACAACATTCTGATTTCTGGGTATCAAAAGTGAACAATTGACACATTGCCTTCTCATTACCACCGGCATCGGTTGATCAGAATCAAGCATCGACATGATTAGAATCTCAAGAGTTCTGAAACACAACACAAAAACGTCCTGGCGTAATAAAACACAATTAAATATGAAAACGTCCTGTCGTTAGTTACATGAAACACGCTAAGTTGTTTAAAACAAACACACCAACGAATTTCCGTAAGTATTACTATTTAAGTGGAGAGATTAATCGCGGTGAGTATTCTCATTCGACAAATAAACAGTAATGGCGGCTTCCGCAGGCGCCGGCTTAGGGATGGCGATCTAGAATCGACTTTATAGGTCAAGTAATTTTTTTTTTAATCGATCATAAACAATGAATTATAGATTTTTTAAATCTATTTTACAAACTTGAAAACGAATTCCGATGTTTTTCCTGTGGATTGCAACTTTTAAGTTTTGATATCGATTATTCATTACACTTGACTAATTATGCAGGCAACACCAAAACGAATAAGTGATTATCTATAGTAAAGCTGTCGATGTAGAATAATGGCGGGAACAGATCTATCAGAACTCAATTTATTGCTGAATCGATTCTTTCCTGCGATTCGGATAGATTTAAAAATCGATCTTGTTTAGGAATAATCGTCATCCCTACCGGTACGTCTGTCATCTGCCTTGACAGTTGCATCTGCGTGAGACGAAACACAAAAATAAATATTTTCACAACGGAACTATGAAATACATATACAGTACCTACTACGTTATGATTATGATATTACTAATTATTTAGCTATTTATGAGTTTAATACCATTTTTGTGATGTTTTTATGTAAAGGCTCATACTTACGTAACTCGTACAAATGAAGAGAACGAAACGTCCATCATGACTATACGGAAATGTACCTAGCAATAGTTAATTTACTGTTTATCTTAAAATCATAATTCCGGATACGAAAACAAAATTCCTGAAGTGAAAAGCTTGTAAAAAATAAGAAAATAATTTGTATATTAATTTGGTTTTCATACATGCAACTTTTCAAGACTGCTTTTGGTCAATCTCCTTTAGAATATTTATGTAGTAGGTACTAACCCTTGTCCTCGTCTTTTCAGTAACTAACACCTAGGTCTACCACAAAGTGCAAAGTCGACGGTCTGCCTCTGTGCTGCCGTCTAAACATGACGCTGGCAGAATAGTAGACATCGGCTCAATTGCCATAAGGAAAGAAAAAAAAAATTCCTTATTCAGCTACTGAAAATCAGCGCTGAGCTGTGGGTCCCTCATAGCACAGCATCATACTGAGTGGAAGCCTTCTTGTCACAGTCATGACATGCAGCTGCTGACTATTTCTGTTTTGAGCTTGTGATTATAATATAGATCAATTTATTTATTTAACAGTTTATGTACACACATATAAACAGACAAGAAAAAAGGAACAGAAAAATACGTACAAAGGTGATGCTTATTTCTTAAGAAATCTCTTCCAGCATACCTGCGATACCTGTCTATTTTGTTTTATTATTCTGATTCCTCTGATCTTTGTGAATGCATGTGTTTCTGTGACAAATAAACATATGTTTCTTTCTAGTGTGAATACCAGTAATTATCGGCTAATTCCACCCTAAAAAGTATCATACAAAAGTGTAGGATGTAAATTACCTGTGCATGACAGTATTTAATTTACATGTTCTTTGCTGATGGCCCGGATAAAATATTAATTAACAACCTAGTTGCATGTTCAAGGCTAATCAAGAGTGTGCTAGTCAATTGCATAATTAAAAACAATCACTATCACTGTGTATACTTACTTTTAATGAAAAAACAATTTTTCATGAATGGTTAGAAAAGGAAAAATTTTATGATAAGAAAATTGATCATTTACCATTTTGCAACTAGTTAAAACAGTGGTTTTGAGTTTCATTACTTACACAATTTTCCAATTTGATGATGTATCAGAGATGAGGAAAAACAGCCAACAAAAGAGTATTTTAACAGGTTTATTCCTGGTTGTCCCCGCCCTGTCGTCCCAACTGGGCATGAGTGAAAAAAAAAAGTTCCAATCGTCACAACTGGGGAGGAACGAAACTTTTTTTTGTCCACTCATGCTCAGTAGGGATGACGGGGCGGGGACGACCGGGAATAAACCTTTTAATAAGTCTTCTTTCAGTGGCACTTCCTATGGGAGAAATTTTTATGATTATGTTATGACAGTGTTGCTAAGCGTGTGTGGCTTCACAACCTATTGCTAATAATGCTTATTGAATTTCTAGCAAACAAAATTAATAAAAAATTATAAATAAGCACACTTTTACAGAAAAGAGAGCTTATTTGCTACTTTGACAACCACAGTACAAACAGAATTAAAATAACAACAATAGTATATTGACAGCAATAACAACAAACGCAGCTGTTACATCAACAAAAGTATTTCAATTATTTTTATGATTTTCACACAATGCATGAAGGTTGCATATCCATTATCGCCTTACAAGGTTGTAATGAAATTAAAAATGCATTTTAGAATGTGTCCGTTAGTTTTGCAGGTGACAATTTCATCAACTGGCATTATGCCAGGGTTTCCTTGATTAAGGAAACTATGACAATGTATGGATGTAATACATACCTTTGAGGATAATACCTAGTAAGTGATTAATAAAAATAAAAGCACTGCTCTATTGTTTTCTGTCAACATTAACGCTTTGTGATCTATTTTACAGTAATGAATTTAAGGACCTGTAATAATAACGCTGTGGTAGCTGAATGGTCATGACAATTTTTGTTGTGTTACCCAGTTCACTTGATTATAGTATATTTTATTATTTCTGCCTAGACATAGTTACTTTTACCTTTCACCAGCATGGCAATAATACTTTCAATAATATTGTTAATGATAGCTAATAGGAAATCAATAAGTTTTTAATTGGTGATTAACTATGGTTTTTATGTTGTTATTCTGAAAAAATATGATGACCCTCAGACTACAAAATATAAACAGTTGTATGGATGTATGTAAAGATAGAAGTTCTGTGAATCATAAATGAAAAGTCTAATAAACGGCAAGCATTACAATAGTGGGAATGTGGCTTTTACAGAAAATAGTTGATGAAAGAACTGAGGACACAATTATTGTTTATTTTGATTCATTCAATTGATCAATGGGAATTATAATTCTCTGTAAATTGTTACTTCCGCAGTTATATCATACGTAAACCTTATTGGCGACATATACGACCTCATCCTACCTTAGTAATTTTGTTTTCATTGATACAACCCAAAACTATGTCAAAGAACTTTACAAATGGAACGGTGTGATAACAGAAGACGTTACTAACGAATCCTGACTAAGTAAATAACATTATTATAAGGCGCGGTGACGATATTATTAATGATAAACCTTCACTCTTCATCACAACGCCCATTTTAGCGAGCCTATTGCGAATACCAGAAAGTATACACAAACGGCAAATAACTCCAACGAGGGCAATGAGATAAGTACAGTCAATTTTGTGCGAAAGGTGTTGGAGCATAAGAAAAGATTACTGAGCCGTAAAACCCCGAAATATTGATATAAAGTACCTACTCACCCTCTCCACCCAAAGTCAACAATTATCCGGTGGTATATACACTGTAATCGCCACTTCTTGATGTTTTACGAGAAAACAAACGCACTACAATATAATTTCCACACTTTGTAAATAAATAAATGCCAGATATTTTAGCAAATTCACATTTAGACCGCCGCTTTACCCGTGCCACAAAACGAAAATGGCAGCGTTGAATTGAAATGTGTAGTATAATCCAACAAATTCTACAAGTACGCTACCTCCACACCCTCACATAGTCACACTTCAACAACGGTGAACCGCATCAAACGATTTCAAGCGTTTTCCACAGACCATCTATATTTTGTCGGCTATTAGTAGTTCCAGACGACGTCGCTAGGATTGAAGTTGGAACCACAAGTTCAGTAACACCAAAATATTTGATAAAATATTTGATAAATTATCATTTAATTAAAAAGCATGTAAAATTGATTGTAATGTACCTCTGAAGACCTAAAAATTACAAAAATAAATACCTACATTGTTTATATCTTGAGAGAAATGTGTTTGATGCAGTATCGAAACGTAGGCTTGCATTTCGTAATGGTTACAATCATTTCATAGTAAACTTACATCAACCATATTATATATAAAATAGTGCTCTGTGCATCAAATACTCAAACAAATAATTATTGGAAATATTCTTCATGGATGTGAATATTTAAATGTTGGTAAGAACATACTAATTCCATGGTTGGTACCTACGTAAATGTGATTCTGTTTAGTTTCTAGCCGATGCAATGCATACATCACATAAATTCTAAACTCCGAACGCATCCGTAACCACGAACGTCATTCGCCATCATTTCGTAATTCGTGTGTCATCTCGAAATTCGACCAATCCGGACCAATTTCTTTCTCGTTTTATCTCACAAGTAAGAAAAGAATATAAACTACTTCGGCTGACTTCGGTCCCTCCCGACTGCATACAAGTAGTTTTCTCTGTCTACGTTGTCTGACATTTTATACCTCCGCTAGGAATATACGTGTTCTGTGGTAATACAACAAAAATAGTTTCTCGGCAGTAGCGCACGTCTGTCATTTTAACAAATAGCCGCGGGAGCGAATTATTTGAAGAAGTTTAACGTTGTAATCGCGGTTTTTACACTTGTTGTTAAAATGAGTGAAGTTATAACAGTGGTAGCTCCTGTTAACATAGCAGTAATTAAATATTGGGGCAAACGAGATGAGGAATTAATTTTACCGTTAAATGATTCCGTTAGTGCTACTTTGGATACAAGTATAATGTGCGCGAAAACATCAGTCTGTGCAAGACCAGAGTTCAAAGAAAATGGAATATGGTTGAATGGGAAGAAGGAATCATTTTGTAGCCAGAGATTACAAAATTGTCTCAGGGAAATTAAGTCCAGAGCTGCGGCTGAAAAGAGCGTCAATGAAGATTTCTTACAGTGGAAAGTGCATGTATGTTCAGAAAATAACTTTCCTACTGCGGCAGGATTAGCGTCTTCCGCTGCAGGATACGCTTGCCTTGTGGGAGCATTGGCGAAACTTTACAAGGTAAAGTCTGATGTTAGTTCTATTGCTAGATTGGGGTCAGGCAGCGCCTGCAGAAGTGTGTACGGTGGCTTCGTTAGATGGCATGCAGGCACCAATCCAGATGGTTCAGACTCTATAGCAACTCAAATCGTAGATCAAGCACATTGGCCTGAAATGCAAGCTTTAATACTAGTCGCAGGAGACACTAAAAAGAAAACTAGCTCAACTGTTGGGATGAGGATAGCTGCACAAACTTCCGAACTACTAAAACATCGAATTAAGTATTGTGTGCCACAGAGAACTGATGAGATTATTCAGGCAATAAGACAAAGAGACTTCCCTAAGTTTGCTGAAATTACCATGAAAGACAGCAATCAATTCCATGCAGTATGTTTAGATTCATACCCACCATGTGCGTATATGACTGATGTGTCTCATCTTGTTAGTCATGTGATTCACAAGTACAATGAGATCTCTGGAAGCATAAAAGTTGCTTACACATTTGATGCCGGGCCAAATGCTTGTCTGTACCTACTTGAGAAGGAAGTACCTCAAGTAATTTCTTTGATAAGACATATCTTCCCTTCATCGAATCCTGATAAATTTATTACAGGACTCCAAAGTGAAGAAGTGGTTTTGAGTCCAGTATTTGTGGATATTTGTAAGCCTCAAGCACAAGATCTGATCAAATATGTGATTCATACTAAAGTTGGTGACGGGCCAGCAGAGACAACCGATGGATCACATCTCTTGAATGAAGCTGGATTTCCAAAGACTGAGTAGGTCAAATGGCACTGTGAAAACTAAACCTTGTATATTTAGAAGCTATTTACTCCCTGTCTCAATGTTATCACTGGATCATGAATTAATGAATAATATTCCAGGGGATAATGTATATCCTGTACCCATGCATAACTTTATGAAAGGAACTCTTCTATTGATATGGAAAATATTTAAATAATTCATCACAAAAATGGTGTCATAAATAAATTATTCAAGACATATTTATTAGTTTTTTAGCAAAGATAAATATTATAAATTCAGTTGCAAGAAAATTTATTGCTATTGAATCGGTTTGCACCTTTTTTCTTGAACTCTGTAAGCAGGTGCTCTTCAGAATTGTGTGCATGCATGCATCTCAAGACTTGAGGCGGGTGTCACACCTCCGCCGCGAAACCACAGTAGTTACAAAAAATGTAAATTCAACTGACTCGTATGATGTTCCGGGATTCGAGTAACGGAACATCATACGGTTTCGCGCCGGTAAAAGGTATTATTATGTAGGGTATTAGCAAACTTTTTTTTATATCTATGAGGGTTATGAAATCTGGGTGTGGAGTTTGTTTACCCATGTAATTTAACTGTATTAGGTGTATTGTTATTACTAAAAAGATTTTTTATTGTTACTTGAATATTTTATGTAATGATTTTGTTGGAGGAAGAAAAATGTTTCTGTATATTCAATGGTTTTTATTTACATAAAATATACATACATTATTGATACATACGACCTTACATACGTAACCAACTGTTAATGGAATAACTTATTTATAATTACTTAATCTAATCATACAAGGAGATCACAATGAAACTGCTAAAGTAAGTCAAACAATTTCATTTATTTTTATCCATACAGGATACATAATAAGTAGCACAAAAATAAATGAAACTAAATTTCTTCAACTCCTTATCGTGCTGAGACTGACACCTGCCAGACTCTGATGATGTTGTCAGAGTAGCCAGCGAAGAGGGTCTGACCATCTGTGGACCAGGCCAGGGACAGGCACTGGGGTGGGTCTGACTTGGAGGTCTGGGTCTGGTTGATGATCTCGGGCCTGAGCTCTTCAACCATCTCCTTGCTTTCCAGATCCTGTAAACCAAGAAGTAAAATTTACATAACATACATAAGACTAAGCATAATAGTTGGGTGTTAAAATGATTAAATAGACAACTTTTGAAATAAAGACTTCAGAATTTTACATACCCAGATCTTGATGGAAGGTCCAAAGGCAGCACACAGCCAATATCTGTTGGGTGAGAAGCACAATGATGTGATGATGTCATTGTGGTCGAGGGTATGCAGATGCTTGCCGTCGTTCAGGTCCCAGAGCATGGCCTTCATGTCCTTGCCACCGGAAGCACAGAGAGAACCATCAGGAGAGACGGTGACTGTGTTCAGGTAGCCGGAGTGTCCAAGATGGTTGATTTTGAGCTTGCAGTTGGTAAGATGCCAGACCTGTGGAAGGGAAATGGATAGTTGAATATTTATACATTTTAGATTTGATGACGAAATTATATTGGTTGTTTGTTTACATAAATTAATACAGCATAAACACTACAAACCTTAACGGTGCGGTCCCAACCAGCAGACACAATGATGGGGTTGGCGTGATTGGGTGAGAAGCGTACGCAGGACACCCAGTCACTGTGGCCATCATCCTGGATGGTGTACTTGCACTCGGCGAGTGTGTTCCACAGCTTGATGGTCTTGTCCCGAGAGCCAGACACGATCTGACGGTTGTCCACTGAGAATGCCACGGAGAGTACATCCTGTATAGCATAAAATATGTTATAATTTGATGTTTACAGTTCAGCTTCTTATTAAAATAAATTATTGACCACAAGGTAATAACTACACATGTGGTGGATCAATCTCTACTACAGTTATACTACAGCGTCACTGTCACGATAACGAAAACTACACTTCGCGCGCTCTTTCGCACACCGCTCGATGTGCAAGCGTAGTTCGTGTTATCGCGACAATGTAGCCTTAGCATTACTAACTACAGAAATAATATCGAAATTAGCTGTTTTTACATTGATAAGTGCATAAGTGCTATTGAGTATTAGTTTCGTATGGTGGGAAGTGTGACTGACCACACTTACCTCAAACAGTCCTAGTCGGTTCTCAAAAATGCTAGCAGCATTTGAATTCTTCTGCCTCGCATAGGCGCAAATACACTGTTTCTTCTGCCGCGCATCGGCACTTATACTACAACCCTATGAAAATGTTAAGTTCTGTCACACCTTAGTATGGTCTTCAAAACGCCTGGTGGTCTTTCCGGCGGCAAGATCCCACAGACGCAGGGTCTTGTCCCATGAGCCAGACAGAGCGTAGTTGCCGTCACTGGATAGCACAACGTCGGAAATGAAGTGAGAGTGACCGTACAGACGCTTCTGCGGTACACCGTAGTTGGTTTCGTCTCTGGTCAACTTCCATACGATGAGGGTTTTGTCTGAAAAGCCATTTAGAAAGCGTTAGTTAGGTTCAAATAATGTTTTACCGTCATAATGTAAGCGCTGTCATCAGCCCCATATCCGCTTGCCGCTCAGGACTCGCGTGGCAAAGGTTTTGTGTCATCACTTAAATCAATAGAAATTCTTGTAATAGAATCACTACAATACATACTGATAAGAAATATATGAAGAATTCTATAGGCAAAGACCTGATGAACATGGATTTAGATGGTAGCGTAAAATATAACCTTACCTCGAGACGACGACAAAATCATGTCAGGGTATTTGGGGTTGGTAGCAATTTGCGTAACCCAGCCATTGTGGCCACAGAGGGTTCCTCTAAGCTTCAGAGTTTCAGTCATTTTCACGAAAACTTGCTGAGCGGCTAAGCACCGACACACTAGCCTCCGACTCAAAAGTAAAAAGACCGAGGCGAATTTTGGGTTTGGCACTTGGCAAAAAGAAGGATATTAGTTTTTTTTTATGAGTTTTTATGTTGCGGATACGAGTCATTTCGAACAAAATTTTACTCTATGGTTTAAAAGTGGCCCACTTTATTTCAGATCCACACTTGGCGTTTGATGCAAATTACAAAGTATGTGTACATAAGTAAGTAAATGCTGCATTTCGTATAAGTAAGTAATGCTGCACACAATAATCGCTCACATCACTCACATCAATAATTTGCGTTCCGATTTAGATATCACGATTATCACACTGACTTGATTGACTGAGAACTGTCAGCAATGGGGTTAAAAACTGGAAGCTCGTCATAGGTAGCAGCACTTTTGTCCGTCTTCAAACCACCATTGTTGTATAAGTATTCACTGTTGTGTCAATTACAAAATGTTCGAAAACGGGACAAATATGTCTACGTATCTGTCTTCAGCTGACGGGTTGACTGTTTGACTTTCGTAAATGAAAAAATAGAGGGTACAGCAGTCTTCCTCAGCCTTTTATAGATATTTTTCAAAAAGGATCTATCTATGTGCGAAACATTCTAAATAACTACGAGATTCAGTGCAGGATATGTGTTAATATTAGGCAGTAGGTAGTTTGGTATTATGAGGGTATTAAATACATTGCAACATAGTGAATGCTTTTTAGATGCTACTTAGATATTATTATATTTTGGTCGATTCAAAGATAATCTTATCACACACACCCTTAAATAATGCATTTATATAAATATCCACAAGTGCCTGTAAAGAAAACACACTTAATTCTCTGTTATAAGACAAAAAGCATCACCTGTGTACGTTTTTCTCTGATAAAAGTATTCAGGTTTAAAATGGATAGCACATAACGTCGACGTATTATTGAGATTACAATTTTTTCTTCGAAGAGCTCCCTCCCACTGTTTTCTTCTTTTAACATCTTTGGGTAACACATGGATCCCCGGATTTTTGCGGTCAACAGCTGCACAACGGGGCATATTAATTATTTAAGAGTAAAAGAAGTTGATTGACATGATGACAAAAAATCTATGGATATTGACAGCTAGCTGTCAAATTTTAAGACGGGCAATGGTGGCGACATCTGAAGTGAGCAGGTGGCAGCTTTTATCCTCATTCGGTACGCTTGTGAACGCGCTCACAGTACACTTGAATAATCATGGTTGGATTACAGTATTTCTTTGTGTATACACCATATTTCTTCTCCTTCTTTGGTTAGGTGGCGGATGTAGCCAGAAGCACAATTTCGAAGATGCCACGTTAGTTTAAAGATATGATGCGACTTTAAAACAAAACAGCACAACTATCATTTCTGACAGCGCTCACGGTAATAACAATTTAGGGCATGGTCAGCGTTATCGCAAAATGGCACATGTCATGACGTCATCTATGACGATTAGCGGGACATCGTTATCGCGCTCTCGCTAATTCGGAACGGCTGAAAGCACGCTCAAATCGATTACAGCGCAATTCGAAACTTACCCTAAGGGCCGTAAGATCAATTGAAGTACGTAAGTAGTAAGTACTACGGTACGGAAGAGAGTTTAATATCTGGGCATCGATTATTTCCTATGAAATTTCTTAAATTCATAGGATATTCGGAAATTTCATAGGAAATAATCGATGCCCAGAGATTAAACTCTCTTCCGTAGTTTAAACTTCAATTGATCTTACGGCCCTAAGTAAGTTAATAAATATACAGGGTGTATGGGACTTGGGGACAGCCCTCCGCAGACTGATGGGGTGCATTCAATATATCATACTAAGATGACCGGTACTTGAAATTGTTTCAGGAACGTTATGGGAATCCAATAAACCTGATTTATTTTATTAGTATCTTTACCATGGCAAAACGCGCGTAGCGAACGGCAGTGCAGCGTGCTTTCGGCCGCCGAGTATTTCAACATCCATTGCTGATTTTTTTATTTTAGCTGTTTTATTTGAATAAATGGAGTGCTGGGTACAACGCATGTAATTTTACATTGAAATAAAGGAATAGTAACTGAAAAAACGATTAAAAAAATGAAAGTTTTCCTGAGAATATTTCCGGTGGAATATGATTCAAAATAAGTAGCTGAATGCACCCTGTTAGTTTGCGGAGGGCTGTCCCTTTACACCCTGTATAAGGGGAGTGCATGAAAGGAGCCTCCCTGAGCGACCTATCAACAGAGCCACTATTCGTTCCGCGCACCACGGGCAATCAGCGAGTCTCCACGATGATTGGCTAATCCTTTCACCACGATGGCAATCCAAAGTCCACTTACAAAACCTGCAAACCTGCTCTGTGCGTAGTCTCTATTAACATCGAAGTGTTCTCAGAAGACAAATCTGAAATTCCTTCCGATGTCTATGACAAAACTCACTGCGACATTCTTTGCGTTCAAGTGACCCACCGAGATGAAATACAAAGCGGGCCACACATCCCTGGATTTACGCCGAGATCTCTCACCCGAAGCACGGTAACGCAGTGTTTGCTGCTCCCGGCGTAAGCATACTAACAATCAATTGCTCTAATGAGAATGGCATAGAAATCATCACCGTCGTTATTGCTACTTGCACCATCACTTCCGTTTATAAACCACCTGGCACCACATTTAATTTACTTCCACCAGAGAATTTCAGCAGCCAACCAATCAAAGTTATAATCAGTGACTTCAACAGCCGTAGCTAAAACTGGGGCTACAATGACACGGACATTAGCGGAGAAGCTGTCGAGGAATGGGCTGAGACGAATGATTTGACGCTAATACATGACGCCACACAACCGGCGTCATTTAGTAGTGGTCGCTGGAAACGCGGATTCTATCTCACCTAATCTTCGCCAGCTCGTCTATCAGCTCACAGTGCACCAAAAGCGTATGTTCGCCTATCCCTCGCACCCAGCACAGACCTATTATGTGCTGCATCGAACCCGTGGTCCGGCCTATAAATGTCCCCTGTAAGTGCCGATTCAACTACATCAAGGCCGACTGGGAGTCGTTCACGCGGTCGATTGATGACGCCCTCTTGACTGTCTTACCAACCCCGCAAAACTGCAACCAATTTGCTGAAATTGTGTCATTTACTTCCCGAAGACACATCCCAAGGGGCTGTAGAACTTCTTACATTCCAGTGAACTACTGAGCAGATACGAATCCAAAGGGATTCTTATCTCAGTAGTTCATTTCCGAAAAAGGGTCGGTGTGACATAGATCACACCGACCCTTTTTCGGAGGAAACCACGCTGACTGGAGAAGTGTTGCTATCAAAATTAGGCGAAAATAGACGGGAGAGGTGGATCAACACTGTTACTCACATCGGCATGATTCATAACAGTAAAAAGGCTTGGTGCAGGAGCAGGAGCTAACCAGCGAGTCCCCTCATCCCACCCCACCAAGCCAAGTCACCGCTAACCAGATAGCCCACCAATTGCTCGTTAACGGTAAACCAACACGCCGTTCCAGTAAAGTCCCTAAGACAAACCCGATGGCGCTTGCGACGATATTTGTAAGCCGTTCAACCTTTCTGATATCGTCGCAGCGATTAGGGGCCTTAAGTGTGGTAAAGCCTCCGACGTGGACGACATCTCAGTTGAATAAATCAAAGATCTTGGCCCAGTGGCTGTGTCAAATAAATTAAACATCTTGGCCCAGTTGCTGTGTCGTGGTTGCTGCAACTATACAACAACTGTCTGGAATCAGCTACAATACCCCGTCTCTGGAGAAAATCAAAGGTCATAGCTATTCCGAAGCCAGGTAAAGCAACAGACGATCCAAAAAAGTTCGAAACTCGTTCAACACATTGAGGATGGTTTCGAGACAGGAATGATCATATAGGCGCTGTATTCGTTGACCTGTCAGCTGCCTACGATACCGTCAACCTCAAACGGTTGTTGTGGAAGGTGGAGACATTGATCAGCGATCAGAATTTTGTTTGAATACTCCGAGAACTTTTCCGATAGTTTTCAGGTCCATCTTCACTCGGAAAAAAGTCGTTAGAGAATGCAGAAAAACGGCCTACCTCAAGGTTGCGTCCGTGCACCGCTCCTTTTTAATATCTATACCAACGACCAACCATCGAGCCTAAACACGTCCCACTTCCTCTATGCAGACGACCTTGCCCTCACTTCTGAAGCCACTGCCTTTGAGGTGGTTGAGGTCCACTTGTCAGACGATCTGGGTGACTTAACCACATAATACCTCGCTAACTCACTCAAGCCCAATCCGAGCAAAACCCAGTCGCATATTTCATCTCTGCAATAGAGAGGCGCGCCGCAAACTTAACATCGTTTGGGGTGGGGTGTCCATCGAGTACAGCAACTCCCCTAAATATTTTGGTGTTACTCTGGACAGGTCTTTAACATTCAGCAAAAATTGCAACAACATCAAACAGAAGGTGCACACTCGCAACTTCAGTGACTAGTCTCATCGAAGTGGGGTGCTTCGCCTGACGTTTTGCGAACTAATAGGCTGGCGCTATCGTTTTCTGCAGGTGAATACGCTTACCCCGTGTGGACTCGTTCTGCCCATGCAAAGTTAGTTGATACAGCTTTGAACGAAATGTGCCGGATCATCACTGGTTGCCTAAGACTGGGAATATACGTCAGATTTTTTCATCAGATTATCGGATCCGATAGTCTGATCTGATGATGACGTGTATTAGACTGGGAATAGACGTCAGATTTGTACAACCTGGAAGTGTTTAAACCAGTACTACTTAGTCTGTGCACTTGCCACTAGATTGAAAATATTTGGAATTATGAAATGGTACCTGAATCCTGATTCTATTTTATTAGAAAAATACAAAACTATTATGATGATTGATAATCTTATTGTTCAGAGTTTTTCAAACGAAAATTGTGTTATTGTTTTACAAAAAATCACAAGCGCATCGATATCGTACAACACTATAGTTGAACGACTGGACCATGAAAATATTTGAAAAACGAAAGTGACAAACTGTCAAGTTATGTCAACTTTTCAACAAAATTCAAAAGAAAATTGTGAAGTTGAAATATTATATTGTCTTGACTTTATAATAAACTGAAAGAGGACTGCGACTGATAAAATTTTGGCATTTATTTGCTTATTTGTTAGCTATTTCAGAAATTATCTACCAGATAATATATTTTCACCTCGATGGATTTTATTGTTGAAGCTCCTCAAACAATGGCAAAAGCAAAAATTGTACCATCAGGCTCCATTAAAGTATGTTCAGTAATAATAATTTTCCATCGCCAAATGTATGTACATATACAATTTATTTTAATTTTTCTTTGCAAAACGATACAAAAATATTTATTGCCCACACCATGCTACCAACTCAATGTTCTCCTGAACGCATCCAATAGTGGCATCATCATCTAGTTCCCAT
This sequence comes from Fissipunctia ypsillon, assembly GCA_947568875.1. Lineage (NCBI taxonomy): Eukaryota > Metazoa > Arthropoda > Insecta > Lepidoptera > Noctuidae > Fissipunctia > Fissipunctia ypsillon. Next base: position 6,029,130 of record OX387660.1, on the reverse strand, counting down.
AAAAGCCGCTTGGTGGATTTCTTTTCTGAAAATTGACGTCACGCAAACGCCATTTTGTAAAGTGTCCGCCGTAGTCAGTTTTCTGGGCACAGTGTAAAATACGTAATTCGCATGGTTTTGTGTACATTTAAAACATAAAGACGATCAAAATCACAGTTAACGTCTCGTACGTTAATCTCACAGACACAAAGTATGGAGGACAAGGCGTCGTTAAAAGAACTGGATCAGTGGATAGAACAACTAAACGAATGCAAGCAATTGACAGAAAATCAAGTAAAAACGTTATGCGACAAGGTAATGTACCTTTGAATTCACTATTAGATAATTTATTATATTTGTGACAGATTCCATACGTTTTGTATACATTTTCATCGTGTCGGTAGCTATATGTTGTATGATTCATATACCTACATAGCGAGTTACAAGAACGCGATTCTACATCGTTATAGGTTGTGGTAGAGGCTGTCCACCGTTGCAACGCTAATCGTTCAGGGATGTCGGGGGATGGAGAAAGCCCTGTGATCCGACTAGTTCAATCTGTTTACCACACCCAGCTATCAATCTTCCAGGTTGATATTAGCCTAATTGGTTAGAAGATATTTTTAGACGCGGCGCGGAAAGTCTGATAATCAATTAACACTAGTTTTATATCCGAAGTCATAGACTTGTTGGTTTGTACTACATGTTTACCATGGATGTTTTCATTGATTTTTTCTTTAAGGGAGATTACGCCCGGCGGCGGCGATACTAATAATTACTCTTTTTTTGTGATGTTGTAATAAAACACATAATAATCGGTTTATTTAACGATTATTTTGAAGTATTTTACAGTAAAATTTGCAACAACAGTCACATTATAGTCATACAAACAAGCATTTGCTGTTTGTTACAAGTAGGGTGGTGTATCTAGCTTTTTCAATGATAAAATCCTAATCAAATCACACATTCCTTTATATTATTATTTGATTATCCTAATACACTAAAAAACTTACTGTTCTAATGCTTCAAGTCCCAAATACACATACCTTCATCATCAAAAGCTTCCATTGGGGAAAAAAGTATTTATTCGGCAGAAATGTATGTAGATTTTATTTTGATGTTTCAGAATCAAAATACAACATACATTCGCATTTTCTAAAGTTTTTATTAGATCTCGGCATGTAAACAATTCCAATAAGTTAGCTGTACTCAAATTATTGTTTTTATCACAAAAATGGCAAGTTTTACATTATTCTTTTAATATTTGTTGTCTCAAGAAAATGATTTTTACAATGTTTGATATCAAAATATATGACTAATTTTATTATTGTTTGTTTTTCAATGAAAAACAACAATAAAAAGTCTGACTTGTAAGAGTTATTGTACTTTGTGGATGTTGTATTATCTAGTTAGTCTATGAACTTTAATTCCAATGATAACAGTTTATTTTTCCTAGAAATTCATTCATCTACATTTTCATAATGTTAATGATGAGTAAGGTAGATTACTGTGAATGACTTGTGAAGGGCATTCATGATTAACTTAATTTATGCAAAAAAGTAAATGCAAGGACAAAATAAAATTCAACTTGCTGCATTTTAAAATACACACTATTATAATTTACATGCCCTATTTAGCTACCTGCATTGAATTGGTTATCATTGTTACATTAAGTATGAAATGTATTAAATATAATTAGGTTGAAGTACTTAAAATCTAAATATTGTTATGTATGTGTGTCACACACATACATAAACAATGTACTTAGAGTACCTATTTGATAGTAATCAATAATTAAATCATCTTTGATAGTAATGTGAGGATATTGACAATGTGTAACCTCTATGATAGAACTATGTCCAGTATGACACAACTTAGATGTAGCATCAGCAAAATTCGTAAAACCAATCACCATCCAAACTGAGTGTGCCTTCAAAATTTCCAATCGTTATTACTGCTTTAGGCGAAAATGATCTTTACGCAAACACAATAACTTGTAAAGTTACATAACCAAATACATTCATAAAACTGAAATGAATGAATGTGAATTTTCAAATTAATGCTACATCAAAGTTGTGTTATACTGTAGTATTGTGACACTGCAGTAACAATTATCTGAAAGGATGTTACGCTGCCAATTGTTTATTGGTACAGATACAATCCATCACACATTTCTATTAATTTAGGTTATGTTTTTGTTTTTATTTGCATTTGATCGGCCAACAGTGATACAGCCTCTTCAAAGTTGTAACAAGTCTTGTTTCTTCAATTTATTCCAATCATCTCCATTAATAAGGCTTTACTTTTTCTCTCAGTTCTTATCTTCAAAGCAATTAGCTGCTTTTTGTTTATATGGGAATACCTAATAATTGTTGTGGTTGTGGGAAATATGTTTAGGATTTCCAATTATAGTTTTCCTCTTCAAATATTCACTGCATGATACATTCAAGAGCATTTAAAATTAGTAATTAGAGTTCATACTCTTGTTATGATCCAATTTTAAATTGGTTGATACAAGTTATTGATAACAGGAAAATGCTAACAATGCCATTTAAGTGGTTAGTGCCAGTTCAAACTACTTTGACATTTCAGTCTCCCTGAGCTATCATTTGTTACATCATAAACTAGCTTTTCTAGTAGCATTTAGTGTTCATTTTAATTGTAAATGGCTTAAATGTAGTTCTAAGCTTTGTGTTTAAGTTCAAATTGCGATCCACCCATCAGTTTCTGAAGGTTTAATTAAAAAATTAAAGTGTTAAATGAGTACACAAAACAGTTAATAACAAGGACTTTAAATGGAAACTTACCTCTTCTTCCAATTTCATTCATCAAATTCCGACAATTGCTGTACTAATATTATAAAGCTGAAGAGTTTGTTTGTTTGTTTGTTTGTTTGGTTGAACGCGCTAATCTCAGGAACCACTGGTTTGTAATTGAAAAATTCTTTTAGTGTTGGATAGCTCATTTATCGAGGAAGGCTATAGGCTTAACATCACGCTACGACCAATAAGAGCGGAGCATTAATGAAAAATGTTGCAAAAACGGGGAAAATTTATTCCTTTTGAGAGCTTCCGTTGCGTGCGCTGCGTAAACAGATACCCAAAAATCATGTATGACGGAATTGTTCCTCTTAAAAAGTTCTGAAAAAAAGTCCGCGATAGCAGTATGTCTATCTTTTAAGGTAGGCTCACTATAACCTTTTTAATGGTAATCAAATTTGTTATAAAATAATGCATTATTTGCGAAGGTGCTTTCATAAACATGGTATTAATCCTTATCCAAATAAATAAATTCGTAATCAAGGTTGATTAAGAAATTCCTTTTTAAATTATTCGAATCGGATCTTTCATTTAGAAATTACGACGGGTATAAAAATGTTTAAAGTAAGAAAAATGCGCTTAGTCTATTAGTTACCTGACACATTTTATTTTTTATTGACTTTTTAAATGCTAATCACTGTCATTACCAGTCGGATTAAAAAAAAATCTTTTTGCATTTTATAGCCTAATTCTTGAGGAAGGCTATAGGTATGTAACATTACGCTAGGACCCTTAGAAGACGAGCAAAAAGAAAAAAAGTAAGAACGAGCGCTAAGCGAAAACAAAGTAACAGCGCGAACAGGCGATGCGATGCGACAGGGTGGGTCAGGGGAACAAGAAATTTCACGCGGACGAAGTCGCGGGCGGAAGCTAGTTTTTCTATAAAAGAACTTAGGCGTTTGAAACAATGTAATACCCGTAGTCACGACGCGACATAAACGAGCAGCTAGTTAACAGAACCAATAGATATACAGGGTGTCTGAGAAAGGTGTAGCGAAAATTAAAGGTGTGGTACAGACCATCAAACTGAACAACTCTCCCGGAGACCAACACCGTAATCATGAAAAAAAAATCTGTCGTCCCATACAAAACTTCAATACCTACTCGACCAAATGTATAGGACGACTGATATGTTTTTCTCGATTACGATGTTGATCCCCGGGACAAAGTTGTTCAGTTTAATTAGATAATTAAACTAAAAGCAAAAATTAAGGGTGCGGTACAGATGTACCGCACCCTTAATTTTTGCTACACCTCTCTCAGACATCCTGTATAACACTTAGAAGAATATGCATACAATGCTAATTATCTATTATTCTATCGCTAAACTGCACGTGTTCTATACATATTTATATTATTTCTCTCGCCCACACGTGTGCTGTCGACTGCACAATTGGTCAGCATTGAGCCACATTGAGTATTTGAGCCTCCTCACAGGCGAATTGGCAATACTGACAATTTAATCAAATTCATTTATTTCTTATTTAAAATCACGCACGTTGATTTCGTGAGCTTATCGGTGAATCATCAATTACATGCCTACGTCGTTTGACTTTACGCTCTTTAACTAATATGTAGACAAAGATATTTGACGAATTTGTATCGTTTATGACAGTTTGCCAACTTCTAATATTCTGATACGGGGATCCTTTCCCAAAGCTATCAATCGCATAGTGATTCCTGCCAATTCTTCTAAACGAAATATGAATCTGGCAAGCTATTTGAATGGTGTTCATGTAGAAAAGCGTGTTCATAAAAAAACTTCTTGATTTTAATAACTGCCGCGTGTATAAGAAACACCTGATACTTTCTATGTTTATCTTTTACTACGAAACGGTAAGTAAAACCGTATGAAGTAATGTTACCGACCTCAGACGTGTCATTTCAAAAGAATGCACTATGTTGTCTGTTGTCATACTTTTTTTATCAATTTCGTTCGTCAAGGTCTAGGAAAGACTAGCAACAAATATACCTTTTTTGCGGTTACTAAATCTATATCTATTCTATACAAGTAAATAAAATTGTAGTGTCTGTTTGTAATGTCAAAATAACAGCGTTTTACTAAATACATACTACTATGAAAGTATATACGGCACTTATAACAAAAAAAACATGTTTTTAAATTTTTTGTCTGTCTGTTTGTTCCGGCTAATCTCCGAAAGGGCTGGACCGATTTTGACGGGGCTTTCACTAGCAGATAATAACTTGGCTACTTTTATTTTAGAAAAAGAATGAGGGTTCCGCGCAAGAAATCTAAAACCCATGAATTTGTGAACATAATCCGGTTCAAATAGGGAACATCCACACGGGCGAAGCCGCGGGCAACAGCTTGTACACAAATAAATGATAATGGACGCAAACTAAGTCGTTAGACTACTTAAAAACATAAAATACTGTCTTCCTAGTATCAAATTCCTATGTTAGTCTATGTATTGTATACGTGGCTAAAATAATACAAGCGTTGTATCGATAAGAATTTGGCACCTTTCGAACATCATGATCATCCAAAAACCAGCATGTTCACATGCAAGTCTTGCATGCAATGTACGTACTAATAGCAATACACCTAGTGATCTCGTAAACTAAATTGATGTTGATTAATGACAACAAAAATAAAACAAACAATCTTACCGACCTCGAGAGTCGAGTACCTATTGACCAGCAAAGATCAAATTAAATTAGCTAGCGAAACTCCGCAGATGTGATGTGTATCGATATCTAAATATGATAAAACAAAAAAGAAATTCATTTAATAATGTTTTTTTTGGGTCATCAACCGCCGGTTGTGTAGTCACTTAAAATATCAGTTTTTTTTTTGTGTAAACTTCACAGACGTGATGGGTATCGATATCTCAACACGATAAAATAGATTTTATCAACTCACAATTCAAGTATAAATACACTACCAGCGGTCAGTGACCCCAAAAAATCATCAGATTTTTTTTATTTATCTTGTTTAGATATCGAAATCCATCACGTCTGCGGAGTTTCGTTAGCTAATTTAATTTGACCCTGTATAACATGAAGAGATAAATAAATGTCCCCCATTCATCAGTATCGAGAATTTATGTGAGCGTAGTTCGCAATTTTGTCATCTTTGACACAACACGAGCGTTGTCTCGCTTAAAAGAATAAATTTTTGTACCCTCGTCGTCGCCATAGAAAAGACAAAAATAACTTGATTGTTATAGTCGGGTCTTTCACTTTTACCATGGACTTTAATGTCCCCCATTCATCAGTATCGAGAATCTATGTGAGCGTAGTTTGCAATTTTGTCATCTTTGACACAACGCGAGCGTTGTTTCCGTTAAAAGAATAAATTTTTGTATCCTCGTCGTCGCCATAGAAAAGACAAAAAAACTGGATTGTTATCATCGGGTCTTTCACCTTTACCATGGACTTTCGAATAGAATAGGGCACATAGCACGAAAAATATGCAATGATTTCGATAAAACTATCTTTCACCGTGCAGGTTGTAAACGTAAAACATCCTTGAAATATCTGATTTTGACCTTTGATCGCGTATCAATCTTAACATTATTAAAATAATATATGTATGGTAATGTGTTTCCATCAGAATCGTGAGGAATACATTGATTACTTTGTAGTTTCTTTTACTTAGCTACCATTACATACATCTTTTGAATGTTGATTCGTTATTTCGATATCTACGGAGTCTATGCTAATTTCGGAATACAGATAACGCATTAACTCGTAAAAAAATAAATCACCAGTGTATTTGTGTTCGTGAATAGAAATAAAATAGCAATACGAATGAATAGAGTTTTCTGTCCATGTTGTGTTACGTTAACAATTGAGAATAATTTCAATCAGATCGAATGCTATGGAAACCTGCATACCTGCTTTTGTGGATATGTAAATCGTGATAAATTATGATTGTTTATGTGTAGCCACATCATTTTTATCTCAGATACGTGGCACACCAAATGTATAATTAATTAGCTCAATCTATTCGTCATTCTAATATCAAATCAGTTTTGATTTGAAATCCAATGCTTTTATTAGACCGTCAAATTCATACAAACATTTTACATCGTATGATTTTCTTCCAGTAAATAAACGTGAACCTCCAACTTAGACGATTCAGCTAATAACTAGTTTACTTACATAACAAGTTACCTAACTAACGTAGCACACAGTTCCCTACATACATATTATTTCAGTGACCACGGATCTTGGCGATCTTGTAGCCAAATAGCCAACTTTATCGTTATTTCTGCAGCGGGAGCTTCCGCCCTTATATTGATTACACGTGACCTGCCGCGTCAACCTAAATACCGGCTATAACTTTCAAGTTATGAATTGTGTTCAGTTTTCCGGGTTATGAAAAGAACCGTGTGTGGATTGAGGATAGGTTCTTCTCCTGTAATAAATTTTATACAAATCGGTGAAGTTTTTGAGTAAAATAAAAACTTCACTGTATTCGCCATTTGAATACATCGTGATGCTATACTCTCAGAAGGAGTAAGCAGAGGTGTATAGTTCACGCACATTGTGCCAGTTATGTTTAAGTCCATATAATAGGGCGAGCCTCTAATCTTGCACTAATCCTGCTACTACTGAGAAATATAGCCATCGAAACTGGCATTTAGCATGTTTAAGAAAAGGAGCATAATAAAATATGTCATCATCTGCCTAGCCTTTTCCCAACGATGTTGGGGTCGGCTTCCAGTCTAACCGGATACAGCTGAATACCAGTATTTTACATGCAGCGACTGCCTATCTGACCTCCACAACCCAGTTACTGGGTTTTACGATACCCCATGGTAAGACTGGTTGTTAGACTTTCGGGCTTCTGACGACCCGTAACGACTGCCAAAGATCCACGAATGACAGCCGGGACCAACGGCTTAACGTACTTACTTTCCGAGGCATCATGGCAACTTGTCTTGGTATGTTATGATGGTATGTTATGATGGTCACCTATCCACGGACCAACCGCAGCAAGCGTAGCTTAACCTGATCGGTCGACCCGTGCGACTGTTATTACTGAGCCACAAGCCATTTAAATAGTCCTTTCATGTTTACGGGCGTGATTATGTAAGAAAACCCACGTTTAACGCTTGACATAGTCCTGTCCTTTGTACCTGAATGTCATTAGCACTCGTGGTAATTTTCATTATACCTACTCGTTCTTTGTCGGGTGTATATCAGTTTTATGTAAATAACTATTAGGCACAATTTTGTTTTTATTTCTGCAAAGAAAGAACACTAATACACATGTAATGTACTTATTATGAAATCTGTATCTAAGATTTTTAATTAAAACTACCGAAGTCATTGTGAGTATACTAAAAACGAAAACAAATTCGAGAAATTATATGAACAAGATGTAAAAATAACAGCATCACTCCCAGACCGTGGTCAAAAAATATCTAACCCACATCAAATTGTTTTCCCTCTCTCAAAACAAATCTGTGCTATCAATGTTTTAGATGCTGACGATGACGTAGTAAAATAAAAACAGAATCGTAAAAGTTGCTTATTGAAAGTTAATCTACGTTAGGTATAGGTACTCGGCTACTCGTTTATAGATGTATAGGAAAGGTTATCTCTGAACATATCGCGTTAATCACGGATAGGCATAATCTTTCTCATGGCCCTTGTACTGACCATAATTATAGCAATTCAACGTCCATCGACGTTTTACTATCCATATATTTTAATGGAGTTTGGTAAAAGAAGCAAAGGAAATAGTGCAGTGGAACTACAGCATTACGTAATTAAAGTCATCTTGACATTGCAGAGTACTCAAAGAAAGATGATTGCTAAGGCTTCGAGTATTCCACGTATCTACGTTTATATCGCTTTGTTTAAAAACAATTGACCACTATAATACGCCCTTCAGGAGTAGAAGTGCAAACAATACGACATAGAATAAACAGTTTTATTCAACTGTGTTCGTTATTCAGAATGTCCAAACCATATTAGAGTGAATGTGCTTAAAATGGGCCTAAAGCCCATTTCGGATAAATGGACTTTGTGGGCAAACCTTGCCATTGTTCTAATTCGGAATAATGTTAGAAAACTACAATGGTGGACGAAACAAATGGAAAACACTATCAATCATGGACTAAATAATCTATACAAATAAATAAAATTGAAGTGTCTGTTTGTAATGTCAAAATAACAACTGTTTACTAAATGCATATTATAAAAGTACTTACGGTACTTGTAACAAAAAAAAAAAAAATATATTTTTTGTCTGTCTGTTTGTTCCGGCTAATCTCCGAAACGGCTGTACCGATTTTGACGGTTCTTTCAGTGGCAGATAGCTGATGTAATAAAGAGTAACTTGGGCTACTTTTATTTTAGAAAAAGAATTAGGGTTCCGCGCAAAAATTAAAACCCATGAAATTATGAACAAAATCTTATTCAAATAGGGAAGTATTGACATCCACACGGGCGGAGCCGCGGGCAACAGCTAGTTTAGTAATAAATGATGCATATCAACGGCTTGTCAAGCTGATCATCATTCTCCTTCCCTTATCCCAATTTATTTGGGGTCGGCGCAACGTCTTTTTCTTCCTTGGCTTGTCAAGCTGATATGAATTTATTTTCATTTATAAGTTGCTTGAAGGACGGCATCCTGTATTTTTCTCAGCCTGTTTTGAACTACAATAAGGCTCTCTATTCTGAAAGTATTCTTAGAAACTGACCAGCATGAATATTCCTACGCTAGAGTTTTACTCACATTCCTTTTTGTTTACCAACCTAAAGCCAGTAAGATGGGCAGTAACACCCACTATAGAAGCTCTAATAGTTTATTCGTATTGATTAATTCGTCGCGTAATTTTTAGCAACTTCTCTCCTGGATTGTTTACTGTATCTCTGTATGGGGTATTGATTCAAAGCTGACATTTTACGACCTTCGGCTAAGATGATTCGACAATCTTCAAGATTGGGTCAAGTACTCGATACGTAAATAATGAAATATTTGCATTTTTTTGTTTTTGTTATTGATCTTAGAAATACCTCGCACGATTTCTGTATGAATACGAAGACAAACGTATATTTGGCGTCTTTGGACTCCTATTGTAATAAGATGGTTATTGTAGTATGTTATTAACGTTTGTCCTCTATTTTTGTGTTAACCTTTTCTTAGGATCGTCTCGTTCAGATTTTATAATAATTTTAACGTTCAATTAGCTGTATTATTTATTCAAAAGATTCTTTCTACAATAAAATGTTAAACATTATGCAAAACTGTTCAGTGTCATTTGCTAAATTGTATTTCGAATCCCGCTTACGTTTTTTTTTTCTTTTTTACAGGCAAAGGAGATCCTCACGAAGGAGTCTAATGTTCAGGAGGTGAAATGCCCGGTGACCGTCTGCGGGGACGTCCACGGACAGTTCCACGATCTGATGGAGCTGTTCCGTATCGGCGGGCGTTCTCCTGATACCAACTATCTATTCATGGGCGACTATGTCGACCGCGGATATTACAGCGTCGAGACCGTCACATTGCTCGTCGCGCTTAAGGTAAGCATCATCATATCTTTGCTCTTTTGATTGACTTCTTCTGTCATCATCTCAGTAGTCAACTATTTCTAGCCATATCATCTTTCACACAATTCATCCATTGTTTCTTTAGTTTTCCCCGACTCTATAACCATATATTATGCTCTTAAGGTAAGATGAACATTGTGTACAAAATAATCGATTTATGACGTAAGCGATTATTCAGCGAAAGTTTGACGGTTGTTAGACGTAAGAGCATATGACTTGCTGGTGACGAAACCAGGGCACAGTATTTTATTTTATCTCAAAATGACCACCTCCCTGATTATTAGTGAATCAGATAGAGCTTTTTATTCTAATTGCGAGAGTAAAACTCCCACGAATCCATCTTAACTAGTTTAGGAGATATCCGGGGGTAAAACTTTTTACCCATATTTTCAAAAAATAATTAAAGAAATATTAAAAAAATTATTTCATCTAAACTTTTACAGTTGCTTTATTTTTTTAGCTACATTTTAAAAGGTCTTGTTTTTATCTATTTTACGAGTCCTTTATGGCTGCTCTAGACCTCGTAGGAACCGAGAAATCAGCGATTTTGTGATTTTCGTTTTTATTTTTTTTTGACCATGTTCCTCAGTATTAGAATCTGCAATTTACTTTAAAAAAGAGGTAATAAGGTAGACTACCAACACAAAAAAAACAACAATTAATTCCGTGGAATCTCGGAAATACTAAAATTTACCCGAACTTACCCGAACCCGGGGTAATTACCCGCAATTTTTTTAAATTAATTCATTAAACCCCGAGCGGTAACCGGTTACCGCTTGCTATTGTCTTTCTATTGTGTCTCTAATTACGGTACTTGATAGGTTAACATAGGTTACATTTACGAGAACTGCCTTTATTTGTGTTTTTAGTTAGTTAACTAACTAATTTGGTCCAGTGATAGGTAATATGGTGCGGGAAGGAGTCCACCCTCGAAAGGCAATCGCTGAAACCCCGTATATACATAATACTCTGGAGGACACGGGGGTGAGGCACTATGGAGCCGTCAAAGACTCATAGTGCCACTTTGCCTCAGCACGGCTTGATCCACCGTGCTGAGGGATGTCACTCCGAGCTCCGATCGGATGACTTAATGCTAGGAGGGCATGAGGGCGCCAACCCTCATGTTGGTCGGCGAGTGGCAAGTGAAGCTACGGATTGCGCCGTAGCCGGTCCTTCACATGCTCCGGAAGAGACCACAAATACAGGAGGAGTACACCGAGACCCAGATCCTCCATTAACCAGATTACAGGCTTTTAATATTTTTATTGAAGAGAGTAAAAAAATAAATGGACGATTGGGTAGGCCAACGGATCTAAGTAAACCCGAGAGGGTATGTTTGATGTCATTAACTCTTGCAAAACATTTGAATTCTCCGCTTTCCAATGCTCAAGAGGAAAAATTTGCTATGGCTATAGGATTATTTATTTGTAAAGCAGAAAAAAAATTCAAGACTTGTAAAAGCAACTATTCCCATTTCGTGAAAAAGAACAAAGACTGGTTGAACAAATCATTTATAGATGATATTCCTCAAGACTTAGTTCGCTCACGTGTTGATGTTTTTCCTCAAAATTTTACGCAGAGTGCGTTGCATATTGAGGAAGAACAGCATATAACACCTACAGTGAGTGCTAATGACCTTGAGGAACAACATGTAGATACATCATTTACTACTACTCTCAGTCCCTATACAGAAGATAGCAGCAAAAAAAGATTCGAGGAACTTAATCCACGTCAAAAACAAAGAGCCATAAAAAGACTTAAAGCGAAACTGGAAGATGAACCACCTGAAAAATTGACAAAAACGTTTACTAAAACAATTACTGTTGGAGACGAAAAATTAAGTAAAAAAAGTGCACGTGATTTGGAGATAATTATTAATAAGTGTATTGAAACTCCGGACAAACCAACTAAAATACTAACTATGATAAATCAAGAAACTCATCCTTATACTCCAGAAGAAACTCTTGGAATAATGATTGACAGAAGATTAAGCGTCGAAACTTATACATTTTTACAGCAAGACTCCAAGAAAAGAGGATTTAATCTATATCCACCTTATCATCAAGTAGCGCAAGCCAGACAATCATGCTACCCTTCAGAAGAAATATCTGTTTCAGAAATCGAAGCTTCTGTTACCCTGCAGGGTTTACTGGCCCACACACTCCAGCGTATCTTAGATTTAAATGATGAATCTGTAAATCATTACATGGAAAAAGAGGCCAATTGGCTTGTACTTTTTATGTTTCTTGGGGATTTGATGGAAGTACTGGGCAATCTGTATACAGACAGGAATTTAGAGAACATTCTGGTGACCCCGATTTTGACGAAAAGTCAATAATTGCTACAACTTTGGTACCATTGAAAATTCAAGAATGCGGAGGCAAAAACAGTTTAATATGGTTAAATCCAGCCCCACAGTCATTTCGTTCTTGTAGGCCTCTTCACATGCAATATAGAAAAGAGACGCAAGAAAGAATACTGTCTGAAAAAGAATATATAGAGGAACAAATAAGGCTTTTGACTCCTATTACAACACTTACATCAAAAGGATTTATTGTCTTCACAAACTGTAATTTAACGCTGAGCTTAATTGATGGAAAAGTTTTTAATATAATAAACAACACGTCTTCCCAATTAAGATGTGCTATTTGCAAACTGACCTCCACGAATTTCAATAACCTAGACCTTGCTTTTTCAATACCAATTACAGAGGAAGCGGCACTGAAAAACGGCATGAGTCCTTTACATGCGTATATAAGATGCCTGGAATTCTTGCTGCACTTGGGATATAAAAATGACCCAAGAGTCAGACAGTGGCGAGTAAAGAAAAATTCTGATCTGGGACAAATTACTGCAGAAAGAAAAAAAGAAATCCAAAACCAAATTAAGGAAAGTATGAGTCTATTGGTAGACGTTGTTAAACCTAATTCAGGCACCTCAAATGACGGCAATACGGCTCGGCGAGTATTCAAAAGTGAACAAAGCCGCCAAACGTTTGCTAATATAATTGGCATTGAAAAATGGCTCGTCGATGACCTAAATGTAATTTTAATAGCCATCAATTCGGGATTAGCAATAGACGCAAAAAAATTCGGTACATTTTGTAAAAATGTGGCTTATACTTATGTAGAGAAATACAACTGGCACCCTATGACTACTACTATACATAAAATCTTAATTCACGGAGAAAAAATTATAGAGAATTCAGCGCTACCCATAGGACTACTCTCTGAACAGGCTGGAGAGTCGAGGAATAAATTTTGGCGTCAGGATAGGGAACATCACAGCCGGAAAGATTCTAGGGTTCATACTATGATGGACTTATTCCACAGGGCGCTTGAGTCATCCGACCCTGTCATATCAGCGATACGGCTAAAACAACGCCTAAGTAACCGAAGGAGAATGCCACTGCCAGAAGCTGTTATAGAAATGTTACAACCGGACAATTCTGAATGTTTAAATGAAGATAACAGTGATGTCGAAGAAGAAACTGCATGTACCGAGAGTGAAGAAAATGAGTTTACAACACTTCTTTACAACAAAGATAGTTTATTTAACGCAGATGATGTTTAAGCACAATTATTTTCAAAACACAAGCCAAAAGAATTACTATATTTATAAAGTAAAAAAATATAAAAAATACGTCTTAAAAAAATTTGCGGGTAATTACCCCGGGTTCGGATAAGTTCGGGTAAATCTTAGTATTTCCGAGATTCCACGGAATTAATTGTTGTTTTTTTTTTGTGTTGGTAGTCTACCTTATTACCTCTTTTTTAAAGTAAATTGCAGATTCTAATACTGAGGAACATGGGCAAAAAAAAAATAAAAACGAAAATCACAGAATCGCTGATTTCTCGGTTCCTACGAGGTCTAGAGCAGCCATAAAGGACTCGTAAAATAGATAAAAACAAGACCTTTTAAAATGTAGCTAAAAAATAAAGCAACTGTAAAAGTTTAGATGAAATAATTTTTTTAATATTTTTTTAATTATTTTTTCAAAATATGGGTAAAAAGTTTTACCCCCGGATATCTCCTAAACTAGTTAAGATGGATTCGTGGGAGTTTTACTCTCGCAATTAGAATAAAAAGCTCTATCTGATTCACTAATAATCAGGGAGGTGGTCATTTTGAGATAAAATAAAATACTGTGCAGGGTTATGACTTGCTGAAATGTACTCTAAGATGTGACTGATGCGATGCCTTGACGAGTGACGACATGGAATTATTACAGGATTAGTTCTGTCTGTCACACCTCCGGTGATTTAAACCCCATATCGCTGATGATATCATTGGTTGTTGTAGTTTTCGCCAACCAATCACAACAGTCCCCAAGAGATTTGAATTGATTAGGCTCACAGAAACTGAAGGACATTAAACAAAGCGCCAACATCAGTGATGTGTGCATACAAACACTTTTATTTTGCTTGGCTAACGTATCCAATTCGCTTACAGTTCACCATATTTCCATGGACCGGAAACCTTATTCTATAAATAACTTTATACTCCTTTGCTTCAACGCAGGGTGTTCGGAACATTATCTGATTTTGTTACTGTCTGAACCAACTATTGTGACAATAAAAAAAAACTTGCTACAATCAGTCAACGAACTTTCCTAAGTGGAAATAACAGTATATTAACACAGACATCGGATACACACGTTTACTACCAATGCGCTGACGACCTGAGAGATTTTTCTATTACTAGTTTTTAACTATACTATGTAGAAATAAAACGGGTTATTGAAAGTCACCTTCAGTAAATCACTTCGTGCATTTTCGGTCGTGATTTTTCACGAAAAAGAAATTAGCATATTTGCTCAGAATTACGTGACTTGTAGCATCGTATAATTTGCTTTGATAAACGCTATAAAAAGTATAAAAACAACTGTATCCCGCCTACGCCTGTATCAACACAACTCTAAATGAATCAGAAGAATCTGTGCTAAATCGATTTAGCATCGATAAAGAATAAAAATACGTAGGTAGGTTCCCGATTACATTCCCGGATCCCGATTCACTCGATTCGATTTCGAAGTTTGCTCATGTAGCCTACATGAAAGAATTACCTTTATTTTTTTTTTCAAAATTGTGAAAGGCAATATCGTAAACAATTTCTTTGTTTGTCAGTCACGTGAGAGGAAGGGGAGTGCTTATCAGCCGGTATCTTTGATAAAGTTCGGTCACTGTTTACATACCCTTATCAAGAGACTTTCATTAATTGAGGCACATTATTATATGGCAATAAGAGTGGAAATTCGGCGTAAATGGGAAAGTAAAGAGAAATAAAACAAATACGAGTACATACCATAAATTCTTGTCCTTATTTGTATTAAGATATCCACAACGGAAGTTCCTGAAATAATACTTCAATGTTTTTCGTTATCATAGATAATAATGATGTTTCATTATTATTTTTGCCTGAAGTAGGAATTATTTATAGCGTGTTTTTTTGGAAAGTAGGAAACGGCTTTCTGTTGGCACGAGGATTCGGCCTCGTGTATGTTCAAATTATGGAATGGGAAACAAGTTGGAATGTGAACGAACAACTACCCACTTTCCAATTAATAATTTTGTTGTGTGGTGTCAATTACGCAGAACACAATAGCCATAATTGTCATGTGGGTATAGTTTTGTTTATTATTTAGTTAGTTTGTTAATTATTATTGCGTTGATGCTAATGTATTTAGTTTTCAGTTCCAAAGTATGTTTTTAAAATTATTAAGTTATTCTTCTATTCACGCTAGCCGGTCATGTTTAGAATGTTTTGTTTTGTTTTTATTGTAATTGACCTTTGCTTACTACCAAACGGTACAGCTAATGTCAAACGGACACTTTGAAGAATTGATGCCATATTCCGTTATAAATGTACTTTTTTTTTTAAAACACGTATATGAAAATGCCTTGGCAACATGTAAAATTAAGTAATAAATTACCATTCAGAAATACTAAAAAAAGTTTTTAGAAGCTACGTTCAAAACGCCACATAAGCTTACAAAATTAGTCGCCTTTCGTGACTACAAGGACAAAACTATTTTGACCGAGGTTGTAATCCTAAGAAACCATTTTACTTTCAAAACAACGAAACTGTTAATCTGTACTTACATACTTAGAAAAATGTGCCACTTGAATTCTATGTAAGCTCGCCTGTTATTGCTGAGCAATTCTACTGAACATTTTGTTGAGCTTAATTCTAGTACAGTACCCCTAATATGGCACAAGTTTTTAGAAAACAAAGATATTTGCTTTTGTAAGGCGTCATCTTTCCTCGTGAGCAGTATTATTTTAAACTTACTTAAGTGTGAGAAAGAGCTGTGCAGGACGTATACCTCCATCTCTTTCTCACTATGAAGTAAGATTAAAATAATACTGCTTAATAGGAGTTGGATGGCCCCCTGTGTGACAGTTTGACATGTCATATCAACGCCCTGGAACTGCACTCTTCTATCTCTGCGCTCAAAAACACCCTTACTCAACTAAAACCATAAACAATTTCCAGGTTCGATACCGCGAGAGAATAACAATCCTCCGCGGTAACCACGAGTCGAGACAGATCACTCAGGTATACGGCTTCTACGACGAATGCCTCCGTAAATACGGCAACGCCTCTGTATGGAAGCACTTCACTGACTTGTTCGACTTCCTGCCCCTGACTGCGCTGGTCGATGGCCAGATCTTCTGCCTGCACGGAGGACTCAGCCCTTCCATTGATACCCTGGACCACATCCGAGCCCTCGACCGCCTGCAAGAGGTTCCTCACGAAGGACCCATGTGTGATCTGCTCTGGAGTGACCCTGATGATAGGTGAGTTTGGTTTTTTTATTATTGACTAGCCTCAGCTTCGAACGATTTGTACGACTTGACAAAACATCGATATTTCTTTATTATATGTAAGTTTATAAAATGTATAGAGGCATGAGGAACATGCTGTAAAGTTCACTCACCCTTGTTTACCCATGTTTACGTTCATGTTGAATTGTAGACAGTTAATTCACCTCTCGAGATAAATGGATTTTCTGAAATGCTTAGAGGTTAGGGGTTATATTTGGTCCTTCTGGACTTATAGAGGCATGAGGAACAGGCTGTAAAGTTCACTCACCCTCCATAGAAAAAGGAGGATCCTCCGACCAGACGGGTGTTGTGTCTGGTGGGCTACTGCCCAACGGTCGATGTCGGGATGTTGTATATATGCTAGTCGCGTGGTAAACTCTAATTGCGTGACGCAGGATTTCGCGTGACGTCAGCGTCAGTGCGACGCGTTCCATTGTGGCGATGTAGATAATTATGCCGCCACAAATGTATTATACGATGTGAATCTGGACGTACGACATTAAATAATAACGAGCACAGTACTAGTCCATCGAAACATTTTAAACACGAAGATTAGTAGTTAATGGAAAATCAAAAAAATAAAAAGCAACTGCATAAAAAGTAAAGACGCTTTATCTACGAAAAGTTACTGACCAACGGTTCGGTGCGGGGTGCGGGGCGCGGTGGCGGCAATGTTTACCTATTATTACGGACTCAGATCTACATCATGTTAAAAAAATAAGAAAATAAAAATAATTTCCTGTGGGTAAAGTATTCATTGGCTTTGATTGATTTTTTGTATACGGGTAAACAACATGATTCTCTTTACGTCGTTTAAAGGAATGTCAATCGTCCTGTTCCACCTTGTATACATGTAAACTTTCCGGAATAAAAACTCTAAATGTTGCTGAAATATGCATCAAAATCCGTTGCGTACTTTAGAACAACGCGGGCCCATAAACATTTGATAGGCCCGCGTTTGACCACATCTCACCTAATGGTAAGCGATGATGGATGTGGTCGGCTATGGAGTTGGTTTGTAAGGACGTGTAGTAGGTAGGGATGCCAGATGAGTTCAAAGAAAAAACCGGACAAGTTTTTATTTTTTTTTATTTCTTAATAGATAAATGTAGGTACATTGCATGTACATTGTGTACTGGAAACTTACATATAAAACTACAGCCATTCTACTTTTTTAAATATTTAGAACTCGACCCAACTGCTTTTAATAAAGTCTTATTCCCTGAGATGGCATCTTTAAATTCAGTGCAATTAGCATTTATATTAAAGAAAACGCACAATTCACTTTTTACAGTTTGTACGGCGAGACGATTTCTTTCATCGGTCCATATATTTCCCATGACGCTGAAGATTCGTTCCACAAAAGCATTAGATATGGGAATACTACACACATACTGTACGATTTTCAATAAATTTGGCGCTGCTTCGTTGTTAAAAAATTTGCACCACATATTAAGCGAATTCCCTTCAAGTGAAGAGAAAACACTTTGGAGTGCAGCTAGTTCTTCGTAAATGCTTTCAGGAGGAGTTTGCTGCTTCCATGGAGATATTGACCACAACTCAATTAATTGATCCAGCGTAGGCAGTCTTCCGGCTTCGATATCTAAGCAACTAAAAGCCTTATAATTGTTATTCTCGAAGGGATACCACTTCTCTATATAAGCTAATGCTCTTTTGTAAACACTTAGAGCATTTTTTGTAAATTCTTTTATTTGATCATCTGAAAGATAGCCTTTTCTTAATGCCATATGCACTTTCATTCCGAAATGTTTGTCACTTATTTTCTTTGTAATAGTGTCCCGGAATTTCACCATTATGTTATGCAGATTATATGCTGCTGTGGTATGTTTTTCTAACAGTAGCAAAATTTCTTGAAAAGAAGCCATAAAATTATGAGTAAAATACAAATATAATTCACTGTAAGAGGGGTTGGTCTCACTTGTAATTTGGTCTTCTTGATCTGATAAGATAGCCCAAAGAGCCCTTGGGCAGTAGGCAGAACCTTGCTCTAAGAAGTATTTTTTCAATGGTCCCCACGACGAAAGCATCCTATCGAGAGCTTTAAATAAGCTAAGCCACCTTGTAGGTACGTGACGTATTACATCTTTGTATTGGCTCTCGAAGAAATCAAAACACTCCTTCAACTCTTCTCGTTTCTTTGCAGAACAAGAAAATTCTGCAAATACTTTCATTACTATATTTTCGACATCAACAGGCATTACTTTCAAAGCATTTTTTGCGCAGTTATGAAATATGTGATCATTGCAGTGAGCGGCTATTATTTCGTAATTTTCTTCAGACTTTATCTTTTGAAAAACGGAATTATTAACTCCGAAATTAACAGAGGCATTGTCCGCTCCATATGCTGTTACTCTACTCCATGGTAGCTGTAAATTTTCCAACACTAGACATAATTTTTCTTTAATAGATCTTGAATCTTCGAATGAGTCCTCGTAAAAGTCCAAAATTTTATGACAAATACCGTCTTTTGGAGAAAAATATTGAATCGCAACTGGAAAGAATTTTCTGTTTCCTTTATTAGAAGCATCGGTAGCAATGGAGAACGGAACTTCATTCTTTAAATCCTCTTGCACAAGTTCTATTGAATATGGATATAAAACTTGGTTTATCAAAGCAGTACATTTAGTACGTCCTCCAGTCATTTGTTTCACGATTTCTGAATCGGTAATAACTTGCTTTAATACTTTTAAAGAGCAATCTTGAGCAACATATGAAATGTGGTGCTTGATATTATGATAAACTTCAGCCAATTCGGCAATGCTAACTTTTTCACTTTGCGCGCTGCCTTTTGGAGTAAAGAAAGAATTCATTCGCTGAGACATAGCTGCTGCATTTGCAGAATCTTTATGCTTCTTTGACGTGGCGTGCTGTGTTAATGCTTTCACGCCATCATAAGCCACTGTGAACGTAGTTTTACACAATTTGCAGTAGCCCTTTGTGTCGTCTTCGTCATATTTATTTAACCAAGAAAATCGCGATTCCCAGTCAACATTATAGTGGCAAGTTCTTCTCACTTTCTTCGGTGGAGTTACGGCACTGGTCGATGCTTCCTCGTCATCCATATTATTATAAAAATCAACCACACACAACACAAATAAAACAGCAAAACGGGAAATATTTGTTGTAACAATAGCGTATTTTATCGGGAGCGAGCGCGGCTTTTCTCACTATAAACTAGTGACTGAGTGAGTGAGATACGCCGTACGTGGAAGACACGGGCGGGGCGGGGTGGTAGGGGCAGGACGCGAGGCGAAGCGGGGTAGCGCGGGCGGCGAGAAGCGGCGGCCTGTCGCGGTCCTACGAAACGCTCGTGCTGTTCGCTAGAAATAATGAACGATTATTTTACTACCGGACAATCTATTGTCCGGTTTATCAAGAATTTTGTGACCGGACAAGCATAAAGAAAACCGGATTGTCCGGTCGAAAACCGGACATCTGGCATCCCTAGTAGTAGGTGATTTTGAGATTATGACGCTTGTATACAGCAGAAAAATATCTTATCTAAATCGAATAATGGAGTGGACATGTTCATATAAATGGGTATTGCTGATTTTCTACAAATGGAGACTGCATTAGATTTATAAACAACTAGCTTCTGCCCGCGACTTCATCCGCGTGAAATTATATCCTATGACACTCGGCAATACTGTAGCTTCCTATTAGTGAAAGAATTTTCGGAATCGGATCAGTAGTTCCGAAGATTACCCTCTACATTAAACTTACAAACAAATACCTCTTTTTAATATTAGTATACAAGTTAGATAAAAACGGTATAGGGATGTTTGTTTGTCTGACTTGCGGTTCTTAACATAAACGAGTACATAGTTTCAGCTGTTCAAAAGGCAGTAGAGTCAATATTATACTGACTATAAATATTTTCGCTTTAGTCATTAAAACTAAGTAAACCTTTTTGTCTGACGTAATACTGTAAATATTTTTATACACCACAAATTGTGTAACAAGGCAAGGATACGTAACAGGAAATCGTCATGAAACCTTATAACAAGTGGTATTTACATGTCCCCCCGCAGCTTAATATGACACAAAATATAGGTTCATTTAAGGTCATTGCGTTCTATGTAATTTTGGTGCATTTATGCAAAAACACACTTCACTCGATTTGAATGTTAATTTTTATTTAATAAAAAATTACATAGAAATGAACGTTCATCTCCCCATTTCATTACATTTCCGGCCATTCGGAGCGCGAGTGGAAGATGCCGAACGCCGAAATCTAACATCGTTGAATTGGTTCCCAAATGATTATTTGTTTCACTTTTGATTAATTTTGTGTTCCGTAGTTTCACTTTGATCAAAAGGAAGAGAGAAGCCGAGTGAAAACCATAAATGAATAAGAAGTGAAGCGTCTGGTATCAACTTTACGTGAGATAATTCATTTTCTGGGCAGACACCCAGAAGATGCGTGCTGGATACGCAATACGCATGCATTCGATAACAAAAAGTATTTGTACGACAATAAACTCTCTGGGAGTCAAGGACGTGCATCGTATCATCCGCGAACTAATTATAGCCGAGTCGATGACAGACACGACTTGCGTCCTAAGCGTTATCTCTCTAAGTGGGTGACTTTAACTAGGTTATTTTATTAATTTTCCGATATCGACTACGTGTTTTACATGTTTTCTTGAAGCTTATTCGGCTTTTATTAGTTTTTGACTGCCGGCCGGCCTTGTTGGCCTACTTGTCGCAAGCCCGACTGCTGAACATGAGTTCGATTCCCATTGCAGTGTTATTATTGGTTGTTATTTCTCAGTAGTAGCTCGTAGTTAATTTGTGCACGGATAGTGTCAAAAGGTGAACCTTCTATGTCAAAGGGGGTGAGCTCCATATCGTAGGTCCATAACTGACGAAATGTGGGCGCGCCATACACCTGCCTACCTCTTCGGGGAAAGCAATCGTAATGTTATGTGTTCTTAATATACTTTGCATGTTAATTCGGTGTTTAACCTTGGCATGACCAGATTCGTCTGTGATTTACTTGGTACATTTGTTTCAAATTAAAATTAATTTATTTGTCAGAATGTAGGTTTACAATGTATGATCTTAAAACTATAATGGCCCCTTTACATTCTACCATTACAATATGGTGTGCAAATATTAAATTGTATTCTGCATAATCACGCAATGTCAAGTTAATGAGTAATCGGTTGACAGCCGCTCGACCGCTCGAGTTCCGGAAAGATATTACAAGTTATCGAGTCGGTTAAAAATCGAGGGAAACAATGTGTTATCGTTGTTTTACAAGTGGGGCGATGGCGCTGGTATATCATGTTAATCGCAGAAGTCGAATTGAGTGTTAGCTTAAGGCGAAAGCTTTGCCCGCGAAATTCAAATTTTCTTACGTTTTTTGCAATTTGCAGATCAGTATTAGGTTGTATGTTTATTGAAATATGATTCGCGACCGAAACAAATATGAGTTTACAGAATTATAATAATTAAAGTCATCAATACAACTCTCTAAGACCAAGTAAGTCTATTGAATGACTATTTCATGAAATCTTGACATTTGATGATTATACTAAGTTAAGGAGTTGTATTACTGATTCTCATCATCTGCCTAGCATTTTCCCAATTATATTGGGGTCGGCTTCCAGTCAAACAGGATGCAGCTGAATATCAGTATTTTATATGGAGCGACTGCCTATCTGATCTCCACAACCCCGTTACTGGGTAACACGATACCCTTTGGTAAGACTGGTTGTCAGACTTTCGGGCTTCTGACGACCCGTAACGACTGTCAAAGATCCACGAATGAAAGCCGGGACCAACGGCTTATCGTGCCTTCCGAGGCACGGAGGGGTCTTGATATGGAAAGATGGTCACCCATCCACGGACCAACCACCCGATCCGATTAACCCGATCGATCGACCCGTGCGGCTGTTATTACTTAGCCACAAGCCAAGTTGTATTACTGATTCTAATGACTATAATTCTGTAAATACATATTTGTTACGGTCACGAAACATATAATCAATTTACACCCAGACACTGAGCTGCAAATTGCAAAAATCGTAAGAAAATTTAAATTTCGCGGGCTACCTTGGCGGCTTACCCCTTAAGTCGATAACTAAACTTGTTTTCCGACTTTTAGTTACATTTCAAATTGACTGTCGGATAGTTTTCAATCAGTGGAGTCAACCACATAATAAATGAAGATACTGGCTATGAGCTTGATACAATCAATCTTAAGAATGGCAAGAGTTAAAAAAATTATGGACAGCAAGAAAATAAACATTAATTTTTAAGATAATGTAACATGCATAATTATTTACTGTTGAAAAGTATTTCTGTAGCTAAACAAATATTTTTATTAGGCAATTAAAAATAAGCCTTATTTAGCTGCTTAGCACCTTCGTCTATCATGTCGTAAAGTCGTAAAGTATTTAAGCCGCTATACAAGAAAATGTAGTCGTTTAGCTCATTACAAGGCTATGTAGGACTGCCATTGAGGTGTTAATTTGTGTAACTTATTTAATGTATGTATTATTGCGTCATCTGCACCTTACGTGACATTCAAATTCATAGAACTGCACTCTTATTTAAAAGTTAGGCAAACAGTAAAACCACAAAATTATTAGCTGTAATTCTATGTTCGACGGTCTTTAGTCACGGCCCGATTTACGTCAAAGTGGAGAGAAGAGGAGAGATTGTATCGTCAACAACCAATAGGACGGTATTGCTTTGATAAGTCGAGAGATGTCAAAATAACTTAAACCTTTTGTTTTTACGGGACACCCCTCACTTTGTACCAGCCGAAATCTGTCCACTTGTAAATCTTCCATTTTTTACAGACCTCTTTAAAATGCACAGGTTTAGTCTAAGAACAAATTCCATCCACCCAAAAAAATGCGAAAAAAGAAATTGCGTCAAAAGAGAGTTAGAAACTCTTTCAAACGGAAATTGCTAGTAACAATAGCTAGTTCTAAAAATTTAGTATTTACTAATGTATTTCCTCGTTCCCACAGAGGCGGATGGGGCATATCGCCGCGTGGTGCCGGCTACACGTTCGGCCAGGACATCTCGGAGACGTTCAACCACAGCAACGGGTTGACGCTGGTCTCCAGGGCCCATCAGCTCGTCATGGAGGGCTACAACTGGTGCCACGATAGAAATGTCGTCACTATCTTCTCAGCACCCAATTACTGCTATAGGTAAGTTCCACTGCTTCACTAAGGGTGCAAACAGTTTGCGGTTGACTGACGACGTGAAATATTTGGAGACATAATGATGGATGAGATGACAGGCGTTAACGTCGACAGACCGCTGTCTTGTTGCTCCCTAATCTAGTTTGCGCCAATACTAGAAAGGTAGATTAAATTCTCATAAGAGAATAGCTCATTTGGATACCTTGGTAACAATATACTAGGTCATGCAGCAAGGTGGAAGTTGCGCTGACTATCCAGGGTGCGCCACTCGTACATTTTAGCATAAACACTCGTTGAGGCTATTCTAATGCTGAAGAAAGGCTTATCTACTGATTTAGAACATTGATATAGCGGTGGAATCTTCGAATGGACGTCAATTCCGATAAAAATGGAAGTTGTCAATGTCAAATGTGAAGCAAATCGAACAATATAATAATGAGTTATCGCGATTTTCTGTATCAGTAGGATGATAGACAACTGCATTATTGTAGGCATTAGTGAGTCATCTTTGTGATGATTACTATGATGGTGGAAGTACCCGAAAATAAAAAAAGAAACTATTGTTTGTAGAATTTATGTAACTACATAAAAATACAAAACTTATAAAAGTCTGAATGGCCTTATAACAAACCATGCTAAAACAAAACTATTGGGTTTTTTTTATTACTATTTGAGTGAAACGTGGTCAGTGGTCATATATTAAGGGAAAACCAGTCATTGCAATCTTATTTTTCCTTAACAATTGTATGCACAGACGACACTGATTTCGTAGCTAAAATTATACCGTGCATAATAAGTGTGAACGCACTCTTCATGTAAAATATTCAGTACAAATCAAATACTTTCATTGTCATGAACTACGTTCTAAGCAACAGTGAACATAGTTAGGATAAAGCAAACAAACTTTTGATTTTGTCCAATAATAAGATAACAAATATTGGACCCAACGTTACAATTAACCTTGACATAGGTTCTAGAGAACGGAACACCAACATAATTCGCCCAATGAGGTCGCCCGAAGCTTAACAATGAACAAAATTGACTGTTTTGCATAAGTCCTCCAATACAAATTACGGACTTAACTGTGAAATGTTCTTAAAACAACTGTGTAACTGTACTAGACTCACATTGGTGTGTCTATTTATGTCCATCTGTATAAAAATGTCCATTTCGTTAGGTAATAGGTAATACGGGCCTGGTATCTGCAACTCCACGTCAATGCGCGGTGTCCATTCCGTTACTAGCCAAATATCAGATAATATACCTAAAATCAATTCCTATAAAACCGTGTTATTTTTTGCATTCCTATATTTTTCTGATAAGGGCAAATTATTGTTTTTCGTTGTAAATAGTACATTACTGCCGCTGCCTGCAAAAGGGGCATTAATGGACGGACCACATACATACGTGAGTCTCATCAATGCCTGGTTGCAGCCAAGACTTGTACAGTACTTTTCTCAAATAATGTGCGGAAATTCAAACTAAGTAAATCTATACAAATAAATAAAATTGAAGTGTTTGTTTGTAATGACAAAATAACAGCTTTTTACTAAATTCAGATGAAAGTATATACGGTACTAATAACAAAAAAACAATTTTAAAATTTTTTGTCTGTTTTGCCTGTTTGTTCCGGTTCATCTCCGAAACGGCTGGACCGATTTTGACAGGACTTTTTCACTACCAGATAGCTGGTGTTATATGGAGTAGCTTAGGCTACGTTTATTTTAGAAAAAGAATTATGGTTCCGCGCAAAAAAATAAACGCATGATGAAATTGTGAATAAAATCCTATTCAATAGGGAAGTATTGACAACCTGTCAAAAACTCACAGTTGAGAAACCATCCCAAAGTTAGTAAATTAGTCGACTTGGGCCCCCCAGATCATCGCGAACCACTGGCAGTTAGCCCCGCTACCAACCAGCTGATTGGCTATTAGCAGCGGCATGAACTACTCGCGAGAATTATATTGCAGCTCATGTCGACACGATAGAAGATAAACATTTCTAATTATTACTAAAATAAACAATATTGTTAATTTCATTTTACAATTAAAGTAATATCGTCAAGACATGCGATAGCCGTCTTAAAACAACCACAGGAGAAAGTCACATCGTGGACACTCCTAATCTAAACATAGCGATAGAATTCGATTAGATAAAGTTTACCTGAGCGTCGCATCGAACAATATGCTCTTACGCAACCAGCTTTAATGTAAACACGATTGTTTCAGATGCGGTAACCAAGCCGCCATTATGGAATTGGATGATGCGCTTAAGTATTCATTGTAAGTATTGCTTGTCTTTATAATCTAGCTCCATTCTATGTACTAGGTATATGAAAGCCATGAAAAGTTCAACGACTTCCCTTACTCAAAATGTGTCTTGTTTCAAAGAGATTTAGTTTATTCTGGGAAAAATTGTGTATTTATGAAGCTTGGATTGGCTTCGGGGAATACTGGCGTGATGTTATGTTCTTATAGTTTTAAATCTGTAGTCAAGTACCTAGTGGAGTGCAAGCTCTTCTACTGGACCAAAAAGTTTACATCTTCTCTACTGTAACCAGGGGGTCTACTCCGAAGCGATAGATCCGAAGTATTGGCCGAATGTTCGGACGTTTCCTACTACACTTTATTCTATTTCGTCTAGTCGGTTCGGATCCGAACGAACTTCACTTTGACGTTTGGTCGGATCCGAACCGACCGAACGAAATAGAAAAAAGTGGATTTATCGCTTCGGAATAGACCCTCAGGAGAAAGGAAACTACGAAAGATTTTTATACTGGGTTTATGCATATTACTATACACATGCTGGGTAAACCACATTAATGAAAAGCATGTGTGTAGACATTTCTAGAACAGTATATTCTGAATAGGCGACCATCTACCGTAAGTGGCTGTAAGTATATAGCCTATGTTGTAGGGCTTCCCTACTTCAAGGTGCTGTGATTGTCACGAGTAGGAACTTGACCTTCACGATAATGAGGGACGATAGAGGGAATAGAGAGTAGTTACTAGTCATACCACGACAGTTGTCTATAAGGGAAATGAAATTTCAGTAGCGGAAACCAGTATTAAATTAAATATTGCTTGAATAAATAAAACAATCATGCTTTACGAAAACTTAGTTAATTATTCAACTGATGCATGGTGGGAAGATTATGCATTCTTTTCTTTCTATAGATTTATTTATTCTATAAATAATTTTCTGCCAAGTATTTAGGTTCTGGAATGATTATAAGCGCAAAGTGATGACTAAAATTTGATATTCAACATCAAATAAAAAATCGACTAAGTCGATTCCCAACCATGGATATTGGAAAATATGACCTAATATTATCACACGGTCATTATGTAAGTTTGCCCTAGAATGTGATACTAATGAATTTGTTATGTTTTCAGCCTTCAGTTCGACCCGGCTCCGCGACGCGGTGAGCCGCACGTCACGCGACGAACGCCAGATTATTTCATGTAGGCTGCACGTAAGTAAAACCTTTTCACACCATAATATAAGCAAAGTTTCAATGGTTATTGTGGGGTCCCATAGTGATTAAGCTGTCATAATTTAATTGTGGGTTAGCGGTCTTGGCAAGCGGTCGTTAAAACTATCAGACAAAGCCAGAGTTCAGGTAGAGCCAGCAAGGGTTAAACAACTATTGTAACAATGCACCTCGACCGTGACTCACCAAAAGGCTATCGGTGGTGAGGGGAAAGATGATATAAATGAGTAGTGTATAAGACATATTTGTTTGTTGCAGAGGAGGCGCATATCAAGCGGGCGGAGAGTGTGTGGAGCGAGGCGAGTGCGGCTGGGGGCGCGTGCGTGCGGCGCGCGCGGCGCACGCACGTGGCGGGTGCTGGCGCGGGGCTGGCGACGCGTGCGGGGCTGGTGGCGCGCGCGGGTGCGGGGCTGGCCGCGCGCCGCACGCACCGCGCGCGCCGCGAGAGTCTCGTGCGGGTGGCGCACTGGCTCGCGCACGTGTGAGCACGGTCCGTCCGCGCGCGTGCACTCGCAGGCCCGCCGCCGGGCGCGCCCGGTTCGGCACGGCACGTCGCAGGCCTGCAGCCTGGCGCCGCCGGCCGCGCCCGGTCCGCGTCGACCCGGCAACGGCCGGCGGCGCCGGGCGCGCTTTAAATTGTAAGTGGTTGTCACCAGTCGCAAAGTTAGGTTCTTGCCGTTCACTGTGCATTCGCTCCGCGCTAGTTATGCTGGTATGTTCATGCCCCGCGGCCGGATGGAGCGCGACGTCCCTCACGTTATGATTCTATACAATATAATATGTATCGAAGACGATTGGACCTCATTAAACTCGTACATTTACTAAAACAGTGGTTTTATTTCGCATTCGTCTCGTGTCAGCATGGATCGACAGGCGAGCAATGGACATACCATCATAATGAAATCTTTGGTGACTAAATGTGCGCCTTATTGGATTCCCATAAAGCTTATGATCTTACATCTAATGTGCAGTAATGGAACTTATAATTAGTGAAAACAACATGATTATTGTCAATCTAGCAAATATAATGATGTTTTTCGAGTTAAGTTACTGTAGATCAAAATCTGTTACGAGTCGCATCCTATAACTTTGTATTTTTAGTTGCTTTACAAATGAAATATTAAAAGATTTTTGTTTACAATTTGATATTTACATTACACAATACTACACATACTGCGGGGGTATTGATCGAGGTCTACAAAGCAATAGTAAGCATTTAATTTTATGACAGAATGGCATTATGTAATTATTTTTATTATATAACTATTATACATATAATATTATAATATCTTTAGTTCGACTGTAAGTCTGCGTAAAAGTATTAGGAATCTTTACTGTTTATACCCCAGTGCAATCATTCTGTCATAAAATGTGTCGAGAGAATGTTTTGCATTTTGAGATTTATTATTCAAAATTCTCCTTTTCTTGTGCCACAGTACCTGTATGACATGGAATAGTTTCACAAGAGTGGAGCTTTGTTTTTTTTTATTATATATTTGATTATAAAATAATTTTAGGTAATTTTGTAAATACCTAAAGATCAAGGCGCCCGATAGGTTGTTATTGTTTAAACTAAGTGTCGAATATTTTTCCATTATTGTACTCATGTCATAAAGGAGGTAAGTAACTAAACATATTAATAACAGTTTTATAAGAGATCATTGCGAACTGGGAAATTGTTTTACAACATCTTAGGATAGAAATTTATAACAAGGGGTTATATTGAAAGTGTTAAAGCATGTTTTTTTAAGATTACATACTCACTGATAAACCCCGGTTTCCTTTACAAAGCATTTTTTCTATTTATAGAATAACTGACAAAAGCAATTTTATATTCCATTTCCAAGTAGAAAGCGTGTACTTATTTAAGAATCTGAACAGTGGACAGTTTCTTTTGTCAGTGCCATCTTTCAATTTAAAATAAAATTTCAGATTTATAAAATAATTGTAATATTTGTTTTTATTTCCTAAATTAAACGCGTGCGTACTAATTATACAAAGACCTTACCCACCAATGACACCTGAAGCCACACGTTTCGTTGATCTAAGTATTAAGTATGTAAGTTATAGATAAAAAATAAAATATAATATCCTTAAAGAAAAGAAAAAAAATACAAAAAAAAATGAGAATGTATGGCGAGCCTCGTTCGCGTGAAATAAGACAATCAATAACTAGCACAAGTTTGATTTTTCTGCTTTTGGCGTTATTTCACCCAATCGAAGCTCGTGTAAATTTAAAATTAAGGCTTTCCTGGCAAACTGCATAGGCGATCGACATTTAAAATATTGAGAAAATCTTGGATCTTTTGTATGCATAGTTGTGTTCATGTGTAAGTGGAACTCGATACTGTTGATATGCGCCGACTACAGACTTAATTAATATACATACTTCCATCTGGATTCGCTACACAATGGCAATAATTTAAAATGTAAACACAGTACGGTAAAATAATTATTCTTGCAACGTGTACTATGCCTGTTGATAGGAATTAGATATAATAAATAAAATTAATTATAAAATAAGGGGTTTTCTTTCATTCCAAAGTAGAAATAAAAAATCAATAGTACATGAAAATAATTTATTATTATAGATACATTGTTTTTTGCAGTCCATTTATGCATTTTATACATTTCATCGATATATACAGATATCTTCGAGTTCTGTCGAGTAGACAAATTACATGTACTTATAAATTATTTTAATTTTATTCTACTGTTAAGAGGCCTGTTGCATTTTGTCACCTCTTCGCTCAAATGGGACAAAATTTTTAAGAATGTTAAATGAAAAGATGCTTTTTTGAAAAATATAATCAATTGGCGAACTAATAAATAATATTAATTTAATAAGTAATTAATTAATAAAAACACATTTTTATTGTGGTATTCAACTCATCTCAAAAACAGATCATAATACTTATTGAGCCGTGTTTATTAGGTAACACAATAGAAATGTGTTTTTAATCATTATCTATTGAATTAATATTATTTATTAGTTCGCGAATTGATTACATTTTTCAAAAAAGCACCTTTTCATTACTGTCCATCCATCCATCCTTAAAAATTTGGTTCCGTGTGTGCGAGAGAGGTGACAAAATGCGACAGCCGTCTTAAGTTTTACCTGCATCTTTGGTGCTACAACATAACGGTGTGTAACAATACGTAATAGTAAATATTGAAGCTTAGAAAAAAGTTAAAAAAAAAACGAATATAGTGTCAAAAAATAAAATGTCAACCGAACTTATCAGTGCTTTAAAAACAAGAACAAAAAAACTGCGCTATTGTTCTCCGAACTGTTTTATGTCACATTTAATGTGTTTAAAGAATTTAATCTTACATATAATATAGTTTTGTAAAACGAAAGAAAGACTCATCACATACGTGGAATGAATCATCTTAAAAACTATCCTTGTCACCCTGTTTATAAACACAACACCAAATGTTTTTTGTAGTTGACAATTATTACTATTATGCTGGGGCCGCACCTGCGTTTTTTATGACAAAGTAATGCGTGCCGAAACTTCGTATGTTTTGCTCGCTAAAAAGTTATCGCGCTAATGCAGTGGTCACATTTGTGGCTTCATCATTTTAACGAATTATCGTGCAATAATCCTGTTTTATTTTTTTAGGATGATGGGTTCAGCTTCAAAGTTTTGTAAAATATCCAGCACCATTTCGTCGCACACAATTCCAACTAAATTATTTCGACAGAGCGTCTATGCAGTGTGCCACGCTAATTAGCGCGCTAAAACCCTTTGATATACCGCCACCCGGGCGACAAGTGCTACACAGTCCGAACTATCGCGACGATAGCCGATAATGGTTGGTCACATCTGTGTGTATCGTATCACTGTACGAAGCTTCGTCACGATAGACGCATGTGCGGCCCCAGCATTATGTTATGCGTTCGGCTAGTCAATAGTTGTCGGGTAGTCGTAATACCAACCCAACTAGTCAACATCATCGTCTATACACGCTTTAAATTAACTATAGATCTTTCGTGGACATCCGGTGAAGAGGTAAGAATTTAACATGAACATGTTAAATACTTACGCAATCACTCACTAAAGGGAATTAGTAACACATTCATACGTATTTAGAAGGTTTCAACTTATATCTCCCCACTTTTTCCAACAATTGTTGTTTGAACAACATTATTAAATTTTAATTGAAAAACCATCGACGAAATAGAGGTTAAAATAACCTTATTGTAAAATAAAAAATATCTTGCAAGGTGATTTAAATTTAGAATTTCCGGTAAGTTATTAAATAATCAAATCAAAGCACTCAATTTATAAGTGGCATCCATAGGTTTTTCTGATCCATAACGACCGAACCCAATAACCTGTTTTCAGTAAAAGACAGATCGCTATTGATGGTAGACAGTATAATTCTATCTGTCCTTATGTCAGGCCGGTAAGATTCCATAATCTCTTTTAGATTATTGGGACGTTAAAACCATAGATAGATAGGTTATTGGGTTCGGCCGTTAGTTTACATTTTCATCAGACACTTTTGGAACACACCATAGAGCGTCATAGATCTTTTTCTGTTACCGTTTTCTATATCAACACACGAAAGCGTTTGATTTTGTTCAAAATAGAAATGGCAGGTATATCCACTGGAATCCATTTTAGTCATTATAAAATCATGAATATTTAAATTGGCGTAGCAGGCTAACCAGTTCTATGAACTCAGTAATGGCTTTTGCGTAACACTGGCATTTTAAGTATATTCAAATATTTTAAAAAAATATTTTGATACGTGAAAGGTAGCAAAGGCTAAAGCGATTGAGTAATCTCTTTTGATGCTGGATGTGATGTGCCAACAGGCGTAAGACTGAAATATTCTTACACTAACTATACTTTGTGGAAAGCAGCAAAGGCACGGAATTTACATTTATTCCTAAATTAAATCTAAATATTGTCTATTATAAATACTTTTTGACGGGTACACGCGTATCAGGTTCGGATGCAATCTTCCATGTCTTTGGAAGATTGTCTCCGAACTTGACATGCGTATTTCGCCATTTTTTATTTTTGATAAACGGCGAAAGCTAACTATCATTGATGGCCTCTCGCCCTACAACTTTGCTATAAGGGTGGTCGCACACCTGACTGAAAATTCGTCGCGTAACGTCCGAACGGACAATTAGATAATAAAACATTCAACCTTACACACTCAACCGATGATGCGTTAGTGCGTCGAGCATACTAACTAAGTTACGCCCAACGCAACTTTCGTCAGATGTGCGACCACCCTTAATACAGGAGCCATTATCCCTCAGGGGTCTACTCTGGCCAAAGCAAGAGTCAGGGTCAACCAACCAGGCCGTCCAGTATCTCTTGAGGGGTTTAGTGCGTACTAACACAAAACTGTCTATTGGATCAATATTTACGTAGAATTTATGCTGCGAATAAAGCCCGATTTACACAGTGCGATTTAATTGCCTGTGGCATGATAGAAGATAATAAGAAACTTGCGTCGTGTAAATGGGGCTTTACGAATATAGTCACTTTTACTCTGAAATATATTCTATTTACTAAACATAATATACAAAATAGAGTACTATACTATATCTATGTACTTATATGATAAATACAAGTTATAGTGAGCATTACAAGTTTCAAATACTGATTTTATATAAGTACTGACTGAAGAAAAATGGTGTGCGCAATTTACTTCGCCATTCATTTAAATTAAACGAGAATAACTATTAGGTATAGGTACAAGAGTAGAATAGTCATGGGTAAACACTATGTGCGTTTGGCCATAAAAAAGTATCCACCTAAGCAGAGTATTAGTTTACCTAAATAATGCACTTAAGGGTTTTTTGGAACGAAGTTCTTCAACGCGTCTTATGGTAGGAGTAAACTGGCAGAAATTGTGACGTAACGAAAAAGCGTTATGCCGTCAGTTTCAAATGTCAAAGTTTTTGTTTTTAATAAACAAAAAATTATGCTCTATGATTCTTTTTAATCTTGTTTTATGTATATATACATATTATTATTTTAAGTCTGTTAGCTTATATATTATGTAAATATTATATTCCAAAATAAAGGAAAAATACCATTTCTATTACCACTAAATAAAACAAAAACTTTTGAAACTTGTGATCATTACTAGATGCGTCTGTATTAATACATATTATACTTACAGCCAAAGGAACTTCGTTCCAACCTGGTGTCCCACGACACCACCCCACTTTTTTTTACTGTCCGACTCATTGCCTATCGGTAATTGACGTTATTTGAGGCTGTCAACACAAAGTGATCGGACGTTTAAATTCAGCTTTAAAAATCAAGCATTTTTTACCTAAGATTGCTATCTTTAAAATATAAGCTATTTTCAAACGAGTAAGAAAGCCTAATCATTGTGCGCAAAAGCCACCATCTTCAAATAACAGTGGGTCAAAGCAAAAAATCACCGAAAAAGCCGCCATTTTGTCGTCATTACGTGACTTTCATCCCTGTGTCCAGTTGCAGCAGCTGCTTCATGAGTTCGTACGTCGAGAAGGAGGTGGCGACCATTGGTATCGCTCTGATGTAGTTGATGCTCATGCCTCTGTACAAACCCTTCACTATCCCGTTCTCACGGTATATGAGGGTTAAGGTCTTGACCATACCAGTGCTGTGAAATGGTAGAGAGTTGATTAGTGGGAGGCATTGTTATCTGTGTGTAGTAACGGCCGAACCCAATAACCTATTTTCAGTAGAAGACAGATCGCTATTGATAGTTGACAGTATAATTCTATCTGTTCTTATGTTAGGGCGGTAAGATTCCATAATCTCTTATAGATTATTGGGACGTAAAGCCATAGATAGATAGGTTTTTCTATCTCCAGTATGCCAAAACTGGTGACAGATAGGTTATTGGGTTCGGCCGTTAGTAGACAATCGCCATATTCAGCAAGTTCTCCTGGGTTAGTGTCAAGGTGCATCGCTGGCACAAGTCAGAAAATTTTCAAAATATTATACCTTTACAGATAAAAAAGAACATAGAAACAGCAGCTTGCATATAAATAAGAAGAAAATGTGAGCCCAGCATCTTTTAAAATGAAGACTCGACATCATTGTTTTTTAGATTTTTTTCAGGTCGTCTCGCTATCGCCTGTGTGGTCTGCCGCGATGCCTTCTGGCTGTGTTAGGGCTCCACATTCCACATATTGGTTATTAACTAAAATTCCTGTGACCAGAATAGCAGATGGTGGTCTACTAATTCGACGGCCGATTAAAGTAGGTACCAATTAAGATTTAAAGTACTAAACACATATGTTAGTAGGTATGTGTAAGGTACGTTTTACGAATACAAATAATTACAGTATGGACTCCAAAGCAAGTTATTAATTTATAAAAGGGAATATCAAGTTAAAATAATTAGAAAATAAACCTTATAAATATAATAATATACAAAAATATGATTAACCAACCTCCTGCAAGTGTTGCCAACACCATGTGTAAAAAACATGCAATCAGAAATTTCGCTGCGTTAATTAGGAATAAAATCATATGTATATTAGAATACAGAGAGAAGGGGGCACGGTGCAAGTAGGTACATACATATTATTATCATTACGGCAAAAATGCACCGTTTTACTAAATTGATTCACTTTGATTGGCGCAGAAATAAAAAGTAGTCCTATAACAGACATTCATTGTACTATTGACAGCAGCCACCCAACAGCAACCCTATTGTAACAAGAACGAAGATCATTGTGATTTTGACAGAATTGTCAGTGGCAGCAATCCAACAGTAACCTTATTTTATCGAGAATAAAGGTCACTATGATTTTGACAGTGATGCCAGTATCAGAGGTAAGTTGAATTTGGTCTTTTCAATTTGGTGGTTTTATCCAAATTGAAAGGTAAATGTGAACCGTGTATTATTGCCATTAGGTAAATAATTATTTATTTATGCATTCATTACACGGTGCTTATACATTGTAGGGTATCAATATTTTGTTGACTCAGTTACATACAAAGTAGAATGTTAGTCAATTACATATTTTGCGCAGTTATGCCATTTAGTAAAAGGTATAATATTATATTTTCTGTGCTTATGTACTGAATTTTTAGTATCTACTTATCCCAGCTATATCTATATCACCTATCTACAAAAATATCCAAACACAGACTAAGTAGTTTAATATATGAAGAATCATCATCTGCCTAGCCTTTTCCCAACTATGTTAGGGTCGGCTTCCAGTCTAACCGGATGCAGCTGAATACCAGTATTTTTAGTATTTTACATGGAGCGACTGCCTATCTGACCTCCACAACCCAGTACCTGGGCAATACGATACCCCTTGGTAAGACTGGTTGTCAGACTTTCGGGCTTCTGACGACCCGTAACGACTGTCAAAGATCCACGAATGACAGCCGGGACCAACGGCTTAACGTGCTTTCCGAGGCACGGAGGAGTCTCGGTATGTAAAGATGGTCACCCATCCACGAGTTTAAGATATGAAGACTGTTTGTCAAAAATAATGCCCGCTGTAAGCACGTGTTTATCCATGTGCAGTTGGAAATATTTGAAACGTGCGACGTCGGTACAGTGGCATACCTGTGCAGCTTAAACGATTGCCCAATGCAATGTCTTAGTGCAACATATAGAATGTGTACATGCCTTTATGTGCGAACGACCTCCGTCGATTCTCAGGTCGGTCAGTGTTATTGCGTTTTTCCATCTGGAATTTCTCAGTAGCAGCCCGGAGTCTGGATTTTTTTATTTTTATTTAAGATAGGTTTGCTCTTGACTCTAGTCTAGGTCAGAGATGACAGAGACAAAGTCGACGATGGAGCGAGCTTTGTGTCCGGTTGGAGGCAATAAACTGGCCTATTACCTGGGACTTAAAAGTAACGTGTACTATAATTACACCTCAGCCTAACCCTTCGGAGATTACAGGCATGATGTTGTGTTATTACCTCCGACAACTTTACTCCTGGTTTCTGAAAGTCTAGTCAAGACTGATCGGTAAATGTACTGTCGAGTCTCATATCATAAGCATAAGCTTAATCAGCCTATAATGTTTCCACTGCTAGGACACAGGCCTCCTTCGAGGGAGTGGGCCGTAATCTACCACGCGGTCCCAGTGCGGGTTGGCGTCTTCAAATTTTTGGTTCTAGAACATGCCGGTTTCCTCAGGATGTATTCCTTCACCGTTTTGAAAGCAGTGGTGATGAAATTATTTATACAAAGTAAAGCGCCTGCCTGGGTTCGAACCCACGACCTAAAACTCGGTAAGTCGGGGCCGTTACCACTGGACCACCAATGCTCGAGTCTCAAGTTAGGTCTGATTTAATTGAAGAATTTATTCGTTACAAGCCGTGGGCCCGATGAATTTCTCATCGGCAAAATGACGAACTTCCACACAAACTATCATCTCCCATTTAACCCCTATAGACAATGAATTTGTCCAAAAATCCTTCCTTAGTACTCACTTTCGTTATACAACATGTCCCGAAAGTAACGCACAAGCTCTAAAGGGGTCATTGTACTCATCATTATGAACAACTTTTACTATGGAGGCCAATCATGAAATCGCGAAAAAAAATTAGCTCTTCCCTACATTTTGACGAGTTATGCGAACATAAATGTAGAAAACGGCCGATTTATTTTTCGCGATTTCAGGTTTGGTCCCATAGTAAAAGTTGTTCATAATTATGAGTACAATGACCCCTTAAGAGGTTGTGTGTTAATTCCGGGACATGTTATGTAAGGAACACTTGCAAAATTTCGTGCTTCTTAACCCAGTAGTTTAGGTTGTGCGTTGTCTGTCAGTGAATTTAAGTAGAAGATTAGAAGGCGAGAGAGAAGTCTGCAAGTTTCGAGCGACCATTATTTTTATGACTACGTAATCGCGCAAAGAACAAGCGTAATAAATATGCTGACATACCCAAACCTCGCCGTCTGCGCGTCCATGCAAGCCAGCTGCATGCGACGTCTGGTCACGTCCAGCGGGTAGGAGATCGACTGCGCCACCGCCCCCGCCAGACCGCCGCAGAACAACTTGCCTGGCACTGTTAATACTAGACCTCCTGGAAACAGTAAAGTATTTAAAAAAAATATTTGCAGTTATACCTCCATATTACATTATACTATAAACCTCCCCTGGGTTCTGCCAGTCGTTGTTACGATTATTGGAGATAGCTTTTTGTTTGGATTTTAGACGGTGGAAGATCCTCCCACCCCATTTCCCCCAGGCGGAGGGTATCGGGCTAAAGGGACGATTTTTGTCCAGAAGCAGATGCCTTTTACAAAGGAACCACAGTTTTAGCGATTCTATACGCCTCCGCGAACATTTAGGTTTTGTATGCAGCTTTGAAGTACCTAACGATACGGAGAGATCCTAAAAAAATCCATTAAATCATTTACTTAAATGACTTATAAAGACAGAACAGATCTTAATTGTCACCAGTTTATTGCTTATTATTACTAGTATTGTATTATCTTTACCTCACGGTTGCTATTTATAAGAATTACCTTGGCATTATGTACCGACCGACATAATTAATAAAAGAATCTTGCTAATATGAACAAAATAAAAATCGAAAGGACTTAAGCGCGGTTTTAACTGCCAAAATAATATCAACCTTGCGCACGTTCAAGTAAAGTCGATATTAAATAAACAGTCTGCGCCGCACAAGCATGAAGGTGGATAGCACACTACATTTTATATTCGAGTTTAAGAGCGGGGGCACACGATGCGTTGCGGGCCGCACCGCTTGTGTGCCCGCCGATACGGCGACATCTTTGCGGTGTGGCGCCGCAACGCATCGTGTGCTCCTAACCTAACGTATCTCAAGCTCTCGCGTCTCTGTGGCAGCAAAAAACGCATTGTATTCGCTTCGACAGGTGTGTACCAACCCTAAGTAGTTACCTACTTCTATTCACTATAGCAAGTTGCATGCGTAATAATTTTGCATCGAAACGGAATGAATCCGGAATTTTTCAATAACGTTTCATATTGAACGTGATGCAGAATAAGGCATGAATATCGTTGTTCTACCTATTTAAATATACAATGTGGAGACGACGATGTAAACTTTGTATATCTAATGACGTTCCTAGTCTGCATACAAAAATTTTATCAAATACTAGCACATCCCGCGCGACTTCGCGTGGATTTCGTACTTTAGTACCCCTTAGGGGTAGATGTTGAAAAAACCCTAATATACGTTATTCTTTATTTTTGGTCAGTACAAATACTGCGTTTCGAGTTAATCGGGCCGCGCGTTAAAATTCATCCATACAAACTTTGACACCCCCCATTCCCCTTTTAAGGGGTAGTTTAGAAAAACAAAAACAAAACTAGGAAAATCATCTACTTTTACAATGTTTGTAAATATGCGAGCACCATGTATCTATCACATAATTAACTTATCTGTCATTGCTTCATTTTTAATTGTTTTTACCTATTGTGGTTAGTAATTTTATTCTAGGTGCATCGTCTTCACATATAATAATATAATCAATGTATACAAAATATTGTAAAACATAAGAGTAAAGTTGGAGTTTCTTGCCCATTCCTCTCCATACGAAACTACCTTTTGGAACTAGAATCGATTTTATTTTCTTGTAAATCTTTGACGTTCAAAAGTGCCTTTTATGTGCCAATTTAAAATAAATGATTTGACTTTGACTTTGAAAAAATGACAAACTTCATAATTTACTTAGATAAGTATTCGTGCCAAGTTTCAAGTTTATCAACTCAAGAAATAAGATTTTTCATACAAACGAAATCCCCCCTTTTCATCCCCTTAAAGGTCGAATTTCCAAAAATCTTTCCTTAGTGGATACTTACAACATAAAAGGCATCAACTGCCAAAATTTCAAGTTTGCAGGCCCAGCGGTTTTGGCTCTGCGTTGATGAATCAGTCAGGACAAGGAATTATACAGGGTGTAAGGAACAGCCCTCCTCAAACTAACAGGGTGCATTCAGCTCCTTATTTTGAATCATATTCTACCAGAAATATTTTTTTATCGTATTTTCAGTTACTATTCCTTTATTTCAATGTAAATTTACATTATCTGTACGCAGCACTCCATTTATGTAAATAAAACAGCTAAAATAAAAAAATCAGCAATGGATGTTAAAATACTTGGCGACCGAAGGCTCGCTGCGCTGCCGTTCGTTACGCGCGTTTTGCCTCGGTAACGATACATTGTGTGTGAGGTAATAAAACAAATCAGGTTTATTGGATTCCCATAACGTTCCTGAAATAATTTCATGTACCTACCGGTCATCTTAGTATGATATACTGAATTGACCCCATCAGTCTGGTGAGGGCTGTCCCTTACACCCTGTATATGTATAATTAACCAACAGTTTAATCACTGTAGCCAGTTGGTTGACCGGCAAAACCTATAATCAGCCCATCAATACTATTTCAGTTTGTTTGATAAAATTATTTTGCTAATTCAATGTTAAGATTTATTTGATAGTTTCAAAATACTATGTACCAGTATTTTCATTTATTGTCGTATTGTTGTCTCTACAGTTCATGATTTAGCTCTAAACTTCCTAACATGATTCAAAGAGGGTAGATGCCGAACAAAGTTTGCTGAGCCGAATGAATGCCGTATACCGTGTAACGGGATAAATCGGGACGAAATTTTAAAATGGATTTTAACGTTGAAATAATATAATTTATTGCCAAAACGGACTCTAATGCGTTTACTGTATAATAATTAACGATAAGTGTTCTTGTTGGCAACTGACTATATTATTTCAACATTAAAATCCATTTTAAAGTTTCACCCCGATTCACCCCGTTACACTGTATGTGTAGTTGCTTCGGGTCGGCTTTGTTGTTCAACAAATACTGCCGAATCGAACGTGCCGACCCGATCAATAGTGTTGCATCCCTGATCCATGGGAGGTCTACTACTAGTTCTTACCTGCTTGCATAAATATACAGGTTTTTCGGTCCCGATGTGTCGGTACAGGTCGGTACTGATAGGTATAGATAACAGATCAACCCAAGAGAGCCCGGTATGAAAAAGTGTAGTCGGTTTCAACCTCTTTTTTTACGTGTGAGAGCATACAGAAAGTATGGGACTATTTTACCCGCATTGATCGGTACCGATCCACTCACACTTATCCGTACTGAGTACCTACGTAACCTGAATCTTTATGCAAGAAGCCTTAGGTCCACGAAACGATCAATTGCGATTGATCAATTTCTATTGCAGTAATATTGACAATCGCTTCAATTGCACTTGGTAGACGGTCAATTTGCGCATCAATGTGTATCAATCACGTAAAAATAGACAATAGCGATTGATCGTTTCGGGGACCCTTTACTGTTGATAACATTTCACGTACCGGTATTTCTATCACACTTTCTGCAGAGCTGGGTAGGCAGGTACTTCATACAGAAGAACTTGAGTGACTCGAAGCAGTAGAAGCTGAAGCCTGCGTACGGCACCATGCCGCACAACGTGGGCACGAAACCGCGGTACAAGGCGCGAATACCGCCCTCCTGAAATTTACAAAATATATATATATATATATTAAGTGTGTTTTCAGCAATGTTTGGAAGAGAAGGAAGCTCCCAATTGCTGCGTGGTCCCAATTCAGCGGCTTTGTCTCTCGGTTTAGGCTGGAGATTTTAATTCCAGATCATTTTTTTCTAGCAAAAAGTGGGTCTCGTATTATTTTGTCAAGTGTGTATATGAGGTAAGAAGCCACACAAGTTCACACCTGGACTAGATACCTGCTCCGGCTCTCAGAATTTTCTAATTTTCTGTAGCAATTATTCTTGCGAACACTTCTTTTATTTGAGGCTTTACATCAAAATTTTAAGCCTAGGATTCAAATCATCATGTCAAAGAAAAGGACTGTGCCTTGCTTTGCTTTTAGTCAGTGGCAGATTTCACTGGGTACATTCCAGATCGAATAATCTCCGTTTCTATTTTTCCTGATGATCCCAATTATATAAAATACATTAATATCAATCAACATACCGTCCGGAACATAGTGGTAGCCGCATGCGCGATGCCCTTGTACCTATGTTCCCCCGTGATCTGGAACGCGAGGCGCGCGCGGATGGTGTCCAGCGGGTACGTCAAAGTGACAGCTGTCACTCCAGCCCACGCACCTGCGATGAACTTGTCGCCGTGTTGCACTATCGGCAGGTTGATGCGGCTTAGGTACTGGAAAGGTTATGGAGTTTCTTAGATCTGTATGAAGGTATATAAAGGCTTCTATTTGAGGGGATCGTGGCTTAACAATAACAGCCGAAAGAACCGATCGAGGGTTAAGATCTTTGACAGAAGCCCGAAAGTCTGACAATCAGTCTTACCATAGGGGTATTGTATGTACCACTTACTTATTATGTTGTTAACAGAAAATGGGTCATAAATTGCACTTTAGTAATTTGTGGATTGCAAAGGGATATAGGATAGATATAAGGTAGATAGGTACTAGATAGACAGCATTCCATAATTATTACAGACATATTCTTCATCTTCATAAACTATGAATCTAATTCGGCGACGCGTACCTAGGTGTAGGTACGCGTCGATCAGAACACTTCAACCGAAATCGTCCGATGTCATCCGATAATAAAGGTGATCGCACTCACTTTCTTTTACATATTATTATGTTTGGTGTGATCGGCCCGAATACTAGTATTCAGCTGCATCCGGTTAGACCGAAAGCCGACCCCAATATAGCTAGGGAAAGGTGAGGCAGATGATGACGATGGTTTGTTCGGCCGATGACGTACGAGCATAGTTCGACCGATAGGATAAGGTGTATCCGAACCTACTCATTGACTCCAAGAAATTCAGATGGGTTTGTTTAAAAAAAGGAAAGAAGATTTAAAATAGTTCTGAAACACCCACGTTGTGGTAGCCATAAACGACTTGGTAATTTTGCAAACATGGGAATTTCGGCGAAAGATCTACTCACCAATATAATGGAGGAAAAAATAATGTTTCTCACTCAAATCGTGATCACGCGTTTACCACGTTGACGCTAAAATATTTACTTTATTAATACCTATTTCGTTTCGACAACAAGATAACGATAAGTCAACATCACGCGTTCCAATAATGTGTGAATCAATAGCTTCTATATAGTCGCAAATAGTAACGTAATCTGTTTGGGGGCTTGGCTCTGATGAAAATAACTATCTTTTGTATAACGGGTTGGTTAACGGGCGGGCGGCCGCGGGCGCCTATATTCCATAATCACCTAAGGAATATTCAAATTATTTGCGGTCCAAGATGTCCGAGTTAAACAAACAACATGGTTCGATAACCTTTGAGTGTTTGTATTACGATTTGTAGTAGTAATTGCTATTTTGATAAATATGGCGATGGAACTGGGGTTTATTCACCAGTTTGGGTTCATCAACATCGGTGATAAAATTAAAATAAGTTCTTGTTAAGTCCTTAGCAGGTTTTAATAGAGAAGTGGAAAGAGAGTAGGGAGGCCTTTGCCCTGCGGTGGGACATTAGAAAGAAAGAAAGAAAAATTACAGGCTTTTAATAATAATTATTATTTTGTTAAAGTGTATTTGCTCATACGCTTCGCTGGGAGGACGTCATAACAGTCTGTTTGCATATACATCAGCATTCCGTGAAAGTCGTAAATACTATTGACGTTCGCTTCCCATCAACTACATATTTGCAAAAAACATGGTATACTAGCTGCTCCCCTTGGGTTCACCCGCATAAGTCTTGATCCCATGGGAATATCGGGATAAAAAGTATCCTATGTCCTAATCCAGGTCATGGTGTACCCATGTGCCAAATTTCATCCAAATCCGTTAAGCCGTTTTAGCGTGCAAGCGTAACAAACAAACAAACTCACTCTCGCATTTATAATATTAGTTAGGAAGTTAGGATTGAAGGCTTGAAGGTGGGCGAAGGTCTGCCAAATATCAGTTCTTAAAAAGCCACTATATATAGCGAAGGTTGAGAGACTCCTAGTACCTAAGTCCTATCTCTAAAACCAAGCAGTGGTTGTCCACAAGGAGCACCCGGGATCTCAGATAAAATATACTAGTGCTTGCTCTGCTCCCTATGCATGGGAATGCCAAGGCACTTCCTGACATCCAATTCAGGAGAAACATACTCTTTTCTCCCAAATATATTGGCTTCCTACAAACACCGACAAAAAACCGCCATATTGCCTCAGTCCCTATCTCCTATATTGACTAATTACCATCAACCTTTACATTCCACCTATCTACCATTAATCATTAGGGTTTTATATGACAAGTTATATTAATATCTAACTTCCGTGTATGGCACAGTCGTTAGTGGGTCGCAGCGTGTCATAATGTCATCACCACAAGCCGCGCCTCGCGCACTCTCTCTTTCATAAGGTCACTGGAGTTTCGTTTCCGTTCATG
The DNA here is from genome assembly GCA_947568875.1 of Fissipunctia ypsillon. Lineage (NCBI taxonomy): Eukaryota > Metazoa > Arthropoda > Insecta > Lepidoptera > Noctuidae > Fissipunctia > Fissipunctia ypsillon. The sequence continues at coordinate 5,984,930 of OX387660.1, read as the reverse complement.
CTTTATAGTTTATAAAATCAAAGTCAAATCGTTTACTTCAACTAACATCAAAGATAAACAAGAAAATAAAGTTGATTCTAGTTGTCTTTTCCAAAACGTAGTTTCGTATGGAGAAGAATGGGCACGAAACTCCACCGTTACTCTTTTATTTTTTTTTACAATATACATTAATTATATCATTATTATGTGAAGACAATGCACCTAGAATAAAATTACTATGCCACAATAGGTAAAAACAATTATAAATGAATTAATTATAAATGAAGCAATGACAGGTAAGTTAATTATGTCACAGATATGTACATGGTGCTCATTATTAATAGCAATCATTAGTTGATTGTAGGTACAACTCATGTTTATTCATAAAACTTAATGGACTGAGGATTAGGAGAAGACTTGGATGAATCGTCAAAAATTCGAGAGACAGCCGCTAGAAATTGTGACCGTTTGTGTTTTTTAGCAAGAGATAACGGTGCAACAAAACTATCTAGACTACAACTTCCTACGGTCGTTGTGTGTTTACCATAGGAGTAAGACCCTCGCAAACAATTGATCTATCCTGCCTATTTTCCGTTGTCAATTCACTAGTAAGCGAGTCGACCCCAACCTTTTTTGCACATGGGTCACGCTTTACCTTCTGTACAAAAATATATGTGGGACTTTTTAATAACGACCTGGAATGGACTTTAATGGACTTCTGTACGATCGATAGTCTCTCGAGGCAGATAAATGCGTGAGTTATTGCTCTCAGAAGTCTTAAAACCGTCATACCTACGTGTATCATGTTTTTGAAAGGGTGTATTAGAAGTGAACCATGCAATAACGACGCACATAACCAAAAGCCCGTTTTGTACGAATTCTCTGTGCCTATTCACATTAACTTTGGTAGAAATAGGAGAAAGCCGCAAAAGCCACATGATGTGTGGTTTCTTCGAGAAAATGACGTAATGTACAGGAAAAAGGTACGTTTTCTGTACAAAGAGGTAAGTTACGTAGGTAGCGTGAATGGCTCTATTAATGCGAAAAGTGAAAAATTATACAAAAGCCACATACAATAACTATGTAAGTCATCATTCTCCTACCCTTCAATCTGCTTGCCTTTTCCCAACTATGTTGGGGTCGGCTGCCAGTCTAACCGGATGCAGCTGAATACCAGTATTTTACATGGAGCGACTGCCTATCTGACCTCCACAACCCAGTAACTGGGTAATACGATACCCCTTGGTAAGACTGGTTTGACTTTCGGGCTTCTGACGACCCGTAACGACTGTCAAAGATCTACAAATGACAGCCGGGACCAACGGCTTAACGTGCTTTCCGAGGCAAGGAGGAGTGTCGGTATGTAAAGATGGTCACCCATCCACGGACAACCCCGGCAAGCGTTGCTTAACCTGATGGATCGACTCGTGCGGCTGTTATTACTTAGCCACGAGCTCCTCACGAGCCCTTATTCCATTTTATTTGGGGTCGCCGCAACATGCCTCTTTCTTCCAGACTTTAGTCGTCATCTCAGTAGTCACCCCTTTTCTAGTCATATCATCATATAATAACTATACATAGTTTAGGTACTTACATGTAAGTACCTTCCTGCCAGAAATAAAACATCAATAACTCAGAATAGCCCAACCTACATGTTGAGTTTTAGGGGTTTATGGGCTTTATAAAGGGGGGTCGAAATTTTCAGTATTTTTGCGATAGGACACACCTTTTTCGAGATATAAGCAAAAGAAAAGAAAAAAAAAGATACAGTACTTACTGTTTTTGTACCTGAAGTCGAGGTGTTGGTGCGAATTTTAGTTCATGCCAACTAATTTTATTCCACCTTTTTAATCGCGATTAAAAATTATCAGATTTAGTTAGAAAATCGAAATTTTAGATGAAAAACGTCAAATTCAGAATAGCAAAATTACCATTTTCACTAAACTAATAACTCACTGCCATCTTAGTGCTGTCAAACTAAAATATAGTTGTGTCACTTTAGTCAATTTCAGAATGGGAAATCGTCGTTTGACAGGAATAAACTAAATTTTGGTGATTTTTGTCTAGTTTATACGCATTTGTGACAAGAGAATCGGCACCACTGCCCCTGTTATCTTCAGTTATTTATGCTATAATCAAAACAGTTGATATATGGATTTGAGATTACATATTGCTCTAATCAGTAGCATAAGCATAATCAGCCTATAATGTTCCCACTGCTGGGACACAGGACACGCGGGCCCAGTGCGAGTTGGTAGATGTCACATGTCTTCGAATTTTTGGTTCTAGGACATGCCGGTTACCTCACGATGTTTTACTTCACCGTTTTGACAGCAGTGGTAATCAAATAATTTACACAAAGTAAAGCGCCTGTCTGGGTTCGAATCTACGAACTACAACTCGTAAGTCGCGGTCGTTACCACTACGCCACCACTAATATAATCAGTGATCAGCGCATATTGAAGTAGGTAAAATAAGGTTGAATATGGTAATTTTAGGCCTGGCCCCAGAATAAGGCTTTAAAATGTAATAAATTCATCATGGCTTTTGAACAGTTTGGTCAGGTGAAAATTAAAAACAAACAAAGGACCAGTTACATACAAGATTTATTAAGAGAGAGCAGTAGGTACTGTTATTTAATTTGTGGTTAAAATAAAACGGTGTCGCTTTGAACTCGAAACTAAAGGTTATTCTTTATAAGTAGTCTGGCAAAACCGGACGAAATGATTTACGATGAATCATCTTTAGTGGTCAGTCTTAGTTATACCGTGATACGAGTGGAGTTAGTTAGTAGGTGGGAGGTGACAAAACTGATAAGTATCATTACTTAACTCTAGTTTCAAGTCAATTGAAGGACTACAGGTAAATATTAAAAATACCATCTGTACCAAAAAAGGAAAAAGAACCAAAATATAAAGCCACAATTACACGAAGATGGCTACAATAAGACTATAAAGCTGATTTTAACAACACCAGCAAAAAAAGGTCATGAACTCTATAAACATTTCAATCAAAAACCAATCCATTCATATGACACTAAACTTCAAATACAAGGTCAAACTTAGAGCACTTGTCGGTAGAATCTGTTATCGTAGCAACCGGCGTGTGCGCTGCGTGTCAGTTAACGGTCGGCGGCCCCACCGGGACCGAACACCGGTTCTTTTGAAAGTGAAGCTGGAACTACTAACTGTTGGGTGTTTGAGGAAGGTGAAAAATGCTGTGTGTTTGGTACTGATTTTTTTTTTCGGTTTTTGATCGCTTCGCTCTTTGGGCAATATGTGCATAACACAGATATACTTAGTGCGTAAGTTGAGAAGAAAGCGAGTAAGGAAGGAATGCTTGTCTTTTTATCTGCAATTCTGAATTTCGAACATGATAATATTGTTTCTGCACCACCAAAAGGTTGACAGGTACAAAATGCCTAAAGCAAGTCCGCCTCTGTACATTAGTGTGCTTGATTAAATAAATAAATAAAATAATATAGGCAAGCAAATGTTGTCCCGACCAAGGTTCATGTCCATTCTTTGCTCTTAGCTTCACTGATTATTTATGTATTTATTTGGGATCTTCAACAAAGGATACACAGTTACAAAAGAAATCACAATAATACAAAATGTTATTTTACGTGAGCTCCTTCAATTACAGGAGAGCACAGCACGCGCATATAACTAGGTGAAAACAGGATAAAAATATAATATTTAGGAAATTAATTAGTCGTCATTCAAGCTTTTGATCTTCGCAGCTAAACGCGTCAGCATGGAGGACATGGGCACTAATAAAAGGTTTAAGAACTGTTAGAAGATTTGATCAAAGAAAGATAAACTACCGAGCACATCCGGCCAGACATTGCAGATTATCCCACGAGTGGATTCGTACAAAAAACTCTTGAATCTTAAGAGGGGACGGGGCCTGCGAGGAATTTGAAAAAGAGGTATTTGAAGAAACTATTGCCGTCGCGCTGCGCCCGAGCAACCGAGTTATCAGTGCGATAGGGACAGCTGCAGCTTAGACCGATTATAAGGTGTACTGGGGTAATTCCGACGGGAATTTTTACGAGATGTCTAGAGGTCTACATTTCGGTTAGTTATGTAAAGTAGTTTCATATTTACTGCCATTAATAAGCGACTTCGGTTAACTTAATGAAAAGATTTAACCAATGGATATATTAGATTCATAAATATGTAGTTGGATTCACTAGATAGAGCATTTTGAATTTTTGAATTATAATTTTTTGGTTTACGGGAAATTACGAACTATCTTGGGGTTATTCCGAAATTATTTAAACGTCGACTTTATTGTACTTTGACCAAAGGTTTACATTTCTTTTTCAATCGTATTTACCCCTTACACAAAAGTAATAGTATCGCCAATATCATTTCTTATAGTTTTGTATTTCGGAATTACCCCAAGAAGAGAATTTTATGGATTTTCGGAATATACCCTTTTTTGGAATTACCCCAGTGCACCTTATCACAAAAATTTTGACGAGATCGACGTTTCGCATTCCCCTTTTTTCTCCTCCAAAACTGAAAACTGAGCCGATTCAATTATTTTTTAAATTAAAATTATAAGAAAGAGTATGTCTAGGTCCCTATCATATTCTTTTATGTTAAAACTTTTCGAATTTGTCTGGTCGTTCTCTAATCACGGCGGTAAAAATGGGGCATTCTTTATAATTTTTGGGGGTCACTTTTTCTTTACTAATTCGTTTCTGAAAAAAAAAAGGTAATGACAGGGACGTGTTTATACCAGACGTTGATTTTATGAAAAATAAATGATTGCTCGTGAGGCATTATTCAGGAAGAAAAAAGGGGAATACATTTATATGGAGAATCGCAGGCCCTGTTTCCTCTTAAGAACAGTCCTAGACTCATATCATATTATTATGATGGGAACATAAATAAAATTAAGTATTTACTATTGTTAGGTTTTATTTCAGAGTTTTCAAGCAAAAAGCCTAATAATCCGTAGTAAGAAAAATTGTTTTCAAATGTATTTTAGGGAAAGAACCGAGATCTAATTTTTACCCGAATAACGGCCGAACCCAATAACCTATTTTCAGTAAAGGGCAGATCGCTATTGACGGTAGACAGTGTCTATCTGTCCTTTTGTCAGACCGGTAAGATTCCATAATCTCTTATAGATTACTGGGATATTTGGTATATACATATAATATAGGTTTTTCTATCTCCAGTATGCCAAAACTGATGATAGATAAGTTATTGGGTACGGCCGTAAGGCTAAGTCAAAGTTGTTTTTTATGTATGTACTGGCTGTGCCCCGCGACTTCGTTTGCGTGGAAGTCGTAAGATACACAATATACTAAACAGCCACATTGTACTCGTAATAAAACTCCCTCGTCTCCCGACCCGTCGTGTTGCATCGCGCACCCGCGCTATTACTTCGTTTTCGCTTATTCTTTTTGACTTTTTCTTTTTGCTCGGCTCCTAAGGGTCGTAGCGTGATGTTAAATAGCCTATGACTATCCTCGAGAATTTGGCTACCAAATGCAAAAATAATGTTTCAAATCCGACTTTTTGTTCACAATTCATGGGTTTTAATTTTTTTACGCGGAACCCTAATTATTTTTCTAAAACAAAAGGAGCCTAAGTTACCCCCCATAACATCAGCTATCGGCTAGTGAAAATCCTGTCAAAATCGGTCCAGCCGTTACGGAGATTAGCCGGAACAAATAGACAGACAGACAGACAAAACTTTCAAAAATTGCTTTTTTGTTATAAGTACCGTCTCATATGCAAATGCATAAATAGTATAAAGTTGTATGCATAAATAGTATACTAAATAGTATAAAGTTGTTATTTTGACATTACAAACAGACACTTCAATTTTATTATTTGTTATTATAGATGTATAGTTGTATGGATGTCCTACACTTGTTCCCTCATCTCATACATATCTCCTAAACTACTCGTCATATTTTTTCGCAGCTGCGTTTACGGTACAAAACCAATGATTGGAAAGCAAAAAGCGACTTTACGCCCTATTATGAACTTAGAGAGATCGAAAATAAAAAAACACTAAAACAGTGACATAATCAATGAAATGCACATCCGCAGCTATACGACCTTGAACTTGAAACCGCCTTTAGGCAATGTAACAAAAATAGTCGGTTATTTTTAAATATTCTTAATTATAGAGCAGCCTTGGCACAGAGTGCATCATGACGACACAAACTGACGCGATACGAGTAATAATCGTGATTATATGATGTACCATGGTGTTGAATCTACATACAGGTAATGTTTAGTTCGGGCACGCCACTATTGCGGCGATAAGTCCCCTCTTTGAGGATGGCTGGAGAGGCGCCACGGCGTCCTCACCTTCCGCCTGACGCAGGTCCTCAGCGGACACGGATGCTTCGGGAGGTACCTGTTCCAGATAAGGCGGGAGGAAACGCCCGGGTGTCACCATTGTGTGGATCGCCCGGAGGACACGGTGGAGGTCTGCCCGGCTTGGGCGGAGCACCGCCGTGTCCTCGCGGAAGCGATGGGCGGCGGCGATCTCTCACGTCCGGCCCTGGTCCAGGCCATGGTACGGAGCGAGTGTACATGGGAAGCCATCACCTTCTGTGAAGCAGTAATGCTCACAAAGGAGGAGGCGGAACACGTGAGGGAGAAGCAAACTTTGCGCCCTCACGCTCCTAGTCGCCGCAGGAGACGCCCTGGACGTCGGCAATTGGCAGCCGATTCCCGGCCACCGTAGACGCGGGCTTGCGGACGGCGAGCAATGGGTAGCTCGCCGTCCGGTAAGGACCAGGCCCGAGTCGACGGCGCGTTGTATTCCATGCGCGCCTCAAAGAGATGTCAGCACCATTGATGGGATCCGCTAGGGCCGAAGCCAGCCAGGGTCGCGGGATGTTCGAAAGAGTTACCGTGGCCCCGGCACAGGCAACTGAAAGAACACGGGTGGGTTTTAGACTGACACGCCCTCCCGCTCCGCCCAGAGCGGGAGAAGTCATTTGATGATTTCCCATTCAAAAAAAAAAGGTAATAAACATTACCTTTTTTTTTATAGACTAAACAGTCTGCTAGTGAATCTCAGAAGTTGTCAGCTCAAAAGATGCGAGTTATTTTGATGAATGCATATCTATACATACAAATAAATAATATTGAAGTGTCTGTATGTAATGTCAAAATAACAGCTTTTTATTAAATGCATAATTTTGAAGAAAGTATATACGGTACTTATAACAAAAAACAATGTTTAAAATTTTTGTCTGTCTGTTTGTTCCGGGTAATCTCCGAAACGGCTGGACCGATTTTGACGGGACATTCACTGTTATAAGGAGTAATTTAGGTTACTTTTATTTTAGAAAATGAATTAGGGTTCCGGGCAAAAAAATTAAAACGCTAGGAACTACCCGTCGGATTTGAAAAATTATTTTTGCATTTGGTAGCCCAATTCTCGAGGATGGCTATAGGCTGTATAACATCCCGCTACGACCCTTAGGAGCCGAGCAAAAAAAAAGTCGGAACGAACACTAAGCGAAAACGAAGTAATAGCGCGGGCGGGCGATGCAACGCGACGGGTCGGGGGACGAGAGAGTTTTATTAAAATGTGGCTGTTATTTTAGTATATTGTGTATCTTACGACTTCCACGCGAACGAAGTCGCGGGGCACAGCTAGTAGTATTATAAGGGGTCTTTGCCTCGCAGTGGGTCAAACACCAAAATCTTGTCCGTATAGGCAACATCCACCCCCAATATTACAAATGCGAAAGTAACTGTGTCTATCTACTACCTTTTCACGCTTTAACGCCTGCATGGATTTCGATAAAATTTGGCACGCAGTTAGACCATGACCTGGGTTAGTCATAGGATACTTTTTATTCTGGTAGTACTACCAGAATAAAAAGTATCATATGTACGTGTCCGGTCAGAAACTATCCCGCTGGAACGTACGTTGGATAGTTTCTGACCGCCACGCAGGCGAAGCCGCGGGTATAAGCTAGTTCTTCATACAGTTTCTATGAATTCAATGGCCCAGTCATTGCGGAATGTTAAATAGCTACTGGAACACAGTAACCAATACTGTTTGGAGTACAAATACGAATATTGATGAACTCGTTTTGCATACTTAAAACTATGTCAGTCTATAAAGACACATCTACGAGTACTTAAGCCTGTTATTGATGTATGGTTTAGGAATGAATAACTGGCTAGTATTACAGAGGCGAAGCGCGCTAACAACTCCATTCCTATTTCATTATTTGATTATTCCTGAGTTAGCTGTTAACTCCGAGTTATAAAGTCTAACCCATAAACACGCAAGTGGGCCTTAGTGTTATGTACAGATGGTGATTCTTGTATAGACTGTGAATCAGGGTTTACTACAGAAGCATTGAATGTATTAAATTACTGTGCAAAAAATTCACGCATAAAATTATATGTGCAATTAGTTTAGATGAGATGGCAATTAGGCAACATGTACAGTGGGATGGAAAAAAGTCAGTGGGCTATGTTTATAGAGGCGACAATTTAGACATAGGCCGTTAGCCAGAGATGCGTTAGTATTTATGGTGACGTGTATAAATGGTCAGTGGAAACTACCTGTTGGCTATTTTTTCACAAATGGTGTAAATGGGGAACAAAGAAGTGCTCTTCTAAAAAATTGCGTTAGCCTTTTAAATGATTGCGGCATTATGGTGTCCGGTGATATTTGATGGTTGCCCTGCAAATTTTGCTATGGCTAAATACTTAGGGGCAAAAACAGATAACATAAATAGTTTAGACCCTAAAATTACCGTGGAAGGTCAACATTTTGTAATTTTCCCTGATCCTTGCCGCATGGTTAAACTGGTGAGAAACTGTTTAGCAGAAAAATAATGAAATTTTAGGCGGAAACGATATAATATCTTGGCAATATATCGCACATGACAAAATTTACCGTCATAACTCAAAAATGGCCGAATTGAGTTAAGATTACCTACGGATCAAGTAATTTTTAATCTACATACTGACAAGACACACACAAAAAAGTCAATTTTTGTAAGAATTATGAACATTTACGTAACTTTGCACTATATTTGTTTTGGTTCTATGATTTTTTGAACTTTCAAATCATTTTTACTCGAAATGTCTAATTTTGAGTTATGACTGTACATGCGATATAAGGAAATTGCATACTTTGCAAGAGTCTGAAGGTGTTCATTTAGATAACAAATTGAGGAAAGCGCATATGGAATTTAAAAAACAAGCCAAGAAAGTACGATTAGCCACACAAACATTTAGCAAGTCGGTTGCTGAATCTCTTTCTTTTTTAAAAAGCGAGCTGAATTTAGAAGAATTCAATGATGCTGGTGCTACGATTAATTTTATTACCCAGTTAAACAAAATTTTTGGTATTCTAAATAGTCGTAAATTATATTCATACAAATTAAAAAAAAAACCATTACTAAAGATAATTTTCCAATCATCAACTCTTATTTCCAGGAATTTGAAACATATCTCAAGAAGTTGCATTTTGATAATGATGAGCTCGTCCTCAAATCAGGTCGCAAGACGGGTTTCCTTGGCCTGTTGATTTGTATTAAATCATTGCAGATTATTTATAAAGATTTAATAGAATCAGATGCTCTCAAATATTTGCCTAGGTACCTATAAACTAAGCCAAGATCACGTGGAACTTTTTTTCAGTGCCATTCGGTCAAAAGGAGGGTTTAACAATAACCCAACAGCACATCAATTCCAATCTGCATACAAACGTTGAAATTGTGTACCGCTTCATTCAGTTGTGTTTTATTGCAATGGAATACTCCATTGCAATAAAACTACAATTAATAGAAATTTTAATAGCACCAGTCCAGGAACCGTTTTACTATTGATTGACGTTAATGATGAGGTAGATTTGTGTGTTAATGATGATATTGACGTACCAGACACCCACGACTACATAGGTACCAACAGTTTATCGGAATTCTCAATTGAAGTCACCAAATATTTGGTGACTGGTTTCATTGTATCTAAAATGTTTAAAATGATAAAATGTGAAGAATGCCTTGTCTCATTAATATAATAATATCACATGAAAAATATAGCGGACTTATTTCGCACAAAGATGTTGGAGGGCTACGTTATCATCTGAAGACGTGGTCAAGATCTGTATTTATACAGAAAAGACTTTAAGGTCATTCTTGGCTGAATACAGCTCATCGTTTATAAGCAACGATAAATTCTTACCAAAAATGGTTTTGGTAGTAGTTAAAAAAATTGTGGGCGAACCTATATTATCCAGTTTAAGTGAACATACACTACCGCTCAAAAGTATTTGGCCACCTAGTAAAATACATTTTGTAAAAGTTTGATTCAATGAAACTGTTTATTAGCATTTTTAAACATAACAATAATACACTTTTTAAATTTTGGACTCATCAATGTGTCCACCTTTATTTTTAATGATAGCCTCACAAAGCTTCGGCAACCTAGCTACTAATTTTTCCAATGTTGTCTTGGTTATCTTCTGCCATTCGTCTTGCAGTTTTCTCAACAAGTCTTCCTGAGATGTAGGACAACGTTTCCGCACCTGTCTATCCAGCTGATCCCACAATAGTTCTATCGGGTTTAGGTCTGGGGACTGTGGAGGGCCATATCATGAGTTTCAACACCTGTTGTTGTTCTTTTTCTTTTAAAAAGTCCTTGCATAGTCTTGACGTGTGTTTCGGGTCATTATCCTGTTGAAATATAAATCCCGGACCAATTAAATGGGTTCCAGAAGGCACTGCGTTATTCTCCAATATCTTTTTATAACCTTCTTTTTTTAAGATTCCTTGTATTCGCACAAGATCTCCAACGGCGGAGCCACAAAACAGCCTAAACCATCACAGACCCTCCGCCGTGTTTAACTGAAGCTACAGTACAAGCGTCATTCACCCTTTCGTTTGCCTGCCGCCGTACGAAAACTCTTCGTTTGGATCCAAAAATTTCAAATTTTGATTCGTCCGTCCAGAGGACCTTTTCCCAATCTGCTATTGTCCAGTTTTTGTGTTCTCTAGCCCAATTAAGTCTCTTCTTTTTGTTAATAGTTTTAAGAAGTGGTTTTAACACCCCTATGCATCCCTTAAGTCCTGCGTCACAAGTCTTCTTTTGATTGTGGACACACTGACTGGTTTATCACAATCCACATTGAACTGAGCTGCTATTTCCGGTGCAGTTAATCGTCTATTGCGTTGGCTTTTAATAACTATACTCAAATCTTCAGTCGAAGTTGTGGCTCTCGGTCTGCCTGAACGATGTTTGTTGCAAATTGTTCCTTCAGTGGCAAATTTCTTAACGATGTAGTCAACAGTTTGCCTCGGTATCTTCTGCAGTCTTGAAATATCACGATTACTTTTACCGGATTTATGAAGGCCGATTATTATGCCTTTGATTTCTTGGGAATATTCCTTAGTTTTACCCATTTCCTTCAAAAATAAAACTCAGAAGTGAAAAACAAGAAAATATTATTAGACTTTAAGTACTGAGCTACGGAGAGCGTGTTTTCTGGTCAAATGACATCAGATAACTAACGTAATAATATTTGTAATAGTTATACTACATTTTAGTTATGTTTATTTCTCAATAACTAAATCAAAACAAAACTGTGACTTCAAAGATTAACTTCGAAGAAATTCCGACCATATCACTATTTTGGTTTTATGACCAGGAGTCGGCAAATAACAATAAGTTGTTTACGATTTTACCGTAGATAAGTATTTGGCGGTGATATATAAACAATGAAACCTAATAAATGATTTTTTTTAATGTATTGTTTGTAACTTGAACAAAATGCAGGTGGCCAAATACTTTTGAGCGGTAGTGTATGTATGAACAGAGCCCTTTTGACAATCATTTAACTTTACTTTTGAAGGCAATTGTTTATCGATATTTTGAAGTAAGAATACATTTTTTAAATAAATGCTTAAGCAATAATAAAGAAAGAATCAGAAATTTTCATAACAAATTTGTTTTGTTTAAAGGACAATAGTTATATTAATTTATCCTTACCTTAATTATAATACCAGCCAGTATTGTCCCACTGCAGGGCAGCCGTATATTTTAATGATAAATAAAACATGAAAAATATTTTTTCTTTTAAATTGTTCTAGTTGTAATTTTATCTATCTCAATCAAGTTAAGATTGAAACACACATAGATACTTTTGCATTCATATTAACACGTAACCTGCATAACTTATAATTTTTAACAGTACCTACTTCATGTGTAGTCCCGCACATAAGGTATCATTTTGGTCGTATTTTGGGAAAATTTTATGTACCTAATAGCAACACTATTTTAATTTTATCTAATAGCAACAGTTTTATAGTGCTGTTTCATGAGCCGCCACGCGGCGGCTCGATCTAGAGGCATATTATCTAAGATAACAAAATAATGTTATAATTTTTTTTTACCATTACGATACAGGGCAAATCCAAGAAGTTAATATCACCAAGGAGTTTCCATTAATTATTTTTTTCTAATGGAACGCATAACTAATGTTGGGCGCACCATTTTTAAAGCATTACAAAAAATTTTTGATTGCAATTTTTACTTGTCTATCGCAGCACCGCTTTAGCGCATGCGCGGTGATGAGCCGGGATTTAGCGACATTCTTGTTTTGCTGTACTGAATTTCGTGGGTTTTTTTTATTGTAGCTTAAAAATGTCTGATATCAGTGAATGTGAAGAAAATTTAACTTCGCCCGATATTTTAGATGTGGCGACGGAAATTACTCAAAATCTATTACCAGCATAGTCGAGATAATTATACATATGATAAATGCTAAAAATAGGTTCAAACCATTGAGTTAAATTATATATCAATGGTTCAAACCCATTGTATGAGAGTACATAAAATTGTTTATGAAACCGCACATAACTAGGTATTAAAACACTCGTGTGATACTATTAAAAACCTCGCCTACAGCTCGGTTTTTAAACACACTCGTGTTTTAATAACCCTCATTACGCAACAGTTTCATAAACTATTATTACGGTCATAAGTCCAGCAACTGCAGCCATTCAATAAAATGCAGACGAGCCAGTGAGTTCTACATTGATTGATTAATTTATTAATAGGTTTAGCATTTAAATTTATTAGCAGTTAGCACAAAAGGTATCTACAAATAATCAAATCCACCTTAAAACGCTCTCGTATTTTCAATATTAATAAGCTTGTTTGGTTAGTTCTCCGTAGATTTACCTAATAATTCTATTCGATCGAACCCAGGAAACTTACGACTGTTTTCAATAATGCATCTCAATCCCAATCTTGATCCGCAGTCTTTGACGGCTGCTTGTGATTCGCCCTCTCAAAGACTCAGATTGACAAAGATCGGGATCAAGATTGGGATTGAGATACATTATTGAAAACAGTCGTCAGGGACACAAAACTGCGAATTCGCATCGCATCGCAAAAATCTACGAGTTCACATGGGTGTTATGTTTGGCAAAAGGCACAGTTTTGCGTAAAAGTATTGCGTGCGATGCGAATTCGAAAAAGTATATCCAGATAGGCAGCTTACGCAATCAGGTACCAGTTGCATCTGTCTATATCCATAACCAGTATATCAAAGGGATATAGAGAAAACCAGGCAATGAAGATATTGGGGAAACCAAAGAGAAAATGCACAGACTAATCAAGGTTAGCACTGAATAGATAAATGCAGTACATACTTTGAATTATGGTTAGATTAGAACAATTTACCCTATGAAACGACCATATTACTCTGTGTTAGGGGCGGAATCTACTGATTATGATAACATAAATCTTAATATGGGAACAAGACAGGAACAGAACAAGACTTCTTTATGTTATGTGACGTTGCTCACGTCGGCGTCGATTTAAATAATTATTTTAAGTAGTAGAGTTTTGAGTGTAGTTAGCTCCACATTCTTTTCAAAAGTACCACGGAAACGGTTACTAGAAAGTGCCATAGCATTTTGCAAATTCTAAAGTCCAGTCTTAAAGCTCGAAGTCGTCACGTAGCACATCTTGGAAAAATTAAGCAAATACATCTCCCAGACTCCCAGTGTCTGTGTTCACAGGAATGCAGATTGGCGAGGGGTTAATTTTAGACCTAAGTAATGATATACCGATCGGTAGGTAAAGATTTTTTGTATTGCGAAAACCGTAATTTTTTTTTAAAACAAACGATGTTTGGTGGAATATTGAAAACGTAATAATGGAAGCGTAATATATTCGAAAGGAGACGTTCAATAAATGTATGGGACTTGGTACTAAAATAATTGAAAATTTAAACAGCCTTCTGAGCTACATAAAAGGCTGAGAGGGTAATTATTTTGATTTTGGGCATTTTTTTTTTATAGCCGCCCGTTTTTTTAAAACAAATGTTGAAAAATAAAATGCTTGCATCACTAACTACAAACATTATTTATGTTTTAGGGTTTGCTTTGCAATCCTGTGGCAAATGACGTGACAATGGCAATGACAGTGTCAGTGTCATAGTGTATCTTATAATTGGTTATGGTTTTTTTTTCATTTCAACGTCATTCTGATATTAACAGATTTGAATCTGTTTGACATTTACAGATTCAAATCTGTAAATATCAGAATGCCGTTGAAAAATGTGTTGAAAAAGGTCAAACTTTTTTCGACACGTTTTGATATTGCATTGTCATGATAATGAATATCTTTTGTCTCAATTTCTGTCAAAATTATAATAAGATCTCAAAGTATTTAATAGAAACGGAAACTTTAGCCATATTTAAAATATTTATATTGTATAGAAATGAATAAATAAAGGCTATGTGCGTTTTTTTTGTACTGAAAATTTTTTCACTTTTTACAAAAACAGGCGCCTGAAAAAATCGTATATAACTATAATCGAGTTGCTTAATAAATAAGCTTTCTAATAAGGTACATCACATTAGCGTTTAAAAATATTCAGAATATTATACCACTTTTGAGCTCTCCTTTCGAAACAACATCTGTAAAAAATATTTATTCCTCGTAGCTTTCTCCATGCTTTCTGGAATTTTTTTACTTGCATGTTTTTAAGCTATGGCTGCTAACTTTTGTCTGATTGTCATTTTATCTTACGCTTGATAGAATAGAATAGAATAGAATATTTATTTGTGTAAGACATGGTATACAAGGGTGTTAAATACAAATTGAGGCACAAGCATGTTTAGCTAGGATAAAACATAGCATGCAAAATTTTAAAGACAAGTTTAGCAACAACAAATGTTTCTTTTTAAAAAAACATTAACATGTTATATCTATAAATTCTTTTAAACTATAAAAACTACACTCGAGTAAGCACTTATGAAATTTAATTTTAAATAATTTTGTATTTAAAGCTTTGAAATGCCTTGGTATTTTATTATAAATGCACACACACATTGCCAAGCAGTTACTATTGTATTTAGACAGTCTAGGCAAATCATTTAACACTAGTTTATATGGATCTCGTCGGTTCCGAGGATTGACATCATTTGCAGTCTTATATAGTTGCTTATTTTTCATAACAAACACACATATTTCGTAAATGTAAAGCGACGGTAACGGTAACAAACAAGTTTTTTAAATATTGGTCGACATGAGTCGTCGGGCTTTTTTTTTTTTTTTGTGGATGGGAAATCATCAAATGACTTCTCCCGCTCTGGGTAGAGCGGGAGGGCGTGTCAGACTTTTACTGACTAAAACCCACCCGTGTTCCTTCTGTTGCCTGTGCTGGGGCCACGGTAACTCTTTCGAACATCCCCACTGAGGAACGAGGGTATGTGATGTCGTCGGGCTTAAGTCCACAAATAGCTCTCATGCACTTTTTTTGAGCGATGAATGCTCTTTGGAAGTCAGTGCTGTTACCCCACATTATAAGTCCATAACGTAACAACGATTCGACGTACGCGTGGTATGACATTACAGCAGTTTTTATATTAGTTACATTTTTTACTTGTTTTAATGCATAAACAAATTTATTAATTTTAGTGCTAACAATTTCTATGTGCTCTTTCCAGTTAATGTCTTTATCTATTATTACCCCTAAAAATCTGGTACGCATTACTTCATTGATTTTATTAATATTGAGTTTAATATCATTTTTGGAATTATTTGATCGATTAAATTGGATGTAAACGGATTTGTCTAAATTTATCATCAAATGGTTAATGTCAAGCCAATGCAATAATTTGTCAATTGTAAATATTATTAATGTCAAGTTCATGTTCTGAAATGGTATTTAGTTTTTTATTAGATGTCACTATAATAGAAATATCGTCAGCAAATAATACGCATTTATGGTTAGTTATTTTTATGATGTCATTTATATAAATGAGGAATGGACCCATTTTTGCGAACAAGAACCAACCCACAGCAGGTTGGTTTCGAGAAAACGAGACTTTTGTAAACAGAGTGAGGTGGCCAAAGCAGGTTGGTTCCGCAAGTAACAGTGTTGTATCTCTGTTGTTCGTCGGTAAAAAGGAATCATTTTTTTTTTGGAAGATAGAATGCGTGATTTTAGCGCCAACTATGTACTAAACTCATTTTCACTCAAACTGTGGGTTGGTTCTTATTTGCAAAAATGGGTCCGAATAATATTGGGCCCAGCACACTTCCCTGTGGAACGCCATATTTATTATGTTTATATTCCGATGAATAGGATATTATTACATTATTTTCATTTTTTTATTGATGATGACACATTGTTTTCTATTGCTTAAATAGGACGACAGCCACTGAAGTGCCGGTCCTCTAATACGTA
Source organism: Fissipunctia ypsillon (assembly GCA_947568875.1). Classification (NCBI taxonomy): domain Eukaryota; kingdom Metazoa; phylum Arthropoda; class Insecta; order Lepidoptera; family Noctuidae; genus Fissipunctia; species Fissipunctia ypsillon. Next base: position 5,968,232 of record OX387660.1, on the reverse strand, counting down.
CCATCGTTAGATGTTTTACCTCGCGTTAGATGTTTTACCTAGGCTTGCAAAATATAATAAAAGCTGCATGTTTATGTGTGTCCGGATATACAATAAGATACCAGAGGAATTTAAAATATTAAATAAAAGATTGTTCAAAAGTATATAAATGGTTATCTGCTAATAGTTTTTACAGTGTCAAGGAGTTTCTAGAGCATAAAATCGGACGATGACAGTGGTTGTATGTTGTTGTTATGTATGTAAATTTGCACGCTTATATTCATGAAGCAAAACATGTAGAACCTACCAGTGTATTCATATTACCATCTTGTATACCATGTTTTATGCAAATAAAATATTATTATCTTATTATCTTATCTTACCAACAGCTTCCAATTTTTGTAGCAATATGTCATGTGACACCAGATCGAAGGCTTTCGATAAATCAAAAAAGAGGCCTGTAGTTTTATAATTATTATTAATATTTGAAAGTATAGCTTGCATGAGGGAAAAAATAGCTAACGATGTGGACTTGTTCTTTTGGAATCCAAACTGCTGGTCACTTATAATATGCAAGAATCATGGCCACGCTCCTAACATGCTTGGACTAGTAAAATTTAACAAAACGACTCTTGATGAAACATACCTACGTTGTTTCATTTGTCTAAATAAATGGTAACAAGTACGGCCTTCAAAATATTTTTAAAAGATGGGAGAGTCGAGTAATTAAGAAAAATATTTTTTGAGGTTAGGTGGTATATTATTAATCTGTGGCTTTTGAATTGAGAGGTTTTTCATCTGTTTTTTTTATTAAGTTACAAATTATGTTAAATGCAGGGCCCGTACTCTACATATCCGTTAAGGTTGAATTATCTTCATTCATAAGTAGGTACCATAATAGACATGGACATGTTGAATTTGTCCCTGATAATAGAGGAGTTTCCAAGAAGACTGCTATACATACGTAGCGTACGTACAATACGAGGAGAAATCCTTTCAGCAATAAAAGATACCACTCTTGTGTCTTGCTCTAGGACAATGTGTCGCGCAATACGATTTACACACAATCCACAGTTAACACACAGAATGGAAGACATTTTGCCACTGCCGATAGAAGATCCAAAACGTGATGCAGTTCCAAGTCCAATATACGAAAGCCAAGTCAACTAGAGTAGAAGAATTAGTTGGTGTCCGTAAGCAATGCAATATATCAGGAATTCAGGAAAATAACACAAAATCACACAGAACACACAGTCGTCGCCGAAACTACAACACAGTCTCCGCAGAAAACTGTCAATGTCAATCATTCTTTTGTTTATATTACTTGTCAAAAATAGAAGAAGGCCACGTCATCGATCAATTTATGCAGTATCGATTTTGAGATGTCAAATCATTACTTTTAAACAGTTTACATTGCCCGGGGTTTCATTTCGATTAAAAAATAAAATCGATTCAGATCTAAGTTAAAGTATGGACTTCTCTAGTGACGTTAATAATACAAATGCGTTCAAAATCAATATTTTACACTGCGTTCTGATAATGCAAAATTATATTTATAATGATATAAAATATCTATACTTCCCCATCTTCAAAAAATAAACTGATGATATCTAATAATTACATTAACAATGTACCTACTACATTTTGGTGACAGTCTCATCTTGGGACGAAATTCTGTTTTTTCTTAGTCCAAAATGACCACGATCCTTTATTACAAAAGTCAGTTAACCTTTTAAAAATACATTATTCAATTTTTTTTTTGACAATATGGGTATAAGAGTTATAGCTCGGTAATTGTTGATGTCACATTTATCTCCCTTCTTGAATAAGGGCTTTATTAAAGACAGTTTTAATTTTTCAGGAAAGGTGCCTTGTGAAAATGACATGTTTATTAAATGCGTCAGAATACCAGTCAGTTCGTTGCAGCAGGCTTTGACGATTTCTGTGTGATTTTTGTGATACTTCCGGTGATTATCGGCGATCGCCAAAGATTTGAAGAATGCGTAAGAGAAGAAAGATTTAGAAAAAAATGAAGGGGGAAGCGCTAAGGTAGCCCGCGAAATTCAAATTTTCTTACGATTTTTGCAATTAGCAGCTCAGTGTCTTGGTGTTTATTGATTAAAGTATGATTCGCGACAGTAACATATAAGTATTTACAGAATTATAATTATCAGAATTAGTATTACAACTCCTGAAGTTAGTATAATCCTCAAATGCCAAGATTTCATGAAACAGTTATTTTTAGAATTACTTCGTCTTAGAGAGTTGTACTGATGACTTTAGTGATAATAATTCTGTAAATACATATTTGTTACGGTCGCGAATCATATTTTAAACAACATACAACCTAATACTGACCTTTAAATTGCAAAAAACGTAAGACAATTTGAATTTCGCGGGCTACCCTGACGCTTTCGCCTTTAAAGCCGACATTTCAATTTCTAAGCGTCCGGCGCCCTTAGATTGCCATAATTATTAGGAGTAGGTAAACAACGGTAATTACCACAAATATTAAGGAGGAAGTACTTTACCGCAAAAAATAAATAAAAATCTTACCGTTTTATAAATTTCAAAGCTAGTGAACTGCGTCGCCGCGTACGGGAATATCCTGACCATCTGAGCTCCATTGCCTTTATACAAGGCTATTAGAGACTCTTTCTTGACTATGGCGGTTAGCCCACCGATGACTCCATGGTTCTTATAGTGTGACGACTGTGCCTGGAGCAGGATCTTCATTCGATCTAATGGGGCCACTGTGGTTTTGGCGCACATGCCTGCCATGCCTAGAAAGAGAAAATGGTATGTAAACGTCACAACTAATTTCGCTGAGTTGGCGCTTACAGCTAGGTGGCCAGTAACCGGGTTGTGGAGAGATCAGATAGACAGTCGCCCCATGTAAAATACTAGTATTCAGCAGCATCCGGTTAGACTGGGAGCCGATCCTAACATAAATTTTGCAAAAGGGTCGGGAGATGATGTGAGCTGACACCTGGATGCGGAAACATTACTACTGATGTTGTTAAGGGGGAAGCGCTAAGGTGGCACGCGAAATTCAAATTTTCTTACGATTTTTGCAATTTGCAGCTCAGTGTCTGGGTGTATGTTGATTAAAGTATGATTCGCAACCGTAACAAATATGTATTTACAGAATTATAATAATTACAATCAGTAATACAATTCCTTGGTCTTTGAGAGTTGTATTGATGACTTTTATGATTATTAATTCTGTAAATACATATTTGTTACGCTCGCGAATTATATTTTAATCAACATACAACCTAGTACTGACCTTCAAATTGCAAAAAACGTAAGAAAATTTGAATTTCGCGGGCTATCCTGGCGCTTTCACCTTAAATAAGATTAATGGCAACCTGTTTTTAATAGACTTTAAAAAAAGGATGTTAGGTTTGTGTTATAAAGTTATATATATACGATATTTTACAATAGACGGTGTTGTCATAATAATTGTTATCGTAGCCGTGCTGTTTCGGAGGTTGATCGTAAATATACCAAATGTGTCGTTGTAGTCCGAAGAGGATTTGTCTGCTGTAGCCCGTAGGTATAGTCGTTTATTTTGACAACAATTCCTCGGACACTGAAACTTTACTAAAGTTGAAACAATCTAACTTTTGTCGGTTAACGACGTGCTAGTGACATTCAGCCTTACACAGTTTGTCCACAGTCTCCATCAACGGGACGTCAACGAGAAACGAGATTGTGCAAACCGAACGTGACGTCCCATTGACGGACGAGCGGTGGATGAACGGCCTTAGGGTGGTAAAACAATTACGAGGACGACTCCCTAGATGTTTGTGTGGGTAGTTAGTGTAGTTACATAAGCATTTTCCCTAGCGTTGGTTTTGTGAATATGACAAAGATATTACGTGCAGAGGATGGGATTTTCCAAGAATGGAACAACAGAGTTTTGACAAAATTTCTTTAAGGTTTTTAATATTAGTACGATAATGGATAATTTTGTATTACATTCACCTTTGCACAGGGAAGTTGGGAACCCCCATGTTGAAAAGTGGATATTTATGATGAATCACTATTTAGGTACAAATATCTTATAATTTTAATTCAGAACACTCTTGGCAAAGCCATTTAGGTAGACCATACATACCTGAGTAGCATATAGATCAGGACACAGCAAAATGCTTTGTTACATTTTAGTTTATATTATTTACTAGCACTTTGTCCGCGACCTCGTCCGCGTGGATTTCGTATTTTCTTCTACAAAATGTAACACCCCCTCCACCCCTTTTAACTGGTAGTTTTGGAAAATTAATGATTAAGATCCTTTTAGGTAGGTACTTATCTCTACAAATAAATAAAATTGAAGTGTCTGTTTGTAATGTCAAAATAACAACTTTTTACTAAATGCATATGAAAGTATAAATGGTTCTTATAACAAAAAAGCAATTTTTAACATTTTTGTCTGTCTGTCTGCCTGTTTGTTCCGGCTAATCTCCGAAAGGGCTGGACCGATTTTGACGGGACTTTCACTGGCAGATAGCTGATGTTACGGCGGGTAACTTAGGCTACTTTTATTTTAGAAAAATAATTAGGGTTCCGCGCAAAAAAATTAAAACCCACGAAATTATGAAGAAAACGTCGGATTTAAAAAATTCTTTTTGTATTTGGTAGCCCGATTCTCGAAGATAGTTATAGGCTATTTAACATCACGCTACGACCCTTAGGAGCCGAGCAAAAAGAAAAAAGTCTGAAAGAACACTAACTGAAAACGAAGTAATAGTACAGATTACCAGATCACTCCATACAAAATTTTCAATACCTACTGATATAATATAGCCTGCACCTTCGAGTCGCCTAGACGCTGCGAACGAAAATGTACCAAACCTTACAAGCATAAAGTAAGTTTTGCTTTGTCGCTGCGCGCCGCCGCGTAGTTATTGTGAATTGCCAGAGCTGCCTCTTTCGATAAAGATGTCTGTTCGGAAGTCTCCGACCACTCGGCACTTTCCGGCTGCTGCGTGAAACAGCTGAGGGCGGCGGCATAGTATAAAAAGAGGAAGTACGTTATCTTCATACAAACGCACCGCGCGCGGCTTGTATGTGTGCGCCAAAGTATCTATGCGTCGCCGCACGCACACTTAACCAAATCTCGGCCCGTTTCGCAGCGCGCCAGTCGGGGCTAACATCGCGCGAGGTTCGCGCGTCACGGCTTTTCGGCACCGCTAAATGACTGAAAAATGTGTGATAATCGCAGGAGAACGTATTGCTGTGTGTTTGGGTTTGGCTTTTTTTTATAAATAATACTGCTATGAATCTTGAATAAATTTCTGTGTTTGTTAGGAAAACCATTGTTGAACTTTATTTACTAATGATCACTGAATTAGTTATACAGAGATATGTGTTATCTTTGGCAAGGGCCGGGCTTTAAACTAATGAATTGGTGACAGTACTATCAGTAACCTACCGTTTACTCGTGCTCATCACCGCCCCGCGCCGCCCGTCTGCTGGCCCGTCGCTCTTTCTTTCATCGTGAAAGGTTTCATCATCGTTTAGGTACCCAGACAATACAAGTAAAAAATACAACTTCCCGACCCTTGCCAATTTATTGGCACTGAATTAAAATTTAACTAAAAGTGACAACCCTGAGACAGTAGGCAATTATATCGCGGATTGTGCCGGAGATAGCCTACTTCCTCTCTTTATACTATGGCGGCGGGCGGCGGCGAGAGGTACGGCGTGCGGGACGCGGGCCGTCGGATCACTTCGCTACCGATCTCTGATGACGGCACACGCGCGCACTCCATACGCTTACCAACATCGATTTTATACCTATTAGGGTTACGGGTTACATTCATTTAAATTACAGTCCATTGCATTTCAGTTTAGTCCTCAGTTAGGTCCCTAACAATGTCAGTAGGTATTTGTAGTATACTTTATAAAATAAAATGCTTATTAAGAAGTTTTGTGGTGGGTCCTTAAGGAGAAATGTGTGCCAGGGAAGTATGTGCAGTTGATTCGAGCGATGTACAGTCGATGCAGTACCCAAGTTCGGTCTACAGTGGGCACTACCGGCAGCTTCAATGTGGCTGTCAGCTTGCACCAAGGGTCTGCACTCAGCCCCTACCTCTTCGTGATGATAATGGACGCTCTTACGTCGGATATCCACGAAGAGGCGCCCTGGTGTATGCTGTTCGCTGATGACATTGTGCTGGTTGCTGAGAGCGGCTTAGAGATCCAGAGCAGATTGGAGGTGTGATTAAGTCGGACCAAAAAAGAATATTTGTTTTGTGATTTTTTTATAGGTGTATGTATGTATGTACGTATGGTTGTAAGTTTTTTTTTTTTTTTTTGGCGGTCTCTCCAGTCCTGTGCCCATATCTCTCGCCGGAACACCCGTACCGAGCTGCTCCGACTTCCGGTACCTCGGGTCGTTTGTCCAAGGGGATGGCGAAGTAGACCGAGACGTAGCGCACTGGATCAACTCAGGATGGATGAAATGGCGACAGGTCACAGTAACAACTTGCGACCCACGGATGCCCCTCAAATTAAAGGGAAAAATTTATAAGTCCGTGATAAGGTCTGTCGTAATGTATGGATCGGAATGCTGGGCCGTGAAGAAGACGGATGAAAAAAGATTGCATGCAGCGGAGATGAGAATGTTGAGATGGATGTGTGGAGTGACGAAAATGGATAAAGTAAAAAATGAGTATATAAGGTGAAGTTTGAAAGTGGCGCCAGTGACAGATAAGTTGAAAGGAAATCGTTTGGCTTGGTATGGACATGTGAAAAGGAGGGAGGAAACGCATGTGACTAAAAGAGTGATGAATATAAATGTTGATGGATGGAGAGGGAGAGGAAGGCCACAGAAAAGATGGATGGATTGTGTGAGGAATGATATGAAAGAGAAGGGAGTGAATGATAGCGTGACTTTTGACAGGGGAAAATGGAAAGAGAAAATGTGTTGCGCCTACCCCAAGTAACATGGGACAAGGGCAGGAAGATGATTAATGTTGTAGCATATTTAATTGTTAAAAATATTTAAGAAAGACCGAGGAATATTTTTATGCTAGGTAACTATTTAGTATTCTGTGACCACAACCCGAAACTGCAATTGTAAAACAAGTGAGACACACATCGTACGCAACGTGTAGTACCTAACTATGATATTTAATAATCAATGACGTCACCACTCCGCATGGCCACGAATATGTAATGGAGGAAACTGAAAACACGATTCATTTGTTCCTTCATTACACAATTAGCGTAATATGTAACTACTATGATTCTACACTATGAACAAACCTGCGCTGGCACCATATTGTGACGTCATGCACGCTTTTCTAACACTTGCACGCTTTTAAATAATCAATAATCATATAAACATAACATTAACAAGATACATAATAACGATAATAAATATTATTGAAAATTAATTTGCACAAAGTAGTTTTACTAAACGTAATTTTCAAATCACTGCTGACAAATGGAGATCATTGACCTTTCTATTCTTACCTCCGACATAAGTAGAAGTAATTACGTACCTACCAATAAAATACAAAACACGAAACGTGCAAGTTTAAACAATTTACCTATTTAAAAAACGATAGTAAAACTGTATTAGCAGGTAAACTGAAAAAAGATAAGTTTTTATCTCTTCTCTTGCTGGATCTACATCTATCAACTGCACATAATACATCAGAACCTGCCATTTATCATAAGAATTTGAAACTAACTACGTCAGGTTGACCGAAATATAATTATGCGTATGTATGCGCCTCGCAGCTGTCGGCAACCCACGGAGAAATGGGCTGCGTGCGGCCCGGGGCGGCCGGTAGGTAGTTAGTGCGCGTAAGTACACGGAGTGATTTATCTGGTAATCTGTGGTAATAGCGCTTGCGGGCGATGCAACGCGACGGGTCGGGGGACCAGGGACTTTTATTAAAATGTGGCTGTTATTTTAGTATATTGTGGATCTTACGACTTCCACGCGAACGAAGTCGCGGAGCACAACTAGTTATTACATACATACATAAACTCACGCCTTCTTCCCATGGGGTTAGGCAGAAACTACAGAAACCACCTTTATTATTAATTTATTGATGAAAGGATTTTTTTTTCATAAAACTGTTCCTCCCTTTCCACCCCGAAAGGGCTTGATTTTTGAAAAAATCTTCAATCATGTGTGTCGTCATTTAATTTTTAGATTACTTTAGACATAATCCAGACACGCAGTGAAATCCTCCCCCAAAAACTTAATTACCCCTTTTGTCGGTCGATTTTTGAAACAGTATTAATACCGTTATTCGAGGTAACCGTTACGAACGCGTAATTCTTCCATACAAACTTTAGCACCCCCTAAAACCCCTTTAACGGGTAGTTTTGAAAAACGAAATAATAACAAACTTAATTATTCATTCAAGAATGTATTCGTGCTAAATTTCAAGTTTATTAACTTAAGAAATAAGATTTTTTATACAATGGAAATCCCCCCTGTTCACCCCCTTTACAGGTTGAATTTCCAAAAACCCCTTTTGTGCGAAATTTCTGAAATGTCAGTCATTTAGCACGCCCACGCCATTTAGCGTCTCACGCGATTTCGCTCGCGTGTATTTCGCACGAATGTTTTAGCAGCGTTTTGCGTTTTAGTAATTTTATATTATCTCCGAAATCATACTGTATTAAGACAAATCTTATTTCTATGATGTCCTTGTGATCATAAAATATTTTTCCATGTTATATGTTGGACCGAGGATGCTACTCTGTGGAACGCCGTACTGATTACGAAGTTCATCGCTAATCCAATTATCTATTATAGTAGTTTGTGTTCTTGTTTGTGTAGTTTGTGTTTGTGTTCAGACAAATGGTCTAGATGAATAGTTGAAGTGGTAGGCTTCTTACTCCCATATTCTCTATTTTTTTAGTCAAAATGGGAACAGATGCTTTTGCTAAATCTAGGTAAGGTTTTTTTTATTATCTAGTTTGTTGACTATGTGATTTGTTAGTTCGTGGACGGCTTCAGCTGTTGGCCTACCAGATCGAAAGCCAAAATGTGATGGAGATAAAAGAGAATTTTGTGCAAGGTATTTAGTAAGTCTGGTGTTCATTAATCATTCTAAGATTTTTGACAACTTTGGAAATATGGATATTGTCCTATAGTTATTGACAGTATCTGTCTCCGGACATGAAAATGGGTAAAATTTTGGATTTTTTAAAGGCAAGCGGAAATATTCCAGCAAAGAAAGAGAGATTGCATATGTATGTATGTAAGTGGAGGTACAACAATATCAGCAAATCGTTTTAAAAATGATACATCTATATTATATATTATCAACGCCAACTCAGTACTTTCAGTAATTAATTGACTGATTTAAAGGTTTTTTTAAGATTTTGTATACCTTGTAGTAATTGTAACATGTTGCTTGCACCTTATTATACATATAGAATTTAAATGTGGCTGGTGACTTGATGGTGCACAGTATTTCGGCTAGAACAAGCTAGGTGGTCAAAATTATTTTGCTGTATTTTTGGATTGTATTACCTACCTCGAAACATTAATATTGTAAGTATATGTAGCATTTCTTTTATAATCATACTCAAATTATGCAGGGTTGCCATAAAAAATGAAAATTTACGTACAACTATTTTATTTTACATTATAATTATTTTTGAATTCAAATATACTTAGTCTGGCCATAAATACTGTTACAATTAAAAATAAACAAAATATAACATTTTAATTTGGAATCTGTCATTTTTATATGATTGTTCATTGAGTTTTCTCATTTTGGCAAAAAAAAACTTCCACAAAACAACGAAATGCCACATTGTGATGTTGTCAAAGGTATTGCAAAAATGCGAATGACATAAGATGTACTGGGGTAATTCCGACGGGAATTTTTACGAGATGTCTAGAGGTCTACATTTCGGTTAGTTACGTAAAGTAGTTTCATATTTACTGCCATTAATAAGCGACTTCGGTTAACTTAATGAAAAGATTTAACCAATGGGATATATTAGATTCATAAATATGTAGTTGGATTCACTAGATAGAGCATTTTGAATTTTTGAATTATAATTTTTTGGTTTACGGGAAATTACGAACTATCTTGGGATTATTCCGAAATTATTTAAACGTCGACTCAGTTACCCCTTACACAAAATATCATGAGTTTTGTATTTCGGAATTACCCCAAGAAGAGAATTTTATGGATTTTCGGAATATACCCTTTTTTAGAATTACCCCAGTGCACCTTAATTAAATTATTGCACTTAGTTATTATACTTGACTTCGGAACCCTGTGACTCATCACTGTGAAATGTTAGACATAAACAATTACTAGAATCGGGAGTTTTGGTGTGTTGTTAACCCGTGAGAAGGCGCGCTATGAGCAATTTGCTCACGCAAAGATTGATTGCAAATTTCTTTGGTGATACCGACGTCGTAGCGGCTCAAGCACCTCGGTACCTTCATAACTATTTAACCTCTCTCCCCTGAAGCCACTCATGCGCCGCTCCATACAGCTGCGACCATGCAGGAAAGTGTTTGTGGAGGCCGTGTACCATCCCGCGGCAACTTGCTCTTCGCGCGCCCATCCGCGTAAGTAGTTTTTTTGGTATTAAAAATTGATTTTAGTAATTTGCTTGCGTATTATCGGGTTAATATATATAATATTGCTTAGTCATTACGTAAACACTCTAAAGTAATATTTTTGTTTTCAGGCCAAGCGGATTCGGTTCAATATGTTCTAGATGTGTGAACAAAAAAAGCGTTCACTTCGCGCAAGCAATTACTCTGCACCAATCACAACATGTTTAAGTGTTTAACGTGTTTCGAGAGGCACACTCGTCCTGAATTCGTGGAAGGGTGAAATTTTTAAGTTTTTGTTAATTTAGATTTATAGAGTGCTTTTTTTGAAGACTGCCAAAATTTTAAAACTTAAATTAATTGATTTATTATTTGCGTTAGAAATTGCATTTATGTTTCATAGTTTTAATTAAAACTCGTATTTTCTCACTATTAAATGTTTGATTTATTCATTAAAACTCATTTTTTAGCCAATAAATTTTATAACTGTGGAAACATAAGCATTTGAAGTAGTGTAAGCATTTTGCTCGCGCGCGCCTGTCCGTGTAACAATATTAGGCGCGCCTTCTCACGGGTTAATTACCCATTTCTGGAAATTTGGAAAAGAATATTGTCCACCTAGCTTGTTCTAGTCGAAATACTGTGATGGTGGTGGGAATAATCCCACCTCTGCCTACGGTAGGCACTGTAGGCAATCTACCCTTTTGTGGAATACAGGCGTGATGTTATGTTAAAAAGCGTTTACTGAACCAGCAGTGGGTCTATAAATTCTGCAATAAGGTTTTAACAGAAATAAGTACACCAAATTATAATCAATGATATAATTTAATTTTATTGTCTATAAATACTGGATATGTAAGTATTTATTGTTATCACTGTAATATTTTTCACTGACAAGATTTGATAGCAGATAAGGCAACAACATGGAAATAAAATATTACTGGAGAGTACCAGACAGTCAGAGATACAAGATTACATAAATCTGATTTGAGTATTTTTGTGCATTATCATTTTTATTGATTGGAGGGCTCGTGGCTAAGTAATAACAGCCACATGGGTCGACCGATCAGGTTAAGCTACGCTTGCCACGGTTGGTCCTTGGATGGGTGAACATCTTTACATAACAAGACCCCTCCATGCCTCGGAAAGCATGTTAAGGCGTTGGTTGCGGCTGTCATTTGTGGATCTTTCACAGTCGTTATGGTCATCAGCAGGCCGAAAGTCTGACAACCAGTCTTACCAAGGGACATTGTATTACCCAGTAATTAAGTTGTGAAGGTCAGATAGGCAGTTGCTCAATATAAAATAGTGTTATTCAGCTGTATCCAGTTAAGACAGGAAGCCGACCCCAACATAGTTGGGAAAAGGCTAAGCAGATGATGATGATCATTTTTATTGATTATACCTACTTTGATTTTTGATATAGTGATACAATGGCTAAAATTTGCTTTCATTGTAATTGTGAATATTTTAATTAAGTACAAAATTGTGTTTAGATTTCCATCTGAACTAAAGGTAAGTACTAAACCCTAAAACAGCTATTGGTATAGGAACTAGAAAAGCACAAGGAAAAATAAAATAAACATGGCAGTTAATTATCATATTTCAATCTGTAGGAGGTAAAACAATTACTCATTTTAGCCACTGCTAATTAATTCTTTCGGTGTTTGAATACCTACCGAACCAATATCTTGGTAGATTATACATTAATTTTAAGTAAGTAAGTAAAAGAAGCAAGAGTTTGTAAGGATTGTAGCAGGTGGCATTCTGTAGTTTTTGCCAAACCCCATGGGAGGAAGGTGTGAGTTTATATAGACAAGTATTTAAGTAAGTTCCATATTTCGGTGACACATAAACATCTAAAATTTAATACCTATGGAAAACCCTTAATAGGATTAAGAGTAAGGCCCATAATTCCATTGACAATTAAGTATGATTCTACCTAAAAATTAAAAATATTTGAAGTCAGCTGTTAACATAAAAATATTTGGAAATAGATAATAATGTAAAATTGTACAATTGTATATTTTTTAGTTTAAGATGTATCTTTATGTAATGTGTAATCTGGTGTACAATAAAGTATATATGAAAAAATGAATAAATAAATAAATAATGTTCGAATTCCAAGTTTTATTATAGGAGTGGTTATTTTTTTAACCTTTTGAATATAATAAAAATATAATTTGCTTTCCTCATGCATTATAAAGCACTAAATACTCTTTGTACAGAGTTTAAAATAACTTGACCTCTTTACCTACTTATTGAAATTTCTTTGCATTAGATAGTGTCTATCACTTTCAAACATCAAAAATTAATAATAAAATTGATAAATGCTTACCTCCAGCCAACAAGTTCTTGAGTATAAAATCAAGATCATTTTTCTGCTCCACGGTTAGAGCCATATTAAATTCAGTTCACAAAAAATATATTTACAGAAACAGCAGAATAATCACTGTTTTCATTGGCCCCTCACATTTGTACGCAAATATTCGATAGAAAATCACCAGATAACACCATGGCACGCTTTAGAAACTGTCCGATTAATTTATTCAAAGTACGAGCGGACAGTGGACATTTCTTGACGATTGTTCACGCTACATCTACGCTGACTTTCACCACCGATTATTAGCGCGAATTAAACTTTTTAAACACACATTAGCAGCCTGCCGAGTCAGCGCCCGAGTGAGCGAGCGCCACGCTTGACGGGACGAACCTGACTCCAATTGAAATGTTCAAAACTCGTCCGTACGTATGTATCAATATTGCTTGTCGGCTGAATGTGTCTGGCAGTCAGCTGTTGGTGCGCTCTTTCAAATCAAACACCAGTAATATATGTTTTTCCTTAAAATGTAGCTGTTACGGAATATATTTCTATGATGTTTCATTCATAGATGCAGATAAAAGTATGGAAAAGCGGCCGACTTGCTGAGAAAATCAACAATATTTTCATTTCTTCGGTTCCACAACCTTGAATTATAGAAAACACTATTTCTCCGCAATGACAACTTGACAAGTGTCTCAGTGACTCAGGCAATGTCACAATGACAGTTTGCTGCTCGTTTAAGAACAGTGCAAGGACTTTATGAACAGTGTTTTTGAAAGATGAATTGTGTTTATAACTATGTCAAACTATTAGAGTATTACGTGCACTGTATGTTTAATGCCTGATTCCCCCTAATAGGTATATTTTTATTAGTATTTAGTCTGAACTCCGTTATTATTAATATCAAAGACTAATTTTATTATTAATTCATTTAATTCAGGTAAGATCCATAAACATACAATAAAATAACATTTAAAAATTTCACAATACTGCCACAGAATAAACATTATCATAAAATGAAATGTCAACGCATTTCAAATAAAATAAACGAAGGTAAAAATTGTTACAGATTTAAAAATTAAAATTAAATAAAAATTAATGTAAAAACAATACAAACAATCATTATAAATATGTATGGACGCCAGCACATCAAGCTTCCTGAAACTGTCAAATTTTCTCAATTGACCTTGAACTTAATGCTTTAGCAATAAAGTCGAAAATCTATTAAAGAAATTTGACAGATTGTAGTAGCTTGATGTGCTGGCGACTTTAGGTATGTGTCCGACCCAGTTCTCGAAAATGGCAATATCACGTTGATATCACGGGATCGATCTATCATCACTGACAGGACTATAGTTGCCAATAAGCCAGACATACTGGTGATACATCGAACAGAGCGTCGCACAGTGATTATTGATATAGCGGTTCCACATGACGAGAACCTCGTGAAAGCTGAAAATGTTAAGCATATTAAGTATCCTGACCTGTCTCGCGAGGTTGTCGACATGTGGGATGTGGATACATCAGTCATTGTGCCGATAGCCGTGACGGCAAATGGCATAATAGCCAAGAGCCTCGACCAACATCTGAGGAGGCTCTCGTTAGGCAGCTGGATCAAGGGCTTGATCCAGAAAGCGGTACTTCTCGATACGGCACATATCGTTAGGAGGTTACTCCCTCAGGAACCCTGACCCCCGGTAGCTTGGACCCTATTCCCGATACCAGTGGGCTACTATTTTATTTTTAAATGTTTTTTTAATATTTAAAAATGTTAATTATATTTATTAATGAAACAAAGGAGATATTAATATTATAAATTGATAAATTGAGGTCGGCTTCCAGTCTAACCGGATACAGCTAATGTCAGTATTTTACATGGCAATACGATACCCCTTAGTAAGACTGGTTGTCAAACTCGGGCTTCTGACGACCCATAACGAACTGTCAAAATCTACGAATGACAGCCGGGACCAATAATATGGGCATAACGTGCTTTCCGAGGCACGGAGGGGTCATGGTATGTAAAGATGGCCACCCATCTACGGGCCAACCGCGGCAAGCGTAGATTAACCTGGTCGATCGACTCGTGATATATAGTTATCTGTGGACCCGTGCGGCTGTTAATAACACAACACGATCACTTCTTTTTTTTTTCGAAAGATAATTTTGAAAACTCATATTTATTTTCTCTACATATACACAGCACCTGAACTACTTTCACAGTGAATATTATCCTTTTTTCACACTAAGTATTATCAACGTTAAAATCTTAAACACCTACCCTTTCATATCTCACTACCAAAACAAATCATTTATCAAACCAACAACGGCGACTCAGTATAAAAAATAATACGACAAAAAAGTAATGTTGCTTTATGTTGCTATAATTAAATGAAACAAAGCTATTATTTAAAATAGTCGTGTTGTACTAAAGACATTGCCTACTCTGTGCAGTTGTGTGCGTTATTTGTGAGATTGTGTGCCACGCATTTATAGGAACGCACGCACATTAAAACCGCATGACCACGAGAGCACACATATAAACATTTAGACGCATTTAGTTTGTGTCTTTCCCGAGGCTCTCAGCGGCGCTAGTGCAGCGCAATGCGGAGTTGCGTCAAATAATACGAAAGAGCAAGCAGGCACGACAGATGGAACTGATTTATGAGTTTTTAGTTTATTGATAATAAGCTCGTAGTAAATAATATTAGATATCAAGACAAGATTATAAATATTTATCTGAGTTAGGTAGGGTAGGCAGTGTCTTTCTGTCTTTATGAAATGCACGCCACTGTAACACTGAAACAAACAGATAGACATAATTATTGTTACTTACATTAATAAATAAGTACCTATATGATCACAAACCACACAAAAAATCATAATTTGATGTTATTGATGCGGATAAAACATCAAAGCCTCAAAGAGCTTTGGGGAAGAATGTGTTAGTAGGGATGGTAAGTTAGTTGGGACAAAGATCTTTAAGGGGGAAGCGCCAAGGTAGCCCGCGAAATTCAAATTTTCTTACGATTTTTGCAATTTGCTGGTCAGTATTAAGTTATAGGTTGATTAAAATATGATTCGCGGCCGTAACAAATATGTATTTACAGAATTATAATCATTAAAGTCATCAACACAACTCTCTAAGACCAAGTAAACCCCAAGAATTACTATTTCATGAAATCTTGACATTTGGGGATGTACTAACTTAACAAGTTTTATTACTGATTGTAATGATTATAATTCTGTAAATACATATTTGTTACGACCGCGAATCATATTTTCATCAACGTACAACTTAACACTGACCAGCAAATTGCAAAAAACGTAAGAAAATTTGAATTTCGCGGGCTACCTTAACGCTTCCCCCTTAATTTAGGGAGACGGCTAACCAAGCCATGGGCTGGGTTATTATTATTGGAGCAGTTAAAAAAGATGTGCTCCAAAGTACCTTCATCCAACCCACATTCACAGAGCAACGTATCTCTGACCAGTATTTTGTGGAGGAAAACTGGAGAACAACAATGGCCTATTCGGAGACGGCAAAGAATAGATAACACTTTTTTGGATATTTTTTATTAGGGTTTGCAAGGCTTGGGTGTAACATTAGGCTGTATTGCATAATAAAAGGCACCTTTCCGTTTACTTGAATTCTGCTACTGCACCTGCCATGAGATTAGCAAGCTCTATACACATAAAATACACGCAAACTAAGCGACAATTCGAACTTTGCCAGCATTATCGACAGTTTCATGGCGCCTCTAAATATTTTAAAGAATTCCAAGAATTGTTTAAGTCTAACATTCCATACTGATGAGTCATCGTTTATCAAAGTAAGGTAATGAGGTGAATGCAGTTAAAGAAATAGCTCAGTTGCATTTTTGCGGCAGTTGCACTAACATCTCAAGGCGGCAGTTCTAATTTTGTGAAAAGTTTTAGTGATGGATTTTACTTCTGAAGATATGTACTATTTTATTTTCTAATTAGAATCTTATAATGTGTCATAAACATTCATAAAGTAGACTATCTGTGAACACACAAAAAAAACCATGTTTTTCTTAGTTTTCGAACTTATCAGGCTTGGAAAAGTCATGTATCCTCTTGTATCCACTCTGAATTTTTGATATGTTTTAGCTACATGGCTAAAGATGATTATGTAACATAATTTATGTAGCACACTTGAGTACAACATATTTTTTTCTTTTTTTTTTAGAAAAGCTTTACTGTATTAGTAAAATAGAGTTTTTCGAAGAGTGGCTTAAGCACGAAAAAGACGAAAGAAATGATCGTCTTTTTGAGTTTATTTTGTCTAAGTGTGATTTCTCTGACATCACTGAAGAGTGTCAAAGGGAAATTAAGATGAAATTAGCCAGCATATCTTCGAAAATAGCTACCAAGTGGGTGTCTTCAGGAAAGTCAAAAAAGCGTTTCCTGAATAAGAATAAGTTATGGTTGGAAGGCGAGAAGATAGAATTCTGCCTGCGATCGACTCAACCGCAACCTTCTACATCATCCGCTGACCTTTCTCCACCCGGAAGACCTAAAAAAGTCTTTGAAGATTCATCTTTTAAAACTAAGAAACGCAGAGTTGCTGATCTAGTTCAATCGCGGAGTGTTGGGGAATTAATGACTGCTGCAGAGGTAGCTGCACGGTCAACTGGACATAAAAACGTTGCCAGAGTTATAAAAGACATTGGTGAAAATCCAGTTTCTGCAAGTGCATGCATTAGCCTTCAACAACCAAGTGCTGTGCAAAGTGATAGACCGCTAAGTAGTGACGAGGCATTAGCGTATTATATTGATTCAAAATCAACACCTCACCCATATAAACAGACTAGGAAGTGGACTATGAAAGTCGGGCATCACGTGTTTCCATCATATGATTGCATTGTTAAATCAAAAAAAGCGTGTTATCCTTCCGAGGAGCACATTTTTGTGACACAATCTCGAGCATAAATTGAGCTACAAGCTATTTTGAATAAAACAGCAGAACGTTTAGTAGAACCTCAGAAAGAAGTTGTCACAAGTGTGCTCCCCAATCTAATACCCAATTCATCGTTTACTCTTATAAGTAAATGGGGATGTGACGGAAGTTCCGGTCATAGTGCTTACAAACAAAGATTTGAGAACAGCGAAGACACTGATGAGTTCCTTTTCGTTTATTCGTTCGTTCCTCTAAGGTTAATCGACGAGGGTAACAATATTATCTGGCAAAATTCTCGTCCATCATCGACGATGTTTTGTCGTCCAATTAAATTCGTTTGTGCCAAAGAAACTACGGAATTGACAAAAATCGAGACAAATAAGGTTTTAGAACAAATAAACAACTTGGAGGCTACATCTTGTGATCTTGGTGGTTCTGAAATTTCTGTTAAGCACAAGCTTCTGCTGACTATGACTGATGGAAAAGTGTGCAACGCTTTGACAGACACATTCATCGCAGAAATGCTATATTTGTGGGGCTACTCCCAGAATGATGAGTGATGAAGGACGGCATTTTGATAGCAATCAGGATAATTTTGGCTTTGGTTTGTCAACATTACATGCTTGGATTCGTTCGTTCGAGTGCTTTTTACACATTAGTTGTAAGTTAGATATTAAGAAATGGCAAACTAGGTCTTCAGAGGAAAAAGCAAGTAAAACACCGATCAGATGAAATCAAACAACGATTCAAGCATGAAATGGGATTAATAGTGGACAAGCCAAAGCCAGGATTTGGTTCTACAAATGATGGAAACACAGCTCGACGTTTTTTCGGGAACCCCGAACTGAGTGCTCAGATAACAGAATTGGATGTTACAATCATCAAACACTTTGATGTATTGTTGAGGACATTGTCTTCTGGCTTCGAGATAAATCTTGTTGAATTCGAAAAATTTTGTCTCGAGACAAGTAGACTTTATCTAAGTCTCTACTCGTGGTACTACATGCCTGCTACTGTACATAAATTGCTTATTCACAGTACAGAGGTGATTAAGACGGCAATCGTTCCAATCGGGCAGCTTTCAGAGGAAGCCCAAGAAGCGAGAAACAAATATTGCCGGAGGTTTAGAGAGCATAACACCAGAAAGTGCTCTCGTCTTGCCACGAATAGAGACTTGCTCAATGTGTTGATTTTAACGTCTGACCCTCTGATCAACAGCCTCCGGGAAGTACCTACCGAAAAAAAAGTCTAATAAATTGTGCGCGGAGGTCTTAAAGCTCATCATAGCTCCCACTATAGAGCCTCGACTCCAACTGCAACCAAGACCTCTACAAACTCAGGAAGACTATTTTCTATCGGATTCATGAGATTCATCGGATTCTGAATCCGATGATTCTGATAGTGAGAATTAGTTTTAATGTAAATAGATAAGTTTAGAGTTAGATTTATAATTTTTGTATTTAATATGTTATATGTTAGTCTAAGGTTGGATAATTATTTATAATTAGCGTTGATATTTGTAGCGATTAAGATAAAAAAAATATATTTCATGTATACCTACACGAAATAAAATATTTATACACTATTTCTATGCATTTTCATTAAATAAAATATTATAGTACTATAGAAATAACTAATTTATAGATATAGTTCCAAAACCATGAAAAAATATTTTTGTCCACCTGGCTTGTTCTACGCCGGACACTGTGAAACGCCAGCACATCAAGCTGCTACAATCTGTCAAATTTCTTTAATAGATTTTCGACTTTATTACTAAAGTATTAGGTTCAAGGTTGATTAGATAGCCGTTTAGATGAAGGTGTCTTCCCCGTAATTTGTAATAAAAATCTTGAGATAACTGGTGTCAAAGTTCAGGTAGGTAAGTACATGATTTTTGGAAAGTTTTAGAAAATTTGGTTACCTACATCGAAAGGTTTGTATTAGGTACCCAAAGGGTCGCGGGATGTTCGAAAGAGTTACCATGGCAACTGAAGGAACACGGATGGGTTTTAGACAGTAAAAAGTCTGACACGCCCGCCCGCTTCCCCCAGAGCGGGAGAAGTCATTTGATGATTTCCCACCCAAAAGAAAAAAAAAATGTACTCAATGCTGCTATGAAGGACATTCAGTTTTAGAGTTCAGAGAAAAGTGATATTTAGTGACGAATTCTGGGATATTTTCGAAAATATATGAAAATTGGGTTTCACGAATTCCATGAATTTTCGCCTAGGCTTTATGGGGTGCATAATTTTTGCAAATGGGTCACGGCCTGGAGGGAATACGTCAAATTATAAGTCAACCTGTTTACGCTATGAAGGAAATGACATTCATATGGTATTTTAGGTATTTATCAAAATGGTAAGGGAAGGTTGATGCTGCAACTTCGAGCGGACGAGACTAGAGAGACCCATATAATGAGACAGACTGAACCAGATTTGAGATTTAAAGAACTAAAAGTGCCTGTGATTATTGTTTCTAGAAAAGGTTGTTTATTGAGGGAACCGAAAGACAACTAAAACTATTTCGTCCTATTACAGCAGGGCACAAACCTTTTCCATTTTACGTCATTTTTTTCTTGTTTTGTGCCAATTTTGTATAGTATTTTAATATATTTTTTTCTGATAGAGCGCCTGCCTGATAAATGCTAGCACAAAGCACTCTTTGGTTCTTGTACTTTCAATGTGTAAGGCGCACGCACGATTATCCGTACCGTGGCGTGGCTGCGTTTCATTGACATTATGGTTTCATTTCAGGAGCTTAAGCTTATAAGCTTATTATTTGAATTATTTGAATATTTTGAACGCTATATAGCGTTCAAAATAGATTGCCTTTTATTTAAAAATCGAAACGTCGGAATAGTTGAAATAGAGAGTGTTTGCAAGACAGAGCCCTTGGTGGAACATACTTCTCTAGAAATCAGAAACCGTTTTTGCTTCTCTGGTCGCGACCGGTTTGATTCCGTTTCCTATGTAGCTATACTATAGAATCATAGATGTATTTTAACCTGTCAGTAACTGTAATATTGAAATGAAGAGTACCTTAGTACCTAATATTAAGGGACAAATTAAATTAGCTAGCGAAACTCCGCAGACGTGATGGGTATTGATATCTAATCACGACAAAATAGGAATAAAAAAAGCTTTGATGATTACTTTTTTGGGGGCATCGACCGCTTTTAGTATTACTTGAAGTATAAGTTGAGAAATCTGTTTTGTTTTGTTTTATCGTATTTAGATATTGATACCCATCACGTCTGTGAAGTTTACACAAAAAAAAAACTGTTTTTTTTTAAACTGATATTTCAACTACATTGCGGTAGATGACCCCAAAAAAATAATCAAATTAATTATTTTTTTGCATTATCATGTTAAGATATCGATACCCATCACGTCTGCGGAGTTTCGCTAGCTAATTTAATTTGACCATGTATACTTACTATTATCGTTAGTAAATTAATTACAACGAAATGACACATATTGCGTTATCGTTTGCTTGATGGTGATGCAATGTTCCTGTAAATTATGACTCGGTTAGCAACATAATCTTGCCTGATGTTTCTTACCTACCTATAGGTATCTACCTACCTAATTAAATAAGCTACCAAAGTTTTAAACTGATTTTTTTCTAATCTAAAAAAACACCTTTGCGCATTACCCCTGACTTTCAAAGAAAAAGTTCCTTTCATCGATTTCAGCTTGAAGGTCACCTTGAAGCTTTAGTGGCGCGAAAGCTCAAATAGGACGCGTGTGACGCGACGCCCAAAACGTTCGGTACATGTCGCTTAGCACGTTCCTACTCATTGATATAAAGTAAACGCTGCACCAGCGTTACTGATCATTGCGCCATGATACGAACGCGTTGGGTAGAGGACGCGCAGTGGTTTGATGGACAGTAACACAAGCGCGCGTTGTTTTGAGTCGATCATTTTGTTTTGACGGAGTTTCCCGCTCCTGCGTGTTTAATTAAAGTGTAATAAATGAAATTAATTTTAATTTGATAATAGTTTCTTGTTAAAATAAGACTGAAACATGGAGGTTCCAGTTAAAGGAAGTGTTTTGTGGCGTAAGTATTTATTTTATTTTATTTTGTGAGCGCATAAAGCTAGAAAAGGCAATACTTAAATGAATTTTATGATTAAAATTTAAAATGAGTCAGCTAAACTTTAATTCTAGTTAGGTACTTACCAACTTAATTCAATCAAATTAACTGTAATTGAATAACCCAATATTTTTAAAAAAGAGCATATGATTAGCATTAACTGAAAATTATGTGATTATGGAAATTAATGAATAAGTACATAACAAAATCGAAATTCTAATCTGTTCATTTTTGAAGCGTCCCGCCCGCCCGCTCCCGTCCTTGAAATCGAGAAGGTTGATGCCCGCCGCGGACCCGCGGTAATATTATCTGTGTGCCCGCGTCTGTGATTTTGAGGGGTCGTTAACTTCCCATCCCCATGCTGCTGTCACAAATCCATCATCCGATGTCATTTATATCCGATAATTTTTTCACTTTTAAAAAATCATTGTAAAATCAACTGCTTGCTTGATAGCTTCCTTTTAGGAGAAGCCAATGAAAGTCATTCGATTTACGAAATGGGTCAGATATAATTTTAAATAAGTATTTTTAAACTTCTCATGGACTGCCAGGCATCTTCCAGGCGCCCAAATCAGGATAATGATAATAATGAACCTATCATGTGCCTTATAATATTTTTACTTAACATAACAATACGCCTATATTCCCCGAAGGGTTAGGCAGAGGTGTACCAGCATTTCCCCAGTTATGTTTAACTCCGATGTAAAACGTGGCGAGCCTGTGTATTGCCATAAACCGGGCACAAATCCATACTCCAGGTAGCTACTAAGAAATTCCAGATGGAAAAACCCAATAACACTGTCCGCTCTGGGAATAGAACCCAGGACCTCATGTTCAGCAGTAGCGCTGGCGACCACTAGACTCAACTCGAGTTTTTAATAATGAGTAAACACTGACCGGTGGTAATCCATTTGCCAATCAATAAAAGTAGCACAAGTAACTAAAGCGTAGCGAAGCGATAACGTAGAGATTGCGTACCCTTCATTGCAGTAGGACTAGGTCCATTGGGCTAAGGGGTTCCCGAAACGATCAATTGCAATTGTGTATTTTTACGTGATTGATACACATTGATGGGCAAATTGATCGTCTGCAAAATGCTATTGAAGCGATTGACAATATTACTACAATTGCAATTGATTGCAATTAATCGTTTCGGGGACCCTTAATTAGTATGTGTTATTTTTTAATGTGATTCGGTGTTAGGTATGGACGCGCGGACGGCAGCACATCAAGCTACTACAATCTGTCAAATTTCTTTAATAGATTTTCAACTTTATCGCTTAAGCATTAGGTTCAAGGTTGATTGGGAAAATTTGACAGTTTCGGATAGCTTGACCTGCTGGTCTGTACATTGAGGTGATAAATATTGCGTGCCATACCTACTTATTATAGTAATTAGTTTTCCTGTTGACAACTAAATTGAAAACGTAGAAAAAGGAAGACTTGGACGTGCGTGAGGAACAATTATTATTTCTTAGTTTTTAATTTATTGTTGGAATCTAGACTATTATTAAATAATTTATTACAATTATTACTAAGTACTTAGATACCTATAATTTCTCCAGACTAATTTAACTTGTTTTATCTCTGATTTAACGAAAGCCATTGATGGAGGATATCAAATTGATGCGATATATACACTGACTTTTGCATTGCTTTTGATAAGGTAAGTAAACCATCAACTAAGTATTATTGCAGAAGCTGGAATCTTATGGTATTCACAGTTCCATTCTTGCTTGGTTTAAATTATATTTGAACGGAAGGAAACAATTAGTTTCAGTCGGAGGTCATGAGTCTATTATGTATTATGCCAAATCTGGAGCACCACAGGGTTCGCACGTGGGTCCCCTTCTTTTCATTACATTTGTCAACGATCTTGAGTCTCGAATTAGCAGCGACTTTTCTTTTTAACCCCAGACGGAAACAGAGGGGTGTTATAAGTTTAACGTATGTATCAGTGTGTCTGTCTGTCGAAAGGTAGTTTGATCGAGAGTGTTATTCAAGAAAGTCGGTTCAGCCATTTGAAGATTATCAGCTCTTTTCTAGTTGATGAATGGATGTGAGCATCTTCCACAGGTCTGATCGATTCGAAATTTGGTATTCTGTTACTTCAATTATATTCGAAGAACATGGTAACCTTGAACTGATGCTGCAGCATCACCTGGAATTTGCAGGATACCCAACTCCCTCACCAACTAACAGCACAGTATTGCTTTTAGGCTCATTGGAATGGTCTCAATGAATAAATGAATAGGTTATTGATAGATGGTGAACAGGGTCTGATGATGGAGTAGGAAGGAGAAATGAGGATAAATTAGTACCTGGCTTCACTGTGAAAAAATTGCTACAGCTGCGCAGATTTTTGCGAGGCACGTGTCGATCGTAGCGTGTCTACTAGTGAAATGAAATGAAATTGTTTATTCTGTAAATATGATATCAGAATCACTTTTACACGTCATATAAAAAAAAATAAAGCTAGATAGAGTCGACATTTCCTATTTAACTACCCCTGAGAAGAAATGGCGAAACAAACTCAGGGGTCAAAGCCGTCCCCCGACGCGGACGCTACGACGCTTGGATCAAAATATTACCTACAACTTATAATAAACTTAAAGGGCCAATACATATTATCTTTACTTTTTAGATAAGGTGTACTGGGGTAATTCCGACGGGAATTTTTACGAGATGTCTAGAGGTCTACATTTCGGTTAGTTATGTAAAGTAGTTTCATATTTACTGCCATTAATAAGCGACTTCGGTTAACTTAATGAAAAGATTTAACCAATGGATATATTAGATTCATAAATATGTAGTTGGATGCACTAGATAGAGCATTTTGAATTTTTGAATTATAATTTTTTGGTTTACGGGAAATTACGAACTATCTTGGGGTTATTCCGAAATTATTTAAACGTCGACTTTATTGTACTTTGACCAAAGGTTTACATTTCTTTTTCAATCGTATTTACCCCTTACACAAAATATCATGAGTTTTGTATTTCGGAATTACCCCAAGAAGAGAATTTTATGGATTTTCGGAATATACCCTTTTTTGGAATTACCCCAGTGCACCTTATTTTTGTTGGTGTCGAGGGAATTTTATTTTTTTTAAGCTGATGATCTAAAAATCTATAAAAGAGTAGAGTCTAGTTACTCCTTATAACATCAGCTATCTACCAGTGAAAGTCCCGTCAAAATCGGTCCAGCCGTTTCGGAGATTAGGCGGAACAAACAGATTGACAGCCAAATATTTTTAAAATCGTTTTTTTTGTATAATGTACCATATACAAGGTGTAACATAAATAACGCACAACCTCTTAAGGGGTCATTGTACTCATCACTATGAACAACTTTTCTATGGGACCAAACCTGATATCGCGAAAAAAAAAATCTGCTGTTCCCTACATTTTGACGAGTTATGCGAACATGTACTGAACAGCTGATTTTTTATTCGCGATTCAGGTTTGGTCCCATAGTAAAAGTTGTTTATAGTGATAAGTACACTGACCCCTTAAGAGGTTGTGCGTTATTTATGCTACACCATGTAATAATTTCAGCATTTAGTAAAAAGCAGTTATTTTGACATTACAAACAGACAGTACTTGTCTTCTTCCATTCATCTCCATCAATCGTCATCGCTGATCTCAGTGATCTCAGTAGGTATTCTATCTATTCACCCGTTTTCTACCTATCACACGCCTACAGTCAATATGTACTAAATAATAGTCATTTACAAACTGTGACACATTTTCCATTTTCCTCATATCGAACATGAAAGGTTATATTTTGTATTTGTTACAAGAGTACTACCTACGTGTGTAGTTTCACAGAGAATTTTCTGAAATCTGAAAATACATTTGAATGCACACAATACGATACATGACAATTGCTTTGTTCCAATTTGCTAATTTATATTTAACTATAGGCAGGTTAACTATAGGTTACTTACTTACATAGAGTACATACTTTAAAAAAATTGAAAGAGACCACCTACCGAACTACCGACATCGACAGACCGTTCACTATAACTTGTCCCTTGCAAAATGTTGGCACCATTGCCATGTGTTGTTCACTTGTTCCCGACAAGCAATGGTCAGGGGGCCAACCACCACCTCATTTTAATCTTACTTCAGTGTGGGAAAGAGATGGAGCTAGACGTCATGTATAGCTTCATCTCTTTCTCACACTGAAGTAACACTGCTTTAAGAGGTGGTGGTTAGCCCCCTGGTACGTACCACGAACAAAAAAAATATCTGTTCAAAATAGAAATCACATATTTGCTTATTTAAATTACAGAAAATAAAAATCAATGAAGGCAGCGGCAGCGGAATTTTAGGAAGCCATATACTCGTATTATAATATCCCGATATTCAATCACTCGAGTTCAACTTTACCTATATTTATTGAGGACAGCCAGTACCTACACATAAATTAGGTGATCATGTGCAGTGACGTGATTTACTATCGTTATCTTAATTACGTAACCTTAATGACATGTCAATGACCGCAGGCCAAAATATTTATTTATTTATTACATGCACAAAATCAAACTGTTACGACACATACCATGTACTAAGTACTTATTAGCATTCTAGCTTTTGCCCGCGGCTTCGCCCGCGTGGAGGTCGGAAATTATACCACGGGAACGTATTACCGGGCACCGGGATAAAATGTATTTTATGTCCTAATCTAAGTCAATTTCATCCCAATCCGTTAAGCCGTTTTAGCGTAAAAGCGTAACAAACAAACAAACTCACTTTCGCAGTTATAATATTAGTTAGGATATTTTTCCAATATGAAGGCCAGACTAACAGGCCAGGTCCGAGAGCCACAGGTACCCTAGCCATAACGACATCATTGGTCATTTTTTTTTACCAATTTCTACCCACAACACCTTTGCAGTTCTGATGTTGTTCTATCATAGATAGATTACAGACTAACACCAATTTGTTTAGCAAGCGAGGTGATTACATAACAATATCACATAAATTATGTATTCCCCGACGTGGTAGGCAGTGGGTACCCTGTAATCCCCGAAGGGATAGGCAGAGGTGTACCTATAGTACATCCACATTTCACCCAGCTCGGGGCGAGCCTACTCAGCCCTACGCCACGTGATTCGTCCGAGGATGATGACGATGTTATAATATAACTTTCATCACACTGCTATATAACAATAATATTAAATATTATTACAACGTACGCTTTGTGCACTAGTCGTACGTTGCAATGGACTCTGCAATCATTGTACCGATAATCGTTATGGTTAATGGCCTAATAGCGGAGAGCCTCGACCAACACCTCAGGAGGCTCTCATTGCGCGGCTGGGTCAAGGGCTTGATCCAGAAAGAAGTACTCCTGGACACGGCACGCATAGTGAGGTAGTTCCTCTCTCTAGAGCCCTGACCACCGGCACCTTGGACCCTGTTCCTGATGCCGATGGGCCACTATTTTTATATTTTTAAATGTTTTTATAAAAATATTTAAAAATTTAAATAATATGTATAGACAATGAAATAAAAAAAAAATAATAATAGTAATTTTCATTGAAAGCGGCTAACGGACTTCTGCGAGTTGTCTTCGGCACCTCGTACGCCTTCCTCGTACGACCCCAGGGTCCCGAGAAATGTCAAAGACGTAAAATAATAATAATAATGTTGTATAGTAAGTGGGTGGGTGGGGCTAGTTAGTAAGGAAGGATGGGAGAGGGGTTGGTTTATTGCACAGTTTTATCAATCAGCTGTTGTTTATTATGATTTTCAAAAATAAAGTCAATAAAAGGTCTACATCAAATCCTGAAATGAGCACTTGGGGTACAAAAATGATCCAGTAGTCATGAAGTGGAGTGTTAGTAAGAAATCACCGGCAGCCACAATTGTTGAGGAGCGGAAAAAAAATAGGTATACTACTACTAATAAAATAGGTATACGTATACAAACTGCAGAGACAAACTGTCACTTTTGGTTGATGTCGTTCGTCCAAATTCGGGGACAACCAATGATGGGAATACTGCTCGAACAGCACTATCAGACCAACATCGGAAAACATTTGCAGATATCTTAGGTATAGAGACATGGTTGGTGGATGGTCTGCATACTATTTGAGTAGTGCCGTCGAGTGGCTTAATAATAGATGCTGAAAAATTTGATGCCTTTTGTAAATTTGTAGCTGCAAAGTACGTGGAGAAATACAATTGGTTTTACATGTCTGTTTCGATGCACAAAATATAATTCATGGCCGTCAAATCATAGACGCCAGTCCGTTACCCAAAGGTATGTTGTCTGAGCAAGCAGGCGAGTCAAGGAATAAATACTGGCGCTATGATCGACAACACCATACCCGGAATTTAGACGGGACAACAACAATTTTAGATTTATTTCACCATGCATTAGAGTTGTCCGATCCATATATGTACATATATCCTCATTAACACTTAGTAGGAAAAAACCCTTACCCCCATCGAAATCAGTGCTTCAACTCCTATGCGACAACAGACAATGTTCACTACAATTATTTAGAATCTGAAGGTCTTGAAGAAAATAATATTACGCTGACGACTGACGAAATCACAATTCCATCCGATAGCGAGGAAATGTCATAAATAAGCGTTTACAACATGATTAGCATAAATTGATTTAATCGATTGAACTAATCAATTTAAATATTTACTACTTTTGCCCCGAGGCAGCTTGAACATCTCTTGATACGGCCAGTGGCGTGCACAGAGATTTTAGACAGGGTATGCACAAGAAAAAAAAACTTACCAGTTTCAACTTGTTGTACCTACCCTAAGTGGGTTCCCAAATTCCCATCATATTTAGCCAACAAATCTACAAGTTCCAGAAAATTGCCTTTATTAAACGACAAGCTGGATTCGTCATGACCACGGAATGCTAATTCTTGTTTACCTAGAAAACAAACTACATCAATCAACCGTTTGAAAATGTTTCTATTTCTTTCAACTTTCGCGTCGTGCCTTTCAATATCTAACTTTAACTGGCTATTCAAACTAGTCTCTATTCTTCCTTTACGGAACTTAAAGCAGGATTCTAGATATTTTTCAGAAGAATCATGCTTAGCAGCCGCTTTGTGAAAATTATTTAAATCTGAGTACCCGCTATAGGTCCAAACATTCTTTTTATCTTGATTAGTAAACAAAATGCAAGGGAAACAATACAATGTGTTTGTGTGTACACAACCAGTTAGCCAGTAATAGTTATCATAAAACTTTTTATGAAAATAACGACGAAAACGCGGCGGATTTTAACTTATGTATACACACTTCGCCAGCACAGGTCTCACAGGTATAATTTTCCATATTTTACAATAAACTTGCTAAATAATTACTCGATAGTCAATCACTTGCGCCAAGAAAAACAATATGGCGAAAAAACTTTGCAATTTATTACATTACGAACTAATACGAAAGAATGAATTAGGTAGTCGGTCATTTGGTCAATCCGTCTAAAAAAAGTCGACCCTCTGCAATGAACAATTAAGCGGTGCTTTTACCGCTTCTCAATTTGGACGGGTTGCAATGTAAGCTATGCTTCTAAAACTCCAACACGCGCACACATTTTCACGCACACAGTCACACTTTTGCTGTGTACTACACGAGATGCGTTGTATGAAGAATAAGCAAGGCGTAGTAATGCTTTTGCTCACGGGAGCGCTGACTGCGCGGTGCGCGCGGCGGTGGATGTTCGCCGCTCCAACGAGTTAGTTCCAAAAAAAGTAATAGATGGCGCGTAAGCTAAATTACCGTGATTTTTTTGAATTATAGTTATTTATCATTTAGAGGGGCATGTATGTGTAGGACTACAGGGTATGCAGAGCTTATTTGCATGTATGGAGTGCACGCCACTGGATACGGCTGCTAACTTGCTACTACAGGAACAATTAATTTTAGTATTTTTTCTTTAGTCTCTCAGCTCTGAAACAAATAAATAAGACTAATAATAACTATTTATATCATAGGTGTCAGTGAATATTATACAGTTTTGCAAAATCAAACAAAAACGTGCAGGGGGCACTTAGGTAATTTCAACCTTACCTTCTTTTAATTCTAACTTTTGCCTGATTCAGCCAGTCACTAATTACTTCTTTGAGATTTTCTTCAGTCACATCATCATAGACATTTCTGCAGATTTCTGAAAAAAATAATTAAGTTATTTACTTATTGTATTGCCAGGAAAAAATAGAATGGTAAGTAAGAAAATATACTTACGAAATATTAATTTACATGTTTCTGTATTTATAAAGGATTTTTTACTTGAA
Organism: Fissipunctia ypsillon; assembly: GCA_947568875.1. Lineage (NCBI taxonomy): Eukaryota > Metazoa > Arthropoda > Insecta > Lepidoptera > Noctuidae > Fissipunctia > Fissipunctia ypsillon. Next base: position 5,938,070 of record OX387660.1, on the reverse strand, counting down.
TTTTTCATTCGTTTTCCAGTTAAGGAATATAATTCCTTAATTATATTGTCGAGTAATTTATTCTTCTCAACATATTGGATGTGAGACTTTGGATGTTTCTATCATCTGAAAAAAGTTTTTATTATAAAAATTAGAGATGTCAGCAGTCTCTTTGAGGCGCGCGTGGAACACAACGCGCCGCCGTCGACTCGGGCCTGCGGGGCAATTGCGTAAGCCACCTAAAGTAGGAATCGGTTTCATTTTGACAGTGACACAATATTCATTGCGTTATTTACGTTGTTGAACAGATTTTTTTTTCGAACATATGAAGCAATGGCTTAGCAATTTGCTTCAAAATCATTCAAATTGTGATTGATAGTGTGTTACACAATTAGGGTGCTGGTCCTTACCGGACGGCGAGCTACCCATTGCTCGCCGTCCGCAAGCCCGCGCCTATGGTGGCCGGGAATCGGCTGCCAATTCCCGACGCCCAGGGCGTCTCCTGCGGCGACTAGGGGCGTGAGGGCGCAAAGTTTGCCTCTCCCTCACGCGTCCCGCCTCCTCCTTCGCGAGCATTACTGCTTCGCAGAAGGAGGTGATGGCTTCCCATGTACTCTCGCTCCGTACCATGGCCTGGACCAGGGCCGGACGCGAGAGATCGCCGCCGCCGATCGCTTCCGCGAAGACACGGTGGTGCCCCGCCCAAGCCGGGCAGACCTGCACCGTATGCTCCACCGTGTCCTCCGGGCGATCCAAACAGTGGTGACACCCGGGCGTTTCCTCGCGTACCTCGTTATATTTGACGTAGCAATTTAAAATCAAAGAAAAATCAAGTTTGGAGCAAGCTCACTTGCTATCTGGGTAGGTATATTGTCATCATCCGGGCAAAAATCCAGACTTCGGGTGGCTACTGAGAAATTCCACCCAAAAACACTGCCCGACCTATCGAACCCAGGACCTCAACCTCAGCATCAGCACTTGCTACCATTCGACCAAGAGGCAGTCAGTCAGTTGCCATGTAATGATGAGAGTCACACACAAATCCAGAATCCGGGCTGCAAGCCTGAAACAGAGATTCCTGATTACAGGCCGGCCGTCGATAGAATGCGTTCTTGACACCTGCCAGTTTCATACTAACGAATATATGTTTTGCGAATTTGATCCTTATTAGTTACTAGAAATTTTCCAATAGACAAGTGTCAGGAACGCATTCTCTCGACGAGCGACCGGACTGTATGGCAGATCGGTCGGCGGCTTGGTTATGTGGTTATTAGGTAGGTACCTACTTTAGTTACAATGGCCAACCTACCTACTTATAATCTCCTGATGCGAAATACCAAAGTAAAGTAAGCAAAGTATATTGTAGTAAGCTAGCAATCTAGACGTTTACGACAGATACTCTATGCCTAAAATGAGTCAGAGTTTACCGACGTTTTGTGATAGACATCGAAGTTATATTTAATGGTTGACTCACTTATTTGCACGATAAAAATACTAATAATAGTGTGTATGGATTTTACGCTCATCTTCAATTTTATATTTTATATGAGCTAATATATACACCTAGGATTTTTTGATTAAACAGACCAAGGTCAACAAATATGTTTACTAGTTTGGCAGTTGGCAGAGAAAGGTAGCAGCAACAGTTCCTTTAATGCCGATACTGCAATATATGGGACTCACTGAACTATCTAAGTATAAAATTTAGTGTAGACACATTCTGCCCCTTAGTAACAGCAGAACTCTTGCACTTAGATCAGAAATAATAAGTAGGTTTTAATGAACTGTACACAAATGTTGTCTGTGATAGATCGGTTTAGGGATAAGACCACCCATTGTAACATCTGTCATGGCTCAATAAGGATATGCACCATTGTTGCCCCACAATGTATCTCATCGTTATTATTAGACGATTACGAGGTGGTAATTTAGGGTACCTACCCAATGGCAGTGGCAAGCGATTTTTCAGAGAAATAAACCTTATCTTAATAACAGCCGCAAGGGTTGATCGATTAGGTTAAGCTACGATTGCCGCGGTTGGTCCATGGATGGAAGCAACTTTACATACCGAGACCCCTCTGTGCCTCAGAAAGCACGTTATTCCGTTGGCCCCGGCTGTCATTCGTGGATCTTTGACAGTCGTTACGGGTCGTCAGAAGCCCGAAAGTCTGACAACCAGTCTTACCAAGGGGTATCGTATCACCCAGTACCTGGGCTGTGGAGCTCAGATAGGCAGTCAGTCCATGTAAAATACTGGTATTCAGCTCCATCCGGTTAGACTGGAAGCCGACCCCAACATAGTTGGGAAAAGGCTAAGCAGACGATGATGATGTGTAAGAAAACGTATTAAGTATATATTTCCATAAAAAATGCTGACTGCTAAAATCTTAGCACCATCTAAGTACTTACTTCGTTCCTCTTCGCAATTTGAACTGCAAGGTTATTTTTCGCATACGTGACTTCCATCACTTTTGACAATATTGGATGAAGGCGTGCCAACATCCAACGCAATCACTTAGAAAATAGATTCTTGCAAGTGAAGAAGTGACGGAAGGGCGCGGCTTGTGTTGTTGTATTAATTGATTACAAATTAATAATACCATACACTGACTTATTTAGACAGTGCGTTCCACATTTCTTATGATCCCGGGTGCCAGTCTAGAATTAGCATCGGTGCGATGAATGTACCTATGAGTAAATTTGTAGTTTTACTAGTTAGGAGCCCGGCTTTCCTTTCCTCTTTCATAAGGCGGGAAGGATGAACATCTGCAAACCTGAAAACAATATAATTTTCCAATTTCTTTGCAAAAAGTGCCCCAAAAACTCGATTTTATTTAAATTTTCTTACTATTCTGTGTTCTTCAGGTATCGTCCCTGCGCGGTACGTCCTAGCTACCCTCGGCTCTATAGGCTTCGCCATAGTCTATGGTCTGAAGGTGAATCTCTCCGTGGCTATGGTGGGGATGCTGAACCATAGTGCGATCAAAGCGGCCCAAGAGGCTGAAGATGGACTCCTTAATAAGAGTGCAAGTTTGTTGGCGCCTGCTGATGAGGCGTGTGAGGGAGGGCTTGGAAATTCTACTGTAAGTACCGATTTTGCTGCAGATAAGAGTGGGTCAGTTTAGGCGCAAGATTTACAGATGGCATTTCGACTTTACTCAAAGCAAAGGTAAGCAAAGGTAACATTAGCATATGAACGCTAACTTGGCAAATTAAAGTTATAGAGCGATATCTGTAAATCTTGCTCAGGGTCTTATTACCGATGATACATAGAGACTGTAGAGAGACCTGTGAATCGACCTTCGTAAACAATTCATTAAACCAGCTGGGCAATTGCGTATACACTTACAGTAGGAATCGCTTTCATTTTGACAGTTCAAAATCATTCAGAGGTATTGATAGTGTGTTACGCAATTAGGGTGGTGAACAACTAACGCACCAATATTGAAAGCCTATCTACTCATAATTTTATAGTTACCTTGAAATGTCTTGGTCCAACCTTACATTGGCTTTATGGAATACTATTTGATTACTAAAATTTATGAGGTTGCTTTACTGTCCCTAAAGTTAGCCAACGAATACGGTTTTTAATAAAGAAAGTGGATATAAGTACTTGTAGTCTATAATTAGTAGATTAACTATAAAAGGGCATGGCTCTATAACAGAGTCATGCCCTTTTATACTGGATTTTTTTTCCGTTTCGAAATTTTTACAGGGTGTTCTAACCATGAATATGAACAACTTTCACTATGGGACCAACTCTGAAATCACGAAAAAAAATCAGCTGATTCATACATTTTGGTCGAGTAGGTATTGAACTTTTGTATGAATCTGCTGATTTTTTTTTTCGTGATTTCAGAGTTGGTCCCATAGTGAAAGTTGTTCATATTCATGGTTAGAACACCCTGTAAAAATTTCGAAACGGAAAAAAAATCATCCAGTATACTCACGAGCAACCAACTTGACTCAACCCCATACAAAGTACTTTTTTTTTTCAAAAATTTTTTAAAGCCTGCCGTACCTTAAAAGTATTAAAATGGGTTTAGTTGTTTTTGAGTAATTGCTATTTAAGTTGAAATGTATGATTTGGAGTTGAGTCTATTTGGTTTCTCGCAAGTGTAGTTCATCTACTTTCACACAACTTTGCGCCTATTTGTGACCCCAAATATAAAAAAAAAATACGGAAATTTATTTAACTTTGGTCTTTACCTTTGCCATACATAACTGTGTCTACTGTTGGATATGAGGCTCAATTTGAAGGAGAGTAGATCTACCTATCTTAAAACCCCCGATCAGCGGGGCAATTGCGTAACACACATACAGTTGGAATCTCATCTCATCTCATCTCACTTTAACAGTTTAACAACATTCATTGCATTATTTACTTTGTTGACCAGACAAATTCGAACTTAAGAAGCAATGGATTAGCAATTAGCTTCAAAATGATTCAGATTCTGATTGATAAGGTGTTACCATAGAAATATAAAAAAAAACAGTGTTACGTAATTAGGGTGCCGATCATTTTGGGTCTTCTCCGGTAAAAGGAAAATCATTGTCTTGATAACAAAAGGTCTCTCAATGTCAAATCAAATTGACCTGATTTTCATCAACTTACAAATAAACGTTGAGTTGTTTTTAAACAGCAATTGGGGCGATCGTAAACTGTGATATATATGAATATGATACATTTCGTTGGCTATATCAATGTTTCACTTTTAAATCATCTCTTACGCAGACGTTTGCGACATCATAAATTACGAATTCCAGGACACAGGGGCTTTCGCGTTAAAGATAATTATGTACTTAGGTACCTACTTAATGTGACATTGTTTTAATTTTGTATGAGGAAAAACATGTACCTACTTACTTTTGTATGACGGACGATGCTTGGAGCTTCAGTGCTTATAATCCCTCATAGCTGATAGATACTTAGATCGACCTTCAGAACCAGGTTCAAACTTATGGCCCAAACTAAAAAAAATCGACCTTGATTTTTCATACCTAACTCAAATATCTAACCATAACATAAATCCGTTGATTTCATTTTTGGATCAGTTCCAAACGGCCGAAATGATTCTAGAGAAAGAATTTGCAACGAAAACAGTATCTTCTGATCCTGAGTTGTAAGATTTTTAACTTATTTTGCGAAGGTTTCAGTAAGTTTTATGAGTATGTTCGTTAAGTTGAAATTATTTCTGAAGTGCCCTTGCCCTTTTCGGGGGTTGAAGACTTTGCAACCCCTGACAGACAGACAGGACGAACGGGCATCGCTCCTCATAAAATCCTGGTTTTATAGCTCGCATCGTGTTAACTTTCTCCTTTCTGAATGTTTTATTTAGCGACGAAATAATTCGAATAAGGTTCTCATCGAGAACCAAGACTAACTGCTGAATAACCTACTCAAACGCAACTCAATTTTAGTATCAAGCTGTCTCTGTCAGTTTTGGGTGATAAACACCTCCAGAGGGTCAATTGCGTAACACTGCACTTCGAGTAGGAATCGGTTTCATTGACAGTTCAACAACATTCATTGCGTTATTTACGTTGTTGAGCAGACAAATTTTTCGAACATATTTTATGAAGCAATGGATTAGCAATAAGCTTCAAAATCATTCAGATTGTGATTGATAGTGTGTTACGCAAGTAGGGTGCAGTTTTAAGTGCAATCAACCGCACATAAGACCAACACATGAAATATAAAAAAAACAGTACTAACATCATAATCGCGAAAAATTATCAATGTATTCCTATACATTTGGGTCGAGATTTGGTGGTTTTGGGTATACTGATTATTTTTTCACGATTATGATGTTGGTCCCATGGAGAAAGTTGTTCAGTTTGATGGTCTGTACCACACCCTTAAATATGACCACACCTTTCTGGTACCTACATTACGTATTTCATGATATTTCCTATTTTTAGGAACCGGATGGACCCTTCGCGTGGCCTTCAGAAGTTCAAGGCATTGTCCTCAGCTGTTATTTCTGGGGCTATTTCATTTCGCAATTACCTGGTAAGTCAATACAATAGTAAATATTTTTATTCCCGCATTCGTTTGCCATAATATTATGATGACCTATTGACGACAGTTCTTATAAAAAACAGTGAAGTCGCTGCTGCCGACTCATAGATCCGAGCCTGGCCCTTGCTGCCCTCCCGCAGCAACGCTCTTAGCCTAGGTCCATACCCCACATGGGGTGCCCTTCTCGTGTAGTCGCTTAGTTTATACGTTTTTCCCTGGCTGGAAGCCTTATTTATAAGCCATCCACAGAAAAGCCCGGTTAAGGTAGCTAGGTTGAACTGCGAGATGCTATAGATACATGAAAAAAAATGCCGTGGACTCAGTACAGAAGCGATGAACTGTGTCAGTATTATGCCTGGTTTAAATCATTTAAATGGCAGTATAGGGGTCAAATTCAAATTCAAATTAATTTATTTGCCAGAATGTAGATCGTATTATGAAGTATTAATGCTATCATGATTCCAGTCCGAAAGAGGGATGGTGTTGTCGGTCATTTATAGCTCGGTCTCTCTCGCGCACTGAATCATGATGGCATTAGAATGTCATAATATGGCACCTGGGGGCCAACCACCACTTCTTAAAGCAGTATTATTTTAATGTTACTTCAGTGTGATAAAGAGATGGAGCTATACAGGACGTCTAGCTCCATTAGATTATTATCGTATATATTTTAGTGATATTTATTTTGGTAGTATACATGTATGTATTTGTATGTACTCATATTTTATGTTTATATATTTATTTGTATATATTCATATTATTGTATCGTTTGTGATTTTATGTATTTTGTTTCCTCTTTTACTCTTACACACGTTGTCTACATCTCTTTATATACTTTCCTATCGCAGGTATGCTGGAAGAGATTTCTTTAGAAATAAGCATCACCTTTGTACGTATTTTTCTGTTCCTTTCTTCTTGTCTGTATAAATGTGTGTACAGTCTGTTGTCAACATTATCTGACCCACCCTAAAAACAAACGAATTTGGACCCTCTGACCATAACATTAAGGTTTATTCAATTTATATGAGCTTATCAAACAAGTGCTCTTACTTGATGAACAAATACAATAATAATACAGACACGCAAATTTGATCTTTAAAACGTTAGCATTAGGTTATATGTTATAACTACTTGTTATAATATAATTAGTGTAATAGCTTATTTTAATAA